>JADEZT010000001.1:1388082-2776165 GCA_016618095.1 Colletotrichum echinochloae | reverse complement strand
TGTCTTGCCGTCGAACCGCGACCATGTTTAACGGAACCTAGGTAGGCATTGCTCTCGGAAAAAGGTCAAGGGATTGTTGTACGTTTTCTTGTATGTGAGTGAAGAGGTTCAATACAGAAAAAAAAAAGTGGTTTCGTGGTATGTGTGTGTATATATGTGCATAAGATCCTATGGATCACGCCCTCCTTGACTCCCCGCTACGTATGTGCTTTGCCCTTGTTGCTGCGTACACGATGACAACAGTCACGTAAGGCTGGCGCTCCTTGGATCCGACGTGGGGGATGCTCGGGACCTCGCACTATAGCCGATGCTCTTGTGAAGCGCATGCCGTTTGCCCCCTCCCTCCGAGCTGCTGGCGTTTCCAGCGAGGCTGGAGGGTGATATATATGCCTCGATCCTTCAGCCGCGGCTCGCCGTCGAACCACGGCGCGCAGTCTGCCAGCTTGGAAACCGTGCCACAGGTCCTTCCCTTCGTATTACAACCGAGTATGGTCTCCAAACACACCTCTCAAAAAAAAAAAACATTATCCGTTTACAACGCTTCTTTGTGCTGCTGCTGCTGCTGCTGCTGTTGTTGATCATGCGGCTGCGCTGTTTCGCACCAAAGGTTCCCTTTTATCCAAAAATAACGCCCGCGGACTCCGGGCTCGGGGGCCTATCAGAAAAGCCCCGCGTCCCGAAACAGAAAAAAACTCTCGCCAAAGAAGGAATAGCCCCGGTACGCCCAGAGAAGGGAGTTTCCGGTTCTCGTGCTTCCTCCCCAAGATGAGCCCTTGTTCCCAATCATCCAGCCGTGGCAGTCATGTTGGGGGCGACCTCGATGTTCCCCCCAAACGCCAGGATCTGCTCGACGGTCGTCAGCCGCGTCCACTCGCCGGTGAGCACGGCGCTGTCAACGTCGAAGCCGCCGGCCGTTGCCGTTGCGTTGACCCCCGTCGCGTTCTTGAGGTGGCAGAACTGTGCGGCGCCCTTGACGAGCGCGACGCCGACGCAGATGCCGCCGGCGTCGAGGAAGACATCGTCGCCGACGGCATCGCTGTAGCCCTGGTTGTACTGCGCGCATAGCGTCATGCAGGTGAGCATGTCCGGCACGGTCATGACGAGGATGTCGCGCAGCTGCGGGTTGATGCCCTGACGCTGCGGGTAAAAGGTGTTGCACAGGACGTCAAAGGACATGACCTGGTCGTTGTTGAAGCGGATGGGCGAGCCTGAAGCGTCATAGGGCGTCACGGTCGTATCCACACCCGGCGTCGGCTGGGGACAGTACGGGTTGATCGGGGCCGGCGAGGGAACGCCAAGGATCTGAGTGACGGGTTTGAGCCCGCTCGAGTAGTTGTCGTCGCCGCCGAAGCGTCTGGTGAAGACGCGGGGTTATCCGTCAGCCCGAGGCTGAAGAGAAACAGACGGGAGGACGGTCGAGGGAGGAATTGGAAAGAGAGAGAGAGAGAGAGAGAGAGAGAGAGAATAGAAGAGGGTTATGAGGGAAATCTTCGCTCGTCAGACGTACCGGTTGGCCAAACCCAGTGCCAAACCGACGGCAATGGCGACGCCGACGATGATGACACCTAGTGCCACCGCGGCCCAGAACCGAAACACAGTCAGACCCAAAATGGTCCTTCCCGGCTTCTCATCGTCCGCTCTGTCTCTCTCGAACCTCTGCCTCCAACCCGCCTGCATTCCCCGCTGCTGGCGTTCGGGATCGGATGGCGCCACTGCCGGCGCCGGGTCGCATCGTGCGGCGGTCGGAGCGGCAGGCGTCTCGGAGCTGATCCTCGACTCTGGGTACGGTGGTGACGCATCAGGGACCCCTCGGGGGTGTTCGTTCTGGGCATGCGAGTTTTGCGAAAACGACTCGATCTGCTGCATCTCGGGCGAGTCTGATGGCGATTGGACGTCATGGCTCGGCAGCGACGTCGAGTCGACGGTGACGGTTCTGGGCTGGGGCCGCCGCTCATGGGTCGGAATTATGAACTTGTGCTTCTCTTCTTCCATCCTGGCATCGCAAGCCACGCCCTCGGCGGGGCGTGAAGGACCTGGGAGGGGGGGAAGACTGTCGGTTCGCCTCAAAAGGCAATGTTGGGTTTGGTCTCTGAGCCTCTTTCCCTCGCTTTCTTCCAAGATTCTCGCTCTCTCTCTCTCTGTACAGTGTTGTTTCCCCAAGGAAGCCCAGTGGTTCACTGATGCAGGGTTCCGCAGATGGAATTCGACTAGACCAGGAGCCGCGGCTGCAGAAGCTTGGGCTGCCTCGTTGTCTCTCTTGCCGAGGGGAGAGGGAAACAGAGGTGCAATTGCGAGCAAGTTAGGGCGGTTCGTTTCAGCCGTGTAGTGAAAATCATCAAGATTGCGATAGGGAAAACAAGCGGAAAATGGGAAAGAGTGCCAGGCAGGTTGACGGCAAACAAGAGATGGATGGCGTGGGGAGGGGGGGGGGGGTAAAAGGCACCGGCAGTCGCTTAGAGATAGCAGCCGATTCTCTGGAGGGTGTGCAATGAATCTGAATCCAGGAAAGGAAATGCAACGTGGAGATGTGCCCGGTTATTGGTCGTCTCGGGTACGATTGCACACCCGCCTCTTTCTCGACTTTGTCGCCTCTCGTACAAACGCTCCACTCGGAACTTGGTCCTTTTACGTATCCCAATTCCCAGGCGATTCCGATGGGCGGGCAACCAAGTGTTTGTTCGGTATGGGGCCGGGGGACGAGGGAAGAATTACAGGTTGGGAAAAAGGGCCCTCGGGCGTTCCCCGGACAGGGGCGGGCGGATGAGCAGCGGGTACGGATACAGTCTCCTCGGCTTCCTTCTCTCGCTCTCCTCTCACTCGAGCCTGGGCACGAATGAGTCGGAGCTTGGGGGCCTGAAAGGCTGCGGGCGTCAGGCTCTGGCTGAAATGGTTTGTTTTTTTAATAGATGCCTACCTATGTGGCGGTAGCCGATATAGTATAGTGGGACCAAATGACATTGGTGCCAGGGATGGGGGGAAAAGGGCGGATTGAATCTTCCATGACGAAAACTTGCGTTGCACACTTGACCCCCCACGAAAAAACAACAACGAAAACGCTGTCTTTCACAATGTGCGGCGTCCCGGCTGCTTCTCGGGCGATTGACGACGACACAAGAATCAAGATTTAGTGCGGTCCTGCGAGGATAAGCTCAAAAGGCATTCGCTGCAAACTGCATTAGGGTTGACGAGTCTTACTCTCGGTCGGCATTCGCAACCGATGTCCATGTCATGCGGGGGGGGCTGCAATAGTACCTAGCAACTCGCCACGACTCCCGCCGTATGTGCAATCGATCATCCTCCCGCCTTGCGTGAAAGAGGAGTTCGTCCGGGCTCCCACTCGGGGAAAATGTGGAGGACGTCCCCACGCCTGCGCTCCGCTGGCACTGAGCAGGCATTTCTTTCGAGGGGGTGGTCGTGGCCGTGTCGCCGTGTCGTGGGCTTCCAAGCTTCCTTACTGACGGGAGTCGGTTCGCCTTTGATCGTCGAGACGACGTGGGGGCTAGGGGAGGAACAACGCTCACATACTAGTGAATTGCTAGGGGCGATAAGCAAGGGAGTTGACATGAATTCCCCAAGGCGGAAGTAATTCAATGTCTTACGACACCCCGTGGGATGCTGGTCGAGAAAGATACCGTGGACTCTGGTTAAGTTCGACCACAGCTAATGTATGGGCTGCGAAGAAAGCGTGCACAATGGCACTGACACTGGTGACTGACAGACCCAAAAGGAAAACGAGGTCCCGCGAAATCTGTCGGCCAAAACCCGGAGTCCCCGACCGACCCGAGGCGCACATGACTGGGGGAAAAAGAATGGTCTGTCATTTCGGAGGCATTGTGGATTGACAACGTGGTAGAGCCGACGTCTCTCCACGCGGAGAGGGCGGATTGTCCCGCCGACAGTCGGACAGAGCCACTGTGCCACTGTCCCAGTGTCAAGGGCTATTTTTTTTTCTCTTTCGCCGCCCTTGAATTCTTTTTTGCGACACTCCGCGAAAAGAATTCCAAATCGGACCAATACGGTGGTCTTGCCAAGATCGAGGAGCGTAACCGATCAAGAACTGGCACCATCCATCATGACTCTCTTTCCTGAGGGCTGATCCGAGTCGGAACAAAGTTCCGCGGTCGGGACAAGATCCGCGTGATGTTCTACTGAGGTGTTGCCTTCCCCATGTTTGGCCTTCCGAGTGACGATTCAAGCTTTCACGGACCTTGCTTGCCGCGACGCGTGGACATTTCCATGACGACCGAACACATCGGCTGCCATTCGTCCTCTCGTTAACGAATGATTGACCTGTGGACCGGCTTCGTTGGTGTTTCATTCTCTGTGCACTGGTAACCGGTATCCAAGATGAGATCATGGGACTGGTTTTCCTACCAGCCCATCATCGACGCCTCGAGACTCTGAGAGGAACCTGTGAACTGTAAACCGAGCAAACCGGCGGTTTCAAGCTCCGATAATGAGCCAATTCAAAAGCACCTTTACAGACTCCTCGAAGTAGGTAGTTAGTGTCCATTGGTCCAACGGTTTTGAGTCACTGTTGTGGCGGGCTTATGCTGGCTCTGGCACTACGTATTGGGTTCCAAACCTCGTCGTCCTCTCCATCCGCAGTCCCCTTGCCCAAAGGTATCCTCCTGATAAGTTGAGGACATCCACAGTTGATAGCTTAGACCGTCTCGGAAAAGCCACTCTTCATCTCGGGCAGTAGCTCGCCGTAGAAGGTCGTATCCGTACGGCCTTGCCCTTCATCGCCTCAACCCACCATCTCCAAATTGAGCTGTTGCATCTCCCTCTCTTCACCGCCTTTAGCTCCTCGAGGCTCTTTGAACTGCAGAGAATACGCGCAGTGGTTCGCCCCGGAGTGCGTCTCGAGCCAGTTTCTATCGTATGCCCTTTGCGTGCGCGTGCGTGTATGTGTGTGACCCCAGGTTGGGTTACCAGTATCAGTGTATCAAGTCTCCATCCCACGACGCATCTTCAGTCCGCTTCTGTGGCCCTGACGCTGGCCGGGCTCGCGAGATTCGCTCCATGGCACGCACGAACATGGCAGGAGGTCCCGTGCCGCACCCAAACAGTGACGCTTGTGGACGGCCGAAGCATTGTGAAAATACTGGGAAATACAACAGAGGTTGGCGATCCATGTATAAGTGTGTATAACTCTCATTGGGACCGTAAAGTTTGACGCATACGTGGCGAAATATTGAATGTCATGAATGGATATCCATTGAAAACGATCATATCGTTCTATCAGCTGCACTTTTATACAACCTTTACTCATCATGCCAAGAAACCACGACTCGTATAACATGCACCCGTCGCTGTGGCTCTCCAAGAAACTGATGGCACCCACACGCCATTGACAACAAGCCAAGCCGGCCTGGAGGGTTGGATAAGCACACTTTTTCAGCACCGTCGGAAAAAATCACATGCAAGCTGCCAGATCCCTTTAGGCGCCTCGTATGCCCCCCCTTCTGCATAGGTTGTGAGACATGCGTCAAGGTCCGGCCGGGCTAACGTCACGGGGCGGGACGCACCTTGGGCTGGCCGAAGGTGTGGATCGCACCGTTGCCCGCCCGCTCCCGGAAGGCCAGGGTAGAAAGAAGCCCGAGAAAGTGGCCCGAGTTTCGAATGCACAGAGAGACTTGACGCACTGCGTCCTGGTTACCTCTATGTAGTCGTCTTGACTTGTTAGGGCACCCTTGCCAACCGGCGGTCGCTACCCCGCGAATCCGTTTCTGAACCCCTAGGACCGCTACCCGAGGTCAAAAAGGCGCGCAACCGGCTATGCGAGACCGCGCTGGAGAGGGCACATGACAAGATGTGCCGCGCATCAAGAAAGGGAACCGAAATGGTTTTGTACATTGATCAAAGTACATATGATAGAAACGACCAATATTCCAAGCGGCAAGAAATTGCGCTGTAGCCGCCCTGAGTGTTTGTACCCATCCGTCCGACCTGTGCCCGTTTTCAGCCATGGGTCTCACTGGCTAGCCCGAGGTATCTTGACCACGTGTAACTCCTGTAGATATAACAAATTAAAAGAAGCCAAATCAATGAACGAAGCGCCGCTCGAATTCGTCGAAGAGCAAGGGACTGATTTCGTCGCTGCTCATGCCCTCGACCTCCCAGAGAACGCCCTTCTTATCATAGTGCTCGAGGAGGGGCTCGCTGGTCTCCTGGAACTTGCGGAAACGCTCCCGGTACACGGCCTCGGTGTCGTCCGGGCGTTGCGTGAGGGGCTCCCCGGTGACATCGTCCTTGCCAGGCACCATTGGGGCGTTGAAAGTGGTGTTGTACACACGGCCCGAGGGTTCGTGGACCCAGCGGCCGGAAATGCGCTCCATCACCACGCTAAACGGGGTTTTGAGAGAGACGACCAGATTGATGGGGATGAGCTTGTCGCAAACCGCAGCCTGGGTTGCCGTCCTGGGGAAACCGTCAAGAATGAAAGAGGCCGCAGGGTCCTCGGAGGCTTCGGGGGCAGAGTGGCTGTCAAGCACGCCCGAGGTCGTCACCCAGTCGTCCATATGCTCGTCGTAGAACGACTCCACCGCGGCCGAGGAGGAGGAGAGCGTCATGACCTGGGGCCTTCTGCGGCTGTTGAGCAACCAACCGTTCTTGTACATTTCGTTGGAGATCAAGCGCATAATCAGATCGTCGGCGACCAGTCCGCCCGACTTCATCGTGTTCTCGACCTTGATGCCTACGGCGACGACAAGTCAGCTGAGGCATGCAGACCGAGGTAGCGGGAGCATGCGGTACTAACCGAGAGGGGTCCGTTGCTTGACATTATTGCGAAGCAGGTCTCCCGTGCTGATGGACTGGATTTGCGGAAACCGTTGGAGGAGCCGTTCAGACTGCGTTCCTTTCCCAACACCGGGAGCGCCGACGAGAATAACGCGGGCGGCTTTGCGGAGTCTCATAATACGCGCGGGTCACCGGGCGGTTGGCGCAGGTGACGATTTGACTTTGGTGTGACGGAGAGAGGGGGCTGGATGGGGTGAAGAGGGACGAACGTAGATGGCTTCGAAATTGGCTGGTGAACTGGCTTGCTGATCCCAGAGACGTGCGGGGAAGGGGAACAAGACGCAATCGCGAGACCCAAGCGGGATCGTGGTCGATGGGGGTTAGGAGATACCCATGGCCTCTACGGCAAGGACGGACGTTGGTATATGGCGACAATCTGGTAAGAAGAAAAAGAGAAGAGGAAAGGAAGAAAATGAGAGCACCGGGAATCGAGGTCGTGCAAGGAGTGTCGAGAAGGGAGGGTGGAGAACGCAGAACCGCGGTGGTGGGATGCGCAGGTGCAGTGACCGGGGGTACTGGCGCGCACCTCGGACTGGGGATGGTTGGAAATCGGTCGATGGACGGCGTTGGCGGATGGGCGTTGAGGAGTAGGAGGAGGGGGGTGAGGCGGCGGCGGCGGCGGCGGCGGAGTCTACGCACGACGCTGTGTGGACAGTCCGACAGTGGATGGATTTTGCGCGCATGTTTGCTAAGCTGACGGCCAGAATGCGCTTCGCTGTTGTCATCTCCGCCGGCAAACCGTTGACGGGGTGGCTTCAGCGAGTACGCTGGCTGTGCTTGTGAGGGCCGGAATTCCCCTGGTCCCTTGAGAATTCCACCTGCTGGACCCTTTGACCATTCCAGCGACCTACCTCTCTTCCCTAGGCCCCGGATAGGTAGGCTAGGTAGGTAGGTAGGTAGGTCGGCTCTCGGCTTGTACTATGTAAAGTCCGGGGTATGCTAGGTACCTGCGCAGTAAGGTTGAATGAAGGGCACAGTGCGTTATTGATTCTGAGGGTGGAAACGACGCGCACGGAGGGTAATCGGAGGGGGAGGATACGTACCCACTCGGGGCATATTGTCTCGTCACAGTGATCCGGCAGGCTCGTCTGCTGCCAGCTGGCAGGGCAGATAGTGGCCGAGACCCCTCGAATGACGAGCTCGTGAGGAGGTATCCCACCAAAACTTTGAGCGGAGTCTCGCAAAAGCAAATCAAAAAATTCAGCACAATTGTTGAGACGGCCCCCAGTACCTACCTAGGTACCTTACTAATACATGGTAGAACCGCCGCCGCCGACGCCGCCCACTACTGAATCCACAAAGGCACATTACCAACTCACCTCTCACCACTTCGCGACGCTATAATTTCCCCGGTGTTTCTTACCCCTCAGACCCTAAATCAGAAAACAATGGACGATTAATGTGGCTTGGCAGGAAGAATAAAGAGAGAGCTTATCCCAGTCCCCTATCGTTTCGCAGCGTACAGTCTCTTCCGTGTCTTGAACACCGACCGGTGACAAGGAATGCAAGTCATGACGACCGGTCCGAGTCAAAACACCTGTTATCCTCGAATGGCGCCCGTCAATGACACGGATACATGGATGAATTCCGGACATAACCTCTGTTGCTAATAGTTACCGTCACCTGTGTAGGTAGCCTACTACGTATGGGAGACGGCTCATATTGGCCACTACGTCAGTCTTCATAGGGCCAATACTCCCGCTATCGCCGACACAGGTCAAAGATACAATTTGCACAGCCCAGACGCTCTAGAAGACCGAGCTGCCAGCAGCTAAGGCCAGGGCGACCCACCGATCTACAGGATATGGCCGTCTGCTTCGCTATCCATGTGGCGATGGGTGATGAACGGACGAATGAACGGATGCAACAGGGGCGAAAAGAGGGGTCAAGTAAGAGCTGCCAAAGTGGTCTGGGCTCAGGGCTGGATACGTACCCGGGTGCAAACAAACTGTTGGTGCCATTTCTGGCCCCAAATCGGCAAGAAAACCCCGTGATCTTGCACGTGTGGTTTCCGCAGGCTCGGTGCTATTGAGTGGTTTCGGAAAGCCAGGGACAGGTCGTTATAGCATTCCATTTGATGCGATCAGTTGCCCTCCATTCCAGAATTCTTGAGCCGTTTCGCATCCCCAATACATCTTCCACTCCTTCATCATTTGTCTTTGTAGTATACTGCAACCCTCACAAAATAATCGCCTATGTTCACTGCTCCCCGGTAATTCCTTCGTCATTTACAAACAACCTACTCATTCACCCTATTTGCCTGCCATCCCAACCGCTGCAGAATGAGCGCTTCCGCCAGCGTCGCTCGTCGGGCGGCGATTACCAACCCGTTTCTAGGCAATGGTAAGTCCGTTTCCTGCGTCTGCTTCCTGCCCGCTCGCCCTCCCTCCGTCCCCCTCGTTGCTCTGCGCCGGAGCACGACGCTCTGGTTTCTCTTTTCTGACCTCTTGCAGCCCGCGCGCTCTCCAGCCTCGGTGTTTCGTCAGCTGTGCTCGGCCGAAACGCACGACATCTTCCTCGCCGTGTAACCGCCCTCGCGCTCCTTGTGCCTGTCCGCCATTTGGGTACCGACCATCACAACCACGGCCAGCCGTCCGGCCCGCCGCCGGGCTTTAACGTCGCAGAGGCTAAGAAGCCCCTGCCCAAGGAAAGCACCTCGGCGGCCAAGAGCGACTCCAAGGCAACAGCCGGTTCCAACGATGCGGCACAGAACGACAAGTCATCATCCAAGGACGCGTCCGCCGCAGACAAGGCCGAGTCCACCGCTTCACTGTCGGAGCTCGCTGCAGCAAAGGGAGTCTCTGCCGAAGCAGAGAAGATGGCAAAGGAGAAATTGACTCTCTGGCAGAAGGTCAAGAAGGAAGCCCATCACTATTGGGATGGAACGAAGCTTTTGGCTACCGAAGTCAAGATCAGCACCAAGCTTGCACTGAAGATGGCCGCTGGATACGAACTCAGCCGGAGAGAAAACCGCCAACTACAGCGCACTGTCCAGGATCTTGGCCGCCTCGTGCCGTTTTCCGTCTTCGTCATCGTCCCTTTTGCCGAGCTGCTGCTGCCTGTAGCGCTCCGGCTGTTCCCCAACATGCTGCCCAGCACGTACGAGGGCCAAAAGTCCAAGGACGCCAAGGCCAACATTCTCAGGACGACGCGCAAGGAAGTGAGCCAGTTCCTGCGGTCCAGCCTTAAAGAGACTGGCTTGCCGTTGACTCCTGCGACAACCCAGAGTGAGGCATTTACCACCTTCTTCCGAAAACTCAGATCGTCCGGCGAGTCGCCGACTCACGAGGACGTCATCAAGGTCTGCAAAATTTTCAAGGATGACTTGACTCTGGACAACCTTTCAAGACCCCAGCTTGTCTCGATGTGCAAGTACATGAATCTCAACACCTTCGGCACCGACAACATGCTGCGATACCAGATTCGTCACCGCATGCGCCAGATCAAGAGAGACGACAGACAGATCAGCTACGAGGGCGTCGACAGCCTCACCGTTGCGGAACTCCAGATGGCTTGTGCCAGCCGTGGCATCCGCACCCACAGCGTGTCCCCCGCGAGAATGCGCGAGTACCTCCAGCAGTGGCTTGACCTCAGGTTGAAGGATGGCGTCCCTTCTACCCTCTTGGTCTTGAGCAACGCCTACATGTACGGCCAGGTCCCCGCGCACAGCCAGGTCGAGGCTCTCGTTGGCGTTCTCTCATCCATTCCTGACGAGCTCTTCCACGAGATGTCACTTGAGGTGCACAGCGCCGAGGGCGCCGCCACCAACAAGCAGCGTCTCGAAGTTCTCAAGGAGCAACAGGAGCTCATTGACGAGGAGAACAGCCAGAACGAGGAGAACGCCAGCACTGGATTCGCCACCCCTCGTGATATCGACAATATCGATGAGAAGGAGGAGATGCACCAGGCCGCTGCCCCGAGCCAGGCTCAGGAAGCCAAGGAGGCCGAGCAGGAGATGTTGGCCGCGAGAGACGGACAGTCCAAGGGCGAGAAGGCGGAGAAGAGCGAAAAATAAATCGCTCGGCCCTGTAGACAAGCACTTACTTTCCTTTGTCAAGATGTGTATGGCATACGGCTGGGTAGCGTGTACTAAAAGAAGAGGGTTCATGACACCCAAAGGGAACATCACTCACAGGTTACTAGAATTATCCATTTCAGGAAGCAAATAGAATCCACTACTGTATAATGGCAGCCATTGTGTACAAACATCAGCCAATACGTAGACCATGATTTATTAGGATGCATTATCCACCCCATTCAGTATGCTGTTAGTCGCTTTACTACGAGTAAGAGGGCTTGGTCAGAGCTTCCAGTGCCCTTGAAACGACGCGAGGCAGTCCCCCCCCTCCCCTGGTGCTGCGTGTTTCCACCTTGGCTAGTAGTTTGGATCCCGGCTTCGTCATAGCCCTCCGGGAACTGGAGGTCTGACGGTGTTGCCCTGCTGCTAGCAGGTTACCTCCTCACCCACCTCAATTAGGCGCACATGTGGGTACCCGCCATCTCCCCGCTATCGCGCTGCCCAAATGCTGCTAAGGTGGCACACTAAGCTCGTAGCGTCACCTTTCATGGTCCAGCGACAGGCAGCTCCTGCCCGTTCCCCACCACTGTCGCCGACACTTCCAGCCCATTGTCCGGCAAACAAGTCGTTCTTTCCGGCCATCTCCCATCCTTTGCGACAAGACGACCTGAAGGCTCCAGGACTTGCATGTCTGACAGCAAGGAAATCCGACCTTTGATTCGTTTATTGCCGTCTAGTCGAGGTTCATAGCGCGATCTACAACCCCAGTTTCCCCAATACAGCCAGCGACACTCCTCCCGCCACGACGACGACGTAACCCCACGTCCACCCAGCTGGACGCCATGGCGGTTATCGACCAGCACCAAGATGATTTCTCCAACGTGTCCTGGAACGTGGATGACCACACCGCCGCCGAGAGCTCTAGCTCAGTAACTGCGACGGAATACGACGACACCGAGAGGAACGGACACAATGCCTACGAGAGCGATGCACCCGGCACCAACGACCGCGAGGTGCTGGATTGTGTCGTCTCTGAGCCTCTCAAGGAGAATGAAGGCTCCAAGGACACCTTTGTCTCTTATTTGATCACCACTAATGTGAGGAAGCGCGGGATTTTCCTGGTGGATTCCAGCTACAGGAAACCTACCCTGCTCTACTCGGGGATCTGCGCGCTGACATTGATTTCTTCAGACTACATTCCCTTCCTTCCAGAGATCGCAAACGACAGTCCGCCGGCGATTCACAGACTTTGTTTTCTTGTATAAGGCACTGAGCAGAGACTACCCGACCGCCGCAGTCCCTCCCCTTCCCGACAAACAGCGGATGGAGTATGTCAGCGGCAATCGCTTCGGCCCGGACTTCACCAACCGTCGAGCGCATTCGCTGCAGCGCTTCCTCACCCGCCTCTCCCTTCATCCCGTCCTCCGCCGAGCCGATATCCTCCACATCTTCCTTGAGAGCCCGGACTGGAACGCCACCATGCGCAGTCGCAGCACCAGAGGATCTACGAGCAGCGATGCCGGAAGCAGTGGTGTGTTTGACAACCTCACCGACAGCTTCCTCAATGCCTTCACCAAGGCCCACAAGCACGACAAGCGATTTCTCGAGGTTAGAGAACGGAGCGACAAGCTTGACGAAGACTTGGCCCACATCGAGAAGGTAGTAGCACGGGTGGCCCGGCGGGAGAACGACCTCGAACTAGACTTCAAGGACCTGGCAGAGCAATTCCAGAAACTCATCACGCTTGAGCCCGGCGTGGAGAGCGAGGTCAGGCATTTCGCCAACTCGATCGAGGACACGGCTCTGGGCCTGCGCAAGCTCAAAGACGTCACAGACGGGGACTATCTGGGCAGTCTCCGGGACATGCAGGCCTACAGCACAGCCTTGAAGAGCCTCCTGAAGGCCCGCGAGCAGAAGCAGGTGGACTATGAGCAACTCACAGAGTATCTTAACAAGAACACTGTTGACAGAGATCTACTCCAGTCGGGCCAAGGCTCGGGTGGGCTGTCGGGTGCCAGTGGCAGACTGATGCGCAAACTCGAGGATGTGCGTGGGGTAGATCACGAGCAGGCTCGCCGCGATCGTCAAAGAAAACTGGAGATGAACATTGACAAGCTCACCACGGAAGCCGAGCGGGCCAAGAAGACGAGCGAGATGTTTGACGACGAGGTCGTCAAGGAGGTGGCCGACTTTGAGCGGATCAAGCGGGTTGAGTTCAAGAAGCAGCTCGGCGGTCTTGCCAACTCCCATATTGAGTTCTACGATGAGGTCATTGAGATCTGGGAGGGGTACGTCAATGCGATGGAGAAGGAGGGCGTGTCGGGAGCGCGCGAGTCTGGTGTTGAGCCCCCTACCCGGCATCTGGCGGACTAGAGGCTATGATCCAAAGTGGGAGAGAGTGAGCGAAAGCCGTGGCTTGTGTGATTTATTTGAACAAAGGGAAACTGAGTACGGTTGATCCCCAATAAAATGGGCGGGGTTTGATTGATTGTTTGCATAGGATCACTTTCGGACAGTCCCGAACATGAGCCTCGAGGAGATTCAGCGTATGGGGGAGCGGACCATGCAAAGGAGGGGGAGGAGTATTGGACGCCAGCGAGTTAGAACTGGAGATAATCATGAATATGGGATCAAGGAACGTGATTGACGAATTAATGCATTTTGACATGTCGTTGGCGGCTTCGTTGATTCGTGTGAAACCCAAGTGTCCGCGCCCAGCCGATGGATAGCTGCCGCGCGGGTTGCTGTGCCTCGAAGCGAGAGCAGGCTTTGCTCTTGTTCGACGGGAATGTTCCTGAGAGAGCATCTGGCTCTCCGGATCTGAGAGGATGAGCTCAACCTTGGGAGAATGCAGAGGGCTACCCATCAGTGCCATGGACGGGGCAACTCGAGGCGGTCCCGTGAGTACAGAAGCAGAAATTGGAGCCAGGCATTGTTCCATGGCTGGGAGCAAAATACCATGTCAGAAGCCAGCGTTTCCTTCTATTATATCACGGAGCGTTGGATGGCTACGTGGGGGAAGGGTTGCGACGACCGGATTCCGAAACAATTGACTGTGTCAAGCGCCAAGGCCAGCATAGAGCAATGTCCAGAAGTGCCTGGTCACAGCTTCGGCGTTTGGGCCTGCCTCCCTGACGCAGGAAAATAAAAATAAATAAAAAAGGCAGAGGGCCCTCCTCTTTCGCCTTGTGTCGCATTTTCGTCAGAGAGACCCCGAGAGAAATGGTAAATGTCTGAGACTTGTGCATATGAAGGAAATGATCCACAGAAAGGGGGATTCTATAGTTATACTAATAGTACATAGTTTACTGGCCACCTACACCTACTATAAGGCGATTGGCGCGTGGCAAGAAAGAAGTTACGCAACCCAGTACGTGCTTTCACTATGTGGGAGGGAGGGAGGGAGGGAGACTTCGTGTTGAGGCGAGAAGAAGGTAGGTAGGTAGGTAGGTACACGACGTCTTGAGAACGGACATAGCGTACCTAGCGAAAACTCCTCCCTCCTCACGTCGCAAACGAACCAGGCATTTCCTTCAGCATGCTCGGCCTGCCGGCTTTGGGGGCGACTTAACTTTTGGCGACTCGGGGAAATCTCCACCCCCTTTGGCGAATCAGCCCTGGCCGAGGATTCGGCGCTGAGGAACCCGCCCACCCACTGCCGTTTCAACACCGAAGGGGCCGCTCTATTGGCCCCGTTGTTACAACGTGTATCCCTTTGAGCAGCAGGACCCCTACAATACGTGTGCGCCGCGTTCCGAGGCACACTTCGCAGACCTACGTGCCTACCTACCTAGCCTCTAGGTATCTGCCTTCCTAGGTACCCAGGTAATCTGCCTACATACAAGTACCTAGGTACCCAAGGCAGGCAGGTAGGTACCTAAGTTATACCGAGGGGGGGCGAGTTCTGGACCCAGATGATCATGTAGCACAACATCGGGGTACCTAGGCTGCCTGGCTGCTTACACTACTTAGGTACCTAGGTTCCTGCCGTTTTCGAGAAGGCCACGAAACAAATCTCTGGTCAGAGTCTGACCTGTATGCTCCCTTTACTTCATCGACATTATTCACGCGAGTCGTCCATGTCTACCACCACCTGCATTGCTCGCTGCTTCTGACTAGCTTAGCCTCGCACCCCTAGATTGCTTGTCGCATACCTCCCTGTCTATCTTGTCGATTTCTCAGCTGGGCCAGCTCCGTGTGTGGCCCCTACGCCCGTCCCACCGACATCGAGTGCCTGAGGACGATGAAACGACATTTCCCCGCTGCTTCTCACGCGTGAACTCTGGCCTTTTAAACAATAACCGATCAACTACAGACATCAACTGCAAAGCCCCTGTCCAATCTGCGATCATCGCCAAGAGGGATTGGTGTGTTTGCTGTGGTGAATAGCGCTATTCCAGCTCGCCGTGCTCATTAGGACGGCTATCGTTATTCTGCAGGGGACACAAGAGAGAGAGGTGTTGCAGGGAAGCTTTGGCCAGCTCCTAGGGCAGCCCCTTGCCACTTGCGACTCGACCACGTCTCGCCTTCCCTTCCCCAGGCCTAGACGGGTCCAATCCTGTTACCTTTGTTCCCCTAATCAGGCAGAGAGAGAGAGAGAGACAACGAGGGAGGTACGTGTTGTGTTATTCCATCTGTCCACCACTGTCCTTCTTCTTCCGCTCCTACACTGGCTCGATCTCGACACGGGCGCCGAAAGCTAACATTCAACGTTGTCTTCCGCAGTCCCCCTTCCTTTTTCTGTGCATTTCCCCCATCCCGTCCCTTCGAGGGGTCTACGGTAGCCCGCCATGAAGCTTTCTGCGGTTGTCCTCGGCCTTGCCGCTCTCGCCAGCGGTTCGTCCTCGCGCCGAAACTACGAAAGCAATGATTACTATGTTCTCGAACTGGATTCGCGTTCATCCCCCCATCAGGTCGCCGAGCGCCTGGGTCTGAGGCACGAGGGTACACTCGGTAATCTGGATGGCCACCACCTCTTCTCGGCCAGGAAGGTTGCGCACGACATCGTCAAACCCGCCCTGCAGGAGCGCAGGCTGAGGAAACGCTCCGAGGGCGGCTTCGATGTGCTCGACGGCGTCCGTCTGGCGCAAAAGCAACAGCTCCGAAAGCCCATGGAGAAGAGGCTTCCTCCGCGCACCTATGGCCCTTCCAACTTTGCTCGCCAGGAGACGCCCGATCCCAAGATGGTTACTGAGATGAACGACCTGATGAAAACCCTCGGAATCGCCGACCCCATCTTCAACGAGCAATGGCATCTGCTCAACACTATCCAGCTGGGGCACGACATCAACGTTGCCGGCGTTTGGAAGCAGGGCATCACGGGCAAGAACGCGACCGTTGCCATTGTCGACGACGGCCTCGACATGTACAGCGACGACTTGAAGCCCAACTACTACGCCGCCGGCTCCTATGACTTCAACGATCACCGGGAAGAGCCCAAGCCTACTCTCAGCGACGACAAGCACGGCACCCGCTGCGCCGGTGAAGTTTCTGCGGCCAGGAACGACGTGTGCGGCGTTGGCGTGGCCTACGAATCCAAAATTGCCGGGATCCGCATTCTTAGCAAGCTGATCTCGGACGCCGACGAGGCTGTCGCCATGACCTACGACTACCAGCACAACGACATCTACTCTTGCTCTTGGGGTCCCCCTGACGACGGTCGTTCAATGGACGCGCCGGGCATCCTGATCAAGCGCGCTATGCTCAAGGGTATCCAGCAGGGCCGCGGCGGCAAGGGATCCATCTACGTCTTCGCGAGTGGTAACGGCGCTGCCAACGATGACAATTGTAACTTTGACGGCTACACCAACTCCATCTACAGCATCACCGTCGGCGCCATCGACAGGAAGGGCCAGCATCCCTACTACTCGGAGAAGTGCTCTGCGCAGCTGGTTGTCACGTACAGCAGTGGCAGTGGGGACGCCATCGTAAGGAAACCGCATCGCGAAATGGTGAGATGAAGAAGCTAACGTTTTTTTTTTTTGGCAGCACACCACCGACGTCGGCCAGAACTCGTGCTACAACGGCCACGGAGGCACTTCCGCTGCCGCCCCGTTGGGCGCCGGCGTCTACGCTTTGGTTCTCGAAGTTCGCCCCGACTTGACATGGAGAGACATGCAATGGCTCGCCATGGATACTGCTGTTCCTATGGATGAGGCCGGTGGAGATTGGATGCCGACCAAAATCGGAAAGAAGTTCAGCCACACGTATGGATACGGCAAGATTGACGCTCTCAAGATGGTCGAGGCAGCCAAGACGTGGAACAACGTCAAGCCGCAGGCGTGGTACTACTCGCCCTGGATCCACGTCAACAAGGACATTCCCCAGGGCAAGGACGGTGTCGCGGTCAGCTTCGACGTCACGGCTGATGCGCTGAAGGAGGCCAACTTCGAGAGGGTCGAGCATGTAACGGTTACTATGAACGTGAACCATACGCGCAGAGGCGACCTGAGCGTCGATCTCATCAGCCCTGACGGAGTTACCAGCCATCTGTCCGTCACCCGCAAGATGGATTCGGCCAACACTGGCTACGTTGACTGGACCTTTATGAGCGTCGCCCACTGGTAAGTTGATGTCGCCAAATGCACACGACTGGAACGCGTTTACTGACGTCGTACTAGGGGAGAGTCTGGCATCGGCAAGTGGACTGTGATCGTCAAGGACTCCAAGGAGAACGAGCACCAGGGCACGTTTGTTGACTGGCACCTGAAGCTGTGGGGTGAGTCGATCGACGCGAGCAAGGCGACGCTCCTTCCCATGCCGACGGAAGAGGACGACAACGACCACGCGCTTGTTGCCACGACCACGCTGCCGGCCGCGGTCACGACGATGACGCACCCTGCCGAAAACACGGCGTCGGTTGCCGTTCCTACGGACCACCCCGAGCGTCCCACCAAGCCCAAGCCCAGTGGAGGCGAAGGGGCGACGCCCGCGGAGACGGACAAGCCGACGGGTGCCCAATCGACGGCTGGCGCCGCCACCACCAGCCCATCCAACTGGGTGTCTTGGCTGCCGTCGTTTGGCAAGGCGGGAGTGTGGGTGTACGGGGCCATTGGTCTCATTGCCGTCTTTTGCTCTGCTCTGGGGATCTGGTTCTTCATCAGGAAGCGTCGCAACAGCACGCCTCGGGACAACTACGAGTTTGAGTTGCTCAACGAGGACGAAGCCGAAGGCCTGAACGGCGAGAAGCGCACGCGGGGCCGTGAGCTCTACGATGCATTTGCCGGGGATGATGACGACGATGAAGATGAGGCAGGCGAATACCATGACAGTCTGGAGCGTTCGAGAGAGGGAAGCGGCCATAGGGAGACGGACAGGTTGACAGAAAAATAAGGCGTACAACAGGCGAGCAGGCACGGGAGCATTTTGCATAGAGAAATACCTTGCTTTTTTTTCCTCGGTCCTTTCTTTTCTTTTTCCATTTATTCTTCTTTTTCGATGAGCATTCCGGGCATATTGTGTGGTTAGTTTGTTGTCCTACCTATGGAGACTAGAAGGCGGGCGGATTGGTGTTTTGGGCTCAGTCAATGATTTGCAAACGTCTATGTGTGTTTGATTGTGCGTATCTGCAACCTGCCTCCTCGCAAATGAATATGAGTGCAAGTACCTATCTCGGTAGGTGTCTGGTCCACGCAAGTCCAAGCTCGGGCGACGGCTGAAGAAGGGAGCCCCGGTCTGGAGTTTCTGGATTGAGGTGACGGCGGGCGGTCCCGGCGCGCGCGCGCCAAGCGAGACAGCGGCTAATTACTGCACGGCTTTTTTTGGGGGGGGACGGTGGAAACCTTGGAAGAAGAAAAAAACTCTAAAAGGGCTCAGAGACTGTTGGGTTCGGTGGTTTCCTCGAGATCGAACCTCTCTTTTTGAGGCAGCAAAAGGGAGTACTGCGATTCACATTCTCCCCTGGTTTTCACTTTCTTATAGGTATCCGTATGTAGTACGTCTTAAGGAAACCGACTCTTGAAGCGGCAACAAGCGCGCCCGAGTCAATTGTGGATGTTTCTTTTGGGTCCAAGCTGGGCCCCGAGGTCTTCGTTTGCACCCGCCAGCCACCCCGATATTCGGACGGCAGAACGGGTGGACGGGTAAGACTGTGTGTGTTTACGACATCGAATCGCAGTCTTTTATTTTAATTTTGCTTTATTCTTGATACCAAGTTTTCCCCTCCCCCGACCAGGGGATACCACCATATGTCCCGTCCGTACCCTGTCCTGCCCTCGAGCTGATCCTTGGCGTACTCGATTCGAGAAGCAGACATTGATTGAGATTCGAGGTCAGCCACCTTGGTTTCCTCCCCCCCGACCGTTGTCTAGGGGCAAAAAAAGTACCTCGCACTTTGCGTCCACCCAAGGTAATACAGTCCTTTTCCACATTCTGAGAGGGGGGGCCAAGGTCCGTTGGCGCAAAGGAAGCTTAGTTGGATAGAGGGAGGGCAGAGAAAGGACGGCCGCATGGGGTAGGTAGCAAGCAAGCTGGAGCCTCCTCGGCCGCCCCCTCCCCTCCTCTTCCTCTTCCTCTCGTTCTTCCTCTTCGGCCGCGGAAGATGGCATGATGAGGGGGGGCAATGCGCGCAAAAGTAGGTAGGTAGGCTGCAGCAGCACCTTTGAGTCGTGGTCACTGGTCAATGGCAAAGCGACGGCCATCGAGTGGGCTCTCGTTCCGACCGCCTCTTTCTTCTCTTCCCATTTATTTTTATCCTACCTTTTCCCCTACCCACGCACTGCTCGGCGGTCCCCTCTGCAGTCCCCTCCTTAGCCACCTTACGGACCTGAACAACACACACATACAAGTAAAACACACCGCAACCCCCACCGCCGCCGTCGAGGCTGGTCGTACCCGGTCAGGTACAGTAGCCTGCTCCGCAGCTTGAGGTGTCTCGTCTTGCATGCCGGCCCAATCGATGACACGCCTGGTCTATCGGCGGAAGCAAGCAATACCTAAGACTGGAGTCCACTGGAGTCTGGACGGGGACTACTCAAGATCCCAGTCGGCAGGCTGGGCTGGGGTGGGGATCCATCCTAGTCTGCGCCCCAAGGCCGTCCCCAATCCTGGTTCTAGCATCCGTTTTGCTAAACCCAACTGGGCGGCCGAATGACGCCGATGGCTCGTAGCACACAACCCGTTCAACCTCGCCATTTTTCCAAGCTCGCAGCTCTTTGGATAGTTGCCTCTAAGCACAAGCAAGCTTTTATTCGCCGCGGTGCTTGAATCGCAAGAGGGACGGGGTGAAGAAGGAAGAAGAAGAAGAAGGAGAAGAAAAGAAAAAAAAAAGAGCAAGCTTCTTCCTGCGTCTTTCCCACCACCCTTTCCCTTCCTCTTCTTGTCTCGTCTCTTGTCTGCATCTCCTCGCGGCAATCGTTTCTCCCTCACCCTTCCTCTCTTCCTGGGGCCAATCCCGACGTGAACCTCAGCAACCTCATATCGGTGACTAAATCACCTGCTGCTGGTTCCTTCCCTGTCCTCGCATACAGCCGACTTCCGCTCTCTCTGCGCGCGCGCGTGTTTGCATTGCATTGGCTGCTATGGCAAGCTGCATATGTCTCTGACGCCCGGCCATTTTCACCCTACCGTTTGGTAGATTCTGCTATAAGTCATTTTTGTTGGTATTTCTTATACCAAAGTAGCTTAGAGGGTATTCCTAGCGGCAGCTTTTGCTCACTTCTCCCACGGACGACGGTACCATCACACACCGGTCTTTGCGACCAAGTCTGTTCCTACCTGCAGCCCCGACTGGGTAGCGCAGCCCTCGAAGCCCGGCGACGACGCGAGGTAATAGACTCGTCGCTATGCCCACCGCACCGTACTGGGGCGATCTGTCGGGCCCCAAGGCCGCCAGACGCCAGCGTCGCCAGTCGGAAGACTTTAGTCTTCCGGATCGCAACTCCCCGGATCTGGGGGGGGCACCCTCAACCGCTGCGCTCATGACGGACAAACCTCTTCCTCCCAATCCCCCAAAGTCAAACCGCACCTCGATGCAGACGACCAATACCGAGGCCGTCACCGAGTCAACTCTCAGCCCCTACGCCTCGCCCACCGCCTCCAGCTTCGCCGACCAAGGCCTGGCCCCGCGCCCGCCCACCTTCCCCTACGGCGAATCCCAGTACCCAGACGACCAGGCTGAGAGACGCCAGCGACGACGCAGAGAGCGCAACAACGAGGCCGAGGACGACGCCGACCTCGACTACCTGACCGGCCCGACACCCCCCGCCGCCCCGGATGTGCCCCGCGCCCCGCCAGTGAGCTTCAGACATCCGTACGGGAATGGTGGCCTGCCGTACACACACCCATCGCCTGGCCCGTCCCGCACTTCGCGACAGCCTAGTCCGCTGGTCTCCCCAGAAGACGAGATGAACCCCGAAGAGTACTACAAGAATCCTGTGCCTGAAGCCGAGGAAAGGCAGCAGAAGCAAGAGGACTTGCCCCCTCTCGATCGCTCGCGGCCCACCCTCGACGCCGCCGAGGCACGACCACCCCGCGACCCCCCGAGCTCCTCGAGGAGAAGATCCACCGGCGGGGCAGGCAGGAGCGGGCAGGGGAGGAAAACTTCGGTAGGGGGGGGATCCGGCAAACAGTTCGCCAACGACCGTTCTCCGCTCCAGAGGCTTGAGCTGACGCTCGACAGCATCACCAAGGAAGAGAAGCGAGCTCGTGTCGAGGCCGCGGAGAAACGCGCCCGAGAAAAGGCCGCTGCCAAGGCTGCACAGGACCCGAATCTCTTACAACCTCCCGAGCCCACGCAGCGCGCGCCGCGCGCGCCGCCGCCGCCGCCCCAGCAGCCGGAAGAACCCCCGTTCAAGCAGGAGCCTCGGCGACCCCTTCCGGAGCCGCCTCGGAAACCGCAACAGCCTCCACCAGAGGTACAAAATGTGCAACACGTTACGGTGCAGCAGGTACAAGTGCACCAGGCGCCAGCACAGCAGGTGCGCTTTCGAGACGATGGGGTCGACGAGGACCCAAGAGGCCAGCAGGCCAAAGTGGCTGCCCCTCGAGAAGCGCCGGCGCAATACTACCACGAAGACGACAGGAGATACGCGCCCCGTCAGTCGCTCGACGATAGACGACGACAACAACCGCAGTACGTGCCTGAGAACCACAGGCGTCATGCGTCCGGGCCATACCCGCCAAAAGGGCCCTCGATGGCTGCTGTGGAACAGAGATACCCTCCCGCTTCTTCCTCTGGGGTCCCGCAGAGAAGCGTCAGCCTCCGCGAGGGGCCTCGCGAGCCGCCCGCATCGAGCTCAGGAACGCCTAAGCGTAACCTAAGCTTCCGGGAGCGCGCTGCAAAGAACGACATGAAGTTGCCACAAGGCGCCGAGCCAACTGAAAGCGCCGAGACGAGTCCGCAGCCCACACCACCGGTCGCCGGGTCTCGGCGTCCCAGCTTCTCTCTCATTAGGAGCGGGAGCAACAAGCTGAAGAAGCAGCCGAAGGGTGATCCGTGGTTCGCCATCCGGCAAGATGCGGAGAGGAAATACAATAATATCGAGTTCCGAAACGCCGCTTTGGACCAATCTGCGGCAGACAAGGGCGGCCCTCCCGTGCAGAGATCCGCGTCCCATGCGGCGCGCGAACAGGCATTGCCCCCGGACGCAATGCAGGAGGATGTGAGACGGGCCGGGATCCCCGGTAAGGCTGCCAAGTTGATCGGTCTCGACTTCGGGGGACTTCAACGCCGGTCGACGGCCCCAGCGGCCCGGCAGCACGACTATGAGTCCGAAGACGATGATCCTCGATACGACGACGTTCGTCAGGCGCCTATGGCCTCGGGCGAACGCGGCGACGACTATCACCGCGCACCCCAGGTGCAGCGTGGGAGACCCTCCGAAAGAGAATACTACTCCGAGGATGACGGGTTCAGCGACGACTCTCGGGACCTGTATCCCGCCAAGAAGACATTCCGCCCCGGCGAAGGCATTTACAAGCCACCCGTTTATCTCGAGGAGTGGAAGAAGGCGACGGTCGGCAGCCTGTCCGGGGCCATGCTGGACCTCAGCGACGAACGGCTCCCTTCGAACGATAACCAGACTCCCTGGTGGGAAGGCAGCAGGCGCAGAGGGAGCACCTCTCGGCCGCGCAAGGCGGAAGCCTTTGATGGCGAGTACGATGACACACACGGTGAGTTCTGGTGTCGCGACGGATATTTGACCGAGGCTGACAGGAAACACTCCCAGCTCCCACGCGGTTCAAGCCGCCACTCTTCCTCAAGTGCGGTCCGCTGTTGAGATACTGCGGGCTCAAACATGAGAAGGTCCCTGCGCGCAACAAGAACACCGCCCTCAACGAAAGAACCATCTGGCGTGGGTCGGTCATGATCGTCACGCTGGACAGCGACTCCTCGTACGAGATCGCGCCGACCTTGAGACTGTTCGTGCAGCCCATCGAACTGCTCCCCCCTCCGCCTCAGGAGATCTCGGGAGAGCAGGGGTTGCCGCCAGAATACGTGGACCCGATTGCTGGAATCCCGAAGCTGGGCAGACGAGGGGAGACACTCTATGCTCGTCCAGTGGAGCACCTCGACGAGGCCAAGGACCTGTCCAGAGATGAGACGGACAACGGTCTTTTCGAGAAGACTAGGAGCTCGCCCGATTACAACCAACCTGAAGGGTCGCCAGACTTGCCTGGATCCTTTGCCAGCCGTCGTAAGCGCGTCGAAATCGACGGTGAAAAGGTCTCCAAGTACAAGGACGTGCGCGGTTTCCGACTGCACGCGGAGCGCGGATGTACATTCTGGCGCTTCAACATTGAGATTGAGCTCCGCGAGAACCAACAGCGGATCGCATACCGGATCAACAGAGGCCCTGCGATGGGCTTCTGGGTCCCCGCCCTCGGACAATCCATGAACATCATGTTCCACAGCTGCAACGGGTTCAGCGCCAGCGTCAACCCCGACGACTTCAGCGGCCCCGACCCCATGTGGCGGGACGTTCTCAACACTCACCAGTCGCAGCCTTTCCACGTCATGGTTGGCGGCGGTGACCAGATTTACAATGACTGCTTGATGGACCAGAGCAAGCAGTTCCGCGAGTGGCTGGCGATCAGGAACCCCCTCCACAAGCACAACGCGCCCTTCACGCCGACGATGCAGGACGAGCTGGAGCGGGCCTACCTCGAGCGGTACTGCATGTGGTTCTCGCAGGGCCTCTTCGGCCTCGCCAACTCGCAGATCCCCATGGTCAACATGTGGGACGATCACGACATCTCGGACGGCTTCGGCTCGTATGCGCACCATGACATGAACTCGCCGGTGTTCTCCGGCCTCGGCAACGTCGCCTACAAGTACTACTTGCTATTCCAGCAGCAGAGTGTCCCCACGGAAACGGAAGCCTCCGAGCCCAGTTGGATTCTCGGCACCAAACCCGGACCGTACATCAGTGAGCTGAGCCGCAGCCTGTTTGTCGAGCTGGGCTCCAAGGTTTCCCTGTTGGCGGTCGACGGCAGAACAGAGCGGACGGAGCTCGACGTGGTCAGCGAGCCCTCGTGGCAGAGGATCATGGACCGCTGCTACGACGAGCTGAGGAACGGGCGAACCGAGCATCTGCTGGTTCTGCTGGGTGTTCCCATCGCTTACCCGAGGTTGGTCTGGTTGGAGAACATGTGGGTTTCCTCTCCTGTGCATCGTTCTAGGAACGACATTGCTAACTATCCCAGTCTCACTTCTAGAGCCATGGATCCCGTCAAGGCTCTTGGCAAGTTGGGTATGCTCGGCAACACCCTGAACAACATTGACGGCGGCGTCGAAGTGCTCGACGACCTGAACGACCACTGGACTGCCAAGAACCACAAAAAGGAGCGGACCGTTGTCCTGCAGGACATGCAGGACCTGGCGGCAGACAAGTCCGTGAGAGTCACCTTCCTCAGCGGCGACGTCCACCTCGCCGCCGTCGGTCAGTTTTACGCCAACCCCAAGCTGGGTCTGCCCAAGCACAAGGACTTCAGATACATGCCCAACATCATCTCTTCGGCCATTGTCAACACGCCACCTCCGGACCTGATGGCAGACATTCTGAACAAGCGTAACAAGATTCACCACTTTGACGAGTCGACCGAGGAGGACATGATCCCGTTGTTCCAGCACGGCGTGGACGGCAAGGCGAGAAACAACAAACACCTGCTGCCGCACCGCAACTGGTGCTCCATCCGGGCGTGGACCCCGGGCACTACGCCGCCTCCGACGCCGCCGCTGTCTGCCTATGATAGGAGCCCAAGCCCGCCGGCGAGTCGTAAAGGCCTCTTGAGGCGGTTCTCTTCGAACCGCGGCCCCGCGTATCGCCCGGACGCGCAGCAGGATGCTCGAGACGAGTCCCGATCTCGGCCTCCGATTTCCAACAAGGGCAAGGCTGGCGGCCTGTTCCGCAGCCTTTCACGCCGCAACTCGGCCGACGGAGGCCGACCTGCCGAGCCGCCCAAGCCGAGGCGCTCACTGTCGTTGACCCGCAACTTTTTCAGCCGCCGGGGCAGCAAGAAATCGCAACCTGACGACGGGGGCATCAACGGCCAGTGGGGAGACGGGGATGACGGCAGAGACGATGATAGTGTGGACGATGGTTATTACGGATATGACGACGAACACGACCGTGGGCCGGCTGCTAGTTCCAGGGGCATGGGTCTCCGGGGCGGCGGCCACGACGAGTACCAATCCGGTGACGAGTCCTACTTCACGGCTCGCCCGGCGGCGCGGATGAGCGGCGCTCCCAACAGGGCAGTCCCCCGGAGCCATGACGAGTTCCAGCCCGGCGACGAGACTCAATTCTCCGCTCGTGCGCCGGCTCGATCCTACACCACGGGCGATGACCGTCAGGTTCCAAGGTCGCAAGACTCGCTGGCGCGGCCGAAGCCTTTCCACCGCGCCCCAACAGGGCTATCGGTTAAGCAGAAGAAGAAGGCGGAGGCATTCGAGGTGGACCTCGAGGGCGGCCTGGACATCTGCCTCAACGTCGAGGTGAACCAGAAGGATCCCGCCGGCATCACGGTCCCGTACCGGCTGCTTGTGCCTCGCCTCTATTGGGACGACGCCAAGGAAGCTGCCATTCTACAGCCACCTGCTCCGGCCGGGTTCAAGCGGTTGTTCAGCGTGAAGAAGAAGGACGCCGGCACTAGCGTGCCGCCTCAGGGCCGGCCGTGCGAGGAACAGTTCGAGGGGTCCATCAGCCAGCAGTCAGCTGTACCTTCCGCAGGACGGGAGCCTGTGTACAACGCGCCCTCCAAGAACGCGAGTCACGAGTCGCCAGGAGGTTACGATTCGGCCCGCACGCACGACTCGGCAGGGCGATACAACTCGCCAGCGAGATATGAGTCACAGAGTGTAAGGCATGGCAGATGAGAGGGGGGAATACATACATGCAACGACAGGTTGAGGATAAAACCATGGGTTATTCTTCGCAAACAACGATACCAACAACAGCAAAGCAAAAAACAATGGTGTCGTTTTTTGAATTCTAAACACGGCATCCCTATTCCTAGTTCGAGGCGAACCCTATAGGCGTCGTCGAGGAATAGGGCGTTAGGGGGTTGCAAATGAGGACAAGCCTTTTTTCTTGTATTTCTTTTTTTCTTTTTTTTGGATTGGCTGACTTTTCATTCTCGAGGGCCCCGCCTCTCTCGATACCTCTGGGTCGAATGGCCTCTTTACGTTAGTAATGACAGTTACGACTTAATGGGCGCGTCCTTGTATGTTTTCAACGTGACGTGGTACAGTGAGGGAACGCATTTGGGGAACGAGGACTGCACTGGCGAGAGGGTTGAGGTTAGCAAAAGACGGAGGGGCGGTTCACGCCTAACCGGTTAGCAGAGTCGCTGATGGACCGTGGCCTGTTTTTGAGATGCCGATGTATGTGTATTGTGTATGTGGTCTTGCGCCCCCTCCCTCCCTCCCTCCCTCTCCCAGCCGGAGGAGAGAAATGTAGCCAGGAAACAGGATGGAACTCCCCCCTTCTCTGCGTGGCTGGAAGGGGATACATGCGTAAATAATTTGGTTTTATGATTTTGTCAAACTTTCGTCCTCTTCTTTCTTCCTGTACGGTCCTGGTGACTGCGAGTTAGCTCTTTTTTTGTTCCGCTTTTCTCTGGCCGAATAATTATATAGAGTGAACCAACCTTGCCGGACCAACCCGCGCGTGCCGACGTGTCTCCCGCCCCTTCCTCGCGAACCAAGCAAGAGCCGAGGGAAGCCTGGGTTCGCGAGAGGGGACACATCGGCGAAGGCCACTGTCCGCAATGCCCTTTTGTGCTTTTTTTTTTCTTTCTGTATTTTTGGAGAGGGCCTTTTCATTCTTCTTCTGCTCCTCCTCCCTCCCTCCCGTCTTTCTATCCGAGATTGGGATTTTTAAAAAAGAAGAAAAACAGAATACCCTACCACCACCATCCCCCTTTCCTTCAATGCCTTTTTATGCGTCTCCCCTCGCCTGAGAACAAGACAACTTCATTCAATGTCGCCCGCGTCCTTGGCGGCGACGGCGTCCCTGTCGGCGCTGCGGCTGCGGCTGCGGCTGCGACTCCGGCCGCGGCCGCGGTTCTGGGGTCGCGCGCCGCGGTTGTTGTTGCCGCCCTTGCTCCCCGGCGGGGGGCGCACGAAGGCGAAGTCGACGTAGACGGTCTGGTCGAGGAGCTTGGTCTCGTGGGCCGAGTCGATGGCGGCGCGGGCCTCGGCCAGGGTGGCGTACTCGATGAGAGCGTAGCCCTGCGGGCGTCAGTGTTTTTGCCGTTTTCACCATTTTTTTTGGGGGGGGGGGGGGCGCGAACCTTGACGTAACCGCTCCTCCGGTCGAGGTTCAGGTGCAGGTTCTTGATCTCGCCAAACTCGCCAAACATGTCGTGGATGGCCTCCTCGTCGGCCTCCTCGTGGACGTTGGTCACCATGATGATCCAGCCCTCGATGGAACGGACGGCGGTCGCGCAGCCGTGGGTCTGCATCTCGGACTCGTTGCGGGCCGGTGCCGCCTCGCCGGCCGGGGAGGGGGGGTTATCGATTTCCATTTCCACGTCGGCCATCTTGGCGGGGCTGTGTGTGTGTGTGTGTTTGTGTTTGTGTGTTGTGCTTTTTGCTTACTTGGCCTCCGGACAGCTGTCGTCGGTGAGGAGAGGATAGGTTTGGTGACGGCGAGGCGTGGAGAAGGGGGACCGGTCGGTATAGCGGCGCGTTGGGTGGTCAAAGTTGACGATGGGTTGTGGTGGTGTTTAGGCGGGGATATGTGTGCTATGGCGAGGCTGAGAGTACATTCATAAAAAGAAGTGGATGGAGACAGGCCATCGGATTGGCGTATTATGAGTGGTAGGGGGGCATCTTGGAAGCTTGTGCACGGACTTCCTGGGGCGGGCGATGAAGGTTGGCCGCCTATCGGACGATGTCACTCGCAAAGGATGAACGAACATGGTATCGAACCATACAGTGAACTTTTCTTTTCGATTCAAACAAATCCGAGATGACATCCAAGAAGGATGCCCGAAACCGTATCCCTGGTATACCCCGATAGTCGATGCCGGGCCTCTACAGACCGAAACTCCTTCAACTCCCGTCCAAGGCCCTCCTCAATCCCAGAGACTGCTCTCCCCCCGGGGTCGTTCCTCGGCAAGACTTGACGTTTCAGTACGTGACACCTTAGAACCAGACCCAGCACCACGGTGGTCTCGAAATCAAGACCCCGTCAATTCCCATTGGGTATGCGTGGTAGCGTGATGAGCCCCCGTCGCTTTTAAAAACGGAGGCACATCATGAGGCAGTCCATGCAGCTTGAGCAGCATTGGGCCTGTGTATGGAGAGGAACTTGTCAGCGGACGCACTTCCAGGGTTCCCGCCACATTGTCGTTGGGGTGGGTGTGTCTTACACATGACCAACCCTTCTTTTCAGTGTTCCCGTCCTCTGTGTTCTCGTCCCTAGGAGACTCCGTCTTGGACTCCATGAATTGCTTTTGTGGTTGATCCGTATTCATCGTGGCTGCTCGTTCCCGTGATCGTGTTTGGGCGAGGGGGAGGGGGAGATGGGGAGAGAGAGATCTAAGAGGGATCTGGAGATGGCTCGGCTAGAATACGTGATGCTTCAGAGTTCCCCGGAGTTGAAAGGAGCGACTGGGAAGAGGCTTGCAGAGAACGAATGCAGCAAGCGCGAAGAAATTCTGTTCAAAAAAAAAATGCCGTATCTGGATCGAGATGGGGGGATGGCATCTCAATTATAACACAGCTACCTGGCCTCAGCTCACCGTCCCATGGTGCCCATGATGAGAGGGCTGTGCAGCCATCCACGCCAAGGATTTGTCCCCCATCCACACAATCTTAAACTGCAGCCAAGGATACGCCGACTTGCACAGAGGTAGGACCGGCTGTGCATTCGCTCCAAATGGCAGGAAGACGAGACGAAAGAGACTAGAAGAAAGAAAAAGGGGAGGGATCTGTCACCTAACCTGGGTTTCGCCTTGGCTTGGAAGGTAGGCGGTGCCCAAGGATGAGCAGTATGATGGGTTGCATGCACTTCTAGGAAGACACGCAGTGTGGTTCGAATAAACTGGATAAATCCCGCCCGCATGTGGATCGGCGGACGTTATTTGCCTTCCCACCCGCGACTGTTGCTGACAAAAAAAAAGTCAACAAACCCTTTCTGCGGCGGCAAGAGAGACAATACGTGCTGCGGCCCTGTGAAACGGCACCCATCTTGAAACAACCGTCTTCCCGGCCTCGCGAGTCGACATTCGCCAGAGTGGTGTGGTCACGTCGCGGAGGTTCGTCCCGGGATTTGTCACCACGCGCACCACCCAAATATCCCACGGGCCACGGCGCTTTACCGGAGGTATCCATTGCGAACAGAGGTCAACATCACAACCCCTGAGCCCGCGGGGGGTTGTTAAACCAATGCTACGCGGACGATGGACGGGTCAATGGCGGAGAAGATGAGGGGCTGGGCCCATGTCGGGGCTCACTGAGCTGTTGTTGTAGTAGCTGTTGTCCATCGCATAGGATGATGCATTGAAAGAGGTCCCCGTCTTAACCATCTCCTGCGGCAGGGTGCTGTCCGCGTAGGGCTGACTGACTTTGGACAAGAGACTTGGATGTCTACCAAGGCAATACGTGAGCAGATCTTATCGGTGCATGATGCATTGCCCCAGTCCACTCTTCGAAGCCAAAGTTGCTTGCTGTATCGTCTTGGAAGAAGCATCGGTGAAGCAAGAGATGTCAAGGACTTCGAAGCCAGCCTGTCCTTGAAGATAGTACGTATCTGGTCATCCTATGGTACGAGAATGGTTGGCTCAGAGGCCTTTCAACTTTCTTCGTGGAGGAATGCCCCCCCTGTGGCCCCTTCGTTCATCCTGACCGCGGCTCTCCACATTAGCAGAATACTCATATACATGCTGCTTCGAGGCGACAATATGATATGACTGGTTACTAAGAACAGAAACGCAAACGTGCCTGCAACTTTGCGGTGCACAGCTCCACCCCATGTTTTCTACTACTACATTGTATAGACCGCCTTGAAGCTGATCTCTCCAGTGGGGGGGCAAATACCCCCGTCTTCACCAGCTTGGCTCAGTCAGTCCTTGCCAGGTCGGCTGCTCACATCACCTACAAATTCCTACACTCGTTCCTTCCATCTCTGTCGGTCGATGCCGTAACCCTTCCACATGATGAGCTGTGACAATGAAGCACAAGGCATCGCCTTGAGGATGCGGTGTCTCGGTATATCTCCTTAATACGTGAGGATTTGTGGAGACGTTCCCTTGGGCAGACAGCACGAACAGACGGCTCCCAAAGTTTAGGCTGCGAGCAGATTTTACGAGAAGCTGGCCGTCTGGCTCGAGGGGAGGAACCATTGCGTATCGCACTAGAGCCGGGTTACCATAGGAAATGCATACCGAGGTATGACGCGGGTATCAGCCTCCTAACTGAGGACGGCAAAGATAAAAACAGAGCCCTGGACAGTTGGATGTTAAGCTAAAAGCCTTTTCACGTCTACTCATCACGGTCAGAGACAGGTTCAAGCCTGGCGTATTCATTAGGAAAGGTGAACGGGATGAGGACATGAACGAGAAGGTGCGGCCAAAGGCGTAGAAGCAGAAGCATGTCGCAATGAAGGAATGAACTGAGAATACCGCCTCAATTTCTCGTACGATCCCACACTCTTTCCAGGGTCTTTCACAAGCATCGATGAGATCGATGAGTCAGTTGATGTAGAAAGTCCGCATCGCTGAGGATGGTCCTGCATAGTTTTGTCAGCCTGTCAGCCTGCCCTGGCTACTGCCAATTCAGTTTCCTAGATAGGTAACTTACCTAACCACGGCAGAGAGCTGGAAGATCACGTGCTCGTCTCTTTTGGTTGATCAATCAGAAGATTAGAACAGACCCTCTCTCTCTCCTTGGATACGTACCTTGGTGCCCCACTCGAGTGATTGGGGCCACAGTCGGCCCTCCCCCAAAACCTATATAATGCCCTTCATCCTCCCACCCTTTCAAACTTTTTCTTCTCTTTTTCTTCTTCATACTTACCTTCATGGGGGTGCTGGGGATCAAGAAATCCGGCATCCAGAGTGGGAGGCCTGCATTGCACATCGCGGTGTCGACCGCTCTCGATTGTCCTTCGGGACCATCGCTGTGGGAATTTTTGATTTTTACTCTCAACTTTTCATCATGCTCTCCGCCTTGCGCGGTGGTATGAAGAAGAGTTTCTCCTGTTTGCTTGGTGTCGCGTTGTCATGTCGGACTGAAATAGGCATGGTTCACGCGATGGCGTACGTAATAGTATCACAGGCGGATGTCGCACCTGAAGTACGGCTCACAATCCGTGATGATGCAATATGGCAAGCAAGCCGACCTGGTGTACAACCACTTGGGTCGCAGTAATCTGGCGGCGTCTCATCCTGCCGCTTCCAGTATTGTCGCGGACAGCCACAACCACCGTCGCCGTTAACGACGTACTGCTTAAGCACTACAGACAGCACTGCGACAGGTTAGGAAATGACTCGATCGAGCAGAAGGCCTCTATCCCGGTTGAATCCCGTCGTCGAGATTGTCCAGGCGCGTCTGAGCAAGAGACGAGATCATCGGAAGCTTGTGCCAAAGCTTGAGGAGACAGAAGTGGCCATACACTTTGGCAGGCACGAGTTGGCGCCCAAGAAAGCAAGCCCCCAAAGATTCAAAACTGTCTGTCCTACTAAGTAGGCTCACACGAACCTGCCGATGTGCTTCTGGGTTTTTGCTGTAGAATGGTTGACACAGCGCCCAGGTGAGGAGCAGATGACAGCTCCTCCTCCCCCGACGAGGGCCAATACTGGGCGTATGGATGGGTGTGTTGCTTGCTGACCCGTGTGGAATTAGGCTTGGCCACTTCCAAGGTCATGCACTGAGCCTTGCGAATACGTGCGGAAAACAATCATCCATGACACGGCCACGTGACATGGTCGATTGGTCTTCCTGTCCTCTGCCTCGGTCCCGGATCTACATCACCAGCGCAGCAGGTTCGGCTCGTGTGTTGTGGCATGGGTATTTCATGATAATTGCTGTCCGCCGACGACCTGTCCTGAAGGGCCGGGTATAATACAACCGAGGACTAACAACGATGAAGCTGAACAAACAATGATAACCTTGTGACAATCTCCCGAGCGTGCTCAAACCGGAGCCTCGCTCCCTTTCCATCAACCTGATATCTGAGAAACCACCAAAACGCCATTACCGCAAGCCCATTTGGCGAGCACCCCCACCTTGCGAGCTCCAAACCGCCTTCGCCCTATCCCTGAATGCCCTCCCAAGTGATCTGGTCTGTGATATCCCTAACACTCAATCCCGTGATGCTGAACACAGTCATGTCGAGCTCTTCTTCCGACATCTCTTGTCCGACCTGTTTCTGGCCCTCCAAAACATCGTAGAGTGCGTATATTTGCGCATTCTTGACCTCGCGCGCGTTCATGTTGGCGTCGATGTTGATCTTGAGCTGCTTGCGCTTCGACTCCGCAAGTGCCGGGTTGTGTCTGTCGTATCGGGCCTGCATCTTCGCATGCTCCATCTGCATGTGCTCCAACTCATCTTCGAGTCCCTTGATTACCTTGGCCAGGGCGTTGCCCGGAGGCTGAGAAGGCCGCATGGTGGCGTCCTCGGATGAGATGCCCAGCTGCTTGTACTGGTCCGAAGGAGCCACAGGCCTAGATACCTTGACCCGCTTCTTGCCCTCGGCCATATCGGCAGCAGTGACCGTTCCTCGGTGGCCCTTGATCCGGGTGCACACGATGCAGTTCTTGCAGCTGTGTCCGGCCAAGCTGTCAAGCACACGACGCGCGTCCGGCGACAGTGCAGGGCAGTTGCCCTTCATTTCAGTTGTCGTATTGTCCAGTCCGCCTTGGGTGATCAAGTCGATCGTGACCGACTTGTTCTGGGAAGGCTTGACGGCAGACCTCGATGGCGTTCTCTGACTTTGACTGGTCAAGTTACGAGTGGTGTTGGTCGTCTCCTGTCGGACAGTGCGGGACTCCTTTTTGCTCCTCGTCTTCATGTCGATCACCATGGAATGCGTCTGGGTGGTCTCGGGCGACTGCATGGTGGCGTCGTCCCCAGTCTGAAAAGGGTCGAGGTCGGGGACGACGTCGCCCTTGAGTGAAGTCTTGGAGGTCGTGTGGGCAGAGACGCTCCTCTTGCTGCCCTTGTTGGCGACGTTGGAGGCCTTGGTGCTCTTCGACTTGCTAGACGCCGCCGAGCGCTCAGGCAGAGAAAATGACACTTTCTGCTGGCCGGTGGAGTCTTGGGGACGCGAGGTGGAGGCTCGTCTCTTAGAAGGAGGCTCGGGTGCCACAGAGCTCTGCTGGCTCTGGAGGGTGTTGTCAACCTCGTTAATGGTGCGGTCAGTCTGCTCCGTCGTGTCCTGCATGTCGATTGCTTTCCTGCCTGGCGTCGCAGGCTTCCGGATCTTCTTTCCCTCGACGGTGCCGTCAACAATAGCCGAGTTCTGAGTGCTGTCGATGGTGATGTCCGGAACGAAGAATGCCGAGGTCATGTTCTCTTCTGTTTCGTCATCATCGCCCGCCTCCTTGTCGAGGCGCACCGAGAAGTCTTCGGTCTTTCCGAGAGGGCGGCAGTGGTCGAGCTGCTGCTTGAGGAATTCGATTTCCTCCTTGAGGTGCATGTTCTCGTCGTGAAGATCGTGGATGCTCCGCTCAAACCCAGAGTTCTCGCGACGGAGGATCTTGTTCTCGTTGAAGTACTTTTCGTTGTGCCGGACGAGGCTATCATTGTCCTCCTTGAGCGTGGACTTCTCCTGCTCCATAGTGTGCAGTTCGACCTGCAGTGCCTCAACTTCGTCACGCGCAGCCTCCATGTCCTCTTTGGCGTTGGCGGTGGTTTGACGGAGCTCTTCGTTCTCGGCCATGAGCGAACGCGCGTTGGCGCGCAACGATCTGTTCTCGCTAATGAGCGACTCCTGCTCGCGACGCAAGGAGTTGTTGTCGGCTCGCAGAGAGTCCAGCTCCTGCTGCAGACTTTCTTGTTCCCTGCGAAGGGCGTGGTTGTCTGCTTGAGCCGACTTGTTTTCGGTATGCCGAACAGAGTTGGTCTGGCTTTCGTGACGGACCACCTCCCGCTGGTTGGTGATCTCCAAGGTGGCATTCAGTTTCTCCTGTGTCTCCTGGAGTTCCTTCCCCTGGGCATCAAGTTTATCCATGAGATCGCCAATCTCGACGCAGGCATCTTGCAGCTTTTTCAGAGCCCGGTCTCGCTCGAGAGAAATCGTGTTGTTCTCGTAGTCGTGAGAATCGATCCGGGTGGTGGCGTGATCCAACCGCGACTGCAGTGATGCAATGTGCGACTCCAGTTCTGTCATATATTAGCTCTGGTCTTGAACCAGCGAGACGAGTGACTCACTCAGCTTCTCAGTCTGGAAGCGCTCCTCGTGGGCTGTTTCGGGCTCCGAGGCGGTTCGAGAACCGATAGCACTGTCGAACGACTTGCGGCCCTTGAGCCGCTTAAGCTCCTTTTGGAGGTGTTCCACTTGGCTCTCGAGTTCGACAGCGTGCTGCTGCACCAGGTCGTCGTGCTCCTGAAGGTTGAGTATCTCGTCCCGGATCATATCCATGGACACGAATATCCTCTCTTCATCCTCGGGGATTGCCAGGCCGTCGACCTCGGCGTGGTCATTCGGAGGCATGGTATCGATGCGGTCACGCACCTGGCCATTCTTCACGAACACGGGGACGCCGTTCTTCACCGCGCCTTGGAAGCGCAGGTTGCCGGAAATGAAGTCGTTAAGGTGAGAGATGTCGGGCATGAAGAAAGAGCGGGACGTGACGCCGTTCTGAGCCGGGCTGTCGGTTGTTGCTGGCGACGGAAACGTGCTCCTAATCGTGTTAAATGTGACTGGGGTGGGGTTGTTTGCAGGTGCGCTCTCGGCCGGTGCTGGCTTTGGGGTAGCGTGGGTTTGTGAAGCCAGGAAGTCCGACTTCCGTCGGTCGTTCTGAGAAGATCGTCGTGCCGACTTGTAGTTGCCAGAGGCTGAGCGAGCATGTCCTCTTGTCAGGGGGCTTCGGCCGACCTGTTGTTGAGGGTTAAACCTGAAGCTGTCGGCATTAATGTCGAACCGGAAGGGTGAGTTGGGCATGTTGGCCGACATGTCAGACTCGTTGTCCTCCACACGAGGCTGCATTTCAGCACGCGTCCGCTTAGAACCCTGCCAGGTCATTTCCGTCGAGTAGTCCGCCATATTGGATAGATACTTCTGGACAATGGCCTTGTGGGAGACGGTGTCCTTGTGGCGCAAGGAGCCCGATTGCCTAGGGGCGGGCTTGTTCTGCCTCGCCTCGGCGGTGGCCTTGGGCTTGCCGTAGAATTCGGGCCACTTGCGGTGGGCAGCCTCCAAGTCGACTTGGACCTTTCCGCCCGCGGGACCGACGATACGAGCAATGTCTTCGTTCAGTCTGCGTGTGGATTCGCCGTCTGGTTCCGAGAAGACGGAGGTCATTGTTGGGCTGACAGTGCCGTGGGAGCCGGTAGAGGATGGTGGGGAGTTGAAGGGGTTGTCGCGGTTTGCGTTCATTTCTCGAAGAATGCGAGAGCGATAGCGATTGTGTGCTGAGTCGGCCTCCATGACTGCCGTGGGACGCGTCGGGCGCGGTTTCCAAGGCGGGAGTCGACAAGAAACAGGAAATTCACAATGGCGCCGCAATGGTTGGCGGCGACGCGTCGGATGAGTAGAGTACGGGAACAATTAAAATGTAATGCTGAAGAGAAGCAATACCGAGCAAAGAGAAAGCTGCTCAAGGCATGGAAGCGCACACAATGGCTTGACAGAGGTCAAGGGCTGTGATGCAATATTGAGCAGTCGCGGGCAAGATATGGAAAGGGAAGAATGCGTGCAATGTGAATGAATGAGCAGGGATCGGTTTGTTTACTTTCAGAGGTGCAGGCGTAAACAACTGGCTATTGGCTGTGGACGCCCGTGCGTGGTAGTGGGGCAGCCCTGCTCTCCTCGTGGACGGGCTCAGCGCCCTTGCTCTGCCCCCCGGCGAATCATCACTAACAATTAGGCCTCTCCAGACAGGAAACGCGTGCTGGTTGGCTCTGCGCAAGACAAAGAAAACGCGCTCTTTTTGTCAAACAAGAACGTACTTGGAAATCAGGACAAGGCGTGGAGCTCGTTTTCTTCTTCCTCAGCCTCGGACTTGGCTGTCCTCTGGCTAATCTCTGGATCATTTTTTTTGAAGAAATTGTCTTGTTTTCTGGCCACCTGACCTTTGTCCACAGGACGGACCCTTACGTCAGCCGGGCTCGTTCAGCATCGGTGATAACGCCCTCCCCCCCACAAACCCAGCCGCCGGGGAAAGACTCGCCGACCGGATTCCCCTCCGAGATCCAAAGCTCTAGTTTCCGCTAACCGCACCGCTGATTCAGACACACAAACATCGGGGACGGGATCACCCTTCACACCTACCACACCAAAATCGCCTAGTAGTGGTAATGAGACATGTCAGCATGGTCGCGCACCGCTAGATGCAACTTCCAGAGGCCGACTCGGCACGTTTCACCCTAGCAATGCATTCCCCGACTCGCCAACGAACCTACGGGTATGTACCGGTACTCTTCAACGACCGCGGCCGCCGTTCCAACCTCACAGTCCAATATCAATACCTGGAACATGCCCGCCTGTACCTTACCTTGATCAACTAGTTGCTGGCTGCTCCGGCGTGCAGAAATTCTCGGAGAGGCGCTACTCTTGGCAAAGTCCGTGGGTGCATAATTGCGAGTCATCAGGTCTGCCAAATCCTGGCCAGGTATCGGCAGGTGACAACGCCATCTGCAGGCAGTGTGATCGTGAGCGTCCTTTACCGCCAAGTGTCGATGGACCGGTTCATGCACAATGGGCATGGCGGGGTTGCACCACCTCGGATGCTTGCGTGCCTTTCCCTGTGGTCTTCAGAGGCACACCTTCAGGTGCCTACATGATGATTTACATTCATTCGTCTTGTGCCCTCAATCGTTGGCCTACAGCAGCGATCGATCGCCCTTCAGTGACTGATTGACAGAGCGCCGGGACCTGGCGCCTCCTCCCAGATAGTGGTACTGCAGTATGCCCCGCATGAACATAAACAGGTCTGGATCTCTAGCGGCCGCCACCTTCTCAACACTGCCCACCATTGTGAGTCTTACCTATGACCTCTCTGTGCACCATTCTGGGGGCCCATTTGCCTCGTGCAGGTGGATCTCTCCCTGCGACGGCGGGCTTAGTTCTTCTTGGCTCTGCCAGCCCGTCCATCGGCCATCCGTCGACAAAAGTGTCCTGCGGCGCTGTTCGCTCCCATCCCGCCTTCTCGCCCGGTCGCCGCTTCTACAGTAGATTGTCTTTCAACGGCTCCTGCCCCCGACTCTCTTCATCCATCGCAGCCCATCCTCCGTTGCCGCACACCATTTAATCCATCTTGCTCGCCTGTTATATTCCCCGCGTTTGCCGATCCTCGCTTAGCAGACTGCGGCACCCTTCTCAACTGAACATGGCAGAGCGCTGCTGCATCTGAGCGGCCTTCTCGACAGCTCGTGGCTTGTATTCACCCAACTTGCGATCCTGGTGTGGCACTCACGCTGCTATCATGGCCCGGACATATTCACTTGTACCAGAGGCATGCCTCTTCTTGATTCTTGCCCTGGCTTCTTGCGCAGCAGCCCTTGTCGCGACGACGACGACGACGACGACGACGACTCCGCATGCGCCCAAGAGCTTCTGCCCCATCTTCTACCCCGAAGTCCAGCCGCCGACCGATTGCGAACCGGAGCAGCCCACGACCTTTCTTGCAGCCCCGCAAGCTGCAAGGAAACCTTCTTCCGATACATCTCAGCCGAATTATGAGCCTCTCGAGGCTGCTTTTGAGGCCTTGACGGTCATGCAACATGACTTCTTCACATCGGATCAAGGAACGTGGCCAGAAGCTATTGACTGGACAGCCGCCGTCATGGAGACAATGCTTTCTGGTACCTTGACCTCACTTTCGCAAGCCCTGGCTGTGCTTGATATCGGGGGTAAGAGCGACATGGGGGCGAAGAGTAATCTGATCGATACGTTCTTCACCCAGCTTGTGGCCTCTTACTTTGGTCAAGACGACGTCGCAATCCGTCACCAGGTACGTGGTCGCTGTTTCGCATCGCAACAGCACGCGGTGCATTCTAAGGCGCATTCTAACGAGCGAATAGGCATACGACGACATTCTGTGGGTTGTCCTCGGCTGGATCGATGCCCTCAAGTTCATCAACATACACTCTCAACTATTCTACCCTCGAGAATGCCTCGACGAGAACGCAACTCCAGGCCTCGGGGACGCATTGGCCAACGGTGCTTGGCACGGCCATCACTGGATTCCCTCGTTCGCTCACCGGGCACGAATCTTTTGGGATCTCGGATCAAAAGGGTGGGACACGCTGCTCTGCGGGGGCGGCATGAATTGGAACCCGAGATTGGAACCATACAAGAACGCCATCACCAATGAGCTATGGATCGCAGCCTCGATATCGATGTATCTTTGGTTTCCAGGCGACAACAACACCACGCCCTGGATCAACAACGCAAGTGGCGTGAAGGCCACTCGCGAGCCCAAGTACCTCGCTGCTGCCATTGAAGGCTACAAGTGGATCACAGGGGTCAATATGACCAACAATGCAGGGCTCTATGTCGACGGGTATCACATAGACAAGTCCAAGGAGAACAACACCGAGTGCGATTTGCGCAGTGAAGCCGTCTTTACTTACAACCAGGGCGTGCTTCTCACTGGCCAGCGTGGTCTCTTCACCGCAACGGGCAGCGCATCGTATTTGGAAGATGGACACAAACTAATCCAGGCAGTCATCAACGCTTCGGGCTGGGACTTGAGCCTCGACCAGCCAATCGACAACCTATCAGACCTCCCCCCGGGTTACTTGCCGCCATGGCGAGGACTGGGCCGTGGAGGCGTCGTTGAGGACTCTTGCGACGCTAGCGCGACTTGCTCACAGGATGGGCAGACTTTCAAGGGTATTTTCTTCCATCACTTCGTGACATTCTGCCAGCCAATCGAACCGGCAATTGTCGAGCCCGGCATGACTGTCAACGCCCAGGCATACGACCAGATCAAGACGGCTCACGCATCGGCCTGCCAGGCCTACCTAGGCTGGGTGCAGCATAACGCCAAATCAGCTTTGCTGACCAGAGACCGCGAAGGCCGGTTTGGCACATGGTGGGGAGCAGGCATATTCCAGGGTGTCATGCCGACGATGGAGTCGGACGGCATTTCCCATGACGCGCCGAACTTGACGGACTACCGCAACTACGGCATCCCACGCAATGGCGTATGGGCCAACGGCGACCCGAGCATGGTGTGGGCCCCGAACGGCGCAGCAAGCAAGAACCAAACAAGAGGCTCCGTGGTGGTTAGTGGCGAGGACCAATCCGGACAGCAGGTCCTTGATGGCTTAAGTAGACAGGCACCGCGCACAGAGGACGCCGGTGGACACGAAGGCGGATTCGAACGGCAAGCGGCGCCGCCGCCAGCGAGAGGTGATCCGAACGACCGCGGAAGGGGTAGGACCCCGGAGACGCAGAACGGCGGCATGGCCTTGATGCGGGCTTGGTGGGAGCTTGTCGCGGCCTCGAACGAGACGTACGCAAATCAGCTTCGGCATGCGAGACGAGGATGAAGACACGACATACGTCGTTTGGGTAGTTACTCCCACATGGCCATGAGTACAGACGAGTTTCCCCACGTAAATACCTTGCGTACGCATGCCATAGCCGCTGGGCGGTTATGACGGCGTCTCCCTTGCACATTGAATCATTTGTCTTTGATCCCTCGCATTCGCATGTTGCTAGCCCAAGTGTGTCGCCTGTTTACGCGCTGTGCCCAATTGGCCGGGATTCCTGATTTTGGTAAAGCGCACGTTAGCCTCCGCTTTTTCCCCACCCCTTGTCCCGTGGATGTCTTGCCTGCCTGCCTGCGATGCTTCACACTCAGTCCAACACGCCGTTTCCGAGCAAATACTGACTGCTGATTGGGACACTAGCCGAGTGCGAACGCGATTGTTCTTCGCTGGGGCAGGCAGGATCGAACCGGCACGCCGGTGCCGGGCGCCCCACTTGGTACGTCGTGGCTTGGCAAGCGCCATCGAATTGTTTTCCCGATCGGGGAGGGCTACGATGGGTTGGAAGAGTAGAAGCGGTGGCTGTGTGCTGACGGAGAGTGAGCGAACGAGGAGGGCGAGGTCGGGCGAGCGAGCAAGAGGAGGGTTTAGAGGGTTATAAAGCACGGCGTGCGTCCTGATGGCTTTGTGGATTTTGTTCGGACGGCATCGAGAACCAGAGACCACCGAGAAGCAAAACGCTGAAGATCAACTTACCATCGATCGAGCTCGAGACAAAAGAACATATATACATATACATATCTCACTTTAGCTGTCGGACCGTATTATAGCGCCCAGCTTATCTCACACTTATCGCCGTAAACCCCAACATTCAACACATCCAACCTCGCATTCCTCATACCTCCTCCCATCTGTCATGGGCCTCATTACCGGTCTCGTCTCGACGGTGGTCCACGCCGCCGCCGGCCGGAACCCCTATGGCAACAACCACAACCACAGCAACAGCAACAACAAGACTGCCCAACCCCACGCCGACTGCACCGCCGGGCCCCACGGCCTGCCGTGCGGCATCTGCGCCGTCGCTCTGCCCTTCGGCAAGGGGCGGCAGGCGAAGCTCAAGAGGCGGGCGATGAAGCACGAGCGCAAGGCCGTCAAGCACGCCCTCAAGGCGCAGCGGTCCTACGGCGTCCAGGGCAGGGGCTACGGGCCCGTCGGGCACGCGGCGGCCGGGTCCGACTACCACAACCACCATCAGCATCAGCAGCAGCAGCAGCAGCAGTACCAGCGGGACATGGCCCACAGCGAGAGACAGCAGGAAGGCGTCGAGGACCGGCACGGGAGCCCGAGAGCTCGCGCGGGCGAGGATGCGCCGCCGCCCGCGTACGAGGAAGCGGAGGCCTCAGCGGCCGGCGTGCGGCGGCGGAGCGTCGAGGTCTCGGGAGGGGGCGAGAAGCGCCAAGAGATGGCGTGAGGAGCCGACGTTGGTGCTGAAAGGGGGGTTTGCCTATTGTCGTTATATAGCGAGCACGGCGTTGGATAGACAGGGGGATCGGAATGCCAATTTTCTTTTCTTCTTTTCCTGCTTCATTTTTTACCTTTGTATTGTCCCTGGTCTTGTCTAATCCACAGATGCCCAGATGCTGTCGTGATGCTGATGTACAATAGGGGAATGTCTTCTTTATCCACCTTCCTGGCCCCAACCCCTCAAACTTTTTCATATTGATCGAGGAACCCAATAGTCCGTCTTCCGTAACCCCATCAACGTCTTGTCTAGGTCCTCCCAGAACATGTGGCCAAGACCTTCGTCTTTCCTGAAGATGCGTGAATCGTCACGACGACGTCGTTTACCGCTGGCCGGCGAGACGGCGGCTCTGGACCTCGCTGAGAGCCTTGGTGCCGCTCAGGAAGATGGAGGTCGCAACGATGGCGACGGCGGGCAGGGTCTGGAAGAGGTTCCAGCTGGTGTAGTACAGGAAGAAAACACCTTCCATGGCAACGATGGAGCCGAAGAAGCCGGCGTGGGACAGGGGCGCCGCGGAGAGAGCCTTCTGGAGGTGGTTGAAGTTGGCGCCGAGGTTGAGCCACTGCGGAGAGAAGTCAGTCAGTCATTCCATTCTACGAGGCGTGCTTCCTCGACATGTATTCGCAGGAGAAACTCACGCTAACGAGGAGCACGGGCACCGTGGCGAGGATGGCAATGACAAAGGCCAGCGAGATGATCTTGGGCGGGCTCTTGTCGCCCTCCTTGAAGATGTGGTGGATCTCGGGCTGCTTGCCGTAACGGAGGGGCGCCTCGTAGGCCGGGACGGCGGCGTTGGCGTCACGTTTGACGGCGACTTCGAAGAGAGTCGTCTCGAGGGGCTTGGACGAGCCGAAGGAGCCGATAACGATGCTGGCCTTGAGGGGCTCGGTGGCTAGGAGGAGCTGGATCGGGAGGTCCTTCTGGGACTGTTGTGGCCGAGTTAGCTACGCTGCCTTTGTCGCTTCGGGAACGACTTGAGGCAGGAACGTACAATATCGACGACACCTCTGCCGGTGTCCTTGAGCTCAAGGGAAAAGGGGGCCTCGAGGCCGGTGGTGGTCTCCTTGAGGACCAGGAAGGCCTGGTGCGGGCGCTTGGCCTCGTCACCCTCCTTGGCCGTCAGGATGAGCTTGAGGGTGTCCTTTGCCTCCAGAGAGAGGGGTTTCTTAAGGGGAGCGGTCGGGCTCAGCCTGTCAATCGCGTTCTGTTAGCAATTGAGTTCCTCCCCCTGGATCGCAGGACGCGCGACCATATGACGACAAAAGCTAAGGTGTACGTAGGCGGGCGACGGGCCGACTCACTTCTCCTTGGTGGCATCCTTGCCCTTTCCAGAAATCGAAACGGTGGCACTGTCGAATCCCCATGATGAAGCGGCCTGCGCGGCGCCGGCCGCAAACAGCGCGAGGGCGGGTGTCAAGGAGTGAAGGAATCGCATGGTGGCTGCTGAGATTCTTGTCTTTGGCAGCTTCGTGTAGCTGGGCTGGAGCTTCACGACTACAGTGTTCACTTAGGGACAGCTTTCGTGTCCATTACAAAGTACCAGTTGTGCACGGGCCAGGTGCAGCGGGGCCTGGCAGACTGTGTGCCTTTGTGGAGATGCACGGTTGCTCGTACAGTACGGATCGAGTGTAGATAAACGAGCAAAGGAGTCTCGTGTCAGAGGACTTGGGCATGTGTTGTAAACCTTTGTTTTTTATACAGCAATCAATGTCCCAGTTCCAGGGTTTAAAAGCCCCCGTGTATGCTCCTAGCACACACTCTCGTTCTGATACTGGATTCGTCCCTGTCTCAGTCGCTGTCAATTGAGAAGCAACAGAGCCTGACAAGTCCTCAGCAGGTTTCAAAAATTCTAGAGTCTAATGGTAACAGGAAGCTCCTCTGGCCTCGCTTCTATAGCATAGGCTTGACTACAACTCCATCTATTTTGCCCGAATGCGCCAAGTCGAGTAATCAGAGTTCGTCCCGGGAACCGCTCGGCCTACCAACAGCCTCGCTCTTTGCTCCCTTGGGAAAGTGCTGGTCCAGCTCCATCCACTCGGCGGCAAACACGGTCAAGATGCGCGCCCAGTCCCGCACCGTCGGCAGATCCAGGTGTTCTCCGTCGTCCTCGATCTTGTGCCACACGTCGGGAAACGGCGTCGGGATAATGTGCAGGATCTCGACTCCGCGCTGCATAAAGGGCACGTGGTCGTCCAGGACATAGCCACCACTGAAGCCCACACTCTCCTTCTCCCTGTCCGTCAGGAAGGGATCCTTTGGCTTGGTTTCCAAAATTCCGAGCGCGCGCATGCGATGCTCAATTTTGGCCATCTTCCTGTACGCCCAGTGAGTGTTTGGGAAGTAGGACGGAATCCGCGGGTTAGGGGCGCCGAGGAGATCAATGAGAAGAAAGAGGCTGATGGACGAGAGTGGCGACTTGTACAGCGAGTCCGGATGGACCGTGTCTTCCCAGCTTCTTGCCAGAGCCCTAGTGTTGTTAGCCAGATGCAGCGCTTCTTTCCAAGGACTGCCGACGTACCTAGCTCCGTACAGAGAGTCTGTCTCGGACCACGATACCCACGCCTCTTCACCATCAAGCAGGATGATCTGGACGCCCTTCTCCTCCTCCAGCCCGCTGCCGGCGTCGCCGGACGCCTCCATGGCCTTCCACTTCATGACCAACGCCTCTTCTATGCTCTGCGCCGTATGCAGCAGCATCGCGCAGGGCGCTGCACTGTCAATTGCACCAATAAAGCCTGTCGGGTGGTACAGACTGTCATAGTGCGCGACGAGGGTCAGGTACTCGACATCGCCTCCCTTGGCCCACGGCGGGTCGCGACGGAAGATGAGGTTGGTGAAGGGTACTTCCTTGTCGCCGGTTGCGGGCGTCTTGGAAGTCGAGTTGTGCTGCTCAATAGTCCACTCGGGCAGGTTGGCGCGGAAGAAGTCGACAAAATGCTGCTGCACCTTGGCGGAGCCCGGGGTGCCGGGGACGCGGGGGATCAAGATGGGCGCCAGCAGCGATCCCGTGTTGATGTCGAAGCCATCGCCACCCGAGGGTATCGCGCGCAGTGCTTCGTCGCCGAGCTCGGTGTAGGCGTTGGCCGTGGTGAAGAGCGAGCAGAGGACGATGAGGATCGACCCCACGAGGGGTAGCTTCGGCAGGTAAGTCAGCAGACCCATTTCGACAGCGACCAGGTCGAACGCAGCAGGTTCATGCTGCTCAGGTCGAAATTTTATGGATGGTCTAGCTGGCTACAGCGCTCGGCGGCTTCTTCTGCGCAGAGAAGGTCAAGTTGTGGCAGCCATGCTGACGGAAGGAAAATGTGTTCGGTCGACGATCTGGAGAAGCATGCGACTCAGGTTCAAGACACCCCCGCCGGGTGGTCAGGGCATGGAGCGATCGAAGGGGGGGGGGAATACGCCGAGTGTGGCTCCACTGACGGAGAGTAATTAGATCCCCACCGGCCCACGCCCCCAGAGCGCCATGGCCATTCTGGGGGTTGTCGGCTTCCGGGCCTCGCACGACGACAACTACCTACTCACCTTGGCCCCTCCCTGGTGTGTAGATCTCATCACCCAGCATCCCTTATTTGGAGAGGTGTGTTTTCAAGTCGGACACAAGCGGCCAGCGTACCGAGTCTGGATTGGCCAGTGGCATCCAATCAACGGACACCATGTCTTACGCCGAACCTGGCATTCCATCTCCAACGGCTGAACCCACATCCCCTATCCCCGATATGCGGTCCAACTCCTGGTGGTTCATCGGCGTTAATCATCATCCTACCATCTTCGCCGCCGAGGATGGAAGCGCCTTGCGATGATCGGTCAAATCCTTTGCCTCAATCTGGTACAACATTGATTCCCGCAGTATGGACTTTAGATCCCAAATTCCGATTCGCCAAACAGAAGTGCTATCGCCGTGTGTTTTGGTTCAACACAGTCCATGACGTCTGGATCTTACATGCAGCGACAGGCAGAAACCTACTGCAAGTTGTCAATGCCCAAGTATGCATGACCTCTGAAAAATGCTCTATATAACACAGTCTCTTCATCCCGACTGAGGAGTAGATTGTCATCATCATTCTCATCATCATAACAATCAATTCATCCTGACATTGAGGCATAGAACCGTCTCCAGACTTCACATCATATCAAATCACTAACAAGAAACCCCGAATCCGCTTCACCCAATACACAATGGACTCGCCTGTTTGGTTCATCACCGGTGCCTCCTCCGGTTTTGGCCTTGCCATTGCCAAGGATGCCCTCGCCCGCGGTCACCGCGTCATCGCCACGGCCCGCAACCCGTCCAAGATCTCCGACCTCGCCTCCGCCGGCGCCGACGTCCTGCCCCTCGACGTCACCGCCGACGAGGCCACAGTCACGGAGACGGTGAACAAGGCCTTTGCCCTCCACGGCAAGGTCACCCACGTCATCAACTCGGCCGGCTACATCCTCGACGGCACCATCGAGGAGGCCAACGCGCAGGAGGTCTTTGACCACTATAACACCAACGTCTTCGGCACCCTCAAGGTCTGCCGCGCCGCGGCCCCGCACCTCCGCGCCCAGGGCTTCGGCGTAGTCGTCAACATGGGCAGCGTCGGCAGCTGGGCCGGCGGCGCGGCAGTCTCGCTCTACTGCTCCACCAAGGCCGCCGTCAGCATCATTACCGAGGGATTCGCCGACGAGATGAAGCCCTTCGGCGTTGACGTCTGCATCCTCGAGCCGGGCTACTTCCGCACCGGCTTCCTCAATGCCGGGGCCCGCATCACGGCCAAGCACGTCGTCGATGCGTACAGCGTGGGCGCGGCGGGCGAGTACAAGAAGCTGCTCGACATGGCCAACGACAACCAGCCCGGTGACCCGGTCAAGGGGGCCCGCGTGGTGGTTGATGTAATGACCAAGTCTGGTGTCGCCGAGGGCCTGGAGGTCCCCATGAGGTTGCTCTTGGGCACCGACTGCGTTGCCACCGTTCGCGCGAAGTGCAAGGACACCATGGCTTTGGTGGATGAGTGGGAACATGTCTCTGGGGCTACAGACTTCTAGCCATTGCTTTCTCTCTGTGTTTCCAAGTAGTTTCCAAGCTTAGAGCCTGTTCTTATTCATAGATCTAATACCTGCAACGTCACTTTTTTCTTTTACTCGACTTGAAATTCGGTCCTCCTTCTTGCCCATGGGCATACTGACCAAACAACAAAGGCGTACCGCGGCATCAACATTAAAGACAATATAAACAGTGCACAGTCGAGTTCGAGATATAGCTTGATGATGTGAGAACTTTCATCAATATCGGCAAAGTACACAGTCTTATCGGCCTTGGCCGTGGTGGCAGGCTGCCGCAGCTAAGTACTGAACTTCAACGCCTCACGAAAGGTACTCATCCCGAGATGGAGATCTTGCTGCCGATCATAGCCGTTTTCGCGCTGGAAATATCCATTCGCAGAGGTGTACTAGGTGGCCAAACAGTGTCGGTAGGAGACGGACTGGTGCCAGTAATGGAAGGTCGTGTCCGCGTTGAAAGGGGCATTCATGTCATTGGCCGGTGGCATAAATGCAACCAACTGGCTTATGATGCCGGCTGATGAAGTGACTACAAGTGTGTCTTGCTATCATTTGTTTAAGGACTTGCTCTGAGACCACATACTTTATCCTTCATACTCTGTAGCCCAATTCTCACCGAGGAGCATCAACTAGTTCTTTGCTGAGCTTGTCGAGACCACCGTCTGTCGGAACAAGACGTCGATCAGAATGAGAAAAGAGGAAAATCAAGGTCTTCTTATCAGTGAAAGAGACAAATAACAATGACCAGCCAACAAACCTTTTCTGCATCAAGAGGTCTACAGCGCGTTCGAAGCGGTTTAGTTGTCTGAACGAGGTTGAGTCGACAAGTGCTGGCTAATCGCGGGACATCCGACACTCCGTTCAGTCGCAAGATATCAACGGATACGATGATAGGCCTTCGTCTCCGATATCAATTCTTATGTCCTGCAAATACCCCCACCCCCGACTGTCTGATTGCTGACCCGACGACGGACCGTCGGTACATGGCCAACAGGCACCAACGCGCGCGCGTCTTCCATATCAGCTACACACCCCGGACCAAAAGAGAAAAAAACCACTTGAAACCAACCGTTTGTCGCAATCCAACATACATGTTAGGCTTATCCAACTACCAAGTCGCACTTTTGGCACTGCTTTGATCGGTTCAGGTTGGCGATATCGAACTTGGAACGCTCGCCATGTCTTGCGCGTATCTCTCCAACGATCGGTCCTTTGGGCCAAGAGTGTATTCTGGGTGTAGGTCATTCGACTTCACATTGTATTTCGAAGACGTCTTTCTGGCCTGCCTGCCATCAGTTCTGTTTCTTGTCCTCGCGCCGTCGCGAATCGTAGCCTTGTTGCGCTTGCCTCCTGCTTTCTCTGTCAAATCCGGGCTTCTGTGCGGCAAACTGGTACGTCTGTTTTCTCAAGAAGCCATATGTGCCCAAGGAACTTAAGTGCCTGATTAGTGTCATGTTTCTCCAGGTGACGCTGGCTGTGTTGCTTGCCTCTCAGATAGCTTTCCTGGCGTTGCGCACGCGGACGAGGCCGTTCCAGACCTCGGCATCCGTCGCGGCCGACACTCTGGCGCTCGCCGCAACGATTACGGCCTGCCTGCTATCCGTTCTAAGCCACCAGCGATCGCGGCGGCCGTCAACGCTACTCAGCCTACACCTCTCTGCAGCGGCCGTTCTGGGGATCGCCCGTGTCCGCACGGCATGGCTTATCGGGGGCAGCGTGCCGGCGTCGGCTGCGTTGACGCTCGTGCTCGCCTTCACCATAGCGGCGCTTCTTGTAGAGTCTGTCGAATCGAAGAAGGGCGTCCCTCATGATGAAATCCCGTTGAACAGCAAGCAGACGACACCGGAGCAGAGCAGCGGCTTCTGGTCGAGGACGTGCTTCTCCTGGCTTGCGCGGACTTTCTACCTGGGGTATTCCAGAGTCATCTCGCTCGGCGACCTGCCCGGTCTCGACCCCAGCCTCGAAAGCCGCATTCTACACAAGGACCTGGTGGCCGCCTGGGGCAAATGTGAGTCTCCCATCTCGAACCACCCAGACGCGACAAGGGCCTCGCTTATCCCGGGTGCCCGACAGATGACCACCAAAGCCGCCGCAGCCTACTGAGAGGTTGTTTACGGGGCTACTGCGCCGCCTTCTTGTCCCCGGTTCTTCCCCGGCTGTGCCTCACCGTCTTTACTTTCGCGCAACCGTTCCTCATCAACACGACGGTTAGCTTTGTGGGTCAGGAAGATGCCGATTCGAACTACGGTAGGGGGTTGATCGGTGCCTGGGCTCTGGTGTACTTGGGCATCGCGGTGAGCACCTCGGTGTTCCAGTACCACAACCTTCGTTTCACGACCAGGCTTCGCGGAGGGCTGATAGCGCTCATCTATCAACAAACGGTACATACCAGGGAGGTCGAGGCCGGGGAGATCACGGCGGTTGCTCTCATGGGAACCGACGTGGAACGTATAGTCGGAGCAATGTCCATGTTTCATTCCCTTTGGGCCTCCCTACTGGACATTGCTGTCGCCAGTTGGCTGCTCGGGCTCCAGCTCTCGCTTGCCTGCCTGGCTCCTATCGTCCTCGTTCTCGGTGAGTAAGACGCCCCGTATGGCGCCGCAGACGTAGGTAATAACCCTGCATTCCAAGTCTTGATATCGGCCATGTCCAAGGTATCGGTGGCCTCCAAGACGGCCCAGATGCGGTGGATCGAAAGGATCCAGGAGCGGCTCCGCGCGACTGGCAACATGCTGGGCGAGATGAAAGCGGCAAAGATGCTCGGGCTGAGCGAATTCATGTCGAAGAGGATCCGGCACCTCAGGGAAGAGGAGATCGACACGTCCAAGTCCTTCAGAAAACTCCTCGTGGTCACACTGTTTCTATGTAAGTACTTTGGCGACTCGGCCGCTCCGGAATGTTAACCGGGACAAAATCCAGCACTCTCCCCGATCAATCTCGCCCCCGTCGTCACATTTGGCGTATACGCACTCATTTCTCTCTTTTGGAAGAACGGCACGCTGCTGCCGGCGCAAGCCTTCACGTCCATCGCCCTCATATCGCTGCTCACCGCGCCGGCCATCAATTTCATGCAACTTCTGCCCACGGTCGTACAGTCACTCGCCAGCTTCGACCAGATACAAGAGTTCTGCAACTATAGCCGCAACGTCCAAATCCACGACCAGCGCCCTCACAGCCCTGGTCGCCGCCATGGTGGTCGGCCGGGAGCAGACCCCGGCCGGGAGCCGCCGGCGAGCCACATCATCTCATGGCAAGGTCAGAGTTTCGGGTGGCACGGAGACAAAACCGTACTTCATGACCTCACCGTCGGCATCCCCCGAGGCGCCGTGACCGCTGTCGTCGGCCCGGTCGGGAGCGGCAAGTCGACCTTCTTGAGCGCGATTCTCGGCAACCTGACCTCCACGTCGCCGACCGCAGAGCCGGTCGCGGAGAAGGGGTACGAAGGGGACGGGACGGCGTACTGCTGCCAGACTCCCTGGCTCGAAAACGGCCCCATCCGGCAAAACATCCTTGGAGTCTCGTCCTACGAACAAAAGTGGTACGACAGCGTGGTGTCGGCGTGCGCGCTTGACGCCGACCTGCAGGCGTTGCAGAAAGGCGACTTCACCCTCGTCGGCAGCAAGGGCGTGAGCCTCAGCGGCGGCCAGAAACAACGCGTCGTAAGTGGACATGCAACTCACTTCCTCTCGGCCGCGGCTCGACATCGTTCCGCTGACCCTCTCGACCTTGGTGTCTAGGCACTCGCGCGGGCCGTCTACTCCAGACGCAAACTAGTGGTTCTCGACGATGTTTTCAGCGGAATGGACGCCAGGACGGCCCATCATGTCTCGGATCGCCTGCTTGGGCCCGACGGTCTTCTCAAGAAACAGGACACCACGGTCGTTGTTGCAACACACCATCGTATGTAGACCAGTCTCGTCTATGCCGTATGTTTCCGGCGTTACTGACGATGTCTATGCCAGACAATACCATGATTCTTGCGGACAACATAATCGCCATGGAGGGCGGGAGAATCCAGGAAGTCGGCAGTCCTTCAACCCTCATCCATCGCCAGGGGTATATCGGCAAGCTCGGTCTGAGATTGCCCTGCGATGGCGCGGTCGACGAGAACGCAGACATTGATGCGCCCGAAGCCCCGATCGACCCAGCACCGGCCGAGCTGCCGGATAGGACCGAGAGAGGCGATATCCGCCATACCGATGTCCGACGCAAGAACGGGGAGACAGCAGTTTACGTGTACTATTTCAGCAACGCGGGGTGGAAAGCCGTCGCCCTTTACAGCATCTTCTCCGTGGCGTGGGTCTTCTTCTCCGAGTTCTCCAGTAAGTCGCCGTCGTCGCTTACACCAGACAACAAACGGATGAGCTGATACACGTATACACTCGCAGCCGTCTGGGTCAAGTGGTGGTCTGAGGCGAACGCCGCCGCGCGCAACGAAAGCATCGGGTACTACATGGGCGTCTACGCCTTGCTCGGCGCCCTCGGCGTTCTGACCGTCTCGCTGAGCGCCTGGTTCGCCTTTCTCGACGTTGTGTCGAACACGGCCCTCAAGCTCCACGACGACCTTCTCAGGACGGTGCTCGCGTAGGTTTTCCACCGCACCTTTGCCCCCGGGGCAATATTCACCAAAGATGAAGCTGATTTTTTCTTTTTCTTGTTTAACCGGCAGCGTCCCTTTTCGTTTCCTGGCCGAGACGGACAGCGGAGAGCTCCTCAACCGGCAAGTGACCCCCTCCAACCCCTGATCACGAAGGCAACAGTGTCACTGACCCGGCCCCTATTCAGATTCAGCGAAGACATGCAACTACTCGACATGGACTTGCCCTTCGCCTTTGTAAATTATACTTCCAGTCAGTAATTGCCCGGAAGCCCGAGTTATGTTAAGACGCTAACCAAGCGCGCGAAAACTTTGAAAAAAACAGCCGCCGTGTCCGTTCTGGCCAAGGTCGTCATCCTGGCCATCTTCTCCCAGTACCTCGGCGCGGCGCTGCCGCTCCTCGGCCTCGTTCTGTACGTCCTCCAGCGCTTCTACCTACAGACGTCGCGGCAGGTGCGCCTGCTCGAGATCGAGGCCAAGGCGCCCCTGTACGCCCACTTCTCCGAGTCGGTGGCCGGCGCCGCGACGATCCGCGCCTTCGGCTGGCAGGCGACCTACCGGGAGCGCGCGCACCGCCGCATCGACGCCTCGCAGCGCCCGGCCTACGCCCAGGTCTGCGTGCGGTCCTGGCTCTCCCTCGTGCTGAACATCGTCGTGGCCGCGCTCGCCGTCGCGCTCGTCTCCGCCGTGGTGACGTGGCGCGGCAAGTTCGGCGCCGGCGGCGTCGGCGTGAGCCTCGTCATGGTCATCGGCTTCGGCGAGGTCCTGGCCCGTCTGATCCAGAGCTGGACCAGGCTGGAATCAAGCGTCGGGGCAGTCGCCAGGGTGAGGCGCTTCGTGACCGAGACGGAGGCCGAAGTCTCTCCCGCTGCAAAGTCGCCTCTGCCCGCGTCGTGGCCTTCGGCCGGGGCGCTCAACTTTTCCAACGTCGTCGCGTCGTACAGGTGAGCCGTTGACGCTTGCCGGAACAGCCCAGCTTGAAAACCCCTCCTCCCCTTCCCTTTGGGTCCATTGACTAACCGAGCGGGTGCGATGTAGCTCCGACACGGACCCGGTGCTCAAGGGCATCACGCTGACCATCGGCGCCGGCCAGCACGTCGCCGTGGCCGGCCGCTCGGGCAGCGGCAAGACGTCGCTCGTCCTGAGCCTTCTGCGGATGATGGACCTGAGAGAGGGCAGGATCGAGCTGGACGGGGTCGACGTGTCGACGCCGGCGCCGGACGAGCTCCGGTCCCGGATCAACGTCGTTTCCCAGGACGCCCTTCTGATCCCCGGGACCGTCCGCGCCAACGTCGACCCCTTCGACGCCTGCTCGGGTGATGCGGAGATCACCCGGGCCCTGGGGAGGGTCGGCCTCTGGGACCTCGTCCGGGGTCGGGGCGGCTTGGACGGGGACGTGGATGCCGAATCCTGGTCGGCCGGTCAGAAGCAGCTCCTCTGCTTGGCCAGGGCCATGGTGCGGCGGTCCAAGCTACTGGTATTGGATGAGGCGATGGGCAGGTGAGTTTCTCATCATGATGCCCTTCCCCCCCCCCCCCCGCCTTCTCCGTCAGCAGTCTCGCTAACACCTCGCAGTGTGGACGCCGAAACGGAATCTCTCATGCAGGAAATCGTCGACACCGACTTCGCCGACTGCACGGTGCTGGCCGTCATGCATCGACTCAAGCACGTCTCTCGCTACGACAAGGTCGCGTTGTTCGGGGACGGGGAGCTCTTGGAGTTTGGCGAGCCGGCTTCTCTGATTGCTGGCAAGACCAGGTTTGCCGAGCTGTACAAGATGGGCCAAGATTGATTCCCCAGTTTGGGAGGGAGGGGGAGGCAGGCTTTCTGCATCTACAGCCCCTTTGGGAATCCCGATTTGCTCATATAATAAACCAGGTAATCATGTACGAAGGAGTTGGAACTGTGAGAGGGTTGGAAGGCGATGTGTTTGACCGGTCTCGCTTTTCCTCACATCATCACCCGTCGATTCAACTCGAGGGTTGCTGATTTCTCGCTGGCCAGCGATTTTGTGTATACTCGCTGTCGACATTAGAAATGACTCTCAAAGCTTCTTACTAATCTTTTTTTATCCCGGCGGACCGAAAGACCGGCTCACGAAACGCCATGTAAATAAAGGTCGCCCTAATGGTTGAGAGTTTCCAACATACCTGTCTTCTCCTGTGCTGCCTAGGTACGTCATGAAAAAGGTACATGTCCCAGGCAATCATGACGCTGTTGACAGTTGTGGGCCGCTTGGCGAATTCCAAGCATTTTGAATAATTGAACGTAAATATTATGCAAAGAACTGCTTTCGTCCTTGTCAGTAGTAGTAATAATAGTAGTAGTGGTGTATCTGTAACTCATTTAGACCATGCCGATATGTATCGCATGGCTTGTGCTTAGCCAAAAATAATAATAATAAAAGCGCCAGTGTCAAGTGCATGCCATGTTGAAAGTGGGATAGGCCTCCAGCAACGCCGACACCCATGCAAAAATAAAGAAAAAGCGCAACCATTTCCCTTTCGAAGCCGCCATTACTCCGTAGGCTTGCTTTGATCCATCCGTCCCAGTGAAGAAACCGGTGCGACAAGTCTTTTCGAGAAATCATCAACCTGCTATTGTAACCCTTGTTCTGTGCTGGAACCAAGTCTTCCCAGCCGGCCAAAAGCCGGGTTGGTTTCTGCAGAACCGCAGATTTAGTCCTTCTTCATCCCGTTCGCCCCGTTCATCAGACCGTTGGTCAAAGGTGGGGCCTTGGCAGCAGCGATTGCCTGCTTGGTCGCCAGCTGCTTCTCCTTGGGAATGGTGAGAGCATTGATGCCCAGGAAGTTGCAGATGCTGGTGATGACCAGGTAGGCCCAGCGGAAGTAGACGACGCCGGAGAAGACGAGATAAGCGTAGAGGTAGTACAGCTCGTATTGGGCGCTGACGGCAGGGAAGCCGAGGTGGGGGAGGTTGGCGAACACGGCACCGCCGACGAGGGGCACGAGCATGACGGTCCAGTACGGGAAAGGCTGCTTGGTCAGGTGGGCGAGGATCATCTTGGTGGTCAGGCGACCAAAGACGAAGGCCATGATGAAGCAGAAGAGTACCAGGTGGTTGTCGCTACGGATGGCAGAGTAGGGCGAGTAGACCCAGGCGCCGATAGCAAGGGTGAAGACGGTCATGGGCGTCCACTCCAAGAATACGGGGGCGACGGGCTCGCCGCGCGCGCGACGGGCCTGGATGACGTGGAGGACGCAAAAGGGAATGTGCGTCGCGAAGAGGGAGAAGACAATCATGGCGATCCAGATGTCACGGATGGAATAGTCGCCCAGCAGGTAGTGGAAGCCAAAGAGGTGCTGCTCGGCCTTGTCGCCGAGGATGTTGATGATGGGCTCGGTCCAGATGCCGGGGCCGTAGATGCCAGAAACGACCATGAAGCTGCAGGCGATCAGGATACCCTCGGTAGGGCCGTTGATCCTGCCGAGATACAGGGTGTGCGTATGGTACGTCTCCCAGGTCGAGAAGAACATGGGCAGGCAGGGCACGAGGGCCGTGAAGACGCCCGACTTGGAGGTGCCGAGACCCATGGCGGCGGTCTCGAGAAGACTGGCCAGGGTGCAGTTCAGGGAGTCAATGCCGTGGTCGAAGAGCTCGCCGAGTCCGCTCGATGTGCCGGTGCGTCGCGCCTGCTTGCCGTCGAGGTTGTCCATCGTCTGGTACATGAACAGGCCGAAAGCGAAGCTGAAGTACAGCCATGAGGGGCCCTGGAGCGGCATCAGCGAGACATTCTCCCATGACGTGATTGCGCCTCTCGGCCGAGGGCTTGCGTCTCAACGTACCGGGCCGACCAAATCGGGCATGAAGACCACCAGAAGGCCAATGTTTCCAAGGATGAAGAAGAAGCCCAGGAGGGTGACCATGTTCGGGGCCAGCCATAGCGGCAGGAGCTCAACGGCGGCATTCCACTGCGGAGAGTCTGGTTAGTAGAGTCGTCGGAAGGGGGGAGCGCCGAGCTGAGCTCGAGGCCGCCCGGACGGCGGGCGCGGGGCAGCAGCGCGAGGGAGTAGGAGGAGAGGATTGTCGGAGGGGCTGGGCTACGCACGTAGGGTCGGAGGATGTAGTTGGAGATGGGCGACTTGTCGACGGCCGAGTATTTGTAGGACTTTAGGTGGATGAGGGCATCGTCCGAGATGCATTCGGCAGCTGCCGTTCCTATTCGACTGGTTATTAGCCATCGTGCGTCGTCAAAAGTCCGCCATGGCTTTCAAGGGGAGCTCCCGAACCCGGCGCATCATACTGCGACACGCGCGTGTTCGTGATGCCAACCAACACCAATTGCACCAAGGTGCCCCGGGCTTTCGCCGGAACGGCTAAGGGAAGGATGGAGGGGTTATATGCTCACTGTCTGAGGTCGCGGCACCCATGTTCAAAGAGCTGCTTCAGAGACAATCAAGTCTGGAATGACGACGGCGGCGGGGAAGGAATTGGAAGGGGGGAAGGGGGAGGCAGCGCTGGCAGCAAGATCAGAAGCAAGCGTGGGATGTATTTTTCTGGCGGCAGTGGGGGAGGGGGCGGATGGAGGGGGATGAGGGGAGAGAAGGGAGGGATCAACGGTCCTCTTAAAGGAAGGCCAGAGAGATGTAAGGAATTATAAGAGGCGTTCGGCTTCAACCGCAAGCGCACAACGCAGCGAGTGAAGGGGGGGGCAAGGGAGATAGACTTGGGACCGAAGCTGGGCCCTTATTGAGTTCGCATCACAATCAAGGCCGTGCCGTCCGGTATTTTTTTAATCTTTATTTTTATTTTATGTTAGGGGTGAAAAGGTGGCCGGGATCAGGCAGATGGAGTGGAGATCTTCCGCGTTGGGGAGACTTGCGGGTTTGTGGACGGCCAGTACAGCAAATGACATGCCGCGCAGGCACAAGCTTCCTGTTTCGGGAATACCTAGCTACCTACTGCCTAGGTATCTAAGGTCCCTAACTACCTACCTACCTAGTACTATGTAAGTAGGTACTATGTAGATACCTAGGTAGGTAGATCAAGATGGGTTCACCGTCCTTCCACGCAGGTGCAGGTGGACCCTGCCACTGGCCCAGGAGCCTGGCGCGTGGCCGAGGCGAGGAAAAGTGAGGAGAAGAAGGAAAGGAAGGAAAGAAACGAAAGAGAGAGAGTGTGTGTGTCTGTGTGAGAGAGAAAGGCTCAATGTGCCTTAGGTACGCGGCCATCGCGACGTGCATGCGTCGTCGGCCCAGCCCTGCCCGCACCACTTACCGTCAACCTTCACCGCAGCGAAGCCTACCTACCTTAGGTACCTACCTAGGTAGGTGGATGGGGATGCAGGTACGTACCTCCGCAGTCGAAAGCTCGTGATTTCCGCCTTCGAGGCTCGTACAACGTCAAACATATCACTTACATGTGTCCATGGACGGAAGTGAGTCGTATCCCGTCTAGACCACCCATCGTCATCGCTACCGTCCTCATCCATCTTACTCCCATGGGAACCCACCCTCTCCGATTCCCCATCCCGCCATCTTCCTTTCCCCTTGTAGCAAATCACATGGATGGCCACAGTCCGCCGTCCCATGTTTTGTTCTCGGCGTTCAACAAAAAACCAAAAAAAAGGGCTCAAGGACCCTAGGTCGTAAAGTACCTATCAAACCGCTTGACGGCCAGCCAACTTGCGCCGACTCTCCCAAACGCCCCAAGCTCCTCACCCGCCCCCCTCTCAAAGTGAGGGGGGAAAGCCTCCCGAGACAGCAATAGTCACAGTAACCTCTCTTTTACCGCCTTTTTACCGCGCCTTCCGTGGACCGTCATTGGGCTGGATCGGAGCGACTACCGGACGGCACTAACGCCGCCCTCTGAGGCGTGCTCAAGCATCTTCTGGTTTACGGTTTTCTTCTCGTCTTGATGACTCCGCGCGCGCGTGCGTGTGTGCGTACATGCATGTTGGTCAGTAATAGGTCCTCGACATGTGAAGAGACACACGAGCTCTGGAGACCCCAACCTCCGCGCCCCGTTCTGTCGTTTTTGACCTCTTCACGTTTTTGAAAGCCGGCTGTTGCGGTAGGTGGGGGGAGAAGCCACAGGCACGCGTCCGGCCAGCGTCCGGCCAAAGGTAGCGTCGGGCGCTACTGGCCGAGTACACCGAACCCGCCCCCCTCGGTAGACCATCCCGCTCCCCACGAAGCCACAGACCGACCCGATCTCCAGCAAGATGCGACTTGGATCATCTGGTTGTTGGCTCGCCAGAGACGAAAGAAATCTCGTCGGAAGGTATCCGAGAGCTGGTCAATTCAGTCCTGTGGGCATATGAGCCAACACCCTTGTTCGGAACCCTCCGCTGGCGTGCAGCTTCAGCCTCAGATCAAGGCCCGTTCAAGATCGGGTACCCGGGTCTTAAGGCTGGGCTGCCTGCCTGGCCTGCCGTGACCCCGTGACCCCCGTGACCCCCGCTCCGACACGTCAGGCATGGTGGCATCCAACTTACATGTGGCATGCATGGCTTTGATCGAATTATCCCGCCCTCGGGCTCCTCCTTCTCCTACTCCTCCTCCTTCCGCGGGACCGCCTGTCGTGCCGTGCTGCCCCCGTCCGGTGCGTCTCACGTCGTACATGTCGATGTTCCCGCGCGCAACTTGCGGCTGCTCGATCCCATCACGTCTTTGATTGGTGCCCGCGATGCCTGCCCCCCCGCGTCCGCCGCACCTTTCCGTCCGCCGCAGCCTCTTACTACGTAGGCTCGCCGTCCGCTCGCACGCCGCCGTGCAAGTCTAGGAGGCTACGGGTCTGGCTAGCATACCTCCCGCATCACGGGGACGATTTCCAGACGGGATGAACAGGGTGGGCGTGGTCGCGTGGCACCCCCAGCCCCTCAGATGAACCTGCCTTTTTCAGCAACACATGAGGCATGGCGGAACGGGGCACTCGGGTCGCAGAGACAGACAGACGTGGTTCTCTTTACTGTTTTGTTATTTCTTTCGCTTCGTGGAAGCTGAAATTTGCTTCGAGTTTCATTCTTCCAAGCCCTTATCTTCTCGTCGTCTACATCTCTCGTACAGATGACTCTGGAACGCTGTAAAAACACATTAACCGCAATATGCTGATCGACATCCGCCCTCACATTCCGTCCTCCGCCCCCGTCGCCACTGCTGCCGTGTTCTGCCCCGAAAGAAAAAAGGTATTAAAGACATTAATTGTTTGGTTTTGTCCAGGACTCTCGCCTCCCGTGGTTTCGAATCCGCGCCCATATAACGCCGAGCATGTGGGTGTAAAAAAGCTTTGTGCAACAAGAGGGGTATAAAAGAGTGGACGAGGTAGAACACACAACGCGACATCTCTTTGCCTTCTCTTCCTCAACTCGTCTGGCCACGCCCAATCTCGCAAGCAGACTGAACCCCTTCACCTAAAGCAGGAAAGCGACACCACCAATCACACCACCGACGAGGACGGCCAGTCCGGCGCTGCGACCCATTTCCAGGGTAGCAGCACCGCTGGAACCGGAACTCGAGTCGGCCGGCGCGCCGGGGATGCCAGTGAAGACAGCGTTGGCCGACTCGGTAGCCGAAGCAGAGGCCGTCGCGCCGGCGGTCGTGGTCACGTTCACGCGCGTGGGGTTCTGGGCGCCGCAGGGGTTGTTGACACGGCAGTTGTTGGCGCACGTGTTCGCGCCGATGCCACAGGCAGTGACGCACTGGTTGCCGTACTCTTGGCAGACGTGGTAGGGCAGCGTCAGGGAGTACTCGGACATGTTGGGCTGCTTGCCATCGCCGCAGACGCAGCCGTAGGTGAGTGCATCCTGGTGGAGGGGTTTGTGTCAGCGTCCCCTTTCGTCTCTTCCTATCCTTGGTTGGCGGACGGTTGAATTACTTACAGGGTCACACGTGTTCACCTCAGCGGGCTTGGTCGAAACCTCACGGCAGATGACGGGGCACGAGTACGTCTGGTCCTTGCACCAGTTCTCTGTATCATCGTGTTAGCAGATCCGTGGCATGCAAACCCTGTGCACAAATGCGGCTCGAGGGACGGCGTTTTCAGGACATACTCCTTGTGGACAGAGGAACAGTGTCAGGCTCGACAAAGTAGTCGGCGTGGGCGGTGGCGACGAAGGCCGCGGCCACGGCAAAGAGGGTGCTCTTGAACGAAGGCATTTTGTATATGTGTTGCGTGTTGTATGTGCTGGGCTGGAGCCTTGGAGGGAGACAGAACGGTCCGAAAGGTGTTGAGCTACGAGGCTGCAAAGGTTCTTCAAGTAGGAAAGAAAAGTATTAATCTCGATCTGTCTGATTGCGTTCTTTGGTTAGCTAACTCGTCTGTGTACCTATGTTTATGGGCGGCTCCTGTCTGCATTCCTGAACTCTCTCAATCCACCCTAAGCCGTACACGCCTGCTTAGGCCGCAGACCAGAGTGGGATCCACCGAGGCTTCATCCCCAAAGCTCATTAAGCAGATTCATGGCTTTTCCTCGGAAGGGGGGGAGAGTTCTGGAGCTACGAGCGAGGCGTTTGAGGAATGGGGAGGCGGCGAGTCGACTTACGCACTGAGAGTGGTTGGCAATTCGAGGCCGGGTTGTGTTGCTCAGGGAACGGGAGGGCGGTTCTTGGGTCCGAGAATGTATTAGTAGCGACTGAGGCGTATTGACGCGTACGAAAGGTTTGTGAAGATGCTTTAACGAAAGATAACAGCAACAGTAGCAGGAGCAAAAGGGGGGCTAGCGACACATATATGTGCAGACACGAGGTTCAGCTATGTAACGACTGGCAAGACAAGACCAAGGGCTCGGATAGGGAGGTGAGGAAGGGAGAAGAAGAGGAGGAATGGGGTGGAATCGTCAGAGAAGCCGACGGGGGGGGGGGGTGGTTCATACTAGGCAAGAGATAGAAGAAAACTCGGTTGAGGCGTATCCGTAGCGTTAGTACCTCCGCTTACTACTACGGAGGAAGAGCGCGAGAGAGAGGCCCATGGAGAAAGAGAGGTCGGAGCGAGTGCCTTCTCTGCCAAGCGGATCTAGGTAGCAATAGAGCATGCATTGGGGGAGCTGGTCGCCCTTTCTCTGGGCGTGGTCCCAAATAAAGGAGGCCCGGGGTCCCTGGATCACAGCGCCACAGACTCACGATGGATATTGTGCTATGTACGATGTACAGATACGGGGGGTGGGGGACATGGCATGGGAGCCGAAGCGAGAGAAGACGGGCGGAATTGGGTTTAGCACGTTCTCCACGCCAGCCATCCGGCGGTTTTCCTGCTGGCCGGGGGCGGCCTGTCGGCTGCGCCGGGGGTGAGTGAAGAGAGTCTGTTCATCCGTTTGGCCAATCACAGGATGAACCCCTCCAGGATGGAGAGAGATGGAGAGAGATCACGGAGGGCAACACCTTCGTACTATGTTAGTGCAGTTTGTCATCCTTGTTGACGGGAGACGTCGGGGTTTGGGCGAGAGCAAGCATTCTACGTACAAGTGTATCTACAAGACGTGTAAAGTCACAGCTCTGACTGGCCGATAGACTCTGATAGACAGACAGACATGAGGATGCGCCGAGAGCGCGAAGGGAATCATGCCTGGCAAGTCTGTATCTTGCCGCCCTTGCCATGGGCTCTCGGGGAAGAAAGGCGAAGGGGAAGGAGGTCGGGGTTGTTCCTCTGGCACCCCAGAGTGCCATGTCCATCAACATCATGCAAGAGGAACGAAGTATGTTTGTCCGTGTGGTAACTGCAGTGGTGGACCGTAGAACTCTACCTACCTAGTAGTATTCCCTCCTCTCCCCCTGAGCTTATTGGAGTTGTTTTTTTTGGTGGAGTTTGAGGCTTAGAGGCTTGGGATTTGAGGGTTCAGTGGGCCGGACATGCATGATTGCTTGGGCAGGGGTTGGTGATTTGGGGATTCCGTCTCGCGGCCCATGCTGCAGCCGCCATTGGCTTCGCTGTATTTTATCTTTTTTGCGCTGTTTTTCGTGCAGCCATTGCTATTGTTGATATCCGTATCGTTCCTGTTATTGCCTGTGTCGCCGCCGCTGTCCCAGGCTGTGTCTTCGCCCGTGTCTGTAACGCCGAGGGCTCTAGTCGGTTAAGTGGCCCAGGCGGTCGTTGCTAGCGCTGTCGTGCCTGTTCCCACTAACGAGAGAGAGATCGGGGGGGTGGTGTGTCCATTATCGCTCGTCCGGAGATGAACTTCTCCCCTCTCCCACAAACTGACTGCGACTGTGCACTAAGCCCACTCGAGTTGCCCCAAGGCTCTTTTCTTTTCTTCAGTGCATTGCAGCATCCGAGCCGTCATTTAGTACCGGACAAGACAGACAGACAGACCCCAGACTCTCGGGACTCTCCAAACTCTTCTCTCCCCCCCCTCTCTCTCTCTCTCTCTATCTGTCGAGAACCCCAGACGTTTGGCTCGTTAATTTGCGGCCCTGGACTGGTTTGGGGTTGGAAGAGCCGGCATGCCCCCGCCGCCGCCGCCCACAGACACACCCCGTCTTGCCTGCCGCTAGGAATAGGAATGTTATCCTGTCTTGTGCCCATACATCCACTCACCGGGTGTCTCTGCCCGCTTGCCAGCCGGGCCGCGGCGTCGGTCCAGCATTCCTGCTATTCCCCCAAAATACACACTGACGGCGCCAAATTCCGAATGTTTTTGCGCCCTTGGACCATTCCGTTGGGAAAGAGAGGTATGCGACATCAGCTTTGCATGCCCCGGGAAAAAAAAAAGCAAGGCAGAAAGCTGGTCGGATTCCCACTCGGCTGACACTTGGCAGGTAGGGTGACCTGGGCCCATTCCTGATTACGAGGTTACAGAAGAGACTGGAACTGTCTTACTGCTGTCCACCCCCATAAAACGCGGCGAGTGCAAGTTTATGGAGCCAAGGTCATCCGAGGTATTGTGCGGCGTGCCCAGTGTGCTACCTACTACCAGCACTACTAAGTACTGCTACGGTGTGGGTATGGCTACCTCAGACCCTCTCAGTGTGCACAGCTTTACGAGACCACCACCACACCACCACCGACAGACAATATGTAACCGCCATGATACGAGGCAAGAGTCGAGCCTCTTCTCCCTAGCGGGTCTGTCTCCAATTAATCCCAATCCCCTTCGTCGGCTTTCTCCTCACGAAGCTTCTCCACAACACTCGGTGCTTACGAGCGACGTCGCTGCTCCCGGCATCCGACTGGGGCGATCGCCACTCGTATTCTGCAGCTCTGCTCCCTCACAAAGAGCCTCGTGCAGGACGGCCGATGCAGCTTGGCGGCTAGCTCTGCAGGCTGGACCCTCCGTCGTCGTCGACTGTTTGATGACTGATTTCACACAGCACTTCGGAGCAATGAACACGTTTCCCGAGGCTGGTGTCCTACACTAGGAACATGTCGTCGAGTGGCTGGCTTCGCCCGGACACTGGCGCCGCCTACCTTTGCATGTACCGGTACGGATACTTCGTACAGTATTTCCTCCCTCCGAGACAGACCCGCTTCGACGGCGATCTCAAGCCTCTGCACGACGCCTCCAACGTCCCCCCCTCCGCGTGGGTGCTTGTGTTGGTTGTGGACTGAGTGAATCAGATCGAGCGCCGAGTGGTGCATGCTCCCGATCGGCAGAATATATCCTTTTGCAGTGCCAACGCAGTGTACTGGACGTGGAGTTACGAACCACACCGTCATACTTTGAAGTTGTAGTCGAAGGAGAAACTTCGCAGTCACAATGGAACCCGTCAAGGTGCCAGTGGGGTTCGGGCACCCCGTGCCTTTTGAGCGACCGTTAACTCCCTCTTCCCAATGTCACGGCAGAACCAGGAAAGCGTGACCGGCATCAATGAGGGCGCACCGGGGTAGACGGCGTAGAATCGGGTTGGAAGCCCAAACAAATTACCCCCCGGGTCGAGTTAGGTGCCAAACCCTCGGCCGCATCCACTCCGGCTTGGTTCTGCAGCTTCGTACCCGCACCGATGTACTGGGGGGTGGCTGCAAGGTGAGCTAGGTTCCTCACGGTGCGGGGAGACGGGACGCTTCAAGTCCCATCAACGGATATCGTGGTTCACGGGTCGAGTTCTCTCTTGTCTTGTTTTCGAGAAGCTGCAGACGGCTGGCCCTTTCTGGGTTGATATTGATATCAGTCCCAGATCCTAGATTGGCGAATATAAAGGCTCAAGGACGCCGGCAAGAACTGCAGTACACCGTACGTATGCAACAGGGAGGCAGAGGAAGAAAGACGGCGTCCTGTCGTTGAGAACATTGCCATTGTTCAAGGCTCCGAAGGGTTCAATGGTCCAAGTGCGGGGAGCAACGGGCTCCCGGCGCTCATGGCGGCAGCTCGAATCTTCCGTCCAATATTAACCGCACCTCACCTACACGTACCGCCTCTGATCAACCTCTTCTCAGACGCTCATGCCTATACTTTTACAGACATCCTTTTCCATATCTGGACCTTTCTTCTGTTGGGTTAGGCATTTATTGGGATGCGGTGGAAAAAGGAGACAGCCATCACATGCGCAAGGTGCAATTGTGATGGCCCCCGGTAAAGGGGCATTCTTTTCCTGCTATGCCCTGCCCTGCGCCAACTAGCAAAGTAGAAGGGAAGATCGACTCTCGGATCACCCTCAGGCAAGGTACTGGCCCTGGTAGGTGCGCCGCTCACCGCCACGCCTTCATGATTTGCATGGATGGGTAGGTGCCACACCCTGGGGCTGTAAGTAAACAAAACAGCAGAAACAATGAAGTATCGTCAACTGCCTCTGATGGCGATTGTAGATCGGGTTGCACGCTGTTTGTTCGCGGCCTTTTCCACCTCTTGGCACAACTGCCTTCCCCAGACATTCGTCGACCTTCTGCCCCAACCCGGCGAGCCAACGGGCCGACTAATCGCCGTCCGCACGTAGCTTCGCCGACAACCGTCAACAACAGGATCCATGGCCTACCAGCCGGCCGCCATTCCACCCTCTGGTCATTTTGCACAGCCACGCGGCACCCCAACGGTCCGGAGTCTTAGAAGCACCCCGAGACACACGTCTTTCATTTGAGCTATCTTAGACTCCTGATACCGTCAATACGTCACAACCCCTCCGCAAGCACCACCCCACGACCGACGCACGCACGCGACTGCAATCGCAACCCCGGACACTGCTGTCCCGTGAGGTAGCAAACTCGCACATGGATTCATGGACTCGGCGATAGGATCCCAGTTCCGCCCCGGCCACCTCGACGGCAGCGCAAACGGCCACCCGAAGCCGCCCTCCAAGGCCGCCAAGCACGGTGCAATTGAAGAATTGCTGTCATGCCAGAACAACAATGAGACATTGCGCGGGGGACTGTTCGGGGACGACGACGACGACGAAGGTACCGAGTCGCACAACGGATCTTCCGTCGCGAGCCCGACATCGGTGGCATCGCCTCCGTACTGGCTCGGTCACCATCAACGCTCCGTGTCCAACATGTCGGCCGAGTCGATCCTCCCCGACGGCGCAATCACCATGCACGATAACGAAGCGAGTGACGTCAACGGCCGCAACCGGGCCTGTTGGGCGAAGAGCGTTGAAATCACCGACTATGTGGTGGTGAACGGTAGTGCGACCAACATCGGGGCCTTTGTCGTTTGGAACATTAAGGTTGAGACGCTGCAAGTCAGTAACCCCCCACCCCCCCAAATCGTATTGGAACGTGGAGGGCCGATCCAGGGGGAAATCACCAACGCGCGACGTCGAGTGCTGACATTCTGCCACGCAGGGGAGCTACATGAACATCCGCAAGCGATATTCCGAGTTTGATGACCTTCGCGAAAGACTGGTCACGACATTTCCCAACTTCGAGGCGGCGGTACCACCTCTGCCCCCTAAGAGCGTGATATCGAAATTCCGACCGAGATTTCTCGACAAAAGAAGATCAGGTCTTCAATACTTTCTCAAGTGCGTGTTCGAACACGAGAGGTTGTCAGTCCTGTTCGTTGCTGACCTTGGCAGTTGTATAATGTTGAATCCCGAGTTCTCCAGCTCGCCAGTGCTCAAAGACTTCCTTTTCTCGTAGGGGAAAAGAAAAACGCACCAATGTACAAGCACCGACTCTACGAACATTACTTTCTCGTTGTACATTACCTAGGGCGTGGCGGGGAATATGGGTACGGCGATGCGTGGATATAACTGCCGGTCGTTCGACGATCAACGATCAACGATCAACGGCGGCCAAGGAGGGAAAGAGGAGGGGGCGCGCATCTGAACATACTTGGGGGCCCCAGGCCACGGAGAAGGAGAGAAAAAACATAATAATGATAATGTGTTGCACGGCAGGCTTTTACATCCTTACCGGATGCGGTCGAAAAGGTGGCTCGTAAACGGCCGTTGGGTCATCGGGGGCCGCCAAGCCCGTTGCCGGAAAGGGTCGCCGGCCGCGACCGCAGGGGATGATGATGTGGGTACGACTAAAACAGGCAAGATAGGACGCTGGACGATGGCCCATGGCCCATGACGACGTTGTGCGGGAGATGGGTCAGGCCTCTCACAGGTTGACGCGTAATGTTTAGCAGGACATGCTGGGCGACCACCCCTTGGCGGTTAGCCGTTCACCCGTGGTTAGCGGTTTTTTTTTTGTTTGTTTCGCTCCCACCTCCCTCAGGGTCCCAAGGGACCTCTGCCACAGCCCAGCTCGCTTGAATACGTAGGTAGCAAGTGTACGTGGAATGCCAAAACGAGTAATAGTCAATTAAGCCTCTTCCGATGCATTTGGCCTGCTGGGTGTTTATGGACCCCGCGCTTGACGAACTGCAAAAAGACAAGAGCCTGCCTCTACAAGATCCTTGATGTCTTGCCAACGACACTCGACGCAAAGACTTGACTCAACGGAATGCGAGGGCGGCGACCTACCTAATTTGGACGCAGAGGAAGAATATCGCGCAACCAGCGGGCACACGCGTGGTCCCGAGCCGTGAAGTTGAAGGGCTGGTAGGCTGCCGAGTCTAGACAAACACACTTACACACTCTGTCTCTATCTCTCTTTCTCAACTGCTTTATCGGTCTTGTCATGATGCGTCACAGCCGGCAATTGGGCTGAGCACCGCCAACCTTGCAACGCGTCTCGTTCCCCCCTGGCCAGTTGACAGCTTGGCGTCCCAAGCTTTTCTTGATCGCAAAGATAGCCCCTCGCATGATGCGGTGCTCGGGGCGCTGGGCTGTGTTTGTTCTCAATTGGCAATTGCTTAGGCGTCGCCGAGATCCCCCATCGAAAGAGGATTAGACTGGCGCCCCACGAGCCGAACAACATATTATTGTCGGCGGACAATCTCCTTCCAGTCGATCCCGAGTCAGCCAACTTTATCCCCCTTGTACAACAACACCTCAAGGTGTATACAGCAATAGATTGTCACGGTCTTACTTGCGATTTATCTTCAGAGCCGTAGTATATGACATATATACTTATCCTCACCCCGTATTGCATGGCTCCCGCCGTTCACATGCCCAAGTCGTCGGCTCCATCTCACCACCGACTACACTATTCACCCTCTGGGTGAATCCAACACCGTCCCAAGAGCTAAGCACGCCGTCCGTCCGCCCGTCCGCTTCGCTGTCGACAACACCTCCAGATCGACGACACACCTCGATCCCCTAGCGACGGCAAACGGCACGGCTACTGCTCCATCACATCGTCGTGTGAAACATTTGATCGAAACTCTCCAAGAAAGAAAACCCAAAAAAAACCTGGCCCGATGCCTGCACCCACCTGCTCCCGGGTCAGGTCCTCGTCCCTTCTCTTTCATCATAGCCGTGCGGACCCCGCAATGACACCAGCAGCCATGACGAAACCCTGCCACCAAGACCTCGACAACCTTTCTGTTCCTGCTGGGCAACCCAGCTCAGTCTGCCCTGCTGCTCATGCGTCTGGACCCCAAAAGCCCACTCTTCACCACCACGTTTCCTGCGCCGCCATTGTTACCCCGCCGGCCAGTCCCCCCGCGCGCCCAAGCTCGCTCGGAGAGGACGACTCCCACCCCACCATACCCGCTGCGACTGGCACAGCTGCAGCGACCGGCCCCCCCAGTGACGACACATGCTCGCTGGCGCAGTCGCAACATAATAGCACCACCTACAGTTCGCGCAGGGAATACATGGATAGCCTGGTGCCGCCGTCGCACGACGAGTTTGAAAAGATTGCCCAAGTGCAGCGCACGCGCGAAGAGGAAATCAAGAAGAAAAAGGCCAGCCGGCGTTCCATGCAGACCCAACACCTCCATGACCATTTTCACAGTCCCCGGCAATCCCAGGACGCCCACACAGACGTCGCCGGGGACGAGACGCAGCCTCAACCGCAACCGCAGCAGCAGCAGCAGCCGGCCGACAACGACGCCGCCAACAGGGCCGCGGCACTGATCCAACGCAACTACCGCGGGTACCGCGTGCGGCGAGAGATGCAGGGCATGAGCCTGGACCCCTCGACGAGATGGGTCTCGGCCATCAACGAGCTGCAGTTCCGTGAGCTCAACCGCCCACGCGCAAAGAGCTCCGCCAGCGCGGCGGGGATGGCCGCCAACAACAGCGACGGGCAAAGCGTGCTCTTGAGGGATCCCGAGAGGGGCATGGGTCGCCCGACGACGGCGCGGGAGAACTGGAAGAAGGCGGCGACGATCGCCCGGCGCGCGGGCCACGACGACTTCGAGTCCGACTCGGACTCGTCCGCGTCGTCGGACGCCGAAGAGACGCCCGAGCACCGGGCCGAAAAGAGGAGGCGCCGCGAGGAGGCCGTCGCGCAGCGGAAGCAGGACTCCAAGATGATGGGGCTGCAGTACTTCCTCGAGATGGTCGACCTCAAGCACCGGTACGGCAGCAACCTGCGCACGTACCACGAGGAGTGGAAGAAGGCGGACACGAACGAGAACTTCTTCTACTGGCTCGACTACGGCGCCGGGCGCGACATCGACATGGAGGGCTGCCCGCGCGACCGCCTCGAGAGGGAGCAGGTGCGGTACCTGTCGCGCGAGGAGAGGCAGTACTACCTGGTGCAGGTCGACGACGAGGGCCGGCTGTGCTGGGCCAAGAACGGCGAGCGCATCGACACGACTGAGGCGTTCAGGGACAGCATCCACGGCATCGTGCCCGCCGACGACCCGACGCCCGCGTGGTCGGCGAACACGTCGACGCCCGACTCGGACGGCGACGACGACGACGACAGCCGGTCCGACTCCTCGGTGGAGTCGGCGCTGGAGGCGGACCGCGCGGCCAAGTACGCGACGCCGGGGCTCGACGGCGCGACGGGGATGCGCAAGGTGTCGCACATCTCGGCGGCGACCGTCTTCAACAAGCTGCTGCGCAAGTCGGTCAGGAAGAACACGTGGATCTTCGTGGCGGACACGAGCTTCCGGCTGTACGTGGGCATCAAGTCCTCGGGGGCGTTCCAGCACTCGAGCTTCCTGCAGGGCAGCCGGATCTCGGCGGCCGGGCTCATCAAGGTCAAGGACGGGCGGCTGTCGAGCCTGTCGCCGCTGAGCGGGCACTACCGCCCGCCCGTGTCCAACTTCCGCGCCTTTGTGCGGAACCTCAAGGACGCCGGCGTCGACACGTCGCACGTGAGCATCTCAAAGTCGTACGCCGTCATGGTCGGGCTCGAGGCGTACGTTAAGTCGCGCACCAAGGGGAAGCGCGCGCTGGAGAGGGTGGCCCACGGCAAGGACAAGATCCTGTCGCCCGAGCTGGTCCGCCAGCGCGAGGAGGCGGAGAGGGACAACTCCCAGAGCGCGGCGCGGGAGCGCGAGGTGCTCGACAAGGAGGCCGAGGAGCGCAAGAGCAACCGCGTGTCGGTCCGGCTGATGCGGAAGCTGGATCTTTCGCCGCGCTCGCGGGCGGATTCGCATGCGTCCGAGGGGGGGCCGCTGGCGGGGGAAAGGATGGAGGAAGTGGCGCCGGCGCCGGGGGCGGGGACCGACCGGGGATCCGGGGCTTAGATGATCCCGGGGTGTTATCGATGAGGTTTCAATCTTCTTCCTTTCTTTCCCCGTGGGATACGGGAATCGCTGGTCATAGGTTGGACGCCGGGAAAGATCTCGGACGGTGTGTGTGTGTTGAACCGTTGACTCGGGTAGCGTGTGGTTTCAGTGGTTTTTTTTTCTTTTTCTGCGAGAGTTTGCTATACCCCCTCCCTTTTCCCGTTTTACTCCTTCAGACTCTTTCTCTTCGTTTATTTTTACATATGCACTGCATTCGCCGGTAATTTTATCAAAGCCCTTGTCTTGAGCGTGGAGAAACGGGTGCAAAGTAAATGGAAGTTTTTAATGACGCTGGAGAGAAAAAAACGGTCGCAATGTGACCACCCCCTAGGTCTTATGTTCCCGGCGGCAAAGCGACGCAAGCCGCATACAGAGACGCAAACAGGACAGGAGCGCTGCTTTCGTACCCCGACCCCTTGGTACGGCTTTTCGAGACAGGGCGAGCTACGAGTTATGCCGTGGTCCTGACGATTCATCAAGGGATATCGGCGTGGTTTATCATTCACCTTCCACCTTGACGTCTTCAAGCACCTCCGTCGTAGGCTAGCCCCCCGGCCACCAGACCGTACAGTTCTCATTGGGAACAGATCCCATCACCTCTAGAGACCCCCCTCCCGGCCCCGGGACTCGTGATACGTAACAGTGAAAGAAGAAAGATGGGACGGGGGCTGTCGAGGGTTGGCGAAGTGTTGTTCTAGGAGCGTGCTGGTCGGAGGTACTTACTTGACCTGAACTTTCGATAGTCTCTATCGCAGCTTGCTGGATGGCTTCTCTCATGAGCTCCCGCTGAATGGGCTTGTGTGAATCATCCGGGGAGGAGACACTGGCATTGTCCACTGTTAAACAATTTGACCAAGGCGACGGTAACCTGCGGGTGTGACGCGGCATCTGAGATGCCAGTCTAGCTGATGGCTCTGGAAGAGAAGTCTTCGTGTGAGGATCTAGTCGACAGTTTACAACCGCACACGTCGGAACCGAGCCGCTGGTTACGAATATGCGAGAGGATCCAGCTCTTCTGACGGGACCGTCATCTAAACGTTCTCTTGTCTTCCCCTTTGCTCGAATATCCGTCCCTCGTGTCCTAGACCATTTCCCTTCCCGGGCGTCCTTACAGCTGACAGCACTGGGGGAACCCTCATGGACGATGTACATAGAACAGGCTTTGGATCCGTTCTCGTAGACGTGATAGAGAGATGCCCATGTCAAGAAACCCAACCAAGCGGCGTCCGAGAGAGCCCGAGAGCCAAATTTCAATCTCCTCTTTCTTTTTTTCTCCTTTTTTTTCTTTTTTTTTTCCCTAGTCGAATGGGGTTTAGGTGCTGTTCAGGCACTGGGAACCCAACTCCCGACAGATATCAATGGTGTCCATGACCGACCGCCTCAGATTATGCGGTTAGCAGGGATCGAAAGGCAGCTGGATACTCAAGGAACACGAGTCGCGCATTGGAATCAACCCCATGCACAGATTCCATGGCGGCTCGGCGGTACTAACGATAGATGGTCGACCATGCCGTGTTGATTTCTGCTCCGTCGATGCGTTGACATGGACGGGCACTGAATCCAGGGGCGTCGGCAGCTGGCCAGATAAGGGCGCCTCTTGCCTTGGTTGCGTTGGGAGGAACAAAGGGAGGAGGAGCAAAGGAGGTAATTAGGTACATGATATCCCACCAACGCGTACCTAACCAAACCTGGACGTACTTCGGCGCATGCCCCTAAATCCCCCAATCCTCCTGCCGCAGCCTCCGGCAGGCAGTGCAACTTAGTGCAGCCAGCCCCACCTCCCTCAAAGGCAGGCATTCCCCGTGGGCGGACGCAAACACTGCTCAGGGCCAGCCAGCCGGCCAGCCAGGCGCCTTGCTAACCAGTCTGGTAGTGAACGACGCGCCCAGTAAAGCACAGTGCATCCGGTCCCTTAGCGACCTGGGTAGGTGATTGAGAACGCGAGCTGACGGCGGCGCCTGCCTCCCCCCCCCCCAATCCCGCATCGCATCAACGACAACGACACCGTGACACACTGCGACCGAGACCAGACGGCGGATACTGCAGGGCAAAAATAAAAAAAATAAAAAAATTCATCGGTCGACACCATCAATCGCCCTCGCGACAATCCGGCGAGACGACAATGAATGGCTATTCAATCGTCGCCAATGGCCTCCGTCACGCGCTCCAACAGGAGGGCGACGAACACTGAAGGCCTCGTTCAACAGCAGCTTCACCCAGTGCCCATCCCGCGCCCCCATCCCCATTCCCTTCACCATCCCGTCCAGGCCCTCGCCGCCGGCAAGAACACTGCGACGCGCGCCGCCAGCAGCCCCCAAAACATCAACACCTACCATCATTCCATACCGGCTCGCACCAAACGCCAGCTCGACTCGGCCGACAACCTCGTCGATTTCAATCACCAGAAACCCAAGCGCCCGAGGAACAGCATCGAGATCCTCATTCGCCCTGCCCCGTCGCCCGCGAGACCAGCTGTCGCCAACGCGAACACCACCACTGCCACCCCCAACGTCACCGCGACTCCGCAACCGACCACCACATCAACGCCTCCGCTGCCCGTCCCCCTACCAAAGACCACGCCCAAATCAGCACCGCAACACGTCGCGACGGTGCATCCTCCGAATCCCACGCCGCTCCCCCCCAACAGCAATGTTTCTCAGCTGACCAAACACCAAGAAAAGGTCATCAACGGTATTAAACACGAGCTGGACCGCCTGCAGCCCCGCCAGGTAGATACCCACACAAAGGAGGGGGGCCGCAAACTGCGCTCTCAGGAGGCCACTCGCTTCAAGAGCGAACTGTCGGCATACTTCCCCGAGTACGATGAGGTCATTGGGAATGAGCCCAAGGAACAGCGTACGTGCTTCCCTTTGGACTCTTTTGTTTTCCCCCCCTCTTCGTTCTTGCTGGCCTCGTTGCTCGCCGCCCAACTTCGCCACGTTCACTTGCTGATACCTTTCCTTTCAGAACTCTTCACCATCGATACCCCGATAGTCATTTTTGACTCGAACCCCACACGCCACCAGCCAGTCTCCTGGCATCAGTATCTGGGCACTCCCACAGAGTCCAAAGCCATACATGATGGCCCAACAAGGTTGCTAGAGGGACAACAGGTGCCAGTGCACGGCTACGGCGATGCTTTGTTTGACGAACTCGTCGATGCCCAGCGCATAGACTTTGACTTCCTGGGCATCTCCCACAAAAGAGAACCTGTCGAGGACCCTCTCCCCGATGCAACTTTTGTGTCCGCCCACAAGAGGGCGGAAAGACTGGAAAAGTCCATTCGCAACACGGAAAGGGGTCGGGCCCAGCATGAAAAGGACCAGATTGCCCGCCTGCTCGATGGCCTTCAAGGCCATGACTGGTTACGAGTCATGGGCGTCAGTGGTGTGACGGAGACGAGGAAAAAGCAGTTTGAGCCGGCGCGGCAACATTTTGTTAAAGGATGTCAGGCCATTCTGGATAAGTTCCGTCAGTGGAGCCTAGAAGAGAAGCGTCGCAAGGCCGAGAAAGACCGCGCTCTGGCCGAGAAAGCAGAGGCGGAAGACTCATCCGAGGATCAGTCGCCTACGGAATCCGCAAGCGGTGAGGAAGCGGCCGAGGAAAACGGGCGCGTTGGTGATATCAGTGACGGTGACCCCCCGGGCTCCGATGATGATGACGACGACGACGACGACGATGACGACTCAGTGACCCAGCAGCTCCGTGAAGAGGCCAAGGCAAGGTCAGGCGCGTCAAGGAATAGTAGGAAGCGCCCGCGCGTCACACCACAACCCCGGCCTCCGCCAAAGCCTGAATCCCCAAGGGAGTTCAAGTCGTTCTTCAAGAAGAGGTACGAAAGGGACGCCGCCTTGCATCGGCACAGGCGCGCCGGCCGCAAGGTCGTGGCGTGGGGACACCCCGTACCAGAGATACCCGAGGAGGATTTCAATCTTCCCGAAGAGTTGCGCGACGAGGAGACGCTGAGGGTGCATGCTAGGAAGAAGCGTCGTGATCGCCGAGGCCGGCACTGAGGAACTTTTGCTCGACTACCCGACTATGCATTTGTGATACCTGGAACGTCATGCGGCGGCATCTTGCACTGCATCGGGTTGGCGTGATGCTATCATTTGTACCATTATCATATGTAGACTGCTGGGCGGCATGGCTCAAGAACAAGCGTTTGATTTGTCTCAAGGAAGAGAATTGAAAGTTGTCAAAGGCGTGAGTGAGTGAGGCTGAATGATGTGGTCCTGGTCCTGGTCCTGTAAGTCGTGCCAATCGGTATCGAGTACTCGGCCAAGCCCGAGGAAAGTCAATCTGGAGTCGTAAAAGTTCGTGGGCTGATGGCAGCTACTAATAACAGCTTGAGCGTGGGAAGGAGCTTTGTGAGCTCAACCACCAGCCAGTCGCGCCTTCCCTGCGTGGTGCATTTTGGTGGATTACATAAGGCACATGAACATGGGTCCAACCTGCCCTGCCTAACGGCTAGGCGCTAGAGCCAAGGTGGCTCCAGCAGCAGCTCCATCTCCAGTCGCGGGCGAACGAGCCGTGGGACGCGCTGACCTTACCAGCTGCTGTCGACCTCAGTTTTTGTGTTTGGTCGCAGCACAACCTCGCTCGACTTTGCACCGCTCACCTCGCCGCCCATCTCCGAAAAAAAGGCATTTTAATATTCTCGGCTACCCGGACTCTCCCCTTCTACCGCATTTAATTTCGTCCGGCGCCTTCCACCACCGAATCCCAGCTTCTCCACGCTCGACTACGACAGGATGGTTGAGACCCTCGACGGATCCCGCACCTGAGAATCTCGCGCCGGCGCACCTTCCTCGATCGTTCCCGCCGAACTCACCCTCGCCGAACAAGGCTCTCAGAGACTCGGGCGACTCGGTCTCGTCGCTTGACGCCAATCCGCGACCCAACTTTGCCGTGCGCAAACCAAGCAAACATGAGCGCCATCGAGGCCGCTGCGGCGGCGGCCGCTGTCGACGAAGTCATCGTCAGCGATTCCGAGGACGACCTGCCTCCCCTCAAAGACGAGCCGCCCTACCCGTACTTTGTCCTCAAGCAAGATGTCGAAATCGAGGTCAACTTCCGATCGAAGCGGATCGAAGGCAAGTCTCACATCACGTTTGGCTTGGTGTCCGGCGCCATCGCCCATCTCGATGAGCTCGCCATTGATGCGCGGCAATCCGAAATCGATGTCAACAACATCACCATCACCGCCCTAAAGGATCAGATACCCATCGCCGCGTCGAGAAAAGTTTCAGCCACGTACACGGATCCGTATAAGCTGCTGGATTACCCCGAGTACTACAACTGGAACGCTTCACATCACGACCTACGGAAGATCCGGATGCGCCCCCTCCTGCACACCCGACGGAACGACGTGCCCGCCGAGAATAGAGAACTTGTTGGCTGTACGCCCGTCGACGGTGCTTTGCGAGTCAACCTCCGAGAAGCGAAGAAGAGCAAGGACACCAAGGACGCGAAAGAAGTCAAGGAAGAACCCGCATCAGGGGGGGGCGTCCCCAAACGACCGCTGCTCAAGATACGTGTCTCCAGCCTGGTGCCTAATGAGCCCGTGGAAAGCGAGCTGATGAGCTCACGAGAGTTTCGAGTCACAATCCCTTTCAAAACCAAGCTTGTGAGAGATGGCTTCCAGTTCGTCGGTGTCGATCCTGGCGACCTCAGATACCCACACGCTTTCACCCGGCATTCGATCGAGCCGGGAACGGCGTCGTGCATCTTCCCCTGCATCGACGACCCCGGCCAACTACCGACCTGGACGATGGCTGTCAAGGTTCCGAGAACGCTAGGTGATGCACTGTGGCAGCCTCTGGCCACGCAGAGAGCAAACGGTGACGCAAACAATCAGCGGGACCGCGGGCTCGCAAACCAGTCCAGGGGCGACAGAGATTTCGCCCTCACCGAGGAAGACAAGCTCCTGGAGATGACGGTGGTGTGCTCCGGGAGCCTCTCGGACGAGATTGTGGACCCGGCGGACGAACGGAAGAAGATCATGACCTTTGACCTCGACAAGCGGGTCGCAGTCCAAAAGATCGGCTTCGCAGTCGGCCCTTTCGAGCATGTTGATCTCTTTTCGGACTTCCGCACGGAAGAGAACGACGAGAAGCTGGGCGGGAGCGCGCTCAAGATTCACGGTTACTGCCTCCCCGGAAGAGCCGCCGAGGTCCAGAACACTTGCGCAGCACTAGCTGCCGCCGCCGACTTCTTCACACTCACGTTTGCCCGGTTCCCCTTTGAAAGCTATAAGGTGTGCTTTCTAGACGACATGGCCGAGCATACCGTGGCTTTGCAATCACTCTCCTTCGTGAGCACTCGCCTGTTGTTCCCCGAGGACGTGATTGACCCGGAAGTCGACGTCACAAGACAGCTGGTGTATAGCTTGGCGTCGCAATGGAGCGGAATCAACCTCTTCCCTAACACTAGAAGAGATCTTTGGGTCGTCATCGGCATCGCTTATTACATAACTGATCTCTTTTTGAAAAAGCTGTGCGGCAACAACGACTACAGATTCCGCATGAAGACAATGTCGGATAAGCTGGTTACGGTGGATATCAAGCGGCCGTCGCTGCATGAACTCGGTCACCTCCTGCACATCGGAGATTTCGAAATGGAGTTCATGGCACTCAAGGCGCCTCTGGTGCTCTTCATCCTGGATAAGCGCCTGATGAAGGCCCCCGCCCAGACCAACCTCACCCGCATCATCTCGCGAATCCTTTATAAGGCAAACATTGGGGAGAAGCAGAGCGAGTGGATCATCAACACGGAATCATTCCAGAGGGTCTGTGAAAAGAACGCCAGGAATAAGCTTGAGGCGTTCTGGGCTCAATGGGTCTATGGTTCTGGCTGCCCAAGATTCGATGTTTTCCAGCGGTTTAATAAGAAGCGACTGTGCGTCGAAATGACTATCCGTCAAGTCCAAGACAAGGCTCTGAGCGATGCCGAGGTTCTGAAAAAGACCGAGTTCCTACGCGCCATCAAGGAGAAGGCCAATGGCTTCCAAGTAGATACGGCGATAGGCCTGTTTACGGGACCCATGACGATCAGGATCCACGAAGCCGACGGCACGCCCTACGAACACATAGTAGAGATCCGTGAGGACGCTGCCAAGGCGGCCAAGTTCGAGATCCCGTATAACACCAAGTACAAGCGACTCAAGCGGAAGAGAAGGGCAACGGAGAAGCTAAGCGCACAGTCTGCTGCAGATCCTGATAACAACGAGGAGGCGCTCTTGTACTGCCTGGGAGACGTTCTGACGAGCCAGGAAGACATGCGAAAATGGGAGTTTGCCGAGTGGGAGCCTGACATCGAAAAGGCCATGGACCAAGAGTCTTACGAATGGATCCGAATGGATGCCGATTTCGAGTGGGCCTGCGAAATGAAGACGAACCTGCAGAGCTACATGTACGTGTCCCAGCTCCAGCAAGACAGGGACGTCGTGGCACAGCAGGACTCGATGCTGTATCTCAAGAAGAGCCCGCCCCATCCGCTCGTTTCAACGTTCCTCACAAGAACTCTCGTCGATCGCCGATACTTCCACGGCGTTAGAACCATGGCTGCCGATATGCTGCATCATCACGCCACGGAAAAGGTCGCTATGGCAGGCATGACTCATCTCATGAGAGCTTTCACGGAGCTCTTCTGCTACCCGGACTCCGCAACACCTCGGCCGAACGACTTTTCGGACAAGAAGCAGTATCTTGTGCAAAGCGCTCTCCCCATGGCCATCGCCAAGATCAGGGACTCCAACGGCAAATGTCCCGAGCCGGCCCGGCGACTGCTCTTGAACCAGGTCCAATTCAACAACAACGCTAATAACCCGTACTCGGATCACTTTTACGTCGCGAAGCTTCTGGAGGCTCTGGCCCACAGCCTGGTCCCAGAGAAACGACGGGACGCAGATGATTCCATGGATCTGGACACGTCAGTCGAGGAGAGCAGCTTCCTGGGGGAGGCCATCGTCGAGATCGACCGCTTCCGGAGGATGGATGAGTGGGCAAACTCTTATCAAAACATCTGGACTACTACCGCCCTCGAATGTAGACGGAAGCTCATGAAGGCAGGCGTGATTCCCAAAAGCGCGCTGGACTTTATCCAGTACCTGCAGGACGACACGTGCGATCTCGTGCGAATCAAGGCCTTTGAGGCCCTCGTGGATCTCGGTTACATGATGGAGCTGCCCATCTTCCGCCTGATCGTCTCTGTGATGAGCACCGACAGGTCCCCGTTTGTGCGAGACAAGCTCCTGAAGATTTTCTGCACGGGTTTGGCAAGCCTTGCCTTTGGCGAACAATCTCGGGCGAAGCCTGCCCCTGTGGCCGCTGAGAGCGGCGAGCTTACCATTATTAATAACACCGAGAGCGAGACGCAAGAGCGGCGCAAGCAGTTCGCCAGGAAGCAAGACATTAACGTTGCACTTGCGGCCCTGCGAGCGGAGATGGAGGAGCAATACGCTGAGCAAGAGCGGCCTATGATGAAGGCAATCTGGAAGGCTATCAATTCCAAGATGATTGGCCGGGCCGAGAAGATCACGCTCATTGAGCTGTGCGGTGCCATGTTCGATGCTGCTGACCGGTGGACGGTTACGGTGAAATATCCCAAACGGTGGAGAGTCAACCGTCCCGTTCAGCGTCACCCAGGCAGAGTGAGTATATCGTCTTGCAGTTTGGCCCTTCTTTGCTAACGCGTGTTGTCAGAACATGATCCACTTCAAGGCTTTTTTCAAGACGGCAGCGGCAACCCCCCCGAAGGTCAAGGAGAAGGAGCCTGAACCGCCAGTTCGGCCGCCCGAACCCAAGCGCTTGATTGTGAACATGAAGAGCGGCGCCGCCAAGCCCAACAAACAAGCGCCACCCGCCCCCCCACGGCCTGTCTCTGCCGCCCCTCGTCCTTCCGCGGCCCCGGCTGTGCAATCCCCAGTCCCTTCCGCGGCGCCATCGCCGGTTCCCCGAGAAGCAGACTCCATCGTGGCGCACTCGGTCACCAAGTCGTCCACGCCGAAGCCATCTACTGGGAAGCCTCTCCCATCGGCACCCAAGCCACCGACTACGAAGCCCATCATTACCAAGCCAACCGTCGCGAAGCCCGGGGTGGCGAAGCCTGGAGTGTCAAAGACTGTCGTGTCTTCGGCGTCGTCACTGCATCAAAGCGGACGCTCGACTCCTCAGGCGACTCCTGAACCAGGCAGCAGCAGCAGCAGTAGCACCAATAAGTTGCAGAAGAGACCTCGACCCGATAAGGTTCCGGGAGTGGACGACGCGTCCCCGGTTCTCAAGAAACCAAAGTTGAGCATCCGGCCCGACGGCACAGTCGTGAAGAAACGGAGGATGTTCAGGTTCAAGCACCCCAAACTCCGGCAGATTCTCAAGAAGGCCGGCGTCAAGAACATGGGCCCCGTCCGAGACCCGTCCCTGCTGAAGAACCGCAAGCCTGGGCATCCGCTGAGCGCTCGCGCGTCTCCAGCCGGATCACCAGCTCCCACGCCGTCCGAGAGCATCAATGCGAAGCCCGCTCGGAAGCCTCTGCCCGGTGGTCCCTCGGCGGCCAGTCCTTCGCCGGGCCCGGCATCACTGCCGCCCAAGCCTCCGCCGCAAGCATCTCCGCCGGCCGCCGAAGGTCAAGCTCCGAAGAAGGTCAAGCTCGTCATCAAAAAGCCGTCTTCTTCGCAGCCGAAATGAGCAAACTCGAGATACCCCTCGGTGAAGAGGTAATGGGAGAGCATTGGTTGAGGACACGGAGGACTCTCAAAGTCGTTCATCAAAGGGGGATTTGTTCGCGGATTGGTCTTTCTCTTCTTTTTCTCTTTTTTCTTTTTTTCTTCCCGATGCTTATCATCTTGCCTCCGAGACACGGCGGCATCAACCATCCACCAGGGGCGTTTTTGTTGATTTGAGAAATAACGAGAGGAAGTATCGGTTCGGCGGCGGATATAAATCATTATCAACACCGGGCTTCTTCTGACATTCAAGGGGGGTAAACAAGCAAAATCAATAAAGGGGGCAGGGAGGGGGTTGCGAGAGGCGAGTGGAAGAAGCGGGGGATAAGGCGTAAAAATAAAATAAAAGATGGTCGTCTGAGAGCGACTTCAGTGTGCAGCACAATTGTAAGAAGGACCAGCAAGCCATTTTTCTTTTCGTTTTCTTTTCACGCCTTCTGGCCCAAGCAAGAGAAAGCCCCCCCCAAATCGTAATGAATACCCTCCCTCGACCCGACCGGGATCCCCCTGCGATACGTCCTCTTCCTCGAGTCTAATGCGTTGCACGTCTGCTGCCGCCTCGGGTGGGCTTGTCTGACGGTGTCGGGGCCGTTTCAAACAAACAAAAATGGTTTGCGGAGAACTAGTTGATTTTATTTTTCTTTTCCTCTTGGGTATGGTTGTACACGCTTCCATGCTCAGGCAAGATGCCCCCTTCCCCGTCTCTATGGTAAAGCTGCCATGACAATGTTCTACAAAAAAAGGAGAGGGAGAGAGAGTCGCTTCAATGAGAAAACAGACAAGAGAGAAAAAGAAAAAAGAAAAAGGGAAAAGGAGTAAAATCAAACAAGGCCAGCGCGATGGCCCGAATTGTGCGATGATGATGTCTCCCAGATCTCCATGGTGAAACTCGTTTCCTGGATCCGAACCGGAAACCCCAAAACCCACCCATCCCAACCCCCTGGATTCAAGAATGCGGCTGATGGTTTATCCATTCCTCTCCGTCTTTACCCAGCCCGTAACGCCATTCTTTTTTTTTCCCTTCTTCTTGGTGATCGCGAAGTAGTCGCAAACAAATAAGCAGTAGGCCTCTCCTCTTTGGTTGGTGGTAATGAAGAAATCCCCCGGCCCTAATCAAAGATGTGCGCTGGCTCTTTGGATTAGGGGGTATTAAAAAGGGGAGAGCCGCGCGCCGGAGTTGTTATTAGTGCGCGTGCGAGTGCGAGTGGCCGTTGCCATGATCATGGCTGTGGTCGTGGTCGTGGTCGTGACCGTCGTGGCTGTGAGCGGACTGGCTGCGCAGACTACCGGCAGCCGTCGACTCGGAGCAGCAGCCGCCGGCCGCGCAATTGTCGACACACTCCAGCAGGCAGGTCTGCTTCGGTGAGCCGACGGAGGCGTTACCGTCGTACTGGGCAATCTGCTCCTCCTCGTTGGCGTGGTGGTGCTCGTCGTCGCCGCAGAACTCGGGCTGGATGGTGGCGGCGTGAATGCCGTAGGCGTGAAGGCACTTGCGCGCACGCTTGGCGAGCTCCATGTACTTCTCGCCGCCCTCTGCGGAGATGGGAAAGTTGACGTGGACGTGCAGGGAGGCGACGATCTTGGTGTCGGACAGCTGCCAGATGTGGACGTGGTGGCAGCTGATGACACCGGGCAGGTTCTGGATATCCTCGCGGACCTCCTGGAGGTCGATGTTGTCGGGCGTGGCCTGGAGGAGAACCTTGGAGGTGGCCTTGGTAAGGGGGATGGCGGACTTGAGAATGATGAGTGTGATGAACAGAGAGACGGCAGGGTCGGCGTAGAAGCGGCCGGGCCAGTCGGTCAGCCAGATGATGAGGGCAGTGACAATGACACCAACGTTGCCGAGAGCGTCGCCGATGACGTGGAGGACCATGGCATTCATTCCCATGTCAGCGTGGTTGTGGCCGTGGCCGCCAGACGCCTTCTTGCGCTCCTTGTTGTGGTTGTGCTGGTGGTGGAGGCTGGACTCGCGTCTGGGGCGTTTGGAGGCGGCGCGACCGCGGTCACCGCCATCGACAAGGTAGGACTGGTTGGTGTCCTTGGACTTGAGCAGAGGGGACTCCTCGTCAGGCTCGCCATCCTCGACAACAGTCTCGTCAAACTCGCTCTCGCTGGCCGACTCGGGGCCATCGTGCTGGGACCGGCTGGCGTCGATGATCTCCTGTCGGAAGCTCGAAGGGTGGATGCTGATATCCTCAATACTAGTGAGGCGCGAGTGGTGGCGAGAGCTGGTTCTGCGGCGGTCCTGACTCTTGGAGGCGGCGGAGGCATGGCTAGGGGCACGGCCCGAAGGCTCAGAGTCTCGATCGAATCTTATGCGACGAGACGTGTCAGAACCGGTGCCAGTGGTGGCTCTAGCGACGATGGCCTCGGGGAATAGGTCGCCAACGTTGCCGCTGTCGTCGTTGGCGGCGCTCGCGAGGACGGCGCGGCCTTCCTCGGCAGCGCGCTCGTGGGAGTGGGCGTGGTCATGTTCGCCGTGGTCGTGGGAGTGATCGTCACCGTGGGAGTGGCCGTGGCCGCCGAGGACGAAGAAGCCGACGAGGTTCGAGGCGAGACCGAAGGAACCAACGATGAGAATCAGCTGGGGATTGTCGATCTGGGGAGGGTCGAAGAATCGGCTAATGGCTTCGAGGATGATGGAAACGCAGAGGGCGATGAGGAAGACAGCGTTGAAGAAGGCACCGAGGATCTCAGCGCGCAGCCACTGGAGGAAGTCAGCTCGGGATAACTTTGGTCAAAGGGGTAAGGGCGAGCAAGGGTTGACGTACTCCGTACGAGAACTTGTCGGTGGTGGCCTTACTGGCGACAGAGACGGCCCAGAGTCCGACGCAAAGGGAAATGATATCGTTGAGCTACGTGGGTCAGTAATGCATTCATCGCACACAGGGGCGGCACGGCAGGACAGGCGACACCGAGTCAGGGACGTACCATGTGGAAGGCGTCGGCAGTGAGGGCCAGCGACTTGACAAGCAAACCAACAATCAGCTCGACGAGGAAGAAGACGACATCGATGGCCAGCATGATGCTGATGCGCGTCGACTTTGACCACGCCATGACGGGCAAATATCTAGGACGTTTGATCGCGCGGATGAATTGAGGGGGGGGGGGGGGAAGAAGAATAAGAGGGAAAAAAGAAAAAAAAAAAAAAAAAAGAGCTCGGAGAGCCCGTGTATGAATGAGGTCGGGCCAGTGAGCAATTGTGGTGAGAAGTCGCTGTCGCCCTGTGAGGTGAGGATGCGCAGGCAGGCAGGTCGGGGTGGGAAAGGGCGAAAGAGGAAAGAAGGGGAGGGGCGCGGAAGAGGAATTGAGAGGAGGGACGCGGAGGGGCGTTGTCGGAATGCTGGTTATTTTTGTATCCGTATCCGTACCATAACCCGTTTGTTGCAGGGCAAAGATTGAGTTTTTTTGGCCGAGGGCGAGCGGGTCGAGAGGACAGAGAAGCTGAGCAGGGACGCGGGTTGAGTGTGGCGCTATGCTCGCTGTTAGGTATGTGTACAGTGTACGGATAGTAGGTACCTAGGTACTTTGTATGTGCTTTTTCATGTGAGCCGAGGACGGGGCAAATGTCAATTGTCGATCAGATAAGATGATGGATTGTCAAGCAAACGAAAGGGCGCTTTCCCTTTCCTTTTCAGCTTTACAGAGCGCGTAATCCCATCCGTCTGCGTATCTGCCTGGCTAGGCACTTGTGGCTGTTTGACGGTGCTGGAACTGTCGCTACGTGCCTGGGTCACAAGCATCCGTACCCGATGTTCAGAACCGAGCAGAGCTGGAAACAACAACAGTCGGACACTTTAGGGGGATGACGGGGATGAAAAATAAGAGTTGGCGAGGGGGTGGGTGTGGGTGGTGGGGACAAAGGGTCGAAACACGGCCGGACGCAAAGGCCATACAATGCGCAGTGACGACCGGCAGGTTTCTGCAATTAATTGCATGTTGCCGTGTCGGTATAGGTACAACAGGTAGGTGGGCACTGTAGGTACTGTATCCGATCAGGCCAAAACTGTCTTCTGTTCCTTTTCCCTTTCTGCTTCCTTCTTCGGCTCCCCCCCACCCGGGTTCCAAAAAAAAAATGGCCGGTCGCTCCTTCACCTACCTATCAACTTACCTATTAACACACTACTTTTCCTATCACTATATACACCATTATTACTAGAGAAAATGCTATAACATAATAATACGCCTAAAAACCCTGAATTAGAGGTGCTTTCAAGTTTCTTGAAGCAAAAGGTCTACTATTCAAGAAAAGATAGTAGGATTGTTAGTGTTTTGGCGATATGGGTGAGACCGGCCTTTTTTTTTTTTGGAACCCGGGTGCCCCCACCCTAGCATTCTCTTTTCCTTGGCCAGGTATCTAGCTAGATGCCATCTACACTACTATATACACAGTACACTACGTCAATATCGGTTGGATCATCTGGTGTCTTGCTGGCGGAGAATAACACGCGCTAGCTGCTCGCAGGCGGCAGCACGCAAAAACAGCTAAGCCAAGAGACTAGGGGGGACCCCAGCTATGCTCTGCCATCCCTGTGGAACAGGCAGGGTGCGATGACAAGCCAAAAGGGACTTTGGATGGCGCTGTCTTGATCTGGTGTGCCGATCTAGGTACGACAGTCTGTCTACAGGTATCCCTCTTTTCCAATAGAATAAGGTGCGCTTCTGCAGCTTTTACTTTTCCTAACATACGGTACGCACGCCAACCCATTTGCACCGTACATACCCGTGCAGGTACTGAGTCCATAACTGCGACGCCACCACAAATCTAAAAGCCCCATGTTGGCATCAGCTGGCAGGTACTAAGTACCACCCAGGCGACTAGGGGAGATGTGGCTTTTGGAAACAAGAATAAAAAGGTACACTACTAGGGTAGGTAGAGCTCAGGCCTTGCCCCTCAAGTGCACGTACAATACCTACCAACGTAGTACCTACACAGTTACACAGATGGACCTATGCGCGTTTTGTGCTTCGGAATATGCCCAACTGCTGCTTGCAGTCCGGCAGGGTGCGAGACAGCTTACCTCCTGCATCGAACATGCGCGACACTTTCCCCACAGGCAACCCAGTGCGTGCCAGTCTCTCCTTCCTTCGCCTGTCCGGCCGTACAGTAATTACCTTCCAAGCGTGCGTTGGCCTCTTCCCTTGCCGATTCTGCAACGGCACTCATACCCATAGGCCTTCTAGCCAGGTGCGCCCCTAGGGAAGTCCAGCCGGTTCGGTTCGGAGTGCCGTCCGGCTCGGACCATCAAGAGTCGTTGGGGTGGTGTCGTACCACGGCCATTGGGACATCGTTGACGCATTCCTAACGACACTCGCCCTCGTCGACCTACCTAGCCCGGTTTCGGCGCCATTCCAGGATTCGACATTGTGCCCCCTGTGCGTGTCCATCTGCTCGGCTGCGATACCCGCTTCAGTCCGGCCGGCTTGGCCCGGGAGCCCGTTGTGGACCCGTTGACTAACCCTTTTCACGACGCCTTCCTGCGGCTGACGCCAAACTTCCATCTCCGGTAAACCTCCTTCACTTCGTCCCTCCTCGGATGGCAATCCCGTCTTTACAGGGTTGCAGGAACTTTATCCCTCTTGCCTCCAACCTTTTTTTTTTTTTTTACCGTCGTCCACTGTTATGCAGGAACGGCGCCGAGGCTTGACATATCGGCCGAGTGGCCTTCATCCCATCTGTGACCCGGACGATGACGTCCAGCCACATCGGGGCCGTCCGGCCAGACTTTTTCGTCGATACGCTCCAGCTTCTCCTCAAGCTCCAGCAGCTCGTACAGCATATGTAGTGTGTCATGTACGCTCAAGCCGCTGAATTCTCTAGATATAGAGGGCTCGGAATCCGGATTTTGCGACAGCAATGCCGAGACGTATTCTAGGATGCATCACAATATTACATCATCGTACGCCTCCCTATAGCACTACTAGGACACAGACTAAGTTCATCTATTGTATCAAGTCTACTGTCGGTAGAATTCTAGGGCGTCTACGGCTTGAACTCCTAAGGGTCAAAAGGCGTCACATACAGGGCTTCATCAACGACACCTCTGCCCTAGCCCTCCCTAACATAGGATCTAACCACATGCTAGTCTCCAAAAGCTTTACAGCTTTCCAGAGAGAGCATACGCATTAATAGGAGCACAAGCTATTACAAGGAGTTCGAGTTCGCCAAGAGGTCCAGGGGCACAACGTCAGGGATCATACGTAAGTGAAGGTAGACTTTCAGGAGCACAGAGGAGCATCATCAACACCTTTACATACTTAGCGGCTCTCCTATCGACATTATAATTAGTAGCAATTTCCTCTTCAAGCTCCAAGTCTTCTTAAGATGTAAACATTATGTTATCCGACACGATCTTATATCGGATACTACAAACCTATATAATATCAACTATATTTGAAAATTATCCCAAAAACGTATAGAACAAGAGCATCAAGTCAGGAAGGGCGGACAGTGTTCTAACCGCTTGGTCCACGACAGTATAACTACTGACACTAACAACGCGTCTCTTCACAGCCGAAATCATTCAAGACTTCCTCAAGAGAAGAGAAAACGACAAGCATCGCTTTCAAGACGAGATAAGAAGAGACCACTTGGACTCTGTAGCTAACGAGGACGATCTGTTCACCGCCAAGATATTACAAAGCCGTGGACGCAACGACTAGAAGGAATACCAGGCACAGCTCAGACAACAGCCGAGGGCACAGACGTCGAGCGAGGGACCGCCTTCAGCCGTGACACGGCAGAAAGAAGGCGAAGAGGTTCTCGTTTTTTCTTTCTTTCACCAAAAGGACGCAGGCATAATCAGGCACGATGGTCAGCACACGAAAGAGTATGGGGGCTCGGGGCGATAGGTTTCTCCTTTTGTATACGGCTGCGTTCTTGAGTTCAGGGGCTGGCTCGGGCGATGAGGGATCTTGGGCCATGAGATACCCATTCCGTTCTGACGGACGAAGTTAAGACGACATTGTGAGTATTCAGTATATTCTACGTACTGTTGGAGAGGGGCTCGGGGCAGTGATGTGGTGGTGGAGTGTCACGCACGCAGCTGGCATCATGTTTTGGCATCAGGCATCTGGCCCATACTTCTCGTATTCAGGCGACATATGCTTCCGGCTCGGGCTGAAGGGCACTACTGGAAAGACTGGTTGTAGTCCGTCGAGCCAGCTGTGAGGAGTTTGCCTCCTCCGCCAGGATTCTCGGGAGAGGGACGGCTAACTTGCCGGCGACTTTCACATGATGATGCATCCATGTCAAAGAGAGGGAGACAGCCTGGCGTTTGTGATGGAACTCGCACCCGTGTCTACCTGGAACAAATAGTTATCATAGATGCCTACCAAAAGAGCCCTGACGATGCAGCCGTCACCTTCCGATACCTGCAGACGGATGGGGCACCAAAGACACTGCCCCGAACACGAGACCCTCTCTCGACCCATCCCGGCGCCTCAAACTCTCTCCTCTAATGAAGCGGCCAGAAGCTGGTCGAACGGTGCGGATCGCCCGGCCACGGCGCGCTTCGCGCCCATGGAGTGCCGCTTGCACGCCAACGCCGCTCCGCATCGGCGCCCCTCGCCCAGCGAGACGCCACACTGGCGCTCAATGTCGACGGGACCTGGCAGAGAAGAGGCGGATCAGATCAGATCAGATCAACTGGGCGGGGCATAGGTAGGGTATACGAGATTCAGTTGCGGAAATGTGAGAGAGAAAGAGAGAAAGAGTTCAGACGTACGTCCAGGTGGCTGGCGCCTCCTCGAAGTCTGTACCAACGGTGTAGGATCCGCGTCTTCGCTGCGAGGGGGGCGAGCGGGGTCGTCCGCCACACGCAAATCGTCCTCATTCGGAAGGGCGGTGGCCATGGGCAGGAGAGGCGAGCGGCTGGAGCGGAAATCGAGATTGCAATCAATGCGAGACAGTAAATCCTGCAACTAGCCTCTGCACTGGACAGGGTTTCCTTTCGAGGCCATGCACGCTTTTGGGTAAATGGTTCGGTACCTCAGGTGAGTAGAGCCGAGAGGCGGAAAAACCTTGTGATAGTCTGGTTTGGGTTGCAAGAGAACAATCCCCCGAGAGATCAGCACGATTCGAATGACGGCAAGGCAATGTTCAGTTCAATCTCCGGATGGAGTTATCAAGGTGGAGAGACCCAAGTTTTGCTGCGCGGGGTGGTGGATTTGTAGGCGACGAACGGCACGTGGGCTTCTGCCTGGAGTGCCGGTAGCTCCGCCGGGGGCGGACCCCAGTCGATACCCACTTTGGTCCGTCTCGTCCGAATCGGCCCCGGGAAGCCGTCGACGGTACCCCACTGCTTGACATTCGACGTCCCGTTGCGCTGACCAACGTATCCCTAGCTCGGAAAGCTGCGGTGAAAGTAAAAAGCCCCCGCTCCGGAGGTTCTGCAAGGTTGTGGATTGGTGGGATTGCCCTCGACCAAGGCACATAATGCCCGCCAAGACACGGCACGGCAGCTGGAAAGCAGCTCGATCTAGCCCCTTTGCCGTGTTCCGAACCAAGCTTCAGAGACCGTATCGTCCATTCCGCTTACGAAGCGAATCTTTCTAACCTTGTCGGTCCGTGGCCTCGCCACGACCAGCTATCAAGTTATCTACCCATCTGAAATGATCAGCGATAATCTGTGGCGCTGCGGTCATACGGCGAGTTTGGGTGTGCTAGGTAGTTGAAACCGGGCGGATTCGAGGATCATATTAATTTCCGAATAGGAAAGCGCAACGGCTGATAGCCCCGCATCGCCAGGACCCTTCAGAGCCATGCACAATGAAAAAGGGCTCTGAATAGCAGGTATTTCCATGGCCCGACGATTCCTTTACGACGTCAAGCGCAATCAAGAAAGCGAGGAATACGATGCTAAGCTAGCAAGCAATCTAGTCAGCCGCGCGACATCCCTCTGCTCGTCGTGACTCCAAATGTTCGACCAGTAACATACCATCAGGCAGCCCGCCGCAACTGTCATGATTTCGAACCCTCCGGTCAACGTCTTCCCGAGAAGCAAGGCATGCTGGAGCCTCCAGGCCCTAAGCGCCCCAAGCAGCGTGATACACATGGCGAAGCAATAGCACAAGGTGGCCAGCGGCTTACCGATGGCCGTGTATCCGAACCCCGAGTCCGGCGGCTGCATGGCCAAGAGCTGCGCTACCACCGTCCCCAGGATGGCCGTCGCGGTACCCGTGCGAAGATACCCTAGGAAGGTCCGCTCCAGAGCTTGCGGAGGCGGAGTAGGATCCGTTAGCTGACGACTTGGGTCCCGAGGGTCTGAAATGAAGAAACAGGCAAAGGAGGAAGGGGTTCTCTTGAAGAGGAGGTAGGGTTCGCGGGAAGCTTTTCCGACCATGCTCGCTGCGGGCGACAGTCCGTCCTGAGGCACAATATTCGGAGGGAATCCAAGCGGTGCCTTGGCAAAGATACGATCCAGCTTTGGACGTCGGTGAGGCGCAAGCAGTAGAGAGCTTCTTGAGCTCACCACTACAACCCCTTCGGCATCCCCGAGTTCGATGTACCCGCAGGCTCGGGTGCGCAATGTAACATCATGTGCGAGTGCGCTGATGGAACAATCCGTGATTAGGTGTCTGCGCCGATGTTTCCGTGTGCGGAACGGAGGAAGACAGAAGAACACTCCGTCTCAGGGACCAGGGATCACACTGGAGGGCTCTGCAACAAACGCTGGATCGTGTCGGATGTCTGGGTAGCCAAGAGGATTCACTAGATCCAGCTTCCGGAGCTCGTCGAGGGCCCTCCCGCACCGCCGCGCGCCCCCTACAGCAGCACACCCTCTTCCCGTGGACCCGGGACGACGGTGACGGAAGGAAAGGAAAAAGATAGGGGTAGCGCGGACACGTCCTCTGAACCTAATTTTCGAGTACTTTTGTCTTATTCCATGTGAAACTTCACAAGTGAACGGGCGTGCAGGAAACGGACCAGATGCACAAATCACGTACCTAGGTGGTCGCGGCAGGCCTCAAAGTCGACCACCACGCTGACATGCTTGCTCCAGAATTGTCGAATTACCCTCGGCTTGGCAAACGGGGCCGGGCTCTGGGCCGACGATCCCGCGATCGAAGCCTGGGTCACCTCCTTCGTCGTCTGGTTCAGGTCTGGCTGCGGCTGCGGCTGTCCGGTTCTGGTGTCTTTCTCCTCTTCACGAGGTTGCATCGCTTCGTGCGACGTCGTCTGGACGGCATCTCCTGGCGGTTGAGGCTCCTGTGGCGTCATTGCTACGGGCCTAGCGCAGGGAAATCGCGGTGATACCTCAGACGGCGTTGGCGGGTGGCGGGAATCAATCGGGCCCTGATGTGATGGTAATGAGGACCTGCAGCGCGGTGGCGTGAGATCAGACAGATAGTAGTGAGGGCGTATCGGGCGACGTCCTAGAGAAATCGCTTTGATGAAAACAATGAGAATGTTTGGTTGCTAGTTATTCTCAACAGTATTGGAGGGTCGGCTAGGACTCCGGATAGACGGCAGTCGGAAGCGGCGCCGGGGAGTGGGCATGAGCAGTCGATTGCCGGTGGTAGGTACCTACCTACCTAGGTAGGGACCATACAAAGTATAGCCGTAAGATACGGGCGGGGAGAAGGGTATGGGTCCACTGGACGAGGATGTGCCGGAAACGGTGTGTTGCTTGACATTGGGGAGCAGGGGAATGCTTGAGGGAGCTGGAGCAAACTGGCATTTCTCAAGGGGAAGTACGATGTACATAGGTAGTCGAAGAACAACTAAACCCAAACGTTCACAGTCGAGCAGTGGATTGATTGTACTTTGATATGCCCGGGGAGAAGATGTCGGGTCTCGGCCTGTACGTACCTACGTGTGTATATCCCTGCACTCCAGCGTTCGTTCTCCCTGGAAGCTCCCCCACCCCTCCCCCCTCCCCCGCCCAAAGACGATGGCTCCCACGGGGGGGGACAGAAGCTTCTCTCCAGTGTCTGACCAGGTGCCGGAATGATGGAGGGGTGTGCAGTAAGGTTCCATCAGAGCGGCTTTGAGAGCTTGTGTGTGGAGAGAAAACGTGGCTGTCTTGTTCTTGTGGGACCAAAGATCTAAGTTATGTGTCAGGTAGAAATGGGGATCAGAAACCCTCTAGCTGGCGTTTCTCACCTCCCTAGTGGGGTTTCGGCGTTCGAGATTCCAGACCTGGGATTGAATGCCGCAGCTACGATCGCTTGGAAAAGTACCTATCATGCTTTGTCAGGTACCCGTAATCACTTGCCGTTGATGCTTGGCTAGGTACCTACCTCGGAGCTTTCTCCTGAGGCAGGCAAGATGAAGGGTGTGGGGGCGTTCCTTCCCTCGTGTTTCTTACCTACCTAGGTAGGTAGGTAGGTAGGTAGAACACCACCACCACGACATTTCCTTCTGAATTGCTACACCTTCAGCCAAGAACGACAGTTACCGTTTCAACCACTAGCAGCATTCAAGACACGACAACGTATCATGGTCCTCAGCCCGGCCACTCGTCGTAGGAATCTGGCATGTGAAGCTCCAGTGGAAATGGAGCAGCGTCTCGCCCTTCCGTCCGGTGTTGCATTACATGAGACGAACGACCAGTTTAAGCTGGGGGCAGCCATGATAGTTGCTAAGTCGAATGTCCTTCTCTCCTCGGACCAGTAGAGAGTAGATTCTGGGGCGAACTCCCACTAACAGGCTTCGCTTTATAGACATGACGATAGGCTCTACGGCAATGGCATCGGTCCTCCGTACACCGGCGATGCAACTCAACGATGCACAGCACGCCCATTGTGCCCAAAAAAAGCCCGCAGCTATACCTGCTTCCGACACATCTTCTTGGTCAACATATCATCAGCACAAGGTGCCCTCTCTATGGACGGCTTGAGGCCGCTAGCCTTGAGCAGGCCAGACACAATCGCTTCGATGCCGACATTTGGTGCACCCCCCTTTCCCGCTGACACAATCTGTCAGCAGGAAGCATCTGCGTCAAGTTTCGCGTTCCTGTGGCTCATTACCCGGTTTATGGAAAGAGTGACTATTCGCTGCGTCATCTATTGAGTCTACTTCATCCCGGCAGCAAACAGGCCAGAGGTAATCGCGGCGTTGGGACTGCAGCCCGGCTCGCAACGTATCACAACGGCTACTTGCCTTGTCCAGGCAAGGTGTGAGAGGTGTAACCAACCGACTGCGTGAAATCAACGATGCGTTGATATCGGCAGCAGCAGGCTGGGGGGCTTCGTAAGTTATCACCTGCTGGATGCACGACTCGGCACCAATAGGAAGGCTTGCCGGCCATGGCCGCGTGCAGACAGCATGACCTGTGTGTAAGCCGACAAGCACACCCATCGGCCGACAGGGGAGAGGCCCTGGAAGCCGCTCCTCTGGAACTCGGAACCCCGGACCCCACCTCCTCGAGTGTCGGTCGCCCTGGCATTTTCTTACCGCCCAGCCAATCCGACCAATTCCTGGGGGCGAGACGGGCCGCCGTGCCGCAACTTGGATGGTATCCTCTCACGGAATCCTCTGGGTTCACGGAATCCAGAAAACACACCGATGTCTTTCTGTTAGTCGTGCATTTCCACGTTCGTTTTATCCTACCGGATAATTTGTCTCCAGCTAGCATCGTCACCAACAAGCCGGCATTGGAGGTGGCCGACTGCACTCTCTTTATACCACTTGCCAGCCAAAGACCTGGGACGCCGGACGCCGGCCGAGGCGGGTAACATGAAATCCGTCTTTGTAATCACCGTCGACTGGGGAGAGGGAGGGAGGGGGTGTCAAATACTCTCGTGACCAAGTGTGCGTACCACGAAGCCGAGCTACGAAGCCAACAACTGTGCATTTCGAGAATAGTTTCAGCCACGCAGGGCCGTCGGACTGCTTTTCCTGTGGATCCAGATGACCAACACTCCGTAGGCGACTCAGTGCCCTGCATCGCTGAAGGGTGCATACTTCCTAAAAATCAACGCACCGAGCGTTGCATTTTCGACAACACTGCCAGTCAAGATTTGGTAAGAGCAAATCGCTAAACGAAAGCCATGAGTCTATTCTTCGACCCTCAGACAGACGTCTGCGACCAAGGTCAACCTGTCCGACATCCCTGAATCTCTTGAACACGCGGCGAAGGCTGCCGGCCTCCCGGGGTCGTCTTCCTCTCGCCCCCATGTGGGACGACCAAAGTGCTGGTGGGTGGGGGGACATGCTGAGATTTAGGTTCCTTAGCTTTGTATCGCCTGCTCTCCTCAATTTCCCTGGCTCCTATCTTTCAGTGAGACCGAAAGGCATATGCAGCTAGGAAACGTTGACCAAGATGTACTCCGTACTGAACAGGCATCTGTATAGATAGAAACGGTACCGTCAAAAGAGCCGTGGGTATGCAACCCCAGGCTTCACTCGGCTCGATCCTCCGACGGCGGTGTGATGCGATACAAACGGCAGGCAACCAGCCCTATTGGACTCGGCACAGGTACGAAAGGTTCTTAATCTCACGCCCCGCTGACGCGGGCTGACGCGAAATCAAACAGCGCAACCCCAACTCCCACCCACGCCAGGCTGTCTGTGGCCAGTTGCCCGCAAACCCATGCGTTATCCCCCCAAACAACCCCAATTGCTTACCTATCAAACTGCTCGCCTTTGACCGCTCGAACGGTCCGCTCCTACCGATGTGGTTATATCTGTCAAAGTAGCCAGAGTATTTAGCAGCAACCAAAGTGTCCTCTAAGCGGGGGTGCCTCCACTTTTATGGGCGCTTTGATAATATCACCCAGGAGGAAGTCTCCCGTGAGCCAGCGTTGACAAGAGAGCACAAGCATGGATAATGGGGACACTGGACAGGGTAAGGCCTGACAAAGTCAAGTGACTTGACTCGAAGCAAGTCTGTAACTCCACTCTCTTTGCAGCTATTCCTGGCCTGCATACGGAGGAGGCCATCAAAAGTCTGAGCCTACAATGCCAAGACCACCCCATGTTAAGTAGCAAGGGTAATTACAGGGATCCCCACCAAAAGTAATTACAGCCAGCATTTCACATCCCAACAGCATCCAAGCAAGGCCAGTTATTTCATAGCTTTTAGTAGCTTTTAGTAGCTTTTAGTAACTTTTATTTACTATAATTAACCTCTAACTAGTATTTACTAGCTTACTAGCCCTCCTTTTACTTATTACTACTATTAAAAGTAATAATTACTTTAATATAAGCTAGTATTTACTTTATCTATACCTAGACTTTCTCTTATAGTAGTACTTACTAATACTCTTACTAGTATAAAGAGCTAGTACTGCTATCACAAGCAAATAGTAGCTTAATTCTAGTTATCTAAAGCTAAGAAGAGAAGTAGGTTTCTTATAGGTTATATATACTAGTTATATAATTATATATATATATATATATATATATATATATATAAAGTAGGTTTATATATTTAGTTAAATAATATAGTAAGCATAGCCTAGCTACTACTATTATAATATAGGCTTATAATATATACCCTACCCTCTCTACTAGCCTATAAGAAAAAAATAAGAAACCTTTAGTTATTTTATAGTTTCTTTTTCTTTCTTTTTATTCTTTATTAACCCTTATTATAAAACTATAAGTTCTTTAAATTATATAATACCTATATTTCTTATAAATTACTTACTAATTATTATTTTCTTATAAAGAGGTTAATTTAAGATACCTATAAGTTACTTCTTTTTTTATTATTATAATCTATATATAAGTATATATATTATTTTAATTAAATTAGTTACTAATAAGGCTTATAGCCTCTTATAATTTCTAACTCTAAGAATAAGAACTTTAGTAATCCCCTTTTTCTTAACCTTATTTTCTCTATAAGTTTATTACTTCTTATAAATATTATACTTATAAGCTAACTTTCTTATATAAAATAGTATACTTCTCTTTTAGTACCTCTAGTACCTATTAACCTATTTATAATAAAGACTAAGCTAAAGTCTAAGTTTACTACCTATCTTACTAAGTATTAGTAATATAAGTTATCTCTTGTTTTAAGTAAGTTTTACTTTTTATCTTACTTTTTATATACTTATTATCTTATACTTAATAAAAATACTAACCTCTATTAAGAGGATTTATTCTCTTATAATACTTAGTACCTCTATTGTATTTAAGGTAATTATAAATACCTTTCTAATATAAGCTTTATATATTTATAATACTATTATTATATACTAATATTATAGCTATAGATCTCTAAAAGCTCTTTAGCTTTTTATACTAATATAATTATTAGTAAGTAAGGTATTAGGTTTCTAGTAATAAATAAGGGGTCTTAAAAAGGGTTAATTATGCGTGAAGAAGTGTAACTATTAAGAGGGCTGCTAGGTTAAGCTAGCGGTAAAAGGGGCTCCTGCGGGTGGGCCTGCGGACGAGCTTGGACCGGTCTTATATAACTAGTAGGATTAGAGTTAGTAGGTAACTCTAATAGATCCTAACAATAGGCTAGTATTGCAATACTAGTAACTCTCTATTTTAGCTAAATAATAGCTAGCTAGCCTATAGTCTAAAAAGCTTGAAAATATAATAAAAGTCTAAATTATAAAGTATTTCACTTTTTATTACTAATATAATATTTATATATCTTATATATAAAACCTATTTATTTATTTATATTTTTATTTACTTAGTACTAATAAGCTTCTTATGTATCTTATTTAATAATAACTTTATAAAGCTATTAGCTAGGTTATCTATACTATAGATCTATTGTACCTTATAAATCTTATAGTATTTATATAACTACTAAAGAGCTATAATATTAATTATAAGTTACTTTTCCTTTATAGTACTAAGCTTTACTAAATACTTATATAGTAAGTATAAATTAGTATATATAGTTATAGAGATCTAAGAAACCTTAAGGTAGTTAGAGACTATTACTAGCATAGTCCTAATTATATAAGCTATATTAGCTCTAGTAACTATTATATATATCTTAGAGGTAAGTATACTATAGGTAATTCTTTTATACTTTATAAAGCTAAAATAGATAATATTACCTATAAGGTTAAAAGTAGTATCTCTACTAGTAAATAAATACTCTTTATTATTACTAGACTTATTAGTAAGTATAATAATAAAGCTAAGTTATAATATTAAATTACTATTATTTATAAAAAAGCTATTAATAAATATAAAGAGTTTAGTATTAGTAAGATCTAGTAGTTAAAATTATAGCTTATAGTTAAGGTTATCTATTTACTACTTAACCTAATAGTTAAGATTCTTAATTTTAGCTAGGCTAGATAACTAGTACTAGGTAGTAATTAAATAGTTAAAGCATACCTTAAGTTAGTAAATAAAGGTAATATATATACCTTAGGTATACTACTTAATATACTACTACTTTATATTAGGTATACTAAGGTTAACTAATTATAGCTTCTTACCTTAATCCTTTTAATAAAGAGTTATCTTATTATTATTACTAAGAATTAAGATATTACTATTAAAAGTAATAGGCTTATTAACTTTAAGAAATTACTTTAGTTTAGCTATAAAAGTAGCTTCTTTTAGTATATAGTTTTTATAGTTAGAGAATAATTTATCTATAAGGCTAATAGTATTATCTATTTATATACTTATTATTATAAAATTATTATTTTTAAGTACTAAAATAAGTAAGTAAGGGTTAAAAGTGGATAAATCTATCTAGAGGCTTTTTCTATAGTAGTTATTATATATAGCCTACTAATAAGTACCTACCTTAGGTATACTATAGAGTAGCTATTTAATCTCTATAATTATATCTATTATATAGAGATAGCAAATTTTAAGGGGAAGTTAGGTAAGAATAGTATATACTAATTTAATTACTAACTAGGTATATACTTATATTATATTATATAACTAGAGGATATAACCTTATTATAAAAGTAATAATATAATAGAGAGTATTACTTATTAGGCTATTTATTAGATAGTTAGTAACTAAGTTAAAATTATAGCTTTACTATTATCTATATAACCTTAGATAACTAGTTATAATTTTTATAGGGTTACTTATTTTTACCCTTAACCTTATATACTAACTATAACTTAAAAAGCTATATACTACTATACTTTTTCCTATTATATTTAATAATAAAAAATATACTATAGCTTATAAGTTCTTAGATTTTACTAGTATCTAACCATTTAAATAGCTTACTAGGTATAGTTATTATACCTTTCTTATATAGCTTAATTACTAATATATAGTTAATATCCTCTTTTATAGTAAAAATATAGTTAATCATAAGGACTATAGGTATAACTTTTGTAGTAAAAATTTAAGCTAGATTCTTTCTTAGTTAGCCTAGGTCTCTTCTTACTAGTAGCAGTTATATAGTAACTATAATAGAGTTATATTTAATTAAAGTACTTATAAGTATCTCTACTGTAGTAGTTACTAGTAGTCTAGGTTATATAAGATTAATAGGGTCCTCTACTCTAGAGAGGTTATACTATAGCTTAAAAGTAGTAATAGAGAATTAATATAATCTCTATAGGGTCTTAATAGTACTACTAGTACTATTATTAATAGTTAATTAGTAAGGTCCTTTTTAGCCTTTACCCTAATAGTATATTCTAATAAGTAATTATAGAGAGAGAGCTATATTTACTATAGTATTAGGTCTATTATATATTATAAGTGCCTTATTAACCTACCTTTTTATATAGATATTATAAATCTCTTCTATTACTTTTTATATAGTTTCTATATATTATAGGGTTAAGAGTAATAGAGCCAAGTTATTATTAATATAAGGGTATATATTAAAGACTAATAGTATAGGGATAAGGCTATTAGAGCCTATAGTATTATTAATTACTTTTATAATAAGTTATAGAATAACTTTAGGTTTAGCTTCTAACTCTATATAGACTATCTTATATACTTAGTATAGTATTACATAGTACTATTTAACCTTACTTATACTATAATAAGCCTTAATAGGGACCTCTTTTACCTTAATAGATAGTATATAAGTAGTATGCTTGAATTTAGCTATGTAAAAATTTAGCTTAGTATCTATAATAATCTAGTCTAAAGGGCTAAGATATATATTAATTTAGTATATCTATAGTACTTCCTATATATACTCTATAGTAATAGAGTATAAAAATTACACTGCGTTAAAGGAGGTTATACTATTAATAATATAGAGTACTAGTTTATTACTATTTAAGTATATTATATTAATAAAGACCTTATAGTTAAAGTTATAGTTATTATAGAGAGTGAACTTAAACCTTCTTAGAGCTTTTAAATTTAGCTAGTAGTGCTAGTAAAATTTGTTAATTTCTTTAATATTTAAGATTGCTATTGTATAGCTAGCTTACTAGAGTACTTTATATAGCTAATAGACTAAGAGGTAACTAAATTAATAATATATTTACTATAGCTTTGTATTAGTAAGATAGTATTATACTATACTATACTCTAGTTACTCTAAAAGTATCTATAGGTAGCCCTATTTATATACTACTAGTACTATAGTTATACCCTTAATAAGTATATTAATAAGGTTATTAAATTATATACTATTAGAGTTTATATCTTTTAGGTATAAAAGAAATAGAGTACTAGAGGTTATTATATAAAAAGTAAGCTTACTAATAGAGGTAGGTATAGTAATAGCTCTAAGTAAATTGAATAAATTACTACTACTAAATTTAATACTTACTTTACTAATATAGCTTATATCTAGTAATAACTCTACTTTAAGATACTCATAGAGGGCTATATACTATTAGTAGCCTATAGTTAATACTTAGGCTACTCTAGTATTTAATATAATACTTTAAAAAGTTATAGTAGAGTATTAATTATTAAGTACAAAGACTTTATCTAACCCTTGTTCTTAGCTAGGGTCTTATATAAAAGGGTTTTCTTTTATTAAAGTATATAAAGTAGCCTATTTATATAGTTATATATAGACCTTCTAGCTATTAATACTCTCTTTACTAAAAAATACTATAGATATAAAGAAAGTTATATCTTTAAAGAGCTCTTTACTATTATCTAGTATATACTTGTTATTAGTTATATTACTAAGAGAGTTAGGCTCTTTACCCTTATAGTTAAGAAGGTATTGTTTAAATCTTTTAGTAAAGTAGCTCCTTTAGAGCTACTTATAAGAGGTATCTCTTTCCTCTTTTAAGTATATTATTAATTAACATTCTTTCTTATTATAAATAAAGTACTTCTTTACTTAAAATATACTACTTTATAGGTAGTTATTTTAAAGCTTTATACTATACCCTTATTATAGTAGATAACTACTGTATTAGCTATTGTAGTAGTAGTTAGTAAAGTACTACTAGTCTAGCTTAAGCAGTCCTTCTATAAGGTACTATACCTTTTACTTATATATTACTACTATATTACTTATACTATTTCTTAACTATATATAAAGTATATTATAAGTTATAGGTAGATTAAGTAAGGTAGCTATATACTTAGGTATACCTTAGTCATAAGTAAGTAGAGTATTATAATAGTTACTATTAATAGGTATATCTTATTATATTATAGCTCTAACTAGCTTTATAACTTTTTTAATAAGTAAGTTTAGTACTTTAACTCTTATTTTACTAGGTAATTTATAGGTAACTTACTTATAGCTAAGCCTTTATAACTCTATATTATATATATAGTAGACTTTATCCCCTTTAAACTATGTTTTAATATTTACTATAAGTATATTAAAACTAATTAAATAGTTATAGAGGTTACTAGTATAATACTCCTATATATTGCCTATAAGTATAAATAAAATAGTAGACCTATAGTAGTTACTAGAGATACTAACCCTTATATAGAGGTTATAAAAATTAGAAGCTTTAAGTTAAGTGTCTTATAGTTACTACTACTATACTTTGATATTAAATTATCTAAATATAACTTAATAAGGTTAGTTAATTAATAAGTAGTTAGTCTATTAGTTAGAAAAGCAGTTATGCTTAGTAACTATCTCTTAATTATTATAGTAGTTATAGGTAAACTTAGTATAAGAGAGGCTTTATTAGTTTACCTTTTAAATAGGGGAGGTTTAAATAATAGGTTACTATATAAGGTATATTATTAATAATCTAACTTATTATATAACTTTTATAAAAAATCTATACTTTTATAGCTATTATATATCTTATTAATTAATAGTAGAGGAGTAGCCTATAGTATCTATTTAATATTTCTTATAAAGTCTAGGTTATTAAGGTAGTTATAAAAGACCTTATACTTAGTCTTTATTTTACTTATTATCTTATTATTCTACCTTAAGAAGTACTTGTTATTAACTAGCTTCTTTAACCTTATATTAATAGTACTTTTAATAGATTTTTTAATTACTTATATACTATAACTAATAATAAAGTTATAAAAGATAGTTATAACTACCCTTAAAGTAGTATTAAAATCTATATTAGATTAATCCTTAAATTTATTATAAGCTTATTATTATAAATCTCTATTATAGTAGCCTTACTTCTTATAGATAGTTAAGTAATATAAGATAATTATATTTAATAACTTAATATAGTTAGAGAGTAAGCTACTCTCTAAGATTTAATTTAAGTACTTAATACTCTAAATTAATAAGTTAATATACTTGTAGTATCTATTAGGTATAGATTTATAATATCTATGTGCTATACTAACTACACACTTGCTTGTGGTTTCTTTAGCAGCCTTAGAGGTATGCTCTATAGTAGTTACTTCTTCTTATATTATTATAGTTACCCTCTATTAGCCTAATAACCTCTTAAATATAGGTATTTCTTCTAGTAGGCTAGAAGGCGTATATATATATTAGAGAGATTACTGCTAGTAGTATAGGTAACTACTTAGTTAATAGGGTCTTACTTACTTTCTTTACTAAGGGCTTAGTAGTAGTATTACCTATTAATATAGGCCTTCTTTTTTTATACTAAACTTGTTACTTATTAAAAAAACCTTTTATATAGTCTTATAACTCTTATTGCTTATTAAAAAGAGCCTTTCTTATATAGTACTTACTACTTATTAAAAAGAGCTTTCTTTATATAGGCTTCCTTAGTATTAGTTACTTAAGGGTAATTAGAGGTATATTTTAAGTAAGAAAAAGAGTATAAAAAGAAGGTTAAAAAGAGAGAAGAAGTAAAAAAAATTATAGAAGTTAGAGAAGAGGATGGGGGTCTATTATACTTTTATAGGCTTATTAGACTATTAGGTTATTTAATAGCTTAGTAAAGTTACTTTTTAAGTAACTATAATAATAGTTATAAGCCTAAAGTTAAAGTAATAAAAAGATAAAGTTAATAAAGTTATATTAAGTCAATTAATAGTAAGTTATTAATAGTTATTTTTAGTATATAAAGTATAGAACTTTATAATCTTATAGTCTAATAATCTTTTAGTAAAAAATTATTATCTTATAGGTTATAGCTTCTTATAATATAATAAAGTTAACTTATATAAATTAAGCTTATATACTTATAGTACTCTTTATAGAAGTATTATAAGTCTATTATAATAGTATTTTAAGCTAGTTATCTATATAAGAGAAAGTATAGAACTATATTATTACTACTATAGGGTTTAGAGTAGTTCTATCTCTTCTTAAAAAACTTTACTAATCTATAATATTTTTTAGTAAGTAGTTATTATATTTAACTACTAATTAGTATTAGTAAGTAAGATATTAGGTTTCTAATAATAAATAAGAGGTCTTAAAAAGGGTTAATTATATATAAAGAAGTATAACTATTAAGAGGGCTGCTAGGTTAAGCTAGTGGTAAAAGGCGCTCCTGCAGGTAGGCCTGCAGACGAGCTTGGACTAGTCTCACATAACCAGTGAGATTAGAGTTGGCAGGTAACCCTAATAGATCCTAACAATAGGCTAGTATTATAATAATAATAATTACTATTATTACTCTTAAGGTAGCTAATACTATAACCTCTAGTATTAAAAAGCTTATAAGTAGTTTTTTTTATTATATATAGATTATATATAAAATACTAACTTAGTTCTTTTTTAAAAATATAGCTTATTACTTAGCTATAAAAGCTTAGATAGTCTTTATAAAGCTTAAGTATATAGCTTTTATAACTAAAAAGTATACCTTATAAAATATTTATAAGACTATTTATAAGGCTCTTATTACTTTTATACTAGCCTCTCTCTTTTTAACCTTATTAGTTACTTCTTTTATATTTACTATTACTAGTATTACTTTTATTTATATAGCTTTTATTATAAGTAAGCTTATACCTACTTAAGTAAAATACCTAATAATAGCTTAAGAGAGTATTATTACCTCTCTAACTATAGTAAGTTACTTTTATAATCCCTATATATAGCTTCTTAACTAATTTCTTTTTTAGTTTATTAACTTTATTTATACTAATAGTATAGTTTTATATTTATTACTTTTATTAAACCTTAGAGCTCTTTAGTAATAAGAGGTTTTTTAACTTTTATTTTATATATATATCTCTTATATACTATTATTACCTTTAGCTACTTTATAGAGTTAATATTACTTTAAGCTATAGCCCTTTAATAAGAGACCTATTACTTTATCTTATTTTTTATTACTTTATATACCTTTTTTATATATATATAATATCTTTATTATTTATAGATATAAAGCTATATTTTTATTTATATATATCTAAAGTTATTATTTTTTCTAGGAGTTTAATTAATTCTTATATTAGCTTAGTAAATCTTTTTTATTATATAAGTACTTACTAAGTACTTTTCTTTTACCTCTTATATACTTTCTATTTAATATATAAGATCTCTATTAATTATTATTCTTTTTTATTATCTTTAATAATTATAAATAATTAATAATTAATTATTACTTATCTTAGAAATAAGTTATTTATAGCCCTTTGAAATAGGTTTATATAAAAATAGTTATATATATAGTTTAATATATTAAGTTTAATAATAAGAGAACTAAGAATTTTAATTATTTAGTATTTATAATATAACTAGTTAAGCTTCTAATTTAAGTATAATAACTAATAATTATATATAGTTAGTTAGATTTTATTACCTACTTTAAATTGTTTTATTACTTCTTATTATTTATTAGTTAAATCTTTTATCTCTTATTATATAGTAGTAATAGCTACTTAAGCTATTACTATTATATTAGATATTCTCTAGATAAGCTTTTTAATAAGCTTTTTATATAGGTTTAATATAAATATTACATTCTTTATTACTATTACTAGCTCTATATAGTAACTATATTCTAGAAAGAATAAGCTTATCTCTATACTTATAGACTTATAATTATTAATTACTAGTATTATTATAGAGGTCTAATATACTTAGTTCTCTTATAAGTAACTAATATATACCCTTAGTACTACTTATATCTTTTAGTTAAACCTTTTTATAGCTCTATTACTTTAGAAGTAATATATAATACTTAAGTATTATTTAACCTTAATAAGTATATAAAAGTAAGTCTAAAACTTATTAGTCTAGTTATTCTCTTAGTTATTAATAATACTTTTAAATATATTATAAAGGTAAAAGTATATCTATAAAAAATACTTAGTATATACTTTAATATTTATTATTAGTATAGGTTTAACTATTATTAATTTTCTAAGGTAGTTTATAATAACTTATGTATATTTAACTTTATTTAAATCCAACTTAAAAACGTTAATAATAAAATCTATTAAAAGTTTATATCTTAAGTACTTAGGTATACTTAGAGGTTATAAATACCCCTTTTTTATTTTATACCAAATCTTCTTACTACTATAAGTATTATAATTATATATAAAATATTATACTACCTAGAACTAGCCTAGCTAAAAGAACCTTTATAATAATATTAAAAGAGTATTATTTTATCTTAAGTAACTAATTACTAATAAGTTATAGTTTCTCTAAATAAGCTATATATATAGTTTATTCTTAGGTATATTAGAGTTAGAGTAACTAGGTACTCAAAATTAACTTTACTAAGTAAAGTACCTTATAGAGTTAACAGTATAGTTTATAATTTATATATAGATCTTAAAGCTAGCCAGTAGTATATAATTACTATATATTACTATATAATATACTTTCTAGAAGTTAATATCTTAGTCTTATATTTACTTCTAGAGGTATTAGAGGTTATTATTATTACTAAAGATAGTAGTATATAAAGCTTTTACTATACTATTATTATTACTATACCTTACTATAGGTAGTTAAGTATTATCTAAGATTATTTAAATAATCTAACTCTATTCTCTCTTATTTAAACTATCTATAAGTATATCCTATTTATACTAAAAGAGTACATCTAATATATTAGCTTTCTTACTTAATTAATATTTAATCTTAAAGTTATACTTAGCTAACTTCTCTACCTAGTAACTCTATCTCTTTATTAACTTTTACTTCTTTATAAAATACTTAAGAGTTTTATAGTTAGTAATAATATTAAGGGTAATATTTATACTATATAACTTAGTATATTAGGTATATATATATTTTATAATAGTAAGTAACTTCTTATTATAAATAAGGTAGTTATACTAAGCTAGAGTTAGCTTCTATAAATAAAATATTATAAAGTAGTAAATATTATTTTTATTTCTTTATATAAATATATTACTTAGTACTTAACCTAAGTAATATAGTTCTAAGAAAGTTAATACTTCTATATTAAAGTTATATAAAAGTAATATAAAAAAGAAAAGCTTCTTTAACTATTAAAATATATAAGTATACTTTTATAATTATATAAAGGTTATACTTTTCTTAATTAGAGCTATTAATAAGCTAATTATAATAATATAATCTAGAATAAATATCTAGTAATAGTTTATAAACCTAAGAAAGCTTTATATTTCTTTTACTATCTAAAGCTCTAACTATTTATAAATAGTATATACTTTCTTAGAATTAGTAGAGATTCCTTTTCTAATCTCTAGAATAAAACCTATATACTTTACTTTTTTAATATTAAACTTACTCTTATTTATATTAAGAACTAAGCTTATAGCTTATAAGGTATTAAGTATATACTATATCTTCTCTTTATAGTCCTTTTTTAACTTATTTAAGTATATTAATATATTATCTAGGTATATAGTTATAAAGTTATTAAGAAACTCTTATAAGGTACTATTAATATAGTATTAGAAGCTAGTTAGTATATTTATAAGGTTAAATAAAGTTACTATTTATTTAAAAAAGCTATACTATATATAAAATATAATCTTATACTTATTACGTTTTATTATTTATAGCTTATAGAAGGTAATAATAATATTAATCTTAGTATATTACTTTATAGATCTTACTTATTAAAGAGTTTTAGTAATAAGAGAAAGTAAGTAATAGTTCTCTTTTATAATAGTATTAAGTATATAATAGTTATAATAGAAATATAAGCCTCTACTTAGTTTATAAATAAATAAGATAGAAATACTTACTTTAAAGTTACTTATATAAATAAAGCTCTTATCTAATAGGTTTTTAAAAGTCTTTTTTAATATTAGTAATTCCTTATATAATATACTATAGAGAGAGCTCTAAGGTAATAATATACTTTCTTTAAGTTTAATCTTATAGTTTAGACTAGAGTAGTATAGTAGAAGCTCTATACCTTTATCTAGGTTAAATAACTTACTAAACTTATTATATATTTATTATAGTAAAATAGTAAATTTTATTACTTATTTTATATATTTTTTATTCTTAAGCTATAGGGCTTTCTTAATATTTTTAAAGCTTATAGCTATAGCTTAGCTAAAAATTTTATAACTATTAAAAAAAGCTCTTAGGTTATACCTCTTTTTATAATCTTATTAAGTAACTTATTAGTAAATAGCTATAAATAATATAAAATTTAGGATATATATTACTTAAATCTTATATATCTTTTCTAATTTCTCTTAGCTTATGAGTCTTAAGGTAAGCTTTACTTTACTATAATAAATAATCTAGTTTGTAATATAATATATTGTATTATTATATTCTAACTATAGTTTTTCTAAAAAAGATATTAATATCTAAGTTAAATACTATATATATAGATATATTAGATATATATACTAAGTTTTAAATTTATAATAATTACCTCTATTAACTTAATTTAAGAGGTATTATTAATAAACCTCTTTAGCAATTAAAGATACTATTCTATATATAATAAGTATTATTAGTATATATACTCTTTATTTACTATTATAAAAATATTATAACTAGTATTAATAAGAGCTTATATAAGAGATAATTTATTTATATAAACTTCTATTAATATAATAAGCTTACTTATAGATTAACTATATTTAAATAACTTCTACTCTATATATTCTTTACTTATAAGCTTTAAGATTTAATTTTATCTTAAAGCTACTTTTTTTTAAACTATTACTATTCTTAGTAGTATTATACTTATCTCTCTTATTACTATTAAAAAGCTCTTTAACCCATAGGCTACTAATCTTAGTAATATATAAAGATACTATTTATAACTTATCTTTATTTTACTTTATAAAGTAGTTATAAGCAAAGTACTTAACTTTATTATACTTATGATACTTATATATCTTAATATACTTTTTATATACTTTTATTTTTTAGATAGCTCTAATAGATCTAGATATAGAGGTATTTTTATTAATATTTATTATCTTATTATAGCTTAAGAAATATAATCTATATACCTACCTTTTATTAATAGTTAAGCTTTCTACTTTTTAAACTACTTCTAAGATTTATTATATAAAGGTATTAAAGTTATTAAATAATAATATACTAACTAAGACTATCTAAATATAAAGATTTAATATATTTAATAAAAATATAATTTAAGTATTAAAAGTTTATATATTATTACTTATTTTAGCTAGGTAGTACTTAAATTATAATAAAAAGGTATTAAAGATATTATTTTCTCTTATCTTTAGTTTAAAAAGCTTTATTATAGCTTTAGACTATATATTTAGGTTACTATAGATATAATTAAGTTACTTAAAAAATATATTAGGTTATATTAATATTTCTCTTTACTTATCTTATAGAATATAGAAATAATATACTAAAAGTCTATATCTAAGTAAGAGTTAATAAAATACTATATAGCTCTAAGTAAAAGAAAAAGGTTATAATTAATCTCTAGCTTATTAGTTATTTACTTTTACTAAGAAGTATAGTTATAATGTTACTTTAAAAAGTTTAAGAGGTTCTAGAGTAGCTTTTAGTATACTAGTATTATATATAATATACTATTTATACTAGAGGTATTAGGTATAAGTACTATAGTACTAAGCTAGGTATTGATATTCTAGTTAGCTAGTAGTACTTATAAGAGGAGCTCTTCTAGTAGCCTCTCTAGGTATATTATATAGGTATTAGTTACTAGAAAAGTACTTATTAGCTATAATACTTATAGAGCTTATATACTCTATATAGCTATATTATCTATTATATAAGTATTTATTTATGCAGTATAATTAGTAAATAATAAGTAAAGTAAGCTTTAGATATATAAAGGGCTAGTATTATTATTATAAGTAAATAGTAGCTTAATTCTAGTTATTTAAAGCTAAGAAAAGAAGTAGGTTTCTTATAGGTTATATATACTAGTTATATAGTTATATATATATATATATATATAAAGTAGGTTTATATATTTAGTTAAACAATATAGTAGGTATAGCCTAGCTACTACTATTATAGTATAGGCTTATAATAACTAGGCTTTTTTAACTATAGCTTAGTTAATAAAAGTACTCTTTCTTATTATAAATTACTTTATCTATAGCTAGTAAAGCTTAATAAAGTTAAGATTAAGGCTATTACTATACTAAAGAAGGTTCTAAATATTATAAGTAGTATATATATAATAAATATAATAGTAGTTATAAAAAAGTACTTTATTTTTTTAAATAATAGTACTAGATAAGTACTATTAAAGAATAAAAAGAAAGAGCTTAAATAAAAGAATCTCTTTTTAGTAATAGTATTAATTAATTCTCTTATTACTCTTATAGACTAACTTATTAATATAGGTATTTTAATAAAAAGTTAGTTTATAGCTAAAGATCTATTAGAACTATAGTTAGGCTATCTTTTTCTTAAGTTTCTATTTAAGGTATTTTACTAGCTCTAGTTTCTTATTTAACTTCTTAACCTTAATAATAGCTTCTTATTATATTATAATAAACTTAGGTAACTAATAGTAATATAAGCCTTTCTTATTATATATAAAGTAATTCTAAAATATAAACTTAGAGTATTCTTTTTATTAAATATAGATATATAACTTTATATAAGCTTTATAGAGCTAGTACTATAAATAATAGTTACTACAGTAATAAGATAATACAATAGATATTTTATTAGACTATATAACCTTCTTTTAATCCTTAAGAATTTAGTAGTAATAAGCTAAGTATTAAAAAAGCTACTCTTACTTTATCTAATTTAATAAGCTTAGTTTATATATAGGTTTAGTCTTTTTAAACCTATATAACTAAAGGATCTAGTAGACTATTAAAGTAGAGATATTAATATTAAGTTTTCTTTATAGCTTAATAGTAATATTAGTATATATCTTTTCCCTATTATAATAGTTATAGTAGACCTTCTTAATAATAAGGGCTACTATTATAGGTATTACCTTCTTAAGCTAGCTACTCTAGAGGGTATCTTTAATAAATTTAAGTTATAAAGAGAAAATAGAAGTAATAAGATCAAAGCTATATTTTTTTATATATATAAGAATACTATTAACTATATAGTTAGATAATCCTATAATATCTATAGTCTTATTAGCTATTTTACCTACTTTATAGCTTTAAAAGGTAAGCATAACTACCTATAAAACAGGTTAATACTATAGGCTATAATTATAATAGTTATAAGGTAAAAAAGTAGTATTATTATTATTATTATTATTATTATTATTATTATTATTATTATTATTATTATTATTATTATTATTATTATTATTATTATTATTATTATTATTATTATTATTATTATTATTATTATTATTATTATTATTATTATTATTATTATTATTATTATTATTATTATTATTATTATTATTATTATTATTATTATTATTATTATTATTATTATTATTATTATTATTATTATTATTATTATTATTATTATTATTATTATTATTATTATTATTATTATTATTATTATTATTATTATTATTATTATTATTATTATTATTATTATTATTATTATTATTATTATTATTATTATTATTATTATTATTATTATTATTATTATTATTATTATTATTATTATTATTATTATTATTATTATTATTATTATTATTATTATTATTATTATTATTATTATTATTATTATTATTATTATTATTATTATTATAGCAAAATTACTTTTGCTGGGGCTTTGGTTAAAAAAAAGGAAGGGGATAAATCCTATTGCTCTAATTAGTTGAAAATTGGCTAAAGTAGGTCTGGGAGTGGGTCCCATACATGGGGTGGTCTTGGCATTGTAGGCTCAGACTTTTGATGGCCTCCTCCGTACGACTCGGCACAAATGCCCTTGTCTTGATGGATGAGCTTCCCATCCCGGTTGGTAATGGTGCTATGCACCACTGACCGTTCCGTTTTCTATCATGGCTAGCCGGGGACTGCCCTCGAACAGCCGACATGTCGTCGATGAAGCTTCCGTTTGGTAGCCATTCCGGGCGAAAGTTACGCTCCGTTTGATGCATGCTAGTCCTCTTACGTCCGACCCGGTGGTATCTTCGGTCACCGTGTGGTTCCATTCTTTACCCCCCCCCCCCCTCCGTATCCCTCTCTATCGCTACTGCGTTTGCCCCCTCCTTTGTTTATGGTTATTCTATATTGCCTTAATGACAGTGATCGACTTCATTTATTGCGGATAAATATTGGAAACGTGTGGGCAGACATGGACTTGTAGCCTGCCCACGCACCGCTTCTCATATAAGTCTTACGTGGTTCCGTGCCGTCCTGGACCTCGTCTATACCCTATGCCAACCCAAGACCCGAGATCTCACAACTTGGCGACTTCGTGAGGGACTGACCTTCGAGAGCAGGTCATATCGGCCTCTCAGCCTTTCTTTTCTTAGCAGCCATCTGCTTTCCTTCGTAGCACCTTCGCTTTCTACAGTACAGTTGCCATCGTTGCCATCGTTGCCATCATCGAACCACAACCCATCACGTCCGTTTCGTCACAAGCTCTGGCATTCACTAGCGGAGACCTCATCACGCCTTTGGCTTTCTTTGTGCAATAAATACAAGAAGCAAATTCCGACATCAGTCCCATTATGGATCTTCTTTCTAGTAGTCACGCGAGCCGAGAGATTGAGCCGCCTGCTTCTCCCCCAGAGACCGAGATGACCAACTCAACGCCGGACACGGTGTTTTCGCCGCCATATAGCCCGCAGCAGAAAGTCGAGCAACTTATGAAAGACACCAGGGTTGCGGCAAGGAAGAAGCTAGACCAGTTAACGCTGGAGGAGAAGGCACGATGAGCCTGTGAAAGTTCCGTTTGGTGTTGATCTCCTTTACTGACTACCACCTAGGTCTCTCTGCTTACTGCCTCAGACTTCTGGAGAACAAAATCCATCACTTCCAAGAAAATTCCTGCCGTAAAAACATCAGACGGTCCCAATGGGGCGCGCGGAGGCATCTTCGTTGGAGGAACCAAGGTTTGTCGCATAGCCGTCTGAATTGGTTGGGCATGCTAACTCAAGTAGGCTGCTCTCTTCCCGTGTGGTGTCTCCCTCGCCGCGACATGGAACAAGGACCTGTTGTACGAGGTTGGACAGCACTTGGCCGATGAGGCCAGGGCGAGATCTGCCAACATCCTCCTTGCGCCGACCGTCTGTATGCACCGTCATCCTTTGGGAGGGCGCAACTTTGAGTCTTTCTCCGAAGACCCTCTTCTGACAGGGAAGCTGGCTGCTCAGTACATTCGTGGGCTGCAAGAGAATGGAGTCGCCGCAACCATCAAGCGTTCGTGTTCTCGTTATCCAAAGGGGCGGCATCCTCTAACAGAGTACAGATTTTGTTGGCAATGAGCAGGAGACACACAGACTGACGATAGACTCGCTTATTGAAGAACGCCCATTGCGCGAGATCTACCTGCGTCCGTTCGAGATCGCCGTCCGAGAAGCAAACCCCTGGGCACTGATGTCATCCTACAACCTCGTCAACGGTGTTCACGCGGATATGCACAACTTGACGCTGAGGGACATCCTTCGCGGTGAATGGGGATACGATGGGTGAGCCAAGCCTGACAGATGGCTGGACCTCAAGCTGACTGGCGCAGAACCGTTGTCTCTGACTGGGGCGGCACGAACTCCACGGCTGAGTCGATCATCGCCGGGTGTGATATTGAGTTCCCGTACTCTCCAAAATGGCGTTTCGACAAGGTGATCAAGGCTTTGGAGGAGGGCAGCATCGCCCAGGAGGAAATCGATCGCGCCGCTGAGAACGTTCTCACGTTGATCGAGCGCTTGAAAGGAGATGACATGTCAGAAGAGCAACCGGAGAGGGAAGACGATCGCGAATCAACGAGAGAGCTCATCCGCACTGCTGGCGCCGAGGGCCTGACTCTTCTCAAGAACGAAGGCGCAGTGCTGCCGCTGAACCCGAAGACTACCAAGGTCGCCGTCATTGGGCCCAACGCCAATCGCGCCATCGCCGGTGGGGGCGGAAGTGCCAGCTTGAACCCCTACTACAGGACGATCCCACTTGAGAGCATCCGCGCCGCGGCCGAGCAGGAGGTGACCTTTGCACAAGGGTGCCACATCTACAAGTGGCTCCCGGTGGCCTCCCCTTACTGCACTGAAAAGTCTGGCAAACCAGGCGTCAGCATCGACTGGTACTCGGGAGATAGGTTCGAGGGCGAGGTGGTGGTCGTGCAGAGACGGACAAACAGCGATCTCTTTCTGTGGGACTCTGCCCCTCTGAACGAGACTGGCCCCGAGTGGTCAGCGATCGCCACAACCTACCTGACGCCGAAGACCACCGGCAAGCACACCATCAGCTTCATGAGCGTCGGCCCCGGCAAGCTGTATGTCAACGAAAAGCTCGCGCTGGATCTGTGGGACTGGACCGAGGAGGGCGAGGCCATGTTCGATGGCTCCGTCGACTACCTGGTCGAGGTCGACATGGAGGCCGGCAAGCCGGTGGAGCTCAAGATCGAGATGACCAACGAACTCCGGCCGTTGGCCAAGCAAAAGCAGTTCGGCATCACGCACAAGTACGGAGGCTGTCGAATCGGGTTCAAAGAGGAGGACCAGGTTGATTTTCTCCAGGAAGCCGTCGAGGCTGCCAAGGCGGCTGATGTGGCCGTTGTCATTGTCGGTCTCGACGCCGAGTGGGAGTCCGAGGGATACGACAGACAGACGATGGATCTGCCGTCTGACGGAAGCCAGGACCGACTCATCGAAGCTGTTGTCAAGGCGAACCCCCGCACCGTCGTTATCAACCAATCCGGCACCCCTGTCACGATGCCGTGGGTTGACCAAGTTCCGGCCATCATCCAGGGATGGTACCAGGGGCAAGAGGCCGGAAACGCGCTCGCCGACGTCTTGTTTGGGTTCAAGAACCCCAGCGGTAAACTTCCGGTACGTCCTGGCCTCGTTGTTGTGCTGCTGCCGAGGGCGTTCTGCTGACCATCCATCACTAGTCGACCTTCCCCAAGCGTATCCAGGACACGCCGGCCTACAACAACTGGCCCGGCGAGAACCTGAAGGTAAACTATGGCGAGGGACTGTACATCGGTTACCGCCATTACGAGAGGGCAGACATCCAGCCGTTGTTCCCCTTCGGTCACGGCCTCTCCTACACCGCCTTCGAGTACGGGCGTCCCTCGATCAGCACCAAAACCCTGACGTCTCGGGGTACGATCGAGGTGGTCTTCGCCGTCAGCAACATCGGTCCGGTGGCTGGCTCCGAGGCCGTGCAGATCTACGTACGCGATGACAAGTCGAGGCTACCTCGCCCTGAGAAGGAGCTCGTCGCCTTCGAGAAGGTGTTCCTGGAGGCCGGTGAGACGAAGCACCTCCACATCTGCCTCGACAAGTACGCCGTGGGCTACTACGACACAGCGGTGCCGGGATGGATCGCCGAGGAGGGCACCTTCAGGGTCCTCATTGGCGCGTCCTCCGCAGACATCAAGTGAGTCATTATCAGTCAAGTCTAGAGTGGCCCAGGACTAACTTCCTACAGACACTCTGTCCCGTTTGACGTCAAGGAATCGTTCAGTTGGGTCTTTTAGCTTGTTATCTTCTCGACGCATATTATACCACGTCATGTTCCGCATCCTTGATTTAGTGTTTTTGTGCGTCCGATGCTACGTTTGGTCATATAGAAGAAGGGCGCATGGTTAGTGGGAATGCTCCCCGGGTACCAAATGATACAACGACTCCGGCTGCGTTGCAACTCCGCCGTGGTTCTCAGTCATCTGGCATCTCAAGCCGGCAGCCCTCAACAGCCAGAGAGGAGCAAATGAGCCTTGCATATCGCTCAGTTGGGTCCGTGTGGACCCCCAAGCAGCAGCATAGTTGATAAATGATAGGGATAATAAAGTGGTGGTGACATTGTAGAATGCATATATTACACCTTCTGACGAGTCGTCCCTTTGTGTGTGGTGGGCGCACGCATATAGGTCTCGTGCCAACATGTATGATGCTATTTCGGTCGAGAATGCTTTCGGTCACCGTTTATAAGTGCGCTCTCGAAACGGCGGGGGTCAGAAACCTCGGGAGACATGCTCCATGGTCCCAGAGGGGGTTGAAGGATGGGACCTCCGAGGCTGGCCCTATCTTGCACCCGTGAGGGGGATGTAAGGGGGACAATTCCCCTCATCGCTTTGCAGCGGCAGTGCCCAACCGCCACAGTGCTGAACCGTTTCCACCAATGTTGCGGAGCTGGTGCTCGAGGTCAGGGTGGAGGGTGTAGAGGTAGCTGCGAGCGTGCAGGATACGGCTTTTTGGGGAACGAAGGGATTATGGGCGACATTGAGGCCGGTGACGCCATGTGAAGGGTACAAACAGATGAAGGTCAGGCTTGCGCGCGGGGGGGGAGGGACCACCCCCTGTGACGAGCTCCCGCTCAGCGGTGCATTCCGGACGACCGGTAGCGTGGTGTGTGATGCGTCGTTCCCATGGTACTCGTTGGGATGGTCACGGAAAATGGGGGGGGGGGGGGTTGTATCCAGGAACCTTTGACACGGAGGCAGAGATGACCATCCATGGAAGGGAAGGGGGGGTATTTTTGGATCTGCCATGTCCCTGTCGTTTCCGTCTCGGTAGAAGCGGGTGAATGGTGGATAGCGGTGCTCGAGAAAGGTCACGAGAGGCTTTGCCCGGAAGGAGATTGGGGGAAGGTTCCGCGACCGCCCCGGATTCGTGCCTCGGTCTGGTCGAGGGTACATTTCGACTGGACGAATGGGGGAGGCTGAGGCTTTTGCGTGCTCGTCCTTTCAACTGGCCGACGGCGCGTGTTCATATTGGAGTCATTTAGCCAGAGGCGAGACCCAGGGGGGAAGAGGAGAAGGAGGAGGAGGAGGAGGTGGTTGTGATGATGATGGCATGATTTGGGCGTCAGGCTGTGTGATATACGCGATACGTCCTCCGGCATCTTCGGCACAAAGCTACCTTGTGCGACCCCATACGGGGACCGCCTTGGATACGTATCTCGGCTACGGCAGGCCTTTGTTCAAGATTGTAAGGCTCTCCGGATTCTACAGTCCCCTCCCTCGGGCTCGGGGTACCTTCCGTCCTGCCGCTCCGTCCCCCTCTCTCCGTCCACAGATACACATGCAGGTCGGACACCGGACATGCCCCCGCTCGCTCCGGAGGGGGCTTCCGGTAGGCGTAGGCGGCACCGCCCCGGCCGCTGGCGAGGAGGAGACCAAAGACATGGCCTGTCGGCGAGGTAGATCCTCTCGACGTACCTACCTAGGATGGGGTTGGCGTTGGAGAGCATTTCGTCGGTGCCGGACCTCGGGGGGGTGAAGGGTCCGAGTGCGGGCTGTGGAAGGACCTGAGGAGGAGGGTGCTGAAGCTGCGGGCTGGACTTCAAACTATTCCATTCCGAGCGCGTGTGTTTCGTCGTGGAGGACTGTGGGATGTGCATGAAGAATCCTCGACTGCAGATCCCGGGAGACATCCACCTGGCATTCCATTCCTACACGATCTCGCTCGAGATCGATGTCTTGATATCTCTTTCAAAAAAAAAAAAAAGAAAAAGAAAAGAAGAAAAAGGCTGTATTGTCAGCACTGGGCCGGGCACGCACGGTATCACGTCAGTAAGGTAAGTTACTGATTGTTCTGTCCTCTTCCGAATCTTCAGATAAGTTCTGTAATCCTCCAAGAAGCTTTCCTCATCCCCTTCCTACGCCCTTTTGCTGTCAGTGAACTCCTCGGCATATCAGTCAGCAAAAAGAAAAAGGGGGCCTGACTGGGGCTTCCAGCACAATACCTACCTAGGTACCTATGTACCTTCCCAGCTAATAAGCTGTCACCGTACTCTATTGTCAAAAAGTGGACCCACCTGCTTTCAGGTAGCGTTTCCATCGTGTGTCGGTCCTCCCAGTGGACTACGGCCCCGGATCCGGGCCCGCCCAGTGCGCTGCTTGGCTGCTGTCCCGGGGACTAATTACCAGGCACCCATGCGCATCGTGATTCGTGAATTGCATCTGGGCGCAACCTCTCTTCTCTTGTCGCCACGCGTCATCTCCTTTCCTCTCCTTCTCTCCGACCGCTTCAAGTCCAACCAAGAGCTGGGCATTCTCCTAACTCTCCGACGCAAGCGCCCCATAGCCGGATTGTACACTGCCACCGGACAAATAACTGCATCTTTCGTTTACCTTGATCAAGTTTCCTTTTCCAGAAGGGGATAAAAAAAAAAAGAGAAGAAACAGAAAGACCCCACGTCGTTTCCGTTCATTGCATTCCGCGTGTCTTTCCGGTTGTAGGAAGCGTGTACACTATCACTTCCCGAAGACGTTACAGGCGACGATCGCGCGAGCTCCTGCACCCGCACCCGCATACCTACACCAAACGCCTGACGTACGCAAATCCGCCCATCTTGCATCTTTAGTCCGGATCCGCGGCGCCAATCCATTCCGGGGCCGCGCAGGGGACGAGAACAGGAAAAAGAAAAGGGAGCGCGGTGCTGCAGGGGAATGGCAGGCGGGCGCACAGTATGGCTCCGCCTTATAGTAACGGCAACAGCTGCTACGCCCACAAGGGATTCAAGCCTGCCTCTTCGCCTTTCCAACACCACAAGGATGCTGCCGGCTTCCGCGCCCGCCTCCAACCTGTGCTTGCTGCCCTAGTGCGACTGACGAGAACAATCTGGGCCTTTTGGCAGACCCGAGGGCGACGACTGGCCGCCAACATAATGTGGCAGAGCGGCTGGCAGTTCAGGCAGAACCTGACTGCGCACCGCCTTCTGAGCTTCCCACATCTGCTCGTCTGCCTATGGTTTATCGTGCTGCTTTGGGGCGAGCGATGGGTTTTCAGGAGCCGGGTTGCCCACTGCAAATGGAGTGACTGGGAAGATTGGGTATGTCACATCCGTGTTGCGCGCTCCTGACCGTACAGAGATGCTGATGCTTCGCAGCCCGCCGGGTCCAGTCCGCACCACCTCGTCTTCGTTGCCGACCCCCAAATCATCGACCCCAAATCCTACCCCGGCCGGCCCTGGCCCTTGTCCGGCCTGACGGTGTTGATAACCGACAACTACATGAGGAGAGGTTACCAGCAGCTCCAATCGCAATTGCGGCCCGACTCGCTGTTCTTCGTGGGCGACCTCTTCGACGGCGGACGAGAGTGGAAAACGGCACACGGCGACTTCAAGGATCCCGAGTGGGCCGTCAGCCGGCGACCCAAGAACGAAATGGACCACGTGAAGAAATGGAACGATAACTACGGTCAGGACTTCTGGCTCGACGAGTACGAGCGCTTCGGCAATTTGTTCTTCAAGGACTGGTTGCTGGGCGGCACAAAGGCCGGCAACTGGCAAAGAGGGCGCAAGCTGGTGGCGAGCTTGCCCGGAAACCACGACCTGGGTTTTGGCGACCAAGTAAAGGAGGCTGTTCGTGAGCGCTTCAGCACCTACTTTGGGGACGTGAACCGCGTCGACGTCATTGGCAACCACTCGATCGTCTCCGTCGACACCGTCTCCCTGAGTGCGAGCGCCTCGCAGCAGGCCGGCGTTGACTTGAAGGCGATCCACACCCCGGCCGACATCTTCCTGAAGGATGTCCGGTTCACCAAGCGCAAGGCCGTCGAGAAAGAGCTGCGGTTTTGGAGGGGCGATGTGGAAGGGGTCGTCCACGAACACAAGGTCGAGGACGTGGAGACGGCGGATGTGAATGTGCCGACCATAGCGCCGGGCGAAGATGGGCCCGACTTTCCCACGATCCTCCTCACACATGTCCCTCTGTACCGGGACCCAGGAACACCTTGCGGGCCACAACGTGAGCACTGGCCGCCGGCCAAACCGCCCAAAGGACAGAAGGGACCTGTCATTCCGGACCATCGTAACGCGATCTCGGTTTCGAGCGGTTACCAGTATCAGAACGTTCTGAGCGAGGACGACTCGGTCAAGCTCGTCAAGAGCGTCGGCAACGTCGTCCACGTGTTCTCCGGTGACGACCATGACTACTGCGAGACCGTTCATTCTCCCGCGAAGGACAACGTCCGCGAAATCACCATCAAGAGCATCAGCATGGCCATGGGCGTTCCCACACCTGGTTTCCTCATGGTTAGCCTGTACAATCCCGTGGACGCTAACGGTAAGCCGCTCCCTGGAGCTCCTGAGAAGACCTTGCAGACACACCTTTGCCTGCTGCCGAACCAACTTGCAACATACGCCAAGTACGCCGGGCTCGCTTTTGTCACCATCGTAGCGATCAGCATCCGCTCGTTCCTGGTGCCTGTACTGAACTTGACGCCGTTTGCGCTGCAAACCGAGCAGCCGCAAGGCCCGATCCTGCCCACAATCAAGGACAAGGCCGAGGATGACGGGACCTACAACATGAACTCGACGTCGGCGAGCTCCGGGACCCGGTTTCTCACGTCCTCGTCATCGCGGACCAGAAGCGTATCCGTCCGGTCTAACGGCTCGGCTCCTGTGCCACCGCCAAAGAGCAAGTTCAAGAAGCAAGGATGGGGACACCGCGCCCCGAGAATCGAAATCTTCCAAGACGATTTCTACGGCACCGCCAAGCCGCGACTGACCTGGAAGGCAGCGTCCCAACGGTCGCGGACGACTCTCGGACGGGTTGCTCGAGAGATCGGTGCTTCGACGTGGCGAGTGGTCTGGATGGTCGTCCTGTTTTGGATATATCTTGCATATAAAGGATAGAGAAGCGACCGCTTCTGAGCGTGTATAATTATAGACATGGGAGAATTTTCATTGGCATCGAGCGGGTTGGTTGCGTCGTTTGGTTACTTGGTAGGATGCTATATTGCTCACTGGGAAAGTAAAAGGTCTGTTGTCGGCGTTCGTTTGTAACACAACCAACCCCTGGACGATGGCCCAGGGGGCAATAATGAGAATTTGTATTCTTGTCCGGCATGTCCCTTTTGTTCCCTCGCAACAGCCATCTCTGAGATGCCCCTTTGGTCGACGGTAATGTGGAAGACCTTTTCTCAAGGCAGGCAAGTGCCCCTGACAACCTCGTGAGTACCTACCCACCTACCTAGTTGTTGTGCACCCAGAAGCGGAAGGCATGAGGGAAGAGACAGGGCAACTGCACCTGTGCAGATTCGACTTCCATGCCTTCCTCTTATTTTGCAGCCGGGCAACTAAAAGACTCAGTCTTATCTTCGACAACCGCACCTTGTCTTTTCTACCCAAAGTCGTGCGTCACCCGACACCTCTATCTACAAACCTCTATGTTGGATCATCTCCCAACACCCCCACCATCAACAACCGTCATTCGACCGTTGAAGCTCAACCGCCAAAATTATTCGAACTTTCCCTTGGTCTCACGTGGCATGTTCCTCGTCTCTTGTTCAAATCTTTCCTCCGCACTCTCGATCCGATTCGTACATCCCAGCTCACCCAGAAACCATGGCAGAAGGCTGCAGCCTTCCAGTCCCTGCTCCAGGAGACGTCTATACTCACGATGGCGGTCTCAGTATCACTAACGCGGCAGCCAACATCTTCGTCGTGTACGACCGTCAGAGCCGAGAGGCCGCGTTTTCGCCTTCGAGCCTCTCCGTCGAGTTTGTCATGGGCAATGTCTATCTCATCGATTCTGCCTATTTCGCTCCTTTCAAGTGGGACAATACCCGCCTCTTCGGCAACTTGATCAAGGGCTTCGGCCTGAATATTGAGGGCTGCCTTCGGGGCGATACACACATCAAGACGGTCTATGATGATGTTGTCTGCGTTGTAGGCAACGAGCGTGGCGCTGCCTGCTCGATTGGAGCAGTCGCGGGCAACCTCGTGACCGTCTTGAACTTGTCCCAGGTTCTCGGTCACCCGAAACCGCAAAACGTAAACATCTCATACATTCATGGCCTGAAACTTTACGAATCTCACCTTGCCTACGGCGGTGGCCTCCATAGGGCGTATTCCACCTGGGCCTCGATGACGTTCTCCGCAACCGTACGAACCCCATCCGTCAAAATATCCGAATCCCGTGCCATCGAAAGCGGACGACTCATGAGCAGCACCGATAATTCGGCGATGTTCGAAAAGCCCGAGGAGACGGTCCAACATAATCCGGTTCATTACACTGACCGGCTTAAAGACGCCGTCACTGACCAAGAGGAGGTTTTGCAGAGGACTGAAGACGCCAAGAGACACATTGCTGCTGTCATCCAAGTCAACGACTTGCGGAAGCCTGGTCTACTTCCACTCGACAATGACTTTGGCTTGACTAATCGGTCCAAAACTCGCCACTCCTCCGTTAGAACATCGCTCATATGTGCCAATTGTCGAAGGACAGGACACGAAGCCCGAGACTGCATTGGACCGGTAGATGCCGATGGGTTTATCGCCGCCTGCCCGCTGTGCAACAAAAAGGATCATGTCTATGATCAGTGTCGTTCAAGAAAGAAGCTCAAGCCCTTGCAGAAGAAGGAAATGAACTTTGAATACTTGGTCTTGAGGCGTCAGAACAAGGCCCCCTTCAAATCCAACATTTGTTGGATTGTCGCCTGGGCCAGGGGCGGATGTCCGCGTATGATCCTGCCACATACCAAAGCGTTCGCCCTTGAGTTGTCCGCCTGCAAGACGGCTGCTTATCCAGATTGGAGGACCTATCGCTACCCCGAATCTGCAGCTGAAGTCAAAGCAGAACACGGCAATTTGCTCCGTGACCCGGCTACTTTCTACGAAGACGGGGAAGGATGTTATCTCAGCCCGGGAACCCAAAGCTCCTGTTCCAATTCTGATTTTCGCCCAGTGAAAAAGAAAATGGAGCAGCTGGGCGTCAAGTTTCACCCAGAGCTTCGGAAAATCGCCAACAAGCCCAAGAAGAAGAATAAGAATAAGAAGAGGAAGAAGAAGAAGAAGAAGAAGAATAAGGCTCTCAACAAGACGGATGAAAAGTCTGTTGCCACCCGCACCATCGTTCAACATCCTCTTCCACCAGCGCCACCTGTGCGCAACGCAGCTTCGGTCAGGATCAAACAGGAGCAAGAAGGTTGAGGTCTTGCCGACCGAGTCTGTTTCTTTTTGGTCTGACTTCTGCTTCTAGTCTGTACCAACATATCGTTTTAGGTGCTATCGTCATGTTCCGGTGTTTTGCAGCATCATAGGGTACGGCAAAAATGACCTTGGGGTCTTGGAAGACTCACGGATAATGCCTGGTTGATGATGACAAGAGGTCGGTTTCAGGGCTAAAATTGGTAACCATTCGATAGATAATTAACAATACGTTCATCAACTGGTGTATTCGTATTGACCAGAAGTTCGACATGGAGACCGGGTAATTGATGTTGGACGTTCTCGTGTTCGTTCGGCATCGCCAGACGAATTGCCTTTCGCGTCGCAAATAGGGTTGGCCTGCCCGTGGATCGAACATACCCTAGCCTCTTTATTGCCTTCCTGAAACAAGCAACCGGGAAGGCCACCATCCCCAGTATCAATTCAAGATAGACAGGCAATCACCTTGCAGGGTTGCCCGCGGGAGGCTCGTGCGTTTTATGGCCGTTGGTTTGGTGCCAACCTTCACCTTTGGAAAATGTATACGCCGTATGAAGTTACCGGTCGCTGACGTATCGATATGGCGTGTTTTCGTATTCGGCATGATGCTACGATGAGAATATGGTTTACTGTCATCAAAGCAACCGAGTGGCAGGCTTCCCGGTGGCCTTGTGACACCGATACCGCGCCAACGGGCATATATACCTGTAGTTCCCACATTGAAAGCTGCAAAGTTTCTTTGGGTAGCTAAACGAATTGAATGTGTAATATCTGTATTCACGCGAGTCCTACAAGATGACGATGACTAAAGGCTTCGGCCAGGCCTTGTGCCTTTGCTTGGGGTTTGTAAGTCCATCTCAACATGAATTGTCTCCATGATGATGTTACTTTCAATCTGAGAAGGTGGCGTCTAATCTTAGTGCCTTGACGGGCCTCATAGACGGCTGTATACTTCGCCTCCTGCATCATCTACAACATCTTCTTCCACCCCCTCCGCCGCTTTCCCGGACCACTCGCCATGCGCGCCACCCAAGCGACGTACATCCGCCATCTCTTGAGCGGGAAGCTGTCCTTTGAGATGCTCGAGCTGCACCGAAAGTACGGCGATGTGGTGCGCATTGCACCCAACGAGCTCGCGTTCGCAGCCCCGTCGGCGTGGAAGGATGTTATGGGCCACAGGGCCGGCGGCAGCTCGAGCGGGGGCAAGGCGCCTCCCGAGTTCGAGAAGTTGGACAAGTTTTACCGCCCGATTGCGGGTCTTCCACGGGACATCATCACGGAGCCGGAACCGCAGCACGCGATGCTGCGAAGGCAGCTGAGCCCCCGGTTCAGTGATCGGAGCTTGAGGGAGCAGGAGCCGGTCATCAAGAAGTACATTGACCTCTTGGTCCAAAGGATGTGGGAAGCCGTCAAAGACGGCCAAGGTCGTGGGCTCGACGATGGTGGTGGCGACGAGGCCGTGTCAGAGGAAAAAGACAAACTGCAGGGGGCGAAGCAGGAACAGCCGGTCGACTTGACGCTCTGGTACAACTTCTGCACCTTTGACATCATCGGGGACCTCGCGCTCGGCGAGCCGCTCGGATGCCTCGAGGCCTCGAGGCTGCACCCGTGGGTTCAGAACTTCTTCAGGTCGATCAAAATCAGCGTGGCGATCCAGGCGGCCAACTATTTCCCGGTGCTGCGGATGTTGATTACGGTGGCACTATCGACGCGGTCGGCGAGGGAGGGGCTCCTAGAGCACCAGAAGATGGTGAGGCAGAAGCTCGTCCGGAGGGTCGAGTTAGGCGAAAGGGAGGGACCGCAAGCCGATATGATGGAGGGGTTGTTGGCAAAGAGCAAAGAATTGGTGAGTTTCTTTTTCCTCTCTCTCTCTCTTTTTTTTTCTTCTTCTTTTTTTTTATATACTTCTCTTTATTTTGCTAGCAAGCCTGCTGGTCCGTATCGTCATTTTCCTGTTTCTTTGGCTCTCTTTTGACGGACGAGGACTGATTCGGGGTTCTTACATTTGAACAGAACCTCTCGTTCCAGCAACTCATGGGGAACGCGGGCATCATCCTCATCGCGGGATCCGAGACGACGGCGACGCTGCTGTCGGGCGTGACGTACCTGCTGCTGAAGAACCCCGACAAGATGCGGAAGCTGGTCCGCGAGGTGCGGGAGGCGTTCGCGAGGGAAGAGGAGATTACCGTCGCGTCCGTCAACGGGCTGCCGTACATGCTGGCCTGCCTCGACGAGGCGCTGAGGGTGTACCCGCCCGTCCCCACGGCGCTCCCGAGGGTGGTCCCGGAGGGCGGGGCGACGGTCGCGGGGGAGTTCGTGCCCGAGAAGGTAAGTTTTTCCTCGGCCGTCGCACGCGGATCGATTCCCGATGCTCTTTGCTCGGGAGGAAAGGCGTTTGCTGACCTGTGCCAACCACCCCCCTCCCACAGACGGTAGTTTCCATCTACCAGTGGGCCATGTACCACAACGAGAAGAACTTCAAGAACCCATTCATCTTCCATCCGGAGAGGTTTCTGGAGGACCCCGAATACGCGTCGGACCGGAGAGAGGCGTTCCAGCCTTTCCACACTGGGCCGCGGAACTGTGTTGGGAAAAAGTGAGTCTGGCCCCTTTGTGCTCCTCGTGGGGTTTCCCATGGCAAGAGGCTCTCCCTGATCTGGCTAACATGTCTATGACAGTCTGGCCTACGTGGAGATGAAGCTTGTCCTGGCGAGATTGCTCTGGAACTTTGATATGGTGCTCGCGGAGGACAGCGAGGAGTGGATGGCAACCCAGAAGGTCTATACGCTGTGGGGAAAGGGACCTCTGAACGTTTACCTGCGGGCCGTCGTGAGGTATTAATGCGAATCGTGGGACCGCCATGGTAAGTAAGTCTGCGGCTGCAAAGGAAAATGAAATAAGAAAGGGCCAAGACGCCTACACACACCAACAGAAGCCATTTTGCAAAACAGCGCAGTCCCAATCCTTCCCGCACGTCCTCATTTACCAACAAAGGCATTGATGCGGGTTCACTATATGCTCTCGTATACATACCCCTAGGATAATGACCCATAGACTGCCCTGTCCGTTCCAGAAACAAGCGCCACGTGGTATTCGGAAGCTAGCCCCTAGCTCGATTGCGGGTGCTATGCCATGCATGGTGGCTGTTCGACGGGGCGGAATGGAGCTCGAGTCATGAGCGGGAATGTTGTGAGCTTACTTAAATGTTGCTTGAATGTCCCACGAGCTCTCCAAACACCTCGACATCTGCCAAACCCAACGTCTTTCGATAATTCCAACCGCGCCCGCGAGGTCGTCTTTCTTTTCCCGTACAAATAAACCCCCCTCATTGCGACGGTGACAGCCCGTCACGATGGCGTCACCAACCGTGGAGAACATGGAGCCCGAGAGCAAATATATCCTGCGCATCGTGAGGTCAGCCAGCCTGTCCCCCGCCCCCCCGCTCATCATATCATGTGTTTTTGAGGGTCAAAGCTGACAAGGCCCGCGCACAGTGACGAGAGCGACATCAGCGGCGCAACCCTCTTCCTCGGCAGCGACGGGGACTTGCTCCTGAAGCCGGCGGGCGCCGCCGCCGCCGAGCAGCCCGTCGCGGTGAAGAGCGGCCGCAGCCCGTCCACCATCGCCGTCGACGGCGCCGCGGAGAAGGTCCTGATCCTCCAGGGGCCGAGCGGCAAGGGAGAGCACCGGCTCAGGGCCTCCACAAAGGTGACGCCCTTTGGCGTCGGCAGCGCCGTCTGCCACGACGCCTGGGAGGTCGCGCGGGACGCTGCCGGCCAGCGGCTGCTGCTGCGCTGCGGGAACGAGGACCTTGGGGACCGGAGCTGGGTGGCCGTCCCGCCACGGGTGCCCGAGCAAGGGGACGCGTGGGAGGTCTGGTGGTACGAGCCGTTGCCTTTCAACGCGCAGGACCTTCCTGGCCATGTCGGGGTGGATGTGGAGGTTGTCCCTCTCTGATGACAAGGGGGTCGACTGTTTGAAGTCGCTGGAGCGGCGATGGAAGTTTTTCATCTCGATAGCCTTAGACGCCTCGTTAACATCTTTTATGCTTCGATTCTTCTCCCTCCTCCTCCCCCTCCCTCTCCTTTTGCGTTTTGCTCAAAACTATAAACTGAAATGAGAGGGCTTTAGGAATATACTTGGAACAGTACCGCGCAACGGGTCAAGTCTACGCAGATACTTTTCAAGGCCCTCTTTGACCGCAAGTGGCTCTGCACGTAATCCGGTACAATCATGTTATATTAGTTCGTTTCGTATGTCCTCATCTGATGGCTTTGATTGTCCACCAACTGCAAATGTCTCTCCGCCACATCTTCCCGGAACGCGCTGCCATCATTGCCTCAAGACATTGTATCCTAGCTTCCGCACGACGTACTCCCCTTCTGCCCCTCAAATTCATTTGAAGTAGCCGCCGTTGGTGAACAGGCCTTTGGGCTGTTTCGGCGTCATGTCCGCTGCGGCAGACCTTGTCCTGATGGGCTCCAGTCCCACGGCCCTGTAGGCATGCCAGAGCTGCCTCGACACCGTCAAGCAATCACCACCGTCGTCATCGCCAGCGTTGTCGGTCGCGGCAACCCACTCGCGGAGCTGGTCATCCAGCAGCTGCGAGAGCGAAGGCATCCTGTCGGTGTCGCGCATTTCCTTGACCCACCGGAGCATGGCCGTATAGTACCGCTTGGCCAGGCGGAAGAGCCGGTCGTCCATCAAGTCGGCGCCGGGGAGCGTCAGCGTGGCGAAGGTGACGGCGCGGTCGCTCTCCCCGTTGATGGACGCCACGGATATGCTGAACAGGGCCGGCCTGGGCCGGGGATGCGCGGGGTGGTGGCTCGACTTGCCGGCGAGCACGGGGACGTCGGGCCACACGATCTGGTCCAGATCCTCGCTCGCGGCCGTCAGGGGCAGCGGCACGCTCCAGGGTTGGATGCCGTGGACCCTCTGGAACTCGGCCAGGAAGGGGTTATACAGCGTCCGTTCCGTCTGCCTGTGCGGCGGGCCGTAGACCTCGCCGACGAGGTGGGCGAGGAAGCGATCGATGGTGCTGTTGGCGTACGTAAAGAGCAGGTGGGTCTGGGTCTCGAGGCGCACCCAGTCGACAAACGGAGCCTTTGCGTGGCTCGGACCGGCGGTCTCGTTGAGCCAGTGGTAGCTGGAGGCGGTGGTCTCCCGCGCTGTGTTGAATCCTTCCCGCCACTGTCAGTCCGGCTCCGGGCGGGCTCTGCTGTTTGCGTGCGTGCGTGCGTGCGTGCGTGCGTGCGTGTGTGTGTGTGTGTGTGTGTGTGTGTGTTTGTTGCTTACTTACCGTGTTGGGCCCTGAGAGCTCTCATGAGACGGCAGAGGGTCCAGTTCCAGTTCATGACCGGACCCTCATACGCCATGGTCGGCTTGGTTTGCTGGAAGAACTCGACAATCAGCCGGTCCGCGATGTAGCCTTCCTTGTTGCGGTTCGCGCGGAGCTGCTTGAGGTCCCAGTAGAAGAAGAGGAAGGCCTCCTTCCAGTCGACGAGGTCCGAGTCCATGCTGGCTTTCTGGGTCATGTTTGAGGCGTCTCTGCGGCGAAGGAAGTCGGGGAGACGAATGAATAATCAGACTGAGACGGGCGGAAAGAGAGTGGAGAGAGAGAAGGAGGGAGAGACGCAGCTTCTCTCGTCTCGTTCCTGGCCTTTTTCTAATCACTTATGTATACTTCTGCCCTAAGGCGGCGCAGAACAGTCCAGCCTCGACTGCGCCCAGGTCCAACTGGCAAACACCCGGATTGGGTGCAATTAGAGAACCCCCACCGTACAGGCGAACAGTCCTGGCATTCGCCAGCAAGCACAGTGGACGCCGGGGGGGCTTGACAAACATGCAAACACTTGACCATCGCCCAGAATCATCACAATCGGCCTGGATGGCCGGGGGCTCCGAGATGCCATCGACGCCCGTACAAGGTTTTGACAACTGCGTTCTTTCAACCAATCCTCTCCCCCCCCCCCGTCAGGATCCAACTTCCACACCCGCGGAGTTGGTAGCCCACGCGCTCTCTAGGCCTTCTTTTTCACCATCAGAAGAACCCCGGCGACGCTGGTGAAGATGGCCGCCTTGCTCTTCTCCACCCCTGCCTCGGAGAGCAAAGTCTCGATTGTCGTCCGCATCATCTTGACCACGTCCCGGTCTGTCCCGATGGCGTCAGGGTGCGCCTCGCGCCAGCGCATGACGGGGCTCATCGTCTCCAGGAACCTTTCAATGTCGTCGAGGCCAAACACCTGCTGAGCCAGGAAATGCTCGTCCCCGGGCGTCAGCACGCCGTCCTTGTTCCAGTCCCTCCGGAAGAAAGTGGCCTCGTCAAAGCCGGCCACGGGCTCCTCCAGCGTCCACGGCAGCGGCAGCGTCGCGTACATGGCGTCGACCATGTGGTTTCCGGGAGCCATGTACGGCAGCATGTGCTCCTGGCGGAAGGCGAGCAGGGTCTCCTGCAGGCGGCGGAGGTTCGGGGTTGCGGGGTGGACGTACTTGGCGCTCCCCGTCCAAATGGCGACGGAGCCGCCCGGCTTCAGCACGCGGGCGGCGGCGGCCCAGAAGGCGGGCATGTCGAACCAGTGGGCGGCGGTGGCGGCGGTGATGAGGTCCACGCTGGCGTCGGGGATGGCGGGGTCAAGGGCGGACCCCAGCTCCTCGGCGGGAGAGACTTCGAAGCGGATGGGCTCCGAGGTCGACGAGACCCCGCCCAGGGACCGGGCGGCGGCGATCATGCCCTCGGCGGGGTCCAGACCGATGGCTCGGCGGAACCGCGGGCCGAGCTCGCGGGTGACGATGCCGGGCCCGCACCCGACATCCAGGAGGGTGCCGAGTTTGCCGCTGGTCGAGGTGTGGTAGTCGCAGATCTGGTCGTAGAGGTAGGAGTGGTAGCCCGGCCGGCCGCGGGCGTAGGACGCACCTTGCGCCTTTGTGAAGGCGCGGAAGGTTTTCTCCGTCGGAGGAGATGGGATGACGGTGCAGTCGGTCATTATCACGGGAGGGGGTCTGCCAAGACTCTTCGGGGGTGACTACTAACGATGGAAGCAGGATTGACAGGGTGAAAAGCTACATGCACGGTAGTCGATCGTTTCCCCAAAGCTGGCAAGTGGCTCGGCCCATCTTTATGTTTGCCATGTGCCTCGTGCTGGAGTCGGTCGAGCCCTTGAAACTCAGAACTTGGAACCCTCAAAGGACGCCGACATGATGTAGGTGTCCGTATAGGGCCCGAAGTCTTGATCCTGATTGGCGCAGAGGGCCGATAGCTACCGACCAGCACTAGCATCGTTCCAAAGGGGAGGAACAGGGCCCCGGGAGGCCAATCAGATCTGTTGAGAGACACGCACTATACTCGATACGGACGACAGCTGCAAGCTGACGCAGCTCCCTGCCCATAGCAGGTTCTTGGCCGTTGTTTGTGCATCTCGGCTTTTAACTGTCTTGCAAAACACATGTTGGACGTCCTGGAGCAAACTCGGTGATAGCATGGAATATGGCGTCCCGGGCAAGACTTGTCAAAGAGGTCTCCGAAATACAACGCGCGCCATCTTGCTATCATGTCAAGCATACTCAACAAGCTGCACTCGGTCTCCCTCTGCCTTTTCCTTCCCTGCTTGGCGATATCGTATCAGTTTGGCTGGGGCTCAAGACTTGTTCAATACTCACCAGGCCAGTTTGTCGGCCACAATCTACACTATCACTTCTTCAAGTAGGGTTCACTTTGGCGCCATGGCCGGGCATCTTTTGAGTGAATGAGAAACTGCATTCAGATCCATTCGGATCCACTATCGGCAACTTATACCTGTAATAAGCCCATCAGCTCACGACATGCTTGTTAAAGAACAGCGTCTGAACGTTGCAGAACCCCTTGAGCCCATTCGCGCCCCATTCCGCTCCAATACCGCTCTCTTTATGGCCGGCGAAGGCCGCCATGGGAGACAGGTCAAAGTGGGTGTTGATCCACACAGTGCCTGCCTGGATCTGCTTGGCGACTCTGGCCGCCTTCTCCAGGTCGTTTGTCCAGACCGACGCACCCAATCCCATGGTGGTGTCGTTCGCCCGGTCGATGACCTCGTCCTCGTCTTTCCACGAAAGAAGAGGAACGATGGGACCTGATAAGAGATCGCTGGTTGTGAGCGTGCATTCGTCATGGGCCAGAGCGAAGCACTGCATTTTGAAAAAGAAGGGGGAAAGGAAAAGGAAAAGAAAAGAAGATTGGGCATACCAAAGGGTTCCTCGACCACGATACGAGACTTCTCGGGAGGACGGTCGATTATGGTCGGGGTGATGAAATACCCCTGCGAGGTATTGATCTCGCCTCCCACCGCGACCTTCCAGCCTTGAGACTTGATGTCACTGAAGAAGGTCTTGACTCGTTCGTACTGCATCGAGTTTTGGAGCGGCCCATGCGTGACACCCTGCTGGGAGCCATCCCCGAGGTTATATCCCTTGACATGCTTCACCAGAGACTCTTTGAACTCCTCAAAGATTGTTTCATGGACGTATATTCGCTTCAAGTTGAGACAGATCTAGGACGCGTTGAGTGGGGTGTTAGTCGACGTGGTCTCGGAATACACATGCCGCTCCGGCTTGGAACTACACACCTGACCAGAATTCAGAAAAGCGAAGAAGGCGACCTGCGCTTGATCAGTATATCGGTGCCGTCGACCGTGATATGTGTGCCATACCTTCTCGGCAACTTTGTCTATATCCACGTCGGGAAATACAATTGCGGGGTCATTTCCCCCCCTTTTCTCGGGTCAGCCTCGACTCGAGGTTTAGTTGTGGACAGGACTCACAGCTCGAGAGTCACTCTCTTCAGAGTCTTGCTCGCACTCTGCATGACCAGCTTGCCGGTCGTCGTCGACCCGGTGAAGCTGATCTTGTCGATCCCCGGATGGCTTGTGATCCACGGCCCGAGATCGTCGTCACCACTCAGGGATTGCACGACGCCCGGCGGGAAGAACTGCTGGGCTAGTTCTACAAGCTTGAGCCCGCAGTAGGGTGTGAAGGGCCTGGTTAACAGTGCTTCACGTCAGCCCATTTGGTCTTATTGGCGTCATTCTTTTTTTGTTTCTTCTCTTGTTCTTCCTTTTTAGCGAGAATGTCAGACTTACGACGGCTTCACGATGATGACGTTCCCCGTAAGCAGGGCCGGCGCGATCTTTCCGGTGGCTAAGAGGAGCGGGAAGTTCCAAGGGACGATCGCCCCGACCACGCCGAGAGGGGTGTACCTCGTAACGATGGTGCGGGTGTCGCTGTCTTCAACCACGTCCTCTGGAAGCTGGATGTCGGCCATGCCTCTTATCCAGCTAATTGCACAGTCGGTCTCTGCGTCCGCCTGAGGGATCTGGATTTGTAGCCGGTGAGCGTGGGCGAAAGCGGGTCAAGACAGACCGCCCAACCGACATACCGGCTTGCCTTGCTCCGATATCAGGAGGTCTCTGAACTGGCTTCTGAGACCGTCAATGGCATCCGCAAAAGCCAGCACGGCTTTGCGTCGTTCGTCGTACGGGACCTTGGACCAAATCGCGAAAGCAGCTCGGGCGGCGGCGACGGCACGGTCGACATCGTCACGGGAGGCCACGGGGACCTCTTCCTTAGGCTTGAGGTTCGCAGGGTTTACACCATGGCGAGTCTTCTCCGTGGTAGCCGGTTCTCCGTTAATGATCTGAACGAACCCGCCTTCAGTGGCGAACTTGGTGGGCTTTGCAATGTCACCCATGGCCAACAACGATGATTTAGCCTGTGCGTTTTGGAGCGTGAGGAATGAGAAACGGCGAGAGCGGGGTGTGCGAACACTACTGTTTATGAGTTGAACCTCTGTCTCATATAATACCAATAGCCTACTGTTGTGTTGATGTGCAGCTGCATGATTCCGGCTACTGCATCTACCCCGCAACCTGTCTCAGTCAGATCTCGGTCAAATGGTTCTGGCCAACAGGTCCGATTGAAAATCACTGCCATGTAAACCATCGGTGACGGAGACAAGTATCGGTTGGCCTACTGTTGGAGTCAAGCATGTTTGAGATCACTATTGCTCTGGAAAGATGGCCGCGATGTATATAGATACATATATATATCTCTCTGGGAAACCCCTCGTGTAGAGTGTGTCACGTCACATTTCTTTTTCTTGGTACACGAATGTGGTTCTCGCATACGGCTACCTAGTTTGGATACCCGAGGAGCGGTTAGCTTGAATAGGTAGATTGGCATACATGTCAGAGGCTGTGTAGTACCGAGTAAAGGAGTCAGTGGGAGGGCAGTTAGGGGTCACTGGTGACTGTTATTCCAATCTGTCTCCTCTCTAAACCTTGATGCTATCGTGAAAACCCCTTTTGTGTGCCCTTCGGCATAACGTTATTCCGTTCCGCGGTGTCCCCCAGGCCCCACCTGGTACCCCGCCAGCCCTGAAGCCAGTACTACTTTTAGGAACCTGATATGATCCCCCCCCTCTAAGGTCCTGTCCTTAGGACCTGGTAGTTGGTTAGTCAGCCCCTCTATTAGTACTCTAGTACCCTACCTATAATACTACTTATACTTTAGTAGAGTCTAGGAACTCTACTAGGCTTAGTAGACTACTAGATAGGTAGTTATCTTCTTAGCTAATTACCTACCCTTAGCCTTGCTCTTATTCTATAGTAGCTTGGTATAGCTAATAGCCTCTCTAGTACCTTATTAGGCCTAGCTATTCTATACTTAGGGTATAAGTCTTAGGCTTTTACTACTATTAGTAAGAGGCTACCTACTTTACTATAGGGGTACCTTACCTACCTATAGTACTACTTTAGCTACTTATTCTCTTCTCTCTCTTATAGCCTAGTATTTTATTATTTATAAAGTAGTATAGTTAGCTTTTATTACTTATACCTTTATTTCTCTAGTAGCTAAGCTCTAAGTTATATTATTCTTAGTATAATAATAAGGGTATATTTTATAGTAGTAAAAGAAGTACTAGTACCCCCCTAGTACCTCCTACCTCTCTTTTCTTCTAGAGGTATTATTATTTCTTTATAGGCTAGAGTTATTATTATTACTTACTTATATATATACTACCTAGTAGAATAGCTAGGTCTACCTTCTCTTTTTTACTTTTTACCTATTTTTCTTCTTTTCTTTTTTTTTAATAATATTCTTATATTATTATTATTTTTTATTTTTCTATTATACCTCTATTACTATAGTAGTAATAACAGTACTAGTAATAGTAATACTGGTAGTAGTACTAGTACTAGCTACTCTCCTATTACTACTATTATATCCTCTATACCTTCTATTAATCCTACTATCCTAGGTAGCTCTAGTATCCCCCCTAGTCCCCCCCTAGTAGCCCCCTCTACTAATAATAACTATTCTAATACTTCTAGTATTATTAACCCTACTATTATATATAAGGTCTCTTGCTATTACTACCTTTAGGCTATAGTAAAGTAGCAGCCTAATATAAAAGATACTATTACCTATCTTTTCTACTATATTAAAACCTAGAGTATATACTTATCTCTCTAGTGCCTCTCTACTATCTCTCTACTATCCTAACTATTCTAGATACTAGTAATAAGTACTCCTACTACACTAGCTAGTATAGCAAGCCTTGTATCCCTATAAGCTTATCCCCCTCCCTACTGTTACTACTCCTGTAGCTGTTGTTCTACTACTAACCTATAGTAGGCCTTGCATACTACTACTGCTACTACCCTTACCCTTAAGGCAGTTTTTAAGGACCTCTATAAAGAGGCTAACCCTTGCTCCTACTACTGCCTTATAAGTATATATATACCTCTATACTCCCCTAGTGCCCCTTAGCCTAACCCTTTCTAGGAGGAGATTAAGAAGGCCTAGCTTATAGGCCTAAAGGCTCTTTAGATAAAGGTCTCTAATATATTAGTCTCTAATACTAAGTATAAGGTAGTATAGGAGGAGGAGAAGTAGCTCCTCTGCTAGCATAAGGTCCTTACCCTTAAGGGTACCTACTCCGCTGCAAAACAGTAGGCTAAGTAGGCTAAGTTACTAGCTAAGAGTGCTAAGATTACTACTGCTACTACCTAGAACCAGGTTATTGTGCTCTATAAGTAGACTAAGGCTATTAAGGCCTAGAGTGCTCTCTTCTCTAACTAGACTAAGTCCTATACCTATATTATATATCCTTTCTCTACTCTAGTACCCCTCTAGTGCTCTCTTATAGTATTAATAATAGCCTCTAGTATGCTAGTAAGATTAACTTCTAAGCTAGTAGATTAAATCCTAGAAAAGGTACTGCTAATAATAACAAGAAGAAGTCTAACCAGTAGGCCCTAGCGCCCCCCGCACACCCCTCTAGTGCCTTGCTAACGCCTCTTTACTATTTATTTAGTTAGTTACTTATCCCTAAGCTTAGAATACCTAGCCTTTAGGCCTCTCTACTCCCTAGCTCTAGTACTAAGGGGATAATAAAACCTAGCTATCTTATAGCTATATAATTATTAACTTAGTTTCCCCTTAATAAGCCCCTAGTAATCCCCTATTTATAATCCTATTATAGTTTCTTTACTATATTTTACTATAGTTCCTAAGAGTTTTCCTTCTCTCTATACCCTTACTACTTTATTAGATACTATTAGTTTCTCTAGAGGCCCTTATATATAACTATTCTCTCTACCTAGTATATATCCTCCTCTTCCTCCTTAATAGGGACTACCTATAGCTCTACTACTACCCTATAGAACTTCTCTAACTATAATAGTAAGAATATATTATAGATATAATATTATATCTCTAAGTTAAGCTTATACGCTTTTCCTTTACTAACTACCTATATAACTATAAATAGCCCTAGATACTTATCTAAGAGCTTCTTTATAAAGTACTTTTACTATATAAACCTTATTAATAGTAGGACCTTCTCTCCTACCTTAAATACTACTATAGATTATTTTATATTATACTACCTCTTATAATTCTTATTAGCTATCTCTAGTATCTAGAGGATTATAGCCTACTAGCTCTATAGCTACTATACTTAGTCTCTTACTAATAGGACCTCTATTAGTAAGGCCCCTTCTAGCTTTGCGTTATTTATATTGTATAGTACATAGCCTATTAGAGCCTCTGCTAGTACTATCTAAATTACACTATACTAAGCACTGTTATAGATAAACTTAGCTATTAGTAGCTACTTTGCTTAATTATCCTACTTTAGGCTATAGAAAGCCTAAAGGAAGTACTTAACATTCTAGTTTTGTTACTCTATCTAGCTATTTATCTATAGGTAGTAGGCTATACTTAGCCTCTACTTAATAGCTAGTAGGTAATATACTACTAACCAGAAACAGCTAGTAAAGAGAGATCCTTAGTTACATACTATTACTATTAGAATACTAAATTATAAGAATACCCTTTTAACTAGAAGGGATACTAACTAGTCTACTATTAGAGTCTCCTGTATAGGTATATATAGTATATACTTTATAAGTTAGTCTACTATAACTAAGATACTATTATAGCTCTCTCTAGTAAATCCTTTTAACTTAGGTAGCTTAGTAATAAAATCTAAGGTAACCTATTCCTATGATTAGCTAGGTAGCAGTAGGGGTACTAGTTCCCTATAGGGTAGGTAGTAGTATAGCTTTATCTATTAATAAGTCATACATATCTAAATGTACTCTATTATGTCCTTCTTTATTGATCTCTAGAAAAACGTCTATCTAATCCTTTTAAGCGTATAGGTTACCCCCAGGTACCCCCTAGCTAGCTTATCATAGAATACTACTATAATCTTTATCCTTAGTACATACCCTTCTAGAATAACTACCTTACTCTTATACCTAAGGACCCTATCCTCTCTCTCTAACTAGTTATCCTCTAGCTTTTACTACTCTTTAAAGTTAATTACCTTATTAGCTTGCTATACTACTATAGTTTCCTCCTCTAGGCTTAGAGTAAGTTCTTCTAATAGTAATAGGTATACCTCTGTTAACCCGCTACTAACAATTGCTACTACCCTCTAGGTAAACCTACTTAGAAAGCTTTCTAGGAACACACCCTATACCTCTTAGTCTTCTATGCCTGAGGGCTAATAGTCTAGCTACTGTAATAGCCTATTAGCTATATTCTTCTTTTCTAGCTAGTAGTTAATCTTAAAGTTAAAGAGAGATAGGTCCTAGAGTAACCTTACCTACTAACTATTAAGCTAGAGCTTACTAGCAAGGTAGTAGTGCCCTAGGTAGTCTATTAAGAATATAATCCTACTCTAGGTATACAGGAGGTAGTGCCTCTAGTATATGGCTACCTCTTAGATCACAAGTAGCTTAGCCTCTAGCATACTATACTGTAGTTTGGTACCCTTTAGCTTCCTAGATAAGAAGGTAATAGGGTACTACTAGTCCTCTACTAGCTATAATAGGATAGCTCTAATTACAAAGTTTAATATATCTATCTCTACCTATATTAGTAGTACTAGGTTAAAGTACTATAGAACAGAGGCTTAGGTAAATATAACTTAGAGCTTATAGAAGGCTTTAATTACCTCCTTAGTTATTACCTTCTCCCCTACTACCTTAGCTATTAGTTAGTCTATAAGGGGGGTATATACCTTAGAGTAGTTCTTAATAAAGTACTAATAGAACCCTATAAACCTAAGAAAGACCTATATATCTTTAATACTAGTAGAAAGCAGCTACTAAGTAATTACCTCTATATATTCCTACTCTATAGTAATACCCTCTAGAGATACTACAAACCCTAGGAACCTAATTATCTTAATATAGAAAACATACTTCTCTAGGTTAGTATACAGGCTAGTAATATCTAACTAGTACAGTACCTCTTTTACTACCTCTATATAACTAGCCTTATCCTTAATAAAGATTAAGATATTATTAAGGTATATAATATAAGTAATATCTACTAGTCTAGCTAGGGTATTATTTATATATACTTAGAAGGTTACTAGTATATTAACTAGCCTAAAAGGTATAATATAATACTTGAAGTGCCTATACTATATCTAAAACGCTGTTTTCTACTTATTGCTAGCGTGGATTCTTACCCAGTAGTATACATCCTTAAGGTTAAGCTTAGTAAAACACTTTGCCTCTCCCAAGCAGTTAAGGATCTCCTTAATTAGTAGTAGTAGTATATAGTTCTTAACTATAACCTTATTAAGGCTATAATAGTCTACATAGAGGTATAACTTACTTCCCTTCTTTAGTATAAATAGGATTAGCACCCCCGCAGAGCTCTATAAGGGCTAGATCTACCCCTTGCCTAGTATATTATTAATATACTTCCTTAGCTCTTCTAACTCCTTCTCTATAAGGGAGTAAATAGGGCTAAATAGCGGTTCTGCCTCTAGCTTAAGGTTAATAGCGTAGGAGTAACCTTTATCCCTAGCTAGTTTAGCTACTAGGTTTATATTAAATATGCATACCTATTCTTAATATTCTTTTAGTAGCTTAAATCTCTTTATCTTCTCTCTCTTTTTTCTCTCTACTGCGTGAGGTAGTAGCTCTAGCACCCCCTTAGCTCCCCCTATGCATAGGTAGTAAACCAAAGGGTTGTATACTAGTATTACTACTACCTCTCTTTATACTCTCTTTAATACCTTTCTTTTCTAGATAAGTTATAGGTAGCCTTTTCTTAGTAGGTAAGTCTACCTAATTATTACCTACTTAAGATTTAGCTATGCCTTTTGCCTCTAGGGGATCTCTAGGATAGTATTATATATGCCTGTATTGCTTACCTAGTAGGTATAAGACTATACCTTTCTTATCTCTATATTATCTATTACTTCTGTTATTAATACTGCTACCCTATAGTTAGGTGCCTTGCCTCCCTATATCTCTAGTAACTCTGCTCCCTCTCTATAGACCTCTAGTAGTACCTTCTTATATAATATCCTCTAATATATAACATTCTTATCTACCCTAGGGTTAATTAATGCCCTTCCTTTTCTCTATACACTAGCTACTTTAATATAGAAGTCTGCCTCAAAGTGGTAATGCGGTTCCTCTCCCTAGGGGATCTATATGCTATTAACCCCTATAGCTACTAGCTAGGCTGCTAGTGCACAGCACCTGCTTATATAATAAGGCTAGTTATACTTATAGTACTTCTCCTCTATGTACTTTATTAATATATATTCTAGCTTATTATAGTTAAAGTATATAAGAGAGCCCTAGAAGCGCTTTAGGGGTTATCTATACCCTCCTTGTTTCTACTTAACCTATAGCTTAGGTATAGGTATATATATAGCTACCTTAGGCATTAAGACTAACTATTACCCTTTTGATTTATCTAAGCGGGTAGCTAACGCTAGCGCTAGGGTAATAGCTAGGGTCTACTAGTTTCTTCTCTCTTATAGCCTTTACTAGTCTTCTATTATTATCTTAGTATATATCTTTATAAGTATCTCTACCCTCTTTACTATGTTATTTAGCTCTTAATAAGTAGCTAGTAGCCTATATACTAGGATATAGCTTTATAAGTCTGGGAGTAATTGGTTTAAGATATAGACTACTTACTACCTCTCTAGTTAGAGGTCTAGAATCTCTACCTTAACTGTTTTATACTAGTTAATAAATTACTAGTATGTCTACCTAGGTTTCTACTATATCTTATCTAGCTCTATAGCTATACTAAAGGCCTATATATTATTATTAGTAATACTGTTATAGAGCTAGGCTTCTATCTGTTTCTAGGTAATCAAGCTAATATTACTACTATACTAGAGGTTAACATAGCTCCTCTAGCTATATAATAGGTTACTCTCTAGGTAGGCCCTTATAAACCAGACTTTGCTCTTATTAGCTATAAATTCTTTCTTAGTAATAGAGAATTAGCCTTATAACTTAAAAAGAAAGTCTTTAAGGTTATTCTAATTACCTCTCTTATATTAGATAAGGGCTAACTACTTAATAAGGGTATTAGTATATAGGTACTTAAGCTCTAGCTAGGTAGCTATAGGTCCTCTACTAGCTACATATATATTATTAATAGACTCCCTATTTCTGAGGGCTACAATCTGTTTGATTATCTTCCTCTTTCTTGCCTTAGCTGCTTTGTTGTTAAGAAAGGCCTTTAGCTACTCCTCTGTTAACCTATTAAGATTAGTTATATACTACTCCTTTACTTTAGTCTTACTAGTATCTAGCATAAGCTACTATATCACTAGGCTGCCTTACTAGGTAACAGATTAGGATCAGGTCAATTATGCTAATACCATCACTGCTCCAATAGTCAGTACACCTATAAATAGGGAGAGATTGGAATGTATCAGAGGCTGTGTAGTACCAAGTAAAGGAGTCAGTAGGAGGGCAGTTAGAGGTCACTGGTGACTGTTATTCCAATCTGTCTCCTCTCTAAACCTTGATGCTATCGTGAAAACCCCTTTTGTGTGCCCTTTGGCATAACGTTATTCCGTTCCGCGGTGTCCCCCGGGCCCCACCCGGTGCCCCGCCGGCCCCGAAGCCGGTACTACTTTTAGGAACCTGACAGTACAGCTTAGGTTCGTAAGGACCAATGGGAACACAGCATAGCTAAGCTTCATGCATTAGGCTCGTCCCGCCAAACCGATATAGCGTGCCGGCCAGGAAAAGGTCATCACCCGGAAAGACGTTTTTCGTTTTCTCAGTATAGACATATTGAAATGATTCGCTGTCCGCTCTATGCCAATGCCGTTGTTGGCCGGGAGCTTATGTTTTTACGGTTGATACCGAAAAGGGCGTGCCCGGGTTGCCACCAAAGGATCAGATTGCCAAGCCACATCCAATTCTGGCATAACATTGAAATTTAAGAAATTAAAAATTGTGAGTAATATGGTAGATTGTGACTGAAGTCTCAGGCTACAAAACGTGAGATAATGTGATGACCAAAGCGGATCCGGAATTGCCGTTGCGCAATTGCGGGTTAGATCACTAGAGATAAGTATTCGTGCAGGAGGCATACTTGAGCAGACGTCGAGAGTATGGGTATGTGAGTCAACTACTACATACCCAAGAAGAAAGAAGGCATTCGAGTCAACACATACTTGCTACTGACAAATCGTGGACATTAGAAAATGGATACCTGGGCGGCCAACCAACCCCATGTATCAATGAGGAGCAGCTGCAGCATCCGTGATCAACATGACTAGAGTCGGTAAATCGTGCGAAATGAAACCCCATACCGGCACTGCAGGTCACTGCCTAGTTGGGACTATCCAGACGACAATGGACCAAGGGTCCTTCAAGGGCCGCCCAGCCGTGCCAGTGCCAGCTGGAATGTTCGTCGTAAAAACCGATTCTAGATTTCCCTCTCAGTGCTCCCGAGCACACTATGCCGGAGCAGATACACCGCGGCGAAGTTGTATCCATGCAACCGATCGTCGCCGGAGGCCCGGCTGCTACCCGTCTGGGAGACCCCTCGCTGGATTCTTGCCATTTTTTCCCTCCTTTTCTATCTCCATTATCAGAGGTGGAGCTCCATCCCTGTAAGGTTGCAGCCGCATAAAGCATCATGCCTCTATCTAGATAAACACGCAATAACGGGCGATGATACACGAGCCCAACACTACTCAGTGGCTGCAGGCTGCAGCTCATCCAAGCCCGGGGGCTTGGAACGCCCTGCAACAAATTTCGCAAATACTACGTAGTACACTGCCTAGGTACTGGCATCTAAGCCGACCACCTGTACCATACCATGTAGATCCTAGAAACTACCTGATTAGTATTAGTGGTCGTCGGCCCCCGTCTAGACCTGCCGTTTCAACGTGCCGGACTGTTCCCTGCTTCCTCCATCTTCCGCTAGGATCCGTGGAGAAAGGACTGTGTTAAAGTATAGGGCATGGTATTTTTGCTGTGTTTTTCCGACTGTGCTGGAGTACCTATCATTGTGTACCTGTGCGGCCTGAAGAGGGACCGCCTGGAAGCTCTCTTGCCAGCCCCGCCCCCATCATCCCTGCATCGTGATTTCGCGTCCGGCGTCGAAACGCCTGCAAGCGAGTACGAACTCGGCCCCACCGACTTCCCGAAGCGTGCTAGCACGTTCCCGATTTCGAAGAGGTGATCAAAACGAGCAACACCCCTTACTGCGTGGTAGTCTTAATATGACTGAGCTGGATGGAGAACGGGTAAATCGACCCGGCAGTGTTGACAGCCTTACCCTAACTGTTATCTATCCTCGGACCGAAACTCTACCTATAACTCAAACCATCATCTGAACTCTAACCCTACTATACTTCAGCATCTTTTTTGTATGCCTTTTACACTTAATATTATTGTCCTCTAAGGGAAAACAATATGAACAGGATGGGAGAAAGATGGGAACGGTTCGTGCTAGAAAAGTGGAGGACCAAGCTTTGACTTTTTTTTCTTCTCTCCAATCTGGAAAGGGGCTATATCCATCTATCGAATATAATCGTTCTAGACCACTATAGGCAGCCTAGACCAGTTTGCCCGGTATCTGGTAAGGGATACCCAACAAGTCAGAGCAACTGCCGAATTTAACCTCACTTCAACCATGGCCTGGATGCTAACGCGATTCACCCGGAAAGGGGCTATATACTAATGCGCCTGTGTCACTTTATCTGTACTCCTACTCAACACATTGTTGAGTGGCAGGTGTAGTGAGTGTGTGCTCCAGCTCTCACACGCACAGACAGGAATGTAACTTGGGAGGGGGCGGTTATCTAGATCGCTTATGCACAGACGTTGCTGCACCGGTAAACGCCACCGCACTCACACTACTACATCTCTACCACGTCCACGGTCGCGGCGGCGGCTAGAGCGATGTTTCTTGAGACCCCCACGTGTCAAATACCTCTGATATCGGTGGTATTATCATAGTCGGCAAAAAGAAAGAAAAAAACGAACGACCGCAAGCAAGGCTTTGAGCCTCATCGTTCCCGACTCTATGTGCACGCAGGGATCATTTAGTAAATTGTGAACAGTTTTTTTTTTATCTCTTTTCTTTTCTAAAAAAAAAGTCATGAGTTTTCGCTACGTAGATTCCATGTGTGTGTATATGTATGTGTATGCGTATCTACCTACGTTTAACTGGCCATCCACTGTCCTCCGTTGGCACTGACCAGGCATCCGGTCATCCATCCGCTCTCCGGCGAGCAGATCATGCCGACAATGCCGGCGATCTCCTCGGCGTATCCGGCACGGCCGCCGTACTTGGCAGCCATCTCCTTCTGCTCTTCCGTGTCCCACTCGCGGATGCCGCACAGCGGCGTCAGAGGGTACCAGCTCGAGATGGCCTGCTTGGCCTCCTCGGGGGCGGCGCGGAGCATGTCCGTCATGGTGGAGCTGGGGTTGCAGGCGTTGACGGTGCAGTTCTCCTTGAGCTCGCGGGCCCAGGTGCGCGTCATGGCCTCGAGCGCGCCCTTGCTGCCGCCGTAGAGGGTGAGGTACTCGAGGCCGACCTTGGAGCCGACGCTCGAGATGTTGACGATGCGGCCCGAGCGGTCGGTGGGCAGGAGCGGCTTGACGGCCTGGGTGATGAGGATGGGGCCGAGGACGTTGATGGAGTAGACCTTGTGGAAGTCCTCCACGCTGACGGCCTCGAGGGGCATGGCGTGGAAGAGGGCCGCGCAGTTGACGAGGATGTCGACCTGGGGCTTGCCCGTCTTGGCGTTGGGCGGCATGTCCTCCTTCACCACGGAGACGACCTTGGCACAGCCCTCGGGCGTGCTGAAGTCGGCGCGCACGGGGACCGCCTTGACATTGTGGGCCTTGGACAGCTCGGCGGCGAGAGCGGCCGCGGGCGCGTCAGAGGCCTCGGTCAGGTAGATGAGGACGACGTTGGCGCCCTTGGAGGCAAGGTTCTGGGCAATGGAAGCACCGATGCCTGGGTTGTTCTTGTCAGCATGCCGGCCCGCCTCCCGAAAAGTGAAACCAAACACGTACTCCTTGCGCCGCCGGTGATGACGGCCGTCTTGCCCTCGTGAACCCTGTAAGGGGGGGCTTGGGTGATGGGAACGGTGATGACGGTCATGGTGTGTGTGTGTGTGTGTGACTGCACGATACAACGTAGTGCAAAGTTTGATAAGAGAAATGCTGATTCTGTCTTATTCGAACAACGCTTGATCAGATTGACATGCAAAAGTTGGCTGCAACCGTACGACGTAGCACTATGGTGTCTGGGGGACGCTGTTATTAAGGAAAACTATGTGATAACCCAAACCCTGTGTCTCCATTTCTGGGTTCCAACAAAGAGGGCCCGAACCAATCATGGGGAGGGGGGGTACTTCCAGGACATGACGCCCAACCTTCACTTAAGGAAGGGGGAACCATCACCTTAATGTACTTAGTATCATGGGACAAAAACTGCCGACCGAACAGGCCACATGCTAGATCCGGATGGGAGATCTTATCATTTCCTTGCAACCCTCCATCCAATCTGGGGCCACCACATCTGAGGATGGCGCGGTAAGAGGTCATGGAGTACGGCTATTTGACCATGATGTTTTTTCTCGCCATTCATGAATCGACTGAGTGTATGTACATATCCACAGGAGGAGGGGGTTGGATGGGTCAAACCTATGTCGCGTTGGCAAATTCCACAAATTGCCTCAGCTCCGCCTTGTCCTCAACCCTCCCCCTGACGACTGCTGGTGGGCTCTTCCAATTAATCTTCTACGGTCCCCCAGGCACACTTTGCCTGTACACTCAAGGATCATCTGGGGGCTTCCGAATTTCCACAGGCGCTTTCGGCGGGCCTGCCACGAGTCAGGAATTTACTTGGCTGTTGGCCATTGATACAGGATTCGGTTCAAGCTGGGAGCTCGCTAACGGCAGGAAGGAGGGGAAAAAAAATCAACTCACTTCCAGTTGCCGTTCTCTGGTTATATTAATCAACGGATAGTGCCTATACAGGAATTGCGTGGTGATATTCACTCGCTTGTATATGGTTGTTAGACCATCCGCTCCCTTCCTCCTCCTTCTCGACGGTCACTTGTGCACTTTGCTACACTATCCTTCATTCAGTTGATTTCTTTCTACCTTCTTTTTTAGCTAAGCTAATACGATTGACTCCATCCAGTCATCAGGAGCAGGTCAAGCAACTGGCATAAACAACATGTCGACCGTGGATCCCAATTTACGCTATGTCGAGACGCTCGAGGGCACAGGCCTGAGCTTATTCGTCGTCTCCATCGTCGGCGCCATACTCTCGCTGATTGTCGTGAGCTTAAGAATACACCAGCGGCTCAAGCTGAAAGCCTTCAGCCTGGACGATGGTTTGATGGTTTTCGGTCTGGTAAGGAATATGCCCAAGATGAGAAAACATGCACTTTTGCAATCTTGTCAGCAGCTGTGCACGCACACACGCACGTACTTGGGGCAGAGCACTGACGGGGCAATCCATCGTTTTTAGGTCGTCTACATCGTGGATGTCATCCTCGCCTGCTTGGGGGCCAAGAGCGGTCTAGGCACGCGCAACGCAAACCTCAACCCGGCAATGATGGTTGAGTCCATCAAGTACTTGATGATTTGGATGTTGTTGTATATCACGGGGTTGTGCGCTGTCAAGGCATCCATTTGCTTCACCACGCTACGGATCGCCACCACCATGCCCAAGCTGCGCGTGGCCGTCTACGTCCTGTTGGGGCTCACGGTTGCCACCTTCTTCACGACTTTCATCGGCGTCCTGCTGCTGTGCCGCCCCGTCGAGGCCAACTGGAACCAAAGCCTCGTCAAGGAAGGCCGCGCCCAGTGCTCTTCAGTCACCTCCATGTTGGCTCTGTCGTACACGTCGACCGCAGCCACCATTGCCACGGACCTCGCGTGTGCCGTCCTCCCGGCCATCATTCTCTGGCAAACGCAGATGAAGCTCTCGACCAAGATTGTCGTTTCCACCATCCTTTCTTTCGGCTCCTTGTAAGTCACCCTCCTTGTTCTGTCTTTTGACTTTATATCGCCTCCTCTTGATGGACACTCCGGCTGACTGTCTAAAGTGCTTCTATCTGTACCATGATCCGCACTCCCTACATCGACAACTACAACCGCCCCTTTGACGACTTTTCCTGTACGTTCAGAACCCCCGCTCCCTAGTCCCCTAGTCTCGTTAGACACCCCTACTGACTCAACTCGGCCATACACAGACCACATCGCCAACATTCCCCTTTGGTCCAACGTCGAGATGGCCGTCGGTCTTGTTGCCGGATCCCTTCCCGCCCTGCGCCAGCTCGTCACGCGCCACACCTCGTCCAGGGCTGTATCCAAGGGCACTGCCGGCTCCAGCGGGCTCACCCCGTCGTCCGCCGGGCTCGTCACCATTGGCGGCTCTGGGGGAGTCAACAAGAGCAAGGTCCGCAAGGGGAAGTCGAACTTTGAGATGGAAGGCGATCAAGGTGACTGGACACGCCTCGACGAGGATACCGCTTCAGACAAGGAGAGCACCGTGCCCATTCGCGGCATCCGTAAGGAGATGACCTATGACGTCGAGATGTCTCCCTACGACGCGCGCAAGTGAAAGCCAAAAACAAACGGAAAAAAAAAAAGAGGAAGAGCTGTGCTTGTCAGGCATGAGTTGAGCTCATGGTGCTATCCTTTGATCGGCCGTACATCGTCGATCCCGCCAAGTGCTAATTAGTGGGCGTGGCTAGTTTGCGAACGAGAAATTGCGGAGTGATACCAAGTCAGTTGGAGACGGAATCGACAGCTGTAAGAAACAGCAAGTCAAGCCGGGGAGGGGATCAATTTGGTTGGCCCCGTTGGCACTCTATGGAATACGACATTCAAGTGCTGGGACGATTGACCAGCCAGGAACATGCTGGTTGTTCTGGATTCAAATGCGCGGGACACATGGATTTAATGCCGGAACTCTCATGTACTTCATATAATGGAAATCTGACGGAACACATGCAAACCACACAACTCTCAATGCTTGATGGCAACTTTTTGGTGCTTTCCGTCCTTGGCAGCGCTTCCCGTGAATGGATGTCCTTTGCGGTCGTTGGCGTTTTAGCAATCAACACTTTTCTTTTCTTCCCGTCTCATCAACACTACCTAGTCGTTCCGATTAACTGGGAACACAAGGATGGTTGATAGGGGGGACACCGATCGGATACGACGTGACGAAACCACCGATGTCGTATATAGTACTGACTTCTATACGTAGTACCGTTGGACCGGCAGAAGACCGACCGCCGCCATGGCTCATGGAAGGACGGTGGGGGGAAGGGGGGTTCGCGGGAAACATCCCCTCCCCCCTCGCCACGCTTCTTTGCGGAGACTCGACACAAAAAGCTCATCGACTCCTCCTCATCGGATGCCCTAACATCTTGGTTCGCTCTGGAGCCTCGCGACACAGGCCTCCTGTTTAGCCAGGTGGACCATAGGCCTCTCTCCATCAGCAATAGTTCCGAAGCCAACCTCGCGCCCATTGCAATCGTGGAGCAGGCGGGCCCCATGCGGCCCTGGTGTCGATGTGTGGCCAGGGGTTCTTGGCAATACCCAACTTTCCACAGATGAGAAAAATATGCGACGTCCCCCCTTCCCTGGCCTTCTCGCCAACTTTGTTGATTATCCTCCCAACGGCTTTGTTATTATGGCGAAAAGAGGGGAGGGGGGTGGTGGGGGACGGGGGAGGTGAATGACGCAAGATACCCTGGTCAGGATGTTACTTTACGATGCCACAGGTAGTACGAACCTGGAGTCCGGCCGAATCGCATTCCACATTTGTCTCAATGCCGAGCTGCAAAACCCCGCCGCCCCGCTTTTGCCCCGGAGGCGGCATGCAACCGTGTGGAAGGAGGTCCCTCGTCAAGATCGAGGCACGGCCCTATCAGACCTAGAGGTAAATAAGACGATCGATTGAACAACAAATTGTCTGATTCGCGGCGCTCCTCGTGAAAAGCTACGCTGCCTTTCTCAAGGCGTATTGTATGGGTTGAGCAAATGGACTCTCGGCCACTGCTGCCAAACGTCCGGGGGCAAGGATTGACACTACACATTTGCATTCATGAAGAAAACGTGTGCACTATGACTGTATTATCTATATATACGTCTAGGTAAAGTCGACTGTGTGTGTGGGGGGGTATCAATGATGATGAAAACAAATCGTGGCAGCGCGGCTCCTAGCCCAAGAGCCTGGTCTCAACCAGCACCCGGACATCAGTTCCCGGCCGGGCGCCTCGTACCGACGAAGCTGTTGGCCCTGCTCGCAGACGGGGTGCCTCTGGGGGTGCCGCGGGGCGTGACGCGGTTCTCGCCGAAGAAACGGGACTGCTGGCTGTAAGAACGCTGATAGACAGGGCGGTCGGGCTGGTTGGCGCCAGAAGCACCATCTAGAAGAACATTGTCAGCATCTCGGTCAGTCAAGGTGGCGCTCGGGCTCGACGTACCGGCTCGTCCCTCTCCGGGAGCGTAGCTAAGGCCGCGACCTCCAGCGTCGTCTCTTGCGACAGCAAGCTTCTGCGCGAAGGGCGAGCGAGCGCGCAGGGAGGGTCCCTTCCAATAGATGACGTAGACGGCAACAACGAGAACGAAGGAGATGCAGAAGAGGATCGTGCAGGCGTACTCCAGGTTCTTGCCGCTGGCGGCGCCGATGTTCGTGAAGAAGGGCGTGGCGGGTACGGTGAGGACGCCGGCGAGGAAGTCACGTGCCCACCCGTTGCCGCCGGTCGCCGAAGCAGAGTAAGGACCGTAGGCGCACAGCATGTAGTCGATGGTGGCCATGTAGATGGCGTAGTTGGCGATTCCGACAATGGCGGCGAAGACCATGGAGCCGATCCAGTGGATGGGCGGGCCCTGAATGGTCCAGGCGAAGCCGATCAGACCGATAGGCAGGCAGGGCGCCGTGTAGAGGAGAATCCAGAGACGAGACTCGTATTGGACTCTGTCGTCGTTGGGCTTGGCCTCGCGCTCCTTGATGTTGCGCCGGATGGCGGGGATGAAGATGAGCCAGGCGAGGACGTAGCCCATGCCGATGGGGATGAAGGCCAGGCCAACCTGGACGGCGTTGAAGCCCCACTGCTGGTAGACGAGGACGAAGGATTGGATGAACATGAAGATGAGGGCATCAGAGAAGCCAGAGAGCAGCGACAGCACGAGCACGATGGGCTCGGTGAGGAACATCTTGAAGGGGCGGACCCACGTGGACAGGATTTCCTTGGCGGAGAAGCGATCCCTGAAGGGGACCAGTTCGTCGGGACCCCAGATGTTGGGGTTGCCCTCCTTTCTGCGGCGCTTTGCAATGCGGTTCATCATGATGGTGGTACGCGTCTCGGGAACGGTGAAGAAGTGAAGGGCCTGGACCGCGACTCCAAAGATGAGCTGAATCCAGATGGACCACCTACACACACGCGTTAGCTTGCATTCTCGATGAGAGACATTGTTGGGGTCACATACCTCCAGTGCAAATAAGCCTCGGTGAATCCACCGACGATGGGGCCGAGGACGGACCCACCAACGGAGGAGAAGACGACGTAGGCGATGGCGTACTGCTGATTGTCGGACTCGAACAAGTCGGCTATCATACCGAGGGTTACGGAACCGCCGGCGGACGACAGACCGCCCAAGGCACGGCCGACCATGATGGTGGCGAAGTTCGGGGCCAGGGCGACGGGCAGCTGCCAGACGTTGACGAAGGCCAGCGAGAGCTGGAGCACCGGCCAGCGGCCGAACTCCTCGGACCAGGGGGCCCACAGCTCGCAGCCGAAAGCGTAGAGGACCAGGAAGATCATGGCGCCGCAGCGGCCGGCCTGGGCGCTTACGTTGAACTCCTCCGAGATGCCAGGGATGGCGTTGGAGTAGAGCGAGGTGTTGAAGTTCATCGAGACTTGGACCCAGAAGATGACGGTGAGAATGTACCACTTCTTCCACTTGGGAAAGCTGAAACCCAGCTCGTCGTAGCAGTCATCCTCTGTGATCTCGTACTTGTCGTAGGTGCCCAGCTTCTCAAGCTTAGCTCCGTTGCCGTTGCCGTTGCCGTTGGCATGGTGTCCCGAGCGATCGGCGCCAATCCCGAGTTCTTTGGAAGAAGCATGGTCGCTATTGCTTGCGTCAGCGTCCCCGGTGCGGCCGTCGTGGGACTCGAGTTTCTCATTGGCGACTTGAAGCTCGGCCTCGTTCATGACCTGAGGTGGTTCCTCGGCGAAACGCGTGTTAGGCATGATGGGCCAATATTATGAATGTACATCTACGAGTGTGCGTGTGTGTGTGTGTGTGTGTGTGTGTGTGTGTATGACGAAGGAATGGTGTAAGAAGGACGGAAAAGAGAGCAGGTCTCCCGCTGTCCTGGCATTTATAAGAGGGCAGGGGGCGAGGGGAAAAGGAGAAAGATGAGAGGGATGCAGAAGCGTGTAGACTACCTCGGACGACGAAAACCATGTCTGGTTTAAGGGAACCAGTGACCAGGCAAAGGGGAACCAGGGTTTGAAGAGATTCGGTATACCAATCAATGCCCAAGGGGACTTGAGACGGAAAAGCGGAGGGGCACACTGCTCTCAACCAGCATGACGATTAGCCAGATCATGCTGGTTGCTGATCTTGTCTGGTCTCTGGCAGCCCACCGTGACATCACCGACAATGGACGGTGTGGGCGAAACCAAACAACGTCTGATAGCGCATGCACGTCCCACATTTCGCGATGCAGCGTTTGGAGGGCAATGGGAAAAGTGGTCAGAATCTAGCCGATCAGCGTTGGCCGTGCGAACGTCAGATGGGGCTAGAGTCGCGGTCACACCGTCACCAGAGTGGGTGGATTCGACGGAGTAAGTCGGAGAAGGAGGAGGAGGATCGGGGGATGGGGAAAATGCTCCCCCACGTGCACGGTCAGCATCGGCGAATTGACCTGATCTGATGCCAATCGAACTTCAAAAGACAAAGTCGAGATGGTTACGGCTGGTGTTGAGCCTCGCAGCTCGCGGCTTCTTTCGTTTTCTGTGGCTGGCGAAGAATTGAAGATTTTGCCAAGTGACGGTACAGCGGCAGCGAACTTGGCAAAGGCGGCATCCCAAAGCTTGTTTCCCTACAGGCTAGGTACGAGGCGGGAACTGTGCCTAGCAATGCCAAGGGACGCTAGGATTGGGTAAGCGGGGGGGAGGGCAACAAAAGAACCTCTTAGTGATCATAACGGTATGACGAAGTAGTTCTTTCCCTATCATTTGGGCTTGTCCTTTTTTTTTTCTTTCTTTTGTTTCCCATTTCTCCCTGCAGCCTATTTCCTGTCTGTCTACGAGTACTACACAACAGGTGAGATTATTCGGTCATCCAAGCAGGGCCAAGCGAGCACGAACGCGGCTGGCTCAAGCCATGACGTCACCAATCTGGGGTGCCTGAACTCGCGTCAGGGAGCAGTAGGTACCTAGTGTAGGTAATCCATCATCTGGAGCCGCCAGGCCACTTCCGATCTCCGGTCTTTATTCCCGCTCTGATCAATTCCCAGGTTCAGTTGTCTCCATGAGTGCATCTGTTATCTAACGTTTATCCCCCGCAACATTACCGGTATCTGTCTGCTCGCACTTGCTTTTCCATCACGGGACAAAATAGGCAAAGCCAATTAGCCCCAATCGCACCAACGAACTCGGTTTGTCGATGATCAGCCGCTCCCGCAGCCTTCGGCCGCCCTGGCTGGAAGCTCGTATTTGCCCGGCCCGAATGGCGACGAAACGCGGTGAAGCGAAGCATTCCCAGCCCGTCCACCCGCCGTGGTCAGCCGCTTTCCAGGATCAGCTGAAGTGGATGCTCCGTGCGACTTCATCCGTTGTGCTTGCGCCGCCCTCGTGGCGTCCAGATCAACTCTCGACTGACACCAGCCAACGAAGCAATTCAGGGCCTGGGTAGTAGCTTAGCGTGCCCCCACCGAGTCCACAATATTGGACGCTCGATTATTTACAGTAAGAAACCTACCGGTGCCATGCTGCCTTGGGTTTCTTAGGTTTCGGGGACCTCCACGTTGGCAGTCAGAGGACACGAGCGCCTCACCCAGGCGTGAGAGACTCCAAGGGAAGGCCAGAATCTCCACCGCCCATTGAGTCCCTTGGGCTAGTCTGCCACAAACAATTACCCCGCGACACGGAATCGGTAGTTCTGCCATTGAAGCGCTACTTACGCGCCGCTCCAAAGTCACTCTGACGAGTTGAGCCGGACGAGAATACCACTGTCAGGCGCGCTTTCTGTCACGTGGGATATATAAGTGTTAGTTACTGCCACGTAACTAACGGTATCGTTTTGTTACGTGACACTTTCACCACGATGATGCATCTGCACCGAGCCCTGTATTGCCAAGACAGGGGCCTCAGCTGTGTTCAGTCAAAGCACACGCCGACTAACATACATATGGGCTCCTGCCTGGTTTCACGCGATGGTGTCCAAACTACACAACCGCATCAAACAGGAACAATTTCTAGCCCCAGTCTTAGTGATCAAGCAACTCTTGGAAACCGAATCGATCTGCTTGGCGACTGAAGAAAGCTTAGATAAAGGCCATCGCATCGCTTCCTTCGAAACTCCTCTATCAGTGTCTTAGTCACCTTGGCAAAAAAGACCAGACAAGGGCGAGTATCACGTGCCGTCGGTAGCTGGAGCCAGCCGTGATTGCTTCTGGGGCGATCTTTAGGCGAACATCACGGACGCGAGCGTCAGGATTCTGGCGCCGGGCTGGGGGAGGGCATGATGGTGCCGCAAAAGACGAAGACCTTCCGAATCGACGAGTCGGACTACTTGCACTGCCGTGACGCCGAGGAAACGGCCGCTTGGCAGACCAGTCTGGTCAGAATCATGGGCCATTTCTCCGCCGAGTCGGAGCTGACAGTTGCCTTCCTGGATCTTACCAAGTTCCCCGCTATTCTCTCTCTCTCTCTCTCTCTCTATTTTTGTGACTGGCTGTTATCGTGCGACTGTAACACGGTTGAGGTATGTAAACTGCAGTGCAATGCATCATTTGCAAAGCCTACCTCAAAGATCTTGTCTTAACTGTAAGCATGAGGTAATAGCATATCGTCTTTCTAATTAATATGACCGTCCATTTTTCTTCGCACCTGTAAGGCTACAATGTCAGCGGATGGATGTGGCTGTCGACCGGCACACCCACATGTCGAGATTGGAATCTTTTGATCAGAAAACCTTCCCATTCAAGTATGCACTGACCTGCGAAACAAGTGCTGATATTTAGCTATAGGCAGTTTGATATTTGGCTATATCTAACTGCTTTAGGCAGGAGCACCCTATACAAAAAAGTCAAAGCTTTTGCCCCATAAAAGTGACTAACACTTCCCTATCTAAACTCACTCAAATCACTAAGTACACTCTCAAAATAAGAGGATATCTTAATAATAGAAAACACTATTAATATAGGGAAAAAAGATATAGAGAGATATAGGGTTAGAGTTTAGGGTTAGGGGTAGATTTAGTAGTCAGAAATAGAGGAATGTTTTATATAAGGAGGGAGGGAATTGTTAGTGCTACGGCCAAATATCAAACTGCCTACGGCCAAATAGTAGTACTCCTGCGAAATCCGCCAAAAGTCCCCCTTCAAATGCGCCCCACTGAGAAGCAGTTCAACGGCACCAGTGGCCACTCTGAACTCATCAATGTCTCAGTATGGCGCGGGCCGTTCGCCCGATGTCGGACAACCCGGCAAACGGTTGCCTAGCCCGTCAACTGTGTTGCTTGCCCTGCTATACCATGGCCTCCATTTTGAGACATCTTGGCTTCCTTACAGCTCTACGTCCCTGGCGTAAAGGACTGACTCAGGGTAGACCGATTTCGGCGACGCTTATACCCAAGCTCGGCTGTTCGTAGGTTCACGGGGCTCGCGGCCCGGATTTAACCATGGCCACATTGGCGCGGTCTGTCTGAGACGGTCGAGGTATTGACCTAGACATGGGAGACACAGCCACTACTTGCTACCCAGCAACAACCGGCAGCGAGTCTCGTCAACCCCGCAGCTCTTAGCGTTGAGAAAATCTCGGTAGGCTTACTCACCCAAACCCCAGGCTTTCCCCGACACCCATGGGCCATGAGCAAGGGTAGCCTATTGAAACAGCTCCTAATGCTAGCCAGGCAGCAGTCAGTTTGCCCAGGATGGAACCTCGTGAAGCTTGCTGTCGTAAGATTTGTTGGTCTAGCTACATCAGGGACAGCACTTGACAGAAACAGCATGTCTCCATCCCCCAGTCTCAAGGGTTACATCGTTAGACCTATAGTTAAATAACTAGTCCATCTCAACCGTTTTGGGAGAAGACCAGGACTATAGTTCCAACTTATTCTAACCACTTGTCAGAGGCTGTGTAGTACCGAGTAAAGGAGTCAGTGGGAGGGCAGTTAGGGGTCACTGGTAACTGTTATTCCAATCTGTCTCCTCTCTAAACCTTGATGCTATCATGAAAACCCCTTTTGTGTACCCTTTGGTATAACGTTATTCCATTCCGCGGTATCCCCTAGGCTCCACCTAGTGCCCTGCTAGCCCTAAAGCTAGTACTACTTTTAAGAACCTAATACAATCCCCCCCCTCTAAGGTCCTATCCTTAGGACCTAGTAGTTAATTAGTTAGCCTCTCTATTAGTACCCTAGTACCCTACTTATAATACTGCTTATACTTTAGTAAAGTCTAAGAACTCTATTAGGCTTAGTAAACTACTAGATAGGTAGTTATCTCTCTAGCTAACTACCTACCCTTAGTCTTACTCTTATTCTATAGTAGCTTAGTATAGCTAATAGCTTCTCTAGTACCTTACTAAGCCTAGCTATTCTATACTTAGGGTATAAGTCTTAGGCTCTTACTACTATTAATAAGAGGCTACTTACTTTACTATAGGGTATTATAACCTAATAAGTTATAAGTAGTATAGCCTTACTAATAAATAGGAAGTATAGGTAGTATAAGTTTAATATAAGACTAATAAGAGATATAAATAGATAACTTCTCTAGAATAGAAGAACTAAAGAAAGGTTATATAAAAATAAGAAGGACTAATAGATAATAAGCAGTCTATAGTTAAGGACTAATATACTAAGAGCAGTCTACCTCTATAGGACTAATATCTAGATATCAGTTCTAGTATTAAGATATTAAAATATAAGAATACTTATTCTACTTAGATAGATTACCTTCTATAGCTCTTTAGTAATTAACTTATAAAATATCCTTAGATAACTTTTAGACTTCTTATACTTACTTATCTTTATAAACTACTTCTTAAGCTATATAAGCTACTACCTATCTATTAACTACCTAACTGATTACTAAGTAACTAATATATTAGTAAGAATGCTAGTAAGTATAATACTATTAATTATTATTATAGCCTTAGCTATACTTTAGTAAAAAACCTACTATTAGGAATCTAGCTATAATACTTTAATTACTCTTATTAGTAAGTTAACCCTATGATACTAATTAATAGTAAAACTACAATATCTTCTCTTAAGACTAACTTATCCTTAAGCGTCCCTAAGACTCCTAGGTCTCTGGACTAGGAGCTTGCCTAAGCTATGGATCTTGATAATAAACCTATAATGCCTGAAGTTAATTTTAATAAAAATAGTGAGGCTGTTCTTACTACAGACTAGTATATAGCTATATATAAGATAGTTAAGAGAAATACTAGATATAATAAATAGCTAGCTAATATTATTAATAATAATATAGCTTAAATAGAATAACTTAAGAGAACTAATAACTATAACCTATAATAAATATAGTTTATTATTAATAATACCCTTGTTAAGCTAGAAGCTAAAAATAGTAAAGCTATTATACTTAGATAAGAAGTTAAGATACTCTAAGCTATTACTAATATTATCTTAACCCTAGTTAAAGAATAAGATAAGCTTAAACTTAACTTCTTAGGAACCTATAATAGTAAAAGTAGATAGCTAAAAGGATTTCTAATCTAAGTTTATACCTATTAGACCTTTTATACTACTAACTTCTGTAATAAGACTAAGAGAGTTATCTATACTAGTACCTTTTTATATAGCAAAGCACTCTTATAGTTTAAGCTATTTTAGAAAGAATTCCTTAGGAATAATAGGGAACTAAGCATATACTCCTATAAGACTTAGTTAATCTTTAGAAGTATAATAGGATTTAAACAAGCTCTAAAGTCACTATTCTAAGACCTTAATAAAAAATAATAAGCTAAGTAAGACCTTACAAACCTTAAGTAAACCAAGGCTACCTTACACTATATAGCTAAGTTCTAATAACTTATTACTAGACTTAATATTATAGATAAATCCCTAATCTTTATATTCTACTAAGGACTTAAAGAAGATATCAAAGATAAACTTACTAAGATTGTTAGCACTCTAGAAGACTTCCTTAGATATATTAAACTTGCTATTAAGATTGATACCTGCCTCTACAAATAGTAAAAAGAGAGAGGTGAGAACCGGTGACTAAATACTAACACAGGTAAGCGCTATGCTTAGGGACTAAGGAACCCTAGCAACCACTAGTAAGAAAGGAATAATAACTAGTAGTAACTATAAAACTAACTAAGCATATCCTATAGATACTATATAGAACTTATAGATATTAGTATAGCTAGGAAATAAGAGAACTAGCTACCTAAAGATACTAAAACTGTTAAATATTATAACTATAAGAAAATAAGATACTATACTAAGGACTACTAATAACTAAAATAACTCTAGAATAAGGTACTAGTAGAAGGTAACTAATAAGTAAATATTACTTAAAAAGAGGTCCTATACCTATAACTCTTATAGACTACTTACTATAATAATAGCTGCCTAACTTACTAGGATAGTAAGGAATAAGTAGGCCAGTACCTTAAAGAACCTAAAAGTAAGACTATTATAGTAAGTAAGAAGGCTCTATGTAGCTCTAAGATACTACAAGCTATTAATATTATATAGTAACTTAAATAGTAAAACTAAGAAAAGATTATATACTTGATCTAAGCTTAAGATACCCTAGAGATACTTAAAGATAAGATACCTTAGGACTAAGAAGTTATTAATATAATTAAAAAATAACTACCTAAGTAAATTTAGGTATAAGGTAACCCTATCTACTAACTTAACTTAGAAAATAAGTTTAACTAAGCCTTATATAAAGATGTTATTAGATCCTAAGGGAAACCTTAATAAGTTATTACTAGGACTATTATAGTAGCTAGGAAGGGAAAAAGGACCTCCTTTTCTCCTCCTTGACTTTGTTACTGTGAAACCACACCTGAGAGTACTATCGAAGTATGGGGAACTAGCTCTAACTAGGAGAAAAAATTGGAACCCTCTCTGAATGAATTCATACTACTAAGCAAGATAGAACGATAGATAGCTAAGCAGCTAATTAAGATAAGTTATGTAAACCTACCTATTACTAAACAGACTAGTATAAACTAGTATATTTAGAACTAGGCTAATAATATTCTATTCTTATTACTCTTACTTACTTCTAAATATTAATATAATTTTAATAAACTGCTAGTATTATAAACCTATGTGGACTTTAGGGAAAACCCACTTGTAATTAATACTAAAGAGAAAGCTAGAAAAGAAAGATAACTAGAGATTAGTAAGTATAGTAATAACTAGGAAGTATGCTTCTATAGGATAGAAGATACTAACCTTAAGTACTACCCTATAATACTAACTAAAGAAGAACCTATATTTAGAGATAATAAATAACTTAATAAGAAAGACCCCCTATATTATAAGGTATTTTAAGTAGATTGTATCTATAATAAATACTTAATGTATTAACTAAAGAAGAGGGAATACTCTTTCTTTTTATAATAATACAATAACAAACCTACCCCAAAGGTTTATAAGAACTATAAAATTAGCACATAGGAAGTTAAGGAATACTACTAGCCATAGCTTATCCTATAGCTAAGCCTAAAATACCCCATACTATATATTAACTACCTTATAGGACACTGGTCTAACTGCCTATTTAATAAATATATACATTACTATAAAGGAAAAGCATAAGCATAGAGAGAATAAATTAAAAGAGCCCTTAAGGAGTTAAAAAACTCCCCATACCGCCTATAAGAAAGGTACTAATAGCTAAGAATGATATAAAAAACCTTTATATAGTAACTAAGGGAGATAATAGCTATATTATTCTTACTATTTTAATTAATAGCTAGCTTACTAAGGTTATGATTAACAGTAGAGTACAAGCTAATCTTATCTTACCTAGGGTAGTAAATAAATAAAGTATTAAATAGGTATATAAGGAAGACCTATATACCCTATAGATAGTTAAAGAAGTATAAGTTTAGTATAGTAGAGGAACTATTAATAAAGAGACTGTATACCTCCCTTTAGTAATCTATAGCCAATACTAAGAACTTAACTTTAATATTACTAACTTAGAAACTATAGATATGATTCTGGGAATCCTATGGTTATAAGAATACAACCTTGATATAAACTAGAGAATAGGCTAACTTTAGTAGAGAGATTTAGCTATAAGGTAGCGTTATATACTACAACTCCTAAGTGAACTTATGTAACTAAGGAAGTATATTGCTTATATCAAAAGGATTGAACCTGTATAAGATTAGAGTTCTATATCTATAAAGATCATAAATGTACTAGATAGGTAGGGCAAACAAAGCCTAGAAGAAGACTAACTGAGATTAATACCTCTTGAATACTAGTTGTTAGAGGCTATGAGGGGTAATGAGGTTAGAGATAAAAGATAAGAGATAAATAAGATATATATTGTTTTTAATATAATAGAAGAGCTTTTCGTTCGCCTTACTATCTAGCTAGATATAAGGGATATAAGGGGTTTATTTATACTTACTTTCTGTATATTCTAAGGATTTCTTAGATATTCTAGGTTGTTATCTAAAACACCTCGGTTATATAGTTTAGAACTATATTCTGATACGTTGTTTTCTAAAACATCTCGGTTATATAGTTTATAACTATATTCTTATACGTTGTTTTCTAAAACATCTCGGTTATATAGTTTATAACTGTATTCTTATTTCCTAGATTTCTCCTTAGATAGATAGTTCTTGCTTAAAGAAACTATTCTTTGTATATAGATATCCTATGTATTTATAATATATAGGCGTTTTCTAAGTAGATATATAGTTATGTAGTATATACAGTATATACAGTACTATTAATACTGTGTTATATACTTCACTTTATTATTATATATACTATCTTTTTTATATAGATATAAGGTATTTAAACCTTAATATCTAACACTAGTAATATATATAACTATTTACTAAAGAACTAGAAATAAGACTACTAGAGCATAGACTATATAACTATAAGATCTAACTACTAGAAGAAAAATACCCTAAGCTTAAGCTAATTTATAGACTTAATCTAATAGAACAAGAAGTGCTTGATAAATAGCTAGATAAGAACTTAGTAAAAGGTTATATTAGACTATTAGACTTACTAGTAGGATATCCTATCTTATTTATACTTAAGAAGAATAGAAAACTATGACTATATATTAACTACTAGAAACTTAATAACATCACAAAGAAAAACAGCTAGCTATTACCCCTTATCTCAGAACTATGAGATCTATTATATAGAGCAAACTAGTTTATAGTACTTAACCTTAAAGGCGCTTATAACCTTATTAGAATTAAAAAAGGAGATAAATAGAAAACGGTATTCTAAACACGTAGAGGACTATTCAAGACCCTTATCATACCTTTCAGACTTATTAATATACCTACTATATTCTAAATAATAATTAACTATATACTTAGGGAGTATCTTAATATCTTTGTTATCTGTTACCTTAATAACATCCTCATATTCTCTAAGAACCTTAAAGAACATAAGGAGTACATACATAAGGTACTTAAGAAGCTCTAAGAAGCAAAGCTTTTAGTCAAACCAGAGAAGAGTAAATTCTACACTCAGAAGGTAGACTACCTTAGATTTACTATTACATTAGGAGAGATTTAAATATAAGACAAGAAGGTTAAAGCAGTTAGGGACTAGCTAATACCTACTAACATTAAGGAAATTTAATCGTTCTTAGGATTTATTAATTTTTATTAATAATTCCTTAAGAACTATGCTACCTATATTAGAGAATTATAATAACTTATGTATAAGGATATAGAGTTTAAGTAGATAGAAGAATGTAACAAATCCTTTAATAGAGTTAAGAAACTTGTTATATCTAAACTAGTTACTAAGATTCCAGACCTAGATAAACCCTTCAAAGTTGAGACCAATGCCTCAGACTTCGCAATAAGAGGACAACTCAGATAACGAGACAAGGAAGGACAACTACACCTATATGCATTCTACTTAAAAGTATTTCATGGACCTAAATTAAACTAATAGATCTATAACAAAGAACTTATAGTAATTATTAAAGTATTTTAAGAATAGAAGCCTTATCTATTAGGAACAAAGCATTAGGTAATTATGTATATAGATTATAAAAACCTTGTATACTTTATAACCTCTAAAGTCCTAAATAAATAACAGATTTGATAGTTGTAATTCCTATTAGAATATAACTTTAAGATTATCTATTACAAAGGAATAGAGAATAGAAGAGCTAACGCTCTTAGCTAACAACTAGACCTTGAAGTCCTGGTACCAGAGGAAATACAAGTTATCCTTAAGCATAACAAGAACAGTAATATTATCCTAGTATAGAAACTTATTATAATCAGCACTCACGTCAATACTAGTATAACTAGAAGAATAATAGATAATTAGATATATAAGATATATAGCGCTAGAGTATATAGATACTAAGGAGTAATAAAAACTTTTAAAAGAATTTAATAATACTATAATAAGTAAGTCACATAAGAACAAGTGGCTTTAGTAATTAAGGACTATAAGCTATATAAAAAGAGCAAGAATAGCCCTCACAAGCTATATAGGTATATTTAATTATTACTAGTACCCCCAGAGGTATAGTACTTAATCTCTTTAGACTTTATTATTAAACTACCTAAGTTAAGAGAACTACTTATAAAGACATGGTATAATAGCATTCTTGTTATTATTAACTAACTTATAAAGTATGCCTACTTTATCTTATACCTTAAAGCTAGTATGGCTGAGAACCTTATATATACTTTCCTTAAGTATATTATTAGGAATCATAGCTTACTAAAAGAAATTATATTAGATAGAGATAAACTATTTACCTTAAAGTTTTAGAAATCTCTAATTTTATAACTTAGTTTAGATTAGAAACTATCTACCTCTTTCTACCTATAGACTAATAGATAAATAGAAAGAATTAACTAGATACTTAAATAGTATCTCTAATATTATATTAACTATAACTAAGATAATTAGGTACCACTACTGCCTGTAGCTTAATTTACCTATAATAGTGCTATTAAAGAAAGCACTAGAGACTTACTATTCTACCTAAACTATAGATTTAAACTAACTGCCTATAGAGAACCTCGCAAAGAACTATAAGTACTAAAAGCTATAGCTAACATCACTAAACTTAGAGAACTTTAAAGCAAAGCAGCCCTGGATTTAGAATTTATTAGATAATAAATAAAGAAATATGCTAACTCTTTAAGGATTAAGGGACTAATCTTTAAAGAGGGGGATAGTACATACCTTATATACTAAAACATTAAAACTAAACAACCTAGTAACAAACTTAACTATAAGAAATTAAGACCTTTTAAAATCCTATAAAAAGTTTGAGATATTAACTATAAACTTAACTTACTAGATATAATAAGAATTTACCTAGTCTTCTATATTGCACTACTTAAGCTAGTACTATATAGATCAAATACCAATAACTATATTATTATAGAAGTAGATAAACTAGAATATAAGGTTAAATAAATTATTAATAAATACTATAAGAATAATAAAAAACAATACCTTATCAAATAGAAAGACTATAAGTATAAAGATAATTTATAGGAATTAGTTAAGAACCTCTAGTACTCTTAACAGGCGCTTTAGGAGTACTACAATTCCTAGACGAACCCTTTAGTAACGGACCTAAATCTGCAAACTCCTTGCTAAGACCACAGGAACCCTAGTTAACATCATTAGGAACGCTAAGCAACTATGGGTTATGTACTATCTAAGACTTATGGGAATCCAAAGCAGAGTAAATACTATCCTCTTTATCTAACTCCTGTATGCCTTGTTAGAAAGTCTCTTATTAACGTTTCTATACCTTTTTATAGATCTTATAAATCTATAATAACTAACTTATAGCCTTAGCTATCTATAACTATATCTCTACAAGCTTCAAATAAAGAGCTATAAGCTTCTTACTAGCCTTTTCTTCTTTTTTATCTTACTTCTTTTATTAAGTATTTAACTTTTAAACTATAAAACATAATTAGTAACAAAACAACCTCTAAGATAAAAGCACTTATAAGTAGATACCACTAAAATACTATTATAAGGCTTCTTTACCTTAATACATATCTAATAATAAGATAAACCTTTACTAAAACAACAAGCTACCTTCACATAAAAGTATTAAGTATAAGGTATATTAGTAACAGTAAATTAGGCTTTAATAAACTTAAGTAAAGTAAGATACTTATAGTTTTTAATAATAGTTTTCTTTAATTTTAACTTCTCTACGCGACCTAATATAATGTTAGCATCATAGGTAAGATAGGAAGCAAGTTTAATAGCTCCTTAGCCTAGGAGATATAACCTACTTATATAGGTCTTAAGGGCAAGACCTTTAGAGGGGAGACCTAATATTATAACCTAATAAGTTATAAGCAGTGCAGCCCTACTAGTAGATAGGAAGCATAGGTAGTATAAGTTTGGTATAGGACTAATAAGGGATACAAATAGATAACTCCTCTAGAACAGAAGAACTAGGAAAAGGTTATATAAAGATAAGAAGAACTAATAGATAATAAGCAGTCTATAGTTAAGGACTAATACACCAAGGGCAGTCTACCCCTATAGAACCAATATTTAAATATTAGTCCTAGTATTAAAATATTATGATATAAGAATACTTATTTTACTTAGATAGATTACCTTTTATAGCTCTTTAGTAATTAACTTATAAAATATCTATTATAATACTAGCCCTTTATTAGAATCCATCAGAGTTACCTACTAACTCCAATCCCACCAGTCACATGAGACCGGTCCGAGCTTGTCCGCGGGCCCACCCGCAGGAGCCCCTTTCACCACTAGCTTAACCTAGCAGCCCTCTTAATAGTTATACTTCTATACATATAATTAATCCTTTTTAAGACCCCTTATTTATTACTAGAAACCTAATACCTTACTTATTAATACTAATTAGTAGTTAAATATAGTAACTACTTATTAAAAGATACTATAGATTAGTAAGGTTTTTTAAGAAGAGATAGAATTACTCTAAACCTTATAGTAGTAGTAAAATAGTTCTATACTTTCTCCTATATAGATAACTAGCTTAGAATACTATTATAGTAGACTTATAGTACCTCTATAAAGAGCACCATAAGTATATAAGCTTAATTTATATAAGTTAACTTTGTTATATTATAAGAAGCTATAACCTATAAGATAATAATTTTTACTAAAAATTATTAGACTATAAGATTACAAAGTTCTATACTTTATATACTAAAATAACTATTAATAACTTATTATTAACTAACTTAATATAACCTTATTAACTTTACCTTTTTATTACTTTAACTTTAGACTTATAACTATTATTATAGTTACCTAAAAAGTAACTCTACTAGGCTATTAAATAACTAGATAGTCTAATAAGCTTATAGGAGTATAATAAACCCCCTTTCCCTCCTCTAACTTCTATAATTCTTTTTACTCCTTCTCTCTTTCTAACCTTCTTTTATACTCTTTTCTTACTTAAAACATACATCTAATTACCCTTAAGTAACTAATGCTAAGGAAGCCTATACAAAGAAGGCTCTTTTTAATAAGCAGTAAGTACTGCACAAGGAAGGCTCTTTTTAATAAGTAACAAGAGTCATAAGACTATACAAAAGGCTCTTTTTAATAAGTAACAAGTTTAGTACAAAGGAGGAAGGCCTACATCAACAGGCAATACCGCTACCAAGCCCTTAGTAAAGAAAGCAAGCAAGACCCTATTAACTAAGCAGTTACCTATACTACTAGCAGTAATCCCTCTAATATATATATATACCTTCTAGCCTACTAGAAGAAATGCCTATATTTAAGAGGTTATTAAGCTAATAGAGAGTAACTACAATAATACAAGAAGAAGTAACTGTTATAGAGTGTACCTCTAAGGCTACTAAAGAGACTATAAGTAAGTATATAGTTAGTATAGTATATAGATATTATAAATCTATACCTAATAGATACCATAAGTATGTTAACCTATTGATTTAAGGTATTAAGTACTTAGATTAAATCTTAGAGAGTAGCCTACCCTCTAACTATATTAAGTTATTAGATATAATTATCCTATATTACTTAACTACTTATAAGGAGTAAGGTTACTATAGTAGAGATTTATAATAATAAGTCTATAATAAATTTAAGGATTAGTCTAATATAGACTTTAATACTACCTCAAGGGTAGTTATAATTATCTTCTATAACTTTATCATTAGCTATAGTATATAGGTAATAAAAGAACCTATTAAAAGTACTATTAGTATAAGGTTAAAAAAGCTAGTTAATAACAAGTATTTCCTAAGGTAGGATAATAAGATAATAAGTAAAATAGAGGCTAAGTATAAGGTCTTTTATAACTACCTCAATAACCTAGACTTTATAAGAAACATTAAATAGATACTATAGGCTACTCCCCTACTATTAATTAACAAGGTATGCAACAGCTATGAAAGTACAGATTTTTCACAGAAGTTACGTAATAAGTTAGATTATTAATAACGTATCTTATATAGTAACCTATTATTTAAACCTCCCCTATTTAAAAGGTAAACTAACAAAGCCTCTCTTATACTAAGTTTGCCTATAACTACTACAATAGTCAAGAGGTAGTTACTAAGCATAACTGCTCTCCTAACTAACAAGCTAACTACTTATTAATTAACTAACCTTATTAAGTTATATTTAGATAATTTAATATCAAAGTATAGCAGTAGTAACTACAAGACCCTTAACTTAAAGCTTCTAATTTTTTATAACCTCTATACAAGGGTTAGTATCTCTAGTAACTACTATAGGTCTACTATCTTATTTATGCTTATAGGTAATGCATAGGAGTATTATACTAGCAACCTCTATAACCATTTAATTAGTTTTAATATACTTATAGTAAATATTAAATCATGGTTTAAAGGGAATAAAGTCTACTACATATATAACATAGAGTTACAAAGGCTTAGCTATAAGTAAGTTACCTATAAATTACCTAGTAAAATAAGAGTTAAAGTACTAGACTTACTCATTAAGAAAGTCACAAAGCTAGTCAGGGCTATAACGCAGCAAGGTATACCTACTAATAGTAACTACTATAACACTCTACTCACTTATGACTAAGGCATACCTAAGTATACAGCTACCCTACTTAATCTACCTATAACTTATAACATACTTTGTATACAGTTAAGAAATAGTATAAGTAATATAGTAGTAATATATAAGTAAAAGGCACAGTACCTTATAAAAGGACTGCCTAAGCTAGGCTAGTAGTACTTTACTAACCGCTACTATAACAGCTAACGCAGCAGTTACCCACTATAACAAGAGTATGGTCCAAGGCCCTAAAATAACTACCCACAAAGCAGCGCATTTCAAGTAAAAAAGTACTTTATTTATAATAAGAAAGAATATTAGTTAATAATATACTTAAAGGAGGAAAGAGACACCTCTTATAAGTAGCTCTAAAGGAGCTACTTTACTAAAAGATTTAAATAATACCTTCTTAACTATAAGAGCAAAGAGCCTAACTCTCTTAGCAATATAACTAATAACAAGTACATACTAGACAATAGCAAAGAGCTCTTTAAGGATATGACTTTTTTCATATCTACAGCGTTTTTTAGTAAAGAGAGTATCAACAGCCAGAAGGTCTATATACAACTACACAACCAAGCCACTTTATATACTTTAACAAAAGAAGACCCTTTTATATAAGACCCTAGCCAAGAATAAGGGTTAGATAAAGTCTTTATACTTAATAATTAATACTCTACTATAACTTTTTAGGGTATTATACTAGATACTAAGGCAGCCTAAGTATTAACTGTAGGCTACTAATAGTATATAGCCCTTTATAAGTACCTTAGAGTAGAGTTACTACTAGATATAAGCCGCGCTAGTAAAGCAAGTATTAAATTCAGCAGTAGCGATTCATTTAATTTACTTAGAGCTATTACTATACCTACTCCTATTAGCAAGCTTACTTTCCACATAATAACCTCTAGTACTCTATTTCTTTTATACTTAAAAGATATAGACTCTAACAGCATATAATTTAACAACCTTACTAATATACTTATTAAGGGTATAACTATAGTACTAGTAGTATATAAATAAGGCTATCTATAAATACTTTTAGAGTAGCTAGAGTGTAGCATAGTGTAATACTATCTTACTAATACAAAGCTATAGTAAATATATTATTAATTTAGTTACCCCTTAGTCTATTAGCTATATAAAGTACTCTAGTAAGCTAGCTATACAATAGCAATCTTAAATATTAAAGAAATTAACAAATTTTACTAGCACTACTAGCTAAATTTAAAAGCTCTAAGAAGGTTTAAGTTCACTCTCTATAATAACTATAACTTTAACTATAAGGTCTTTATTAATATAATATACTTAGATAGTAATAAACTAGTACTCTATATTATTAATAGTATAACCTCCTTTAACGCAGTATAATTTTTATACTCTATTACTATAGAGTATATATAGGAAGTACTATAGATATACTAAATTAATATATATCTTAGCCCTTTAGACTAGATTATTATAGATACTAAGCTAAATTTTTATATAGCTAAATTCAAGTATACTACTTATATACTATCTATTAAGGTAAAAGAGGTCCCTATTAAAGCCTATTATAGTATTAGTAAGGTTAAATAGTACTATATAACACTATACTAAGTATATAAGATAGTCTGTGCGGAGTCAGAGGCTAAACCTAAAGTTACCCTATAACTTACTATAAAAGCAATTAATAATACCATAGGCCCTAATAGCCTTATCCCCACACTATTAGTCTTTAGTATATACCCTTATATTAATAATAACTTAGCCCTATTGCCCTTAACCCTATAGCATATAGAAGCTATGTAAAAGGTAATAGAGAAGATTTATAACATCTATATAAAAAAGTAGGTTAATAAGGTACTTATAGTATATAATAGACCTAATATTATAATAAGTATAGCCCTCTCTTTATAATTACTTATTAGAGTATACTATTAGAGTAAAAGCTAGAAAGAACCCTACTAATTAACTACTAACAATAGTACTAGTAGTACTATTAAGACTCTATAGGGACTGTGTTAATTCCTTATTACTGCTATTAAGCTATAGTATAACCCCTCTAGAGCAGAGGACTCTATTAATCCCACGCAACCTAGACCGCTAGTAACTACTGCAGCAGAGGCACCTGCAAATACTCTAATTAAATATAACTTTATTATAGTTACTATATAACCACTACTAGTAAGAAAAGGCCTAGGCTAACTAAGAAAGAATCTAGCTTAAATTTTTACTACAGAAGTTATACCTATAGTCCCTATAATTAACTGCGTTTTTACTATAAAAGAGAATACTAACTATGTATTAGTAATAAAGCTATATAAGAAGGGTATAATAACTATACCTAGTAAGCTATTTAAATAGTTAGATACTAGTAAAATCTAAGGACTTATAGACTGTAGTATGTTTTTTATTATTAAATGTAATAAGAAAAAGCATAGCAGTATATAGATTTTCAAGTTATGGTTAGTACATAAGGTTAAGGGTAAAAATAAGCAACTCTATGAAAAATTGTAACTAGTTATCTAAGGTTATATAGATAATAGTAAAGCTATGATTTTAACCTAGTTACTAACTATCTAATAAATAGCTTAATAAGTAATACTCTCTATTATACTATTGCTTTTATAACAAGGTTATGTCCTCTAGTTATATAATATAATACAAGCGTATACCCAGTTAGTAACTAAATTAGTATATACTATCCTTACCTAACTTCTCCTTAAAATTTGCTATCTCTATATAACAGATACAATTATAGAGGTTAAATAGCTACTTTATAGCATACCTAAGGTAGGTACTTATTAGTAGGCTATGTATGATAACTACTATAGAAAGAGTCTCTAGATAGATTTGTCTACTTTTAACCCTTGCTTACTTATTTTAGTGCCTAAAAATAATGATTTCGTGATGATAGGTATGCAAACGGACGATACTATTAGCCTTATGGATAAATTGTTCTCCAACCGCAAAAACCGCGCGCTGAAAGAAGCTACTTTCATAGCTAAACTGAAGCAATTTCTCAAAGTTAACAAGCCTATTACTTTCAATAGCGGCGTGTTAACCCTTGGTAACGATAGTGAGATAACCCTTTACTAAAAGGACTAAGGTAAGAAGCTATAATTGGTTAACCCTAGCATGCCTAATATAAAGCAGTAGTATATTAAGCAGCGTACCTAAGGTATGTATATTACCTCTATTTACTAACCTAAGGTATACTTTAACTATTTAATCACTACCTAGTACTAGTTACCTAGTCTAGCTAAAATTAAGAACTTTAACTAGTAGGTTAAGTAGTAGATAGATAACCTTAACTATAGGCTATAATTTTAACTACTAGATCTTACTAGTTCTAAACTCTTTATATTTATTAATAGCTCTTTTATAAATAATAGTAATTTAATATTATAACTTAGCTTTATTATTATACTTATTAATAAGTCTAATAATAACAAAGAGTATCTATCTACTAGTAGAGATACTGCTTTTAACCTTATAAGTAATATTATCTATTTTAGCTCTATAAAGTACAAAAGAGTTACCTATAGTATACTTACCTCTAAGATATATATAATAGTTACTAGAGCTAATGTAGCCTATATAATTAGGACTATACTAGTAATAGTCTCTAACTACCTTAAGGTTTCTTAGATCTCTATAACTATATATACTAATTTATACTTACGATATAAGTATTTAATAAAGCTTAGTACTATAAAAGAAAAGTAACTTATAATTAATATTATAGCTCTTTAGTAGTTATATAAATACTATAAGATTTATAAGGTATAATAGATCTATAGTATAGATAACCTAGCTAATATTTTTATAAAGTTATTACTAAATAAGGCACTAGAGGAGCTTATTAGTACTAGGTAGATAAAGATATAGATAAATGGATAGGTTTTATATATAAGATATATAGATATTATATTAGTAGTAAGAAGTTAAATACTTTATAATTTAGGCTTTTATTACGTTTTTAAGCTTTTTAGACTACGGGCTAGCTAGTTACTATTTAGCTAAAATAGAGAGTTGCTAGTGTTGCGATGCTAGCCCTTCATTAGGATCTATTGGAGTTACCCACTAACTCTAATCCCACTAGTCACGTAAGACCGGTCTGAGCTTGTCTGCGAGCCTACCTGCGGGAGCCCCTTTTACTACTAGCTTAACCTAGTAGCTCTCTTAATAGTTATACTTCTATATATATAATTAATCCTTTTTAAGGCTTCTTATTTATTACTAGAAACCTAATACCTTACTTACTAATAATATCCTTAAATAACTTTTAGACTTCTTATACCCACTTATCTTTATAAACTACTTCTTAAGCTATATAAGCTACTACCTATCTATTAACTACCTAACTAATTACTAAGTAACTAATATATTAGTAAGAATACTAGTAAGTATAATACTATTAATTATTATTACAGCCTTAGCTATACTTTAGTAGAAAACCTACTATTAGAAATCTAGCTATAACATAGAGGTACCTTACCTACCTATAGTACTACTTTAGCTACTTACTCTCTTCTCTCTCTTATAGCCTAGTATTCTATTATTTATAAAGTAATATAATTAGTTTTTATTACTTATACTTTTATTTCTCTAGTAGCTAAGCCCTAAGTTATATTATTCTTAGTATAATAGTAAGGGTATACTTTATAGTAGTAAAAGAGGTATTAGTACCCCCTTAGTACCTCTTACCTCTCTTTTCTTTTAGAGGTATTATTATTTCTTTATAGGCTAGAGTTATTATTATTACTTACTTATATATATACTACTTAGTAGAATAGCTAGGCCTACCTTCTCTTTTTTTTACTTTTTACCTATTTTCTTTCTTTTCCTTCTTTTCTTTATAATATCCTTATATTATTATTATTATTTTTTATTATACTTCTACTACTATAGTAGTAATAATAGTACTAGTAATAGTAATACTAGTAGTAGTACTAGTACTAGCTGCTTCTCTACTACTACTATTATATCTTCTATACCTCTTACTAATCCTACTATCCTAGGTAGCTCTAGTACCCCCCCTAGTCTCCCCCTAGTAACCCCCCTTACTAATAATACTTATTCTAATACTTCTAGTATTATTAATTCTATTATTATATATAAGGTCCCTTACTATTACTACCTTTAGGCTATAGTAAAGTAGTAGCCTAATATAAAAAATACTATTACCTATCTTCCCTACTATATTAAGACCTAGAGTATATACTTATCTCTTTAATACCTCTCTACTACCTCTCTACTATCCTAACCGTTCTAGCTACTAGTAATAAGTACTTCTACTATACTAGCTAGTATAGTAAGCCTTATATCTCTATAAGCTTATCCCCTTCCCTACTATTACTACTCCTATAGCTATTAGTCTATTACTAACCTATAGTAAGCCTTATATATTACTACTACTACTACTCTTACCCTTAAGGCAGTTTTTAAGGACCTCTATAAAGAGGCTAACCCCTACTTTTATTACTACCTTATAAGTATATATATATCTCTATACTTCTCTAGTACCCCTTAGCCTAACCCTTTCTAAGAGGAGATTAAGAAAGCTTAGCTTATAAGCCTGAAGGCCCTTTAGATAAAGGCTTTTAATATATTAGTCCCTAATACTAAGTATAAAGTAGTATAAAAGGAGGAGAAGTAGCTTCTTTACTAGTATAAGGTTCTTACTCTTAAGGGTACCTACTTTGCTATAAAATAGTAAGCTAAGTAGGCTAAGTTATTAGCTAAGAGTACTAAGATTATTATTACTACTACTTAAGACTAGGTTATTATACTTTATAAGTAAACTAAGGCTATTAAGGCTTAGAGTGCTCTCTTCTCTAACTAGACTAAGTCCTATACCTATATTATATATCCTTCTCTTACTCTAGTACCCCCCTAGTACTCTCTTATAGTACTAATAATAGCCTTTAGTATACTAGTAAGATTAACTTCTAAGCTAGTAAATTAGATCTTAGAAAAGGTACTACTAATAATAATTAGGAGGAGTCTAACTAATAAGCTCTAGTACTCTCTATATACCTCTTTAGTACCCCACTAATACCTCTCTACTATTTATTTAGTTAGTTACTTATCTCTAGGCTTAGAATACCTAGCCCTTAAGCCTCTCTACTCCCTAGCCCTAGTACTAAAGGGATAATAAAACCTAGCTACCTTATAGCTATATAATTATTAACTTAGTTCCCTTCTAATAGGCTCTTAGTGATCCCTTATTTATAATCCTACTATAGTTCCTTTACTATATTTTACTATAGTTCTTAAGAGTTCTTTTCCTTTTTATACCCTTACTACTTTATTAGATACTATTAGTTTCTCTAGGGGCCCTGATATATAACTATTCTCTCTATATAGTATATATCCTTCTCTTTCTCCTTAATAAAAACTACCTATAGCTTTACTACTACCCTATAGAACTTCTCTAACTATAATAGTAAGAATATATTATAGATATAGTATTATATCTCTAAGTTAAGCTTATATACTTTTTTTTTACTAACTACCTATATAATTATAAATAGCCCTAGATACTTATCTAAGAGCTTCTTTATAGGGCACTTTTACTATATAAACCTTACTAATAGTAGGACCTTCTCTCTTACCTTAAATACTACTATAGATTGCTTTATATTATACTACCTCTTATAGTTCTTGTTAGCTATCTCTAGTATCTAGAGAATTATAGCCTATTAGCTCTATAGCTACTATACCTAGTCTCTTATTAATAGGACCTCTGTTAGTAAGGCCCCTTCTAGCTTTATATCGTTCGCGTTGCGTGGTACATAGCCTATTAGGGCCTCTGCTAGTACTATCTAGATCGCGCTATGCTAAGTACTATTATAGATAAACTTAGCTATTAGTAGTTACTTTACCTAATTATTCTACTCTAAGCTATAGAAAGCCTAAAGGAAGTACTTAACATTCTAGTTTTATTACTCTATCTAGCTATCTACCTATAGGTAGTAGGCTATACTTAGCCTCTACTTAATAGCTAGTAGGTAGCATACTACTAACTAAAAACAGCTAGTAAAGAGAGATCCTTAGTTAGATACTATTACTACTAGAATACTAAATCATAAGAATACCCTTTTAACTAAGAAGGATACTAACTAGTCTACTATTAAAGTCTCCTGCATAGGTATATATAGTATATACTTCATAAGTTAGTCTACTATAACTAAGATACTATTATAGCTCTCTCTAGTAAATCCTTTTAATTTAAGTAGCTTAGTAATAAAATCTAAGATAACTTATTCCTATAGTTAGCTAGATAGTAGTAAAGGTACCAGTTCCCTATAGAGTAAGTAGTAGTATAGCTTTATCTATTAATAAGTTATATATATTTAAACATACTTTATTATATCCTTCTTTATTAATCTCTAGAAAAACATCTATCTAATCCTTTTAAGTATATAAGTTACCCCTAGGTACTCTCTAGCTAGCTTATTATAAAATACTACTATAATCTTTATCCTTAGTATATACCCTTCTAGGATAACTACCTTACCCTTATACCTAAGGACCCTATCCTCCCTCTCTAACTAGTTATTCTCTAGCTTTTACTACTCCTTAGAGGTAATTACTTTATTAGCTTGCTACACTACTATAGTTTCCTCTTCTAAGCTTAGAGTAAGTTCTTCTAGTAGTAATAGGTATACCCCTATTAACCTACTACTAACAATTACCACTACCCTTTAGGTAAACCTACTTAAAAAGCTTTTTAGAAATATACCCTATACCTCTTAGTCTTCTATGCCTAAGGGCTAATAATCTAGCTACTACAATAGTCTATTAGCTATATTCTCCTTTTCTAGCTAGTAATTAATCTTAAAGTTAAAAAGAGATAGGTCCCAAAGCAACCTTACTTACTAACTATTAAGCTAGAGCTTACTAGTAAGGTAATAGTAGCCTAAGGAGTCTATTAAGAATATAATCCTACTCTAGGTATATAGGAGGTAGTACCTCTAGTATATAGCTACCTCTTAGATTATAAGTAGTTTAGCCTCTAGTATACTATACTATAGTTTAGTGCCCTTTAGCTTTCTAGATAAAAAGGTAATAGAGTACTACTAGTTCTCTACTAGCTATAATAAGATAGCTCTAATTATAAAGTTTAATATATCTATCTCTACCTATATTAGTAATACTAGGTTAAAGTACTATAAGATAGAGGCTTAGGTAAATATAATTTAGAGCTTATAAAAAGCTTTAATTACCTTCTTAGTTATTACCTTCTCCCCTACTACCTTAGCTATTAGTTAGTTTATAAGGGAGGTATATACCTTAAAGTAGTTCTTAATAAAGTACTAATAGAACCCTATAAACTTAAGAAAGACCTATATATCTTTAATACTAATAGGGAGTAGCTACTAAGTAATTACCTCTATATATTCCTACTCTATAGTAATACCCTCTAGAGATACTATAAACCCTAGAAACCTAATTATCTTAATATAGAAAATATACTTCTCTAGGTTAGTATACAAGCTAGTAATATTTAACTAGTGCAATACCTCTTTTACTACCTCTATATAACTAGCCTTATTCTTAGTAAAGATTAAGATATTATTAAGGTATATAATATAGGTAGTATCTACTAGCCTAGCTAAAGTATTATTTATATATACTTAGAAGGTTACTAATATATTAACTAGCTTAAAAGGTATAATATAGTACTTAAAGTACCTATACTATATCTAAAATGTTATTTTTTACTTATTACTAGTATAGAATCTTACCTAGTAATATATATCCTTAAGGTTAAGCTTAGTAAAATACTTTACCTCTCCTAAGCAGTTAAGGATCTCTCTAATTAGTAATAGTAATATATAGTTCTTAACTATAACCTTATTAAGGCTATAATAGTCTATATAGAGATATAACTTACCCCTCTTCTTTAGTATAAATAGGATTAGTACTCTTGTAAGGCTCTATAAGGGCTAGATCTACCCCTTACCTAGCGCGTTATTAATATACTTCCTTAGCTCTTCTAACTCCTTCTCTATAAGAGAGTAAATAGGGCTAAACAGTAGTTCTACCCCTAGCTCAAGGTTAATAGTATAAAAGCAACCTTTATCTCTAGCTAGTTTAGCTACTAGGTTTATATTAAATATATATACCTATTCTTAATATTCTTCTAGTAGCTTAAATCTCTTTATCTTCTCTTCCTTTTCTCTCTCTACTATATAAGGTAATAGCTCTAGTACCCCCTTAGCTCCCCCCATATATAAGTAGTAGACCAATAGGTTATATACTAGTATTACTACTACCTCTCTTTATACCCTCTTTAATACCTTTTTTCTCTAGATAAGTTATAAGTAGCCTTCCCCTAGTAAATAAGTCTACTTAATTATTACCTACTTAAGATTTAGCTATACCTTTTACCTCTAGGGGATCTCTAGGATAGTATTATATATACTTATATTACTTACCTAATAGGTATAAAACTATACCTTTCTTACCTCTATATTATCTATTACTTCTATTACTAATACCACTACCTTATAATTAAGTACCTTACCTTTCTATATCTCTAGTAATTCCACTCCCTCCCTATAAACCTCTAGCAGTACCTCCTTATATAATATCCTTTAATATATAATATTCTTATTTACTTTAGAGTTAATTAATACCCTTTCTTTTCTCTATATACTAGCTACTCTAATATAGAAGTCTACCTTAAAGTAGTAATATAGTTTCTCTCCCTAGGGGATCTATATACTATTAACCCCTATAGCTACTAGCTAGGCTACTAGTATATAGTACCTACCTATATAACAAAGCTAGTTATACTTATAGTACTTCTTCTCTATATACTCTATTAATATATATTCTAGCTTACTATAGTTAAAGTATATAGAAAAGCCTTAGGAGTACCTTAGGGGTTATCTATACCCTCTTTATTTCTACTTAACCTATAGCTTAGGTATAGGCATATATATAGCTACCCTAGGTATTAAGACTAACTATTACTCTTCTAATTTATCTAAGGGGGTAGCTAATACTAGCACTAGGGTAATAGCTAGGGTCTACTAGTTCCTTCTCTCTTATAGCCTTTACTAGTCTTCTATTATTATTTTAGTATATATCTTTATAAGTATCTCTACCCTCTTTACTATATTATTTAGCTCTTAATAAGTAGCTAGTAGCTTATATACTAAGATATAGCTTTATAAGTCTAGGAGTAATTAGTTTAAGATATAGATTACGTACTACCTCTTTAGTTAGAAGTCTAGAATCTCTACCTTAACTATTTTATACTAATTAATAAATTATTAGTATATCTACCTAGGTTTCTACTATATCTTATCTAGCTCTATAGCTATACTAAAAGCCTATATATTATTATTAGTAATACTATTATAGAGCTAGGCCTCTATCTATTTCTAGGTAATTAGGCTAATATTACTACTATATTAGAGGTTAACATAGCTCCTCTAGCTATATAATAGGTTACTTTCTAAGTAAGCCTCTATAAACTAGACTTTACTCTTATTAACTATAAATTCTTCCTTAGTAATAGAGAATTAGCCTTATAACTTAAAAAGGAAGTCTTTAAGGTTATTCTAGTTACCTCTCTTATATTAAATAGGGGCTAATTACTTAATAAGGGTATTAGTATATAAGTACTTAAGCTCTAGCTAGGTAGCTATAGGTTCTCTACTAGCTATATATATATTATTAATAGACTCCCTATTTCTAAGGGCTATAATCTATTTAATTATCTTTTTCTTTCTTACCTTAGTTACTTTATTATTAAGAAGGGCTCTTAGCTACTTCTCTATTAACCTATTAAGATTAGTTATATACTACTCCTTTACTTTAGTCTTACTAGTATCTAGCATAAGCTACTATATCACTAGGCTGCCTTACTAGGTAATAAATTAGAATTAGGTTAATTATACTAATACTATTACTACTCTAATAGTTAGTATACCTATAAATAAAGAGAGATTAAAATATATTAGAAGCTATATAGTACTAAGTAAAAGAGTTAGTAGGAGAGTAGTTAGAGGTCACTAGTAACTATTATTCTAATCTATCTTCTCTTTAAACCTTAATACTATTGTAAAAACCTCTTTTATATGCCCTTTGGCATAATGTTATTCCGTTCCGCGGTATCCCCCGGGCCCCACCCAGTGCCCCGCCGGCCCCGAAGCCGGTACTACTTTTAGGAACCTGACACCACTCACGTCTTCCGACGGCTATATGATGGACAAACATTGGCGACAAAGATTTTCGTGGCCCAATGGCAACTTCAGATCCCACTATGTTTCATTAAAAACTGAGTTGTCATCCGCCTGCGGCCTGTGCTAGGTGAGACTGGAATGCGGGGTGTGTCAGCAACAGGTAGTTGATATGTGACCAACTGGTTGATCGAGTGGAGATCCACAACAGCAAGGCGGCCAGTCAGGTGTTGCAAATCGTATATTCGCATGGGCTATTCTGGCGAGATAGGCTATTTCAACTACTTTCTCTGGATGCAGACGTCGGGCAGCGATACATAGTTTGCGCTATTGGTGGAAGCGGGTATGTACGTTGGCGACGAAGGAGATCTCTCGGGTGTGAACATCTCACCCAGTCGAGACTGGTGAGTGGGAAAAGAATTGGAAGAAAGGGTGTCGAAATTTGGCGTATAAAGACCATGGCTGTCGCCCGTCTCCTCTCAGTATCTAGAACCACATCGACATCGCATCATCAGCCATCAGCCAAAGAAGCCAACTCTTCTGCCTGCTGGAAATACCTTTGCAGACCCCATTGAAGAAGAAAAAAAAACGAAAACAAAGATGCTTCTCAAGAACCTCGTTCTCCTCCTCACGGCCGAGCTTGCCGCCGCCGCCGCAGTCGGTCCGCCCAAGGACTACTCTCCCGAGGTCATCGACCTCAAAGCCACCGAGCTTCAGCGCCGCGCCGCCTGCGCCGCCGCCGGCGTCGTCAACGGCCAATGTGGCCGTTACTACCGTGGCACGGGCTGCAACGACCAGATCGGCGCCAATGACCCTGGTGTAGGTCCCCACCACGCTCGTCTCCTGATCGGGCTGTCACGCCCTGCTTCATACTTTGTTTGCTGATTCTGGACCGAATGCAGAGATGCAGCGGAACGTGCTACAGGTCCTCCGATCCCATCGCCAGCATCAAGGCTGTCGGCGACGGGACCTTCGGCACCAACTGTCAGTTGTACTACGACGACAACTGCCAGAACCAGATTGGACAGACTGGAAACGCAATCACTGGAGGAGGAAAGTGTTACACGCCTCCGGGTGGCAGGACTGGACACAGCTACTTGTGCTGGTACAGGTGCTAATTTGCTGTTCGATCGTGTTGAGGGGGTTGTTCGTACATTTCTTCAAACACCTATTACAGACGTCACTCATTTCAGTTAATTCTGCTTCTTCTCTTATTCAGCATGGCTCCGGGACTCTTTTGAATGTTCCGGCTGCCTGCGTGATATGTGAGAAACCGGAGGCCTGGATTTTGGAAACTCTAGCAGGATCTTCAGCTTTTGAACAGCATCGAGTCCATCAATCTTTCGGAGTCTGTTTGTAGACACTTTGATGCTGCATTGTCTATTGAGTATCTAGTTATCAAAGCTGACTCGGTTTGGTCCTTTATGGTGGCCTTCAGAAGTGTTTGAGATGCTTTGCAGATAGCGAACAAAGATGCATTGGACTTTTTGTTCGTCTAATAAGTGACTGGCTAACCTATGCGTTGGGTAACAAGAGTTCAGATGAACAACCGACCCTAAGTAAAACCTTCGGATCAATGATAGAGACTATTTGATGCACGACTTTTGTGCTGATAGACTGTAATGCGATAGTAAATAAAAAATCCAAAGAAACCCTCTGCGAGGGCGAAATTCGTGCATGTGTCAAGAGGTCCTATAATGACAAACCCAGCCGGTACATGACGTACGTACTCTTTAACTTCCGTGTCACATATGCAGGTCGTTGAAATAACCAATCGCTGCTGCGAATAAATGTTACACAGTATTTCTTCTGACCAGGAAATACTCATGAACTGCAGTTATATGTCTCGTTACTCCCTGATAAGGTTACAGTGAAACCGAGAAGTGGAAGCACTAGCCTAAGCTATACGTAATAAGGGTATGGTTAGTCAAGCTATTCCCTGCCTCATCAGCAAAGCTGCCTAAGCTATTGTAGATCCTGTATCACGTGGGTGAGTTATCTCGAGCATCGATGGCTGCTCGGAACTGTTAAGACGTCATCGATTGCCGTGTTTGTATACCATGTGGCACGCAAGAACATAAGGATTCACTTATTACCGTATGTATATCAAATGAACTGGTCGGGTATGAGCCATCTTACGTCTCATTCAATTTTCACCTCCCACATGATTCACTCCCACATGCTCATGCTCATGCAAAAAGAAGAAGAAGAAGAAGAAGAAGAGAAAACGACCATGATGAGATTCACCAACTATAAGTCAAGAGGAAAATTGTTCAGTTGAAAGCCTCTTTCGATGAGCAGATCCTTTCTGTGCGACCTCATCCTCAGAATACACGGGTGTGTGTGTGTGTCTATATCCCACCGGCACTTGTGGACTGCCGTAGTCGCGATCGATCACTTGAAGACTTTTTCTTTTCGGCTTGGTTGCTGTTGATTGGGCCTGACAATAGTACTACACAGTAACATCGCTCCATGAGCAAGGCAGTCGCAGACGCGCGACTGACTCGCGCGCAGATGACAGTGGGGATGGCTAGGTAGAGTGACAGAGGGACTAGTCCTGCCAGTAATCAGCGCTGCTAGCACACTCAGGTGCGACGACGTACCGTCCATCGCCGGGAGGGAGAACTGGGCCAAAGAAGAGGATCGTAGGGCGGAGATTAGAGTTGGGGTTTCAAGCTTTGCCTCTAAAACACCAGACAAGCATCAAGGAGCAGAAAGTGTCGCGAACACATTGATTTCTCATCCATTCGCACGCTCCGGCGGGCTGCTGACTGTACAGTGTGCTGCGGTATAATCAGAGAAATGAAGGAAGTGAGAGTGTGAGAGAGAGCCTCGTGCCAGTCGATTGGAAATCAATCGCGCACCCGCGCGTCAAAGGTTCAATCAGCGAAAGTGGCAGCAGAGCCAAGGCAAGCCAAGCCGAGCAGAATAAAGTATAGTACAGTAGAATAGCGTTTAAACAGCAATAGAATAGATCGCGGCAGATGGGAAGAAGGACGGCGCTTCATTTTGGAAACTAGATCCTACTGTTGACGGTTGACATTGACACATGCAGAAAAGCCGGACCAGGAATGATGAGGGTTAGCTTAGTGACACCTCACCTCAGTCTCAGTCTCATTCTCATTCTCACCCTTCCTCTCACCCTACTCTCACCTCACTCCCTTCCCGCCCTTTAGAGCTCGAGCCCCCCCCTGTCGGCGATGGCTGCCGAAGAAGACCGCGCGCCATGCTCCAACTCTTTCCTTTAAGGTTTTTTCCCTCTCTCTTCCCTACACAATTGCCTCATCAATCCACAAAGACCAACTGGGCTCTTCAGTCTGTCTCCCCTTCCTTTCCGGCAACCGACTTTCGCTTCGCTTAGAATAAATACTCTGCTGCATCTGCTGGACGCAGCGGCGCCCGATTGTTGCATCTCCTCGCTGCATGCACATCGTATAAAAAGCCCGTGTCCTTCTCGCAAAAAAAAAAAAAAAAGGGATATGGAGCAGAGCCCCGAAGCGCAGCAGCAGTCGCCGCCAGACGGACAAGCGGCCAACCGCGAGTCCGACGCACTTCCGAGACCGCGCCCCTTGGCCTGCACTCCATGCCGGCGCCGCAAGGTAAGGGGCTGATCTTCGTCCCCTCCCGGCTCGATCTTCTCGGTAGCGTGTTCTGGGTTCTCAGTCCTCGAATCAGAGAGGTGGATGGAGGGGATATGACCCAACACACTGGCGGGATGGCTGAGCGAGCCCGAGAAAACTTGGGGAAAGCTGGGCTAACTGATGGGACGGCTTGTCCTTAAACAACAGATTAGATGTGACCACAAGACCCCAGTCTGCTCGAACTGCATCAGGTACGGCTTGGAATGCGTCTGGCCCGAAGGCCGTCGCTCTTCTGGACGTCGCCAGAGACCGTAAGTCGCCCTTACCACCCTTCCTTCACCTACAATCTCACACATCATGGAGAGGGGGAGGGGGGAAGGGGAGGAGGGACACTCATGTGACCCCTATCTCCGACCATGATTAGCTTATCCGATGGCTGACACACTGGCCATGTCGCTGGGTCCAACAGACTCTATGAAGATGTAGTCTCGAGACTGGCTCAGATGGAGAAGTTGGTGGAGGAGCTCCAAACCTCAAAGCCAGAGCGAGAAGGGACATCTTCACAGCCCATGAGCCAAAGCGAGACACCGGCAACCGTGTCACCCCTAGCGGCGGCAACATCGTTGTCGAATCAGCAATCTCCCTTGCAGAGGCAAAATACTAAGAGCGCGAGCCCTCCATCAGCTCACCCCGACTCTTATTCCTCGCCGCCGTCAGTCACATCGTCGACGAGGTCCAGGCCATACTATGCCGGCGCCTCTGATGAAACTGCAGTCATCGCAGCAGGTACCAAGCATGGCCTTCCGTCCTCCGGAGCATGAATTCAATGCAAACTCACGTTGGCTGACAGTCGAACCAGGCATCTGCTCTCTGCTTTCAATACGAGGGCTGACTCGGATTGAGCTTCTCATTGGAGACGCTAGATTCACGGATGGTATGCGTAGTATACGGCCAACGGTCACGGCTCTATACCATCAGCCATGCTTGAGCCACGCCGATTTAAACCACCCTTTGCCCTCTAACCTTGTCATCATGGACTGCGTAGACGGTAAGTCGCTCAACCGATGCCACTAGCACCGCTCGTGACAGGCGGTGCAGTCAAACAATATGGAAAATGTTGCTGAGCTCAGGCTACCAGAGTATCTCGCGACGCTGAATTTCGCCATGCAGACTTTCCAGGAACACGAGCTGCGAGGCGCGCTACGGTCCTATTTCCAAGGCCAGCCTCCCACTGACCCAGGTTGGCGCATGGCCGTCAATGTGATCATCGCACACACCCTCCGCAAGAGGCATCGCATGCGGAACAAGGACGAGTACCAGGTTTACATCTACAATGCCCTCGGGATGGTTCCCAGCATCATTCTACGCCCGCCGACGCCCATGACCATAGGGGCGCTGTTGTCGACCGTGAGTCCAAGGGGCCTTCAAGAGCATCGCCTCTGGAGTTAGTTGTCGAATGTGACTGACGAGCCCCTCCCGCAGGTCATGTATTTCAACTTCACGTCTGAATTCCACATCGCCATGACTCTCATGGGCCTCACCGTACAGCTACTTCTGATGGCGGGCTACCACCGGCCCGAGGTCTATACAGCCCTCCCATCACTGCAGAACAGCGATCCCGCAGACCACCCCCACCGTCGCCGCCTGTTCTGGCGTGCGTACATCATCGACCACGACCTCATGCTGCGAATGGGCAAGCCCCCGCTCATCAGCGATGAATTCCTCCTCGACCTGCCCGAGGAGAACCCGGCCGACGGCTACAGCATGTACTACTACCCTGGCGACGTGACGCTCAACCTTTTCCTCCAGCAGGTCCGCCTCGCCCAGATCCAGGGCCGTATTGTTGCCGCGCTGTACCGCCGCACCGATGTGCCGCCCGCCGAGCTCGAGGCCGAGATCCGGCGCCTCGACGCCGATCTGCAGGCGTGGCGCGAGAGCATCCCGCCCATGATCCGCGCCGAAAACGTTGAGGCGCTACTAGACGGCGACTATTACAGAATGGTGGGCCTGACGACGCTCCACTTCACGTACTTTCAGCTCATCGTGGCCATCCACTCTGCCGCTTTGAGGTTGCCGTCGCTGGAGGATCAGGAGGGTACGGAAGCCATCGATATAGGCGCGAGTCTCGCTTTGTGTGTGAGCGCGTCTCGCGCCGCCATTTCGCTCTTGAATTACCATCAGATCGAGCATCCGTACACACCGTAAGTCAACGGGAACCCACATGACAGGGCTCGCGTCGCAAACTCGCTGACACCGTCTAGATACCTGTTGTATCAAGTGGCTTGGAGCGTAGACATCCTCTTTGTCAACATCATCCAGAACAAGACGAAACCCCGCGCACATCGCGATCTTGACCTCCTCCGCAACGTAATTCGCTTCTTCGAGAAGTACGACCCGATGCACCAGTCGGTGATATCGTACCATATCATCAAAGTCATGGCTGACGTCGCCGCTTCCGTCCTGGCGGATACACCATTGCAGCCGCCGCACACGCTCCCCGTCCCCCTCGGGCCCTCGCCCACCCGCAAACAGCCCCAACAAGCCGCTCCGTTAACGGCGGGGTTACCCGTGGATGCCTTCTCGCCCCCAATGGGAGGAGCTGGGCCAGCCAACAGCGACAGTTTCAACAGTGGCACTACCGACGTGTTGGGTTCCATGACGAGCCTCTCCATGTCCGACACGCAGCAGCAACAGGGCCTCATGGGCCTCGTGGAGGGGCTGGCGCAACCCAACGAAGGCCTGTTCTTTCCAGGTTTCATGGACATGGCTGTCGACTGGCGGCTGCCAATGGATTACCAGCCAGAGCTGTGGCAGTACGACAGTGTTCAGGATAATCAGTTCCCCCCCAAAAATTGAGAACAAGCCGCAGTTGAACCGGGGAGAGAGCCAGGCTTGGCGTCATCGCCCCCCACCATAACGGACCGTATCCGGTCGTCCAGCGGTAGACGGTGGCATCGTTGGTTCGGGAAGTTCACCGAAAGACGCTTTACGTCGCCGGCGTCTATAAATGGTTCCACATGGCGTCCGCCTGCCTGTCGACAAGTGCTGCACCGTCCAGCACGCGACTGACTACATACCCGAGCCAATTGATACCCGGTCCTCACTGACAAGAAAGAGAGAAGGGAGGGAAGGAAAAAAAAAAAAACTCCAAGCTGCTCGAGGCAGGAAACGACGTCACCAACCCGCGCCAGAACGTTGTCGTGTCGTGAAGCGGAAGTGAATCCATCATTGCTCACACCAACAACGGGCAGATGTTGCGCAGTTGACTGGAACCGACGGCATTGAAAGAGGATACCCGGGGTTGGGATGGGGAGGGTTCCAGCAACGGTATTGGATGCGTATGAAGGCCGGGCTAGGCGAATGCAGGGTGCGCGTACCTGGGCCTCAGGGAGAGCGGCCAACAGCAGAGAATTTCGCGGCGACAACCGAGCACATACTCAAAACGCAGGCAACTGGCATTGGGTTTTTCTGCTTCGCACACCTTACCCCCCCTCCCTGACATTCTCTACTCGCCTCATGTTCATTTTCTCAAATGTCAGTGCCGCCAATGACAGATATGCCGTTCAGAGAAACACAACATGCGGAGCGAGACACATGTCTCGCTGGCCGAGACGACCAAAACACTCACTCATAGAGAAAGGGAACCTGCCACTAAGAAACAATCCCGACAGAGAACACCCTTTTTCTTCCTTCTCTCTTTCAATATCTTATCCTCTACTCAATTGTGAGGTTTCTTCTCCCCTTGCACAATCCGCACGTCCGTGAAGACAACCCCCCGTCGATAGGCAGCCAAACAAAGTCCGGGGTAAAAGGCAATCGTGACGTCAGCCCTCTTGCCGGCCTTCTCGGTTTCACGTTTTCCACTCTTTGACCACCCTAGTCGGTTTCTATCGTTCGGGTTTTGAGGGACAATATGGCGAAGCCAGAAATCCTGCGCACGTTTTTTATTCCTGGAATGTTCAGACCCTGATCTATCACACAACACGCCCCTCGTCGATCCCGATTTCTCCCTTCAGCCCGTTCCTGCGTTGCCGCCATGGTCCTCGATGCGACATCTATATTCAGCTCCATTCCATGTCCTCACTCCTGTCGACAGCATCCACATTAGGACAGCGACTGCCATCACAACGACGGCGACGCCTCCACTGCATCGTCATCTGAGCGGGCTTCGGGATCACAGCACCACCCCAAAGCAAAATCGGCACCACAGCCTACCTCATGATGGTGTTGGAGGAGAAGAAGGCCTCAACCAAGGACAGGAGACGACGGTCGGCGGCGCACCCGCCCAAGACCTTCAGAGAACGCTTCCTCCATTCGCTGCCCTATTACACAGGGCCTTACGGCGTGGGCTTCCTCGAGATCGAGGCGCCTGTTCACCATCCGCGTGTCTTTTCCGAGCTCAGGCGCGACAATGTGCCCCTGCTCCGGCTCGACACCGTCCTGTTCGCCGTCTACTACCCGTGCACTTTAAAGACCAAGCCGGACGACCACACCGCCCCTGAGAACGGCTATGAGGGAAGGGAGAAGAAGAAGAAGGCCGGCGAAGAGGGCCCGAAGCTCTCACGGGTCACTTGGCTCCCGCGTCCGCGAGTCCTCACCTGCAAGGGCTATGCAAAGTTTTTCAGCGTCCCCCACCTTCCGGTAACAGCCTACATCGCCTCCACATCCATGTTCACCAAGCTTCCGGCTTTTCGCAATGCAAAGCTTGCAGAACACTGGCCGGAGGACATGCTGGGCGATGACGGGCCGGCCGGGCAAGCGGCACGTAACGAGGAGGCGAGCTCCACCACCAAGCCAACATTTCCCGTCATCATCTTCAGCCACGGCCTCGGGGGCTCCCGGATGAGCTACAGCTCCATCTGTGGAGAGCTGGCCAGCTATGGATTCGTCGTCGTGGCTGTGGAGCATCGGGATGGAAGCGGTGCCAGGACTTATGTGAACCTTCCCGAGAGCCAAGAGGTGTCCGACAGCGACTCCTCCGTGGCTCAGGCATACGTCAAGAGCGTGAGCGCCAAGAAGATCAAGAACAAAAAGAACAAGGGCACGCAGAGAGACCAGCACTACTGCGTCGACTACCTCTTCCCCAAGGACAACGCCCAAGACACAGCGCCGCACAACGCCCGGGGAGTCGACACTGAACTGAGGACCGCCCAGATCGAGATGAGGATGACTGAAATGGAGGAGTCTTACCGCATCCTAGGGTACATTAACAGCGGCCGGGGGCACGAGGTCGAAGCCATGAACCTGAGAAGAAAGGGCAACGTTGCCTCCAGTTCCAAAGGCTTGACAGGGATCATTTGGGAGGATTGGAAGGACAGGATGTTCCTCGACAACGTAACCATCATGGGTCACTCGTTCGGCGGGGCGACGACTGTCGAAACCTTGAGGACGGAGTCGCTCACCTGGGTCGGCCAGGGAATTATCCTCGATGCATGGGGACCGGCCACGCCTCAGGCGGGAGAAGACGCTCGGCACCGCGTCAAAAAGCCACTACTGTCAATCGGATCCGAGGCCTTTATGCACTGGCAGGAAAACTTTGATAGGCTCGTCGGAATTTGCAGGGAAGCGCGGGCAGAGGATGCACCCACTTGGATGATGACCATCCGCGGGTCGACCCATCTCTCTCAGACCGACTTCGCCATTCTGTATTCGACCTGGATGGACTTGCTGATGAAGACTCTGGTCAACCCCCTGAGAGCCATCTATCTCACAATATCTCCGTCACTTGAGTTTCTCAAGATGACTCTGCCGCCGAAACACACAAAGTATAACACGTGGGTTGACGAGAAGATTCTCAAAATGACCGAGCCGCCATCCGAACCACTTGGTGTGGTGACCCACGACCACCGCCCTGACGATCGATGGATCGCCGTCCGACTCAAGGTGGATAATGAGGCGACGCTGCGATTGAAAAGCTGGATCCGGCACAAGAAGCGGGTGTTGTTCAGGAAGGGCCAAGGATCGGGCATGCCTTCGGGGCTGATCAACTGGGGCGAGGGCAACGAGGTCTGGATGCACGTGAGTCCGGGCTGCGAGTCCGTGGAGAAGCATATGCGGAGAAACGAGCAGGGGACTCGCGAGAACCAGGCCTAGCTGGCTTTATGTACGAGTCGATCCATGTGCTTTGTAACACCTGTATCTTGTAAGCTGGTTAGCCTGGATAACGATTCCAAATGTTGGCGTTTAAGAGGGCCCGGGACAGGCCTACCACACACATGTATAGACAGGCAAAAATAAACTCTGGACCCCTGATCCAATCGGAGGTGCCTGTGTCTCGCAGATGCGCTTGCTTGGTTTTCAAGGATATGGGCTCCCCTGGAGAATTGACAATTGGTCGCCAGTATGAAGCGTAGAAGAAAAAGAGGGACCGCCTGGACTACGTACCTCAGTAGAAGAAAAAGAGAAACATGGCTCCAATTCCAGTGTTGATTGGTCAACCATTTCTCCGAGCCATCGGATGACTGGACGGACGGGCGACGGGGAATGCAAGCCAGCTAGCCACACTAGCTGGATGGGTGCCATTGATCCCGGGGGGACGTTCTGACGCTGACGAGCAGAGGTTGGTGCGTGGTACGCTTTGTCGTGAAGAGGCGGTGGCTTTGGTTTGAAGTATGGCGCGAGGTGATGCTCGGACTCATGGGCCGGAGAAAAGCTGGCTCCCCGGACGCGAACTGGGTGTTTTGGAGAAGCAATTTCGTTCGATTGGTTGAGCTAGGATATTTGTCGTTTGCCCATCTCTAGGCCGGTGGCGGCGGTCACAAGGTGGCTTGTCCCACCTGCAGGCCAAACTGCTTGAACATCCTATTCCTGGAATTCAGGTCTCGCTTGGCTGCACCGCCGTCATTTTTTGGATGGAGATTTGTGTGTGCAGCGGCGGCACACAGCAGCGCCAACTTCCAAGACATGACCTTGGAGAGGGGGTTGACAGGGAGGTCATTGATCGTGGCATGCAGGTCGGTGAGCAGGGTGGTTGGTGGTGGGGTACATGATCTGAGTGGATGGGATATAGCTGTCAGTTGATGGGATGATGAGGATATGAACTGTGTCTGTCTAGGTCCCTAGGACTGTTTGGTTAAGCGCGCTGGACGAAAGTTTGATATACAGTGGGGTATCAAAAGTATCCAACCGCACCCCACTAACGCGTTGCAACGCAGTTCCCTCAAAACACCTCCCTCCCTTTTACATACTATAACTTAATTAAAAAATAAGTGATTTATAGTAACTTTCTTCTCTTTTATTAAGCAATTAAAGGGGTATTAATAAACTTATAGAACTCTAGTAAGTAGCTATTATTACCTTTATTATATCTAGTTTTACTTACTAATAAGCTATAACTATATATAGCTACTCTAAGACTGCTATAATAGATACTCTTTAATAATTCTAAGAATATAATACTATTTAATCTCTACCCTAGTTAGAGAGGCTAGAGAAACTCTTGAAGTAGGAGAAAAGGTTTATTATAAGGTTAGCTTAAATTAACTTCTAGTAAACTTATTAGAAGCTTTAATAGTAATAAAAAGACTAAGTAAGTATTAGTATTATTAAGTATATCTTATATAGTACTAACTTTTATAAATAGTAAGTAATAAAAAGGCTATTTATTATAAGAGAAGTAGTATTTAAAAAGCTTTAATTTACTTTATTTTAGCTATAAAATATTAAGGGGTTAATATAAGTATAGATATTACTAAACTAACCTTTTTATCTAGCTTATTTATTAATCTACTTTTAATATAGATATAGTTCTCTAATAAGTCTTTCTATTAAAATAATACTTACTTACTTTTTACTTAAGCATTTTAATTACTTATAGATTAATAGAATAAGAAATATATTAATCTTATAAGCTATATAAAAGTAAGTATTTTAATTATAATATAGGAGATAATATAAAAAAAGAACTAAAATAGCCTAGTCTTTTTAATTTATAATATTATAATAAAATAGTAGGGTTATAGCTTAAATAGCTATATTATATATTTATATAATAATTATTTACTTTATTATAATAAGATAGTATATTTTATATATAATAATACCTCTATTTATAGCTTAGTAAAGGTAGTTAACTAGATACTTAACTAAGAGATTTCTTAATTAGATTAGCCCACTTATTTACTAGACCTTAACTTAATTAAGTATATCTAATAGATAATAAAGGATAACCTATAAAAGCTATACCTAGAAGTATTTAATTTAAAGAAAAATAAGTTAGATATTAGAAAATTCAAGGAGTAGTTAACTACTATATAGGAAGCTATCTTATAAGAGAAGATTTAGGTACTTATAGAGTTACTACTATAATACCTTAAAGCAGTTATCTAAGCATAGGATTAGTATATATAATATTAATTAGTAAACTCTAGGCTTTAATTTTACTATAGTTTAGCTATATAAAACCAAAATTTGGTTATTTTATAGCTAATTAAAGTCATGGTTTAAAATGCTGGTGGGTAGTATAAGTGGGTATTAGTGGGTGCGGTTGGATACTTTTGATACCCTACTGTACAGATGAGATCTTTGGGGAGGATCCCGAGAGAGGGACCTTGATTGGGAGGAAGAGAGGAGTTCGGACGAGCGGTGCGGCAACGACCAAGCCTCCCTATGTCGTCCACAGCTTCAACTTCAGGGGAAGCCAAGAAACAAATCGGCATTGGTGGAGACCGGCCGAGAAGAAGATACCTAGGTACAGCAAAGAACGGCCCTTCCTCCGTACAGGTAGGGTCGAAATATAAGCCAACGGCCGGAAACACGTGATGGCTTCTTGGCAGGGGGGGTAAGAGGGAGTGCTATGGTTTAAACCCATGCATCTTTCCTGCTGGCAAACAAAAACGTCCGGGGAGGAAAGCCTAGGTTCGACCATGTTCCCAAACGGGCAACTTGAGGTAGTAGCCGATTGGCTAGGGGATGTCTTCCCGGGGCTTCGCCAGAGGGGTGGCGCCTGCAGCGATCCCTCTCCAAGCACGCAACATATAATAGCTCCTCCCAGAAAACGCCTGCGAGTGTGCGTGTGTAGGTACGTGCGCGCGGGCGGGATCCTGGAAGCGCACCCAACCACCTCAGTCGGTGCCTGGGAACTCGTCCTCGTATGTCAAGCCGTAAACAGCATCAGCCATATCCGTCCACTTCACTGCGGACACGATAACCGCTCCATTGAATGGCTTCCCCTACGCCCTCACCCCGCATTCGTTCTTTCTGTGTAACACCACCCACGACGGAGCGGAATGAACGACCGGCAACGCGCCGATGGCTCTTCTTTGTATCGACCGATTTACCTCGTATCCATGATGAAATGGCACGGCAAGGCACATCCATCTTCGCTGTTGTATAGGTACGTTTCAAAACGGAAAGTCGCGCTAGGAAAGACCACGCCCGGACGCTCCCTCGGTTTACCCTCTGTCTACTGCTGGCGGAGGCTGCACCACCTGGACCTCCGGTACTCACCTCAGACTTCTTGCGCGGGGACGTTGGGAAGCTGATCGTCGTTCCGTCCCACCATAGCCTTGACCTTCATAGGACAGGCTGTCCATCTGGTGGTCAGCAAAAGATGCCGCTGCAAGGCAGTAGTTTCTGTGGCCAACGTCAGGGACGGGGCCTTCTCGTCGTAGCCTATTCGCCCGCACAGTCTGTGTTGCGCCGGACGGCCGTGACCATGGCCGTGTGGCCTTTCCGTACCCGGTGGTCGCATCGGACGATCGATGCATGGCGACGTTGGCCGTGAGGCAACTCGACTGTTGCCCTTGTGTGGTTTCCATCCGGTTTGCTGTGTTGTCGTGGAGAATATGGTCTCGCCTTACCAAGTAAACAAGCTCTGCGTTCTGCATGAGGTCGATGCAGCCGAGAGGACCGGGGTCACCGGCAGTAGTGGTGGCAACGGCAGCAGCAGCAGCAAGCAGCAGCAGCAACTGTTTCCCGGTCTATAGCTCCTTCTTGGTTACCCTCTTTTTAGCATCCTGCGTTCAGGAAGTCTTGTTACTATTAGTCTCTGGACCCCGATCTCGTCCCGGCCATCACTGCCCTCCCTACTTTCTCTTCCCCTTCGAAAGTCGTCCCTTTCCGTCATCAAGACTGTCCCTCATTGAACATCTCATCTCTGTTTCAGCAACGTTGCTTTGTCGTACTTTCCTTCCTTGTTTGTCCCTTGCCTCGTCGGTAGCTTATTCGACCGTCCCGTCTCTTTCCTCTTGACCGCTCATTTACCGTCTTCCTCGGCCGCCATCTCTCTCTCTCTCTCTCTCTCTCTCAGCTTCGCCACGAGGCTCACAACATCCACTAATTCACCACCACGATTCGAATTCATACTTCTTCTATCCACATCACATACAGTGTATTCAGCCGTTTCTTGGCCGGTCTGTTTTAGTAAACGCCTCACGAAGCTCCACGAAAATCATCACAAACTAGGAACGCCTTTCTTAGTGTCGCCTCATCCTCCTCAGCGATCGCTAGTCGGCCATTCCTTCTCCAATCTTCACACCACGACTTCATCCACCACCCATCCCCAAACGCAACCGCCACGAGGCCACGACAGCCGAGAATGACTGCGACGGCCGCTGCACCCCGCTCGACCGCACCGCGACACGGCAGGCTCAAGTCTGACAGTCTCCAGAAGATGCTAGATTTGGAGCGTGCCCAAAAGGTGCGCCGATCCAACCCCAACCTGAAGCCTCCGGCCTAGTGCCACCCGCCTCAATTTGGCTATCTTAGCTCCCACCCACTAACATGCCTCATCTTGCAGCTCGAGCGTCTCAAGGGGCATCGGTCCATGCCCGTCTACACCCATCCCTCTCATCTAGCATTTCAACAAGTTCTGCAACAGCATGTAAAACCAGGCCACCCTCCACAGTCTCCGCCGAGACTGAGTCCCTTTCCCATTACCAATGCTCCACCGCCCGCGAAGCCTCTCGCCCCATTGCAGTCTCGCCGGAGAGAGTCATCTGTGCAGCTCCCCATCCCCAAGACAGGCTCACTCCCCTCTGCTATGAAATCTTCCCGCCGAGTCACCGCCCTGCCTTCTTTGTCCATCTCGGTGCCGCCCCTCTCTGCAAACAACAAGACGCAAATCGACCGCGAAGCGGAACGCAAGGAGTCTGTCGAGCACAAGCACAAGACGGTCACTTTTTTGGACGTCGCCGCCCCCGACGAGCCCACCGCCGACGACGCATCCTCCATCTGCCACTCCCCCAGCTGGGAGTCCTTTGGCCAGAACAAGAAGAAGGAGAGGAGGAACGAGGCCAAGATGCGCAAGAAGGAGAAGGAACAGACCGAGAGGCAGTCCGAAAAGGATGCCAAGTCTGTCAAGAAATTGCTGGCCGCTAAGCTCAGCAAGGCTTCTCCGTCGAGGCCTCCCAATGCCTCGAGGTCCATCTCAAGCCCGGTCACGTCTGCCGACGACCAGCTTCGCTCGGCCAGCTCACATGCATTCTATGATCCGCCTCCCCCAATCCGTCCTCAGCACGCCAGGCAGAGGTCTGACTCTGTGGCGATGCAAATCAAGGCTGCGTTGACTGGCTACAAGTCACCAACTCAGTCTCAGCCCGACACGGACCACAGTTTTATCGGCGGCTTGAAGCTTGAGCAGAAGCTACAGGCAGTCGACCCTCGGATGCCTCTCAGAAAACCTGTTCCGTTGCCTTCTCTGACGCATCAGAGAGCCAATTCTTTTGGTCCCGAGGTGAGGGTAACACCACCGGCGTTCAAGGCTCCTGCTCTCCCACGATCTTCCTCATACGGACCTCAGGGAGAGACAAACAAGCATCATGAAGGCAATGACTTCGCTTCAAGGTCAGCACGCGTTGCCTCAATGCATATTCCCTCCTGGTGTCCACCTCTAGTATCTCCCTCGGCGCCGCCTGTACCGGATGTGGGTAACCTCCAGGAGTGGAAACCCCAAACGGCACAAGCACGATTGCAAGACCTTGCCATCGACGACGACGACGATGCCGAGTTGGAGCCTCCTAGCGCACTGAGTGAATTTGTGCTCGAACAAGAGCGAGGCCGAAGGAGGGAGAGCTATGTCCACCAGTCCCGCCAGCAAAGCCGGGAACGGTCCGTCACTGGCTTCAAGGATGAGGCTCGTGTGTCATCTGCCAAGTCTCACTATCCTCCTCAGGCCAATCGACAACATCAACATCGTGCCCAGCCGTCGTCTTCCGGCAGCAGTCCCCTGGCCGGCAATTTCACGCCCCGTAATGGCTCTGTGACCAATCTCAACGCTCACAGTGATCAGTCACCCCAAACTGAAGACTTCACGATCACCTTCCGTCTCCCCTACACACCCCCTGTTCAGGCTAGCCCCAGCCAAGGGTCGTTTGACCGCTCAACCTTGCAAACGCCCCCCCTTTCGATGATGATGTCGAAGGAGACAGCACTCACCCCCGAGAGGTCGCTGTCCCGTGACAAGCTTCAGTCCGCCAAAGGAGCTTCAATCAGGGGCTTCAGAGATGCGGCTAAAGCAGCTTTCCAGAAAGTCTCGAGTCCAGGAGCATCCAAGCCCCCATCGTCGAGTTACTTTGCACGCGCCGCAAAAGATACCCCCATGGCACCAGACTCGCCATCAAGCTCTCGGTACTCGACTGACGAGATTTCGCCAAGCCAAGATGCACCCGCCCAACTGTCTGCTGAACCTGCCGAGTCAACCATGCCGTCGAGGGATTCATCGGCTCGTCCGACCGATAGGTCATCCATGTCCTCGTGTGACGAAGGAATGCCTTCTTCCTCGTCAGCCACGACACCAGATTCCTCAAGACCCCAGTCAGAGAAGGGGCTGCCGCAGGCGGATGGGGAAGTAGGCAGAGTGGACAACGAGGCCGTGTTGGTTTCCAACGACACGAGATCGTACAGAGTCTCTCACGCGGCTATCCTGGCATCCTCACCAACGATCTCGAACCCAAGGATCAGCCTCCCCCCGCAGATTCCAGTCCAGACCCATGAGGCTCATCTGAATGAGCTTGAAGCTCTTGTGACGGAGACATTTAGCAGGAATGCCAGTGTCGCCGACGCCGATGACAGCGACTCATCTCAAAGCTACCCCACCCCCACGCGCACAGAGAGCTCAAAGTCTTCAACTCTGGCCACGCCGGTGACTTCTGCGCATCTTTCCAGTCCTGAAGAGTACAGGCAAGAGGAGCCGAAGCAGGCCGAGAATGCCGTTCTACCGACGGTGAACGAGCCACCATGTCCGGTTCAGCGTCACCCGAGCTTGACTAAGAGTCGCTCGAGCCCTGAGCTGGTGCTAGACACAAGTTTCCTTCCCAAGCTCAAGCATCAGCCTCTGATTCCTCGGACACTTGCCCCGCATCCGCCACCGCGATCACCCAAGCGCGTATCCATTAGTATTCCGAGCGGCAATACGGCGGCCCAGCCTTCACTCTCGCCGGATGCGGCGTGGAGGAAATCGATTGTGTCTCTCAAGGCGCCTGCGAACCCATCGAGTTACCTCCAGGAGGCTCGCAAGTCCGTGCAAGGCCCGTCTGCATCGGCTGGCCCCCCTCGATCCAACCGTGCATCGCGGGCATCCATTTTACCTCCCAGCGGCGCCCCGGAGCCGGTCGCTAAGATGTTGGTGGAATGCTGCGGCTGCAAATTCCTGCACGACATGCCCAGCAAAGTCTACGAGTGCATGACGAACCCTGACGGGAAGGTCGAAGACCCGAAGCTTGGAGTCAGTGGTGTTATCACCACAACGGTGAAATGCCCGTGGTGTTCTCACGGAATGACGACTCGATGCTGCGCAGGGTATGCAGCAGTCATCTACCTCAAGGAGAAGTTGCACTAGGCAAGAAATGAAACGAGACATGAAGTAATGCAGAGGTCCGGGAGGGATGGTCACTACCATGGGTTGTTAAGTTAACTCGGTTCTTGGTGCGTTTTGGCTTTGGGGCTTCTATTGAGCTCAGTAAAGTGGTAGAAACGAAGGAGATGGTACGATGGGAAAGGAATGGTAATAGTTTTTACACGGCGGGACTGTGTACGGAGATGTGTGTTCATAGGGGGATTACATACCAGCCAGCTCCATGGATAATGACTGACCTGAGAAACAATAGATCCATTAGTCGTCACCTTATCACTGTTGTCCGCAACAAACTGTGCTTGGGTAACTTGATGGGAGGACTTTTATCGTGATCGCTTTTCTCAAACCCAAGAACCAATCAGATTGGCCACTTGACAGTGTCAACTTCCCAATCGGGTGTGATGGCGTTTGTTCATCGACAGGGGGGGATCCCTCGCGATGCGCGTTCTTTTGCATGGCGGCAAAAGGCCCTAGATGGCGAGCGGAGGGCTTGGGGATGAGTTCTCCAGCTTGTGTGTGTGTGTGTGTGTGTCAAATGCCGGCCGACCACATTCGGGACTCGGTGAGCCGTGCTTACACGACGAGAAAAGGTGACAGTATACAGGGAGAGAGAGGGGACGGGGGGGACAAGTAGTCGCGGAGGATGTTTTTGTACTCGCTCGTCTAGTACGCGACCACCCTGAGATCTTCCATGGGAAAATAAAGAATGGTTGTATTGTAGCTTGAGAAAGAAAAGAAAAAGGAGATATTACAAAATAAACTTTAATGGTATCTCGATTATGCCGTCTATCCCTCCGCCTTCTTTGTCTACATCACTGGAAAGAGCTCGACTGCCCCGACCTCCCGCTCAGCTTCAGGCTCTCCTCCATCGCCCTCTTGAGGTCTTCGTCGTCGTCTTCGTCGTCCGCGACTTCGCGCGCCTTTCCCTTCAGCGCGTTCCGCCGATACTCCTCCTCGGCCAGGCTCTGCTTCTTCACGTACTCCATCACAACGTCTTCCTCGGACTGAGCCGCTGCAGCCTTTTTTACCTGTTCCCGGTGCGTGGCTTCAGAAGCCTCGATCGCCCTTCTCAATTCCTCTTCGTCATTTGCCGTGCCCTCGGTCTGATGCCGCTTCGATTCTTCGAGGATGCGCTTGAGTTCCTCGTCGTCTTCGGCTCCCGAATGTTGAACAATCTTGGACTGTTCGAGGGCGCGTTGGAACTCCTCGTCGTCCCCGTGCGAGCCTTGTCCCGGGCCCACGCCGGCAGCTTGTAAAGACATGCTCTGCTGAATCGCCTTCTCGACGAGCCGTTGGTACTCTTCGTCCGTGATTTGCAGCTCGGCGGATGAGAACGGATCCTGGTCCCGGTACTTCGCGTCTCTGTCGTACGACATGGGCTTCTCAGGTACTACGTCCGGAATCCCCGTGCCGCTGCTGCGGAAGTGGTTGACGCTTGCTCTGATCGCCTGCTCGACAGCCGCGTCTTCTTCCGAATTACCACGGGAGGTCTCTGCGACAGATGCCCGAATAGCCCGCTCAAACTCTGCATCTTCGGCAACACTGGATGTGCTGCTCTCGGCGAGTGATGGATCGGATCCTGATGGAGGTACGATAGCCTCGACGTGTCCCTTTTCCCACGCCTCTTTGCGAGCGTGCAGCTGTTTTCTCTCCTCGAATGACAATTTCCGAGTATGCGACCAGCCTGTGACCGGAGGCGTGAGACTCATCTCGGGCTGGCTATGCGTTGAAGGGCCCCCCTCTGCTCTTTGCTTCTCGCGCTGCTCCTTGATCTTCATGGCTTGAAAACTTTTCAGGTCGAACTTTATATTGTTCCAACGGGTGATGACATCTTCGCGCTCTGCAATACCAGCAGCTTCCATGTCCATCTGCCCCTGCTTCATGCGGGATGCGATGATGTAATTCTGGACGCTGGTGGAGAACGCATTGCGAAGTGTTGCATGAACACCTTGCATGGTATATGCCGGGACGGCCCATACAGCTGTCAAGGTTAGAGACCAAATCTAGTTGTGCGCCGAGTGTTTCAGCACTCACCAGAGGCGGGTTTGAAGATTAAGCCGCCAATGCCCTTGCCGAATCCTTTGATAAGACCAGGAACGCCCTCCTTCTCGGCGCCCTTTAGGGGCTGTGTCACCAAGCCCCCAATACCGTCAAACATGCCGTAGCCGAATTCCTTTGCCGCAATTCTGACGCCGCTGGAAAAGTCTGTCACCTTCTCGGGAGGCCGGACAGTCTCGTCGTTGTACAAGCGAGGGGCATTTCGGAATCCTCTGGCGAGGCCAAGACAGACGTTCATCGGCGTCTTCACACCGGTGGTGACAATGCGACTGACGCTGGTGCCAGCTGCCATAGCTGTCTCAACGCCCACAGCCGCGGGCGCGGACTCGCTGAAAGATCGCTTCCCTGGGCTGCTGGGCAGTCTCGTGGCCTGCGTCGTCGATGGGGTTTCCGACGGTGCTGTCTCGCTCGGAGCAATAGACGCAGTCTCTGCTGGACTAAACACCATGGACGGTGCCGCCGACGTCTTGTGCGATTGTGCCAAAGATCCCTTATCGGTCTGGGGAGACAGTGGAAACGTCGGCGAAGAGCCGCCCGTTTCCACGAGGCCTAATTGTGTAGACGATTCGGAAGCGCGCGCGCTCGGCGCGAGAGACCCGCTGTCACTTTCTTGGAAGGACTTCTTGCGAGATCCTGTCCCCCCGGGGAAGGACGGGGTCGCGGGGGGCTCTGGGGTCTTGTCCCCTTTGCTTTTGGCTTTGAACAACTCCCGGGGGAAGTCGGCAACAGCCATGCCGATGTTGCTGAGGTCCGCGACAAGCGATGTTGCCACCGCGGAAACAGGATCCCACGGTTGGCCTTCCGTTATATACTCATTGGGTCGGTAGCTTCAAATTCTCAGTCATCGGCACAAGATTCATCGGCAGGACAACTTACAGCTTGAGGTCAGAGTATTTGATGAGGCCATTGTCCACGAGAACGGCAGCCGCCATGGGACTCAGTCTGACCTTCGTGCGCCTTAGACGCCAAGCGGCCGCTCGGCTGGGCTGGATGGAACATCTAAGCTCATCGGTATCCAAATGGTCGTGGAAGCTTTTCCCGCCTAGATCAGTTCCCTTTTCCTCACGGATCTTCTCGCCGAGCTCTTGTGCCCTTGCTTGAGTCTCGGGCCTGATGGCGAAATTGATGGCTTCGGCGAGCTTGTCTCCCGTAAGTTCCTTGTAAGGGATCGGATCCGGCCCAGCACCGGCCTTCGAAACCATGGCTCCCCAGAATGGCTGGTCACCAAAGAACGGTACAATAATGGTAGGCTTGCCGGCTTGGATACCGGCTGCGGTTGTACCAGCGCCGCCGTGATGGCATACAGCCGACACGTGCTTGAACAGCCAGTCGTGTGGTACGTTGCCCAGCATGAAAACGCCTTCCGGGAGTCCTACATCCTCAGCGCCGAGACCGCCCCAGCCCTTAGACACCAGCGCTCGAACGCCGGTCCGATGGACGGCATCGAAGATCATCCTGGTCAGGGCATTGGGGTCGTCAACTACGATAGAGCCGAAACCAATGTAAACCGGAGGAGGACCGGCGGACAGAAAGGCAGCCAGTTCAGGCTCGGGGGTGAATGCCGAAGCCAAGTTCAGGAAGTAGAATCCAGAGATATCAATCTCACGGCCCCAGTCGTTCGGCTTCGGAATCAACGCCGGCGACCAGCAGTAAGTGTAAGGAATCCTTAGCCTCGTCAACACCCCAGGAGCCCAGATCAACGACATGGGCTCCAAGGCCAGCGCCTTCTCCCTGAAGCGATTGATGACGTCGCCTAGGCCTTGCCAAGTCATCATCTCGACCAACGCGTACGAAACGTAGTTGGTCATGACGGCATCGGTGTTTGTTGACTGAATGTTCGCCAGAGGGTGTGGGAAAGCCCGGGTCGGCGTCCACGGCATAGTAAACATGAGATGCAGCGGAATTCCCATCTTCTCGGCAATGTGGATATGCGCAAAACTCGGGGGGTTCGCGATAATCGCATCTGCCACGAACGGCTTCTGGCTCGGGTCTCCGGGTATCACGTAATGCTCGTCCAACGGTTGATTTCTGGCATGCGGCTTGGGCGGTGGTCCCAGCCCGTCACCCGCCTCTATACACGACCGCCAGCACCCGAGCAGGATCTCTTGAATACCCCTCCGGCGCTTACTAACCTCGCCGCTCTTGAGCGTGTCAAAGCCGGGCATCAGCCCCGGGTTTTTGACCATGAAGGCCATGAGCTCGGCGGGGTCGCCGCCGATGCAGAAGAACTCGAGCCCATTCTCCTCCACGAACTTTTGGAACGTGGCGTGCGTGGCTATGCGCACACGATGGCCGTAGGTGTCCTTGAGGACCTTACCGAGGGCGACGAAGGGCTGAACGTCGCCGCGGGAGCCGACGATTTGTATGACGAGGTTGAGTTGCGGCGGAGGGATCTGGCCCGGTTGACCCCCGAGGCTCGGGGGGATGTAGGCGGGCGGGAGGGGGCCCTGTGGGTGCTTGTCAGCGAGGAGCTGGCTTCGTAACGTCGGAGCAAGGATCTCGGCGAGGCGGTTGCCGCTCTGGTTGATGTTGATGTCCACTCGACCGTCCCCTGGTATCGCATGTTAGCGAGTCTCGATGTCTTGGTGCGTGCAGGGGAGAGTTTCTGTACCTGTGACATGTGCGCCGGCTTCGAAGCCTGCCTGGCTGAACTGCAACTGGTTGGGAAGATCGCCATAAGCGGGTGGGGCCTGGTTGTCGGCTTCCAGGGAGGGCAAACTGAAGCCATCAGAAACGAGAGCGTCGGGGACTTCCTGGCTGTCGGTCACGTCGAGGTTCAGGTCGCTGTGTCGCGGGGGCGGGGTAGGGGCATAGGAGCTCGCGCCCGCTTCTGCCTTGTGGACGCCCGTCATTGCGGGCAACGTCGGGTCGTCGACTCGTCAACGAAAGATGGAAGGACCGGCGACGATATCAGCAGGTTCTGGCATGTGCGAAAGGGTCAGATCATCACGATAGGCCGCGCAGTAGGTGGTGAAGGTGCCGCAAAGTTGTAGTTGTAGGAGCGAGAGGAAGCGAGTGGTTGGAAAGGGTCCAGTAGAAGCCGAAGCCGAGTGACACGGCAAGCAAAACCAGAATGGTGAAGCAAAGCACGCGCTTCTTCAGTTACGTGGCTTAGGGAGTGTAATAATTCGAGAAGGGGAAGAAAAAAAATGGAAGCAAGGTTTGGAGATGCGAGCGAGAACACGCATCCCAAGTAATCAGTCCCGTTTCATCATCAGAAGAAGAAGATCAAGCTTGCGGCGGGACCCTGGAGCTGTAGTGGAGGGCGGGAATGGGGACAGGGACGGGGCCACAAACTACCTAGTTCCCCTCCAGGGTTCCAAGGCCTGCTTAGGGGAGGAGGCATCCCCTTCGACTCCAATGCACTGCCTCGTACAACAGCAGTGAGCAAATAAACTACACTAGCAAAAGGATGTCGAGGGGACTCACAGCCTCCCACATTCACAGAGCCTGGGGCGCCTCTACCAGAACATCCTCACCTCCCTGGGAGAGGGACAGACAGCTATGACGTCTAGCCCCTTCCAATTGGCCTGTTGGGCCAATGACGGACGGGGTCTTGATGGGATGATTCAACCGTCGCACTGGAACCCCGCACAGTCACACAGGAAGGGACGGCAGAGGGAGAACGGGGCCCCTGCCAATACTAAATAGGTACGCTGAGGATATACTCAACGACAAACTGCGGCTCAAGGTACGGACGCTCGGCCTGCCGTTGGGTAATGAGCGTTGTCGTCGGTGTACCCCGTCGCGGCCAGCGGTACATTAGAGGACGACTGTGAGCCAACGGCGTTTCACCGCAAAGGCCGACTCGAAACCCGCCGTCGAGTTGTAGCCCGTATCAACATATGAGTGGTTGAGACTCGGTTACAGGTTACGGTCTTCAGCGGCAGAACCATGACGCGCCACTGGTCGCTTCTGGTAGGTATTAGAGGCCTCTTGCGGAATAAGAAAAGGGGTAGAAGTAATAAAAATGCTGGCGGCGGCGGCTAGGAATGCAGCCGTCTAACCTCCTTCCCTCTACGAACAAATGCACACCGACGCAGAAACAAGGGCAGAAGAAGGAAACCGAAAACGACAGAGAAAGCCGTCATGGAGCGTCCACATGATTGACGAATATGTGGAATTGGAAAAAGTCAAAAGGTAAGGTTTTCTCCCCTTCCAGAATCGAACTAGAGACCTTTCGATGACAATGTAACCATTACAGTCGAACGTGATGAACCAACTACACCAAGGGGAGGAGACAGCTAAGCTGCTCTTGGTGGACCGTTGCAAGTTACCTAGATCATCATAGCTATCAAGGATAAGATTTTCCTGGACCGATGTATAGAAGTGGGGTTGGTGTGTGCGTGCGCGGCCAAACGTCTCCGCTCTTTGAACAACGATTGGTCGGGAAAGGGCTGGAGCATGAAGAAGAAGCTGACTTGGTGGCAGCCAAAGCTCCGCCAATGGGAGTCTGGCAGTGAAGGAATAAAAGTACTTGGCAGCCTCAAGTTAACCTTTCAACTGGATTGTCTTTTCGTATATCGCATACGGGTCATCCAACTCAACTTTAATATCCGGTGCTTATGCCATCAGCAGACTCACAATGTTCTTCTCGTTTCGCTCAAGTTGGTCTGGGCGTCGTGGGTTCTGTCCATAAACTCCACACTGTTGGGTGTTGCGACTACCTACCTACTGTGGGACACTGGTCCAGTTTTCCACGAGCCGGGCAGTCACCTTTTCCAAGGAGCTCGGGGTCGCCGCAGGGATGAGAGGCTGTCAGGTGGTTCGGACTGACATACGAGTAGCTATACACTCCTTTCCCAGTGACATGGACCTCTCCGGAAGCGCATGTTCTACGACGACCTCGAGAAAGACGTGTCTGATGGTTGCCCCATTCCTGGCTTCTGTCCTCCATATCGAAGCCTGCCTGCCTGGTTGTTTGTCGGCTGTCAAATACCAAAGATAAAGCACACAGCATCTTGGGTTCCAGAAAGTCGCATTCGACGGTCTGGACTAGATGTTAATAGAAAAAAGGAGGTATAATACAGCGGCGCGCATCAGTCATGCTCTTCTCCCTGCTTCCCGCTCCTCGGACCGAATGCCCTTATCCCTTGAGCTTAAGCACGCCATCCACCCACTGTCCATTATCGTCAAAGATTGCTACCATGTTTTCGACGTCAGATGTCGCTCCCCATGGATCGGTGTCCGTAGGCACGCGATCCCCGCTACGACGTCATCAGAGGACTGTCGCACTTCACGTGTCCCCATCTCTCTCGACGCTCGCGGGCTTTCTTTCAGCCCCGAGCTAGGTTCCGTAGCCCCCTCTCTCGACCCTTTAGATTCACTCCTTAAGAGGAGAACTTGCGGGTAATCTTGGCGATGACTGGAAAGGATATGTCAGCTGCCCGAACTCGCTTTCAGGGCGCAAAGTGCCGGGGCAAATGGTGGCAACTTACTGTGAAGAGCAACAACGCTGAAAATGAAAACAAGGGAAAGGACCAGGACAACGACAGGGTCGACCTTGAGGCCGGGGGACTCGTCAGTGTAGAGCCCTACAATGCCAACGCGTTAGCATCCGTTCCAGCTGTTACAAATAACCTCAACGAGCTTTCCCTCTTCCGTATCTTGACTTCCACATGGGGCATTGCAGGGAGAGACATACTCAGCATGGTGCTGCTGCTGCCGCCGGCACCGGCAGCCCTTGTGCTGTTCGGCCGCGCATTGGCAATCTTCTCTTTCTGGTCGGCAGCTGCACGGCGGCGGATGGCGGTGCGAGGGCCACCGGGGGGCGTAGGGGACGAGGGGCGCGCAACGCTTGCGCCGGAGGCAGCAGCGCCGGGCGCGTTAACGGGCGAGGAAGGGCGAGGGGAAGACTACCATATGATATCATTGTCAGCCGTTATCCCCGAGTATTGTTTGATGCTTCAAAGTGCCAAAACAAGCACCGCCTAACGGGCGGCGAGTCGAGACCGTATCAATCAAGATGTCGCGTGCGACACGAAGCCATTGACGACCGGAGCTCGAGCCATCCCTTTGGGGGAGGAGAGAGTGCAAGGGTAGTTCACTAACCATTGTGAAGGAGTGTGGCGAGAAACAAATACAAGAATCGCTGCAGGATTACTTTTGTATGACCGCAAAGGAAGGCGACGTTGAGGAAAGAATCGGATTTCGGTGGGTGGATGTCGGAGGGCGTGATGATGGGAAACTTGAGCTTCTGGGGTGGTGCACCTGCGCTCAAAAGTGGCAGAATTGAGGCCACAGTTTTGGAAAGGGGACCACGCCGCGGAGCCGTGGTGGCCAGTGGGATTTTCCGACCCGACGTTCCAGACCCCAGGGCTGACTACCTTAACTACCTACCTAGGTAGGTAGCTAGGGGGCGGCGAACCTGCCTGAAAGGGGTTTGTCACTCGGCGTAGATAGAGCCCCCGCCAAAACAAGACTCCACAAGGTCTTCTACCCCCGTCCCAACGCGGACCATTCAGGTTCACTGCATGGCAGACATGGTTATCCCGTCTTATGATCTCAACACATACTTTTCGACTCTCTGAATAGCACTTTTTTCTCCTGCGTTTTTTGAACGATTTGAATTGAATTTGAGGGTACTATATGTCTAGGAAGCAGCTGCTCTTTGCAGAAGGACCTCCTTCCAACGTTTCGCGCCAGCTTATGCAGCACTTTGTGAAACACAACACACGAAGGCTATCCCACAACTACTATGTTCTTTCTCGCTATCTCCCGCTCTCTCCGTTTCCCTGTCTCTCTCTTTCTCTCTTTCTCTCTCTCCCTCTCTCGCCCTCTCTTCCGCTTGACTGGTGATGCCGACTATACTGGCAGTGAAATAAAACGTCTGCTTGCAGACTCAGAGGAATGGGTGATGGTGGTGGTGTGTACGATTCAAACAACATAGAGAATGGACAAAGGGAAATTCAACAGCCTGTCGTGTAGAGAGCAACCCCTTCCGATTCCAACACATGGACCCAATGGTATCCCTAGCCGACTTTTTCGCTTCGTGATGGCTGGTCTGTGACAGACTGGTATCATTCGTTGTAGATTCTTCGAGTGCATGTCCGAAGCACTGCCGTCAAAGAATCGCCGCAATGACAGACGAGCGCCAACTGCTCCCGTCCGGTCATACCAAGCCCCAAAGTACCCTGTTTTTTTGTTCTCCTTCCCGATCCCAGGGTCTTCGATGGAGTCATCATCCTTCTGGCCCGTTGAGTGCGGCCCTGGAGCTTGCTTCTTACAAGCCGCTGTGAGCTGGCTCGGTGGCCTGGTACCTCCCCGCCAGTGCTCATTATAAGGTATGATTAGACAGTGATACATCTATACCTGCTGGAAACCAATCATCGCAACCCAAACGCCTTCCGCTATGATGGGACCGCGGTCCTGCAAATTTCTTCGGAGGTGATGAACGAAGAAAAGAAATTGGTATCTTTAGCTTCAAAGTGTAACGTCGAGAACCAGGCTGACGTCCTGGACATCCGACTTTGCGAGGTCTTCTAGAACGGGAATCAAGTCCAGCAGCTCATTGTCGTGCGCGTCAGAAAACCAACTGCTAATGGGAACAGCGTGCTGAGGGTGGAAGATGTACGAGGTGGGCGAGTTGTCGATAATGATGGTGTCCTTCAGGTCTCTTCCCACCTGGGAAAGATCCTTGACGTAATTCCCTTGGTGGTTGTAGCAGCTCTCACGGAAGAGTCTATGATGAACGACTTTGTGAATGTCGAGCTGGTCCAGAAGGGGGTCGCCATACTATGCATGGTCAGTGACTGTTCAGAATTGGTTTGCGTCGGATAACGGACCTTGGAGACAGACGCAGTGAAGACAACCACTTCGTAAAGCTCGCCTACGCGCTTCATGAACTGATCGACACCTGGTCTCTTAATAACATAAACATTATGATAATTGCCCTCGATTTCTACAGGGATGGTGAAATCGGCTTGGTGAAGAATCTGCAGCGCCAGTCAGCAACATCGTACGTAATTTCTCGTAGGGCAGCGTTAATTACCTTGAAGGAACTGTGGACGAGCGTCTCGTCGAGATCAAGAACAAGGCATTTCCTGCCCTTGAACTCGGGCGCGATGGGGGGCAGCAAAAACTTCTGCTCGGGTTCAAAAGCGGTATCAACCTGTGCCGATGCATTCGGAGCCGGTCCGGGTGGAGGGGGCGGCAATTGTTGGCTCGTCGGCGCATCTTCTACCGGGGGCGGGATTTGGTGCCTCGTTTCGGCTTCGGGCGTCGCATCCGGCATCGCCTCATCACCCTCAGCGTCCTGCTTGTGGGCCTCCTCCTCCTCCACCCTCTGGCCAGTGGTGGACTCGACTGTGATGGCCGGCGCAGCAGCGCTGCTGGTGGCAGCACTGGTAGCAGCGGTCTGTTTGGAGTCTCCGGCATCGCCGCCGACGGTGGTGTCGTCGGCCGTGGTCGCGCCGGAGACACGCTTGCCCTTTGCCTCGGTTATGGACATCGGTTGCTCGGGCTGAGGTTGCTTCTCCTGGATTTGGGGTCTCATGGATGATGATGGCTGCTGTTGCTCCTGTGGCGTCGGCTGCCGGGACTTGGCAGTTGTCGGCCTTGCGGGCAGCTTGTCGAGCTTATGGACGGCGTCGTCACCGTTCTCGATCGCGTTTGCATTGTCGGGGACTCCGCAGCATCCAAAAAGGGCAAAAAGTCCGCCCTTCTTCTTCTTCTGCGGGGGGTTCACGGGATAGTTCGGTTGGGTATTGCCGAGGGTGTTTGTCGGTTCGGTTTCGACGCCAGATCGGTGGCTTCCAACGCTGCCATTTCGGTGCCGTCCCAAAATGCTGTTCTTGGACTCCTTGGAGCGTCCGCCGATACTGTTTCTCGAGTCGCTCACTGTTGCTCCGCTCAGCCCCGTCGACGTGGGAGAGGATTGATTGCGCTGCGAGGAAGACCGGGATGGTACATGCAGCAAGCTCCTACCCTTCTTTGAATTTCCACTCTCCTCCGGTGCCAGAAGCACCTTTTCTTTGGACATGTCTTGGCTTGACTGGCCGTTCTGTTGAACGTTCGGTGTAATCTCGTCTGCTGGGTTGGATAATTGTGGCTTCTCGGACATGTTGTTGTCAAACTAGGTGGGACCCGTTAGCGAAGACGTTCCTGGCGAAGCGGATAAACGCAGACATTGAGCGACGATTCTCACGAGGGGCTGGGACAAGCCCCAATGAGCACATCTAGATCATCCATGACACTGCCCTCACTCGCTCTCATTCCAAAGTCTGAGACAAGGCCGAGGTCGTGCTGGCGGTCCGGTGAGAGCTCGACGCGAATACAAACGATGCGCGAGCAAATGAACCAGGCCAGCAGTCAAGCATGCCTCTCCCTCCTCCAGCAAGGCAGCATGGCGCAAAGGTAGTGGTGGGCGGACGTTCCACGTGCTTGCGTTGTCGAATGCAAAATACGGGATTTGGAATTAAAAAAAATCACCGTCGTCACTCACCTCCTTTCTTCTTGGGTCCGGCGAGCCTTCCGGGAATCCTCAACCCCTAACTCAGCTGATGTCGGCCGTAAAAGGCCGATTCGCAGTGCTCGTCGCGCGGTCCAGGGTGAAAGCAACTGTCAAAAAACTGAACGATCGACGGGGTGGACGATGAATGGAATGGGAGGGGAGGAAGGGAAAAGGCGACGACGGTCCGTTGAGGTTGTCGGTCGAAGGCGGAGAATGGAAGATGGTTTGGGCTCTCGGTCGCGCAGGAAGCGGCGCCAATGGAATGAATAGGTGGGCGAGGCGAAAGTGGCTGGGCCTTTTTAGGGGGGATGGATGGTTACGGCGGCCAATGTCAGTTAGAGTCAGTCAAGTCAGTCCTCGCCCCCCAGGTCGGTCTTGCTGGGTAATGGTGGTCGAATCAGATGGGGAGAAAAGTGGGTAGTGAAAGAGCGAGCGGTTGCAGGGAATAGCAACTATAAGCGTCGACGCGGATGGAAATTAGGTAGGGTTCGGAACAGCGATTAGTGAATGGAACTGAGCCGGTTCGGTTTGGTTTTCAACAGTTGTCAAATATCGCTCGAGGGTTCTGTTCGAGGCCAATGCCGAGGCGGGAGACGTCGAAGTCGATACTTCCTTCTGGGGAGCGCGTTGATGATGCGTGAAAGGACAAAACGGGAGGGGAGGGACGTTATCCTTAGTTGAAAAGGCAAAGCCGAAAAGCAAGGCAATCGAGCCAAGGCCAGTGGAAGACAAGGCACGAGTGAGGGAGGGAGAAATGGGAGAGGCCCGGGGGGGTGAGTTAGGTAGGTAGCCAGACTACCTAGATACCTACCTAGGTAGGTAGAGGACGTATCAGAGGCTGAAAGACCGTGAAAGGCACAAGCGAGATGATTTGCCTTTCACAGCAACAAATGGATGGGTTGGGGAGCATTTAGGGGCCAGGGGCTGGTCCGTGTATCCAGATAGATGCATACATGGCATGGAAGCTGGGGTACTCGCAGCCGGGTCGAGGAACCGGGGGGGGCGCAATACTACCTACCCACCTACCTATGTAGAGAGGCCTGGGAGAGACAACACCAGAGAGCAAAAGCTGTACGAATACCGGCCTGGAAAGGGTATGGGTGGATTTCCTGGTGAGATTAGCACATCCCGTCCCGGTTAAGCAGAGGGCCAGGCAGATGAGGGCGCTAGGGGGGGGGGACCGTCGAGAACCACAGTCGTCGCCAAGATCCCCGTACTGTCTAATCTTGTGCAGTGGGTAATGCAAATAATGCAGTTTTTGGCACGGTATCTCGGGCGAGAGTGACGTCCTTCGGCAGGTGCAGCCATCGACTTTTGATGTGGGGGGGGCATTGCAGCACGAGCCATCTGGACAGTCCTGCACACTGTGCTTGAGACCAGACGACTACCTATCGCGCTGCATCAGACGCCATGTCTCATCTCCATTTCTCAATCTCACGGCCTTGTGCCCGCCAAGCTCATATTAGAGAAATCTCCATGGTGGGAACACAAGAGAGGCCCCATCCTGGTTCCCATCACACGCTTCTCGCAGGAGCTATCCCTATGCCCTCCCCCCTCAAAAGTACAATAGGCGACGACAATACCAACTTGGGTTCTAAAGCACTCGGAGCCCCGACCTGATTGTAGAATGCTTTTTTTTTTCCACCCTTTTTCAGCTCGACCAACCGACCGACTCGAGCTGATAATGAGCCGCCAAACAGGCAGGCATATCGCGGGTTTGATGGTTCTTTAAACACTTGAGGCGACGAGGCGCGGTAGCCGTTGCTGGGAACATCCAAGTGGTCAAAGAGCTGCGCGCCTGTGTCTCCCGAGGGTGAGATTACCTCGTGTCCTAGCTCTTTGTTGATCCCATCGCTCGGCATACCGGTTCCGTCATTTCGTTCTCCTTAGATTTCCCTATTCTTCAAGGCGGCCCCGCCCTCCCAGATAATCCTGACAGTATTCAAAGAGCCCACAACCCACCCTGTTGAGATAGAGACGGAGAGGGAGAGAGACATTCTGAGGGTGACTTGTCTGACTCTGCTTCTGACCTACCTGAGTCTGGTTGGCGGTGCTGAATGCTGTCCGAAATGAATGAGAGCACCCGTCATCGCATCCGATGCCCTCCCTTCCCGTCCCGGTTCACTCTTTAGTGCCTGCCTTGATTAGCTTCGAGCTTTGAAAAGTGTCGAAGCGGATGCTGCCGCCATCGCCGCCTCTACAACAGGTATGAGGGTCCAACGCCAGACCAGAGACAGGGTAAACTCAGCCGGGCACTTTCTCATTCAATGCGTGCCGGGCTCCCCGTAGCTGGAGACTTGACCCGGCGCCGCGACACCATTTGATAACCCCGGTCAGCTCACCCTTTTCTCTCTCTCTCTTTCTCCCTCTCTCGTTTTCCCCTCCCCCCTTCGCGGCGACGAGTCGGGCGCGTAACAGATGAAGGGACCCTCTGTGGTGACAAGATGAGTGGTCGAGAGTCGAGAGCAAGGTCGAAGAACGAGCTGCAGCCCATTGCCTGTAGCCACCACTGCTTGGCCGATGCTCGCTGCCAGGTGCTTAGTGCATGACGATATCGGCCGGTTCGAGCTTGCCTCATCCATGTCCATTGTATCTCCTGTCGGTCTGATGTTCGCCTGTTTGCCCGTGTACCTCCTACTGTACTCACCAAGCAGATGCAGTGAGTTTGGGGACAATTCCGCCAAGCCTCGACAGCCTTGCAATCGGGCAACCACTTGCAGCTGCCCCCCATCCCAAGTCCCCAAATTTCACAAGCCTCGAAAGCCGCAAGGAACGAGAATATCCTTCTGGTATACTTCCTCCCCGGTCCCTTCCAGCTAGTGGATAGACGGGACAAACTCTCGTAACTGGTGGAGATTCGAGCCATCCTTGGCCATATTTCCCGTTGCTTCTCATTGGCCATGTTACCGCCCGGTCGAGTGACGGATCTCTGGTTGGGTAACCCATAATACTACTACGTAGGTAGGTAGACACATACACACATCTCTAACACACACAAACGCACACACACACTCTTTTCTCTCTCCATCTCACTTTTACCTTGGCTCGCACTCCCTCATGCGACACTCCCACACTCCTTCCCATCCACACATTATAGGAAGCCAAATGAAAAGAGCCACTCGGGTACGTGCATCCGACAACAGGGGGAAAGAGGTTCAACCGTTATGCAAAAAGGAAATACCGCCGTGCGGTAAGGCCTTCCCATTTCCGCACCCACTGCGACTCTTCCAGGAATCGTCAGGGGTGTTGCTCCCCTCCCCCCTGGACGAGTCTCCCAAGCACGTTTCCCAACCTGCGCTGCGTCCTACCAGTGAGTTTTTTCTTTCTCTCTTTCTTTCTTCCTCGTCTAGGTAGGTAGGTAGTATACTACTACGTAGTATGTAGCACACGTTATCAGTCTCACGTACGGAACAGCTTTCTTCTTCGCGTCGCTTGCTGCCTTACGGTGCATCTCTCCCTTGCCGTGGTACGGACGAGGCAACCCCCCAAAAACGTTGGAAACTCACCCCGGGAAAGTCAACCAATCCATTGTTAGTGCATGGGCTTGACGGCAAGCTCTCGCGGACTGCATGTCCCCCCCAGCCAGTGCCACCGACACCGCCCCGCACAACATTGGATGACAGACCCCCAAACCCCCATAGAGATAGATAGGCTGAGGCTGTTAGGTGGTCCAGAACGCTCCCTATAAGCTTCAACCGTAAATGCTGCCGCTACGGCAAGCCCCGAGAATACACTGCCCAGTCCAAATACAAGAAAAAGAGAGAGAGAGAGAGAGAGAGCCTGGGTAGCCGTGCCGTGCGGTATTACCGTGTAGGCAAATGCTATTTCGCGGGGTAAATCCAGGTTCTCTTCCGGTTTCTCTGTTCCTCTTCTCTAACTTTGTGTGTCTGCTTGTTTGATACATGAAGTTGATGTGGCAGGACGCGAGTATTGCTGCTTCAAAGGACCAGGTGCCTTTGGACGGTTTGACCTTGCCCCTTACCTTGTCTTTCTTTGTCTGCGTGTGTGTCTCGATCTCACGCAAACTTGGAGAACTTCAACCTAGGCCCACAACACTACCACTGAAACCTACTGATACACTCCAAAGACAGTATTAGGACAATATGTCTTCACTTGCTATCGCATCGCCCGATAACCTTGAGCAACATCCTTTATAAGTGCCTGGTCCGGCTGTCAGCGCGATGTGTCACAACCTCCGCAGTCTCACCAAATACGAATGGGGACAGGTAGCTGAAGCGCAAGGTTGGGCTGTTGTTCTATTACCACTGTTTGTGCAGTTTGCCCTTCTTTATCCACCTAGCCATCTCATCGGTTCAAAAACACTGAGTAGTCTAAGAATGCCATTTCAAAAGTCCAGTCAGTCCGAAACTGCCCGTTTACCCACTACTTCCGCCGTTTCTGTCTCTCAAGAGGTCCCAGCCCGAGTCCACTTCCATCATGGCGTACATGGAAGGTCACGGCTTCGGAAAATACTGTCTCTCTGAAGACATCAGAAGGATTGATTCATAGTTCGAAACCCAAAGCCCTTCGTGTGTGTGGCTTGTCTTACGGAGAAGAAGCCTCCCCAGAACGATCGTAATATGTTCTCCCTGTCTTCCTGATAAGAACCTGGGTCCCGAACATGAAGGAGTCGTTGTCGGGATAGAGCCACGGCGTGTACTCTTCCTCTGTCATCCTCCGTGAGCGCGCTGAATCAGGATCGGAAATCCAGGGGCTGCGAGTCTATCAGCTCTTGTTATGGCTCGTTGTCTTTGGACATTAGTTAAGCAAACCTGATCCACGTCACATCGCCGTCAGGAAACCTCATCTGTTTCCACTCCATCGTATCCATTTCAGCGGGCACTTCGGTGTCCCAGATGATGAGAGCTGGCCTGGCCAGATCTGTTACGATCTGCTTGACAGGTACCATCGGAGCGACGCTGAAGACTACCGTGTATTCGTCGACGTCGAGGAACCCCTGTGGATCATCAAGCACCTCGATGTTGCGGCTCTTGAGATACTCGATGGAGGCTTGAGTATACGCTGGATCCTGCGCATAGCATCGAATTTCCTCGCCGGTATGTTCTTCTAGTATTTCTGCCAAGGCCAGGACGACCACGTGCTGAGTGTGACATCTGGCGTCACTGTGTTGGCTACATAGTGGATCATGATCCTCCGAATCGAGAGCCAAGTCGCCCAGACCGAAGCAGATGATTTTATGGATTTCATCGGGAATAATGACACAGGAAAAAAAGTAGTGGAGGTCTTTGCATTGTGGGCTTGCCTTCCACGCTTTTTCGTGCTTCTCAAACGTCGCACCTATCTCGCTGACGGCCACGGCGACTTGCTCTGGGGTCATTTGGCAGGGCAAGACGCTGCGCTCCACGTCCACGGAGCAAGAAGGTTTTGGAAGTTCGTCTGGATTGTCCGACGGCGACGGAATGACAAGGCGCTGGATGGGTCTGTAGTTAATGGAAAGTGTCTCGCTATCAACGTTCACATTAGTCGTCAAATCGCATCTCGGGTCTGTCTCTACCCACTCATCCTCAAAGTTTTCCCAATTGATGGCATCCCAGTGCATTTCCCCATCCATGCCCTCAATATGGAGAAGAGGGGTCTTTTGGGTTATTTGCTCGGCAAGGCTGGCCAGTTGACGCTTGGTAAAGAGTGGCTGGCCAGCATCGTAACGTTCTTGGAGTTCTCTCGAGAGCTCGAGACGCTCTTGTCGCTAACTCGAGACATCCGAATTCTCCATCTGCTCCTGCTGAGCGGCGTTGTCGGTATCCATAGTGCTGCTGAGCTCTCTGAATATCCCTGTTACTTGGGTGCTTTCTCGTCCGAGAAAGTCTATGTTGAAAGTCCGAGACAATATTCAAGTGCGATATACGGTAAGGTGCATGTGGTATCGTTGTTGGGCGGGTTGAATGATAGATGGATGTTTGGCGGATGGTTGAAAAGTGGAGGTTGTGGTCGGTCATGTTGGGGAGAAGCTCTGCCTGTTTAGTCTTCCCATCTAGGCCACAGCTGAGGAACGCTTCTTTCCCGCAGCATCCTAGATTAAGGCTGCAATGAACACCCCGTCTACCATTCCTGGCCTTCGGGAAAGACATTTCAAAGCTTGGAAGTAGGTTGGCGCTCCTGTTCTTGCCCCTCCCACGGATGCCGATTGTCAGCAGGTGTGCTTTTAGGAAAGGACATACAGTAGCACATCATCTCGACCAGCTGAACAGCAACAATTATCCTGCTACCAACGGATTCAATGTCCAGTCCAGCCTCCCCCAAACCATGAAGCCCGAACTGGCATGCCATCTTCCAACCTTGACCATAGCCACCACCCGCCATGAGGATGGTAGTAGTCTTGTGGTGACCGTTCGCAGCCAGTCACAGCGAGCTACTTAGTCTCCATCATTGCGCGTAGAATGAAAGACATCAGCACATGCGCCGGAGACGACCAGAGCACGGTGCCTCACGGTGACCATCGAACATTGGAAGTTATCAACTAATACCCCGGACCCTTAAGTTCGGACCCAAGGGATGGATGGCATCATGTGACTATGTACCTAAGTAGCCCACCGCGTGCTTAGATTCCCCCACATTCTTGGGGCTTCGTCTTGAGTGCCAGCCTCCCCCAAGTGATTCTTGCGGAGTTAGCGTCATCCCCACCGCAAACAGCCACTCACGAGTCCGGCAACTTTCGGCTCTCAACGGTTGGCTAGGACCCCTTCCAGTGGGGAACCCAGGGCAACCGCTTTCCCCAAGTTATCCACCGGTTCGGGTGCTGGCAGTGCCTCGGAACTCCACTGCCCGGCATTCACATGTCGTAATGCGATCACGAGCCAGCGTTCCCCCGATCGTTCCTTCTTCAACAACAGACGACTCAGGCCTTCAATGCGACCACGTGCTTAGCTGGACTTTCCCAACTGTACACACACAAGGCTGGGACCTTCCATCAGCATCGAACAAGCAGAACCTCAACTCCAACGCACTCTGCACCTCTCCATCCGTCGGCAATAGCGTCGCACATCTCGCAGAGTTGAGTTCCCATTCGGTGATGGCTGCACGTTCATAACAGCATCATACCCGCGGCGAGCCTGCGCGACTCGATCCCACCATCACCACCACGTGCCGTAACGTAATTCCTGCCATCGTCACTGCCATGGCCGAACAATCAACTCTTCGCCAGTCGGCTGCAGAAGAGGCCATCGCCGCCTTCTTCGAGAAATACTCAACCCTCATCCGCTCCCGCCTCCAAAACACATCTCGCACAACCCGTCTGCTCGGAACACTTGCCCTCGCTGCATCCATCATCCTAGGCGCCGCAGGAGGCAGGCGCTGGTGGAGGCAGCGTCGCGAGGAGAGGGAGCAGGGCCGCAAGCTCGTCCGCACGAACTCGTGGCTGCACAACAAGGATGGCTCCCGCACGATATATGTCCCTTATAAGGATGGCACCTCCAAGGTCGTCATCCAGACGACCAAGCCGCTGACATTCGAGGCGCATCGCCGGCTCTTTCTCAACCCGCCGCGGGTGTCCGGCCTCGGCGACGGAACCGTACCCGCGGCGCAAACCAAACCCGGGCTGAACTTGGCTTTCCTGCACCAGTTCCTGAGTCTGATGAGCATCATGATTCCCAGATGGTCCAGTAAGGAAGCCGGCTTGCTCCTGAGCCATAGCGTATTCTTGATGCTTCGCACATACCTGTCCCTTGTCGTCGCTCGACTTGACGGTGAGATCGTGCGCGATCTCGTCGCCGGGCAGGGCAAGGCCTTTCTCTGGGGACTCGTAAAGGTGAGCGATCCCAGAGATCCCAACTCTTTGCCCGTGCTAATAGGAGACGTAGTGGTGTGGTCTCGGTGGGTTTGCATCCTATACCAACGCGATGATCAAATTTCTCGAGTCCAAGGTGTCCATCGCTTTCAGAACCCGTCTTACTCGATATATTCACGACCTCTACTTGAACAATAACCTCAACTACTACAAACTGTCCAATTTGGATGGAGGCGTGGGCCAGGGCGCGGACCAGTTCATCACACAAGATCTGACACTCTTTTGCGCCGCCGCCGCGAACCTATACTCGTCGCTCGGCAAGCCTTTTGTCGACCTTTGCGTCTTCAACTACCAGCTCTTCCGGTCCCTCGGGCCGCTGGCTCTCACCGGTCTCCTGAGTAACTACTTCTTGACAGCAAGCATTTTGCGCCGGCTTTCGCCACCCTTCGGAAAGCTCAAGGCAGTAGAGGGCCGCAAGGAGGGCGACTTCAGGAGTCTGCACGCACGTCTGATCGCCAATGCCGAAGAAATCGCCTTCTACGGCGGCGCCGATATGGAGAAGCAATTCCTCAACAAAGAGTTCAAGTCGCTCAAGAATTGGATGGAGGGCATCTACATGCTCAAGATTCGTTACAACATGCTTGAGGATTTCATTCTCAAGTACAGCTGGAGTGCCTACGGCTACCTCCTGTCGTCGCTACCAGTATTTCTCCCCGCGTGGGGTGGTCTGGGTGGCGCTGCAGAGCTGGACCAAAATGCCCCGAAGGGCAGCAGAGAGCGCGGCCGTATGAAGGAGTTCATCACTAACAAACGTCTTATGCTATCTCTAGCGGACGCTGGCGGCAGGATGATGTATTCCATCAAGGACTTGTCGGAGCTCGCCGGATACACTAGCCGAGTCTACACGCTGATATCAACGCTCCACAGAGTCCATGCCGATGCCTACTTCCTTCGCGGACAACAAAACGAGCTGTACTCTCTTTCGGATGTTCAGGGAACCATCCAGAAGGGATTTGATGGCGTCAGATTTGAGAACGTGCCTGTTGTTGCGCCGTCGTTGTGGCCCAACGGCGGCGAGGAGCTGATGGAGTCGCTCTCCATGGTTGTTAGGAGAGGAGAGCACCTTCTCGTAAGCTACTTTGACTGGTAGAAAAGTACCGCGCAAGCTAACATTTCCAGATCTCGGGACCCAACGGTGTGGGAAAGACGGCGATTGCTCGCATTCTTGCAGGTCTCTGGCCAGTGTACCGGGGTCTTGTTAGTCGGCCCAAGGATATCGGCCAGGATGGCATCATGTTTTTGCCGCAAAGACCATACCTCAGCATCGGCACGCTCCGTGACCAGGTCATCTACCCCGACGGCCATCACGATATGCGCGAGAAGAGAAAGTCCGAAGACGACCTAAAGCGCATCCTGGAGGACGCCCGTCTCGGTTACCTCCCCGACCGTGAAGGTGGCTGGGATACCCGCAAGGAGTGGAAGGACGTTCTCAGCGGTGGTGAGAAGCAGCGCATGGGTTTTGCTCGTGTGCTATACCACGAGCCTCAGTTTGCAATCCTCGATGAAGGAACCAGCGCCGTGTCCCAAGACGTCGAGGGGCTTCTCTACGAGGTGTGCAAGGAGAAGGGAATCAGTGAGTCAAACCATTGCGCATTCCATCGGAAATATGTTAACAGCGGGCAGCCCTCATCACCATCTCAACACGCGCTTCTCTCAAGAAGTATCACACCTACAACCTTATCCTTGGAGGAGGAGAACGCGGCGATGAGTGGGAATTTGAGAGAATCGGAACGGAGCGGGAGAAGATGCAAGTCGAGAAGGAGCTCCAGGATCTCCGAGAACGCCTCGAGCAAGTGGAGACATGGAAGTCGAGACGTCAGGAGATCGAGGAGGAGCTCTCGCGCGTATGGGTGGCTGGCGGTGACGAATTGGACCCCCCGTCATATGCCGCGAGTGAGAGCGAATCGGCGAAGAGCAAGGGCAAAGAGAAGGAGTCGCTGCAGGATGTGCAGGGTGATGCCTAAAGGGGAAAACCCTCAGCTGATTCTGCATCTGTACGACCATCATATACATCATACACACACGGCTATCTGGCTCTCGGGCTATCTGGAAAGGAGGATGATTTTCACAGTGTTCCACGATTTAGTGTCGTGTGTCAGCAGTTTTGTTCATAGAACCCCGCGAACCCAGTGGCTTCTTCACTAAGTACATTTCCACACTTTTAGGATTTGCGGAGTCCATCTCTTCACGCGATGCAATCCGTACAACTACCCGCCGTGAAGATTTCTTGTCAGATTCGTCGTCTTTGAGCCTCATCAGAAGCCCCTCTCCCGCACGTAATTCCTGTTTGTCACTAGGGTTGTGCGGTGAACGTCCTGCTGACGAGTCATCTGTGTGACGCCACACACCTATCCAGCCTCTCGGAACGGCATCGGCAGGACCTCGTCTTGACCTTGCTGGTAATTTGTGCCGTCGGAGCATTTGGTCTCCTTAGAAGCCAACTGCCCACCACTGAGCTAAGATACCGGAGGCTTTGCGCCGCTCAACAGCTCCCCAAGAGATCCCTTGTTGTTCACTTCATGAATCGGCTAGTAATGTATTGCCCCCGGGCCGTCGACCAATGACGGCCCTGGCCGGACTGACGCTATCTACCTATCGTCTGGACTATTTGCTGGGCCGCTGCGGGTCCGACTTTCAGGGTCTTCGATGTCGACATTTTCCCCTCCATGCCATCGTTGTTCAATGCCTCGTTGCATGATCCTTCCACCGGCTGGTCCGCATACACTGGTCTGCACTTATCTGCCCATCTTGCCTGCTTCATCCTAGCGCCGGACAGCCATTGACAGCTCCAACCGTTCCACACAGCTCCCGCCACTGGCAGCCGCCGACCTATTCCATTTGAAGATGCCCCACTGCATCGCGCCTTATGGCCTCATCTCCTCACTGTTCGAGATGACGCTCTTCGCATCCTGGCTTCTGGAACACCGCTATCATTCGCCGTTTAATGCTGGTCCACGAGTTCTTCCAGGCCGGAGCTCAGCTGAAGAGACAGCACGTGGAAACACCACGCATCATCGTCCATCCCACATGCCTATTATCACTCGCTATTCAAACTCGCCATGTCAAGGCTTGGCAGGATCCCTCCCTCTCAGACGAGATGGTTCATCTGTCGCAGCTGAAGTGGCTGCCACGGTCAAGGGCCCCATTACCGAGGCCTTGCTCGGTCTTTATGACAAGCTTTCCTCGAGTCACCAAGTCCCAAACACAGGCTTCCTTTGCTCCCTCCAAACCCCCTTCACGCTAGTCCTTTGTCTCTCTGAGCCGGTTGAGAGTGGCTGACCATCACCCCGTAAACCATCCGATATCCTTTGTTCCCCGACGTTGGAGGAATCCGTCAGCCCGAAACAACGATCTCCAGCGCGCAGTGTTTTTCAGCGCCCGTCGGCCCGGGAGCGCTTTCGTGGTCTTATATCAAGCTTGATGATGTCTGAGACTTACTCTACATTCCCGCCATTCTGGATTTCGATACAAACCAAGGCGCTCGATTGGTCCATGTAACGTCATTCATTTCAGTCTTTACAAGTCGAACTCCGTTAAACTCAACAGTTAGGAGCTGTGTATTTCACCCGACCGGGTACCACAACTCAGCCCGTCTAAGTTCGCTGGATATCTTTTATTCTGGAGCTCATCCATACCTTGAGACGGCAAAGCAGCCAAGCGAGTGTTGACATTGTGCCCTTCCCTTACGTCTTTTCCTCCACTGGTAAGAACGGCATCTGCAATAAGCCAGGATTATAGACAAATCACTCCTTTGGGCATCGGTTTCAAGGGCTTTATACCACACACACGGCCCTTTCCAGCCCCTTCTCCACGTCCATAGCCCGACACGATGCAAAAGTCCCCAGCATCTGGTCGTGCAACCCGGACGACGGTCGGCCGGATGCCAGTCCGTATGCCAGTCATTTCGGAAGACGGATCCATCACGGCCGTCACACGCCCTCCGCCCGCGGCAGTCGCCCTCCCGCAGACGTTTCGGAGCACAAGACCGAAATCCTATGGCCGGTTTCCCGGGGCTCAACCCATCTATTCGCATCCGTCTTGCCCTCCTCCGGCCTACTCACGCAACCCACCTCGAGACAGTGCCCGGAGCACCCTTGGCACACGCAGCAGTCTCAGCACACGCAGTTCACACAGCACACGCAGTTCACACAGCACACGTAGTTCACACAGCACACGCAGCATTCGCAGTGTCAATAGCAACGGAAGCCTCCCAAACTCGGGCACCTCGACCCCCACAAGCTCCTACAGGGAGAAGGTCAGGCTTCTGCCCGGTACGACTCCTGTAGGACAAGACACGCGCGGAGAAAAGAAAAGAGGGTTGAACTGGGTTGTCCGTCGCAGATGCTGGCACTGGATAGCTATCCTCGCTTTTGTTACTGTCGGCCTCACTGTGGGCTTATCGGTCGGTCTCACGATCGGGAATCGTAAGCCGTACGTTATCCCCCCCTCCACCCCCTACGATCCCACTCGCGTGACTAACATCAACGAGCAGGCAACCCGCAGCACCCGCCGGCGCCTCAAAAAACACAAATTCATTCCCTGCGGGCTCCTTCGCCTTCAACACGGCGCTCCTGGATGCTAATACGGGCTGCACTTCTGACTCGTCAACCTGGCACTGCTTCCCCGGCCAGACCTACTCGCAGTCGCCCAACGCCTCCGTCACGACATTCTTCTGGACAATATCCCAGCAAAGCTCCAACAGCTACCAGATCTCGTCGTCATCATCGTCGAACCCCTTGTCCCCGCAGTTCGCCAACGAGAACCTGACGCTGGTTGAGGAAAACTCGCCCGACGAGCGTCTCGTGTTCTACTTCTCTCTCCCCAAGGCCGTGGCCCCTTCGGACGCCGTCAAGCAAAACGGCCACGCGGCGGCGTGCGCCTTTCCCAACACGACGTTCCGCGCCACGCTGTGGACGAGGCGGAACGCCACCACGGCGCTAGCACAGTCCGGCGGCATGACGGCGACGGCGGACAGCGCCGACGCCAATGTCAGTTGGGGCGTGTGGCCTGGCCAGATAGAGATCGTGCAGGCCAACAAGGGCGGGCCGATGTGCGAGGACTCCGCGCGGAATGCCACCAGCATTGCGGCGGCGGGTGGCCAGTGTAACTGCCTGTATGCCAACTTTGACTTTGTGGTACAGGAGAAGCGGAGTAAGAGGTGGGAGGCATGAGATGGGAGGGCGGAAGGTGATGCCACGAGACTGGTTTCTTGCAGGATCATAAACTAGGTCTCAAAGAAGGATACCCTAGACCACGAAAACGTTTGGAAAAGCCACTTTCTTTTCTTTTCTTTCTTTGCGTCTCATTTAAAATCATTGGCGCGGGGACAAGTCTTCTAGTTGGGTTCATGAGGGGGAACCCATGTGAATACTACGCCAAGCCCGGCCCTACTTATCGGGTTTACTCAAACGGTGTATAGTTGCTGAATCTTTTGTAACCAAGCTTATGTGGCCGAACTTCCAAGGACGGTCTATCTACTTCCAAGCAAGCCCTGGCCGGACTTTTGAGCCAAAGAACCCTCTGTAACGCCAGCCATACCGTGAATCAAAACCCACCGGAACGCCCGCTTTCCTCTTCCACTCTACTCATCGTCGTGAAAACACCGTCCTAGGCTATTCCGTCGGGACTTGGGTGCGGAACCAGCCGACGCCACTCACTCCCCATTAGGGTTTATACACCACACCCGTCATCCTCAACAGCCCCCTGGCTGGTTGCCGCGAGGCGAGCATCAATGCTGTCGCTGCCAGTTACTGCTGCCACCGAGGTCTATCTTCGAGCTTCGCTTGGCCCAGCAGCCCTGCATCGGGCTGCTACCGTTGCTGACCTTGGAGAGTGAGCTGTTGCTGAGATTGAGCTTGCTGCGGTTGCATCTGTTGGAAAGGCTGGTCGAATAGAGGAGGCATGTATTGCGCCGGCGGCTGCTGCTGCTGCTGCTGCTGCGATGGCGGCTGGAAAGGATTATCTCCATATTGAGCATGTACGTTAAAGTACCCGCCCGGCTGAAAGGTTGCCACACCCGCGTTCTGCTGCATCTGCTGGCCGCCGAAATCGAAGACGCCCGGCTGTACACCGAACGCCGGAATCCCTTGCCATTGCTCCGGCGCCTGCGGCACCTGCGACATCTGACCCCCGAGGTCGAAGACGTTCGGCTGTGCACCAAGAACCGGATCTCTCTGCCACCCCGGCGTCTGCGGCGTCTGCACCTGGAACAGCCTGGGGTCAGTGGTGGGGACGTTGTTCGGACCGCCCACGCCCTGGTTGGCACCCGGCGCGGGCCGTAAGGCCAACCTGCCGTGTTGAAACTCAGGACGCCGATCGGGTGCGTTTGACGCACGCCTGGGCTGCTGGAACGCGGTGTGGATCATAGGCTCGGCTTCGGTCCTCCGACGGGGCGCGTGGCGCCGGTCATCCCCGTCCTCGTCGTCGTCGTCACCACCACCAGCAAACCCCCTCTTGCGCCCTTTGTCTCCGGGGTTGCGGGGCGAGGAAAAGAACTCCTGCGCCCAGGTGGCCACGGCCTCCTCGGGCTCGAGGTCATTGGCGCCGAGCCGATCCTCAATAATGCGCATGAGCACGCCGAGGGAAGGGCGGTTGACAGGGTCTTCTGCCATGCAGCGCTGAACGAGGCCCCTGAGCTCCTCGTCGACGTCGTCGAACCGGGCATTTTGGAGGGCGCCTCCCCAGGTGACGATGTCCTGGCCGCCAGGGAGCGTGTGGTTCATGGCCGTGAGCGGCTGGAAGGCGCAGAGAGTGATGGCGCACCATATCTATAAACAAGAGTCAATTCCGAGCATATACGACGAGCCAGAACGATTTACTCACAATGACGCCAACCTGGAAGACATTGGAGTGCATTCCATAGTTGCCTGCAACCGGGGGCTTGCTGCCATCTGCTGCCACAAAATAGTTCGGCTGGTTGTCGTCAGCCAAGTAAGTTTGCAGATCCAGATGGTCCCACTGTCTGGTGAATTGTTCCTGCAAATTGTCAGCTATTGTACCTGTTTTCGGGTGATACCCTCCTTTTGGTTCACTTACAGGCGTGAAATAATTACCCTTTCCGCTGAAGCGACACTTCCAGAAAAGCTCCTTGCTGTAAAGAGGTTATCGGTCAGCTTTGTAATCCAGCACGGAAGACGGAGTGGAAAACTCACTCAAAGTACGCTGAGTTGGTAGCATACTCGCTGAAGAACTGAACGGACCCGAAGTCGGCAATCTGGGCTGGTTAGCTCAAATCGTTTACAGGTTATGGAGTAAGTAACATCCGTCATACCTTGAACACGGGCATGTTGCCATTTTCCACGCTGCTGCTTGCTAGAACTGTTGTAATGGTCAGCCATCTTGTATCTACACAAAGAACCTCCTGCAGATGAAACTTACCATTGCTCGGCTCAAGATCAAAGTGAGTCGTCTGCTGGGGGTGATAGCTCTCGCTCATGGGGTAGTCATCCGGGAGGTGCTCATCGATGGGGTCGTTGGGATCCCATTCTGGTCGATTCGCACCGCCGAAAACCTCCTTTGGAGGGTAGCCCATACCGATGAGTCCCTGTATAACTGTAGCGTGACATGGTTAGCAGGATATTCAAAGGATAGCGTTCCAAGACTCATCCGGTAGTAACTCACGGCTTTTGAAGAGCATCCAAATTGCTCGCACCGGCCAGCGGGTCCCGCTACGGCTGGCCTTGCTGAGCCACACATTGAGATCTCCTTGAGTCGCATGCTCAACCAAGACAAAGTTACGAATTGGCTGATGAGCGAAGTCGTCTAAGCTCCACGCACGGTCTAGCCCTTCGCTATATAGCTGTGGTGCCGGGTTTGGGGCTCCGTGACCTGCTGCGAACAACCTGTAGCTTCTGGCTCTCTCCGACTTGACGACCTGTGTGACGTCTAGGAGCTGCAGTATGTGCTTTGCACCTTTGAATTTCTGCAATCGTTAGTGAACAGTGCCATGTTCGTTCGTAGCGGACGAGGGTCACTTACCGTCAGGGCCTTTTCCTCTCGTGCAAGTGTCCCATGGACATGATGCCGGTGTCTCTCCAGCTTCAATACGCAAGGGAGGGCGTCCCCCTTTTCGTTGATGTAGTTCACAAGTGCGACGATGCCAAAGCGGCCTGCGCCGATTATCTTCTTCACCAAGACGCCGCAGCCCTTGTGGTCATTTTGCCCCCATTGGCCATAGTTTGCCACAGCTTCATCAACATCCGCTGTGCTGAACTCTCGCGGCCCATACGGGTGGGACAATCCCAGGGGTTCCGTGTCCAGCACGCTGCGTCCATAACGTTTCCCAGTCAGTGTGCCGTCGTCCTTGTATTTGTTGTGTTTTGTTCCTCTCACATCGGCCATCCTGGCTGTGCTCTCATTTCTCAATCGCTTCCTATATGTTTGCAGGCTTTCACCTGGGTCCCGACATGGACAATCAGGCTGATGAGGCCCATTTTCGAACCGTTGTTGTTGCTGGAAGGTCGCACGTGGCATTTTCTTTTTCTTTTTGACAAAGTTTGCTCTCAGAGCCCTGTGTGTGTATGCTAGTCCTTAGGTCTTCTAGGCTCTCACGAAGTCGGCGAAGATTCGGTCAGTCAAAATGTGTCGAGGCTGGTTGTGTAAAAAGTTGCCGTATTTCTCGAATATTGTCTGGTGATGTTTTCAGTTATTGGGAACTATGGAGGGAAACCAGGTGTATTTGTGCATATCACTAATAGGGTGTTGATCTTGAAGACACAAAGGATTTCCCGGCGCGCCAAGGAAGATGGGTAAGAAGTGTCTAATTTGAGGTCATGATTTCCTTGAAACAAAGGCACAGCAAGTCGTTGAGAAGCGATTGCTTTGGAATCTCGCGAACATACTCCATTGTCACATTGTCACTTGAAGCGGCAGTGCTCGAACCCGTAGATACACCGTTTGTACCCACCAAAGTTCTGACAAAAGGGGCTTATCGAGTTGAGGGTAGACACGTTATTGTTGGCGAATGCCTCCCTGTCCTGAGTGTCGAGCACGACCATGAGTAGTGTAGTCGATCGAGTCTGTACCATGCAAAGGATCAATGTTACCAATCGTCCCGGCCACAAAGCGTCCAGAGGCCCAGAAGATAATGACCCAATCATTGGTCTGGTCCGCAAGGCAAAAGAACGTTGTTTTGAGGTTGCTGAAAGAACTGGCAAGGGCCGCCTGGTGGTGGAGGGAGGAGCAGATTCAACGGGTGAAGAAACGACGGTGCGGAGTGAAGTCGACTCAGTCCCACCCGGATGAAGTGCAAAAGGGGGTTGATCCAGGCTGGCAGTGACCCCACGAGCCAGTCCACATGGAGTGAGTTACACTGGTAATCATGTCGACGAGACGGCGAGACAGGGATGGGAGGCGGAGAGGGTGTGCAACATTCGACGTGTGAAGGTGCGACCGAGTCCGGGTTAGTGTTATCTCACGTTCGTAGGCGAACCAAAGATCCGATGCTTAGAAGGCGGAACTTGTAGGAGGCGCCATTGCATTAGTGGCTGAAGCATCGTGCATGTCTCTGCCTCAGTCGCTTCAAGGGAAAAGACGCTCCAAGTGGATGAAGTCTGCGCCGATGATGAGAGAAGCAAGAAGGATAGAAGAAAGAAGCCGATTAGCCGCGTCTGATGGTCTTTAGGCTAAATACGAAGGAAAAGCGGGTCTTTGGTGGAATGGATCCATTTTCACGGTCTGGTACGGTACGTACCCCTAGGTGGGCAGGCTCGTGGTTAACCATGAGAAGAGAGAAAAAGTCGAAGACGTTGAAAATGATGAGGTGGAAAGGCAATGCGACTTGCCTTTTCCTTGAATGGTGCTTCAGCGCTTACCTGGTGTGCCATCTTTCCGACGAGTGAGTCAATCTTTGGATGCCCGTTCCTGAAGTGTCCCGTTTTGTAGGGAAAATGTGGACAATCCAATTCTAACAAGACCCTTCCCGGCATAGAAAGAGCCAGTGGCAGAGCCCGAAAGCCGCCCGTAGCCAACCTAAAGTGTATACCTAGGTACTAACTAACTATGGCGGTATGATCTGATGCTGCGACGTATGTGTGGCCATATACTAAGGTACTATTAGGTAGGTACTGTGAAGAAGAACTACCCTCACCACCCGTCGGTGTCCCGTGACGTGACAGAGCAAGACATGCCAGTCAACGGCGAGTCGTCCAGACTCTCAGGCTGATTTAAACGCACAAATAGGCATGTCCCCCTCCCCACCCCTTGTTCTCCACACAAGCACACAAGCTGGCCGCTGCTTTTTACATTGTACATCCCTCGCTCTTGCCCGTGGTGGAAACTACTTTACCCGGTCGTCATGTCGATGACCCAATGGGTTTCCCACGCCATACAATGTCGGGCTGCCTTTCGAGATAAAACCCCATACCACAGCGACTACCCCTGGCCGGTTGGTCACTTTTGGAAGAGAGGGGCGTAAACCATCTGTGTGCACTTTTGCCTATGTCCCTTTCACCCCGCTGCCCCTCGTGCCCTTGAGACCCGCGCCAGAGCTGTATGGTGACGGCACCATGGACTGTCCGAATCTTCAGAGTCAGTCGACCAGGAGGGTCCGTCTTTCTCTGCCATCTAGACCGCTTGCCTTCGATCCGGACAGGCTAGCACTGTGCAGCCAAACACACCTGGCATGCGATGGTTATAAATACCTACATCGTCTGTCGTTCTGTTCCCGAGCGTCACTTGTCTCTTGCTCTACTCTCCCTCTCTCCCTCTCTCTCTCTCTCTCTCTTCCCCAAGTCTAGCATTGGCCTTTGATACCCTCTCTGGTCTTCTCCCTCAAATATCCTCCTTGTCACATAGAAGAACCGCAAAGCAGGCGTCGCCATGGCTGTCCCCAACATCAAGCTGAACAGCGGCTTCGACATGCCCCAAGTGGGCTTCGGCCTGTGGAAGGTTGACAACGCCATCGCCTCCGACACCGTCTATGAGGCCATCAAGGCCGGCTACCGTCTGTTCGACGGCGCATGCGGTAAGTGACCAGTCTGCAACCGCCAAAAGTGTGCATTTTCGCGAAGTCTGCGAGGCGCGAGGGAAGAAATGTGGTGCAAATATCCCACCACGGCGACAACGGCAGCGGTCATGCAGCCAGAAAGTACCAATTGGTATCATGGTTTCCTCCCAGGAAGGGCGTTGCCCGCTGCCGTTTGCGCCGCGGTTGGCGATCGTTCCTTTCGGTTTGCTTTCCCTGGAAAACTATCGGACGGACACCTGAACTACCCCTCCTTCACCCCACCATTGAATGACGAGGGCGCCGATTTTCCCCATGCGCTATAATTCACCCGGAGAGCTCTCCGCATACACCACCCCTGCCCAAACAACCACTCTTCACACACCCCTCCCCCCGCCCCCCACCCGCTCGCTCACTTACACTCGGGGCCATACCTCCAATCTCCCTCATCCTGCACAATAGCATCTTCTGCGCATGCCACGCAGGCAGCCTTCTCTTACAATAAGCTTGATACTGACGTTGCATCCTTTCTCCAGACTACGGCAATGAAGTCGAGTGCGGCGAGGGCGTCGCCCGCGCCATCAAGGAGGGCATCGTGAAGCGCGAGGAGCTCTTCATCGTCTCCAAGCTCTGGAATACCTTCCACGACGGAGACCGCGTGGAGCCCATTGTCAAGAAGCAGCTCGCCGACTGGGGCATCGAATACTTCGACCTCTACCTCATCCACTTCCCCGTCGCCCTCGAGTACGTCGACCCCTCGGTCAGATACCCCCCCGGCTGGCACTACGATGGCAAGTCCGAGGTCCGCCCGTCCAAGGCCTCCATCCAAGAGACCTGGACCGCCATGGAGAGCCTCGTCGAGAAGGGCCTCTCCAAGAGCATCGGCGTCTCCAACTTCCAGGGACAGCTCCTTTACGACCTCCTCCGCTACGCCAAGATCCCCCCTGCCACCCTCCAGATCGAGCACCACCCTTACCTCGTCCAGCCTGACCTCATCAAGCTGGCCGCCAACGAGGGCATCGCCGTCACTGCCTACTCCTCCTTCGGCCCCGCCTCCTTCAAGGAGTTCAACATGGAGCACGCCACCGACTTCGTCCCCCTCTTCGAGGAGCCCACAATCACCGAGATCGCCAAGAAGCACGGCAAGGAGCCCTCCCAGGTCCTCCTCCGCTGGGCCACCCAGCGCGGCCTTGCCGTCATCCCCAAGACCAGCCGCAAGAACGTCTTGGCCCAGAACTTGGCCGTCACCGACTTCGACCTCGAGCAGGCCGACATTGACAAGATCAGCGCCCTGGACAGGAAGACCCGCTTCAACCAGCCCGCCAACGTAAGTTCCGTCTTGTTGCCTCTATTTGTGAACGAATCAAGACAAGCTGACGCATGCAACCAGTACTTCTCCACCGAGAAGCTTTGGATCTTTGGTTAAATGGGTCGTCCGTGACATGTCGTTCATCTCGCGTCATTCACCGTACCTACAACAGCATTGCGCCCCCACTTGGAGGTAGCCCTATCAGGTAGTGGTAGACCACAACAGGGGGGTGTGCCAGACAGCGTGCGACGAATGTCGATTGTATTTAGATACCCTCTCCCTCGGCTCAGACTATTGTCTGCCGCTAAAGTACAACCAAGTGCCATGACCAAAGACCAGGAAAGGTTGTTAGGCCCGCTCGCACAGGCATGCAGTGTGATTTTCCTTGCAAACTCAGAATAGCCGCCCACCCGTTGAACAAAGCGTTCCACAACGCTCCTCGCTCCACATACAAGCGCGACCACACGTATGGCAGAGAGGTATCTCGTGCTGAAGAAGAATGAGAAAAAAATCCATATATAGATGGCCACTGTTTGCTGCTCAGCCCCCAGGTTCTAACCAAAACGCCTGTGTAACGCCATGCCAGTCTCGTAAGTATCATGCCAGAGTGCCGAGCTTCAAGATCATGTTGTCTTGACGTAAGCTGTGATATTGATTAGCAACCCTGTTTGACTGCTGCAGCGGCACTGGCGATTGATGTACTCACTTGCGTCAATCTGGGTTAGTTGAGGCAGAGCCAGGCGGACTTTGTTGCGGTAGACTGCGGGGCCCCTGAGCTGTAGCGGGTTGCCCTCGAAATAGACGGTAGTGAGGTGTTCCTTGTCTCGCAGCTCCTTCTCGACCTCGTTGAAGTCGGCGATCTGATTGTAGCTCGCCCAGAGCTCCTCCAGGTTCTTGAGGGGGCCGAGGCCCTTGATGCTGGTGACGGCGTTGTTGGAGATGTCGACGACACGCAGCTTCTCGTTGCGCTCGATGCCGGCGACAGAAGTGAGGGCGTTGTGCGAGATGTACAGCTCCTCAAGGCTGGGAACGTCGGCGAGGGGGGCCAGGTCGCGGATGCGGTTGGACTGAATGCTGAGGAGACGCAGGTTCGACAGGCCGCCGAGGCCGGCGAGCTCGGTGATTTTGTTCTTGGCGACCCAGAGCTCCTCGAGGTTTTTGAGCGAGTCGAGGTTCTGCAGGACGCGGATGCGGTTAGAGCCCAACTCGAGGGAGGTGAGCTTGTCGAGGCCATCGAGGTTTTCAATGGTGCTGATCTTGTTGGCGACGAGGAAGAGTTCCTTGAGTTTTGTGAGGTGGTTGACACGCTTGATATGCTTGATTTTGTTGAAGCTGAGGTCGAGCGAGGTAAGGTTGACGAGGTCGTCTAGGCCACGAATGTGGGAAATAAGGTTATCGTAGAAGTCGAGGTCCTCGAGAGTTGAGGCGAGGGGTGAGAGACCTTCGATGGACTGTATCGAATTCTGACGGAGGCAGAGGCGGACGACCTTTTTGAAACGCTCAAGGCGGAGGGCGGTTATAGACGAGACGCGGGCATGGGAGACGATGAGCTCGTCGGTGTCTAGGTCTTCGCCGTCAAGGAGTTCTAGAGTAACAGCGTGTTAGTCTTGGTTTGCACCAAAGGAGTTTGCGTTGTGGGCTTGCATGCCTTCGTCGGCAGGAAGTTCCTCGCCGGGGACGACATTTTCATCGTCGGATTCGGGGTCTGATAGGACTTCGGGGTTGGCGAGGACAGCGGTGCGCTGAACCCTGAGCTTTCCGTCCCATCCTTTGCTATTCCTCAGCCCAGGGCTGGTCTGGCCGTCTGTCCGCGGAGAGCCACCTTCCTCGGGGAGTTCGATGCGCGGGGAGTGCCTCGGCGAAGATTCGGTCGGGGTCTTTGGGTCTACAGAGCCGGGCATGATGTGCTATTGTTGGCCTTGTCGCGGGGATATGGGCGGTGTTGGGTTGCTAGTCGCTTGATTGGTTTCGTGAGTTCCAGGCAATCTCGATTGCTTGGTTGTAGGTGGCGGGGTGAGAAACAAGCAGCGAAGGCGGTCAGGTCAGTCTTGACGGTGGTGGTGATTTCTCAGCAGGATTGCGGGGCAAGTTCGCCGGCAAAGTGGGATGTCGAAGGGAGGGAAGAAACTTGGAGTTGGAGGGTTGGAGGGGTTGTTTTGCGAGATGATCAAGACCCCGTGTTGCACATGCTTGGGATAGGAGGCGGGCGGCTTATGGATTCCTTGGGCATCTGATTGTTTATTTATTATGGCGACTTCCACTTTACACTTCCCCGTCCTGCTCTGCGGGGGAGGGATCGGATCAGAAGGGAACAACAACGCACACATGTGGCACATGTTCCCCGGAGCCAGTGCCTGCACTACAATGAGGTAGGTAGGTATGGTAAGGTGAGAAGTGACGGGATGGCTAGGCTTGCCTTGTTCCCTCTGAACTGGTGGAGCTAGACAAGGTTGGAAGACACAGGATTGGTGGATTGGTTCCAGAATCCATGGAGGGCAGTTTGGCGCTAGAGTATGACGTCCCAATGGGCCGCCAGACGCCCGCCCACTAATTGATTAATAGTACCTACTACCTGAGACACCTTAGGTACCTACCCAAGGTCTCTTTCCCATCTCATCGGCGGTGCTGGGAGTGAGAATCACGCTGTGGAATTGAGGCATCTGGAAGGTTTCCTTCCATGGTGAATGGAAGCGTCCAAACCGGGCCAGCGCCACTTGCTTTCTGAAACTCCATTGTCGCAGACAGGCTTCAGCGCCGTCAAGGAGGCTCAGGGCCGTCTACCTAGCTACTAGTGTCATGGCTGTCTGTCTCTTCTCCCCTCAGGGTACGCCGCCACTGTAGTCACCACGGGCTGGGTGACGACAACACGGCACTGGAATTTTCGGGCCTTCAGAGCACACTTCTCCTCCCCCCAACCTCCAGGAAACGGCGCTGCCATGGATGAATGCAGACCGCCCGCGATTGGGCTGGAATCCCGCATGATTCAAAATAAAACGAAAAAGTCCGTCTTCGTTTGCTGCCCACGCCGAATCCGAACCTTGCTTCCGAAGATTCTCTGGACGGAATAGGCCCGGCTGCATGCCGGCCACAACGAGCCCAGTCGCGTTCGAACACATACGTGCCGTGCCATGACCCTGCCCTGTCAGTCCACGAGAAGTTCTCTCGCACATGCAATCAGGAACCCCCTCGTGACGTCCCCTCGCCCGCGTCGCAAGGCCCTTTGCCAACCTATCACCACCCACCAAACCCCAAAGGCCCGACATAATCCTCCATGTCTCACAAGCGGCTGTGATGCATGCTATCCGCGCATCCTCGATTGGGCAGACCCTATGTTGTCCTCGCCGTCGGCAAGCACTGCCCGTTATACCAACATGGCGAGTCACGTCTCCGCGACTGCATTCTCCGCCACACCTCGGCATCGCCCACAAGAGGCACTTCCAAGCCGAGGCGCTGTATCTACCACCGTTGGTCTTCACCGGTCTTCTGGTTGCCCTGTGGACGCAGAAATGTATTGCAATGGTTATTTTCCAGAACAAGATTATCTACATGCCCGGCTTGCCGCCCAACGCGCGCAGAGAACGCATCCAAGACTACACGAAACAGTGCTGGGGCGTGCCGTGGGAGGAGAAAAGGGTTCAGGCTGCCGACGGGACGGATCTGGCCCTCTGCGTGGCCTCGGCGACATCGACTGGTGACAAAAAGCCCACGTCGCTCGACGACACTCTATCGGTGCCGTCGATCTACATACTCTACTTTCAGGGTCCGCCCCATCCCTCCCCCACTCTCGTAGACGCATAGCTTCTTCTTTGGCCAACCCGACGGACAAAAGCTCACACCTGGGAGAACAGGAAACGCCTCGTCCATCCCCCCACGGTTGCCTGACCTATCATGGGTCCTGCGCACGCTGCAGCAGAGCGAGTGGCCCGCGCGATACACTATGGTGTGCCTGAGCTATCGTGGTTATTGGACATCAAGAGGTCGCCCCTCCGAGAAGGGCATCAATTTGGACGCGCAGGCGGCTCTGCAATGGATTGGCCGGATGCACAGGGAGCACGACGCTCACGGGCACCAGCCACTGCCAGAGGTGATCCTCTGGGGTCAGAGCATCGGCGCTGGGGTAGCCACGAACCTTGCGGCTTTGGAGGCGTTCCCATCCACGGCGCGGCTTCGGTCGCTAATTCTCGAGACGCCCTTCACCTCGGTCAAGGACATGTTGGCGACGCTATATCCCCAGAAATGGGTGCCGTATCGCCACCTCTGGCCATTCCTCCGTAACCATCTGGACAGCTGGACGAACCTGGCAGCTATTGCAAGGATCTGGTCAGGGAAACGCGAGAAGCCTCGCATTACAATTGTGGAAGCAGGCAGAGACGAGCTGGTGCCGGCCGAACACAGCGCGAAGCTAGTCCAGCGCTGCGAGGAGGTCGGGCTGACGGCCGAGAAAAAGACGGTGCGCAATGCATACCACAATGATGCTATCGTTAAGCTGGATGGACGCAAAGCTGTCGTCGACGCTATCGAGCAGGTCGTAGCTGAAATATGATTGCAGGCATGGCATCAAGTGAGGTCATTTGACAGCAGTATAGGCATCCAGCTGTGTTGATCCAATGTCGCCGATATAGCCATACCAAACAGAAGGAATTCCTGATTGGCGAATTGGACAGAAATGTGAGGTCTGCTAAGGAACGGCTTCGGTGTTCAGGGTCGTCCCTGGGAGCTAGCAGAGAGAGGTCACATTCAGGGGCCTTCCAAATTGCTGTGACTCTTCAAGAATGAACCAAACCTGCTGGATGGTGCCATCCATTGCGGACTATTGCCATGTGCAGGGGTTGGTATTTCACTCCCAGAGCTCTCCTGCCGTCCACGACCACAACACGTGGAGGCCTCGATTCTTCTGCATAAATTGATTGTCTTTGACGAGCCTGGAGATGCCATCAATTGAGCCTATGGAACCTGACAATTGCCCCAGAAGCTCTTCTGAAAGACTTTTGCCCCTTCTCGTGTGACCACTGACAGCATCCAAGCCTGGTTTAAAGGGGGGTTGCTCCTGAAGTTTCTTATTCCGGCATGGAGACGACAGAGCTTGGACGCGGCCACGCCGCCTGAACATACTAGTAGTTTATTCTTTTCTTATCAGGCAGCTTCGTGAATTGTCAGAGCACCAAGCTATGGCCCGGCTGTCCACGAGCTCTTGGCTACAGGTACTTTCGTGCCTTGAAGCCGCCGTAAATCTACATGCTGACGGGAGCGAGGCGACGCCCACCCCCCTGGATTCAGCACCATGGAACCAGGCCAATTTCACCCGTCGACTCGGCTGCGGTCCATCCCTGCGGATGGCGGCTTGGTCAAGTTTGGTCTTGGACCTGGCCCCATCTGGTTCCACCTGGCTCCCAGTGCCATCCAGTGCACGCTGGACCTGTACCAGTAAAGGGCAGATAGTGCCACACGGTGCATCAACTCCCTCGCCTCCATGGACCCCCTGTCATCCTTGCACGTGAATTCGTGTTTCGTCCTCGAGTGGGTCCGTCGCGATACGTTGGGTTGACGCGTCCAATTAACGACGCTCTCACCAATTTTTTTTCTAGGCACAGTCTCAATCTTGATCAAAAGCAGCCAGACCTAAGGCAATCACTACAGTACGGGGGATGGGATCTCTTCTCGGGGGGGGCCGTGCAAGGTTCAATCAGGCTGTATATAATGATTCTGACTCCCCGTCCTAACGAAGCAATTCCTCTTTCTCTCCTCCCTCCGTATTCACGCATCTCGGAGCAGCGCCTAGGTAGGTCAAACAAATAAAAACTCGACCATTCACCCATCACAACGAGAACCAAAAATTCTTTTCATTCATCCCTTTTCATCATTTGAAACGACTTCCTTGACCGTAGGGTAGCCTGAGGCGTGAACCTTTTTTTTTTCCCATCTGTATATTCCTTCTTTTAACTAAACTCGTCCGACCCGCCACGATGTTCAGTAGGCGATATGAACCCCCACAGCCTGCGAACAAAAGCTTTTCTAAAAGCCACAAGGCATCAAAGTCAAGTTCCTCATTCAGCAAGTCCAGCGGCGTTTCGAAACGTCGACATGAGTCCCGCCACAGCCGCCGGCCAACGACCGCCACCACAGCAAGCACAGCAACCGAAGACACGGACATGAGCAAGTAAGTATTAACGCACTTCAATATAACACCCCGTTTCATCATTTCACCAATCAATTCATCTCTACCATGGTTTGCTAACATACCTCCTCCTGTCAGCAACCTCACCTCCGCCATCGTAACCCTCGTTGTCGGCAACGAACAGCGCCTCTTCGCAGCCCACGAGGATGTCCTCTGTGCGTCGCCCTTCTTTCAGAACGCTCTACGCAGCCCCCATTCTCTCGACGCTGGTGCCGGGGCCAAGCGCGTCGCCCTCCCCGACGAGGAGCCTGAGATCTTCTCCTCCGTCCTCGAGTACCTCTACAAGGGCGACTACTACCCGCGTCTGGTGCACAACAAGCGCCGCAACTCGTGGGAGATTGAGGCGCTCAGCGCCGACGATGGCCGCGGCGGCGTCGAGTCGACCGTATATCACCACGGCGTCGACGGCGACCTGCTCAAAGATACCGTCATATACTGCGCCGCGCAGAAGTACGGGCTCGAGGAGTTGAAGCGGGTTTCTCTGCGGAAGCAGGGTCTGCGTGAGTTGATCCCCTAAAACCCTTATTCAACGTGACTAACAGCTACAAACAGAATCTGGGATCCAGTGCAGCACGATCTTGGCGTCAGCTCGGTACGCGTACGCCAACACCCCGGACAGCGACTCCAAGCTGCGGGCTCACTACCTCGCGCTCATCATCCGTAGCCGGAGCACCTTCAAGCGCAGCGGAACCATGCAGCTGGAAATGTACAACGGCGGCACCCAGCTCTTTTTCGACCTGTTCGTCGCGCTCTGCAACCATGTCGACGATATCTCGACTGTGTAAGTCGCACGCCCAGGCGCTGACACAGGCCGATCTCGAAGCTAATATCCAGCAGAAACACCCCTCGCACGCCTCGCAGCGGTCGTCCCTTCTAGGGACCATACAAGTCTCCTCTTTTTTCTCGGTTGTCATCACTTCTCATCTCAGCCAAGGATGAACAAATACCCGGCTCACACCTAATGACTTGATGTTCACATGTAACCTTGTTGTTGTTTCTTTCTTTTGGCCATTTCGAATTCCAATCAACGTTCAGACAAGGCAGGCTTTGCTTTGGAATTTGCAAAACTTCGCAACGCAAAATACCATAAACATTGGGCGTTCTGTACCCTCCTCAGGAAGGGGTCGGCGTTGGGGGAACACATGTATTATCTCTGCCGTCGTCTCTGCGCTTTCTTCGGGTTTATTTTCTCTTCGTTTGGCTTCTTCTTCTTGATATTCTAACGGGAATCCCCTGTATCATTATTTTGCATCTCTTAGAGACCGAAGTCGTCTCCCTCCAGAAGAGTCACTGGGGACACTTAACCACGGTTGTTTCCTTTTCAACTTTCGAGGATGGCCCATATGGAGGTCACCGAGTGTCTTTTCCTATCAGATCGGAGCGAAGGAAACGGGAAGAGTTTATGTCTTTCTTTCTTTCTATCATTTTTCTTCCTATCTTGCGAGAACGGATCACCACTGTAAAATTACCATTCTATACACTCGCTCTGCTGCACTGGAATCTACAGGAGTTGCTGCTGTGGATACTGGCTCTTGCAATCCTGGTGATATAAAGCTGGCCAGCACAGCGCGGCGACTGCTTACTCTCACGCAATGATGTTCACCGACTTTCCCCGCCTCATTTACCACTTGAGACGAATCAGCAGAGCCCTAAACCTCGGGTTACCTGGAAGCAGTCCAGTGTGAACGGACGTGAATGCCCAAGGTACTCCCTATCACCCTCACTGGTAAACCATCGCTCCCTAAAGTTCAGTCGTCTTGCCTTTATTCTTCTGGACCGCCACCGCATTGCGCCTAGTGGTTCAGCGGCGGAGGTGGCCGTCAGAGTAGGGTGGCTTTGCGAAAAGAGATTTGCCAAGCTTTGATAGTATGTAATGTGCCCCCTTGCCTCACACAGATGTGACTCATATGGTAGCATCACCGAGTCCGACTCATAATCAGCACTACCATCTGTTCACAAACCACGGCCACCCCCTCTTCGTCTAACGCCTCACCCGCACCCTATGTGGCTCCCCGCTGTTTCTGACCGGACACTACGGCTGCAAGCACTTTAAACCCACCCCTGTAAGACTAACTGCCTAGGGAGTGAGCTAGCTTGGTGAAACCTTAGTCACTGAGGGGTTGCATGTACGCCGGCTGGAACGGTTGGGTCGTAGATGACGGATATCAGAGGGGCTAGTTTCTTCCAACGCCTTGCTTTTTTTTTTGCTCTCTTTATGCAACGGGATATGTTTTTTTTTTTTTGTAAATAAGAAATGCAGCTGATAATAGAGGCTGAACTTTCAGCCAGTGTTGTGACTGGTACTTATCACATAAAGTGCTACTACATGGACGTGCAGTAATGCTACATCGAGTGCATTATGAACTCGAGCCATGGCTAACTCAACCATCAAGTTTAGTTCCGAATACGCGACGGTAGCAACGAGGCTCAATTCACCACTCTTTTCAAAGGCAGAAGGAGAAAACATGAAGAAATGCAAGGCATCGAAATGTATTCATCCACTGGTTCGACAAATGGCGTCGACATAGACTTTATGAATCTGATAATGCCAGCCCACCACCCAGTGTAAGCTAATGTGCATGGTTCCTCGATGTTCCCTTTATCGAGTACCTCGCCAGTGTAAGATGTGTAACCAATGCTTCATTGGGAAACCCATCGCTGCTATACCCTCCTTCCGCTGTGGTATCAATGTCGTATCTCAGTTTTTGGCCAGTGAATATCTCATGCAGTGCAGCATTTGGCCGTGGACTTTCTCCACTCCACCAACTTCTACAACCCCGTTCCGGGGAACGCCCCGTTCTTGGACAAGACGACAATCCCGCGCTCGCGGGCGATGTAGCCCTTCATCAGATTCTATAAGCAGGGGAAAAATATTAGTCGGTCTTCAGTCAGCGAGGCGAATGACTCTCTGCCAATCAAATGGAATTTGGGAGAAGCCACGACGTCTGGCTGCCTGGGGGCTCACTTCGTCAACCTTGTGATGATGGTGCCTAAAAGGCAGCCGGGATGACGACGGATATAAAGTAGGCAGACGGACGCGCGTGAGAATTCCAGACTTATTTTCGGCCAACTGACTGAGCGAAACACCAAGGTTTAGGCGGCAAACGGCAGGCTGCCACCAATCGGGCGCGCAACTCCGCCACAAAGAAAGCGAAAGGGATGATGCCACGTACCTTGTAAATCATGTTAGCCAGCAGGCACTCGACCTCGTCTGGATCCACGTTCTCCTGACTGCCGAGACTGATTGCGGCTGCAAACTCGGCGACGGGGATTCTCGTCCGACGGACCGGTGCCACACCGGGTTCCTTGGTTTCCTCGAAGCCACCGGCAATAAAGACCTTGCGCAAGAGGTTACGTAGCGCGATGTCGCGGCCTCGTTCCAAGGTGAGATAAATCCTGCGGCGTACGAACTCCTCCTCACCCTCCTGAAGAGCCAGGTCGAAGTTGCGCAGGTCGCCTGAGCGGATGCAGCGCGATAGCGGGAGGAAGAGCTTTTGCAGGCGGGGAAACGGTTGAAGGAGTTTACTACTCGGGAGAGTGTGAGTGGTAAGGAGATGGCAGGGGATCAAGTAGGTAAGGATTCTCCTGCGGGCGCAAGTATTAGTGACTGGCTGCGAGATACTCGAACCTTCATGAAGACTTGCTCTTGGTTGCTCTTGGCGTCCTTGTGGCAGAGGGACCATGCCTCAGTGAGATGCTTCTCGGCCTGGTTTGAGGTCAGTCGTATGTTCGGCGGAGTTTGATCACTCAGTCTCTTTACCTCGACGTAATTCTCCTCCAGAAAGAAAAGCACGCCTTCGTAAAACTTGAACGTGACCCGCTGTGACTTAGGGAATGCCTCCAATGGAGGCATGTCTCCACGATTCGTAGACAATGCCTTGAGGATTGTCCGGCTAAGACTGGCCGAGTTGAGTTTGAAGTAGGTCTTGAAGAGCAGGTTAATGACAAAGTAGATGGCCCATTTCCTCGAGTCTTCGAGAGGCGCTCTGGTGATGTTTAGCTTAGGGGGTTTAGTTTGTCTGGAGGAGGGGCCGAAATACCTGTCACTCAAGCACAAGGTAAAAATGCGCTTGAGCTGTTGCTCGCAGTCACGAAGCTGCTTCTGCTTCTCCATGTCGGGGTCGAAGTCATCGCCAAGTTCCATGGCGTTGGCGGCAGCGTCGGTGGTGTTGCGCTCCTCGTCTGAGCTGATGGCGAAAAGTCGTAGGTGCTTGCCTGCGGTGTAGAGGCAAGGAATGGTCCAAGCCTCGAACCCATAATTCGTGTAGCCGCGAATGAGGGCAGTGGTGAATTCCTTCCACGTCTCATATACCCTTGTCCATGATGAAGACTAGATCGAGTGTTAGTGCTGAGCAGTAATGCGTATGTAAAGCCAGGCATATTGTGCATGAGCTCACCCTACCTCCAGTACTGGAGTCGCCTTCTACTTTCAAAATCTCGCCGATGGCTTTCCAGTAAGCCGTATAGACCTCCACCCAGCCGTTGGCCTGCTCGTGGTCAAGCTTGAATTTCTTAGATCCTGACCCTCGACTCTGGAGCATGTACTTGACATCGGCCTTGACTTCTTGAATGTTTGTGCTCAGATAGATGGACCGAAGCTTGCCAGGCTTGTTGGCTGGGCTGAAGGGCTGGAGTGTCTGCGCAAGAGAGTATCCGGATCTAGCCTTGTAGGCATTGCGAAACTCCTCAAAAAGACCCTCCATCGTGGACGCCGCCAAGTGCTACTCACGATGGCAGATTGAGAGGTGGTGGAGGCGAGAGCGGATGACGAATTTACCACCGTAAATGTCTATCCGGGGCAGACAGTTGTACCTAAGGACCGAATTTAGAAAACCCTTAGTCAAGCTAGGTAGGTGTAGTTGAAATTTCCAATTGGTCGAAGACGTTGAGCAAAGCACTCTCCCTCTATGTCTTCTTCTGGGATGTGTCGTCCTCTTTGTGATGCTGGTTCTCTCTAAAGGTCGACCTGCAATGTCATTGGTCGAGGTGCAACGTCCGCCAAAGACATTACCCATCAGGCAGTAGGACTGCTGGCCTTTAAATCCAGGCATCACTGCATAAAAATTGTACTTTTGGTTTTCCAATGTCAAGACGGATAAGTGGGTCTTGCCTCAGCCACAGCATCAGCCCCATCAACCCCGAATGCCTTGACCGCTTAACTAAACCGCCCCACCCACAGGTCCCAGCCCTGGAAACCGCTCCTTCCTCACACAGAATCCTTTTTGCTCCTGGCGCGCCAAATTCTTCCAAGTTTTTCGACCGCGCAACCACCACGCTATCGGATATTCGACGACCATCGGCCAGCTCTTCACAGTAAGTCAACAACAGCCTTACGCAGTTCACGACAATACCAGTTTATTTCTAACAGTCTTTCAGATGGGTAAGCACAATTCCTCCTTCCCCCTTCTCTGGACCTTGGATGCGAAAGCGGCAACTTGAACGAATTCCTGCGACCCCGACGACAAACTTTTTTCCCGATCATGACGTGTGATCTACCGATGGCGACTGCGGCGGGACAGGCTGTCAAATCAACAACACCATGGCTACGACATCGTTACTGGAACATTGCCTTTCGGTTGCCCCGGTAGTTGGGAGAACTCGACTAGAATTATTCTTGAGGGACACTTTTGCTCGTGGGGTTTTTTTGTCGAGCTAGATCACTTGGGTGTGCAGGCAGCTTCACGTGGGGGAGAAGAGCGGCAGTCGCCACTGTTTCAATCGCTACGAAGACAACAGGACTCGGCACCGACAATCCGCATCCATGGACAGGAGAATCTTGAGGCATTGGGACGACACATGACTAACAAGACTGTTCAGGTCGTCTCACGGAATACGAGGTCATCGGGCGCCACTTGCCCACCGAGTCCAACCCGACTCCTGCCCTGTACCGCATGACCATCTTCGCTCCCAATGTCACGGTTGCGAAGTCCCGTTACTGGTACTTCTTGCGTGGCCTGAAGAAGGTCAAGAAGGCCACCGGTGAGATCGTCAGCGTCAAGGAGGTACGTCACCCGTGAGCTGGAGAACTCGAGCGAATTAGGAAACTGACCATCTACGCTGTAGATCCACGAGAAGCACCCCCTCAAGGTCAAGAACTTCGGTGTCTGGCTCCGCTACGACTCCCGCTCCGGCACCCACAACATGTACAAGGAGTACCGTGAGATGTCCCGCACCGACGCCGTCGAGGCTCTCTACTCCGACATGGCCGCTCGCCACCGTGCCCGCTTCAGGTCCATCCACGTATGTGCCTCATAAGCAACATCATCCAAGATCGGTCCACTAACCAAACCGAAACAGATTCTCAAGGTCGTCGAGCTCGAGAAGGGCGACGACGTCAAGCGTCCCTACATCAAGCAGCTCATCACCAAGGACCTCAAGTTCCCTCTCCCTCACCGCGTCACCAAGATCAACAACCAGAAGATCTTCAGCGCGAAGCGCCCCAGCACCTTCGCATAAAGCGGTTGTTGGATGCGGCGTTGTTTCTCTGGTTTTCGACAAATGGAGGGGCGGGCTACTACTACTGGCAGGTGTTCATTAGGTCTCATTGAACTATCACGTGCATTTGCTCTCTGAAAGGCAGGGGGAACCGAACCAAAAAGAAATGGAATTCAATTCAAAAACATCTTTTCGAGCATGGCCAGCATGGGAAAGGGGGAACCAATCCTTGATAGAGGCGAGGGGTGCGAATGATGACCTGCGTACGAAGCCTGTGAATTATGACTTCTTGATGAGACGATGCGCGGCACAACCTCGCCCTTAGATCAGCTCGGCCAGAAGAGGGATGTCATGACGTCCGGCGCCGTCTAGGTAGACCAATGCCAAGCCCACCTTCGTCAGTCGGCAGAGCCCGAGGTCCCATCTGCTTTAAAAAACGCGATCAAAACACAAAGTGGCGGGCCGTTGAAGCTGGTCCGACTTATAACAAGTGCGGCACACCCCAGCTTCGTGTGTGTACACGGACGGGGGGTTGGGCCTCTGTCTCCGCGTCGGCTTACTGCTTTCCAACAGCGCCGTCATCTTCGAGGACCCTTGGTCTCTGAGTCAGAGCAGACATGCTGAGATGCAGGCGTCCGGGTCGCCTCCGTCGCTCGTTTTCGGTCCGGCCGCCCCGGAGCCGGTCCAGGAAACCCGATCGAAGGAGCCGGAGGGAGCACGGCGGATCCGGATCTTCCCCTCCCCCCTTCCTGCTGTGGCTACCTATCAGGCACGAATGCCGATGATCAACAGAATAAGGAGAAAACCCGCTTGCAGCCGGGTGGAGTGGCAGATTGAGAGAGACGTCGGCTGCCCTGCGGCAAATTCCCTTACACCCTTGCCTCGGGTTACGTAGCTTCCAGAGAAAAAAAAAAGAAAAAAAAAGCAAACCCCTTGGGCGAACATTGTCGATGTCCGCAGCCCGGTAAACCTCACGACGGCAGACACAAAATGCGTCACGATGCACACCAGAAGGGGGGTCAAGAAAGTTGTCGTATCCAAGACTGATCGGCGTAGCTCATCATACACATGTCATATCGTACATTCCATTCCGTCCTTGGCTGCCCTCCCTACCACATCGCCGAGCGCGTCAATCATCCGCGGGCGACCTCTCGAGGTTCGCGTCGCTCACAAACTCGTTCCACGTGCTCGCGTCCCACGCAAAGTCCCCGGCGTCCAGCTGGACCCCGAATTGGTCAAACATGTACTGCGGGTGGCCCCACAACGGCATCAGGCCGTTGAACATGTCCATGTCCTCGGGCGCCAGCCCGTATGGCACGCCCGGCACGTTTTGAGCGTCTGCCGTTGGCAACTGCGGCTGCGTGTCTATCGCCATGGGCGTGCCCAAGCCCATGGCGCTTGTGCTCACGGGAGGGGCAGGCGCCATCGCGCCACTGCCATTACCAATACCAACTCCGGTGCCGATGCCGATGCCGCCCAGCTTGAACGCCGGATGTAACGCTGGCGCACTCGGACCCTGCTGGACGTCCGTCCCGATATCGAAACGTTCATGCCCATCCTTGTTTCCTCCCCCCTCTCCAGCATAGGCATCAACGCCGGATTCCGTGTCTCCTTCCTCGCCATCGTCCCCATCATCCCCATCGTTCTCTTTTCCCCCTCCCACGTCCTTCCTCTTGGCAGTCGATGTCGGCATCGCGTCTGCCAGCTTCATCTCACCCATCAACGCCTCCGCTCTCGCCGCTCTCGCCTTCTTCAGCAGCTTCCTCAAGGGCCTCCACAGCGTGCCCCTCCTCGTGTCCGCGATTCGGTCCCTCATCCCGTTGAAGTTCCGGTCGACGACCGCCCACGCTCTGTCCACAAGCTCCCCGCGCGTCTGAACGCACAGCTCCGCCAGGGCCACAGCGAGCGGGTGCCACTGCACGTAGCTGTCGATCCACCACCCGAACCGCTCGCGGTACGTTGCGGCGCTGAACTCGACGAGCTCGATTGTGTTCACCGCCGTACGGAGCATCGTCTCCCGCGCAACGCGTGGCTTTGCCGTCGACGTCACCCTCGGCGTGAACGGGTACTGGGCCGAGAGCCACATCTTGAGGATGATGATGCGCACCGTGACGGCGGCGTGCTTGGCGGGGAGGTTGCGGACGTCTTCTTGCTGCTGCTGCGACGGCGAGGCAGGCGGCTTGGGCGGCGCCGTGCCGAAGAGCGCCTCGAGGCGCTGCGCGTGCGCCATTATCTCGTCCTCAGACGTCGCCATCTCCGGGGCACTGTCGGGGTCCAGCGCGAGCTGCGGGTGCTTCGGCCGCATGTTGCCAAAGATTCCCGAGGACATGGACGTGCAGAGGCAGAACGTCATCTCGGTGGGCCCCGTCCGGTCTTCGAGCGGCGACGTCGTCGACGGGCCAAAGTCGTCGTCGTCGAGGTTCAAGGGCAGCCTGGTATTGTACGACTGCCGGGGGATGGCGGCATCCGTACCCCGGTCCTCGGCGGCGCGGATATCGAGCACGACAATCATCCACCACAAGCGGCGGCGCATCTCGGCCTCGAAGGGCGGCAACGGAGGCGAGGCGCCGTCGCGGTGGAGGTGCAGGGCCTGGGCGAGGCGGACGACGAGCGGGATGAGGGCCCACGAGGCGCGGCTGGCGTTATGGCTGCGAAGGAAGCACTGCGTTTGCAGTTAGGTCATGAGTGAGCAGCAGCAGCAAGCCGCCAGATAGGTGGGATGATGGCGAGTGACTTACGACATAGTACGTCAGCGCCTGGAGAGTCCTGATTTCTGTACTGTTGAGAAAGTCCGCCTTCTGCAGTGCCGTCTCGACGCCTTCCCTGTACCGCTGCGCAAGAACACGCCTCTCCTCGCCCAGGTTGGCGAGGCACGCCTCATGGGATAAGCCCGTGACGGCGCCGAAGTACATGGCAAAGAACAATGCCTCCGTGGCGTCGTCAATACGCTTTTTCGGCGAGTTCGCAAAGGTCTCCAGCTCGGCCGAGATAGTGGGCCGGTGGACGAGCTTGAAGGCCGGGTCAACGTTGGAGAAGAATATCTGGCACATGTACAGGATGTGCTCGCGTGGTGGGTGCCTCAGCTCCTCGGTGCTGTGGCGGCCGATACTGGAAAGCAAGCCCGACAACGCGGGCGGGGTCTGTTCATGGCCCGGGCCATGCCCCCTGACGGCGAAAGACTCGGGGCTCGTCGTGGTCGTCGGGTACTCATCCTCGGACACGTCGCTCTCCGAGGGCTGGTCCAGGGCCTGCCTGATGCCCTCGACCTCCTGGCAAAGATTATCCCAGAACTCGGCACTCATATAGTTGGTGGGCATGGCGGGCAAGGTAGGCCGGCCATCCCACTCCACCATCGGCGAGGGCGCCGCATCACTCATTGCAATAACGGACCCGCCGGTCTTGTCACCGATGGCCGACGCCGCCCCAGAGAGTGGAGCGGGGGTGGTGGTGGTGGTGGCGGCGGAAGGAGTCTTGCCGGCCCCATCGAGATTGCCCGAGTCGACTTTACTGACGATGCTCTCTAGGCGAGTGATGCGGTTAAGCAGCTCGCTCTGTCTCCCTTGTCGAGGCTTCCGGTTCCGCTTCCGCGAGGGGAAGACACAGTCGAAGTCGGAGCGCTCACACTGCTTGCAGCGCGGCTGGAGTTTATCGCATTTGATCTTACGATGGCGGCAATTTACGCAGCTTAGCTGCTGCTTGCTGCTGCCCGGGTCCGATTGCTGTCGGGCTGTGATAGCCGGGGGCGTCATTGTTTGTTTGCTTGGTGAGCGTGAGTGTGGGAGTGTGTGGGCATTTGATGACGTTGACGAATGTGGATATGTCCCGGCTAGCTCGGTTCGGTTTTACAGCAATGTCCCTTGCTCTTCTTCTCCTTCGAGTGACGGACGACGAGAAAACATGCCAAGCAAGCCCGGTTGATGTCGGCAAGGAATTAGGGATCCTTTTGTGAAGAGCTTGAGATAAAGAGCAACCAGGACTGGGGATAGCCCAGAAGCAGCATCGAAGTTTAATTTTCTCTCTCCCTCTTTTTCGATGTTCTGGGCAACGCTTGGCATGAACAGGGTGAGACAGGACGAATGAATTGGGTGTGTGTAGGTGGGTGGGTGGGTGCTTCTAGGCAGGGAGTGGGCGCGCTGCAGAGGCCACACACACCAGCCCCAAGAGGCTGGATAGGTACCATGGGGAGGAAAGGACCGGGGTAGGTAATGTTTTCAGATGCCAAAGCTCTTGGGCGAGACTCGTCGGCGAGGCCCCCACTTCAGCCTGGAAACCTTATAAACAAAAAAGACATTAATGAAAAGAAAGGGAAAAAGAAACTGCCAACATCCACAAAAGGTGAACACAATCCGCGAAGGGACCGGCCGTTGTTTTCCCTCATCTGTCGGGTTGTGCCAAGGACCGCATCTCAACGTCCGTGACTATCGGCAAGCACCAAATGTCATCGGCACTCGGCCATCCTCCGTGTGACTCAACAGCGGAGCTTTCCTCGAGCTGAGCGTCGGCTTTTTCGAAAGGCCTGTTGAGACTACTTGAATTGGCTGGCGATCGCGCCGAGGCCATCACTCAGCAGCCATGGGCATTATATGGGGTTTTGGTACAATGAAAATGACTCAAAGTTGGAAACTCCCGTGCAATACCATCGTGCATGAATATAAAAAAGAAGACTGCATCCGGAACGACAACCACCTCGTATAGAGGTAGTTGGCTCGTCAGTACACGGATCAACGCAAAACAAGCGATTCAAGTTTTCCTTTGGGGATTTAAAGGGAGTAAACAAGAACGACAGGGAAGAAGATGCACGTCCAACCTCTGGACTTCGTCACAGTGAGGACCACACTCCCGACGATACCTCTGCCGCCTCATGCCTCGCGGCAGCCCATCGTCACCAAGCGTCTCATGCTAAGGCCCCTCTCCCCGGATGATCTGCTACCGCTGCACGTCCTTCGCACGCAGCCCGAAGTCATGAAGTGGTCGGTCGCCGGCCGCGTCGACGCCGACATGGAGGAGACGCAGATCAAGTTAGCGCAGAACCTACCCCCCAATGACGCCGACAACTACAACTTCTCCATCTGCCTACGATCAACGGGCGAGTGGATCGGCATTGGCGGCTGCAAGACGGCCGCCGGCGGCGAGCTGGGCTGGCCCGAGATCGGGTATTTGCTCCAGAAGGATCACTGGGGCAGCGGGTACGCCACCGAGTTCCTCGAGGCTTTCCTCGCTGCCTGGTGGTTGCTGCCCCGCTCCGAGCGCGACGTCGACATCGACAAGGCGACCGTTCCAGGGCACTGTGCTGGGGGCGTGATGGACGAGATCATCACCGCCGTCACGGAGCCAGGCAACTTTGCCAGCCAAAAGGTCTTGGCCAAGCAGGAGTTCAAGAAGCTGAAGGTGTGGAAAGAAGAAGGAGAAGGAGGAGGGGAATGGACGACACTTGTTGGCTACGGCGTTGGGCGGCCGAAGCATTAGTCCGTCCGGGCGACGACGTCGTTGCAGCTTGGGGTCGATGGGGCGGAAAAGACGGTGCAATTCGGACTTTTGGGCCAGCCGGACAGGAACAGCTTTCGGACATTTGCGAGTCCTCCGCCCTTCTCCCCCATGTTTGGCGAAAGCCACTACCGATTTCTGCGGAATGGATATGGGAACTTGAAATAAATAAAGACGTTCGTGCCCCAAACCAAGACTTTCCAGCATCTCGTCAAAGAAGAACCGTCATTCAGAAGAGAAACAATCAGCAAACTTTGGAACCCAATCTCGTAAACAAGTGTTGGCCACACTGAACCTCCTAACACACACACACACACACACAATCCGAGACTAACATGCTGCAACTCGGGTTAACCACCACAATTACGACTGCAACCGGCATTCTTGGCTGTGCCTGTTGGGCTGGTAAGCAAGCGTCCCCCACTCTGGTGTTGGTTGTGCCACTTTGGGGTCGACGTCAGTTGCTGACCCTTAGTTCAGGCGCGACGGCATCATTGTCCATGTTCAGCGTCCCCGCCATCATCCAAAGCAGCTCCGAACCAGCCCATGCACTGAGGCTATGGCGACACATTTTCTTGAACGGCGCGTCGACCGGCCCTAAAGTAGCGCTCGTTACCTTTTTGTCCTTGGCCTACACGGCGTATGACCACCACAACCGGGGGGCTGTGTCGAAGCCGTACGCCACCGCCGGAGTCCTGAGCCTCGCCATCGTGCCCTTCACCCTCGTCTTCATGTCGTCGACCAATAACGCACTCATGGCCGGTGCGCAGGGTGTCGAAACGCTCGCCTTGTCCGAGACGACGGAGCTGCTGACAACGTGGCGGACACTCAACTTCGTACGGAGCCTCATCCCTCTCGCCAGCGCCGGCATTGGTCTGTGGTGCGCGACTTTTTAACAAACACACGGCGATTCAGGCTATCCCTGAACCGATATGAATCGTTGATGGATAGACGGGGCAGGCGGGGCCAAGGCGGGTGGCACGGCGAAAGATTCATGTACATAGGTACTACTAGTAAGATACAGATGGCGCTGGAGACGAGCCAGCGACGGGTCGATTGGGGTCAGTGCAGCGACATACTGTAGGTAGTGTTACCAAAGCAGTTAAAAATGGTGCATACGGATACACCAGCGCAATATACATGAGTAGGTCCTTGCAGGCCTTGTGCGTCCATCTGTGCTCATTCGCTCACCGCTAGATCGGTTGGCCTGTCCCTAAACCTTGGCTGCAACTACATCATGCCCAGACGCTTTCACAGCAGTCAGTATGGGACGAAAACGCGGGGCTACCAAAGTACGATGCAGATCACAGCGGTAAACCTAGTGCAGTGCTAATATGTCAGTATGTGCGAGGCGTCGCTGCGGATCGACACCCGGTAGGTCGCTATAGTTTAGCAGTGCGTCCTCCGGATGATGGGCGAAGATGCCGCCTCCTTGATGTTTTGCGCCGATGTTGACTGGCTGGGGGTTGTGGTCTGGCATGGCACGTAGCCGAAGGCCGCCATGGTTCTGCAGAGAATGGTATCGCTGTGTTGAGTCGACGGGGTCTCCGTGAAGAAAATGACATGAGCAGAGTTCAGCCTTATGCCCAGAAGTTATTCCTTCCGGATCACCTGTACCTGTAAGCTGGTCGGTCCAATTGGCTTTTCCAGTGCGGTGCGGTGCGCAGGCAAGACAGGCCCTGTCGGCATGGTTGGGCTGCCTCAGTGGAGGGTGCGTTGTTGGGGCCTACCAGCCTCCGCAACCCGGCGTCCGTCGCCCAGCAGATGGCTCGCCTGGGCAGACTTCCAGGCTGCATCCCAGGGGTTAGCTGGGCTTGAACTCTGGGCATCTATCAATTTCGACGAGCATCTCTGGTCATCAGAGTCCCTGAAATCGTTTTTTGATTCGCCATCCAGCCTCGTTCTGCCTCATCTCGTGGGGCATGCAATGTAAAAGTGTCAAAAGTCAATGTTGACGTGGAATGAGACAGGGTCGGGCTTCTTGTCAAGATGGAAGGTAGACGAAGTTGAGGTGGAGTCTGCGTAGTACCTAGATAACAGTGGGAATCGACGACAATCGTAGTTGAATGTCGGACAGACGGAGAAGGTCGAGATTGGCACGGGAAAGAAAGGGCTGGGCTGAATAGAAGGCGACAGAGACTGCAGTACTCACTCAGGTTGGTGCATTCTGACTGGTACGCCGGTCAAGGTACCTTGCCAACCTTACTCACAGCGCCTGGTCCAGTTATTTCCGCCAGGGAAGCTGCGCCTGGGTGGTGCACGTGTCAGCCCAACAGCCAAACGTTTTCCCTGTTTGATCTCTATTCTTACCTACCACTGCCCTCCCTGCCCGCCCTGCCATGCCATGCATCCTGCTTGGAGCCGTTGCCGGTCCTGCTTGCTGCTCTCCCGCTGCTCGGTTCTGCCTAACGGGGAACTCACTCGTCCACACCAACCCCAAAAAGCCATCGTACGTACGTCCAAGTCCTTCCTCGTCCACGCCCACGCCTCCGACCCCTCCAACCTCCAGGCCGCCGTCCAAACAACGAGGCGCAGGTACCCCGCCTGCTTGGAGTTGGAGTCCGAGTACTTTGGTTACATCATCAGCTCCCGCCCGTCTAACGCTCTGCAGTCTGTCTCTCACTGACTTAATCCCGTCGCTCTTCACACCCACCAGACAAAAGGAGAGAGACATATCACATCCACACGCCGTCTCCTCGGGCCCAATCTTCCTCCCTCTCTCTCTTATGTACCTATTCGGTCTTGACTCACGGCTTGGCTTCAGCCTATTCCTGCCTTACGTCTCTCCTCTCGCATGCGCATGATGTTTATGACGGCGACCCGCACCCAGGATATCGTATCCTAGATTATTAGTAGCAGTTGATGCCCCCCCCGGCCCCAACCTGACGACGTCTCGTTCGCATTCCAACGCTAGCGATTTGAACGCTTTGCGCCGGCCAAACGACACGACAGCTCATTCTCAACGGCCGCTTGCGCTCGTCCTTGCTCCTGCTCGTCGCATTCCTCGCCCAAGTCGACACCGCCCGCACCATACGTCTTTTGCCAGTCAGCACACTGCCATAGCCGTTGGACGCCATTTCTCCATTTCGTCCCATCTCCACACTTTCTTCCCGGGACCTTCCTGTCCACAAAAAAAAAACACCCCGTTTGATGTAGACTTCGGCCCCGAATGGCGACGGCGACCGCAGAGGCCGACTCGAAAGAGTCATCTGCCCAACCTCAACCCCAACCTCAGACTCAACCTTCTACCTCGAATCCCCCTGGATTCTACGGTTATCTGTTCAGCCCAGACAAGGCACCGACACCCATCCTCGACTCGCTGCTGCGCGCCATCGCCCTCCACATCGTACGTCTGCCGCCCTCCCTGTCCTCGCCGACCCCGCCTTCGCCCATGCTGGACAAACACTGACAAGCCCGCCGAAATCTCTAGATCACCGATATAGGCGATAAATATGTCAAATTCTTGACCCCTCAAAAACTGGCCGCCTTTTACAAGGCCGTAGGTGGTGACTATGACTGTAAGCAGACATCGTCGGTCCCCGCGCCATGCATTCCATTCCGTCCTGACAATCCTGCCATCGTAGCCCTCTTTGTTGAAATGCCCTACCCCGCCATATCCTACATTTGGCGGGTCACGGGCTGTCAGCACTCTATCCAACCCTCCGACGACGATTTCGAGGCCCCTTCCGTTCCCGCTCTGACCCTGCGTGGCTTCGTTCGGTGGGAGTCGATAGAGATACTGCTGAGCCCCGAGGAGCATGTGCCTTTTATACAGCACGCCGTCAAGCACTGGAACCTGAAGCATCCCGAAACGGGCGAGCCTTTCCCTCCCGACCTACCTGCCGAGGCTCTCCCCAGCCAGCCGGATCCCGCGATAGAGAAATGGCATAAGGAGTGTGCCGAGAAGTTGAGGAAGGCTGCGACGCCAAAGGACGAACCTGCATCTCCCAAGACTGCCCCTAGCCGCCCAGTGGAAAGAGACGAATCGAGAGTCAAGGCAGCCTACGTCCACGTCCGCAATCCGTATCCGAAGGCATCGCCCAAGCCCTCGCCTCCTCCTCGCGGGCCGCAAGCAGACTACTTTGCTCCGCAGACCCGGCCTCCTGTAGCTTACAGCCATGTTCCAGGGCATGCTGCGAATAGGTACCCCCCGTCACGCTTGAACATCCCTCGATCTCCCGAGCGAGAGCGTTTCCGGGGCCAGACGTCGCCAGTCGACCATCGGCGCCGCAGCTTCTCCGACTACCCGTCCCCACAACATGAGGCTATGCATGCTGCCTCTGAGCATCTGCAACCCAGTAGGCCTCCTCTGCAGCCTCGCCGGCACAGCCAGCCACGGCACTACTCATCATCTTCGGCATCCGATTCTGACGAACCGGCGAGTCCGCGATCCAAACGCAGGCCTCACACTCATCACTCCAACGAGCCGCCACCCCCAGGCGTCCGGCGCATGGGTCCGTCGGCGCCCCAGCCGCCACCGGCGCCGCATGGTCTGCCTCCAGGGACCCGCATTCACCGTGCCGATTTGAGGCCAGAAGACGCGCGCCGTCGCAGTATACCAATTGTAGACGGTCTGAGGGACAAAATCGCCGAAAAGGTGACGTCTATTCTTCCTAACGGTCGGTCGCCGGAACGTCATCGTAGCACTTCTGGCCGCCGGAGTGATCCGCCTTCGCGCCGTAGTCGGGAGCACCTGCCATCTTCCAAGCTCAACCGCAGTTGGCCTGACATCGGGTCGGATGACTCGGGAGCGGAGGACTCGGAGGAAGTAGACCGACGTCGTCGCCTCAAAGCTCGAGAACGTCGAGAGATGGAGGAACAGAGGGAGAGGGAAAGGATACGCGAGAGAGACCGTGGTCGAGACCGCGAACACAGACGCGACCGGGACCGGGACCGGGACAGGGACAGGGACAGGGACAGGGAACGAGACCTGGAGCGCGAACGGGACCGAGATCGCGTCATGAACTGGGAGAGAGAAGAGGACAACGAAGCACGAAGACGAAGGGAGCGACACCTGGTACGACCCGAGGCCCAGCGCCGAACAAGCAGCCATGCCGACGTGGACCGAATGCGAGGAAGGGGCGAGGCCCCATGGGAAACTCGCGATCGCGAGGCCAGAGATGACAGGAAGCGGTGGAAAGAACGTGGGACCAGCCCAGTAATCTCTGGCGTTGGAGGACGGCAATACCCAACTGGTCCGACTCGGATCTAATCTCATCATGGGTCGGCGAACCTGGTACAGCGGGCGAGTTTGAGCGATTTGGTAGGACTTGGACTTGGCTATATGGTCCGACATGACAGATAGCCTTTTTTTCTCTCTTTTTTTTTCTTTTACGTTTCCAATTTCGTATGACAGGCTTAATTCTTCCCGCCCCCAAGCTGGAAGTCGTGTGCGTGCACATACTCTGGGACGGACAGCCGGGCACAAAAAACAGATGATTGCATGAAATCCAACGCTCATGAATTGAATAGAGAGATGATCAAGGCTAGTTCCCAGAATGAATAGGGTTGATCCCCAAACACCATAACCACTCAGACCAGAAGTGGCACTATTCCAAACGTCGCCCCCGCCTTGGCAGCTCAACTGTTCGCGTCGGTTAGGCTAATGCCGGGTTGGGACGCGAGCCCCTCAAGTCCTCGAACTTCAAAGTTTCAAAGTCCTCTGGGCAGGCGAGTAGGTATTCTCCCGAACGTTATCGTTCTCGCCAACGAAATCGTAGTGCACGCTCTGCTCATTGTTACGTTTCTGCTCCTCGGCCTCGCATACACCGGTCTCCTCCACCTCCATCGCGTTCTCCTCCCCAGTCACGATGTGACTTCCTCCATTCATCGCCTCTGAAGGCGCCATTAGCTCTGTTCCCTCGTTGTAAGAGGTCGTTCCCAACGTATTGTGGTCGAAGTTGCTGCTCCCGGCAGAATCGTTGCTGTCGTTGTCCCACGCGGAGCTCAGGAACCGATCGCTCGGGTCGAAGAAGCCTTCGCTCCGAACGGTGGAGAGGAACGCATCGCGGAGCCGGCACCGCGTCTTCTGCTGCGCCACGTCGTTCTCCTCGAAATCCGTGTTCTCGTAGGGGTGTTGGCCCATATACTCGGTACCGTCGAACTGTCTCGAGAAGGCCAGAGCGCCACCTCTCGGCTTGGGCCCGGGTTCGCCCCTGTACGACCCCTCGAGGCCTCTGGCCTTGAAGCGGTCCAGACGCTCCCGCATATCGAGGTTTCGGAGGCGCTCCACCCTCGCCGCTGCAATCTCTTGATCTGTGACGCCCGGGCCAGAGGGTCTTCGGAAACACGGCTTGCAGGACTGTTTGGGCGCGTGCCGTTGCTGTTTGGTGAGGCAGGTGTGGTAAGGGCACTCCTCGCCCTCGCGGGTTACGATGCCGATGGCGTGCTGTGGGCCGCAGAGGGGCGAGGTCGGGCCGTGGCAGCATTCGCGGAGGGAAGCGCTGGCTGCGAGGAGGCAGCCACATCTCGTGTAATGTCTGTACAGTCGGAGGCACATTTTGTGCCCGATAGAGCGAAGGGTATGTTGGGCAGCTTTTCAGGTGTTGTACTTTACAAACTCCCCACTTGGTGTACACCCAGACCCCTATTCGGACGACGGAGTAGTTTTGCGTAAGTCACTCAAGGTGGTTGGATGACTGGTCAGAATGAATGAAAAGCTGTCGATATGCTCGCAGTGCTGGCTACGTCTAGGAAGAGTCAGCAAGAATTCAGGAGATGGAGGAGTTCCACAGGTGGGAATGGGGTTACCTTAACTGTAAGAATACAAGTTGTCAATGTAAAGCCTGAGTGAGGCGCAGACGAATACAAAAACTTGTTGTGCAAGTGGTGTTTCAGCTCGATCAGTGGCAGTTGTTTCACGGTCGGTGACACGCGGGGGGGTGGTGGGCTGAACAAAGGACGATATGAGGTGGAGCAGAATTTGACGGTAGCAGTGCTTCACCCAAGACACAGAAGGCGCGGAGATGTGAGTGACTAATGTAAGATAGAAGATCTGGGACAGACATGGCTTTGTTGCCTGGTCAAAGAAGGAAGCTACAGAGGAAGTCTCTGAGCAGAATATTGATGTGAAGGAGGTGAGTGCTTTACGCATACCCTGATATGCTATCCTACACCAAACTCCTCGCTGATAACTCGATATTTCTAGAGACTTTGGTATTTTCTTATTTGACGACTGGTGTGCACATCCACATATCGGGCAAGTCAGTCCAAACGCCGGAGATTATAAAACCCACTGACGGTATCGTCGATCTTTCTATCAACAACCCAAGTAAAGCCTACCTCAACGCCCATCTTTCTCGCTTCTTTCCACGTCCTCCCTACTCGTGTCGTCACTCGTCACAAGCCCCTGTTTGGTGACATGCTCCTGGTTCAGGCTGTACTTCTTGACCGTGACGCTGATGAGCATGCAGAACCCCGCAAACGCAATCAGGCTGATCCAAATCGCCCGTAGCGCGTCGCAGTACGCCTCCACCAGGTCGGCGCGCATGGAGTCCCCTTTTGGCATTCGCTTAATAACATCCACGACAATGGTCGCGTCGCGTGAGTACTCGTCGGCCATGTGCGCGAGCGCCGGGATCCGCGCCAACTTTGTCCGGAACGCATTCTGGAAGATGACGCCCGAGACGGCGACGCCAACCGACTGGCCGAACGTGCGAAGGAACGAGTAGAAGGCCGCGGCCTGCCCGTTGAGCTCCGGCGCGCAGGCCGCCTGGATAGAGAGCGCCATGGCCGGGAATAACATGCCCGTGCCGATGCCTATAGGTATGTTGAGCCATATCCACTGGGGCACAGTGGTGGAGGGCCGCATGAGGCACATGAGTCCGGCACCGAGAGTTGTGATGACCCAGCCAGACCAGAGGGACCAGCGGTACCGGCCCGTGACTCCGGCGACGAGGCCGACGACCATGGCGGCGGGGGCAACGGTGAGGGACTCGGGGAGGGCAGCGACGGCGGATATTACCACAGAGTAGTCCTTGACGGCTTGATAGTAGAGTACTGTATGGAGCTATCAGCTCGGACCGTTCTCAGAGGACTCAGAAAGGGGGCGGTAAGGGGTTCCTCACCGAGAAAATAGAGGATAGACCAGAGAATCATGCCATGAAATACGGTCATGATGTAGTTGGCGATCATGGTCCAGTTGTTGAAAATCCCCTTGTCGATGAGGGGCTCCTTTGCGAATTTAAGCTCCCAGAAGCCAAACCCTACGATGATGAGAACTCCCAGGATCAGCGGCAGCAGGCACCTGAACGAGGACCACTCGTACATGACACCGCCCGTCGAGATGCCGAACAAGAAGCTTGTCGAGCCCGCTGTGAAGAGGAAACTGCCGAGCCAGTCGAACCTCTTGAGCTTGGTGCCGACTTCGCCGGGGATGCCTATCTGCTTGAGGAAGAAGAAGATCATGGCGACGCCCAGTGCGGTGATGGGTAGATTCAGCCAAAAAATCCACCTCCAAGTTATGTCCTGCGCGAAGCCGGCGCCAATCAGGGGGCCCGTGATGGTGCCGACGGACCACACGACCGAGAGCAGCGAGAACCACTGGCCCCGCGCGGCGAGCGGGACGAGGTCGGTGACGATGATCTCCGTGAGGGCGAGGATCCCGCCGCCGCCGACGCCCTGGATCGTCCGCCCCGCGATTACGACGGCGAAGCTGTTGGCGACCGCCCCGACGACGGATCCCACGGCGAATAGGAGCGCCGAGGCGAAGACGAGGGGCTTGCGTCCGAAAATGCCGCTGAGCCCGGCGACGGTAGGTTGAAGGACGGTGCTGGCTAGTAAGAAGCTGGTACCGGACCAGAAGGCCTCTAGAGCGGTGCCGCCAAGGGCCAGGGACATGGTTGGGAGAGCGACGGAGAGGGTCGTGGCGTCGAGGGCGACGGCCAGCGCGATGCTGCAGAGGGCCCCGAAGGCGAGGAGGAACTCGCGCGAGGGCTTGAAGGCAACTTTGCCATGCTGGTCGACGTCGATGGTTTGTTGCTCAAGGGCGGTCGCCGGTTTCCTTTGTGGAATCGGTTCCACGGGAGCCATCATGAAGATAGTTTGCTTTCAAGTCGCGATATTTGCTCGTGTGACCAGGTACACAAGTCAAATGTTTTGTTATGTATTTGCGTTTCTCTGGGTTGACAGCAAGGTAGGCCGCGTTGACCCATGACGTTCAACACTGATGGGCCATGCAAGTCTTATAAGTCTTCAAATAGAGAGGAGGCACGAAACGGAGACCCGGCTCGGCCTGATTTGTGATATGTATCTCCCACCGCCTGAAGGGAGATTAAGAGTGAATGGCGGGCGGCATGACAACATGACCGGACGAGAGTGATTAACCGCCAATGGAGCTAAGCGAGGTGCGAACCGCCATTTTCCTTGCTGAAGCGCACATCAGCGGTGTTGGCCGCGAATGGCACTGCGGATGGTGAATTCTGGATCGAGCGGGGTTCCTGAAATGTATGCGTCATTAGTTGGCCCAAAGGAGTCTCTACCATCATGTTGCTCCGCTGTGATGTCGTGGTAGAGCGGCCAAGGTCGCAGTCCGAATACGTATGGGTGTCGGGGTAAGCGCCGGCTGGGTGACTTATCCGAGCTGCCGACAGTCGAGGTCCAGCGGACAAGTCGGGCGAAGTGTCAGACCGAAGGAGGCGGGCTGACCGGCCTGCGATTCGGGCTGCTGTGGGACCTTACCCGGCCCCGGGCACATTAAGCCACGTCTTCGCTTGCTAAGCAGACGCGGAGGCGGGGGATGGCGTCCATCGAGATAAGACCATGCATGCAGTCCTGCGAGGGAAAACGCCATGGCCGAATCGAATCTCGTGAGCAGTCAACATCCAATATTCCACAAAACGAGTAGCCTGCATAACGGTTTCTGACACTTCGAATAGTAGGCTGTGAGTTGCTGGATGCATCAGGCTGCTATCTTGGAACGGAACGCCATGTCCCTCTCTTGAAGCCGATAGCCTGTTGATCTTTGGACTCGAAAACACCAGTTTCTGCAAGCCTGGAGCGATTTGGTCTTTCAGCATGATTTCTGCGGGTCGGGATCTTGCCACTGGGGCCGCGTCAAATTGAATAGCAAATTCAAACTCAAAGCAACTTAGCTCCGAGTTTACCGAGTGCACCGCAAACCAACTGCTAGACTTTCAGAACCTCACCTTTGGGCGAGGACTTCCATGTAAGCTGCCGAGTAGACCTGACTAGGCAAGTTCCGAAAGTCTAGTCGAGGGATGTTCCGGACCCGCTTGAAAGGTTAGGGTTCTCGGGCTGGGTATCCGATCTATTGGTTCCTGAGTAAACGGGGCTGTGTACGGGGGACTTCAGACAAAGGCGGTGGAGAGAGTTTGAAGCGTTGAGCCAACCAACCATGTATGCTCGGCCATTGTACACGACGCTGTTCTGACAAGTTGGCTTTTCGGGGTCGCACATTATTCCCGACGTACCTAGGAGCAAGGAACCCTTGCCAAGCAGTCTAATTGGAGTTGCATGCACACGGCGGAGCGTTCTGCCCGTGTCACTGCAGGGCGTTCGGAAAGCCGACAGCTCTGTTCGTTTCGGCCGCGCTACGACCTCTCCGCCCTTGGTCGTTTGAAGGGAGTCAAATAATGTGGAGGAACAAACTCTAAGCGTAATGATCCAATCAGCCTAGCTGTCGACGTACCAGTACCTAGGTAGTCAGCTACCTAGTATAGAGCATTTTCTCGACTGCCTGGCGCCGGGAAGTATGCAGATCCCATGCAACAAGTAGGAGCTGCGCGCAGGAGGTTTCCGCGGTAATCTGACCCCCAGCAAGTCATCGCCGCCATCGTGATCGAGGTTGAAGTCGAAGTTAAGTTTGCAGATGTCGTGCGGCCAAAATGCCAAAGTGGGTCTGTCTGTAACCCACCTACCTAGGTAGGTAGTGTAGGTACGGATACTTGCAGGCATGTACATATTTACCTACCTACCTAGGTAGGTAGGTAAATAAGGTAAAGGTACTTACCTACGTAGCTGCCGATCGACAGATGGCCGGCCCCGCACAAGCTCGGTCAAGGAGATTGCCAATTGGCGATCACGCAAGGCCGTGGTGGTCGGCTTTCCATATCTCTCCATACCTACCTGCCTACCTACCTATGTAGACTATATGACTAGGTAGAGTAGCTCGGTGGTGAGCGCGAGGAATACCCACACCAAACACCACCTTTGCAGTCGTTCTTCTCTGATACAAGCGTGACCGTGAGACTGGTTGGCTCTACGCATCTCGTCCCTGCCAAGTTGTAGGCAAAGATCGGACAACCGTCACGCAGAGACGCCCCTTTGTCGTTTCATGCCACGCCACTCAGCTTTCAAGGCATCAAGAACGTTAGCTGCCATCATCAAGCTTTGGTCATGGCGCACAACGAGTTTACAATCTTTGCCCGTATCACTCCTCATCGCCCGGCATCCCGACTGAGTGGAGAAACAACAGTACGGCATACGGCTCCATCAACCCATGGAGCTGCTCTCCGCTGTCAAGACCAAGGCATCGCCTGTGGCATCAGCAGCGCCCCCCCCAAAACCAGGCCTCTAGAGAGCACCACCAGCCTGTTGATGTCTTAGCATGCTGACGTCGCAGTCCCGCAGAATACGAATAATACGCCGTTGTCTATTCAGACGACCCCGAATTTGTTCTGACGGCTTCCCAGTTCGGAGCCGGCATCGGAACCGAATACGGTCTTCGACTTTGGGGCTCCTGCAAGGCAGCCCATGCCGACAAGGTCGATGGGCACGCCCTCTGCGGTTAAACTCATGCGGCCCATGTTCACGGCCATCACCTCGGCAGGTGGCACACACACACACACACACACACACTTACACACACGCACAAACACACAACCCGCAGTATTGGTACTTGTCTAAACTGTCATTCCATCGACCGGTTAGCCGGTAGGCTACTGTGTTTTCTTTGGCGGTTCTGCTAGGGTGCCCAACATTGGTCTTCTCGTCTGGTATGTAATTTGTTTCCCGTCTTGCCGTCTCAAACACACCACGCACGAGCCGATGAAGCCAACCTTGATCGCCGCCAGAGGCGAAACGTCACGGCCTACTCCTGGCAGTGCATGAAACAAACCTTCGGGCGTAGCAGGGCATTGCTAGCTGCATACCCGCTGCCCGATGCTAGGACCCCTCTCTGGTATCGCCTTCAAATAATATTTCGTCTGAACTCGTAATAACGAAGCATCCAACTGCCACACAGTTTCGCAGGCGTGCCATCGGTGGTCTAACCTTTTCGTCCTTCTGCCACCGACCAGGGATGGAGCTTCTCAAGCCAGACATGGACATCCAAATGCCATCACAACGCATGCAGCCGGTTGCTTTGACATTAGAGAGCCCCTCTCACGCTCATCCTCAAGCTGAAACCTGTGGCCGCCATTCGCCAGTTGACCTCGGAACCAGATGCTTTTTGCTCTGGGGGCTCGTCAAAAGGACCATGGACCCTCCCGCATTCTTGGAGCCTCCTCCAGTGTGCCTTCCACTCATTGATACCGTTATGCACAACGTGCAACACCTCGTATCCTCGCATCAATCATGGTCAACACCGGAAAGCCATCGGGCGGCTGCAAACTGTGTAGAGCTCGGAGGATCAAGTGCGACGAGAGCAAACCGTTTTGCATGAGATGCAAGAAGTCGCGACGGCAGTGCCCGGGCTACCGCGATCCCTTCGAAGCAAACATCCGCGACGAGACCAAAGCGACGATTAAGAGATTCAAGAAGTCGAGAGGGGAGGAGGGGTCGGAAGACGAAGGCAAGGGTATAATCCCGATTTGCAACAAGCAATGCCTGAAGTCAGTTGCTGGTCCCAAGTATACGACGTTTGACTACTCGAACCCGGCCGCCTTTCCTTACCACAACCACGACGACACGACCGAAGAGGACGATGACATTCCAAGGTCCATGTTCGACTCGCTAGACGAACAAGCCTCTTGCTACTTTTTATCCGAGTTCATCATTGTCCCGCAGACGCCGACAGCCCGAGGCTTCTATCGCTTCCTTCCCCGGTTCCTGAGCGGACAGAAGGTCTCCAAGTGCCTCTACCAGACCTACAAGGCAGTCTCGCTGGCGGCGCTGGCAAGCCGCCGTACCGTAAATGCCAGCGCAGCCCTGTTCCACGCGCAGGGACACTACGTCCGGGCCGTCAGGGCCGTCAACAAAGCCATAATGGACCCGCAAGAGGTTCTCAACGACCAGACGCTCGGTGCCGTGCTGATGCTGGCGTTCTACGAGGCAGGCTCTTTTGCCACCCTACTTCTGTGAACTCCGAGCTAACAAGATCTAGGTATTGACGTCTTCCCGGGGTTCCATCTCCGCGTACATAGACCACATGAAGGGCGCCGCCATCATTGTCAAGCTCAGAGGCCAAAAGGGGCTCGAAACACCCGAAGGCGAAGAAATGTTTGCCATCACGCGGAACCAGTGCCTCTCCATCCACTGCTTACCGAACTCTCCCGAGGTGGCCGAGTTCACCTGGCTCCTGCATCACGAGTGCCGCGGCCGCATGCAGCACGCGATTGCTAGCATGGACATCCAGAGCAGCCAGATCAGGCAGGACGTGGACCGCCTTCTAGGCTCCGGGGACCGCAAGCCTGAAACGGTCCAGAAGGTCCTCGACGCCCTGAAGCGTGCCCAAGCCCTCGAGGCCCGGTTCCGCAGGCTCAACAACGACCCAAGCCCGCAGTGGAAGGTCGACACCCTCGAGTGGATCCCTGAAGGACCCGATGAAGAGCTCGGCATGGCGCGGGCCTTTACCGGCCCGGTTTACGGCTTCTTCAACCTGCCCTTGGCCGTTCTCCACGCGGCTACTTGGTGCTGCCATCTCATGCTCACGACTACGGTCCTCCGATGCATGGCCTGGCTCGTCTCGCCCGACGACTGCCGCGCGGGCGAGGAGTATGAGGCGCTCAAACGCTCAGCCCAGCTGCGCGTCGAGGACATCATCGCGGCGGCGCCCTATTTCTGCAAGTGGAACGGCTATGGGGTCGTCGTGGCCCAGTTCCCAGTCGGCAAGACCAAGATTGATGATCCGCTCAAGGGCGCGGCCGGCATGATGATAATATGGCCGCTGGTCACGGCATGTAGCAGCGATTTTGCGACGCCTAGGCAGAAGCGCTTCCTTCGAGGCCGTCTCAGGTACCTGTCCGAGGTAGCCGGCATCAAGCAGGCCAGTGTCTTCTATAATGTGAGTGCTCACAGACAGTTTTCCCCCCATTGCCCCCGTGCGGAGCGCTGATCCGGGCCCAGATGCAAGACATGTCATCCCCGTCCAGAGAGATCGAACGGGATCGAAACCAGGGCGTCTGTTCGCCTTTCTAACCCATAGAATGCGCGAATAATGACCTGCTGATGCGACCGGCAAGCTCTCCAACATGGCCCCCGAGTTCCAGACGACAGCGGCCTTTCACGTCTTCTCCTTCTTTCTATAATCCCTCCCAATTCTTGCATTGCTCAGCGCTAGCGGCTTCACATACTTCTCGGTGGCAATGCACACGCTCTTTCATCTCCACACGAGATACGGCCTGGACAGAGAGGGGGGTTGTGGTGGTTTGGATGCGTTCTCTGTAGGCTCTCCCGTGTCATCATGTTGGATTTCGGCGCACGTTGGTTGTGGTTTCCTCTGTGGGAATTGGGGGTTCCGTCATCGTCAGGCGCTCGTTTCTTCGTCCTTTGCATTGCTCATATCTGGCGGCAGTCCACTCGGCGGTGCGGAAGGCACAATGTCGATGATGGGACACGGGTCTCAAGGTCGGACCGGGGCCTGTTTAGAAAACGGAAATCTTTCTGAAAATGCAGATTGCTGTTTGGTTTAAAGCTGTGCCCGGCACAAGGGGGCCGAGAAGCCATCCACGCCCTTGGCTCTGGTGTTTTGTCCAACATTCCATGCCAACGAGACGGGGGGCATGGGAAATCAACCGAATATAAGCCTCACACCCAAGTGAGTGACAGCGAAAGGGGGGCGAGGGAGGTTCAGCGCCAGTTCTGATTATGTTGGGATCAAGTACTCCTAGACATTTCTTCCGCTGCGCCGTTTGCACGGGATCTGCAAGCCAAAAAATAAAAAATAAAAGTAACAAAAGACGCCTCACCTCCCGCGCCGCCCGACCCCGATCCTCTCTTCCCTCGTCCTTCCCCCGCGGCCCCCGTCCCCCGGCGTGGGCGTCGTCTGCACCACGCCGGCTCTCCCGGTCTGCTGCTGCGCCCTCTGCGCCCTCATCATCTCCTGCTGCCTCCTCAGCAACTCGTACTCGTCCAGGCTCTCATCCCCGTCGTCGCCTTCGACCGTGACCATGCTCTCGTCATTGAGCTGCTGCTGCTGCTGGAGGCGTTGCATCTGGTGGAGCTGCGCCTGCGTGTGTCGTTGTTGTTGCTGCTGGAGTGGCTGTGGGGAAGAAAAGGGCTGCTGGGACTGAGACTGCTGCTGGAAGATCCGCTGCTGCTGCTGGGCTTGCTGGGCCTGCACGAGAACCTGCCGCTCGCGGAGCATGTCCTCGCGTGCGCGGCGGTCCTCGTAGGCGGCGATGTCCTCAGCCGTAATGGCGAGGGTCGTCGCGGGCCGGCGGAGCATGATTGCTAGGAGCACGCGCGCGCGTATGTGTGTGTGTGTGTATGTGTGTGTGAGGTTGTGGAGGTGAAGCTGATGAAAATAGACCCAGACGGGTTGGCAAATGAGATCCGAATCCGAGCCTGGTGAGACTGAATGCGATGCAGTGTGACGGCGAGGAGAGAAAAGGTGCGCGAGTGAGCTGCAGCCTGAACGGGCGAGGGATCCGTTTCTATTTGGCCCCAGAGCTACAGGGAACGAGATGAGCGTTGCGACGTTGAGGTCGTTTGGAAGAGGGGGGAGTGATGTTTATGGACGCAACGACAAATGGGTGATGAGTCGCCTAAATGAGCGTTGACGTTGTTCCTCGAGCCGCAGGTAGCTGAAGAAGCCAACCTGTAAATAAACGAATTAACCAATAGAAGTAGAAAAAAGAACAAGAAAAAAAAAAAAAAGGGCCGCAACACCCCAGCAGCGTTGATGCGAGTTCAACTCTCCCCACCCTCTTGTGCAGGCGGAGTTGGCAGTACCTGACGATGATGATCTCGGGGGGGCGCGTCTGTCAACCTTTGCCGTGAATTCGTAGAGCCAGCCTGGAGGTCAGTCAGCTGGGTGGTTTCCTGCGCGTTCGTTCGTTGTCGGTTCGCTCGTCAGGGAAGGCAGGGGGGGAGGTTCAGCGGGTAAAGTTGATCCAGAAGGAGAAAAGAAAAGAAAAAACACACAACGCACATGGTGAGGGGGCGGGCGGGTCTTGCCGGGGCGATCCGTGGCGGGGTTCGTTGGAAGGGGGAGGGGAGCGCCGGATGGATGGCGAAACCTACCTATCGGGGACGGCGACACTGTACAGACAGTCAGCCCTAGTAAATGCGCAGCGGATGCATACAGGTACCTAGGTAATTATACATACTACTCTATACTCTACAGTTGAATACCTATTTGTAGTTGCATCAGGTTGGAGTGTTGCTGATACTGACGCGGGATTGCGGGCTATCGGCCTCTCGGTGTGGAGGAGCAGCAGCAGCAATCAAGTATAAGTGACATTATCATTTTTGTTATGTTCTATTCATACTTCCTAACCCACCTTGTGTCCCAAACCAGAACCCATCCCGGCCGTGTACCTGTGTAAGCATTCCTCTCAGTCCACCCCCAGAACACAGACGTTCTCCGCCTCCCACTTGAGGAAATCCTCGAGGTCATGTCCTAGATTATATCCCATCGGCACCACTTCCGGCTCCCCGTCCGAACCCCTCATCATGACTAGGTCCATCATCGGGCTGGGCGGCAGGCTCCCAACGCCCTCGCTGTCGAGCCGCTTGGGATCGCCCTCCATCGTCCACCGCCGGATGCCACACTCCGCCTTCGGAGTTTTCGACCCGTTGACGGCGTCCTCGTTGCAGAAGCCCGAGGGGTATTCGGCCGCCACAGGTATTGGCAGTTCGCTGTCTGCCGAGAGTCTGGTAAAAGGGCTGGGAGATAACACCGCCGGTGCCGCATGTGATCTCCTCGGTGCGTGTGCCCCTTCGTCGCTGGTCACCAGGTTGCCGGGACCGTCGAAGCAGAAGCCTTCAAACCAGGAGGCCAGGTCGGCAGCTTCTTCATTCTCCGGTGGCTGAGTGAAGTCCGTCGAGTCGGACGAGAGGTATCCCGCGCCACCAAGAATGGCCATCTGGAAGGCGGTCCAGTCCAATGTATCTTCAGGGTCGATCTTGATTCCCTTGACGACTTCCGTTCGAGGAAATCGGATCGGTCCGTGTTGGAACATGGGGTGATTCATAGTGTAGGCTGTGGACTGGAAGAAGACAAAGTCGCCTTCGTTCACTGGTAAGAAACTTCGTGCTGTAGTCTTGATGCGTCTGTCGGCCGGGGCCCTCCCACTTCCCGGTATCGTGACGATAACTTCAGGTATCGTCGGCAAGAGAGGCGCTTGCGGCCTGGCCAGGAGCCTTGCAGGGTTCTTCGCTGGCGGATGCGGCACGCTGCCCCCATCGCTTGCCAAGCGGCTCTTGACTTCGTGATCTTGCTTGATGACTGGCTTCTTCCTTCGTGACGACTTCCTTTTGAAAGTTGGTTCCACCTGCTCTCTTGGAACGAGAGGGCTTGGTGGTACGGCCACGTCAGCAGGCGGCACCGTTACCTTGACTCCCGCTGCTCCTATCCGAGAAGGGAGGTCCTGGAGGTGAAACGGCTCGAGCGGCGTCTCACTGTCGTCAGTACTGGTGGTCCTCAGAGTGTCGCCTGATCGGCGTGGCTGCGGTTGGGCTTCCCTCTCCATCCGCAACGATTCAAGACGATCTGGTGTTAGGAGCTCGTCACCTTCCACCTGGCGGAATAATTGACTGCTGATGACGTCCCCTCCCAGCTGCCAGCGGGCAGATTTCCTAGCCGTTGTCCTGAACGTTTTTGACTGCTTGGATTCATTCCCTCTCGCCTTGGGCGCCAACGGCATCGGAGCGCCGAATTCCGAAGACAGCGCCGGACTGCTGTTTCGTACCTGCAGCTCCCTGGGTGGGAAATTTGGCGAGTCCTGCTGGAACTGACTGGGAGCTGATGATGTGGATTTGTGACCAATACTGGTAGGCGACGGGAAGTTTGACACAGCCATCTTCGCCTCTTCGATGGCTGTCCCTACAGCTTTGAAGGCCTCGTCTGTTTCTTGGATGAGGTGTTGAACATCCGGAGGCCACCGGTCCGACCCGTATTCTTCCTCCTCTGGCGATGCTGGAGGGGTCAATGTCCCTCTGAGCGCGGGATGCAACGATAAATCTACGAAGCCAGCCTTGTGGGCCTTGATGTCAGCTTCTGTCAAGCCGGGCCCAGGCACGCTGTCGTATGGCGGTGATAGGGGGGATATCCAGAGATGTCTGCGTTCCGCCAGGCGTTTCGGCGCCGAGGGTCGAGTGATTCGCTCCTGTGGTGGGGGGCACCAAAGGTTGCCATCTCTGGTGGTGGTGATGGTAGTAGTCGAGGCCGTGTCTGTAGGACACTCGCAGTTGCACAAAGAACTTGAGGATGAATTTGGCCACCCCCGGAGGCGAAGGGCCCCGCTCGGAATATTCTTGCTGCTTTGTGAGCTTCGCACGAGGACATCCTCCTTCGAGGGCCTCCCTGGTTGGTCATTGGACGGATGTCCGGGCAGCGTCCAGGAATTGGATTCCTCCTGCCTCTGCCGCGAGCCGGATAGATGAAGGTCTTCACTCTTGTCAGAGTCTTCCGATAGACGATACTCCGCTACTGTCGGGGAAGGGCGAGGTGAGATGAGCCTCCGTATGCTAAAATTCGACCGAGACATTATGTTGAGAACTTGGTCGTACAAAGGGTACCATGCAGCAGAGTCAAAGACGGTATGCTCCAACACGCCTGGTGCAGGCAGGACATATATGGGGATGATGATATGAAGGCAGATGAATCGCTTGAGGCCCTTAGCTAGTGACGTGACTGCGAGGGAGGTCCATGGCCCGGGGGGGCATAGTACATGGACAAAGTAGAAAAAGGATGGATGCCATCTGGGGCTGGCTGTATGTATATTGTTCTGGAGTGGATGTGGTGGTACAAACGAAAGCAAGCAAGCTGGGGCCGCCTTGACCCGGCTGATGATGATGTCGGTACGAGATACAGTGCATGTCGAGTCAGGTTGGGGTTGGTACTCAAGGAAGATCATCAGCCGGGAGGGGCATCTATAGACAATGGTGGTAATGGAAGCAGCCAAGTGTGCTTCTGGTTGTGCGGTGCGATGCTGTGTACGCATATTGCGGCGGTGCAAGAAAGACAGCCGACCTCCCCTGCTGGTCGTGCAGCAGTCCGGCTTGGGGACCAGGCAGCGAGCCACCCCCACCGGTTGCTATTACTGGCCGTTGGTGCCTCTCAAAAGTCCTTGGGCCCTTGGTTTTCTCAAGGCGTCGTCCGGGGGAAGCGACCGCAGCAGGGGTGAGTGACATTGCAACTGTTCGTTGCCCGCCATTCCTATTATGGGATATAGCCGTTGCGGACATATGAGATCCACACACAACAACTTTGCGCATACTACCACCTACGTATGTATTGCGCAGGCCTGGAACCCATCGTCGATTAGTTGTCCCTTGTCGATGACACCCTCGGCCGGTTCCTGTACCTACTATGTAGCATCGTGCATTCAGCCTTATGAATCGATAGACGCAAAAATCTCGAAGCCCTACGGAACATGGCGGGCGGCGTGGACGATGAATTTGGCAGGATACGTTCCATCCGACTATTGAACCAGGGCTTGCTGTACGACGAGAGACCATTTGTCAGCTGCAGATGTGAGCGAAATACGACTCAATGGAAGGGCTTGCTGTACGACGACGCAGGCGGCAACGTACAGAGACGAGCGGCCAGTTGAATTCAATCCGACCCGTCTCGCTGGCACGGACTCCGCTCGCCGGCCATGGCCCATAAGCGAGCACTCGCGAGAGAGCCGAGGACAAGGAAAGCCCATGCTGGGTTGCGGGCCTGAAAAACAGACAGACGGTGCCGCCACTGGACAGGGGCCCCCTTACCCTGTTCTGTCCGGCATTGACCGGCGATAGTGGAGGACAATGGCCTGCCCCGAAAACAAGATGACTGCTGACGGACGGACGGGTCCTCGCATTGAATCTCTTGTCTGCCAGGGAATTTCATATTTCATTCTCAACGAGCGGCAAAGCGCTTGTCTGACCTTGGGATAACGACAGCATGCTGATGGCACTTGGCGAGGGCTTCCCGCATCGTCCTGGTCGTTGCAGTTGATGTGGTCCTCGAGCAAGGTGCAATCGAGCGACTGACCATCTTGGGCCTCGATGAAAGAGGTTAGCAAACAGCTCCCGTCAACCAAAGGCAGAGATGCAGAGCGCCCGATGCCGAAAGAGAGGCAAGAAGCGAGTCTCAGCAGCCGGGATGCAACTCTCTCGGGAAGAGAGAAGTGGATATCCAGCCACGTTCTTGGGCGTCTTCCCGTGAGCGCAACATGGTATTGGAAGGGCAGAGAGAGGGCTCGTTTCAAACCCAGCATGCATCGAATAATTACGAATCCTTGGCCTGGCGTAGCGACACGGTTCTCTCAGCTGAGGCCACCAAATCGGCGTAGCTGACCGACCAGTGATGAGGTGAAAGACTGGGCAGACGCTCCGCCGGTGGTTTCCATGACGTGAAATGCAGTGCCAATCGGGCCCCCTCGGTGAGTTAGTGGCGGTGGTGTTGAAGAAGAAGCAAGAAAGGCAGGTTCGTGATCGATGCTCCAGAAAGGCCTGCGTTGCGAGTAAGTTGGGGGGAAAGATTTAGCTGGGGGTTCCGGGATCAGCGACCACTCGTTGCCAGTCACCCCACAGCAAACTCTTAGCCCTGCCGGGCTTGCCCGGGGTCGACAGCCCTGACACACATACGCAGACAGGACTTGACCTCCTGCACACGCACCACACGTACCTGATGTTCAGGAGGTCCAGCCAGAAGTGTCGTTCGGCAGCTTCGACTGCTAGACATGCACTTGGTGCTCGGACAAAGGAGAACCCGGCGAGTCCATTCATCAACCAACCAGAGAAAGATTGTGGGCAAAAAGAAAAAGGAGCGGTAAGCCACCCTAGCCTTTCTCTCTTCTCTTTTGCTTTCGGTTCAGTGTCGTTCAAGAACCCTGAGAGTTATTTTATTGTGTACCTTTGCAACCTCAAGAGGGACCGCCTAGATTGAGTACCTCAGTTCAAGAACCCCGAGGCCTGTGTCTTGTCTTGATCTCCAAGTTGTCTCTCCTTCCCCTCCCTGAGATCACTGTTAAACTGGTGCGCCCAGTTGCTGCTAGACTTAGAGACAATACGGCAACCCTTCTCGGACATCCGAGTGATCGTACGCTCCGTCTCCTCGGCTTGGGGGCGCCCCACGGATTTCCAGAACCAAGGAAATATCTGGGTGGCCGACCAGCCAAGATAACCTTCTTAAAGTCAGTCGTTCTATTTCAGACTTGGCGAATGCCACCTTGGCCTGCCTCTCGCGCCATACCCCTGCCCGCCTCTCTACAGTACATATTTGTAGTACACCCCTGCCACTGCGTGCTGCATTGCCTCCCCTTGCTTTTTTCTGCACCGATTTGTCCCATATACAAAGATGTCGGCATAGATTAACCATTCATACCCTGCGCCCTGCGGTTCCTACTGAGTGTACCTAGTACATGTGAGCTACTTTTAGCCCGTGCGTGGCCTGTCGGTGTAGAACCCAGCCGTACGCATATAGTAGTAGAAAAAACAAAATAAACAACCTTGGCATCACGCAGTGCTATAATGAGATAGCACTTTTCAAGGCCTGCAGCGGAATATCGTGCACTAGTAATGAACATCAACAAGCGACTGAACCATCCCAGATCAACACGCAAGAGCTGGATGACGTTGATGGTGGCCACTCGTCAGGGTCGTATTGATGTCACACTTTCCGTTCAAGTGTCTTCATCCATGCCAATGCTGGTCAGCACTCCTGCCTGTATCCACTCCAAATAAAGTATTCCAGCAGCTGACTCAACCACTAGATTGTATCTCTTGGACATGGTGTGGCATTGGAACCAAAGTTACTTGAAAGGTTTTAGTATTCATAGACACTAGTTCGGATGGCCGGATCTTGCAATTAGAAGTTGCGCTGCAGAAAAAAAAAGAATAAGAAGCCCATCCTTCTTGCTATCTTCCATTTCGTTACAAAAGAGATGCCGGCCTCTTGGTGGCCCTTCTCCCGGAGACTCCATCGCCCCTGCCCCCATTTGTCAAGCGACGAGGGTCTGGCAAGCGCAATGGTGATGATTGCACGGCAGCGTCGACGGTATCCGGCAACAAAAGTTCCATGTTTTTGGACCTTCTGTTTTAAGGCTGAAGACTTGTCGACCAGAGAGAAAATGTAATAGGTGGTTATTGATGACGTGGCATAGTCGCGCAATTCGGCGGGTCGAGATACTGATGGGCTGAGAAGTGTCAGCCAGAGTGGGCGGTATCGAGATGGGCGATGTTGCTGGGTATCGTAGTTTTTTTTTATATAGAATTTTTTTAATCCCCCCCCCTCTTTTTTTTTTGTCTTCCTTTTCACGAGTTTACTGCGAAGGATTTCATGGGTTCTTCAGAGGATCTCGCTGTTCTTGCGAATCTCCTTCGAAGTGGCCGTCTTCATGAATGACTTGGCCGCGTGCTGCGGCACATACGCCGCCCTCTTCGGTTGCTCCGCCATGAGGTGCTCATGCTCCTCCGAGTTGCCCATCGAAGTCATGGAAGCCACCGAGCCGTTACGGCTGTTTGGACCTGATCGCGAGAATATCGAAAAAGTGGAGGCTCGTGGTGACGGCGATGAAGAAGAGGAGGAGGCCGTGGAACAGGTAGAGGAGCGGCGGGGCTTGAAGGCATCAACCCACGAGCCGACATACTTCTTGGATGACATTGTGGAAGAGTTTCCAAGAATTCCGAAGGATTCAGGTGTTCGTTAGGCGGTTGACAAAAGTCACAAATTGTTTGCTATGTTGTCCTTTGTGTTGCGAGAGCGTTGTGTTGCCAGAATGCGAGCTGAAAGCGACGACCCACGAGGTTTTAAAGACAGCAGGGCAAAGGGAAACGATGATCCTTGATGGTATGGCCCGACAGATTGTGCCAGAAAGAGAAGGGAGAGAGAGGGCCACGCGAGATCGTAACACTGTATCGATGGACCCGGAGCCGCGACGAGTTACTGGGATTTTAGGAGGCTTCTAACCAAGATGGCACGTGGAAAGAGGAAGCACAATGGCAAAAGAGAGTTTGAGCTATGAGGCCCACTTCTTAAGGATGGGAATGTCTAGTCCAGCACCGGTCCGTTATGGTACGTCTGCAAGGGGGGATCCGGAAACAGACCACATTTATAGCCTTCGACGGAAGAGGGCAGACAGGCCGGAAGGGGGAGGAGAACTGTCAATAGAGTCTGACAGGAACCGAGGCGACAAAGATTCCAATCAAAGTGGCCCCGCAATCTCCTCGCATTCCCTTTTCAAAACCGAGACATCAACAAGTCCATACCAGCGCCTCGTCGACGCCTCCACCGTTTTCGATCAAGTGTCCTGACGGGTCCTCCTTCTGAGGTCCCCTGTAAAAGTAAGCCCCGGCCCTGTCCGGCCGGGAGTTGTCCGGTCCAGCAAGCACTCTCTGAGGTCTGGCCCGGTGGCGTTGGGTTGTTGCTTGAGGAATGGGCGTGTCCACTAGACGCCAGTCACTTCGTCTTGCTGATGGCTGCGTCTTGTCCTCTCTGGACTATACGAGTTCGCGCGATCTGCCCGTCCTTACGTGCGTGGTATTAACTCGGGCTGTGTTGCGAGCCGAGCTGTCATTCCTAAAAAGGCGCTGGAAGGCGCTGAAAGGCAAGCCAGAGTCCTTCAAGAAAAAGGCTAGCGGCACCCGTTGTTCACACTAATCTCGGGAATGCAGCAGAGCGTATCGCCAGGTTTGACGCATGCGGAAGGCATAGACGAAAGTGGTCTTGGTTGAGCAATCAAAATTTTCTCTCGCTATGATAGGGGGTTCCGGAAACCATTGCCTCAACAGGCTCACCTAGGTACCACATAGGTCCTCGAACCATTTGACATTACTCATTCATCCTCGTCCTGGTCATTTTCGTCTTCGTCGTCCTCGTGCTTGATATAAGGCACGAACCGAAAGTCCAAGAAGCTGACTCCGCCGCCTTCCACTTCCACCATGAACTGCAAGCTTAAAACGCCCTGGGCATCGCCGCGGAAACTAATTTTGCTAGCGATACGCATCGCCTCGCTCGAAGACTTGATCAGGTCGAACTTGTAAGTCTGGGTCCACCGATCCTGGATTGAGAAGGTTTCCAGTAGCTCGCGGCCTTTAGCGAAGTCCACACTGGACGAACCGAGGTCACCAGCACCGGAAAGGGTAAGGTAGGGCTGTGTTTTCGAGGCTGTAATGGTAAGGCGGCTGGGACCAATGGGTGCCAGTTCCGCTAGGGCATCGAGAAGGTAGCGCGCCTGCATGATGATCTTGAAAGACAGATTTTCTCTGTCAAAGGGTATCTCCTCTGGGATTTCCGGTAGATAGGTCGTGAGGCTGGCGGTGGTTTTGACGCCACTCTCCTCGATAATGATATTGAAGTGCCCACCTTCTTCGATATACACAAGACTGCAGGTACCTCCGATTCCCAGAGTCTGATTACTAAACGCATCTGGTCGGTAGTTGCGGAGGTTGCTACGGTATGGGTCCTGCTCGGCCTTTTGGGTGCGTGTGGCAATGTCGACTGCACCAAAGATCTGGAGTGTTTCGAGGAGAGCCGGGAGAGTAATCTGAAAGTTCGGAAGAGCATCGTCGTCTTGGTCGATATTTAAGGCGTACGAGGTGAAGAGCTTCTTGTCGAGGAATGCGGTACCTGGTTGATGTCAATTATCCTGCCCGCTCTGACTGCCCAACATCCCACGTACCTTGCATGACCCTGGACAGGTCGGCTGCGAATCTGATGCCGTCTTCTTGAAGTTGTACGTGAACCTTGTTGGAAAAGCTAATTGTTCTCAGCAGCTGGTACAGCGGCCTTGTCGAGCTGGCCACGGCACGGAACAGCGGCTGCGGTGCCGTTCCGGGCTGTGGAAGGGTGCCCGACATGACTTCTAGTAGAGCGGCAGTTCTGTACTTGAGAATGGTCACCCGAGACTGTGAGAAAAGGTGATATTGATGGGTTTCTTGGTTGCTTCTAAAGTACAAGGTCGCCGCCGACTTGAAAAACTTCTTGGGTATCTTTAGACGTAGACTCCGACCGCGCAGAACATGTAAACCGTGCCGAATCTGTAGTGGTCCATCAGAAGATGGTTTTCGTAAAGAGAGGGGAGTGTGTTCACTTACGCAATTGAGGCAGAGGCAGGTATACCCAGCACCAGAATGTTGGTGATAGAACGGTCTGTTTATAAGGTCAAACCAGTCCTTGCTCGAAGAATGTTTAATTCAAGCTTACTCAGAGCAAAAACGCCGGTGATTCCAACGCCGATGAGAAGGAGAAGGAATGCGACAAAAAACTGGGTGTCCTTGCCGACAGCAGGGCTAAACGGCGTGCTAGCAGCAGCTTGCCAGACCTCAAGCAACTTGGAGTCCATCTGCTGAAATGAGGAGAAGCGATTGGTTCTTTGGGTTTCAGGAGGACGTTTGTCTCGGTTGCGTATCAATGATCCAAACCGTTGAAAGCGTGTGTGTGCAGAATCCGTGAATTTTCAATTGTTTCCGGTAGGTGCTGGCGGGCGGTGCCTTTGCTTTGGAAGATCGTGAAGCGCAAGGTCGCCAGGCTGTAGCTTCCCCAAACGTGTTCTGAGCTCCAAAGGGCCCACTGTACACTGTGGCCTGAGCCAAGAAAGGACTAGCGCTATCGCCCTTTCTCCTCGAACATGGGCCCACTTGGCGCCATCCGGCCACGGAGAAACGGCAGAGCCTAGCGCGGTATGTCATCAACCTTCCAGAAACCACGACAACATCCATCCACACGGCTTATTGAAAACAGGCCTGCAAGGGCTCGCGATCGAGGGCAATATGAAGGAAGAGAGTGAGTCGCATGGCATCAAGCTTCCGGACGAATCAACTTTTGAGCTAACGCGATGTTGCAGCCGCGAAGCGCAAGGCTGAGGACGAGCCGTCCTCACCCAACGCGACAAAACGGGTCAAGCACAATGAGTCGGCCGAGCCAGAGAAGAAGCCGGCGATGAAGCCTATCCCCTTTCCAGAGAAGGTGAGTTTGTACATGCATGGGAAGTGCGGCCATGACAATATGCGCAAACTCCGGCTGCCCCCGTGACCCCAATAAACCCCGTCCTCCACATGGGCCCGCAAGTTGACCGCGACCCGGGTAGCCTGCCGTCATCGAAGAGCGCACCGGCGAGATCGAGTTCCGAGTGGTCAACAACGACAACGAGCGCGAATCCCTCATCATTCTTACCGGTCTCAAATGTATCTTTCAGAAGCAGCTCCCAAAGATGCCGAAAGACTACATTGCACGTCTCGTCTACGATCGGACCCACTTGTCGATCGCTATCGTTAAGAAGCCCCTCGAAGTCGTCGGCGGCATCACGTACCGCCCCTTCAAAGGCCGCCAGTTTGCCGAAATTGTGTTTTGCGCCATCAGCTCCGACCAGCAGGTCAAGGGATATGGCGCACATCTCATGTCTCATCTCAAGGACTACGTCAAGGCCACCAGCGACGTGATGCACTTCCTCACCTACGCCGACAACTACGCCATCGGATACTTCAAGAAGCAAGGGTTCACCAAGGAAATTACACTCGATAAGAGCGTGTGGATGGGATACATCAAGGACTACGAGGGCGGGACGATTATGCAATGTTCAATGCTGCCACGGATACGGTACCTCGAAATGGGCCGCATGCTGCTCAAGCAGAAGGAGTGCGTGCAGGCCAAGATTCGCGCATATTCAAAATCGCACATTGTACACAGCCCTCCGAAGGAATGGAAGTCCGGTGCGAAGCCCATCGACCCACTCAGCATCGACGCTATTCGCGCATCCGGCTGGTCCCCAGACATGGACGAACTCGCGCGGCAGCCTCGCCACGGCCCCAACTACAACCAACTCCTCCACCTCCTCAACGACCTGCAGAACCACCAATCGGCGTGGCCCTTTCTCGTGCCCGTCAACAAGGATGACGTCGCCGACTACTACGAGGTCATCAAGGAGCCCATGGACCTCAGTACCATGGAGACAAAGCTCGAGGCGGACCAGTACGCCACGCCCGAGGACTTCATCCGCGACGCCAAGCTCATCTTTGATAACTGCCGCAAGTACAACAACGAGTCTACGCCGTACGCGAAGAGCGCCAACAAGCTGGAGAAGTACATGTGGCAGCAGATCAAGGCCATCCCCGAGTGGTCTCACCTCGAGCCGTAGAAGGGCAAAAGGAAAGGCGAAGAGGGCGGGCCGAGGAAGGCATGGCCAAAGGAGAGTGCAAAGGAAGGTCCACGGCGGCGGTCGTCTAGGGTACGCGAGATGTCGTAGGCTTGTTTGGTCACGCAGTCTTTTGACGAAAATCCGGGGTCGGATAGGTTTCGAAAACTTGTGGGGATTGGCGTTGGTTGGCGACTGTTTCCTCTCTACTTCAAGGGATTTGTTTCGCGGTAAGGTTACTCAACAGTGCGCAGGTCAGAACGGCCCATCGTGGCGTTTTGGGGTAATGGGCGCACTCCTTGTTATTCGAATGATACGCCAACGGCCGAGAATCGTAGCAAAAACTTCACATTTTCCATATTACACCACCACATGTTCTTGGACAAAACAGTAAAGCATATGAAATTGGCACTTTTGTGATGAAGGGCATCATCCACTAGACATGATAGTCTGGTTGAATGCAAGCCCTGAAATGTAGAGTTCTCGTTTTCTCATAACCCCTTATTCTCGCTGGTCCAGTCCCTGCAAGTCCTACCAAGAAACTAACAAAAATTGATGTAAAAGCAGACCATCCGACGCCTTGTGTGTGGGGAATAATGGGGTGACGCATGAAAGATCCACCGCGTTTTAGAAGCGATCCTCCTCGTACCCAAGGGACTCAAAAAATTCTAGTATAGAAATCAAACCGAACCCGAGGAAACGTGGCGTTGGCATATATGTTGAGCACCAGAACGAGCCTCGTTCATGTTCGCCCGTCCATCAGGAGACCGGCGATGTGTCGTCCCAATCGTTTTCGGGGAAGAGACCTGGGGGGTAGGCGAAGATCATGTCGTTGGGACCGAGTATGCTGCTCAGTGCCATAGCCTCAATCTCCCGCGGATCCGGGAGAAACTGGTCAAGGATAGAGAGAACATCAGGCACCCGAACCTCCTAGGCGCCGGGGGCCTGTGCCGTCCGTTGCAAAGCCGGGCTAGTCGCGCTATCGCCAACAGGAAGGCGCAGATCTGAATACGTGCGCCGCCAGTTTGTGATGCCGCCAATGTGGTGCTCGTCGGTACCTCTTCGCTCTCGTGCTGCGCTTGAGCTGGCAAGGGCGGGCAGACGACCCGATGGCATAATGGCTTCTTCCACACCGGAGCTGGTCTCGAGAGTACGGCGAATGATGTCGTGGAGGAAATCGGGAATATCTTGCCACTGCCCGGCTCGGGCAGCTATCAGCATGCGAGGAGGAAACAGGGTCTGCGGCACAACCGCATCTGCGGCGTCGGTTGTTGATGTCGGAATCCCGTTCGAGATGTACGGCAGCCCGCCACTCTCGATGACATTTTTCAGCCACTGCTCCCATTCCTCATCCAGAACCGTCGACATGTCACCCGCCTCTCGCCGGGCTGCTCTTTCTCTCAGCCGCTGGTTCAAGGCCACTCCAACGCTCTCTAGCTCCTCTTCGCTCTCTTCGCCGTCCATGTCTTCGTCTCCAGAGGCTGTTGCATCGTTCGGCTCGACAGATCGTGATCGAGCGTTCCGAACCGGGGGCACAGGACGGTCTTCGGGCTCAACCCAGTCCGGGAATCCATCGTTGGCCGTATCCCTGATAGTGATGCCCTGCTCTTTCTCATAGCGCTCCTTGGCCCATCTCGTGCCCTCCCATTTGGTCAAGCCCGAAATCTCGTGGGGGGTAAGACGAAGGTTGTCAAACGCTCGGAACAGGCGACGGTGCCAAGTCCAACGGCTAAGGCGAATGCGATGGATGGGATTGCAATAATCCAATCCCGGGTATTTGGCTTCTTGTGTATCGAGGTGGCCATAGAAGGAGTGGACCTCTTGACGAACCTCCAGGATGAGACTGCGTTGCAAAAGGGCGTGGAAGTTCTGAGGGTCGCTGGCGCGAGGCTTGGGGAACATGTGCTCGTAAACGAGCTGGTCGATGGGGCGGCCCTTCATTTTCGAGACCCTGGCCTGATTCGAGAGCGTGTGGAAAGAGGTTTCTGGGACTATTGCTAGATTTTACGCGCAAGGCGTACACAGAGAGGGTGGGAATTCGCAGCTGCCCGCAACAAGGACCGAGATTGTTGGTGACAGTCTTTGTGATGGGACCGCTGGTCCGTCAAGTTTACTGCTTGTGATGTGCAGGCTGTAACAAGTCGGAAAGTCAGCCGCGCAGATGAGGAAATTTCGTGTCGAAGTCGATAGAAAGTGATGATTGGAATGCCTTGCAATCGGTCTTTCGCTCAAGCGTCAGGCTCAAGAGAAGAGGGGGTTCGGGAAGGAGCTAGGGACCGATGTGCCGCTGGATCGTCTGAAGTGGTGGCTTTGAAAAGTAGGGCGGTCTGCGCGTTTCCCCCCTTCTTTTTCTCTTCTTTCGTTCCTGGACGTTGTCGTGTTTGCGCAGTGCAAAAATGGTTTAGCGGGAGAGGGTTGTCTGAGAAAGAGGTCGTGAAATGTGAAAATGAGGCTGGGGAGAAGTTGGAGGTCAGCGGCAAGAGATGGTGGGAAGAAAGCAGCGAGTGGGTGTTGGTGAATTGTGATGGGGAATCTAGCGGAGAGAGTGGATCTTGAATCGTGGGGCCTCTAGGTACCTAGGTTGGTCGGGCTTCTTCCCAAGATTTAAGGGTACTTTATTTGACTAGAGGTCGAGAAGCCGTATTTGCGGCCGGGAAGAGAGAGAAAGAGAGAGAAACAGGGAGAGAGAGAGAGTGTGTGTGTGTGTCTGGCACACATTGGTAAGGGGACTGGGATGAGGGATTAGCCCAGAACGGGGAATGCCTCAGCTGACAAAAATAAAGCAGGAGGTACCACCCACCTTGTTTAGCAGAAAATAAACGGCCAGCACCCTGATGGATGAAGGATTGATCTCTCTTCCACTTGATATTACTGGGCTACACTGATTAGCTGAATGGTGCCTGCCTGCCTCCCACGCCTTGTCTCTGGGCCTTCCTTCCTGCCTAGGTAGGCACTTACTTCAAGACGGTGCCTGAATGCACGTACCTTCCTAGGTCGGTAGGGAGTACTGACCCGCGGCTTCTTTGATTGACTTTTCAGAGTAGTAGGTACCCTCAGGCACCTATCTTCAGGAGTCTGGCAGCCTGCCTACCTACCTACCTAGGTAGGTAGACAAATGAGCTGGGGTCACGGACGGTGTTGAAGCATCACGGACTGGAAGATAGCCCCGCATTCCCGTCCACCCACTTCAGTACTCGGTACATGGACCCCTAAAGTACCTTCCGGCCCAAAGTACCTCTGTCCTCAAGAGGTAAGACAAGGTACTTATTTCTCATCCCGACTCGAAAGGCTGGAGTAAACTACACTAATCCAGAATCAATCAATTGCTGCAAACCTCAAAGGACTCAAGTCATATCCGGGTTGGAAGGGCCTGGAACACGCGATCGTCGAGTTCAATCACGCCCTCGACTTCCGGTGCACCACCTGTTTCTTGACATCTCATCTGGAGCTGCGCTTCTCAAGTTTCACAGCGTCGCTCTCGTCGAGGGAGTCAAAACAAGACAAATTGGCCCCTCTCGCTCCGTCGAGACTCAAGAGGCAAACACCAGCATCCACCAGGCAGGGAAAACCCCGAGTCAGTCTCACCGCACGCTTCAGCGGCAAACCTTGGCTTATGGCATCCTCGGCGGTGTCAACTTCTCGCTAACCCCGAGGCCGCGACATGACCAACCCCAACGATGCACCGACCATCACGGGCGGCTACAATGCATACGTAATTCGGATGCGTTGTCATGGTAGTTCGCCGTGACTCTCTTCGCCACTGCCGTCCTCGTCAGCGCCCGCCTCTCTTCGAGACCGTGTTCTTCCCACGCGTACCTATCCATACAGCGGCCACAAGGCCAGAGGACGATGACTGAGACCTGTGGGATCTGAGACGACGGATGGGTAAAGGACGGCCAGGAAGGACCCGAGCCAACGGCGCGCTTCCGAACTCGCCTGTCGCAAACATGGCCACTCAACAGGTGACAGACAGCGCTTTTCGACATCCACAAGTCTCCGTGCAAAGCCGCTGACTCCATGGCCACAACCCCTTCCGGCCATGGGCTCATCTGACCTCGACTGACCGCCTCAGCCAGTTCGACCCGACAGCCGCCCTGCACTCCCGTATCCTACCGTCTCAGGAACAGGGATGGTTGCCTCGGAGCCAATCAGACCACAAAAGCTGCCCATCCCTGCGGACATCCCGCCTTTCCCTGCCTCATGCACGTATCCAAAATCCTCTCCGCTCCGTTTTTCCTAACATTTCCGAGCCCCGGGCCTTGGTCCGTCCCGTGCAGTCGAAAACACCGCCGCACTGCCATACCTGGGCAACGGCAGGGTCGGTTTCTAACCGTCAGAACCCGCATCGCGGAGTTGGGTCCAATTACGCTGTATTTTATATTTTTGAGCAACTTTCCTCTTATCGCCGGAGATGCTCAACTCCGGCTCCTGTAATACGCAATAGTGTACAGAACGGTCGGTCTAGAGCTCATCCTGGTATCTTCGCCATCCGATTAATTCTATAGACACTACAACCTAATCGGGCTACAGGCTTCTCACCCTGCTAGCAGCCCCCACCCGGTCGTTGGTTTGCTAGCACAATACTTGACCCAAGCACAGACTCTGGGGGGCAACGGACCACAATGCCATGCCATTTGGCAGATCTCTTCAACTACACGTGTTTTGTTGTGTGGCTTCTCCGTGAGCAGGAGGGGCCGCCGGGAGTTGATACCCAATCGCGTGGTGTGAAGCCTATGATTGGTATGAGTGCTGGCGTGTCCAACTTAACTTCGCACGCTGCAAACCATAAACTGCAATTTGGTCTCAGACAAGGCATCGTGGCACGGCCTGCCTACACACGACTGACCATACCGACTCTTGAACCGTTTCTGACTCGCTGACTGTACTCTACGTATTGCCAATGATGGTCGGCTTGGCAGTCCGCCCAGAGCACCACACACGACCCCCAGCCTCACACATCTCGGGAACGCCAGTCGTGGTTATATCCACGTTTGGGCTTGGTGCACTCGATGTTTTTGTTTTATTTTCTCCTTCTTCCCTCTCCACCCTATATTTTCATGCGCAATTCTAGCGGTGTGTTCGTTCGTCTCGGCGGCAATCGCGTCTACGGGACGAAGCCAAAACCGGTGTCCCAGCGCACTAGCCATTCTGCTCGTTCTTTTTGCCTTTCTCACGGAGCATGAACCCCTGCGTCTGTGTCCCCCGTCTGTGAGTTATTCCGACTTGGCACCACGCAGAGAATTCGAGTCAGGTTTCGCTGGAGTACTTCATGGGTTATGCGGGTATCAGCCTGGTCGGTTCGGCAGACCCGTGGTCTGTTCCTGCACAACTGAGCACCTGGGCCTTCTTGTCGCATGGCGAAAGATGGGTCATCGCCTCAATCTCCAGCTGTACGGGCTAGTTACTCCCTTCTCGCAAAGCCTGGAGCGTATATTCATGAAAGGTGAACGGGATCGACCAGGCGTATAATTAGACTCTAGTTGCGTATCTGAACCTGGCCCGGAACCTTGGGTTACTCCCAGCTGTCTCGTGTCTGGCCGAGCATCGGTTCAACAAACAGGCTGTCACGAGGAGGTGTCTGAACGATCCAGTCCTCCAGAACGGTGAACGTTTCGGTCTATGTTTCTCTAGCTGATGTGATAATGGTGGTTGGCTGGTAATAGGTACATAACGGGGATATGCTGTACTTGGCGGCTTTAAAGGTACACTGTACGACAATCTGCAACGCAAGCCTTTCACGTGCTACCGGCCTCAAATGGGCCTGTAGACCAGTAAGCTTACAACACCAAGAATTGACTGATACTGTCCAGAAGTTTGGGCGACATTGATACATAAAGGTACTGTGGACCCATCTAACAAACTTCACTCAGTGCCTCTGAGCATTATCCTACTCTAGTCCTCAACCTTCAAAGGCCCCGGAGTGGCTCGTCATACTCCCCGGGTCTTCGTTATCAACCAGTTGAATCTCCCTGAAGCTCTCGTTATCACTTTGAGAATCCTCCTCCTGGAATGGTGCTGGGAAAGTCTCGGGTCTGATGGGTAACTCCGGGCGAGGCTGGCGTGAGTCAAGAGCGCCCTCACTCTGGAACGAATGAATTGCGGCAGGACGCGGAGGAAGCTCCGGGTTCTTCTCTTGGTCCGCATCCTTACGCGCAACCTCTGGACGGGAATATCCCTCGCCCTTTTGGCCGAGAGAGCCAAGGCCGAGGGGATCGCCGGCCTCGCGGCCGCTCGGCTCCTGCTTTTCTAGTGGTGGAGGGCTCAGACTCAGGAGGTCTTCATGGTGACGTGAGGCAGGCTTGTGCTTGCCCTGACCTAAAGAACCCAAGTTCAACGGGTCGCCGCCCTTGGGGCCCAGAGGATCGAAAGGCTGCGCGACAGAAGCCGCGCTACCTCTGGATACCTTGCTGCGATTCGGCACCTTCTTCCGCTGCGGCGGATCAGGATGCAACGGGTGACGAAGTTCGTTCGGGAACCTCGCAGTTTGCTTAGACCTGATCGGCTGCGGCTCTGCCTCTGGAACAGGCTGTGCATCTAGCTGTATAAGCTCGTCCATCTGCGAGCCCGCCTCTTCGTCGACGATCTTGATGTCTTGGTCCTTCTCTATGGCCCCCTCGCCGTCCTTGACGTTGGGAAAACCGCATCGCGTCAGGATCTTGGCGATTAAGCCTGGATAACGCAGATGCCCGCTGACTTCCGCGCTAAGGTTCAAGTTCTCAACTCTCTCGATATCCTTGACCTCCTGAAGGCCCGCGACCCCCATTTGAAGGGATGTAGCGCGGTAGAGAAAGCCAAGGAGATAGTCAGTCTCCGAGTAAACATTCACGATGCGGTCGGATACCACAGATCGAAGAACCTGCCAGTGCTTTCTGTTGGACGGCACGGGGGCACCGATGAATACCACGGTATCAACCAATCCGAATGCCTGACGTTCGGCCAGAGAGCGCAAGCATGAGTAGCGCGTTATCAAAAACATCCCGTCGCGGCTGCCGAAGTGTGCTTTTCTGGTAGGTTCGTGATATATCGAGATGTCTCACACGGGGGGGGGGGGGGTGAGACCCAAATGCATGTGTCATCAGATGCCCTTGTTTTGGGTGGCAAAATGTATCCACGAGATGGTGCTGGCATTTAACTGCAGACTCAGTATTGCCTGTGTGTTGAAGCTATTCACTCTGCACTCTAAATAGGTATTTGTAGATTGTAACTGAAAATCCTGTGCTGACCGCTAACTACTAGCTTCTAGAACCCTATTCTAGCCCTAAACTATCTAGTATTACACCATTGCGGGTTTCTATAGGCCTGTTAGCTTGTAATAACACTAAGTGGAATTAGGTAAACTCACTGGGCTGTACCAATATTTATGAAGACGGTACTGGTGATAGGTAAGGTTGGACTTATGGCACCCTGGCCATCACAGGCTGCTGGATTGTAGGCTGAGACAGTAAACTGGCCAGTGCCATACCGGATAGGCAACGGGATAGTTGATTGAGGCTTTGTCGATTGACAATCAGGGTTGGTGTACCACATGCCGCGGGCCTGGCTTGTAGCCCAACTGCTAGGCTCCATGTGGAGGGTGGGGGCGGCGCCACGGGTGCCTGGGGGAGAGCGCGGATCCTATCCAGCGACAACAGACCCAAGGGTAGCAGGGCCGCCAGTATTAGCAACACTATGGTTGAAGTGCATGCTGTTGGCGGCAGCTGGGAAGGCGCCGGAGTAGCCTGGAGGGCTGACGGTGAACTGGGAGGCACTGGGCAGCTGAGAGGGGTGGAGTTGGATGGTCTGGTTGGGGTGACCTGGAGCGGCGGCGTGGAGGAGCATGGAGTTCTGCGGGGCGTTTGGGGGGTAGCCGGCGCCGGTGTAGGCCGACATCTCGGCGGCAGTGAGAGGGGTGTCAGTAGGGTAGACGTAGTAGCTAGATGTGTAGGGCATGTTGGCGGCTAGTTGGTGCTAGCTAAAGTTCTGGACTTTTCCTGAATTCTTGTTGGGTTTTTGATTTATGTAAGTTGTCGGTAGGTAGTTGTGTTATTAATCTATTTAAAAAAAAGCTAGGTAAAGGCAGGGGATAAAGCAATGCTTCTAGTGTACTTTCTAGTTACTTTGCGATCTTATAAGGAAATGTTCCACTATAGATATTCAATTACAACAATGCCAATAATAACAAAAGCAATATCTAAACTCATTTCTATTTATTGATATAAGCTTAGCTCTTCTTATTGCTTATGTACTATCCTTATTATCCACTACTTATTACACTCCACTTTCATCACAAGTTTGTCAAACATGTCCAACAACGGTATTCAGAAGAAAACCACATGACGTGGTGCTTTTAAGCAATTGACCCTGAGGTTTTCACAAAGTTGATGCATGAGCAGATCTTAAAGAAGATCGAGGCTGAGAAAGCTGCCCACAACCAGCTTCTCGAGCAGCTCAATAAGTCTCGCAACCTTATCACCCAGTGGGAGCAGCTCTTGGCGATGTCTCCATCCTCAGCTTCCAACCAGGACTCCAAGGGCACCAAGACCACAGACACTACCAACCATAACGAGACGTCTGAGGAACCCCCCGCCAAGACCAAATCTGACGGCAAGTGCAACAGCAAAGTCACCAGCAACGTCAGCGGCAAGGCCGACAGCAAAGCTACTCAGCAGCACGTCGTCGTCAACCCAGCTCCAGCTTCCGGCAAAGATACAGTGCTAGCAGACAACAACCCTGAGGTCGAGCATAACAAAGGTGACAAGGGCGAGGATGAGGAACAAGAAGAGGGTGAAGATGAGGACGAGGATGTGGAAGACGGAGACTATGTGTTAGGTTCCTAAAAGTAGTACTGGCTTCAGGGCCGGCAGGGGACCGGGTGGGGCCTGGGGGACACTGCGGAACAGAATAACGTTATGCTAAAGGGCACACAAAAGAGGTTTTTATAATAGCATCAAGGTTTAGAGAAGAGATAGATTAAAATAATAGTTATTAGTAACCTCTAACTGCTCTCCTACTAACTCCTTTACTTAGTACTATATAATCTTTAATATATTCTAATCTTTTTTTATTTATAAGTATACTAACTATTAAAATAATAATAGTATTAGTATAATTAACTTAATCTTAATCTATTACTTAGTAAGGTAGCCTAGTAATATAGTAGCTTATACTAAATACTAGTAAGACTATAGTAGAAAAGTAATATATAACTAACCTTAATAAGTTAATAAAAGAGTAGCTAAGAGCTCTTTTTAATAATAAAGTAACTAAAGTAAGAAAAAAGAAGATAATTAAATAGATTATAGCCCTTAGAAATAGAAAGTCTATTAATAATATATATATAGCTAGTAGAGAACCTATAGCTACCTAGCTAGAGCTTAAGTATCTATATACTAATACTTTTATTAAGTAATTAGTTTCTATTTAATATAAGAAAGGTAACTAAAATAACCTTAAAGACTTCTTTTTTAAGTTATAAGGCTGATTCTTTATTACTAAAGAAGAATTTATAATTAATAAGAGTAAAGTTTAGTTTATAAGAGCTTGCTTAAAGAGTAACTTATTATATAGCTGGAGAAGCTATATTAACCTCTAGTATAGTAGTAATATTAGCTTAATTACTTAGAAATAGATGGAGGCTTAGTTCTATAATAGTATTACTAATAATAATATATAGGCCTTTAGTATAGCTATAGAGCTAGATAAGATATAGTAGAAACCTAGGTAGATATACTAGTAATTTATTAACTAGTATAAAATAGTTAAGGTAGAGATTCTAAACCTCTAACTAAAGAGGTAGTAGGTAATCTATATCTTAAACTAACTACTCCTAAACTTATAAAGCTATATCTTAGTATATAAGCTACTAGCTACTTGTTAAGAATTAAATAATATAGTAAAGAAGGTAGAGATACTTATAAAGATATATATTAAGATAATAATAGAAGACTAGTAAAGGCTATAAGAGAGGAGGAACTAGTAGACTCTAGCTATTACCCTAGTACTAGTATTAGCTACTCCCTTAGATAAATTAGAAAGTTAATAGTTAGTCTTGATACCTAGGGTAGCTATATATATACCTATACCTAAGCTATAGGTTAAATAAGAATAAGAAAGGTATAAATAACCTCTAAAGTACTTTTAGAGCTCTTCTATATACTTTAACTATAGTAAGCTAGGATATATATTAATAAAGTATATAGAAGAGAAGTACTATAAGTATAACTAGCCTTATTATATAGGTAGGTACTATATATTAGTAGCCTAGCTAGTAGCTATAGAGGTTAATAGTATATAGATCCCCTAGAGAAAGGAACTATATTATTACTTTAAGGTAGACTTCTATATTAGAGTAGCTAGTATATAAAGGAAAGGAAGAATATTAATTAACCTTAGGGTAGATAAGAATATTATATATTAGAGAATATTATATAAGAAAGTACTATTAAAGGTTTATAGAGAGGGAGTAGGGTTACTAGAGATATAGAGAGGTAAGGTACCTAATTATAGGGTAGTAGTATTAGTAATAGAAGTAATAGATAATATAGAGGTAAGAAAGGTATAGTCCTATACCTATTAGGTAAGTAATATAGGTATATATAATACTATTTTAGAGATCTTCTAGGGGTAAAAGGTATAGCTAAATCTTAAGTAGGTAATAATTAGGTAGACTTACCTACTAGGGAAAGGCTACCTATAACTTATCTAGAGAAAAAAGGTATTAAAGAGGGTATAAAGAGAGGTAGTAGTAATACTAGTATATAACTTATTAGTCTACTACTCATATATAGGGGGAGCTAAGGGGGTACTAGAGCTACTACCTTAGGTAGTAGAGAGAGAAAAGAGAGTGGAGATAAAGAGATTTAAGCTATTAGAAGAATATTAAGAATAGGTATATATATTTAATATAAACCTAGTAGCTAAACTAGCTAGAGATAAAGGTTACTCTTATACTATTAACCTTAAGCTAGAGGTAGAATTACTATTTAGCTCTATTTACTCCCTTATAGAGAAGGAGTTAGAAGAGCTAAGGAAGTATATTAATAATATGCTAAGTAAGAAGTAGATACAGCTCTTATAGAGCCCTATAGAAGTACTAATCCTATTTATACTAAAGGAGGGGGGTAGGTTATGCCTCTATATAGACTATTATAGCCTTAATAAGATTATAGTTAAGAACTATATACTACTACTACTAATTAAAGAGATCCTTAACTACTTAGAAGAGGTAAAGTATTTTACTAAGCTTAAACTTAAGGATATATACTACTAGGTAAGGATCTATACTAGTAATAAGTAGAAAATAGCATTCTAGACATAGCATAGGTACTTTAAGTACTATATTATACCTTTTAAGCTAGTTAATATACTAGTAACCTTTTAAGTATATATAAATAATACCTTAGTTAGGCTAGTAGATATTACCTATATTATATACCTTAATAATATCTTAATCTTTACTAAGAATAAGGCTAGTTATATAGAGGTAGTAAAAGAGGTACTATACTAGTTAGATATTACTAGCTTATATACTAATCTAGAGAAGTATATTTTCTATACTAAGATAATTAGGTTCTTAGAGTTTATAGTATTTCTAGAGAGTATTACTATAGAATAGGACTATATAGAAGTAATTACTTAGTAGTTACTCTCTACTAGTATTAAAGATATATAGGTCTTTCTTAGGTTTATAGGGTTCTATTAGTACTTTATTAAGAACTACTTTAAGGTATATACCTCTCTTATAAACTAACTAATAGCTAAGGTAATAGGGGAGAAGGTAATAACTAAAGAGGTAATTAAAGCCTTTTACAAGCTCTAAGTTATATTTACCTAAGCCTCTATCTTATAATACTTTAACCTAGTACTACTAATATAAGTAGAGATAGATATATTAAACTTTATAATTAGAGCTATCTTATTATAGCTAGTAAAGGACTAGTAGTACCTTATTACCTTCTTATCTAAGAAGCTAAAGAGTACTAAACTATAGTATAGTATACTAGAGGCTAAGCTACTTATAATCTAAGAGGTAGCTATATACTAGAGGTACTACCTTCTATATACTTAGAGTAAGATTATATTCTTAATAGACTACCTAGAGTACTACTACCTTACTAATAAGCCCTAGCTTAATAGTTAGTAAGCAAGGTTACTTTAAGACTTATCTCTCTTTAACTTTAAGATTAACTACTAACTAGGAAAAGAGAATATAGCTAATAGGCTATTATAGTAGCTAGACTATTAGCCTTTAAGTATAGAAGACTAAGAGGTATAGGGTATATTCCTAAAAAGCTTTTTAAGTAAGTTTACCTAGAGGGTAGTAGTAATTATTAGTAATAGGTTAATAGAGGTATACCTATTACTACTAAAAGAACTTACTCTAAGCTTAGAAAAGAAAACTATAGTAGTATAGTAAGCTAATAAGGTAATTACCTCTTAGAAGTAGTAAAAGCTAGGGGATAACTAGTTAGAGAGAAAGAATAGAGTCCTTAGGTATAAGAGTAAGGTAGTTATCCTAGAAGGGTATATACTAAGGATAAAGATTATAGTAGTATTTTATAATAAGCTAGCTAGAGGGTACTTAGAGGTAACCTATATACTTAAAAGGATTAGATAGATATTCTTCTAAAGATTAATAAAGAAAGATATAATAAAGTATATTTAGATATATATAACTTATTAATAGATAAAGCTATACTACTACCTACCCTATAGGGAACTAGTACCTCTACTACTACCTAGCTAACTATAGGAATAGGTTACTCTAGATTTTATTACTAAGCTACCTAAGTTAAAAGAATTTACTAGAGAGAGCTATAATAGTATCTTAGTTATAGTAGACTAACTTATAAAGTATATACTATATATACCTATATAATAGACCCTAATAGTAAACTAGTTAGTATCCCTTCTAGTTAAAAGGGTATTCTTGTAATTTAGTATCCTAGTAGTAATAATATCTGTTAGAGGCTATGAGGGGTAATAAGGTTAGAGATAAAAGATAAGAGATAAATAAGATATATATTATTTTTAATATAATAGAAGAACTTTCTGTTCACCTTGCTGTCTAGCTAGATATAAGGGATATAAGGAGTTTATTTATACTTATTTTCTATATATTCTAAGGATTTCTTAGATATTCTAGGTTGTTATCTAAAACACCTCGGTTATATAGTTTATAACTATATTCTTATAGGTTGTTTTCTAAAACATCTCGGTTATATAGTTTATAACTATATTCTTATATGTTGTTTTCTAAAATATCTCGCTTATATAGTTTATAACTATATTCTTATACGTTGTTTTCTAAAACATCTTGGTTATATAGTTTATAACTGTATTCTTATTTCCTAGATTTCTTCTTAGATAGATAGTTCTTACTTAAAGGAACTATTCTTTATATATAGATATCCTATGTATTTATAATATATAGGCGTTTTCTAAGTAAATATATAGTTATCTAGTATATACAGTATATATAGTACTATTAATACTGTGTTATATAATTCACTTTATTATTATATATACTATCTTTTTTATATAGATATAAGGTATTTAAACCTTAATATCTAACAATATCTAACTAAGGATCTCTCTTTACTAGCTATTTCTCATTAGTAGTATACTACTTACTAGCTATTAAGTAGAGGCTAAGTATAGCCTACTACCTATAGATAGATAGCTAGATAGAGTAATAAAACTAGAATATTAAGTACTTCTATTAGTAAGCAAGGTGAAAGGGGTCTAGTGATAACCAGCGGGCGACGAATAAGGGGTCTTAAAAAGGGTCAATTATGCGTGAAGAAGTGTAACTATCAAGAGGGCTGCCAGGTTAAGCTAGCGGTGAAAGTGGCTGCCGCGGGTGGGCCCGCGGACGAGCTCGGACCGGTCTCACGTGACCAGTGGGATTGGAGTTAGCGGGTAACTCCGATGGATCCTGATGATGGGCTGGCATCGCAACACTGACAACTCTTTATTGTAGCTAAATAGTCACTAGCTAGCCCTTAGTCTAAAAAGCTCAAAAATGCAATAAAAATCTAAATTGCAAAGTATTTAACTTCTTGCTACTAATATAATATCTATATGTTATGTGTATAAAACCTATCTATTTATCTGTATCTTTATCTACCTAGTACTAATAAGCTCCTCTAGTACCTTGTTTAGTAATAACTTTGTAAAGCTATTAGCTAGGTTATCTATACTATAGATCTATCATACCTTATAAATCTTATAGCATTTGTATGACTATCAAAGAGCTATGATATCTATTATAAGTCACTTTTCCTTTGTAGTGCTAAGTTTTACCAAACACTTATATAGTAAGTATAAATCAGTGCATATGGTTGTAGGGATCTAAGGAACCTTGAGGTAGTTAGAGACTATTACTAGCATAATTGTTGGAAAGCAAGGTCAAAGGGGTCTGGTGATAACCAGCCTCAAAAGGGGTGACGAATAAGGGGTCTCAAAAAGGGTCAATTATGCGTAAAGAAGTGTAACTATCAAGAGGGCCGCCAGGTTGAGCTGGCGGTGAAAAGGGCTGCCGCGGGTGGGTCCGCGGGCAAGCTCGGGCCGGCCACACGTGACCGGCGGGATCGGAGTTAACTCATAACTCCGATGGATCCTGACGATGGGCTGGCATCGCAACAATAATCCTAATTACATAGGCTATATCAGCTCTAGTAACTATTGTATATATCTTAGAGGTAAGTATACTATAGGTAACTCTTTTATACTTTATAGAGCTAAAATAGATAATATTGCCTATAAGGTTAAAAGCGGTATCTCTACTAGTAGATAGGCGCTCTTTGTTATTGCTAGACTTGTTAGTAAGCATAATGATAAAGCTAAGTTATAATATTAAATTACTGTTGTTTATAAAAGAGCTGTTAATAAATATAAAGAGTTTAGCACTAGCAAGATCTAGCAGTTAAAATTACAGCCTGCAGTCAAGGTTATCTATCTACTACTTAACCTACTAGTTAAGGTCCTTAATTTTAGCTAGGCTAGGTGACTGGTACTAGGCAGTAATTAAATAGTTAAAGGCTACTTCTAGTTAGTAAATAGAGGTAATATATATACCTTAGGCGCGCTGCTTAATATACTACTGCTTTATATTAGGTATACTAAGGTTAACTAATTATAGCTTCTTACCTTAGTCCTTTTAGTAAAGGGTTATCTTACTATTATTACTAAGAGTTAATATACTACTATTAAAAGTAATAGGCTTATTAACTTTAAAAAGTTACTTAGGTTTAGCTATAAAAGCAGCTTCTTTTAGCACGCGGTTTTCATAGTTAGAGAACAATTTATCTATAAGGCTAATAGTATTATCTATTTATATACCTATTATCGCAAAGTTATTATTTTTAAGTACTAAAATAAGTAAGTAAGGGTTAAAAGTAGATAAATCTATCTAGAGGCTCTTTCTATAGTGGTTATTATATATAGCTTACTAATAAGTACCTACCTCTAGTATACTATAGAGTAGCTGTTTAACCTCTATAATTATATCTGTTATATAGAGATAGTAAATTTTAAGGGGAAGTTAGGTAAGGATAGTGCGTGCTAATTTAATTACTAACTGGGTATATACTTATATTATATTACATAACTAGAGGATATAACCCTATTATAAAAGTAATAGTATAATAGAGAGTATTACTTACTAAGCTATTTATTAGATAGTTAGTAACTAGGTTAAAATTATAGCTTTACTATTATCTATATAACCTTAGATAACTAGTTATGATTTCTTATAGGGCTGCTTGTTTTTACTCTTAACCTTATATACTAATTATAACTTAAAAATCTGTATCCTACTATGCTTTTACTTGTTATATTTGATGATAAAAAACATACTACAGTCTATAAGTCCTTAGATTTTACTAGTATCTAACTATTTAAATAGCTTGCTAAGTATAGTTAACATACCCTTCTTATATAGCTTAATTACTAGTGTATAGTTAGTATTCTCTTTTGTAGTAAAAATGTAGTTAATTATAGGGACTGTGGGTATAACTTCTATAGTGAAAATTTAAGCTAGATTCTTTCTTAGTTAGCCTAAGCCTCTTCTTACTAGTGGTAGCTGCGCGGTGACTACAATAGAGTTGCGTTTGATTAAAGTATTCATAGGTACCTCTGCTACAGTAGTTACTAGTAGTCTGGGTTACACATAGTTAATAGGGTCCTCTGCCTTAGATAGGTTATGCTATAGCTTGATAGCAGTAATAGAGAATCAGCGTGGTCCCCGCGGGGTCTCAATAGTGCTACTAGTACTATCATTAGTAGTTAATTAGTAGAGTCCTCTCTAACCTTTGCCTTAGTAGTATATTCTAATAAGTAATTATAGAGAGAGGGCTGTGCTTGTTATAGTATTAGGTCTGTTGCATATTATAAGCGCCTTGTTAACCTGCCTTTTTGCGTAGATGTTATAAATCTCCTCTATTACCTTTTATATAGCTTCTATATGCTATAGGGTTAAGAGCAATAGGGCTAAGTTATTATTAATACAAGGGTATATACTAAAGACTAATAGCGTGGGGACAAGGCTATTAGAGCCTGTAGTATTATTAATTACTTTCACAGTAAGTTATAGGGTAACTTTAGGTTTAGCCTCTGACTCTGCATGGACTATCTTATATACTTAGTATAGTATTGCGTGGTACTGTTTAACCTTGCTAATACTATAATAGGCCTTAATAGGGACCTCTTTTACCTTAATAGATAGTATATAAGCAGCACACTTGAATTTAGCTATGTAAAAATTCAGCCTAGCATCTATAATAATCTAGTCTAGAGGGCTAAGATATATATCAATCTAGTATATATATAGTGCTTTCTATATGTGCTCTGCGGTAATAGAGTGTAAAAATTATACTGCGTTAAAGGAGGTTATACTATTAATAATATAGAGTACTAGTTTATTACTATCTAAGTATATTATATTAATAAAGACCTTGTGGTTAAAGTCATAGTTATTATAGAGGGTAAACTTAAACCGTCTAAAAGCCTTTAAATTTAGCTAGTAATACTAGTAAAATTTACTAATCTCTTTGATATTTGAGATTGCTGTTATATAGCTAGCTTGCTAAAGTACTTTATATAGTTAATAGACTAAGAGGTAACTAAATTAGTAATATATTTACTATAGCTTTGTATCAGTAAGATAGTATTATGCTATACTACGCTCTAGCTACTCTAAAAGCATCTATAGGTAGCCCCATTTATATACTACTAATACTATAGTTATGCTCTTAATAAGTATATTAGTAAGGTTATTAAATTATATACTATTAGAGTTTATATCTTTAAGGTATAAAAGAAACAAGGTACTAGAGGTTATTATATAGAAAGTAAGCTTACTAATAGAGGTAGGTATAGCAATAGCTCTAAGAGAGTTAAATAAATTACTACTACTGAATTTAATACTTACTTTGCTAGCGCAGCTTATATCTAGTGGTAATTCTATACTAAGGTACTTATAAAGGGCTATATATTATTAGTAGCCTGTGGTTAATACTTAGGCTACCCTGGTATCTGGTATGATACCCTAAAAGGTTATAGTAGAGTATTGGTCATTAAGTATAAAGACTTTGCCTAACCCTTACTCTTGGCTGGGGTCTTGTGCAAAAGGGTCTTCTTTTGTTAAAGCGTGTAAAGTAGCCTGGTTGCGCAGTTGCATGTGGACCTTCTGGCTGTTAATGCTTTCTTTGCTAAAAAACGCTGTAGATATGAAGAAAGTCGCATCCTTGAAGAGCTCTTTGCTATCGTCTGGCATATACTTGTTATCAGTTATATCGCTGAGAGAGTTAGGCTCTTTACTCTCATAGTTAAGAAGGTATTGTTTGAATCTTTTGGTGAAGTAGCTCCTTTGGAGCTGCTTGTGAGAGGTGTCTCTTTCCTCTCTTGAGTGTGTTGTTAACTAATATCCTTCCTTGTTATAAATGAAGTACTTTTTTGCTTGAAATGCGCTGCTTTATGGGTGGTTGCTTTGGGGTCTTAAACTATACCCTTGTTGCGGTGGGTGACTGCTATGTTAGCTGTTGTAGTAGCAGTTGGTGAAGTGCTGCTGGTCTAGCTTAGGCAGTCCTTCTATAAGGTACTGCGCCTTTTGCTTGTGTATGGCTGCTGCGTTGCTTATGCTATTTCTTAACTGTGTATAAAGTGTGTTGTAAGTTGTGGGTGGATTGAGTAGGGTAGCTGCGTACTTGGGTATGCCTTAGTAATAAGTGAGTAGAGTGTTGTAATAGTTGCTGTTAGTAGGTGTGTCTTACTGCGTTGTAGCCCTAACTAGCTTTATGACTTTCTTAATAAGTAAGTTTAGTACTTTAACTCTTGTTTTACTAGGTGATTTGTAGGTAACTTGCTTATAACTAAGCCTTTGTAACTCTATGTTGTATACGTGGTAGACTTTATCCCCTTTAAACTATGATTTAATATTTACTATAAGCGTATTAAAACTAATAGTATGGTTATAGAGGTTATTAGTATAATACTCCTGCATACTGCCTATAAGTATAAATAAGATAGTGGACCTGTAGTAGTTACTAGAGATACTAACCCTTGTATAGAGGTTATAAAAAATTAGAAGCTTTAAGTTAAGGGTCTTGTAGTTACTACTACTGTATTTTAATATTAAATTGTCTGAATATAGCTTGATAAGGTTGGTTAATTAATAAGCAGTTAGCCTGTTGGTTAGGGGAGTAGTTATACTTAGTGACTGCCTCTTAACTATAGTAGTAGTTATAGGTAAACTTAGTATAAGAGAGGTTTTATTAGTTTACCTTTTAAATAGGGGAGGTTTAAATAAGGGGTTGCTATATAAGTTATGTTATTAATAATCCAACTTATTATATAACTTATACAAAAAGTCTGTACTTTTGTAGCTGTTATATACCTTATTAATTAATAGCAAGAGAGTGGCTTATAGGATTTATTTAATATTTTATATAAAGTCTAGGTTATTAAGGTAGTTATAAAAGACCTTGTACTTAGCCTCTATTTTATGTATTATCTTATTATCCTACCTTAAGAAGTACTTATTGTTAACTAGCTTCTTTAACCTTGTGCTAATAGTGCTTTTAATAAGCTCTTTTATAACCTATATACTATAGCTAATAATAAAGTTATAGAAGATAGTTATAACTACTCTTAAAGTAGTATTAAAATCTATATTAGACTAATCTTTAAATTTATTATAGACTTATTACTATAAGTCTCTACTATAGTAGCCTTACTCTTTATACTTAGTTAAATAGTATAAGATAATTATATCTAGTAATTTAACATAGTTAGAGGGTAAGCTATTCTCTAAGATTTTATCTAAGTACTTAATACTTTAAATTAATAGGTTAATAAACTTGTGGTATCCCTTAGGTATAGGTTTATAATACCCATACACTATACTAGTTATATACTTGCTTATACACTTGCTTGCGTGCTCTTTAGTAGCCTTAGAGGCGCGCTCTATAGCGGTTACTTCTTCTTGTGTTATTATAGTTACCCTCTATTAGCCTAACAATCTCTTAAATACAGGTATTTCTTCTAGTAGACTAGAAGGTATATATATATATTAGAGAGATTACTGCTAGTAGTATAGGTAACTACTTGGTTAATAGGGTCTTACTTACTTTCTTTACTAATAACTTAGTAGTAGTATTACTTATTAATATAAGCCTTCCTCCTTCACACTAAACTTACTGCTTATTAAAAAGAGCCTTTTGCGCGGTCTCATTATAACTCTCATTACTTATTAAAAAAAGCCTTCCTTGCGCAGCACTTACTGCTTATTAAAAAGAGCCTTCTTTGCATAGGCTTTCTTAGTATTAGTTGCTTAAGGGTAATTAGAGGTATATTTTAAGTAAGAAAAAGAGTATAAAAAGGAGAGTTAGAAAGAGAAAAGAAGTAAAAAAAAAATTATAGAAGTTAGAGGAGGGGAAGGGGGGTCTATTATACTCCTGTGGGCTTGTTAGACTGTTAGGTTATTTAATAGCCTAGTAGAGTTGCTTTTTAGGTAACTATAACAATAGTTATGAGTCTAAAGTCAAAGTAATAAAAAGGTAAAGTTAATAAGGTTGTATTAAGGTAGTTAATAGTAGGTTATTAATAGTTATTTAGCACACAAAGTATGGGACTTTGTAGTCTTGCAATCTAACGATTTTTTAGTGAAAAATCAGTATCTTGTGGGTTATAGCTTCTTATAATATGACAAAGTTGACTTGCGCAAATCAAGCTTGCGCACTTATGGTGCCCTTTTTGGGGGTGCTGTAAGTCTGCTGTAACAGTATTCCAAGCCAGTTATCTGTATGGGAGAAAGCATAGAACTGTCCTACTGCTACTATAGGGTTTAGAGTAGTTCTGCCTCTTCTTAACTAGCCTTACTGATCTGCGGTATTTACAATAGTGGTTTAACTACTGATCAGTATTAGTAAGCAAGGCAAAAGAGGTCTGGTAATAACCAGCAGGCAACGAATAAGGGGTCTTAAAAAGGGTCAATTATGCGTAAAGAAGTGTAACTATCAAGAGGGCTGCTAGGTTGAGCTGGCGGTGAAAGTGGCTGCCGCGGGTGGGCCCGCGGACGAGCTCGGACCGGTCTCACGTGACCGGTGGGATCGGAGTTAGCGGGTAACTCTGATGGATCCTGACGATGGGCTGGCATCGCAACAACTTCCTTTAGGCTTTCTATAGCTTAGAGTAAGATAATTAGGTAAAGTAGCTACTAATAGCTAAGTTTATCTATAATAGTACTTAGTATAGTATAATCTAAATAGTACTAGTAGAAGCCCTAGTAAGCTATATACTATATAATATAAATAATATAAAGCTAGAAGGGGCCTTATTAATAGAGGTCCTATTAGTAAGAGACTGGGTATAGTAGCTATAGAGCTAGTAAGCTATAATCCTCTAGATACTAGAGATAGCTAATAAAAACTACAAGAGGTAGTATAATATAAAGTAATCTATAGTAGTATTTAAGGTAAGAGAGAAGGTCTTACTATTAGTAAGGTTTATATAATAAAAGTATTCTATAAAGAAGCTCTTAGATAAGTATCTAAAGCCATTTATAGTTATATAGGTAGTTAGTAAAGGAAAAGTATATAAGCTTAACTTAGAAATATAATACTATATCTATAATATATTCTTATTATTATAGTTAGAGAAGTTCTATAGGGTAGTAGTAGAGCTATAAGTAGTCTCTATTAAGGAGGAAGAGAAGGATATATACTAGGTAGAGAGAATAGTTATATATAAGGGCTCCTAGAGAAACTAATAGTATCTAATAAGGTAGTAAGGGTATAGAGAAGAGGAGAACTCTTAGGAACTATAGTAAAATATAATAAAGAAACTATAATAGGATTATAAATAAGGAATTACTAGAGGCCTATTAGAGGGGAACTAAGTTAATAATTATATAGCTATAAGGTAGCTAGGTTTTATTATCTCTTTAGTACTAGGGCTAGGGAGTAGAGAGGCCTAAGGACTAGGTATTTTAAACTTAGAGATAAGTAACTAACTAAATAAATAGTAAAGAGGTATTAGTAAGGTATTAAAGACGTATATAGAGAGTACTAGAGCTTACTAGTTAGACTTCTCCTTATTATTATTAGTAGTACTTTTTCTAGGATTTAATTTACTAGCTTAGGAGTTAATCTTACTAGTATACTAGAGGCTGTTATTAGTACTATAAGAGAGTACTAGGGGAGTACTAGAGTAAGAGAAGGATATATAATATAGGTATAGGACTTAGTCTAGTTAGAGAAGAGAGTACTCTAGGCCTTAATAGCTTTAATCTACTTATAGAGTATAATAACCTAGTCTTAGGTAGTAATAGTAGTAATCTTAATACTCTTAGCTAATAACTTAGCTTACTTAGCTTACTATTTTATAGTAAAATAGGTACTTTTAAGAGTAAAAACCTTATACTAGTAAAAGAGCTACTCCTTCTTTTTCTATACTACCTTATACTTAGTATTAGAGATTAATATATTAGAGGTTTTTATCTAAAGGGCCTTTAAGCTTATAAGCTAGACCTTCTTAATCTCTTTCTAAAAAGGGTTAGACTAAGAGGTACTAGGGGAGTATAGAGGTATATATATACTTATAAGGTAGTAGTAAAAGTAGGGGTTAGCCTCTTTATAAAGGTTCTTAAAAACTACCTTAAGAGTAAAAGTAGTAGTAGTAGTAGTATATAAGGCCTATTATAGATTAGTAATAGACTAATAGCTATAGGAATAGTAATAGTAAGAGAGGGGATAAGCTTATAGAGATATAAGGCTTACTATACTAGCTAGTATAGTAGAAGTATTTATTACTAGTAGCTAGAATAATTAGAATAGTAGAGAGGTAGTAGAGAGGTACTAAAGAGATAAGTATATACTCTAGATTTTAATATAATAGAGAAGATAGGTAATAGTATCTTTTATATTAGACTACTACTTTACTATAGCTTAAAAGTAGTAATAGTAAGAGATCTTATATATAATAATAAGGTTAATAATACTAGAAGTATTAGAATAGTTATTATTAGTAGGGGGGGCTACTAGAGGGGGACTAGGGGGAGTACTAGAGCTACCTAAGATAGTAGAATTAGTAGGGGGTATAGAGAATATAATAGTAATAGTAAGGAAGTAACTAATACTAGTACTACTACTAGTATTACTATTATTAGTACTATTATTACTACTATAGTAATAGAGGTATAATAAAAAATAAAAAAATAATAATAATATAAAAATATTATAAAGAAAAAAAGAAAAAAAAGAAAAATAGGTAAAAAGTAAAAAAAGAGAAGGTAGGCCTAGCTATTTTACTAGGTAGTATATATATAAGTAAGTAATAATAATAACTCTAGCTTATAAAGAAATAATAATACTTCTAGAAAGAAAGAAAGAGAAGTAAGAGATACTAAAGAGGTACTAGTACCTCTTTTATTACTATAAAGTATACTTTTACTATTATATTAAGAATAATATAACTTAGAGCTTAGTTACTAGAGAAATAAAGGTATAAGTAATAAAGGTTAGTTATACTACTTTATAATAAGATACTAAGCTATAAAAGAGAGAAGAGAGTAAGTAGTTAAAGTAATACTATAGGTAAGTAAGGTACCTTTATAATAGAGTAAGTAGCCTCTTACTAATAGTAATAAGAGCCTAAGACTTATACCCTAAGTATAGAATAGCTAGGCCTAATAAGGTACTAAGAGAGCTATTAGCTATACTAAGCTACTATAAAATAAAAGTAAGGCTAAGGGTAAGTAATTAACTAGAGAGATAACTACCTATTTAGTAGTCTACTAAGCTTAGTAGAGTTTCTAGACTTTACTAAAGTATAAATGGTATTATAAGTAGGGTACTAAGGTACTAATAGAGAGGCTAACTAATTAACTACTGGGTCCTAAGGATAGGACCTTAGAGGGGGGGGGATCATATTAGGTTCCTAAAAGTAGTACTAGCTTCAGGGCTAGTAAGGCACTAGGTAGGGCCTAGGGGATACTATAGAATGGAATAATGTTATACTAAAGGGTATACAAAAGAGGTTTTCACAATAGTATCAAGGTTTAGAGAGGAGATAGATTAGAATAATAGTTACTAGTGACCTCTAACTGCCCTCTTACTGACTCCTTTACTTAGTACTACGCAGCCTCTGACACATGTATAGTTATTGAGTCTGACATAGGTTCCTATATCCCTAAGACTTAAGGGAGGTTATAGGTACTTATAGCTTATAGAAGGTATAAGAATATTCTACTTACTATATGTTACTAAGTAAGAGAAAGAAGTAGGTGTGTTAGCTAAGTAAAGTGAGGTAAAGCAGTAAAGTGAGGTAAAGATACTAGAAGACCCTAGTAGGAATACCTGCGGGCAAGGTAAAGGCTAGGCCACAATATCTAAGGCCAGTAGAATAAGGGGCTAGCCCCCTTAAGAAATACTATATAAAGCCTATTGAATTTCTATCTTAGTTATAGGCAAAGTAAGGGCAGTATGATATATAAGGTTTAAGCAAGAGATCAGTTAGCTAGTTGAAGACCAGTCCGCGCAGGGTCAACTTCCAAGCTGCGATCAATCACTTTCATCCTTCAGATATCTACTAAGCAACCTAAAGGAGTTCCGGTGCCTTTTGGAAAGCTTTTGCCTTTCATTCTATCTCTCGCTTACAGGCCGAGTTCATCTCATGCCTTTTGCCATCATCTATACCTAACTCCCCTCTACATCACAAAAAGATCACATCTTCAAAGACAGCTTCCTCTTCAACCTACGTATTCAGGCCGCATTCAGTCTATCAAGAAGGGAGTCCTCAAATCCCCTTAGCATTGTAAAAACAACCACATCTTTAAAGGCGGCTTCATCCATCAACAAGGGAAACACTATTACACCTCTTCCCAGCTGATCTTGTTGCTTCTAGCTACAAAGCTTGAGGGATGACCGACCAGCAAAGACTTTCCCTAGTACAAAAAGGGATATTAGTCTAAAGCTGACTTTCACCACAAACTGACGTTACTTTTATACGTCAAGGCGAATTGCTGAAGAAGCAGATTACCATCACACAAACCAACCAAATCTTTCAGCTTCTGCAACTACTGGATTACCTATGAGGTTGGGAACGTAAAGTGAGGAGTATCTGTGGAGGGTGAGGGGAAGAAGGGGGACAGAACTTCAGAGTCAAGGTGATGCAGACAATGAAAGTGGTATTGGGTCTGGCCAGCCCTTACCCCTTGACTTGGAATGCATCTCTAGCTTTGAGAAGGAGAAGGGAGGAGGGGGGTAAGATAGAACTTCAGAGTCAAGGTGATGTAGACGAATGAAAGTGGTATTGGGTCTGGCCAACCCTTACTTCTGGACTTTGAATGCATCTCTATTATTGAAAGACAAATTCATATCTTCTTCTCCAATCCCTACTCCTCAAACGCCGCGAGGTAGTCCTCGTGATTGTCAAACTTGCAGAAAGTAGCGTACTCAGTGATAGTGTACTCATCACCATCGACTCCATTGTCATCGCTGCCATCCTCGTCGCTTCCATTGTCGTCGCTCCCATCCTCGTCGCTCCCATTGTCGTCGCTGTCATCCTCGTCGCTTCCATCCTCGTCGCTTCCATCCTCGTCGCTTCCATCCTCGTCGCTATCGTCCTCGCTTCCATCGCCCTTGCTGCTCCCATCCATGTCGTTTCCATTTGCTTCCGATTTGTTTCCAGACGCCTCGCTCTCTGAAGCAGTAGAGATATCCTCTTCTGCAATCATGTCTGGCTGGGTTTCCTGGACTGCCTGTTGAGACTGGCAGTTTCCAGGTGTATTGCCCTCCGAAGATATTGAGACATCATCAGGAATCATGTCTGATCGGGTGCGTAGGAGTCGAGCTGCTCTAGTCACCTAGTTAGCGCGGGTTGACCTTATAAGTTAGCAGGACTTACTTAGATAGCATATGGCGCTTAAGGCCTGTGTGTGGAAACAGAATCTTCGCATAGTGACCTCGGCGGTGGCGCGATCTTCTCCAACGAGAAGGCGAAGGCGACAGTAAAGCTAATTAGGTACCTATTTTGATAGAGTAAAGCTTGGTAGAAGTTGATGTCTAGTGTATGTAGCTCCTTGAAGCCTAGGTTAGAGTAGATATATCAACTTTACCTCAGTAGATAACTTAGGAATATATACAGTAGGAAAATGCGTAAAGCCTTTAGCCTTCCTGTATTGGTAACTGCTTTCATGTCTTGTAGCCTCACCTAACACCCGAGATGTAGGAGGAAGCATAAAGCCTTCTTATCCTCATGTATCAGCAGCCATTAATGTCTTACGGCCTGACTGGATATCTAAAGGTGCCTGCATTATAATAACTTCCAATGTCTTATGGTCTGCCTGGATGTCTAAGAATCTTTTGTCTTCTTGTATTATGACAACTGTTAATACTTAATAGCCTGCTTTATTAGATAACTGAGATATCATAGGAAGAAGCATGAAAAGAGTGCCTTAGTAATGTAGCAAAAGAGAAAAGCATAATGTACAAATAGGATTACATCTTATGTAGCTATTAGATATCACAAGCCACTATTATCTCTATAGGCTAGATAAAGTACTCTAGAACTTTGATAGTAATAAGATATAGCTTCTATGTATCAACCTAGGCACAGTAGTAGCTAAGGTTGAGGTTTGATTCTGGGAATACTGATATAAACAACGGCTATAATATAACGCTTCCCTTTAGACTAACTTCCCTCTAAAGAACGTGACTAAGTAATAACCAGTAAGGTAATAACTCTTTAGCTCTAGGATCTAGGAGATACTGGAGGGCATAGAGGTTAAATCTATTTATAGATTACTCTACTAGCTTAATATCCTCTAAGAACCTAAGCTCTTATAGATATATTATAATCTCTTCTATACTTAAGCTAGTAGTTAGTGAATTATCTAATTAGAAGTTATATACTTAATTAATCTTAGAGTATATATAGTAATCTATTATACCCTTTAGCTAAGAGAAAGAGAGGCTATAGTTAACTATATAGTATAAGACTAAGGAGCTAGTGTAGTCTTATACTATAAGCTTATAAACTAGCTAGTATGTATTTTTTTAGTTATATACTACCTTAGTATTAATAAAAAATACTTAGTTAGATTAACTTTTTCTAAGAACTATATTTTATACTTTGTGCTAGTCTAAAGAGATAAGCTCTCTTTAGTATATTATAGCTTAGGTAAAGAGCTTAGTAACCTCTGTTATACTTTGAGTCTTTATAATACTATTATAGAATCTTATGTAGTAATGGTTCCTTGTTACTTAGTTAGTATAGTATTGGTAGTGCTAAAACCTAATAATAGGCTCTCTATAATTAGCCTAGTAATAGATATGTAGTCTAGATATAGTAAACTTACCCTTAGCTACTTACTTTTAAATCTATCTTCTAATTATTATATATTATATATAGAAAGGAAATAGCTTTATATACTTCCCCCTTCTTAAAAATACTAGTTTGATATATATTAATTATATTGTAATTATACTATTAAAAGGGTAATTAAAGTAGCTATGCTTCTACTAGATACCTTTGCAGGGCGTGGATTTAAATTTATTAAATATAATATTAGCTTTTAATAGATAGAATATTAAGTCTCTAGTAACTAGGGCTTTAGGTCTAGCCTTGCTTTTATGGTTACTATTATCTTTAGAAGAGAATGAAAGAAGTGACATTGTATTATTATTATTAAGTAGGGTGTTAGCTTTGTTAGGTATATTATAGCTAATAGATACTATAAAGTCTGGGACCTTTTTAGGCATCTCTCTTAGGATACCCCTAATAGTGAGACCTCTTTAATAGCACTATTAGATATATAATATTACTATATTTAGTAGCCTAGTTTGCTTACCTAGCTAGACTGGGTTACTAATAATACTATAGAAGTAATAACTAATTGCTAGGTAAAGAAGGGAATAGCTGTATTTGTTATAGTAAACTAGTGGGTGGCTGCCCTGATATAACTTAATAGTTAAAAGCTTTTAACCTTGGTACCTTTTGACATACTTGGTAATAGTAGAGGGACTAAAGCCTGTGGTATAGTATTTGGAGTATTTATAAGTACTATATATATTAATAACTAAGGGGAGGCCATAGTAGCTATTAGAGTGAGATACTATAGTCTAAGAGGAGCTCAGGAGTAGACTATACCCATGTATATATATATATCCATAGCTGTAGACCAAAACTAGCCCCTTATACTACTGCTAGTGCTTCTTAATATCTGTATAGAGGCATAGATAAAAGGCACACCTCCTTAAGCTATCAAAGTTATATACCTTTAAATCCCTTGCAGTAATAATAGAAATTAGTTAAAGGACTAAGAAGTGAGAGTTATAGGGGAGGGTTGGGCTGATGTTAACAATAGGGGCTATGGTAACTAGCTACCTTGGGTAAAGAGCTAAGTTAGAAGGGGAAGCAGGTAGATTAGTAGACTAATAAACATAACTATTTAAATAAAGTAATAAAGAAGATCTAGAAATAATTCCAAGCTGCAAATAGACTGCATAATTAAAGACAGACAAAGTAGGTTTAACTAAGCACTCTTTGAGTTATGTCAGTTGTCCCTAAGCTAACAAATTACTGTGCCTAGATCTTATACCCCACGTATAGATAATAATATCTTATTTTAATACTCTTATGTGGTAATACTCTCAGTCTCTCAGTTAACACGCTGATGATGGATAGAAACCCAGACCATAACTATCTATCTTCTACCTAGGAGAGTGCTAGAGGATGATTTGTTATAAGAGTGCTCTTAAAATACAAAAGTTGTAATACCACTAGACCCTGCTATTTCCTTTGCAGAGTAGAAAGCTATTTCTTATAGGAGAATAATACTTACCTTTAACTTAATAAACTAGTTACTAACCACCGCTTAGTTTTAGTTAACTAGTATAAGGCTAAATATCTCCTTGAGTTAAGTGGGGATGATGCTCTAAGCCCTAAGTAATTTTAGTAATGGTGCTTAAGATTCCTTGGTTTAGTACTTAGCTAGAGACCTCTTCCTGATTGTAACATTACACCTATATCCTTGCTTGCTTTCTAATCTGAGAATAGTCTCTGTTTTACATGGGAAGATAATTTCTACCTTCTCTGTGATGATTTCATCTATCTTATGGAAGCTCTGCAATGGCTAGGATGGGATATATGAGTGCTTAACCTAATTGACACATATGGCGTATATTATACTCTTAAATGTAGAGCTAGTGCAATTAACTGTTGCTACGTTAAGAAGTAGAGGGTGTATATAATTAATAAGGTCTTATATAGCTTTTGTATTATCTTTAGTAGATACTTAAGTATCATAAAGAGGCATAAGCTTACTTCCTATATATAGGCATAATATCTATTAAAGAGGAGACTATATTGATCCTAGTGAATGCTATAGATCTGTATAATCTAGGTAATACTATGCTTATACTCTAAGACTATATTACTAAAGTTTAAGAGCTTGTTAAGGGGCTCACACTAACTAGGCCATATCTTAAGCTTTCTAGCCTAAACTTTTTTAACTATTTCCTTTTGGCTCTAGTAAAGTCTATAAGTCTATAAAAGCGTTTCATTAAGGTTAATTAGTAGGGTAGAGTTAATTAACTATTTTCCCATAAGACTTAGTGTTAGAGGCTATGTAGTACTAAGTAAAGAAGTTAGTGGGAGGGTAGTTAGGGGTCACTAGTAACTGTTATTCTAATCTATATCCTCCCTAAACCTTAATACTATTATAAAAACCCCTTTTATATACCCTTTAGTATAATATTATTCCATTCTATAGTATCCCCTAGGCCCTACCTAGTACCCTACTAGCCCTAAAGCTAGTACTACTTTTAGGAACTTAATATAATCTCTCCCCTTTAAGGTCCTATCCTTAGGACCTAGTAGTTAATTAGTTAGCCTCTTTATTAGTACTTTAGTATCTTACTTATAATACTACTTATACTTAGTAGAGTCTAAGAACTCTATTAAGCTTAATAGACTACTAAATAGGTAATTATTTCTCTAGCTAACTACTTACCTTTAGCCTTACTTTTATTTTATAGTAGTCTAATATAGTTAATAGCTCTCTTAGTACCTTACTAGGCTTAGCTATTCTATACTTAGGGTATAAGTCTTAGGCTTTTATTACTATTAGTAAGAAGCTACTTACTCTACTATAGAAGTACCTTATCTACCTATAGTATTACTTTAGTTACTTACTTCTTTCTCTCTTTTATAGCTTAGTATCTTATTATTTATAAAGTAATATAATTAGCCTTTATTATTTATACTTTTATTTTTTTAGTAGCTAAGCTCTAAGTTATATTATTTTTAATATAATAGTAAGAGTATAATTTATAGTAGTAAAAGAGGTACTAGTACCTCTTGAATGTCTCTTACTTCTTTTTTCTTTTAGAGGTATTATTATATCTTTATAAGCTAGAGTTATTATTATTACTTACTTATATATATACTACTTAGTAAAATAGCTAGGCCTACCTTCTCTTTTTTACTTTTTACCTATTTTCCTTTTTTTTCTTTTTTTCTTTATAATATTCTTATATTATTATTATTTTTTTATTTTTATTATATCTCTATTATTATAGTAGTAATAATAGTATTAGTAATAGTAATACTAGTAGTAGTATTAGTACTAGCTACTTCCCTACTACTAGTATTATATTCTCTATACTCTCTATTAATCTTACTATCTTAGGTAGCTCTAGTATCTTCTCTAGTTCCCCTTTAGTAGCTCTCTTTACTAATAATAACTACTCTAATACTTTTAGTATTATTAACTTTATTATTATATATAAGGTTTCTTATTATTACTACTTTTAGGTTATAGTAAAGTAGTAGCTTAATATAAAAGATATTATTACTTATCTTCTTTATTATATTAAGATCTAGAGTATATACTTATCTCTCTAGTACTTCCTTACTACCTCTCTACTATTCTAACTATTCTAGCTATTAATAATAAGTACTTCTACTATATTAGCTAGTATAGTAAGCCTTATATCTTTATAAGCTTATCTTCTTTCTTATTATTACTATTTCTATAGCTATTAGTTTACTACTAACCTATAGTAAGCCTTATATACTATTACTACTACTATTCTTACTCTTAAGGTAGTTTTTAAGGATCTTTATAAAGAAGCTAACCCTTACTTTTATTACTATCTTATAATTATATATATACCTCTATACTCCTTTAGTATCTCTTAGCCTAACCCTTTTTAGAAGGAGATTAAGAAGACCTAGCTTATAAGCTTAAAGGCCCTTGAGATGAAGCCTTCTAATATATTAGTTTCTAATACTAAGCATAAGGCAATATAGAAAGAAGAGAAGTAGCTCCTCTACTAGTATAAGGTCCTTACCCTTAAGAGTACTTACTCTATTATAAAATAGTAGGCTAAGTAAGCTAAGTTATTAGCTAAGAGTATTAAGATTACTACTACTACTACTTAGAACTAGGTTATTATACTCTATAAGTAGATTAAGGCTATTAAAGCCTAAAGTACCCTTTTCTTAGACTAAACTAAGTCTTATACTTATATTATATATTCTTTTCTTACTTTAGTACCCCCTTAGTACTCTCTTATAGTATTAATAATAGCCTCTAATATACTAGTAAGATTAACTCTTAAGCTAGTAAATTAGATCCTAAAAAAGGTACTACTAATAGTAATAAGGAGGAGTCTAACTAATAAGCTCTAGTACTCTCTATATATCTCTCTAGTACCTTACTAATACCTCTTTATTATTTATTTAATTAGTTACTTATTTCTAAGCTTAGAATACCTAGCTCTTAAGCCTCTCTACTTTCTAGCTTTAGTACTAAAGAGATAATAAAACCTAGTTACCTTATAGCTATATAATTATTAACTTAGTTTCTCTTTAATAAGCTTCTAGTAATTCTCTATTTATAATCTTATTATAGTTTCTTTATTATATTTTATTATAGTTTCTAAGAGTTTTCCTTTTCTCTATACCCTTATTACTTTATTAGATATTATTAGTTTCTTTAGAAGCCCTTATATATAACTATTCTCTCTACCTAGTATATATCCTTCTCTTTTTTCTTAATAGAAACTACCTATAGCTTTACTACTACTCTATAGAACTTTTCTAACTATAATAATAAGAATATATTATAGATATAGTATTATATACTTAAGTTAAGCTTATATAATTTTTTTTACTAACTACCTATATAACTATAAATAGCTTTAGATACTTATCTAAGAGCTTCTTTATAGGGTACTTTTATTATATAAACCTTACCAATAGTAAGACCTTTTTCTCTACTTTAAATACTACTATAGATTGCTTTATATTATACTACCTTTTATAGTTCTTATTAGCTATCTCTAGTATCTAGAAGATTATAGCCTACTAGCTCTATAGCTACTATACCTAGTCTCTTACTAATAGAACCTCTATTAGTAAGGCCCCTTCTAGCTTTATATTATTTATATTATATAGTATATAGCTTATTAGAGCCTCTACTAGTACTATCTAGGTTATACTATACTAAGTATTATTATAGATAAACTTAGCTATTAGTAGCTACTTTACCTAATTATCTTACTCTAGGCTATAAAAAGCCTGAAGAAAGTACTTAATATTCTAGTTTTATTACTCTATCTAGTTATTTATCTATAGGTAGTAAGCTATACTTAGCTTCTACTTAATAGCTAGTAGGTAGTATATTACTAACTAGAAATAGCTAGTAAAGAGAGATCCTTAGTTAGATAATATTACTACTAAAATACTAAATTATAAGAATACTCTTTTAACTAAGAAGAATATTAATTAGTTTACTATTAAAGTCTTTTATATAGGTATATATAATATATACTTTATAAGTTAGTCTACTATAACTAAGATATTATTATAGCTCTCTCTAGTAAATTCTTTTAACTTAGGTAGCTTAGTAATAAAATCTAAAGTAACCTATTTTTATAATTAGCTAGGTAGTAATAAAAGTACTAATTCTCTATAGAATAGGTAATAGTATAGCTTTATCTATTAATAAGTTATATATATCTAAATATACTCTATTATATCCTTTTTTATTAATCTCTAGAAAAATATCTATCTAATCCTTTTAAGTATATAGGTTACCTCTAGATACCCTCTAGCTAGCTTATTATAAAATGCTATTATAATCTTTATCTTTAGTATATACCTTTTTAGGATAACTACCTTACTCTTATACTTAAGGACTCTATCCTCTCTCTCTAACTAGTTATCCTCTAGCTTTTATTACTCCTTAGAGGTAATTACCTTATTAGCTTACTATACTACTATAGTTTCCTTCTCTAAGCTTAAAGTAAGTTCTTTTAGTAGTAATAGGTATACCTCTATTAACTTACTACTAATAATTACTACTACTCTCTAAGTAAACCTACTTAAGAAGCTTTTTAGAAATATACCCTATATCTCTTAGTCTTCTATACCTAAGGGCTAATAGTCTAACTACTATAATAGCTTATGAGCTATATTTTCCTTTTCTAGCTAGTTATTAATCTTAAAGTTAAAGAGAGATAAGTCTTAAAGTAACCTTACTTACTAACTATTAAACTAAAGCTTACTAGTAAGGTAGTAGTACTTTAGGTAGTCTATTAAAAATATAATTTTACTCTAGGTATATAGAAAGCAGTATCTCTAGTATATAGCTATCTCTTAGATTATAAGTAGCTTAGCCTCTAGTATACTATACTATAGTTTAGTACCCTTTAGCTTTTTAAATAAAAAAGTAATAGGGTATTACTAGTTCTCTACTAGCTATAATAAGATAGCTTTAATTATAAAGTTTAATATATCTATCTCTACTTATACTAGTAGTACTAGGTTAAAGTATTATAAGATAGAGGCTTAGGTAAATATAACTTAGAGCTTGTAAAAGGCTTTAATTACCTCTTTAGTTATTACCTTCTCCCCTATTACCTTAGCTATTAGTTAGTTTATAAGAGAGGTATATACCTTAAAGTAGTTCTTAATAAAGTACTAATAGAACCCTATAAACCTAATAAAGACTTATATATCTTTAATACTAGTAGATAGTAGCTACTAAGTAATTACTTTAATATAGTCCTACTCTATAGTAATACTCTCTAGAGATATTATAAACCCTAGAAACTTAATTATCTTAGTATAGAAAATATACTTCTCTAGATTAGTATATAAGCTAGTAATATCTAACTAGTATAATACCTCTTTTACTACCTCTATATAACTAGCCTTATCCTTGGTAAAGATTAAGATATTATTAAGGTATATAATATAGATAATATGTACTAGCCTAGCTAAAGTATTATTTATATATACTTAAAAGGTTACTAGTATATTAACTAGCTTAAAAGGTATAATATAATACTTAAAGTATCTATACTATATCTAGAATACTATTTTCTATTTATTACTACTATAGATCCTTACTTAGTAGTATATATCCTTAAGTTTAAGCTTAGTAAAATACTTTATCTCTCCTAAGTAGTTAAGGATCTCTTTAATTAGTAGTAATAGTATATAGTTTTTAACTATAACCTTATTAAAGCTATAATAGTTTATATAGAGGTATAACTTATCTCCCTTCTCTAGTATAAATAAGATTAATACCTCTATAAGGCTCTATAAGGGCTAGATCTACCTCTTACCTAGTATATTATTAATATACTTTCTTAGCTCTTCTAACTCCTTCTTTATAAAAAAGTAAATAGAACTAAATAGTAGTTCTACCTCTAGCTTAAAGTTAATAGTATAAAAGTAATCTTTATCTCTAGCTAGTTTAACTACTAGGTTTATATTAAATATATATACCTATTCTCAATATTTTTTTAGTAGCTTAAATCCCTTTATCTTCTCTCTCTTTTCCTTCTCTACTATATAAGGTAGTAGCTCTAGTACTTTCTTAGCTTCTCTTATATATAAGTAGTAAACTAATAGGTTATATATTAGTATTACTACTACCTTTTTTTATACTCTTTTTAATACCTTTCTTTTTTAAATAAGTTATAGGTAGCCTTTCTCTAATAGGTAAGTTTACCTAATTATTACCTACTTAAGATTTAGCTATATTTTTTACCTCTAAGGGATCTCTAGAATAGTATTATATATACCTATATTACTTACCTAATAGGTATAAGACTATACCTTTCTTACTTCTATATTATTTATTACTTCTATTACTAATACTACTACTCTATAGTTAGGTACCTTATCTCTTTATATTCTTAGTAACCCTACTCTCTCTCTATAAACCTCTAGTAGTACTTTCTTATATAATATTCTCTAATATATAATATTCTTATCTACCCTAAGGTTAATTAATACCCTTTCTTTTCTCTATATACTAGCTACTTTAATATAGAAGTCTACCTTAAAGTAGTAATATAGTTTTTCTCTCTAAGAGATCTATATATTATTAACCCTTATAGCTACTAGCTAGGCTACTAGTATATAATACCTACTTATATAATAAAGCTAGTTATACTTATAGTACTTCTCCTTTATATACTCTATTAATATATATCCTAGCTTACTATAGTTAAAGTATATAGAAGAGCTCTAAAAGTACTTTAGAGGTTATTTATACCTTTCTTATTCTTATTTAACCTATAGCTTAGGTATAGGTATATATATAGCTACTTTAAGTATTAAGACTAACTATTACCTTTTTAATTTATTTAAGAGAGTAACTAATACTAGTACTAGAGTAATAGCTAGAGTCTACTAGTTCCTTCTCTCTTATAACCTTTATTAGTCTTCTATTATTATCTTAGTATATATCTTTATAAGTATCTCTACTCTCTTTACTATATTATTTAGCTCTTAATAAGTAGCTAGTAGCTTATATACTAAAATATAGCTTTATAAGTCTAAGAGTAGTTAGTTTAAGATATAGACTACTTACTACCTCTTTAGTTAGAAGTCTAAAATCTCTACCTTAACTATTTTATATTAATTAATAAATTACTAGTATATCTACTTAGGTTTTTATTATATCTTATCTAGCTTTATAGCTATATTAAAGGCTTATATATTATTATTAGTAATACTATTATAAAGCTAAGCTTCTATCTATTTCTAGGTAATTAAGCTAATATTACTACTATACTAAAGGTTAATATAGCTTCTCTAGCTATATAATAGATTACCTTTTAAATAAGCTTCTATAAACTAGACTTTACTCTTATTAGTTATAAATTCTTTCTTAGTAATAAAGAATTAGCCTTATAACTTAAAAAAAAAGTCTTTAAGGTTATTCTAGTTACCTCTTTTATATTAGATAGAGGCTAATTACTTAATAAGAGTATTAGTATATAAGTACTTAAGCTTTAGTTAGATAGCTATAGGTTCTTTATTAGCTATATATATATTATTAATAAACTCTCTATTTTTAAGAGTTATAATCTATTTAATTATCTTTCTTTTTCTTATCTTAGTTACTTTATTATTAAGAAAGGCTCTTAATTACTTTTTTATTAACCTATTAAGGTTAGTTATATATTACTTTTTTACTATAGTTTTACTAGTATTTAATATAAGCTATTATATTATTAAACAACTTTACTAAGTAATAAATTAAGATTAAATTAATTATATTAATACTATGATTACTCTAATAGTTAGTATACCTATAAATAAGAAAAGATTAAAATATATTAGAAGCTATATAGTACTAAGTAAAGGAGTTAGTAGAAGGGTAGTTAGAGGTTATTAGTAACTATTATTCTAATCTATCTCCTCTCTAAACCTTGATACTATTATAAAAACCCCTTTTATGTGCCCTTTGGTATAACGTTATTCCGTTCCGCAGTATCCCCCAGGCCCCACCCGGTGCCCTGCCAGCCCTAAAGCTGGTACTACTTTTAGGAACCTGACACTCAGCTTGAACTCATTGATTGGCTCACTGGTGACTATTGTAATAATAGTAATAATAATAATAACAACTCTAAGTTGCATCTACTGGGTCACTTGTATTGGATTTGGATTACTTATTGTAACTACTTATAGGAAATATTGCTATCTAAGTTTCGCAAGTAGTTATTAGCTTGCTAAAGCACAAAGGCAAGGCTAGAGAACCTAGCAGAACCCTGGAACTTATGTTATTAATGGGGGAATCTTTTTTCACAAATAATTAAGAATTTCACATAAAGATAACTAATAAGATAGAATTAAGGCGATTACTTGGGTTAGTAATTCATAGGTACGGCCGCGCAACTACCTTGGACCCTTTCCATTAGATACGGACTACAATGGCTAAATGCCGGCACCATCTCGGGGATACATTTTGCCACCCAAAACAAGAGCAACACATGCATTTGGGTGCCCCCCCCGTGTGAGACATCTCGATATATCACGAACCTACCAGAGAAGCACACTTCGGCAGCCGCGACGGGATGTTTTTGATAACGCGATGACACATGCACCGAGTGAATAGCTAATCAACGTCACCGGTCGTTCTCCCTGCACCTTGGCAATGAGCGCATCGGCGAGCACTCGTCCAGCCTTGTCGGATCGGTTACGAGCTAGACTGAAGGGGTTGTCGATTTGCGAAGCGGCTTTGATGAGGTAGGCAGGCCAGAGTGCAGCCCATAGAGAAGCCAGTACGGTTCGCTTGAGAATCTCCACCTTGACAAAGCTCCAGGCGTACGATGAGACAAGGGAGTCCAGTTCTCGGCCGAGAGCAAGGAGAGACTTCATCTCATACCGCAGGGCAAAGACCTCTGACTCGTCACCCAAGCTGCGCCAGGGTTTCGTCACGTCATCCTCCTCATTCAGCCACCCGTTGATACCAATCGTCACGCGAAGCCGCGCCCCTTGCTTGCCCTCGGCGTCTGCTCGTTTGTAGTTCTGTCCCCATTCGTCCTTGAGCGGGAGGAAGCGAAAGTCTTCGACCTCCTTGGCGTAGGTATCCATCATTTCTCCTGTCATCTTAGCGCCGAAGGCGCCAAAGAGTGTACCGACAAGAGCGCCGTTCATCCAGAAGACGCCGAGAAAACTGGCGACGCCACCGAGTCCCACACTTCCCATGAGCCCACCGATCGCACCTGCAACGACTGGGGCTGCCAGGCCACCCGTGATTCCAATCACGGCAGCACCGGCCACCGAAGCCAGACCAACCTTCCAGAAACGGCTCTTCTGGTTCTCCTGGCGCCGCTTAGCTGCCTCCGCCTCGGCTGACATGCTAGCCTTTTGGCTCTCAGTCGCGGTCGAGGACTCAACCAGGGACTTGGCGATCTCCGTCTCTTCTGAAATGAGTGCTGACAGCGGGAGCGCAAAGGCAGATGTGAGGTGCAGAGCTAAGACTCTTGAGTGCGCAGAGTAGCTTCCGGTAGACAAGATGAGCACCAAAAGGCAGCTAAGCACCTCTTTCCTGTCCTCCACTGGGATGGTCGTGAACTGATTGGGAATCGGATGGTAGTGCTCCTGAAGGATGACCACCTCCTTGCCAACTTGGGTCGACGCATCCTCCGGTGCGTCTCCGAAGTTGATCAGATCCTCGCCCAGTCCTGGCGACTCATGCTTTAGCTTCTCCGTCCCATTAGCTCGCTTCTTACGGGCCTCGATGATCTTTTCATCGTCTCTAGCCGAGGCAATCTCCTTGACCTTATCCAGGATGTCCTGACGCCATTCGTCAAAGTGTTTCAGCGCGGCTCTTCTCAGGGCGCGGAGCTGGGCGCTATGGACGCCGGAACCTCCGCGATCTGGGTGGCTGGGGCTGCTGCTGCGACCGCCCCCGGCGTCCGGGGCGTCCGGGGCGAAGAGCGGGGCGTTGCGGTCCTGCAGCGAGGGCGAGGCCGAGTTGGCAGCTGACAAAACGGCCTGATCATCATCTTTGAGCTCCAGCTGGGAGCGCATGTAGCCCGTGATGTCGTATAGAAGGGTGTAAAACGCTTTGCGGCGGGCCTGGTTGAGCACCACGACGAGCTGACGGGGATCTGCCGCAAGGGGAGCCATGACTGCGATGGCTCACCACATCCAATGAGATCTTGTGAATAGTCCTGCGTATCTCCGAGTCGTCAAGATGTTCCGGTACCGAAACGCTGTGTTGTCGCGGAGGAAACGGAAAGTTTGAAAGAGCGAGGGCGCGTGAGGACAAAGCCTACTCGAGTCGCGGGGTTGAAACGGTTGTTGGTTAGATGTTGTTTGCAGGTCGTCTAGGCAGAGGTTGAATAATAGAAGGAGCACTAGTTTTGATGCGACGCCCGCACAGCTGCTTCTGCCGCAATTGGAGTCCCCTGTAAGCGCGATCGCCGATTTATAATTAGGTTCTGGTATAAGGAGGCAGGCACCCTGGAATTGGTTCTCGGTCCGTGCCGATGTCTGTCTTCCTATTGCATCACTATGGGGTAAACGTGTCTTTCGTCTGCACACGGCTGAACACTGGCAGCTATCTATCTACACACGCGACCAGTTGGCTTACGATGCCGCCTTGGTACAGGCCTCAAAGGGGAAATGGAGATGCTCACTTGTCAAAACGCCAATTGTCATGAAGGCCGACGCTTGGATTGACGGCAAAAGCCTTTAGGATTATATTGCAACAACCATGATATAAACCCGAACACCAGCGTACTAGGGGGGCGACGCCGTAAAAAACACTTTTTTTTTATCCTGTTCGACTCTCCGAAGTCGCACAAGTCTACTCTTCGTCGTCTTCCATTTCCTCTTCCTCTTCCTCGTCGTCGTCCTCTTCAATCTCCTCTGCCTCGTCATCCATCAGCTCATCAGCATATTCCTCCTCGGAATCGTCTTCCGCATTCGCGGCAACAGCATCCTTCTCCTCCTCCTTGCGCTTCTTCTCGTCCGCTTTCCTCGCGTCCTCGAGTGCCTTGGCCTTCTGCTCCCTGATCTTGCGCTGCACGACGACGAAGGCGCCGAGAGGCGTCTTCTCCCAGTCGAAGTCGCGCAAGAACGCGTCCACCTGCGCGCGGTCCTTGGGGGCGAACTCTACCTTGGCACGCTTCTCCTCAATGAACTTGGCGTTGGCCTCGAGCTTTTGCACGAGCAGCACAATCTGTGAGATGATCTTGTTGTTCTTGTTGCCCGTTCTGATCTTGCGCGCCTGCTTGACCCATCGCTTGAGCTGAATAAGAACCGGCAGCGTGAACTCGGGGAACGCGATGTTCTTGGCCCAGATGGTGAAGTACTCGCTAAAAAGCTCGACAACCTGCTCACCAACGCCATCCTGGTAGACGCGCGTGCGAAGGTACGACTTGGGCGCCTTATACGCAACGTTGAAGTCAAGGGGCTTGATGGACGAGGCCTTGGGGAAACGTCTCATATCGGCTGACTCGAGAACCTCAATGAGGGCGGATGCGAGAGGGATGTAGGTGTTGGTCGCACGTGACAGACGTAGGATGGAGCGGATCAGGTGGAAGCGGAGAGGGAAGAACGTGGGCGAGGGGATGAGACGCATCGCGCCCAACGTGACTTGCACAAGGGGGTAGATCAGGAGCTTCAGCTGACCTTCCTTACCCGTCTCCGCCTCCTTCAGGGGACTGCAGTGCTCGGCAAGCACACATGACCAAAAGTCGAGCGAGTGGGTGTATTGCCAGTTGTAGACGATCTTGTGGGCATCCTTCTCCTTCTTGACGATGCTGTTTCTCAGGTGAATGGCGAGTTGACGGATGAAGGTGAAGGCGGTCGTATAGCCGACGTTTTGGTCGATACCCCACAGCTCGGCGGCCGAGTTCTTCATCAGGTTGATGCCCTGGATCGTGTTGATGTTTGTCGCTCTGCAGCCAGAAACCAGCCCCTGGTACACAGCCTTGAGAACCGTCTCGCGGATACCTTTGTCGCCGATGACGACGAGTCTCCGCAGGACGAGAAAAGAGGTGATCTTGGTGGTTTCTGAACTAGCCGGCCTGGCCCAGTAGTTGACGACAGTCTTGATGAGAGCCTTGAGGAGCTTTCTGAAGGACATGAGGTAGGGAACCAGGGGCTCTAATGAGCCAATGGTAAGCTTTAGGGTCGCGTCGTCGGACAGGGTGCTGAGAAGATGGATGATGGACGCAGTGAAGGTCTTGATCATGATGGAGAGCGTGTGGAACTTCTTCGAGTCGGTAGGCACGTAGATCTTGCCGGACGCAGACTCCTTGATGGGCAGGTGGTGTGAGATGAGCTCAGGTATCTGCTTCAGGGCAACGATCAAGATGTCATGGAAGACCTCGGGGCTGGAGATGGTATATCTCTGCGTCTTCTCCTCGTCGGCATCGTCCTCGTTGAGATGGGCCGCACAGCGGAAGGCCAGGACGACCTGTCTCGCAGCGCGCAAGCTCTGCTTCTCCTCCATCAAGCTCTTCCACTTGGCCACCATCTCGCGCGTCAGCTCGTTGTCGACAAGGGCCTCCTCCTCGACGGCGGCAGCCTTCTTCTTGGCGTCCTTCTTGCGCTTCTTCTTCGGTTGCTCGTCGTCGTCCGAGTGATCGCTGCCGGCACTGAGCTCGTCCACCTCGGCAAGATCGGCGTTCTCGTCAAAGTCGAGGGCTTCCGGGTCGTTCTCCTCAAGGAACTTGTAGAATTCGGGGTCGTTCTCGGCGAGCTTGTCCATGGCTTCCTTGGTCATGCCCAGGTTCTCGTCGTCGTCCTCGCTGCCGGCGTCCTCGCTGTCGCTTGCGACGGGCTGCTCCTCGCCCGAGAGTTCGTCCGAGTCCGAGTCGGATCTTTCTCCCGCAGGCGCATCGCGTTTGCGCTTGCCGAGCTTCTTCGACGCCTTCTTGTCCTTCTTGTCGATGATATCCTCGAAGCCGCCCTGGAAGAAGTCGTCTACGCTCATGGCGCTGACCTTGGCGTCCTTCTGGTGACCATTGGCCTTGGCCTTGGCGGCAGCCTCATCATTCTTGAAGAATTCGGAGTCCTTGGTCTTCTTCGTCTGCTTCTTGGCCTTGACCTGCATGCGCTGCTTGACCTTTGCGGTGTCCTTCCTCTTGTCCAGAACGCCCTTGAGGTGGTTCTTTTCGAACTTCTTCGTCGCCTTGAGATTCTTCTTTTGAGAACCCATGGTGAACGGTAGGGAGGGGAAAGTTCCGTTCTGTCTTGGGGGGCTCTCCTGTGGTGGGTTGATGGTAAAGGAAGTTTTGGCTGCAGGGACCGTGGACGGTGAACGCGGGAAACTTTCGGCAGAGGACGGTTCGCTCTCGCCCAAAAATTTTCGAGCTTATCGGAGCTTATCTGTATTCGCGCTAACCCTCCTTTGGAATGGCTCTTGGAGACTGCCCCACGTCCACACACGTCTCAGCACCGCTGCGGTCTGGAGCAATGGGAACCTGCATACCCATGTCACGCCGTCTGACGACGTCCTTGGCTCTTGGGCCGCGACACGCATACGCAACCGCTGGTAGCTCTCTAAGCTGCTGATCGACCGACTATGAAGCCGGCCACGATCCCAAGACAGCTGCGAAAATGATGCCCCGGCAGCCCTATGCGCCGACACCGCACAGCTACATACCAAACACAACACTCTCAGCTACCATCAACCTTGATGAGGTTTGTCATCCACAGCCGCCAGCTTTCCAGACAGTCTTGCACATCATCCCCTCCTCCAGCTGCCCCGCCCCCGCAGAGACGACGCCGGTCTCAGCTAACACAACGATGCATCTCGACAGGAGGTGAAATTGGCCGACACACGCGCCGAGCGCGATCTGCAGGATTCGCTCGCCGAGATCTTCAGCATCATTGTCACCCTCGACGAGCTCGAAAAAGCCTTTCTCAAAGATGCGATCCCCGAGGCCGACTACACCGAGATCTGCGAGCGGTCTCTGAAGCAGTACAAGTCCATCCTGGCAGACGAGACCGTGTCAAGGGCCTTTCGGGGCCTGGAGGAGTTCAAGGCGGAGTGGGATGTGAGTCCTTCCCCTTTTTGTTCACCCTGACCACCCCAGTCTTGCTCTAAGGCTGACCCTTATCGCTCTAAACAGCTTGAGGTCCCCCGCGCAACGGAGCGCATCCGCGTTGGCATGCCTTCGACAACCATGGCCGCCTCCTCGAGTGCCGCCCCGGCGCCGTCGGCCGCCGGTAACACGAGCGGCACGCTGATCCTGGAGGCCACACAGGAGTTCATCACCTTCCTCGACGCCGTCAAGCTGGGCCTGCTCTCCAAGGACCAGCTGCATCCCCTGCTGTCCGACGTCATCCAGTCGGTCAACAAAGTGACGGACCGCGACTTCGATAACAGGGGCAAGATTGTGCAGTGGCTCATCACCCTGAACCAGATGAAGGCCACAGACGAGCTGAGTGAGCAGCAGGCCCGCGAGCTCGAGATGGACATCCAGCAGGCTTACCAGGGGTTCAAGAGTACTCTGACGTAGACGGGGCCGTCGTTCAGGATGCTTTGTTTAATCATTTCCAAGATAGATACCAGTGAAGAATGAAGCTATAGCCGATTTTGTGTATTATCCCGCCCCTCAAACCCCCAATGACTATACTTTGTTCATGCCCTCGTGAAGAATGCGGCAGCGAACCCGGAAGCTCCCCTTCAGACCAGGAACGTCCAGAAGCTGGGGTACACAAACTCGTTTTCGAATATCCTCCTCACCTGCTCCAGCACGAACCTCTCTACCTTGCCCACGTTCTTCAGGCTCTGCTTCCCGCCGTCGCGGAGCCCGATCTCGCTTTCGACCTGGATCTCCTGCAGCAGCCCGCCAAACCTCTTGCCAGGCTCGCTGGGGCCCGCATCGTCCGCGCCCACCGCCGTGGCCGCGTCCTCGGGGCTCAGGAAACAAAAGTGCACCCTCTTGCGGATGTGCGCCATCACCCCGACCCCGTCAAACGTCAGCCCTGTGACGCTCAGCTGCACCGGGATCCCCACGAAGCTCGGCATCGGATAGTCCAGTAGAATCTCCGCCGTCAGCCGCAGCCTCACATCGCCGGCGTACCGGATCCGAAACACGGCCTGCAAGTCGTCGGGCCTCGGTTCCCTGAACCGCGGCGCGTCCCCTTCCCCGCCGTGCTCCGGCCCCTCCTCATCCTCCTCCTGAATCGCCGACCCGGCCAGGTGCGTGTCTCGCGTCGGAGGCCTTGATGCCCCGGCCGAGGTTGGCGCCAGCGTCGACACGCTCGCCTTCTCACGCAGCTGCGCCAGTGACGGGTTAAAGTCGCCCACAGAGATGGAGCTCTGCGAGGGGTTCCGGCTGTGGCCCATTGGAGGCGTACCCACAGGCGACCGCGACCCGACGGCCGACGGGTCGAGCCTGTTGCCCATGTGCGCGCCGGCCACCGCTGCGAGGGGCGTCTGCGTCCCCGACCATCCGGTCCCCAAGTGCGACTGGAAGTAGTGCAGGTTAGACGTGCCGCCCAAGATCCCCGGCGTCGAGACGCCCAGGAACGGACTTGGGAAGTCCCCGGACTGACCCCTGAGTGCGTGCATGCTGAGCCTCGGCGGCATCGACGCCTCCTCGCGCTGCCTCCTCCTCTCGCCGGCGCTTAGCTCGCTCTTGGGAAAGTGCTGCAGCTGCGGCGGATCATCGAGGGCCTCCTCGTCGTCCTCGTCATCCTCAATGTCGGGGTTGTCCTCGTAAAAGTCCGGCAGGGGGTCCGTGATGTCCTTGAGCTCCAGCTCTGGGGCGATGGCGCCGAACTCGAAGTCGTGTACTTTGACCGACTTGATGAAGCCCGGCAATGGTACGGCCTGAAATTTGGTGTGGATAAAGTCACGGATACGGAGGGCTAGGGCCTCCCCGTCGGGGCCCGTTGTGAGCGTCTCCCAGTTGAGGTCTATTGACATTACAGCCTTGTTTTGCGATTGAAGAAATGTGAGATGAAGACGGTACCTGTTGATACAGCCAAGGTGTTAGATGGACAGGGTTGCGCCTGCAACCTGAGTAGAGTTGAGCAGAGCTTTGGTACCTAACCAAAAGGCCGTGTCGGCGACCCGAGGTGCTAAACCCCAGTTTCTGGTGGACCATCGGCTACCTAGATAGGTGTACCTTAGGTAGGTATGGGTAGGTAGGTAGTCAATATTCAGCGGTACAGTGGCTGTGCTTTCTCCCCCAGCGGCAGCGTCAGCGCCGCGATATTAACATCCCGACTCAACTCTCATGGCTGCTTAGCTTTCACGAGAAAGGCTTGTCATGAACATTACTTGGCGTGCATCATGTTCTTCAGCAGTCATCTATTTCATTACCGGGTATCTGAAATTCAAGGCCGTTACTCGTCAACGCCGTAATGCTAAGATACTTTGTTCTGGTGATGCCCAAGGTGCCAACCGTTGCTGAAAACTGGACCGACTCCTTGCTCATCCACCCTTCCATTTATCTATCCCTCTGTCCTTCATTATGTCAGGGAATGGGGGGCGGCGGCAATGCAATGCAATGCTCGTCCCCTTCTTAAGCACGACAACTGCTCCCGTCAGGCTTGCACGTTGATATTGTTACTCGGCCTTGGTATCGAAGTCGAATCGCGGCCTCATGTTGTTGTTATGTTGAGGCACGCCGAACTGATGCCAGCAATTTGGCGCCTGGAGGATGTACCTGGCATCATGTAAGCAGCTGATGGAATCTCTAAAACTAGAAGGGAAACCCGTGGATACATACCTGGCCATCGCCTCTCGGAAACGAGATTTGTACTCCTTCGGACTCGTCACGGTGGGACGGTTTCTGCCGCCGCCCGCGAAACCACGGTCCTTGATCCAACTCTCGAGTTTCTTGTCCCATGTGTATGTCCGGATACAGTCAATGATGCCAACAACCAGCTCTTTTCTGGCTTCGTCTACGGCAATCATTAATGAGTAATCCATCACGTTCTGTCTTGCGAGGAACAGAGTATCATTCCAGACCTAGATAACTGTCAGAGTCTCGCTTCCTCAAATTTGATGCTGTCACACTTACGGATGCTCTCAGAAGCTTCTTGGAGTGCTCGCGTGCAAACAGTGGCGATTCGTAAATGAACTCCACCATGTTCTCGTCCAGAAGAACCTCGTTCTGCTCGCCGGTGGACTGAATTTTGCGATTGCGCATGGAACCCTTGAGATCGAAAAGACGAGTCGGACCGCGATCGTAAAAGAGATTCTCCATGAGAAGCAGGTCCAATTTGATCTCGACGCCTGTGACCGGGTTCTTGATAATCAGCTGGAAGAACCCCAGCATCTTTGCGATGACGGAAGGCAAGTCATGAAACAGAGCCTCGGCCATGATGCCAAAATAAGCTGGCGCAAATCGCAAGAAAGCCGACGTCTCAATGGGTGATAGGCCCTGTGCCGATTGTTAGCTAATGATTCTGTTTCGGACAGACTAGATGGGCATCTTCGAGAAAAAGAAAAACAAGTAACAAGGGAAAGCAACAAACGTGTCTAACCTTTAGAACCAAGCGGTCGTCGAGAGTCTTGAGAAAGACCGACTTTGTCTTGCCACCCTTGGAATCCCACTTCAAGCAGCGAGAAAGAGACTCGACGATGCGATCTGCAACGCCGCATTTGCGACGCAGCGCATCAAACTGTTCAGCATAGAAAATTTTGCAGAGCATGGTTGCGGATCCCTCCTTGAACTGGTATTTCAGATGCGTGCCCGTTGCTCTGAGAAGACTCTTCTCAAGATCGCCCTCCTCCATCATGAACTCGCCACCAGTATCAGATAGTCCTGACGACTTAGTATCAATGTTGGCTTCATAATCATTTCGTATCGCCATCCGCTCCTGACGGCGAATATCGGCCAGCTTCGTGCGGTAGTCATCGGAACTCAGGGCAAATGCAATGACGGAACTAGGTTCGTCCTCCCTCACAATCACATCGGAATCGAGGAATATATGGTCGCTTGCGTTGACTGGATAGTCCAGTTGAGGCCAGCCACTGGCGGAGCGTTCAGCCCAGAAGTTAGTGAGCATCTTCATCAGGCTGGTTTTCTGATGCTTCGGCAGTTCCAGTGGAATCTCCGTACTGGGTTCAAGAGAGTCAGCCAGTTCCTTGACGTCAGGCAGCAGGTCGTCCAGTATGGACTGCTCGGCATCGCTCTGCCCTTCGTCATCCGATCCGCCATGGCTAGCTGTAACGGTCGCGGTATCGTCCGTCTCCCCGCCAACTTGGTGCTCTTCGGTGGGAGGAGCGGCTTCTGGTACAGGGTCAGGCACTTCTCTCGGTGGAACGTCGGGTTCTGTTTGCACACTTCCGGGAGGTTCTGGTTTGACTGGCGCCGGCTTTGGTTCGAGAATCTTGATCTCGCTGTTATGCTCTGTGTTCGATGACCCGGCTTCTTGTACGGCATTGTCAATGTTGTGGTAGACTTCCACGATAGCCTTGGTGGCAGAACGTGGCAAGCCTGCACGAGGTTGATGGCCCTTGGCGAGGCGCTTTCTGCGGTCTTCCCGTTGTCTTTCCTTCTCGAACTCACGGCTCAACTGTTCAAAGTGCCGGGCAATTCTAGAAACCTGGGACGCCACATGGGTGTCTTTCTTCTTGGTGATGAGCCGAGGTATTGAAGAGGGACCAGCCTTTCTATGGCTTTTCATTCCCAATGCCAGTCGATCGAATGGTTTCTTATCCACCTTGAACGATGTCTCACCCAAGGTCTCGGTGGCGCCCAGGGTGTCCTTCGGCACGATTGATTTGGCAAAGCTGGACTGGGACCTTGGTAACGTTTGGGCGGGCTGCGACAGAGTTCTAACCATCGGGGCCCTACGAGCCAAAGCCCGTTCCTGGGTTGTTTTGGGTGCTTCAGATCCATCGCCAGTTTGCGATGTTTCGGCGTCCACAACCTGTTGCTCACGGCGAAGCTGCTCAACCTTTTCAGAGAGGGAAATGTTGGTTGATGCTGTAGTAAGCGGGGGCCTGGCCCCAAGGAGATTTGTCGACTCGACATTGCCAGGTGTCGCTGACATATCTGCTTCGTCGATAGGAGCGAACGAGATGAGCCCTTTGGCTTTCGGTGAGCCCGGGGTGGCTAGGTCCAGGGATTCTACTCTTTCGAGTGCAGCATCGACTGCAGCGCCAGCCTTGCCACATTCCAGAGACGGCTCTGGCGCTTCTCGGCCAACAACCTCATCGGTTGTTTCGGCTTGTTCTGGTTCCTTCTGAGGCTCTGACAATACGGAAGGTTCTTGTTCTTTCTCTTTCGGTGCCTCTTGCTCGAGCTCTTCTTGTTTCTCTTGCTCGTCCTCGACTGACCCAGCAATCCCATCCCGATGCGGTTCAGTTGAATCCGTGGGTTGAGTGGAAGCCTTCTCGTCTACATCAGAGAATGTTTGGGAGGGGGGCTCCCCGGAGTCAACGGTTGAGTTGCCATCTGTTGAAGGGAGAGACTCCCTTGATTCGTTGTCGGTGAAAATCTTCTTGAGTTGGATCATTGTCAATTGACGCAGGTCCTTGTCGGGAAGGAAGTCGGTCTCGAATTTTGTGAACGAGGTGTCCCAGTCGCCCGCTTTTTCCAGCATCTCTCTGACAATGGCATTGAACGGGATAACCTCATAGTACTTGGAGTTGACGTAGGTTTCCTGGAGTCTGCGGATCAGAGCAACTTGATCGTCCTGTGCTTTTTTGGCAAGTCTGTCGACTTCGGCTTTACACGCATCGGCCTTTTCGGGCAAGACGCTGTCGATGCGTATGCTTTTAAGTCTGAGCTTGACAGAGTTGATGAAACGAGCCCAACGTTCCTCAATCTTGTTGAAAATCTCGTTCTTGAGCTTGAGGTCGTTCTCAACCTTCCACGTGATCCGGGCTCTTGGGACAATGATTTCGAGGAGATCGATAGGGTCATAGTGTATCCTCACCCAGGTATCGCGATAGTGAAAGTAGCGAATGTGGTCACGGTGGTGGTCATGAGGGCAGCCAGTAATCTCATGAAGCCGCAGGCCCCTGCTCCAAAAGAGCAGCTCGAGGTATTTGCCGAAAGAGTACTTCCAGGTGCTGTCGGACATGCCCATCTCGGGAGAGTCCTTCTTGCACGTTTTACAATAGCTCCACATGGTGATGCCATCCAAGTTACGTCTTTTGGCCGCCGGCTCAACGAAGATGGTAACTCGTGACTCATCGTGTACGTAGGTGCGATGATGCTCTGTCATCTTTCGGTCGCACCCGTTGGAAGTACAGATGGAGTCTTTGCTGATGCACAAGTCTTCGATGTATTGGCCGAGCGTGCAGTCTGGGTCCATACTGCCGCTTTCGTCAACATGCTCGTCGTAGAATGCGATTGCGATCAGCCCTGGCTCGGAGCAAGGAATCTTCGTCTCGGTGCAGATGACCGAGTACAATACGACAATGTTCTGATGAGAATAGGGGTCGAAGAGGTCGAGGTTGCCCTGGATGTAATTCTCCCACTGCCTTGTCTGCGTCTGGTAATTGTACAGAGCCTTGTCGTATTCGGCATCGTGGACGGCGTGTAATATTTCCATAACCTGCCGTGGTGCCTTTTGTCCGATGGCGTGAACCATTTCAGGCTTGATGAGCTGGAACTTTTGCGACTTGGACTTTTCGGGGTCGATTTGCTCCTCTACCACGTCCTGGTCTCGCAGGCGCTTCAGGTAAACCAGTCTCCGCTCCTGCTCCCGTGCCTTCATAAGCAGGTAGGGCTGAGCGAATTTGACGAATGGGGACGCCGATAAAATCTTGGTCTCGTATCTCGCCACCATGTCGCTGTAGTATGTTGGCATTGGCACATCTTCTGGAACTTGCGAATCGGGAGACGTGGGCGGTGCATGGATATGAGACGCATGAAGAGATACCATATGGGGCCGTTCCTCTGTGGCCGGTTCCTCAGTGGTCTGGTCGGATGACACAGTGCCTTCGACCGTGACCAAAGATGTACCGTCACTTGTTTGGGAGGGGATCTCGGAGTCGGTGGGCGAGGTTTTGGTGACTTGCGACCCAGTCTTCCCTATTTCAGTCGACGCGGTAAGAGAACGAGGCGCGTCCTCCGAGTTCTGGCGAAGAGACGATGGCAGCAATGAGGATTCCTCGGGTTCGGCGGGTAACTGAATGTACTCGTCCCTCATCAAGCACGTTTCCAACTTCAAGTTGTAAACGACGTAAACCATGAACTCGGTGATCTTCTTCATCTTCGACAGGACTTCGGTCGAGTCCCCACGCAAAGCAATGGTGCACCCTAGCTTTTCAGAACATCCGGAAAGAAAGATATACGTCTTCTTCTTCCCAGGATAGTTTTTGTTGACATATGTCTTGACTTCAAAGCCGCCCGACCTACCAACCTGAACTTGGAGGGCCAGCATGTCCAGCGAAGATATGATATCGGTCTCAGCACAGCGCGATACCGCTTCGATGACTGAAGGCTTGACGTTGTAGGCAACGGCAATGTTGGCCTCTGACAGATATTGCAACGCAACCCCCGAAACAGACTTCTCGCAGAGCAGGAGCTGGGGGCGCAGATTGATGATGCGGTTCACGACGATTCGCAAAAACTCCTTCTCTTGTTCGATAACTGGCTGGAGGCTCATAAAGTGTTGCTGGTGCCGCTGATATTCGATTGGAAAGGAGACAATGACTATGCGGGGGTTGAGGATGCGACGAGGCATGCTCTTGAGGGCGAGGTTCTTGGTGAAGATGACACCTGAAACGTAGCTGGTATCGCCCGGCTTGCCTCCCGGGATTTTCTTGAGCTTGACGTAGTGCCGTATGTCCATGTCGTCTCCCGCCCTGATGTCGGGGGTAACATCGTCGGTGCACTGAAGCAAGATGGGAACAAGGGCCTTTTCCCACGCAGGCACGTTCGGTATGCCCGAATCCTCGAGGAGCTGATGCAACAGTCTCTTGACATGCAGCATGCTTGACGAGTTGAGCTCCACCTGTGGCTGTTTGTCGGCTTGCATCGAGTCGCTTCTCGTCAATTTCGTAGCCTCAATGGCAGAATTTTCGATGGCGAGCATGTTTTCGTACGATGCTGACGGGCCCTTGAAGATGCCAGACTTGGGACGCGGAGACCGCATTTGGCTCACGTTGCTAAGGTTGCGTCTTCTTCCTGAACGGCCGTGACCAACAAGACTTCCGGAACCAGCATTGTCGTCGATTCCACGGCTTGTAAAGCTCAAACCACTGATGCTCTTTTCACCACGGCCAAGGCGATGTCTTCTTCCTGTGCTGAGGAATGGGCCAAAACTGGACTTCTCGTGATCGTAGCTAGACGGCTGCAAGTCGGCGTTTGACATGGTGGCGAATATGCTCATCTGCTCGTCGCCGCTGGACTCGTCTGACATATAGGCGGCCAACTCGGGGTCGATAATATTGTCGTCGTGGAACGCAGGATACTTTGGTTTCTTGGCCATCTCCTCAGTGATGCCCTTGCGGAATGGGGCCCTGTCATCCGACATTGGCTTGAACCTCGCTATAAAATTGTTGTGATGTTTCGAATGATGCCGCCTGTGCCCCGATGACTGAGGACGGTTCGCGGACGTCAGGGATCTCAAGGAGCGAGAGGAGCTCGGACGGCTGAGTTGCGGTGCGTCGATCTCCAAAATGGCGGAATTTCTATTGGAATCGTTGATCCTCCGGGTCGCAGGGATTGCCATCATGGGTGTCTGAACAGACCTCGAGTCGCCCAAATCCTCCATCCGGTCAGCAAAGCTGGGCTCCTCAGGCTCAGCCTCAACCTGCGTGACTTTCGGGGTCGCCTTGGTCTGACGGAAAATGGCTGGTAGAAACGAGTCGTCTCCGGAGTCATCAGAGGCGCTTCCTTCGTAGAGTCGCTGGTTTATGACCTTTAAGCAAGTCTTGCAAACCCTCAGAGTCCCGGTCATCCCGAATTTCGAGGCTGGGATGATCGAAGTGCATTTGGAGTCGAAAATACAGCCGCAGGTTCGGCAGTGATGTTTTCTTCTGAACGCCGAAAATGGCTGGCCGCAGATGAAGCATTCTTTGCACGTTTCATCGGCCATCCAGAACTCTTTGCTCAGGACCTGCCGACGCATTCTATCAAGCCTGGCGTTAACCTGATCAGGCGCGCCCTCGTTGGTCGTCGTGCCTGGGATTCGCAAAGCGCCAGTCCTTCCATGCTTGGGCTGAGAATCATGAGCAAAAGAATCGTGATAGACAGAGTCGTGAGCAGTCGTGCTGATGGGACTGGGCTCGGCTGTGACATGCTCTATAGAGGAGGACCTTGACGGAGTGAAGCCTGGCGACCTGGAACGACTGATGCGGTCAATAACAGCCGGCCTCTTGGGTACGAGCATCATGGATGCGGTCGACGACGCCGGAGAACGCGGGCTTGCTGCTTGCAAGTTGGGCAACTGAGGTACACTGGTCTTGATTGGACTCAGGGGCTTATCCGAGGGCCCATCCACGGCGCCGTCTTCACGCCTCGTCCGGATGCTTGTATGGCTCCGATCAGCGCCTCCGCCGTGTTTGGGCTCCAGCATGTCAAACTTGTGCGAACTCTCGGAACCGATAACTAGCGGCCGGGGATCGGGCTGCTTGCTGATGCTTCTCCTCCCAGACGAGCGGACGGGTCCATCCTCGGTTCGCGCCACACTTCTCGGTGCCGTAGCAGGGGCAACCTCGGGATTGATGGCTGTCACCGCAGAGGCCTTGGCCACGCTGGGCAAACTTTGTCGGCTGGAAGCAGTAGACTTGGAGGCTGTTATGGCGGAAATGGAAGTCGCCTTGGAGGATTGGGGCGGATGCGACTGACTGTCGGACGTGACTGTGTTGATCCCCGACGAGGCTGCGGCTGCCATGGGTCCGTCGTGAGTGGCGCCCGAGTTGAAGGACGAGGTCGACGCTGCGGTTTCGGCACGAGCGAGCGAGGCGATGGGTATCTTCGGGGTCGTGGCCGTCGTGCTAGTACTACGCTTGGAGGCGGCGTCGAAGCTGTCGCCGTCGTCCATGTCCTGCTGCCTCGTACCAACAGCGCCAACAGCCTCCTTCAGGCGGCTGTAGAGCCCGCTGAGCCCATTCTGAACCAAGTCCCCTGTCAAGACCTTCGTTTCTGTCGCTGGAAGGGATGCAGGCGGAGGAGCAAAGTCGTTGAATGTCGTTAAGCAGTCTGACTGGCTTGCTGACGTGTGGATCCTGTTGAGGGTATGGGCCAACTGATCCTTGTCGACCTGGGAAGCCGTGGATATAGAGTTAATGGAGTCATGTCGACTCCTATAGCTCGGGGGCGTCGAGATGACTGCTGGCGAGTTGGGTTTCGATGTGTTGTTGCTAGCCATCTTGCGTAAGCGCGTATGCGACGGCTAGGCGATAGAGAGGCTCGTGGAGTTCCTATATCGTATACAGCGGTGACATCTTCAGGTGTCAGGATAGCATCGCGCGTGCAAGGTGTAAGAATTCCGTAAGGCACATCCGAGTCAGCCTTTCTCCTCGTCCACGGGTCCGGCCCAGCAGTCGGACCCAGTCTAACGTGTGTATCTCGCAGTTCGTAGCAGAGAGGGGTATGGGTTCGTCGGAGAGCGGTCGGATGTCGTATGTAGATGTCGGTGGGGTTTCAACAGGGACACAGGCAAGCTCAAGGATTCGAAAGGGAAGCAGGTGATGGAAGAGGAGAAACGGCGTGGCAAAGGCCAGGCTGTATGCGAGTTCGTGGGTGCGTATATGCGCGCGCGCGCATGGGTGGTGTGTGTATGAGGTGTCGGGGCGAAGATGGGAAAAGGGTGTGTGGTTCGTCGTCTTGGGGTCCCGCGCGTTGTCTGCGCTGATGCAGGACGAGTTAGTGTCTTGAAGACGGCGCCGACGCCCTTTTAGAGGTGGATTATCCACAGGCTAATTACTGGGAGGCGGGCAGCGCTATCCCTTGGAGGTTTAGGCACGGGCTGCCTAGGGATTTGCAGGCTGGTGCAATCGTCAAACGAGGTAAGATGACGCAGTGACAGCGATGCTGGGTGTTGAGTTGGCGGTTGGCAAGCCCTGGCCGCCTTTCTCTACGATACCTTACCTTGCAACGGCCGGTTCTTGGAACGGTCCCGGACAACATTGGTCTGTCAGTACCTTGTGTCCTGTCTGTTACAGCTGTTGCAACGCATGTGGATGTACCCAGGTAGGTAGGTAGGTAGGTCCCTAGGTATGCTGGGTACCTACTTTACCCGGTACCTGTTGCTGTCCCTCGAGGCCATACTGTACGTACACCTGGGTAGTCCAACCGGCAGACCAGTCCGTCCGTCAACTCAGAGGCATTCCGAAGCTCGGACCATCTTCAGTCACTCGGTCAGTCAGCTACCAAAATCCAAACCAGTCTTGGCTTGAAGAGAGAGAGAACACAACAGAGCAGAACCCCGCAATTGCTGCCACTTTACTCGGGAGGCAGTTAACCCCAGCAACACCAAAAAAACGCGTCAGAATCCCCTTAGTATCCGTCTGACCGCGTCGCTGTGATCGGCATTCCGATATTTGGATAATCCTTAATTCACTACAAACCATTGACTGCTCAACTCAGTTGCAACCTTACCTGGCATCCGACTAGAAGGCTCACCTAGTGCTGCCGGACTTTTCCTCACCACACCCTCACCACACACTTGTTACTTTATCCCCCGACCCTTTCAGCACCTGGTCCTCAACCCAGATTCACCACCCATTTTCTGTTACACCATCTACCGGCCTTTGAATGCAGGACTTCACAGAACCACCTCACCACTGCGAGCCCTGCCGTCATGGCAAGTCCGAAAAGCAGCTCAGATGCGTCTGACCCTTCGATTCCCTTTGGTCTTCTCAAAGACGATCCCATCCCCCAGAAGTTCACGATAATACCAAAAGACCAAAAGGCACTTCTCGACCGTGAAGATTCTTGGTTTTCATCCCTGAAGCAAAGCTCCCACAAGGGAGCAGTTAGTGTTCCGCCAAATGTCCTTGAGACCGTCAAATACTTCCACACTTCCCGCACACTTCCACCTGCTGCTCAAAAACCGAATGTGGAAGACTCAAGTGCACCGCTTGAACCAGGAACAGAACCAGCAGTTCCATCGGCACCAACCCAGGAAGATGGAGGTAATCTAAGCTCTAGCCCAGGAAGGCCCGTCAGCTCCTGGTCAGAGTCTCCCCCTCCATCTCTCCATGCCGCGAGACAACAGACACCATCTCCGGCACCGTCCATCAAATCGCAGATTGTGACAGAACGCCGGTCTGGCCCATCGGCGCTGGTTTCCCAATCTCCTCCGCCGCCAGGCCGACCAAGCAGTCCTCAGATCGCGTCTTCACCGCCCATACAGCCAGCTCCTAAGCGGCACATCGCACTCTCGGCTGGGTCTAAACGTCGTCACCCGATCACGACTTTCCCGTCAAGCAGCGCTGGCCTGGAAGACGAGTTGGATACAGCCATTCCTGATGCCCTTGTTCAAGCAACCCCCCCTATCAATCGAATGGCTGCACGCGTGGCGACGGCGTCACAGGCTGTCACAAGTCCACCTTGTGGTCAGGGAAGCATGGTTCCATCCACTTATAGGGATATTAAGAGCCCCCAACAGAAGACGGAAGGTCCCAATAAGAGGCGTTGCATGAAACAGATCAACTTTAGTCCAACCCCCGAAGACCAGCCAAAAGAGAGCAGCAACTGCGGCAAGACTCCTGCTCGACCTGCGACACCACTTGTAGCCCCTCTGCAAGAATCCTCATCGACATCTTCGGCCTCCCCAATCGTGTCGGCGCTTCCTGAAACTGACACGCGGTCCTCTTTGAGAACACCTCGAACTGCCAAAGATACTCGAATGTTCCCCAGTGTGGCTACTAATGGCCAACAAGCCGGCGCCAACCCGCGCCCAAGTTCACCCGCTCCAGGACCAGGTCACGATTCTGAAGACCAGGTCATGACAGGAACCAACATCGTACCGGGTGCGCGTCGAACAATGCCAAATGACGGCAGCTTCGACCATGCGGCACAAACTCCACGTGAGAGCATAATCTCATATCTAGATCACGAGTGGAACGCAGAGGATCTTGACTGGCTTCCGCCAACATTGAAACATTTCCGGTCGACTCTTACAGCTCGCAGCCTCGAAACCTTGCAGAAAATCACCAGCTTAGCCATCAGAAACGGCACCAGGCTTTCACGACTGTGGTCCGAACCCGATGGTCTCCTCTATCGCGCGGCTCTGCAACAAACAAATGGCAAACTCGTCTTCCCTGAAGAACTCGTTCACATGACACTGGATCTCTACGGGACAGAGATGGCAGGAATGGCGAGTCATCCGGCAAGAGCACCAGAGGAAGTTCCCAAGGGGTCCTCCCGGCCTACCAGTCGACACGAAGTGGCAACCCAGACGAGAACCGCGAACCCCTCGCCCCCCGAATCACCGGCTGCTGTTCAACCTCCACAGAATGCCCCCGCCAGGCCTCAAGTCACCAACAAGCACGAAAGAGCGATTGTGACGTCTCCTCAGCCACCACGAGAGGCAACTACCAAGACCTTTGCACAGGATCCCTTGGGGGCTTTCCGCAACGCATACCCTTCTTATTCTGGTAGCATTGGTGATTTTGTTAAAGCATGCCTGACTATCAAAGACCTTCGTCGAAAGCTTCTGCTTCCCAAGTGGCTCTATGATGACTTCGTCCGAGCGTTTGTGGATGGCTTCATCCCCTACATTGAAACCTTGGACGACGACGAAACTCCACTCTCGGCTTACCAGTGGTACGTTGAGTATGTTGACCGCCCAGCATTCCAGGGTGGCATTGTGACGCGCGAGAACCTCCATCAAGTTTTTAAGGTATACCGCAGCGCATATATGTCGGCGAAGGGGTCTCTTTCAAGCAAAACATCTACGTCTTCGGCAGTGGGACATGAACCCTCGACCGAGACGACCGGGGTCAATCTTGAGAGGGGTCTCCAGACCAGAGCTGCTCATGGAGTCGAACCCAGGCCAGGGGTTCGACCAGAAGAACCTCGCAATTCGAGAGCAACGTTTGCCAGCCTGTCACGTTTGCCGGACCAGCCGTCACCTGTTGTTGCGCAAGAGACAAGTAGGCGTCTTGTGAACGGACGGCAGGCCAGCATCGACGCCACTGGTGCCGACCTCCTGTCTATCGGGTCGCACATGCCCCTCGCCAAAGGGGACAAGGGCAAAGAACGAATGTCAGTCAAGGAGGACCAGATTATGCGGGACGCTCCAGCATCAGCCCCGGCCATTGAGCGCTACAAGAACATCTTCTCGAGCGATCGAGACGTCACGTATGTTTCCAGTACCCCGCGACCTCGAACGGCAACCACAAATGGTGCCAGTTCCTCCAAAGATGAATATCACACCGACGATGGCCGCAGTGTCAGCAACACTCCCCTCACCAGCCGGCCGTCCACCCTTCTTACGCTGCTGCCTGATCAAAAGCGTGCATCTGCAAAGAATCTCTGGCAGAACGAGGTTGTTGCGGAAACGCCTCCACGAAGCTCAGCGGCTCCTGTCAAGCCCGCAACACAGCACCCCGCAGTGCGTCGAAGCCTGCCCGTCTCATTCGGTTCCACTACACCCTCAGCTTCCATGCCGAGCGCAGAAACGCAGCGGAGTGGTGCATCGAGAAGCACGCTCTTGGCTTCGACGCAGGAGCACCGGGTCAAGAAGCCCAAGAACGAGACGGAGGAGGAGAGGAAGAAGCGCAAGATGATGGCCAAGTTCGAGAAGATGGCAAAGGAGGGGCGGCTGACACCGCCACTCAGCTCCATGCCTCCCAAGTCGAGATAGACTTGCATCAGCGGGGGGGAGAGGGGGAGGAGGGGAGGAAAAGAAATTGACGAAACGTGGAGCGCTGCTAGAGCGCACAGTATGGACAAGGGTCGTCGCAGTATGCGTTGCTTTAGCACAATATTCCATTTAGGCTCACTTAAGAGTTGCCCGCCCGTAATGTGCTGGAACATCTTTTTGTTTTGTCTTCTTTCCCCTTCGAGAGGTTTCGTATGATACCCCTTTACCTGTCGGTAAATAGATATACAGAATGATTGCCACATTTGCCTAAATGAGTCAGCATATGTGTGTGGAGAACCCATAGAACGCCTTAATACCAGTTGGAGATGACGAGAGAACAGAAAGTCCGAGATGAAAATTAGCCAAAAAGAGAGGAAAGTAGTTCAAGTTGCGCACGTGATCAATATTTGTCTAGGTCGGGTCTAGTTATGCATTCTTTTTCATGGCCGGCTCTCTGGAGAGTCTTAAAAAGCTGTCTATTGTCCCCGTAGAAAAACATGGTGCCATATCCAACGTTGGCTTTCCGTCGTGTCCGAAGTCGTAAATGAGTTGTCCAAGATAGTAGGGTTCGGATTTCCGCAGCGCAGCAGCAAAAGCACAGCATCGACTCCGGTATAATGATACAAACACCCTTGCTCTCTGTCCCTCTCTTAAGCTCTCCCTTGGTTGCCCGGTCGGTTTCCTAGTATTCGGTCATGTCTTGTTTTCCTATTGGGAAGTTCGTATATCTCGTGTCGTAATTTTCTCCCAAGGGCCATGGCCTCTTCGGGTGGGGGTGTAGTTGGGTATATCGGTGTCGTGGTACTGTTTTGTCCAGTTTTTCTTTTTCAAGGTTTTTTTAAGCCGAATCTTCCGAGGACTGGGCTTCGGCCGCCTTCTTGGCCCTTTGTCGCTCCTCCTCCTCAGGGGTAAGGGTCTTGAGCTGGAGGGCGTGGATGCCGCCTTCGCGAGCCATCTCCTCACGGAGGAGGGCGTAGACCATGCGGTGGCGGGCGGATTGCATCTTGGACTTGAAAGACTCTGAAGTGATGACAAGTCTGTGCGACGGTGGTATTAGCCAACAATGCTAAACCCAGTTGCGGACGAACCCAGCAATGGATTCAGGAAAACCTCGTACCTGAAATGGGTTTCCTTGGAGGTGCTGCCGGCCATGGCCTTGTGGTGGCTGTGGAGGTGGGAATCGTTGTAGATTTCGAGGGTGGTGGGGGAGAAGGCGGCGGTCACCTGAGGGGGATTGGGTTAGCAAGCCGCGTTCTCAGGATCATGATATACCTCAAAAGGGCATCATACCTTGGACCGGATGGCGTCCTCGACGGGCGTGGCGGACGACATGGTCCCGAGGGGTCTGGGGGCACCCGCTGAGAAGCCGAGAGCGTATCTTCGCAACATTGGTGTGTGTGCTTGGGTTGTTCCTCCGGTCAAACTACTCCCAATCCTGCCAACGAAGGGGCGGAATGTGTTCATAGGGGAGTAGAAAAGGGGAGGAGAGAGGAAAGAGGACGAAGGGGGAAGGAGCAAGTAGAAGTAGGCACGCGGCGGTTTGGGAGCTCAATGCGGCGCGGCGGTAAAGGACTTTCGAATGGAGGACGGTGTAGAAAGTCGGACAGTGGGGTGGAATAAGAAAAGTTGTCCTTGCTTCTGTTACTGCGTGATTGCGTGGTGCGGTATGGATTTTGCTAGGTATTATTAGCCTAACAACTTTTTTCAGTTTAGGTAGGTAGGTAGAGAAAGGGGAGCTGCCGCTGCTGCTGCGTGTGAAAGGTACGGTGTGCAAAGTGTGACCCTGGAACTTGGGACCTGGGAGCGGAGCATGGATGATGTGGGATCGGGGGGGGTGGATGGGTGGGTGGGTGGGAAGGAGTATGCAGGATGAAGAAGCAAGCAGGAAGGCAAATGACAAGCCGAGCAGCAGATTTTCCCACCCAGACAGACAAGGCAGAGAACGTTCGGTGTATCGGTGAGCAAATGAAGAGAGCGGACATGCGGGATTGGTTTAGGAGGCAACATGGCACATGCAGCCCCCGGCCAATCAGCGGGACGGCGACCTTGCCTCTTTCCTTCCGGTTGGTAACCGGGTGGGCCCCCCACCACCGGGGAGAAACCCAGACTCCTAGCAGCGCAGTCCCAACAGCGTGTACACTTCTATTTGCAGGGTACCTGTCCTACCTACCTACCTAGGTAGGTACCTAGGTTACAGGTAGATACCATACTTCATACTTTTGTAAGGTACCTACCTGTATGCATTAGTTAGGTCTCGTACGAAGAGGGGGTTTATGGTGGTTCGCTTCTCCAGGTCTGCGGGATGCATCTTAGCTTTTAGCATGTTTTGCTCGGGGTGTTTGTTATCTTGTCCTCGTTAGGTTGTATTTTACTTTTCTGTTGTTTTGGTCACTGGTTGGAGAGTCTGTATCGCCCCGCCTCATGTACTACACTACATAGCAGGAGATTGATGGACACTGGCTGATCAACAATTCAGCTTTGCTTTTGCAGTTTGGGAAATGGGCGATGCCCACCGCCCTTCTTGCTTCTTCTTGCTTCTTCTCCTTCTTCTTCTCCCTCCTTCAAGTTCAGATCCCAGAACCCTATCCGAACCCATGTAGGTGTAATGGCCGTTAGCGCCGAGTTGGTTATGACGGGCCAACTGGAACACCTAGAACAGTTGGAGAACCCACCTGCCTCCAAACAACAATAACAACACATAGGCAAACCCGACACGCACCTCACGTTGTTTCGATGACTCCACCCCTGACCCATTCTCCATTTTCTGCTCACCGCGTATTTCCTTCCCCCCAACCCCCGTCACCGCGGAACGAACGCACAATGCGAGGGCCTGCAAGCTGCGACATAGCAAAAAGGCTCCGCTTTGGCCTCATTCTCTCAGTTTCGCGCAAGGCACCATTAGGCACCTGACCACAAGACACCCCATTTTGCACTATCCAGCCATTCACTCGCAATGTCGCCAATGCATGCGGGCGGAGAAGATGAAGCACTCCCAGTCCCAAGCACCTTGCATGGGGGTTACTCAAATGCGGTGACGTGTGGTACGGTAACATCAATATTCGGCAGCGGCAGAGGAAGAGGATGCAGCAGAAGCACCACTGCCGCTGCCGCTACCGCCTGATGGCCGAGAAGATACTTGTCCTGCGTAGGGCACCCAGGCGCTATGCATATGGAGGGGCGGATAGGTAGGGGGTGGCAGAGGTGCCTCGTGGGAAATTTTGGCCGCTTCCGAGCGGTCCCCGCCGCTACCCAAAAGGCTGGGTAGATTGGGACGTGAACCAACGCAGCAACGGACACGCCACCTAAAATTCGCGATCCAGTTTTCCATCACTTAATACTAATTACCTCCTACCAGTACCTACCTAACGCCAAATACTCCAGCCTCATCTAATTACCGCGGTCCGGACAAGCCACACCCACGACCCAAGTTTTCCGTCCGGTCTTCGGCAAAATCCCACCGGCGGCCCTGCAGGGAGAAGTCCGGCCCGGAACAGCAACCAACAAAAAACTCCCATGCGACTCACTCGCCCACACGCGCACACCACCCAACGCTGCTGCGCTGCACGACCAAGATCCGAGAGTACCTACCTAACCATCGAAGCCCGGGGTCCGTCCCCAACATCCACTCCGCCCAGCAACTCCGTCTTCCGGTCCGTTTGATAACAACGCCATTGATAACGACGCATATCAAGCCCCCTCCCCCTCTCCCCCACACTTCATGTTGGCCTCCGGTTTGCGGAATGTAGCTAGACGGCCCGGCTGCTGTTGGTGCTGCCGACAATCCCCTTTCTCAGCCGCTCCCGCCATCTTCGCAGCTGCCGACATCGCCTGTGCAACTGCATCCGCCTCCCGTCCCGTATCCCGATTCATTGCTACTGCCCGCGTATCGCGAACCGCTAGAATGGCTTCCACGGCCTCGCTCCCGAAACTCCCCCTCTTCGAGGCCATCTCACGACACGACCCCGAGTCCACGGCCGTGGTCCACTCGCTATCCGGCCGCCGGTTCAAGTACGGTGAACTCCTGGGCGACGTGCGCCGCACGCGAGACAAATTCCTGGACTCGGCCGGCAAGTCGGACCTCAATGGCGAGCGCATCGCCTTCTTGGTGGAGAACAGCTACGACTATGTAGGTAAGCCAAGTCGCAAGCCCTCGATATAGCCTCCTGAGCATCCCCTCGGGATTATAAGATGTGGTGCGCCGCAGTCCTGACATACGCTTGCCTCCCAGTGACCCTCCTTGCCGCGTTCGCTGCGCGCTCCATCGCGGTTCCTCTGTCTCCGGCCTTCCCTGCGGCCGAGCTCCAGTACATCCTAGACCAGAGTGAGGCGTCGCTGCTCGTGTCGTCGGCAAAGTTCGCAACCAAGGCGAAGGAGGTGCTCTCGGCGGAGCTCGTCTCAAACCCTACCCAAGTCGAGCTGCAGAAGCACCACGGCGGCAGCGCTCATGAGCAAGTCAAGCTCGAGAACACCGACGTGGGCGCTGCGGGCATGATGCTGTACACCTCGGGCACCACCAACAGGCCGGTTCGTTACCCCACAAGTCCCCCCTACTTTCGCTGTCCCCGCCTCCCGAACGAGTACTGACAACCTCCAAGAAAGGCGTCTTGCTCCCCCAGTCCGTCCTGACGGCGCAGTCCAAGTCTCTGATCGAGGCGTGGGACTACTCCCCCAAGGACCACCTCCTTCACGTCCTCCCCCTACACCACATCCACGGCACCGTCAACGCCGTTCTCACACCCCTCTTCGCCGGGTCCACGATCGAGTTCATGTTCCCCTTCAACGCCGACGCCGTCTGGAAGCGCCTCGCCGCGCCCTTCACCGCCAGTAACGGCACCAACGGCGTCAACGGCACGCACGCCCTGCCTAAGGAGAAGATCACATTCTTCACCGTTGTCCCGACGGTCTACTCCCGCCTTCTGGCGACCCACAAGGGTCTGCCCCTCGACCCCGCCGAGCCCACCCGCGAGGCCGTCTCCCCGCGCCACATGCGCCTCGCCATCTCCGGCTCCGCCGCCCTGCCGACGCCCATCAAGGAGTCCTGGAAGACCCTCTCCAAGGGCAACGTTCTCCTCGAGCGCTACGGCATGACCGAGGTCGGCATGGCCCTCTCCTGCGGCCTCGACTTCGCCGACCGCGTCGACGGCAGCGTCGGCTGGCCCCTGCCCGGCGTCGAAGCTCGCCTCGTCGACATGGACACGGGCGCCGTCATCCCCCCGGGCCAAGACGTCGACCCGGAAACCGGCCGCGAGCGCCCCGGCGAGATCCAGCTCCGCGGCCCCACGGTCTTCAAGGAGTACTGGCGCAACCCCGAGGCGACGGCCAAGGAGTTCGTCGAGGGGGAGGACGGCAAGGGCAGGTGGTTCAAGACGGGCGACGTCGCCGTACGCCGGGCCGTCCCCAACGCGGGCCTCAGCGCAGCGCAGTCGTCCTGGGCCAAGGGCGACATGTACTTCATCCAGGGCCGCAAAAGCGCCGACATCATCAAGACGGGTGGTGAAAAGGTCAGCGCCCTCGAGGTCGAGCGCGAGCTGCTCTCGCTGCCCGAGGTCGCCGAGGCCGCCGTCGTCGCCGTCCCTTCGGGCAAGTGGGGCTCCAAGGTCGGCGCCGTCGTCATCATCGACAAGGACGTGGTCCCCCACTGGTCCCCCATGGCCATGCGGAGGGCCCTCCGCGACCGCCTCGTCAACTACAAGATCCCCCAGGTCCTCAAGGTCGTCGATCACATCCCGCGCAACGCCATGGGCAAGATCAACAAGAAACAGCTGGTCCAGGCCGTCTTCGAAGACCAGTTCAGCGGCGATGAGATGTAATAACAGTAATGCAGGAGAAGAACTCGCTGCAACATCATGATGATTTAGCGGGTGCCTCGTTTGAGTAAATGGGCTGATTGAAAGACTCAGGGTAGACGAGGGGGGGAACACCGCTGGATTAAATATAATAAGAGATAACCATACCCCCTTTGCCTCAGCAGGGCAGGCGCGCGCGCGCATACACACACCGGGGCAATCTGGCTTAACCTAGGTATCTATTCCGGATATTCTTATCCGCCTATGTACTATCGATCATGGCCATCTAGAGGTTTCAAAGAAGAAAAACCCATTGATCTCTTTTTTCTCTTCTCAGCAACGCCTTCGTCAAGAGCTCCTAAGACTATCGTGAGAGAACCTATTCCGCCCCAGAGATGCGTTATCATTTGACGCGTTAAGCATTGCCTCGTTTTAATCCCCCACCGGAACCAGGCAGTAATAAAAAAGTAAAGGTCGGCTTAGAAATGCGACGAGTGACTTCATGCAGACGCGAGTCGACCTCCTCAGCGGAATGAGGGATCAAACAAGCCCGATATAATGCATTGGTATGTCTTGTATTGTGTCTTTTTTTTTCGAGGTTCAAATGCGTCTTTTAGACGGTGTGCTTGGCCTTCGCACGACTGCTTCCGCTGTGCGCACTGTCGGTGTGGCCAGAGAACTCGACGACTTCATTGGGCGGGAGGTTCAGGATGTCCTTGAAGCGCTTGCCGATGTTCAAAAGAATGTCACGGCCCTTATCCTGAGAGCGGCCCTTGCCACCGGCTACATCACCATCACCACGGCCGGGAATGCTCTTTCCAATGGTACGAGTCCAGACACCAATGCGGAAGAAAGCCTTGCGAACGTTGACAACGACGCCCATGACCTCTCCATCGTCCTCGGCCTCGAGGGTTTCGCCGATAGCGGCCAGCATAACGTGGAGCCAGAGGTCATCAATGGGGACGCTGCGCTTCTCCTTGAACTGGTAGGACCACTTGCCACCATGCTTGTTCTGGGCATCCTCCCACTCGGGGCGAACGCCGGCCTTGAAGAGGTGGTAGTCGGACTTGAGCGCCAGCTCAGAGACAGGAGCGATGTTGTTCTGGAAGCCAATCAGTAAACGGAAGGAGAGGTCGGGAGGTAGGGAGGTATGCGTACATATACGCCCCAGAACTCCTCAACAGAGTTAAAGGTGATGACCTCTTTCAGGAGGTCGTTCCAGTTATCACCCTGCGCCCAGTTAGTATGCGGTTCCTCACATGGTCGCAACTCGGGCAACTGACCTTGCCACTGGGGGGCTTGGTGAACCAGAGAGTCCATTTGTTCTGCAGAGGGTGCTTGACGTTGAAGTTCTCCTTGTCGTGGAAGACGGTAACGGGCTTCTCGGCGTCGGTCTCCTTGGTCTCGGACTTGTCACCACCGTCGGGGGAGATGGGGATGGTGGAGAGGTCGACCTGCTGGTCGGGGTTCGTGGGTGTTTGCACAGAGGTCGCCATCGTGACAGGTTTGTTGTGGTGTTGAAGATGCAACGTTGGTTACGGATCGGGCCGATGAGGGGTAGAATTGATAGAGCCGCTGGGGGAAGTGGACTCTAGAGAGCAGAGGACGGGAGGGACGTTTGTCGCTTGAATATGGGCAGCTAGAGGGGAATGGTTGCCAATTGCGGATGTAGGGTGGAAGAGGTGGAGCGCAGAAGGGTTCCGCTCAAAAGTGGCTGGAGTTGTGGTGTTGCTCGCTTCACTGTCGAGAAAGTGCTGGAGAGCGGCAATTGCTTCCTTCTAGAGAGTCGGGTGTGGAGAGGTGGGAGGTTCCGACGTTGCGCCAGGCAAAGTCAGCGATGATCGGAAAGTGCGGATTAGAGTGCGGCAAGAACGGGTGGTGACGTTCTTTTTTCGTAGTTGGGACTGGCGACGAGGTCGAGATGGGAAGTTGCGATGGGTTTGCACTTTTTGCGGAGGATTGCGCTTAGCAGCAGAAAGCCAAAAGAGAGAACGTGCACCAAGAGGGCGTTGCTGGTCGCAAAAAAAAAAAGCCCAAGCGGGCGGCCCTTGATCCGCCCAACCGAAGACGCCGGAAAAGTGGGGTCTGACTGGACTGAGGTGAGAGGTGAAGCCATTTTTTGCCCAAGTACACTACGACCTAAGCTCAGCACGTAAAGGAGATAAAGCAGGTACCGCCTAATACTCAGCAAGGTCCCCCGGGGTGTGTGGTTGGGGCGAACAAAACCCCTCCGATGATAACAGGCCCGAACCTGGACGACAGGTAGGGCAGCCTGATGGCTCCACCACCACAGTCAGCTCTATAGAGAAAACAAAGGACTGCAATCCCAGTGGAGGTCCCATGCTGATGTGATCCAATAACGAATGCGCAACCCAGCTGACAATTGTTTGGGTCTCTTGCTTCTCGGCCTCGGATGTTTATTCCGTCTTAGATGTCTTCTGTTCAGTCTGGCCGTTTCCTCAGCCGGCTGTTTCGTCACCATACGATGGTACCTGGGTACGTTTAAGAATACGAGAAGACGAAAAAGAGAGAGAAAAGAGAGAGCAAAACTTTGTGCTGCCCCAGGCAGGGTTACATCTTATTAAGGCCCAAACTCACGTATCTTGGGGTTTGCCTGCCTGCCATGTACTTGTACCAAATAAAGCTCCTGTCATCCGGATCGCTTCTTGCTTGTTGCCTCCCGTCTGGTTTACTTTCCTACCTTTTCTTGCCACCCCCCTCTCCCTCTCCGAGTCCGACCTCAGCCCTCCCCCCGTAGCCCATAGTGTTCTCGGCCGAGCGTCTTCTCTTAACTAAGGCCGCATCCCTGTTTACAAGATCACGTTCTTTTTCAACCTCTGAGGCACAACCTGAGAGTGTTTTGAGGTTCAAGATCAGAGGACCTGTCCAATAGACTATCCAATACACAATCTGCACCAAATGCCCCTTTCTTTGACCCCCATACTCCTTACGGCTCACGCCAGCCTGAGCATATCGTATCATACATAATAGTCGCGAGTCAATCAACGCACAACCCTAGCGTCACTCAACGTCCTCGTCTTCTGCAACTGCAAACTCAACTGAGTCGAGGTCGGCCTTGGGTGAATGTTACTCAGTCGTCTTCTCTGGACCAGGCTACCCTGCTTGTTTCAGCCTGTGCACCCTCAGCATATCCACGTCGCCCGGGGTTATGTTGACCTCATCCGCGTGGGGTGGCAAGTCTTTGTATCAAGGGTGCTTTGTTGCTGTCGACTTGTACCACATTTGATCTATGAAATGGCCTTACCCATCCAAGTTTCTTTCATTTCGATATCGAAAGCGGGTTGAAAGCGCAGGGAGAAAGACCACTCGGCCCGAATGGGACTTTACCAGCGGCCGTCCATTCCCAAGCAAGCATCAAACTCATTCTTTACTTTGTATGACAATTCAAGCGATCTAAGTCCGTTGATGGTGAATGGTAAGCATCTCATGAATGAACTCCACGCCTTTCTCTATGGCACGGAAAGGCGGAGATCATTGGCTGGCTGTCATGTTGGAAATACTACGACAAAGCATGCATGCCAGCGGATAAGCCATTGTAGAGAATAAATCGCTGCAACAAAATGCCAGCCAGATCAGAAAACCTTCATAAGCCAGGACCTGTGCCGAATGAGCAACGACGGCAAGATATCAAGACTACCATTGGCGAATACCAGAGCTACACTCACTTGGCCAAGCAATCCACGGTCGATGGCGTATGCTAGCCGTCTTACAACGACGCGGTTTTTGTCATAATTCCTCGGCTACTTCCCACGTAGCCCGAGACTATTCGGCATGTCGTTTTCAAGAAAAGGCCAAGGCGACCAAACTATCAGACAGCGCGGGCGAGTCGCAGCCCACAACAAGCAGCAATCAGGGACCTCGTCAACGAGGCCGATATCCGCGAAAGCACTCATGGCCAAAGACTCGAAGGACTTGGAAGGCTTCTGTCCTGACCGTCTTCAGCTTCAATGGGACCTCCCGGGCCACCTCCTCAACGACAAATTCTTCGCAGACCACTACGCCGCCATCGTGTCGAATGTGAAGCTTCACGTTGACGACATGTTTGGGGTTGGTGGCCTTCCGCTTGAAGGGTCCGTCTGGGCCATTGCTGTCGAACGCAAGAACCGCGACTTGGAGCATGTCGTCCGAACTATCGCCCGGCCAAACCCCTCTGACCCGAACCCATGGGACGAGTTGATGACGTGCAACACGAAACGCATAGCGGTGATGCGGGCCGTCCTCATGGCAATATACTCGGAACAGTTGTTCTCCGTACAGCTCTTCGGAGCAGACGATACACAAAGGCAAATACTGGTGCGTCAGGATGAAGAGTTCATCGGGCATGAAGGTGAGTATGCATGCGGCTCGGAGAGCACGCCGAGAGCGCCGGGATTAATGTTCCTCCAGGCTTCCGCCGATCGAAACTGAGAGCCACGACGGTGAGAATGATGCTTGCTGAGACCCAGGGTCTGCCGCCGCTTTTCTGGGCCCAGGTAGATGAATTCGCCTGCAAGGTTTTCAAGCTCATTCATCCCGTCCTGGCCTGGGTCAGGATGACATGGCCCAAAAACGGGACCAACCCATCGATCCGGTCAATCTTCCAAATGATACACAAGGACACGGCGTATGCAGCATGGCTAGCCGTCAATGTACGAATGTCACCGATTGTCCTCAATTTCGACTGGACGCTCCCGGGCGAACGCTACCTCCCGGGCCAGATCGAGCTCTACCCGGAAGTGTACACGAAGAACCGACGCGAGGTGACAGAACGCGAGTCGAGCGAGAGACCTACACACGGGGCGTCTAGTCCGAGAGTTATCAACCGCAAGCCACGAACAAGATCTGCCAGGGTTATGATCTCGGCGGTGCCTCTCGTGCAGAGCATCGCTCTCGTCGCCGGTGACAACGGCGAGGAACCAATTGGCTTCCAGAAGGCAACTCTGATAGCCCCCCGAGTTGTCTACTACCACGGGCTCGACAATGACCAAGACGACGCGGCCCAGTTCAAGGAAGGGCCCCCTAGGCACTCGACCAGGAGCTCGTTGATGCGAACGGCCTGCATCTACTTCAGCGTCTGTGTGGTGATATTGATTATTGTTTCGCTAACTCGACTGCACCACTCTGAAAACTCCAGAAGCTTTCTCGATTGCAAGCATGGCGGCGGGTGGCTCTGGTGCTGAGAGAGCTTCCAAGGAGCCAAGTGTTGTTCATCACGTCTGCCTGTTAACAAACCATGAACAATGAAGTAGTGGGAGACCGTCCAGCAGCTCTACACCGGTTCAATGCACCAGAGGTGCGAGGTTGGAATGGACCACTAGAGTCGGCAGGGTGTTGATTACGTGGAATGGAATGCTCGAATAGATTATGAAAAGCAGATCAGATGTTAGTCAAGAACAGATACACGGAGAGACAAGAGCCCATCTCCTCTCCACCCATGTGATTGAAAATGAGAAGGGAAAAAAAGAAGAAGAGAAAAAAAAAAGAAACTGGCCACCAGTCCATGTGCTACATACAGTTCTACTACAGCTTCTCTTTATTACCTTTGAATACCTAGGTATAGGAAATTAAAAGAAGCAAAAGAATTGGGTAGATGCGCCGAGGGGGAATCGAACCCCCGGCTCCCCGACACTGCTTGATGGCAACGGAGAATTTTACCACTAAACCATCGGCGCTGATTATCATGTATGAATATCCAAGCCCGGTGGGCTGGGATGCTGGTGCACCGAAGGTCAAGAGATTATAATCAAAAGCAGTTTGGTTGTGCGCTGTTGAAGGTGGGGTGATGAGGGCTCAAGGGTCTCGCGAGTTGTTCCAACTTCCCACAAGTATCGTAAGCGGTGCGGCACCAGCGGCTTTGTCAAAGCGCTTGCAACTCCACTTGCCGATGCCATGTAAGGAAAGGCCTTGGGCGATATAGGGCAATTTGAGATTCCCGTAGGCAAAGCCAGATCCGCTTCTCAATGTATGTCATGCTCCCGATAGCCCACTCTCGGTCGACGATGTCGGAGCGGTATCTCAGCAGCATTGGTCGTTCATCTGAAGGAGAAGGGTATGGAAGCGAGCCAATCGTTTGGCGGATACTAACTAATTAGTGGGGAAGGACCCTTTCAAGACAAGACTATCCGTACGTTGAGAGGGGGAACTCTTCTTGACTGCCTACCTACATACACAGTACCTAGGTTCACCAGGTAGGGAGCGGACTTCGGGGAGCCCGACATATGTGCATGAAGGCCTTTGGGCTGAGCAGCCCCGGACAAGACAAGATGGGACCGGTTCGCCTCTGGGAAGGAAGGGTCTCCTGTGGCATTGCCACTGAAGGTTGGGAGTCCACTGCCAGGCATCTGGGTTGCTTGATCACGCCGAGTCAGGCGGTGAGAGAAGCACATTCAAAGGCGTTAAGCGCCGGCAGCGAGGAAGCGCGTCAGATGTGCTACGTAGTAGGGGGGCCGGAGAGGCAAGGAGACAGACCTCCCAGATGTGACGCCCAAGTTAGCCAGTTTGGCGTCGAACGATTGACCTTTGTCTGCCTCGGCAAACCATTGATGCCTTGGCTCCAGAGGTCAGGTCTTACACTAGATGCCCGGTCAAGATGCCAAGGACAACCGTGTCTTTGGAAACAACCAAACCAGCCTTTCCGGTTGCAAGGGGATGGATCTCCAGCTGTGGACGCATGTAGGAAGACATCACCTGAAGGCCAGTTGCAGCACTGCCTTACGAATCTTGGTAGTAAACCAGCAGCGTACTTTTCAAGGCCAAGCGAGAGCCGGGGTCCGATAAGATAGAACCTATCAGCGACAAGGGGCTTGGAGGCGGGGGCCACAGCGAGAAATGGCAAAAAATTGCGTTCGCCGCTCTCGAATCTCGAATTCTTGTGTGGCATGGTGGCATGACGCTAAACCGGTCCAAGCGCTAGAAGGGGGGTTGGCGGGACTAGGGGAAAGACCCATAGAAAAAAAGTCGAAATTGATTTTTTTTTTTTTGCGGCGTTCACAGGAAAAAAAAAAAAAATCCTGTGTTGAGACCCGGAGCGAGAGAAATTCTTCTTGAAAGGACCCCACGTCGCCCGCCCGCCTTTCTCCTTCACATATCTTTCTCCTCCGCGCAAACCTCCCAATCTTTTCTCCTCCCCTCCCCCATTCACACAGGTCGTTTTTTTGTCTTGTGCAATCCAAATATTTCAAAATGGCGGACGAGGTTTACGATGGTGCCATTGGCATTGACTTGGGTATGTTCTTTGATCCCCCTCATGGCCGAATGGTTGATGCATTCGGCTGTGTTCTCGTGGTCCTGATGTGGTGGTCACTGTGGTTTTCCCCTCTTTGGGATCATGACAGTCGCCACCACCAACCACCATGCCAAAATATCATCAACCATCGTTTGTTCCTGACGATGGATCGAGAACGGCGGCCTGTACTTGGAATGGGAGATTGAAGCTGACCGGGTCTCCTCTCTTCCAGGAACTACCTACTCTTGCGTTGCGACGTACGAGGGCACCAATGTCGAGATCATTGCCAACGAGCAGGGTTCTTTCACCACCCCGTCTTTCGTCTCCTTCACCGACAAGGAGCGTCTGATCGGTGAGGCTGCCAAGAACCAGGCTGCCATGAACCCCATCAACACCGTCTTCGATGTCAAGTGAGTAGTGGCCCCGTCTACCCGTCTCAGCTATACCGCAATAACCTGCCTCTTGGGCGGCTGGCGAGAATTTTTCTCCCCCGCTCGAGGGAGGGGTAATCCGGTGTTGAAGCGGGAAATTTCAACTCTGCACATGGACGGTTGCTAACCAGCCATCTGCGCATAGGCGTCTTATCGGTCGCCGCTTCGATGACCCCACCGTCAAGAAGGACATCGAGTCCTGGCCCTTCAAGGTTGTCGACGAGGGCGGCAACCCCAAGGTCCAGGTCGAGTACCTTGGCGAGACCAAGACCTTCTCCCCCCAGGAGGTCTCCTCCATGGTCCTCCTCAAGGTACGTTCTCCTCCCATGGCAGTGCCACCGGAAAGAACCTGCCGGCCAAGGCACACGATACTTGTGCGATGTGCGCAACATGCTGACCCCATCAACAGATGAAGGAGATTGCCGAGACCAAGATCGGCAAGAAGGTTGAGAAGGCTGTCATCACCGTCCCCGCCTACTTCAACGACAACCAGCGTCAGGCCACCAAGGATGCCGGTGCCATCGCTGGCCTCAACGTCCTCCGTATCATCAACGAGCCCACCGCTGCCGCCATTGCCTACGGTCTTGGTGCCGGCAAGTCTGGCAAGGAGCGCAACGTTCTCATCTACGACTTGGGTGGTGGTACTTTCGATGTTTCCCTCCTCAACATCCAGGGCGGTGTCTTCACCGTCAAGGCTACTGCCGGTGACACCCACTTGGGTGGTCAGGACTTCGACACCAACCTTCTGGACCACTGCAAGAAGGACTTCCAGCGCAAGACCAAGAAGGACCTCTCTGGTGACCCCCGTGCCCTCCGTCGTCTCCGCACTGCTTGCGAGCGTGCGAAGCGTACCCTCTCCAGCGGTGCCCAGACCACCATTGAGATCGACTCTCTCTTCGACGGTGAGGACTACACCACTCAGCTCACCCGTGCCCGTTTCGAGGACTTGAACGCCAAGGCCTTCAACGGCACCCTCGAGCCCGTTGCCCAGGTCCTCAAGGACGCCGGCATCGAGAAGAACGGCGTTGACGAGATCGTCCTCGTCGGTGGCTCTACCCGTATCCCCCGCATCCAGAAGCTTCTGTCCGAGTTCTTCGACGGCAAGAAGCTCGAGAAGAGCATCAACCCCGACGAGGCCGTCGCCTACGGTGCCGCCGTCCAGGCCGGTATCCTCTCCGGCAAGGCCACCTCTGCCGAGACCGCCGACCTTCTCCTGCTCGACGTCTGCCCTCTGTCCCTCGGTGTCGCCATGGAGGGCAACATCTTCGCCCCCGTCGTCCCTCGCGGTAACACGGTCCCTTGTTTGAAGAAGAGGTAAAGTCTTATCCCCTTGTATTCTTTTTCAGCGCATTGATTTCTCTGATTGATTCTGCATTTGTTTTGGGGCTTTGATGTGTTTCCTTTGGCTTTGCGTCCTTGCCCCCAATATTGCAGCCGGGCGCAACCTGCCTCGGGTGCATCGCCCTGATCCGATACCTTCCCTCGCCTTTCATTTCATCCCTGCACTTGTCTTTTAGCCTCAATGTCCAGTTTTCTCCTTTGGTCCCAACTAACACAACCACTAGGACCTTCACCACTGTTGCCGACAACCAGCAGACCGTTCAGTTCCCCGTCTACCAGGGTGAGCGTGTCAACTGTGAGGACAACACCTCCCTGGGTGAATTCACCCTTGCTCCCATCCCTCCCATGAGGGCTGGTGAGGCCGTCCTCGAGGTCGTCTTCGAGGTCGACGTCAACGGTATCCTCAAGGTCACCGCCACTGAGAAGACTTCCGGCCGCTCCGCCAACATCACCATCTCCAACTCCGTTGGCAAGCTCTCTTCCCACGAGATCGAGAACATGATCTCCGGTATGTCTATCCTCACGCTCTGTGGATGATGCCCACCCAGAGACTAACAGATCGTCAGACGCCGAGAAGTTCAAGTCCAACGACGAGGCCTTCAGCAAGCGCTTTGAGGCCAAGCAGCAGCTCGAGTCTTACATCGGCCGCGTCGAGGAGATCATCTCCGACCCTACCCTGTCCCTCAAGCTCAAGCGTGGCCAGAAGGACAAGATCGAGCAGCAGGTCTCCGAGGCCATGGCTACCCTGGAGATCACCGACGCTGGTGCCGACGATCTCAAGAAGCAGGAGCTCGCCCTCAAGCGTCTCGTCACCAAGGCCATGTCCTCCCGTTAAACCCTCAACATATACCAAGGAATTTTCTTGTGTTTTGTTGATGCGCGGAGGGTATTTACGGCTTTGACGAAGCCGCTTCATTGCGGTGTATCTGGTTCAACTTTCTTGCGTTTGGGTGGCCCAACAGATTACGGCCAGGCAGGATGCGAATAATTTGGGTTAGGTGATATCAAAAAGGCACTTAAAAGTTCCTCCTTTCTTCCAGCCGCCTTCCCCCCACCCCCATCATATACCTTCCACAACCTCACACACACACACACACACACACGCACGACACGACTGGCATGACTCTCAGGCGAGTAGGAATGCCTTCCGGGTGCCGTCTTCTACGGCTTTCATAGATACTGTAGAAAGGATCAGGGCGACATGAAATGAAATTACGTCTACTTCAATCTTCTTCACTTGATGTATTGCCATGCCGAGCCAATTGTGATGTCTCTTTACTATATTCCCGGCTAACCAGGCAAGCAGCTGCATGGTCCGTCTTCCCGGCAACCAACTAGATAGATAGGTATTGTCAACTGTTGCCGAAATTACCTTTGCAAAACCAATCCATCTAGCACGCATCTCATCATCTCGTATTGCCCTTGATTCATCGTCTACATTTCGATCCTTCCAATGCTTGGATGGTTTAGCTGGATCAATTATTTCATCCCAAGTACCTAATCTGAAGACGCAAATGGCGAGAAGGACCAGGGACACCTCAAAGTCGACATAGTCGTAGGGCGTACAAGGGTATGCAAAATATCCTGGCCTTGTTCATGGTGATTCATGAGTATCGGACTCGTGGAGAATTGTCAAATGTCGCAGAGGAATGGGTCAACTTCACCGCGCTCTTTTTTAACCACTTTCTGGAGGTGTGACGCTTGGATTCGTTGTGGCGGCTCAACTCATAGGGTTTGGTAAAGTTTTGTAGACAGACATGGCAATGGTATTTTCCCGAGTCCTTGACTGGCTCGCTCTTCGCGGGGTCCATCTCGGTCTTCAACCGTTCGTCGTCGGTAGTTGACCCTGTCTGGCGACACTCCACTTCAACCTAGACCCACCGAATGGATGGCCGACAGTGGGAGCTACATGTGTGAAACTGCTCAAGAGTCTGATGGACTCTAAATACAACCATCAACAGGAGATCGATGACTACTTGATCAAACTCGGTGGCCAATAGGCGCCCAACAACGAATCATAGACCTCGACGCAGACCACTTCAGCGCAGGCCACACCAGTCAAGCTCACAATTACATGTATCCACGTCAGCTGTAACGTTTCGCCTACGAGCAATGCTAGTGAGCTGGCAGAGATTCCATTGCAGATGGAGACGACGGCTCCTGCTCAGGTGTTAAGCGATGCGGACCAGGAGTTCATCGACTTCGTCGGATGACTGTCGGCAGATAACAACATGAAGAACAGATTCCGCCTCAGCAGCATCTGCCCCATGCTGACCGAGAAGCGGTGGCACGATTTGGACTGCTACGCAAGGCAAATTCTCAACCCGAGATTCGACGAAGTCGACAGACGCAAGGCCCACGAAACCTCGCCGCAGGAAATCAAGGCTCGGCTTGGAGGGGAGATCAATTCGATGATCCCCAGGGTTCGATACCCCACTCTGCATGACTTGTGACCACGGAAAATGATAGCGACGAAGAAACCGGGAGTAAGGATGATTGGTGCGACGATGGGCAATGGAAGAGACGAGAGACGAGAGACGATGAGCATGGATTCAGACGCCGTTGATTCGTATTTTCATTGATATCACAGGGAGCAAATTCCTTCATCATCACCTAGACATAGTGAGGGCACTATTTCTTCAGAAGCGGCAGGCTGTTACACAAGCCCACAGGCTACTACTATTGTGCTCGGCCAGGAGGCCAAGCGTCTCACACCAGGCACACATCTCGAATTACTCTTGATTTATCGTCTGTATTTTGATCTTTCCAGTGCTTGGACGATTTCGCTGGATCAATCATAGTCCCGAGCAATATGAAGACACAAATGGCAAGAACGACCAGTGACACCTTTAGTTCACATTCTCAAGCTCAAAGTGGACGGAGTAGACAGACGCCGTGTCCACGATACTTTTGAGATGATTTGATCGTTGGGGTGCAATGGCCTCACGTAGTAGGTGGCTGGAAGTCGCAGAGGACCATAGCGCAAACGGCCTCTCAGCAGCCCACCCGGACAATGCTGAGCTCATGATCCTGAGCATAAGTAGCAGCCAGCCTCCTCCAGTCGATCGGTATGAGCTGCCACGGCCCCTTCCGATGCCCCTTGCAACACGGCACGCCCCTGTGAAACTCGCACCAAAAGTCGCGGTGGATAGGGTCGACGTAAAGCTCGGCCGTCTCGAGGTCGGGATCAGCCAGGAGCCGTAACAGCGCCTTGAAGGGTTGGGAATGAGCAAAGGCGTCGTCGCGGCGCGTGATGGCGGCCCTCCTCGACTGCGCGTCGGCAGCGGTCTGGTTGAAGACGACCTTGTCGGCGCTCGTCGGGTACAGCACGAGCCTGAGGTGGCGCAGTGCGCCGTTGAGAATCATGTCGGCCACGGCCGGCGAGACGTGGGTCTGGAAGACGTTGCCCAGGCGGCCCGGGGAGAGCTCGAGGTGCCGGAGGCGACGACGGGCCCGGTCGTTGCTGAGGAGCCACGGCACGCCGCCGTCACAGATGGCGCGCTCGACGGCGGCCCTGGGCCCGGCCTGGAGGTTGAGAACGAAGCGGTTCTGCTCGTAGAAGACGGCGGAGCCGGCGGCGTAGAGGAGTGGGTGAGAGAGCAGTAGGTCGTGCGGGAAGGGGATCTCCGAGACTTCGGTGGGGCCTATTTGGATCGGGTTCGGGAGCAAGCACAAGTACGAGATGATTTGATCTCGGATCTCGACGGGGAGGTCAAAGAATTTGTCAAAGGTACGAGAGGCCATTGCGTTCTTTTCTTGCCTGCAGTTGAGCTTCGGAACTCAGCTTCGACCGAGCATGATGAGGACGCTGGCGAGAGCCGCATGAGTGACGGCCACAATGGGTTGAAAAGGGTGTGGGTTATCCGGTCACCCAATTGGTCGACGCGCCGCATTGTCCCCACATCTGCGACGCCGTCCTCTTGCCGTTGGTTCCATTTCGACTTTCCCATGCAGCTGGTTTCCGGGTTAGCTAGGAATATAGTACAGCATCACAAATCTATCTATTTAATATAATCGTTCTAGACCACCAAAGGCAGTCTGGACCAGTTCACCCAGTATGTAGCAAAGCCACAATACGTATAACCTTATAAAAAGCACCTCTGACCTATGCCGTATGGCTTCGTATCGTGATTTTTTTTTAGAGCTTCTGCCGTTGCCGACTTTAACTTCGGCTTGCCAACCTCACCGGCGAACAATCAAGGGGGGCACTTCCGGCGCGTGATTCTCAACGGTCATGGTTGAAGTGAGATCTAAACCGGCAGTTGCTCTGGCTTACCGGATATCCGTACTGTATTGAACGACCGGGATAGGCCCTAGCTTTTCGTCCCAAAAAGGCGAAATAAATCGCGAGCAAAACATGCGAACAATAAAGAGCGCGCAACGAATGTATAAGTGACTACCTAGCACTTTTGTGGTGGTTTTCGTTGCACGAACACACTGCCCACTCCCGTATCCCTACGGTGCACGTGCTTATGCACTGAAGATTCCACCCACTTGCCGATCGCTGATGCCAATTCTTACACTCCTCCAATTGTACCAGCTATTTTTCTGCCAGGTTTACTTTGCTGGGGAATCGCGGGAGAAGTGTCTCATTGACATCGACGGCGGGATTCCGTGGTGGTTTATCCGTTAGCGACGTCGGCGTTTCCTCCAGAAGTTCCACTGTTGACGGGAGTGAAAGTGTTGGATATTTGGGCGTTGACTATTTCTTTAGCTGTATGATCCTATGATATGCTCTGTGCTCTTCTTTTAGCCCTCTGACTAAATCTTTACTATCTATAAAGTAGTCCTGTATTAGAAGTGATAATAAAGCTAAAAAGCTGCTACTATTATAGAAGGATATGTCTGGTAGGAAATCCCCTTATACAAACAAGCCACTACTATGTAAGATAACGGCATTATAGATGATCCAAGCTCTATGAATACGGGTGGCGATAACGTCTTAGAGATCGACGATGAGACGACTAGTGATCTGGTGATAAGGGTGAGGGTAGATATTAACCGACTGGCTTTGCAGGAAAGACCGAACGAGCCTGCAAACCTCGAATGGCCCTAGAAAGTTCTATGCTGACTTTCGCACGTTCTGACGACAGAAAAATGAATGGTAACGTACGCGATAATAGATGCCAAAGATTTCGAAATCGTCGGTTTGGCATTGCTCTACGATGCCGAACCATGCTTCTAAACTGCCCCTGCTACGCTGATTGTGTCAAGGCTAGCGAATGTGCAACATCGAAAGCTATTCCAAACCACTCACATGGCAAGCGGTAACGCTCCATCGCCCGAATGGTGTGCCCAATCGCTTCCCTCCTTTACTGCCTGCCGTGTTCTCGACTCCGTGCGGTCTTGCTGCTGTATGAATCACTAATTACCTCCACCCTTGACAGTGCAACGTGATAGCTGTTTCGACCGTGACGCGAGAGAAGTCGACTTCCGTTGGCAGATTTCATGAAACTCCCCTGCCACTTACACAGTGCTGAACAGGGAGTCTTTCAACAGACCTATCACCCCTCTACACTTCCGGCCCGGAAATGAGCCCGACGGACAGCGGCCCCACAGCCCGCTCACATCACCGTGTCCGATGTGGGGCCGTGATTGTCCTTAGGGCTCGGGAGGCCTGGTTTATAAGCACCACGGACCACCGCTCCATACCTATCAAACACTAACCCCTCTTTACCCCTTTTGTCCCATCCCCCGTTTCTCGCATCTCGCCTTTTTGATGCGGCGCTAAGAATGGCACGGCCGAAACGACCTAACCTTTCCCCCTGATACGGCAAGATCTTAACATAGAAACAAACACCCATCCCCCGCTCGAGGGTCCTTATCGGCCCAGCATAACAAAACCGCCAAGAAGATGAGATGCTTCAAAGTCCGCATGGGCAGCGGCAAACGAGATGGCCCCCACGGTTCTGTTTTTCCGTGGGCGGTTCAACGCATTTGGGCCCTTTGGCCCTTTTCTCTCCCAGCGGGGGCCTTGCCCAAGCTCGCCTTCTTTTCTCTCGTCCTCGAACAGTAGTCAAGCTTGGCGTGAGACCTCACGAATCGGCTTCTCCCCCGGACCCATACAGTACCAACTCTCTATCCTCTTCACCGAGTTGAGAGGACGAGTACGGGCACGGTGGGGCTCAGTCCTGCCATGTTCGGCACTTCCAAGTGACCGCTCTTTCCACCAGGGGGCTCAAAGACTTGGGACGACAAGCGGCGGCATTGCACATCCCTCATCCCGTCCAATCTTGGCGTGTGTCGGAGGCTCGGGCCCGGCCCGCCATCCGAGCTTTTCTTCTCTGCTTGACGCTGCGGCTGGGGCTGCAGCGAGGTCTCGGGGCGCCCTTTCTTGGTTGAGGACAAGCCAAGACAGGACAACAAACGGAGACACAGGTCAAGGCTGCCGGCGCAAAATACACCTCAACACTTGCCTCAAAGCCGTGACGTCAACACGGGTTGAGGACCGCATCATCGACGCAGCGTTCTGCGGGGACCATCCGCCGCCGCCGCCGTCGCCTCCGTCTTGTGCATTCTCTCCCACGGGGGCATGCATCTCGACTCAGACGGCCGCGTATGGAATACGCGAATAGTGCACGACGATCATCCATATTTGGCAACTGCATGGCAGACAGGGTGCCCGCTGTGCCAAGTGCTTTTGGCCCGCAGAGAGGTCGGTCACATGCCAGATTCAACCCCCGTCGATCTCTGCCCACGTCTCTCATCTCTCATCTTGCCCGCCAAGGGACCAGCGGCCGGCAATTTTGCATAGTTACAGCAGGGAGGACGCTAGCAACCCGCGGGTTGATGCAGAAGGAATACCCATTCACTTCTGAGCTGCCGTCCCGCAGATAACAAGGTTGACTCGTAGGGCCCTGGATCATAGCATCCTGCCGGGTCCCAAAAGCTCCCCTGAAACCATCTGCAACCCCGCAGGCAACAAGGGGAGGGAGGGGGAAAAAATAACACAATGTATATAACAAAAAAAGCAGCATGGTTATATTAGCCAACCCCTCGACAACTAAGATTAAACTCTAGTCACTTGACAAGAGAACTCGGGACAAACTGCCCACGCGAAGGCCGCAATTACACTCACACGACAACCCGCCCCCTCCCCGCCCCCTTGGGTGGGTAAGCGGTCTACAACCAAAGAAAGACGAGTCAAACCCAATCTTGATAGAGAGACGAATCGAAACTATCGAAACCCGCTCATCCTCGGCATTAGAAAGACTCCCCTGTCGCGATGTCCAGTCTCTACCCCACGTGTCTCAATGAATTGCAGTCTCTCCTCTCAGTAGCCCCTCCATTCCAGCCCACCCCATCACAACTTGGGCAGCAGGCGCGGAAGTGGCAGCAAACGACCGACAAACACGCAATCAAAGCAAGGCGGCCCACTCCAATCGATCTCACCATCCCACACCATCAGGGAGGTGGGGGGGGGGTGGTGAGCTGTCTTGCGTCTCCCCCTCGGACTGTGGTACATAATCAGCAACGTAGAAGGAAAGAGTGATGGAAAACTCCCAGTCCTCAAACCCGCCAGGCTGGATTGGCAAGACGAGGGGCTAGAGAGAGAGATGCCTACGAAGGGAAGGTCGCCGGTTGCTGGTGCGTGTCCTCCCCTCCCCCGGTCAACCGGGGCCATGCCGCTTGATCAGCGGGGTGTCAGATGTCAGATCAGTGCATGAAAGGTCCACCGGGGGGAAGCTTGGTGTTCCATTCCCCAATCTCTCTCTCTCCCACCTCTCTCCCTCCCATATGCGGGCGGGTTAGGCAATAACAACAAGCACACTGATAAGCACCCCAGGCAAAGAAAGAAGCTTCCTCCAGCTACCATCGCCCCCCAACTGGTCCCTTTTGACACATGCATTTTCTGAGTCTGCTCTCCTCCCCCTCTCCCGCCCTTGTCTTCCCTTGATCCGCGCAAGCCCGGCAATGTGACCGACCGTACGGCCTATCAAAGTGAGAATGCGCCACAGCCGATGGTATCCCCCAGGCCCACCGCCGCGTCCCGTGACGACTTTGCATTCTCATCCCATCCTCCCTTCTCTCTCTTGTCTTCAGCGGGCACTTATTTTCATTGGTAGATTATCGCACGTTGGACACGATATAGGATTCACAGCTGAACAACGCACAAAGAGATGTCGGGCAATAGACCGATTAGGTTATATCAGAATGTCGTCAATCCCCATTTGGTATTTCTTTCTGTTCTGGTACTACAGCCCTTGCCGTTTCCCTATGCCTTTCTTTCCCTTTCCCAGCAAATCTGGTTATGGACCCGTTGTCCCCCCCTCTCCAGACCTCTCTATGCTGCGCGAGACAATCATGCCCAGCTTTCCTCGGGTCCTTTTTTTTTAAACTGATCGTATGGATGATGTGGTGCTGCGGCCAAGTGACAAGACATAAAGTAAAAGAAGAAAAGACAAAACAGGTCGGGAGGATGCCTGCGCCAAAGAAAAAAGTTTCTCCCATGGGTTCTCCCCACAACAAAATTCCAATCGCTTGCGTTATAACAGACTTTCTACGGTTTCCTGCACGTCGAAGAACTGACTTTGACTCGGAACGGAATCATGAACGCTCTTCCTCAGGAGCGTGGCTGTGACGACAAGTCTCAGCCCAAGAGGGCGGGGTGCCAGTCGGACTGGTGCTCATCGGGGTGCTCGCCGTAGTGGACGGGACCGAGCTTGAGGAAGCGCAGGCCGCTGGCGGCGCCATTCTTGCTGGCGTCGCTGCTGACGCTCGAGCTGCGGCGCTTGAGGGGAGCAGGCTCGGTGGCGGCGGCGGCGGCGGCGGCCGGCTGAGCCCTGAAAGGGTACGAGGACGAGGTAGTAGGGGCGAGGGAGAGGAAGACGGAGCTGTCGACAGGGGAAGACATGTTGGCTTTTGGTGTTTGGCGTACGTGGGTAGCACCGGATTTGGTTGTGTTGAGTTTAGAGGGGAGGAAGTTGAAGACGGCGTGCGGAACAGATCAACTGCCTAGAGATTTGGAGAGAAGACTGAAAAGGTTGGTTTGATAAAAAAAAGAGGTTGAGAGCGTTGTGTGAGAGTGAGAGCTATGACGGTGAAAAAGAGGAGGGACACCTGCCCGACTTTATATGTTGTGTGTGCGTATGTGTGTGCGTTCCGGACGATGCGGAGGATGCTAGCTAAACCTGATATTGCCCCTCCCCTTCCCTCCTCCTTCGTTACCACCCCCGGCACTTGGCCAAGTCAAGGGAATGTGACAAGGTGCCGGCCACACGGTGCCGTTTCAAGCCGGGGTGCTCAGAATATCAAAATAAAAAAAAAGATAATAAGAAAAAGAGGATACGCAGCACATAATGGGGAAGGGGGGGGTGATCGACTCGTAAGAAAACCCGTCGTGTACCAGGGGACTCATGAATGGTGCGTGTCGTACCAGACGTGCATACTGTCCTTGAGGCGCGCAAGCCGGCGCCGCCATCATCTTTGATTCATCTTTTGGGCTATAACAACAGCTTGTTTTACGCATGTCGCTGCGGTAATACCCCAATCGGCTACCGAATGGGAGGCGACAAGGGCAAGGCGCAGCAAAATGCAAAAGCTACCTACCTAGGTAATGGCGGCATGTGCTGTGTTGCGCTGGCTTTGCATCTGCCCATCTCTATCTCGGGCTGGTCTTCCCATATCGACGCATGAGCAAATGATGTGCTGCCGCTCAGCCGTGCGATGAGTGTGCTTGTCTCGACCCTGCCTGCCACTCTCACATCTACGTGTACGTAGTACTTACTACCTACGGGGGCGGGTGGCTATCGCGGCCGGGATGGGGGATTGTCATACCGTGATCCAAAACAGGACACAGCCAAGAGCTTCTAAATTTTGATATGCTGCCCGTCGCCGCTCTCTGTCTCTGTTTGCGCGTTCCTCTCTCTCTCTCTCACCCCAACCCCGTGTTTTGCATAACTGGGTACCGGTGCGTTTCAATCGAGGACAATGCAACTTTGCTCATGCGTCCAGATACAGAGGCCAAAACTTGCCAAGAAATCCATGGATGGAGCCTTCCAGATACCGGTACAACAGAACTGGTCAGAGTTCGATTTTGTGTCTATTTGGGGTCTGCTGCGACTCTTCAAGACGTGGCCCAGTTCTATTCATGGCTCAGTTTCCAGTTTCCAGTTTCCAAGGGGGAACGTGTGCACGTGGATCTCTAATTGGCCGAGCCCGTTTCGGACGACGGTTGTTGAGAAGGGGGAACCAGAAAAGGGCTGGGTAGGTAGATAGATAAGGAAGAAGAAAAAGAGGAAACGAAAAGGAAATGGCGGGTTCGAGATTGACCAGAGACTCCGAGAATTCAGCCAGGTGTGGATAAGGGAAGGCCTAGAAGTCTCTAGGTAGTTCTACACCTCTTCTTACCTACCCGCGGCATGGGGTTGGTTGGTTGGTGCGCTTGAGAGACGCCCGTCGGCAAAGATGAAAAGAAAGGGGGGGAATATGGAAGGTTTTTTTTGGAAATATAAAAAAATAAAAATAAAAGGCTACAGGGGTGGTGGAGGGTGGGCGCTGCTGAGTGGACGAGGCGAAGGGAGCAGCAGAAATGGGTGTGTGCTGTAATGCGGGCATGCTCTGGATGGCTTCCTGCCGCAAAGCAAATAGTGTAGTTCACTGCAACCATCGCCGGATCTGATATCACGATCACGACAGCGGTCTCAGGAAGGGAAAATGTGGAGCACTAGGCCCGGCTTTGAGGCTCTTTGAAGGTCAAACCCAAGCAGAGCAGTCCAGAACCCAGACCGCAAGCGCCCGAGGTACCGGAGCGCCGGCAACGTCTCATTGGACGCTTCCGAGGGCCGAAGAGGATTTCCCGGGAGGACGAGAACCGGCACTACTGGGTCCTCCATGGCACACCGCGCTGGGATAAACCTTTCCCACCACTCGCTCCCACCATTCGCGCCGGCCGCCGGCCGGCCGGCTGGGGCCTCGGGCTTGCGGTGGAGTAGCGTATGTAAACGCCGGCTGGGCGCCGGCCGCCGGTGCTGCCGTCGCCGTGACTTTCCTCTCACCATTTCCGCATTTCCGTGAACCTCCCGTCACCGCCACATTATCTCTGCTTCTGCATCGGTCCAACCTGCGCTCAGTCAGCTTGGCCGCTTCTACCGGAAGCACTAGCCTGCCGTCACGCCACCTGTTGGTTGGTCGCTTGGCTGGTGGTTCCTGGCTGCCTGCTTTGCCCGCGCGCGGCACCGAATGCCTTGCCATGGGACGGCACGTCGCCTTCTTCTTCCTCCCGTGCTTCCTTCGCCATTCGGTGCATTTCGTAGGATTCAGGAATCCCTCCCGATCTCTCTTGCTTGCATGGGATCCTTTGCGGGGTGGAATGAGAGGTATTGGAGAACTCTAGATACTTCCCCACCGTGAGAACTACCGGGTTCCTGGACGCCTTTATCGAGTTGCTATCACTAGTCAGCGGATCTCCCATCCAGCAGAAACGCAGAGGGTGTCAGGGGCGGCCTCGATACTTCTCGTCTGAGCAACGGATCCGCATGCCCTGCTTGCACTTCCATTGGAGCTGGCATCAAGCAATAGCCAGTGAACTCAGCACACCTATCACCTACCTGTATTCCAACAGTCCTCCAGCGTGGAGAGGGGCAGACTTGATGTGTGTCAAACACGAGTGTCGGATCATCTGTCACTTGCTCGGGTTGAACGTCAATGACGCCCCTCGAGACCGAACAGAGCCTGTGGCCTTTACCTATAGTCTCGGTAACAGTCGGGGTGAACCGTCCCCCCCCCCCCCCCCTTCCCGTCCTTATTCGACACAAAGCACCTTTGCCCCTTTCCTTGAGCAGTCTCCCATGGCTTCCAACTCACAACGGGAATCGATTCCTCGTGTGTCCGAGCTCATCACGATGCTGCAATCTCGGAGAGGACTTCCCAAATCGTATGCCATCCAGGGTGCGCGTGACGGCAACATCCAACTGCTGAGGTGCTTTCCGCCTGTCCAGCCTGAGACGCGCTTACCAAGCCACTCCTCGAGATGGTGGTGAGCCCATATTCTATGCGACCCGCGGGCCGTCTGCGGACTCATCGCAGGTCCCCCGCCTGCATCCTTCGCGGCATCTTGGGTAGTAGTACGACATGGCTGTGTGTGCAAGGGGTGGTGACATGACCCCAAAGGCTGCCATCACCAACACGAGAAGCTCCGTCACCAGTCCCCTCCCCCCCAAGCCTCGTCACAAATTACGACGCAGCTTTGGTGACTGGAACATGCATTAGTGGGACTCCTGATGCGAGAGTTGTTTGTCTATGGCATAAGTACTGTACGAAAAGTGACTTCGAAGAGATCATTCCAAGAATTGTGTGGATGCATGGCTCCCCGACCTCGCCTCCACACCCCAAGAGTGTATAGATTGTGATATCACGCCAGGCAAGGGGGGGCGGAGGGGACTTCCGTCCATTGACGGTTGCATTGTGCACCTTGTTCCAGGCTGGGTTCATGCCGATGTGGTCTTGGTACGGTTATCACAAACCAGACTATTCCTACGGAAAGCCGACGACATCATGGGTTCCAGGGAGACATTGACCGCCAAGGATACCACAACCCTACTTTGGCGGAACAGTCGGTCCGTATACGGCCCTTTGACATCACGCCCCTGATGCCTAGAGGGTGTCGTGCTGTTGGTGACAGGCAACAGCAGCTGCAGATATCGTCCAGGCCATGTCTGTATGCCTAGTCAAGAATGACGAGGTCTTACACCCTGCCTGGCCCTCCTTCGCCCCGCGTAGTCTTTCTACTACCATTCATCTAAGCATCCTTGTCTGATGGTCACTTCCGGAGTTGACTGAACGACGGTTCAATAACACGAGAAGGAACGGCGGTCTGCAGACCTTGCTGACGGACATTTGTGTAAATGCCGGATGTTACAAGATCCTCCTTGCGGCCAAGACCACCTAAGTCGTGCCTAAATCACTGAATTCTTGAGTCGCCATCCTGAGCGGCTATCGGAAGAATGAGTGGTCGTCGGTACAATGGAGTCAGATCGGAGGTCCAACGAGGCGCTTATAGCAGCGAAATACGACCCCTGATTGGTCGCCAGCACCGCGCAATGCGACTTAATCACACCTCGCCTGCCTTGACCATGACGTTCCAACAATCAGCGCCTGCACCATGCTCGGCTTTGTTGGGTGCTCTTCTCCTTTTCCCGCGACAACCTTTCTCCAACGGCGACAAGGGCGCCTGATCGCGGCCTCGAGTTTCCATACCGCGATACTCGCCTAATCAGGTTTGAGTGAGCCCATAATCCTGGGCGGTGCTCGTGTCCAGCCGCCGTCCGCCGTCCGCCAACCACAACATGCTCGCCCTCTTGCGCAAGGGCGTTGGCGCGGCTTGTCACCGCTCGGCTTGATACAATTCTTGGACGGGTGCGGATGGGACACGCGCTGGTGAGCAACAGTTTGCAATCAGCCCCTGTCGATGCTGCCCAAGTCCCAAAGAAGTAGTTGCGAAGGCCGACTGCGAAGTGACGAGATGGCCCTGCCCCCTTTCCTGTTGCGGCCAGGGATGTATCTGGAATGATAGGCCTTGTCGACGGGCTATTACGGCGGTCTGGCTTCAATGCTAGTATCGAGAGACGCATACCCCTCATCGGTAAGAACGCAGGCCAAGAGTCTTCGTATTGATTGCGAGATTAGTTCGTCGCGACATCGGGGATATGAACCAAGGGGTTCGCAGCCAAGTTGAACCAGAGCCTATTGTTCACAAACATTCGGAATCGAATCAGTTCAGGCAAGGACCAGCTGGCCCCCAGCCATCTGCTCAACATTGGGCCTCAGCCTCCGAGGCAGCGGCAGCTTTGTTGAACAGCATTAACTCTACCCCCAGGTACCATTGTGCCTGATGACAAAGGGAGGGAAAGGGGCCAAGGTACGGCTTCAAAGCTAGCGGCAGTGTTAAAGAATCTCGCAGGCTCTTCACGAGTAGCCGTGATGAGGCAAATTCAGCATGTATTTCTTTCCATGTGGGAGGCAAATCCTATCCATAGATTTGCCGATGGAAAGTGAGGTGACCGGGACCCAGGGGCTGCGGCACCCCATCATTCGGGGTGATTGGCTGACCGACTGGCCATGTGAGATGGACTGCAGGCAGAAGTAGTGTTGGGGCGTTTGAAGAAGCTTGCCCAAGCAGACTGCCGGCAAGGATAGGCCGCACGCGAGGCCGCATGAGGGCGATGCGGTGTGTTGGATGCCATTAGGGCCAGATGGCAGGGTCTTCGGCTTGAATTTCAGTACCAGAAACCAACCCTACCCGACGGAAAGGGGCCACACGGCAACCCGGTGACCAGGCTCTCTTGGGTAGCGGTCAGTAGGGCCTGCAACGAGGATACATGACGTCCACGAGTTTGCTGCTCTTCTCGATTAGCCGGCTGGTCAAGGGGCCCGCCCCCCTTTCATCACATAGCGTACTAGGTGCTCAGGCGCACCCCTCACCTCGGTCTGCCCTTGATGCAGGAGCAAGCATTAATGGTGCGATTTACGAGGATTCGGGCGTGGATGAGGGAGTCGAGACACTCTGATAGCTCGGACTCGAACTTGGGAGGTGCCCACCGTTGTGACTATGCCGCATCGTGCCTTAGGAGTGAAGGCCGTTGGGAACAAGGACATGAGGCAGCGGTACGCCACGCCGATAAAGAACTCGAAGTCTTCTGTGCCGCATTGGGGGCGAGTGGGTAAAGTGGTGTGGACGTTTTGGGTAAGCCATGCCAGAGGAGATAAAGCTGTTGGGATTGGAAACGCAGCAGGAAAACAGCCGACATAGCCCGTGAGATACACGGTGGCCTTGCCCTTTAATTAGCTTGAAAGGTGGACGATGCATCAAGAGCCGTACCCAGTAGCTAGTTGAAGCCGTGGAGCCTAAGATCCGATCGGACGGGGGAGAGGCTCGAGATTAAAGGGTAACTTGTTTAGTATATGGACGTAAGGTATTGGACGATACTAACGTAGCGCGCCTCTAACTCGCCTGGTAAGTAGTCTCGATAGGCTCGATGAAGGTGACGAAGCGGGAAAGTAGCCTCTAGCTCGAACGGGCAAAGTGCTTCAAATGCCCTCTTTATCTGACAGTGGCTTTTGTCCCCATTCCTCGGAAAAAAGGTGCCTTGCCACGAGACACGAAAGCAAGAGTGCGGTACGTACTGGCTTGTCTAAGTTGACGACAAGAGAAGGTACAAGAGTGAGGCCTGTTGAGAAAGTTGACAAGGGTGAGCCACAAACAGGAGAAGAGGGGGAGGGAGGGGAAAGAAGAATATGAGAAACCAGAAGAAAAAAAAAACTATGAGAACGAACCAAACAAGAGGAAGTTGCCCAGAGTTGGTTGGTATTGCCTCATTCCAAGACTTTGTGCATAGATATACATACTGTGTGACAGGTGGGATCGTAGACCTAATACACAGTGCGCATCCACGCATTGCAACGGCATCTCCTTCCCCAGCTCCGTCGCGCATGCGCTTCAGGGCTCTCGTTTGCACATTGCTGCCGACCACGGCAATGACCTTGTGCGTTAGCTCTGAGCTTCTCCTTACCGATACGTATAGTGTGTAGTGTACATGTGCTCTTGGGTAGCGTCTGTTGCTAGGCCTCTTCATCGGCCCTGGCCTTCGATCCCACCCTCATCTTCTTCATCTTCGCAGATCCGGGCTCTCTACCCCTGCACTTACACAGGAATAAAGAATACCACACAACGGTCACGAATGGGCGGCCCCAACTGTGCCATGCTTGCTTTCGTCTGTACTTCCATCTGTACCAACTTCAGCCGACCCATTCGCTGGCCTCATTGGGCTGCCTGCGTCTTGGCTAGAGACCGATGCAGCCTGCAAATCTCGCCGTCATGCGCAGAAGCAACAAGAAAAAGAACTTCATGTGGAGGACGTAGCGGCTTGTTGTCTTTGCGTATCCCGTCACAGAGCCAAAGGTCAGCCGTCGACTCCACTCTTGAGGCGAACCCCCCTCCCCTGGTCGATGATGTCGCTTCCCGACTGCCACCAGCTAATTCAACGCCCGCTGTGCCTCAGGGCCTTGCATTTCACTGTAAGCACGAGAAAGCATGCTGGGGCTGTTCATCGACGGTGTCTCGATAGGATGGACAGTGCCGCGGCGCACCAAACCTTTTCCTACTCCATGCTAGCCCGGCCCCAGCCTAGGTAGCTTGAGGAGCCAACCCCACCAGGGGACTGACTTGACGTTGTTGACCTGGGCCCGGAACTTGACATGGGTTCGGCTGAAGTAGGGGATAGATAGCATCTGGCCAGGGACGTTGGCTGCCGTGGGCGTCGACGAAGACGTGGACCGAGGAGTCGATCGACCGTCTGCTTGGCTGGTTCGGTTTTGACTTGGACAAGAAAGGCCACAATCAAACACACTGCATGGGAGTGGCCGCTGCTCTGTCGGATGACACAGACAGAAACAAACCAGCGACTAGGGTACTCGTCCGAGCTCCCTGCGATGTTGGAAATACAGCAAAGCATTGACGGCCATATTTGGGAGATAGTCCTTGGACAGATACAAAGCATATCAAGCAATGGCCTTGCCCAAAAGGGACTAACAAACAGGCCTTAACGCGGATCCCCTGTACGACATCGTTGGGCGACCCACTCGACCTTGCGGCCCATCTCGACGCTTGACTGTCGGCTTGGGGATGCACCAAGACCAGCCCGCGAGATGTCTCTCGACGCCATCCGGCCATGTACAACCATGGTCGAGGTCCCGGGCTTGGGTCACCCCTCTCTACAGGCTCTCGTGCGCCTTCTCCCTACCTACCTAGGTAGCTGCCTATACACCTTGCATAGCGCTGGGAGAGCTCAGAGCTGACCACACTGCACGGCATGGCTCTAGGTACGCTGCACTAGGTACGTGGCTACATGCCCACGCCAAGCCATCCGCGGCCAGAATGACCATCGTTTTGTGTTCCCGTGTTCCCACGTTCTCCAAAGGGACCTCAGTCCGCCGTGCGGCAATGGGAAGAGGTGCACCTGCCTTGCCTATCTCTATCTGCCCTTCCCGAATACCCGTCACCAGTGATTTTAAACGGGGGGGAGGGGGTTGCCGCTGTCCGTCTTCGCCTTCTACTAGGTACCTACTTTCGACCTTTCCTTCCTTCTGCCATTCTCCTCTTATCCTTTCCCTTCTTCTTCTTTTCCTTCTCCTTCTCTCATTTCTCCTTCGTCTCCCGCTTATCCTATTCCTCGCTCCCAACGTCCTCTGAACCAACTCTACAAGGGTTGTCTTCTCGGCAGCCCACCCCGGCTGAAGACTCTTAAAGAAATCTCGTCCAACGTTGGGCCAACTCCCCGTGCCGACAAAACCAACTCTCTGGGTCACGCGTTGTCCATACAGTTTTTATTCCGGAATACCAGAGAACAAGGCATTGCGTAAACAGGCCCGTATACGCCCCCCAGGTGCATATTTGGGGGCCCTTCATTCCCGGGTGGATATCACGTCCAACAGCCATCTTTCTCCAAGCTCTGCGTGAAACCCTGGTCGCTCACCAACACAACGAGACAACACCCGACCATTACGTCTCTTTTTGAGCTAGCGTACGGGCTGTGAAAAAAACAAGAACAAAAAAACAGGCCTGCGATTTTATACATCCAGACCAACCATTTCCAATTGTGACTTGGAGGCACACGGGTGATCGTTAGTTAGCCTTGTGCGGGAGACGGAAAGCCAACGGCCTGGGCTGAGTCTTTCTCCACGGCCGTCAAATTCATCTCCACAACCCGCTGGGCAGCTTGTCGACCCCCCTCCTGCAAAGGGGCGGATCGAACAACCCATCTGCTCGGTCCGCACCCGCAGCCAGCATCTCTCGCAGGTACATTGACTTACCAGGTACAAGCGATTGCCATGGCCAGTTGCATCTTCTACATTGCATCCCTCTACCAAGTCACAGCCCTCCCTGCGGCAACTTCTACATTGCAAGACGCCGGACGCACCGACGCCTCCCGACTTGAACCTTCCCAACGCCATACACGCGGATAGATTGGCAAACAACCAACAGTCAAGCTGTGTCTATTTTCCATTTGACATCACCTGTGTGATAGCTTTCCAGTTGGACGCTCCATCCTCCCCCCCCCTCTCTCTCTCTTTCGCTTCGGTTGGCAGGTTTGACGATGGCAAACAAGTCAGCCCACTCCCGACAGTCAATTACAAGCCAATAACCAGAGTCTCGGATTCCTATCACGAAGAGATATAAGACGGAAGGCCTCTCCCAACTTTCAACTCTCGGAAAGAAACACTCTTCATCCAGACAGGACAACCACAGCGATAACCATAGGTACAACAACAATAACAACAACAACTATTACTACTACTACTACTACTACTACTACCATTACACCACGCACCACACTCTCCATCTCACGATCCATACTGAAACCCACAATCAGGGTCTCAACAACGAGCACGTTCATCGCGAGAACCTTCACAGCCCTCCTTTCCCCTCTCATTACTCATTGCTCTGAAGGGCCGCACTACCTACCACCTTATCATACCTACCGCCCCGAAACTGATAAGCAGCTACTCTGCACGCCGGAATCTTCCAGCTCGTGGCCAACCACACTTCCCAGAACACAGCTTCTTATCTCTTTTCCTCTCTCGGACCAAGGGGCCCTCCTTTCGATCAATATGTGCAGCAGACCTATCATCACCTACTCGTGTGGCCACGTCGAGGTCGGAGCGTCATGGGCTTGCGCCAGCGCCAAGACTTCGCGACCCTGCGCAGGAGTAGTCGACAAGCCCGAGTACAAGTCTATGCCGTGCTATACATGCCAGGCGAACGGACAATCGTAGGTCAGTTACAAGACTCGGCCTCTGCGATGTCTCAACTAACGGAAACGTTTCATCATAGGTTCGATAGCCCACGTAAAGTAGACTGGGGACCAAGGCAGAGGTTGTAAACACCATTCGTCGGGACTTCCCCGGATCATGATGCTCACGCCTTGGAGTTATCTTCTATTCTTCTTCCTCTCCTTCTTCTCTACGGCAGCATGATGCCGACGACCCCGGTAGGATACAGCTTTCAAAAGTATATCCTGGTTTCCATCGTTTTGTTCGTCAGCATGCCGAGGCTTTTCTGCTCGTTGCACTTTTTTTTTTCCTTCCTGTCTGCTTTGCGACAATAGGACGAAGAGAGATATCAAATACGGGGTTTCTTAGATTTCTCAATCCAGCCATCGAGTTTGCTGGTCGACACGCAGTCCGACAAACGATTTCTCTGTAGCTCTTTGTTTCGTGGGAACAATTCAATCATTCAAAACCGAAATCTAGTCCACTGATCTTTTGGCAAGTGACTTGCGGTAGACAGGCCCAATGGAAGCCGAATAAGCCTCGAATAGCCTCGTTAGAGCGCACACAAGGCACGCGTGTGACGGCAGTGCGACCCTTCATCAACGCCGCTACGTAGGCCCCCAGTCGGGCCGCTTCCAACATGGCTCGAGCTTTCGGACTCCAAGAGGCGTCGGTTCTCGAAATGGGGCTGGGGCGAAAGCCATGAAAATGCGGCCGAAGCGACGGCCTGATGGACTGTCGTGAATTTCGACAGGTGGTACGGCATGTGAACACGCGGGAACGGTCCGCCTGCAGACGCATGCCGCCTCGTCCAACGGCCAACGGCATGTCGCGTGGAGACAGATCTTTTCTCGCTCACTCACTTACTCTCTCTCTCTCTCTCTCTCTCTCTCTCGCCAATTTTTTTTTCTTAGCGGCCTCAGCAGAGTCGCACCCCCACTGTCGATATCCGAGAAAAGACGATCACGCAGACCACAAAAGCTTGCAAGGGGGGGTATGATCCTGGGGCAAGGATGAAGGCATCTTAACCCTTGGCCCCTAAAATAGTCCACCCTACTGCCCTTTTTTCTTAGGGGAGAGTATTTGTTGCCATTGTTCCTATAAAAACCCCCCTCCCCACCCGCGCGCGCGCGCTCGGAGCAACATGCTACGTTTGGGGACTCACGCCGGGAGGTGCGGCGTGAGGCTTGAAATACAAACAGCAGCAGTTTTCGCCGCACGGCGCATACGACTCCTAATAAGACCCAGCATGGGGATTGCGTCATGTGATGGCAAGCGAGGCAGGTGTGACTCGAGCCTCGGGCGCAAAATCATTGATGCGAGGGCGGCACGCGCGACAAGCGGGAATGAAGCATACCCCGGCGGCATAAACTCGCGTGCCTTGCGCGTCTTCAATAGCCTCTTGTCTCTCTTTCTCTCTCCCCCTCCCCGTCCTGTCCATCCACCATTTCACAGAAAGGGCAAGTTGTTCGCCTTTCGAATCCTCTCCCTCTTTTCAGGAAAGTGATGATTATGAGCAACAACTCAAACGTACGCGATGAAGGGTAGAGCCGCTCGAGACGACAGCGGGGCGACAATTCAAAGCAGCCGAGAACGAAGGCTAGTCCGGAACTGGCCTCAAGCCTGCCCCGTTTACGCACCTGTCAGATTTCACACCTCGGTCTCGGTAGGGCAGGCAAGGCAAGTATCTATGCCACCAACCCGATGCGACACTACATAGGTACCTAGGCATACCTAGTAGGCTACCTACCTAGATAGTTCGCGCTACGTTAGCGTAACGGCGGGGACTAAGGACGACCTTGTGCACCAATAGACGCGGATGAGATGAAATGGGATCGCATGGGAAGTCTTCTGCTTCCTTTCTCTCCCTCTTACCTCAGGTTATAGCGACAGCAAGGGTTTCCTATGTCTGTGCGTGCGTGTGTGTATCCGTACGTGCTTGTGCGTTTGTAGTAGTGTGTGTGCAACGAAGCCCTGCAGAAAGACCAATGGGGCAGGACGACGACCGATACGATATGAGAGGAACCAGGATCAGCGGGCAGTTTAGGAAGACCAACCAAAGGCAGCGACAGGCCATTGGCGCATTGGAAAAGTTGGAGGTCTTCTGGCGCGCTCTGGCTCGGCTCTCTCTCCCTCTCGTTTTGCTATGCCCATGATCCCGGGTACGACAGGGCAGCGCAGGACATGACAGGATAGGACACGCCCACCGGATGTAACCCGCCCTTGAATTCATGGCATCAACAAGAGAGCCATCCTCCCGAAAGAGGATGATGGTCGACTGCGTGGATACTTTTTCTGGTGAGAGAAACCTCCACACTCCCCCAAAAGACAAGGCAAGACGAGACAAGGTCAGGTCAGGTCAGGTCAGTCAGGGCAGGGCAGGGCAGGACAGGGTACGGCTAGAATAATAGGTAGAACAATGAGGAAGATGGGATGAAAGATGGGGTTGACGCGAGGAGACGAACTGAAGCAATAGTAGTAGTAACTTAGACGATCCCAGGGCAGCTCTACTAAGGTAAGGTACGTGCATGCAACCCCTGCCAGCCCTGGTCTGTCATACAGTCTGTTACGTTGGCAGCATTAGAAACCTATTTTTCTGTCTATGCGTTAGTAACCTACTAATACAACCCTATAAAAAACCATGCTTTTTAGCTAGTAGATTTAGAAATCTATATATCTAAATATTATGTAGTTCCTCTTTTAAAGTTACCTACTACTAATACTACTAATATTAAAAGTAAGGCTATTTAAACTTATATAAGGCTTTTTATTAGTTAATTTATTAGTAATTAATACCTTTTAGCTCTTTTATTATTTTAATTAAAAAATTATATAGATTATATTAATATATAGCTTTATTATCTATTATTATAGTATATAAGAGTAAGTAAGCTCTAAAGTTTATAATATTCTTACTTTAGAGACTTATATAAGGCTTTTCTCTTTTTCTATTAATTTATTAGTTAATTAATAAAATCTTAGACTTTAATATTTTAAAGAATACTATAAGGTTTATCTTAAGAAATAGCTTAATAGAAATAAGAATAAATTAGTTAAACCTCTCTAATGTTACGACCCGAGAATCTGTTGGTGACTAGTGCAGCCTGAAGGACCCCAGTCAAAACCACCAGACGGTGAGACACTCAAGATGCAGGAGTGCGGCACAGCCAACGGAACGGAAGAACTAGGGAAGGTCACGTGATGGATCAACAGGATCGATGGTGATCCAAACTGATCCCCCACCAGGGATCAGGACCACGGGATACTGATCCTACACCAAGGATCAGTAAAGGCGAATAATGATCCAGGAATACATAATAAGATATAAGGACACTCATTCCACTTAGATAGATTACCTTCTATAGCTCTTCAGCAATCAACTTGTGAAACATCTTCGGATAACTTTCAGACTCCTTTCATCTGCTTATCTTTGCGATACTCCACCGCGAGCTATACGAGCTACTCAGACTATCGACTACCCGACTGATCACCGAGTGATCGATACGCCAGCAAAGACACCAGCAAGCACCGACACTGTTAATTACCATCGCAGCCTCAGCTATACTTTAGCAGAAAACCCACTGTCAGGAATCTGGCCGTAACACTTTGATTGCTCCTGTTAGTAAGTTGACCCTACGATACTAATTAACAGTAACCACGATGTCTTCTCCAAAGACCCCATCATCCTCGAGTGCTCCCAAGACTCCCAGGTCTCTGGACCAGGAGCTCGCTCAAGCCATGGACCTCGATGAACCAGCGATACCCGACATCAAGTTCGATGAAGATGGAGAAGCGGTCCTCACCACGGACTAATACTTGGCTATACGCAAGACAGTCAAAAAGAACGCCAAACGCAACAAACAACTGGCTGAAATTGTCAACAACAATGCAGCCCAGGTGGAACAACTGAAGAACGCCAACAATTACGACCTCACCCAGATGCAAGCCATTATTAACGACACCCTTGCTAAGCTAGAGGCCAAGAACGACGAGGCCATCAAGCTGGGACACGAGGTCAAAACCCTTCAAGGTGCTGCCAACATCATCTCGACCCCTGTGGAAGGACGAGACAAGCTCAAGCTCAACTCCCCTGGAACCTACGACGGAACCAGTGGACAACTGAAAGGATTCCTGATTCAAGTACGCACCTACCAGACCTTTCACGCTACCAACTTCCGCAACGAAACCGAGAGAGTCATCTATGCCGGGACGTTCCTCCGTGGCAAGGCACTCTCCTGGTTTGAGCCGTTCCAGGAAGAATTCCTCACGAACAACGGGGACCTAAACGTATGCTCTTATGAAACCCAGTCGATCTTCGGAAGCATGGCAGGCTTCGAACAAGCCCTCAAGTCATTGTTTCAAGATCCCGATGAGAAACGACAAGCCGAGCGAGACCTCGCTGCACTAAAACAGACCAAGGCAGCCTCGCACTACGCAGCCGAATTCTGACGACTCGCTGCCAGGCTTAACATCACGGACGAATCCTTGATTTTCATGTTCTACCAAGGACTCAAGGAGGATGTCAAGGACGAACTCGCTAAGATCGTCAACATTCCAGAAGATTTCCTCGGATACATCAAACTCGCCGTTAAGATTAACACCTGTCTTTATGAATAACGCAAAGAGAAAGGCGAAAACCGACGACCTAATGCTAATACGAGCAAATGCTATGCCTAGGGACCAAAGAATCCTAACCACCACTGGCAGAACAAAAACAACAACCAGTGGCAACCCCGAAACCAGCCCAGCACGTCCTACGGACACCATGCAGGACCCATGGATGTCAGCGTGGCCAGGAAGCAAGAAGGCCGGCCACCGCGAGACACCAAGACCGTCAAGTGCTACAACTGTGAAAAAATGGGACACTACGCCAGAGACTGCCGACAACCAAAACGACTCCAGAACAAGGCACTGGCTGAGGGCAATTGACAAGCAAACATCGCCCGAAGAGAAACCCCACACCCACAACTCTCATAGACCGCCTACTACGACGACAATTACCTTGCACATCAGGGTAGCAAGGAGCAAGCAGGCTGGTACCCCAAGGAGCCCAAGGATAAGACTGTTGCAGTAGGCCAACAAGCACTGAAGACACCAACCACATCGCAAGCCATGAGTGTCGCTCGGGAACTCAAACAACAAAACCAGGACAAGATCATGCAATTGATCCAGGCCCGGGAGGCCACGAAACTCAATCAAAACAAGACACCGCAAGAACAAGCTGTCGCAAACATGATCAAAAAACGCCTACAAGAACGCATCAAGGCGCAAGGGAACCCTGTATGACAACTAGAGCTTGAAGAGGAACTCCACAAGGCTATCAGGGAAGACGCTGTCCATTCCTAAGGAAGACCCAAACAGGTCATCACCAGAACCCTCGCAGTGGCAAGAAAAGGGAAGAAAACTGCCTTCTCTCCCCCACGACTCCGCTACCGCGAAGCAACACCCAAGAGCACCATCGAAGTATGGGGGACTAGCTCTGACCAGGAGGAAGAATCAGAACCCTCTCTGGACAAATTCATTCCGCCAAGCAAAATGGAACGACGGGTAGCTGAGCAGCTGATTGAGATGAGTCGTGTAAACCCACCTGTTACCGAACGGACTGGCACGAACCAGCATATTCAAAATTGGGCAAACGACATCCCATCCTCATCACTCTTGCCTACAACAGACTATCAATACGACTCTGACGAACCCTTAGCAACTCAGACCTACGTGGACTTCCGGGAAGATCCACTCGTCATCAAGACAGAGGAAAAAGCACGAAAAGGAAGACGACCGGAAATCAGCAAACACAGCAACGAACAAAAAGTGTACTTCTACGGAACAGAAGACACCGACCTCAAGTGCTACCCAGTAACACCAACCAGAGAAGAACCCATGTTTGGAGATGACGAACAACTTGACAGGAAAGATCCCCTACACCACAAAGTATTTTAAGCAGACTGCATTTATGACAACTGCTTAATGCATCAACTAAAGAAGAGAGAATACTCTTTCTTTCCACGACGACGCAACAACGAACCCATTCCTAAGGTTTACAAGAACCATGAAATCAGTACGTGGGAAGTCAAGGAATACTACCAACTGTGGCTTATCCTACAACCAAGCCCAAAACACCCCATGCCATGTGTCAACTACCTCACGGGACACTGGTCCAACTGCCTATTCGACAAGTGCACGCGCTACTACAAAGGAAAAGCACGAGCATGGAGAGAACAAATCAAGGAAGCCCCCAAGGAGTCGAAAAACTCCCCACGCCGCCTGTGAAAAGGGCACCGACAGCTAAGAACGACACAAAAACCCTTTACGCAGCAACCAAGGGAGATGATAGCCACATCATCCTCACCATTTTGATCAACAGCTGGCCCACTAAGGTCATGATTAACAGTGGAGCACAAGCTAACCTCATCTCACCCAGGGTGGTGAACAAACAAAGCATCGAATGGGTATACAAGGAAGACCCATACACCCTACAGACGGTCGAAGGAGCACAAGTTCAGTACGGCGGAGGGACCGTTGATAAGGAGACTGTACACCTCCCTTCGGTAATCCATGGCTGATGCCAAGAACTCAACTTCGATATCACCGACTTAGGGACCACGGATATGATTCTGGGAATCCCATGGCTACGAGAATACAACCCTGACATAGACTGGAGAACAGGCCAACTCCGGTGGAGAGATTCAGCTACGAGGCAGCGTTGCACGCCGCAACCCCTGAATGAACTCACGCGACTAAGAAAGTACGTCGCTTATATCAAAAGGATCGAACCTGTGCAAGACCAGAGTTCCGCATCCACGAAGATCACGAATGCGCCAGACGGGCAGGACAAACGAAGCCTTGAGGAGGATCGGCTTCGATCGATACCTCTCGAATACCAACGATACACCAGACTGTTTGCCGAAGAACTAGAAACAGGACTACCAGAGCATGGACCATATGATCATGAGATCCAACTGCTAGAAGGGAAACATCCCAAGCTCGAGCCAATCTATGGACTCAACCCGACAGAACGAGAAGCGCTTGACAAATGGCTGGACGAAAACCTAGCAAAAGGTTACATCAGACCATCAGAATCACCAGCAGGATACCCTATCCTATTTATACCCAAGAAGAACGGAAAACTACGACTATGCGTCGACTACCAGAAGCTCAACGACATCACGAAGAAGAACAGCTACCCACTGCCGCTTATCTCAGAGTTACGAGATCTGCTGCATGGAGCGAACTGGTTTACGGCACTTGACCTCAAAGGCGCCTACAACCTCATTAGAATCAAGGAAGGAGATGAATGGAAAACGGCATTCCGAACACGCAGAGGACTATTCGAGACCCTCATCATGCCTTTTGGACTCACCAACGCACCTGCCACATTCCAAACAATGATTAATCACGTACTCAGGGAGTATCTTGATATCTTTGTCGTCTGCTACCTCGACGACATCCTCATCTTCTCCAGAAACCTCGAGGAACACAAAGAGCACGTACACAAGGTGCTTAAGAAGCTCCAGGAAGCAAAACTCCTAGTCGAACCAGAAAAGAGCGAATTCCACACTCAGAAGGTTGACTACCTCGGATTCACCATCACACCAGGAGAAATCCGAATGCAAGACAAAAAAGTTGAAGCAGTCAGGGACTGGCTAACGCCTACCAACGTCAAGGAAGTACAATCATTCCTCGGATTCGTCAATTTCTACCGACGATTCCTCAAAAATTATGCAACCTACGTCAGAGGATTGCAACGACTCACACACAAGGATACGGAGTTCAAATGGATAGAGGAATGCGACAAATCCTTTAACAGAGTCAAAGAACTTGTCACATCCAAACCGGTTACCAGGATTCCAGACCCAGACAAACCCTTTGAGGTTGAGACCGACGCCTCGGACTTCGCAATGGGAGGACAACTCGGACAACGAGACGAGGAAGGACGACTACACCCATGTGCATTCTACTTGAAAGCATTCCACGGACCTGAGCTGAATTACCAGATCCACGACAAAGAACTTATGGCAATCATTGAAGCATTCAGAGAATGGAAGCCTCATCTGTCAGGAACAAAGCACCAGGTGATTGTGTACACAGACCACAAGAACCTCGCACACTTCACGACCTCCAAGGTCCTAAACAAACGACAGATTCGATGGTCAGAATTTCTATCCGAATACAACTTCAAGATCGTCTATCGCAAAGGAACAGAGAACGGAAGAGCCAATACTCTAAGCCAACGACCAGACCTCGAAGTCCCAGTACCAGAGGAAACATAGGTTATCCTCAAGCACGATAAGAACGGTGACATCGTTCCAGCGCAAAAACTCATCATGATCGGCACACGCGTCAATACCAGCACGACTGGCAGAATGACGGATGACCAGATACGCGAGATACATAGCGCTAGAGCACATGGACACCAAGGAGTAACGAAAACGTTCAAAAGAATTCGACAACACTACGACAAACGAGTCACACGAGAACAAGTGGCTTCAGCAATCAAGGACTGTGAACTATACAAGAAAAGCAAGAACAGCCCTCACAAGCCATATGGGCACATTCAACCATTGCCAGTACCTCCAGAAGCATGGCACTCGATCTCTTTGGACTTCATCGTCAAACTACCTAAGTCAAGAGAACCACTCACGAAAACATGGTACGATAGCATCCTCGTTATCATCAACCGACTCACGAAGTACGCCTACTTCATTCCATACCTCGAAGCCAGCACGGCTGAGGACCTCGCATATACCTTTCTCAAGTATATCATCAGCAATCACGGCTTGCCAAAAGAAATTATGTCAGACAGAGACAAACTGTTCACTTCTAAGTTTTGGAAATCACTGATTTCGCAACTTGGTTCAGACCACAAACTGTCTACCTCTTTCCATCCGCAAACCAATGGACAAACAGAAAGAATCAACCAGATACTCGAACAGTATCTCCGATGTTATGTCAACTACGACCAAGACAATTGGGTACCACTGCTGCCTATGGCCCAATTCGCCTACAACAGTGCTATTGGAGAAAGCACTAGGAACTCACCATTCTACCTGAACTACGGATTCGAACCTACCGCCTATGGAGAACCTCGCGAAGGACCACGAGCACTGAAAGCTGTGGCCGACATCAACAAACTCAGAGAAATTCAGAGCAAAGCGGCCCTGGATTTGGAATTCATCAGACAACGAATGAAGAAATACGCCGACCCTTCAAGGATTGAGGGACCAACCTTTGAAGAGGGGGATAGCGCGTACCTCGCACGCCGGAACATCAAAACCAAACGGCCCAGCAACAAACTCGACTACAAAAAACTAGGACCTTTCAAAATCCTATGAAAAGTCTCAAATGTCAACTATGAACTCGACTTGCCAGACACGATGAAAGTTCACCCAGTCTTCCACATCGCACTGCTCGAACCAGCACCGCGAGGATCAAACACAAACGACTACATCATCGTCGAATCGAACGAACCAGAGTACAAAGTCGAACGAATCATCGACCATAGAAACCAAGACAGACAAGAAGAATACTTGGTTAAATGGAAAAACTATGGACATGAAGATAACTCATGGGAACCAGTTAAGAACCTCCAACATTGCCAGATAGAGATCCAACGATACCACGAGAAGGACTCAGTGGACCCAGATCTGCGAACTCAGGACCCACCCCCAGTGAACTCCAGTCGACCACGTCGCCAGCACCCCAGGCGGCCAAGTCGTTTTCAACTCTAGCCTCCATCTCAGCCACCTCGCGATCCTTGGCCTCCAACTCATCCAAAGATTGCATACCCCGACGAATCAACTCCGAACCTCTCTCCTTTAGGAAACGCTTCTGCTTCCGCAGGCGGGACAAGCGACCTAACGCGGTAGCAAGCTGAGTCTGGAGAATCTCCATCTCCTCCTCCGCTTTCTGCTCTTCCTCTTCCACTTTTCGTTGCTCCGTCATGCAACGATTCACTAGGGAAAAGATCAATGAGTCGCAGGAACGACGGAAAGAAGGAACACTCACAAGCATTTGCCACGTTGTTTCCATCACACTGGGTGCGACCAGAACGAATGCACTCGCCACATCGCGACGACTCTTCGGCCATTTTACAGACCTTGTTCGATTTAAAACAATAAGTGCAAGGCATAACGTCGACTCCGTGGCGCTTAACCGCTTTGGCAAGGGAACGACGTTCGCGGGTTTTCTGGGAAATCTCGGAATCCGCTTTTCTTTTGCTCACGCGACCAGACATGGTGTCAGCATCATTAAGGAAGCACGATTGACGACTCCCCAACCTGGGAGGAACCACCTACTTATAGCGACCTTGGGGACAAGGCCTTTCGGGGGGAGACCTGATGTTACGACCCGAGAATCTGTTGGTGACTAGTGCAGCCTGAAGGACCCCAGTCAAAACCACCAGACGGTGAGACACTCAAGATGCAGGAGTGCGGCACAGCCAACGGAACGGAAGAACTAGGGAAGGTCACGTGATGGATCAACAGGATCGATGGTGATCCAAACTGATCCCCCACCAGGGATCAGGACCACGGGATGCTGATCCTACACCAAGGATCAGTAAAGGCGAATAATGATCCAGGAATACACAATAAGATATAAGGACACTCATTCCACTTAGATAGATTACCTTCTATAGCTCTTCAGCAATCAACTTGTGAAACATCTTCGGATAACTTTCAGACTCCTTTCATCTGCTTATCTTTGCGATACTCCACCGCGAGCTATACGAGCTACTCAGACTATCGACTACCCGACTGATCACCGAGTGATCGATACGCCAGCAAAGACACCAGCAAGCACCGACACTGTTAATTACCATCGCAGCCTCAGCTATACTTTAGCAGAAAACCCACTGTCAGGAATCTGGCCGTAACATCTAAGCTTTAAAGTTTATAATATCTTAATATTATTATTACTACTCTTAACTAAATAAAATAAAAGCTTTAATTAAATAAAATAAGAGATTATATATCTAATCAAATAAATATAATAATATTAAAGCTAAAAAAGAATAAGTAAAGAAAGATAGTATAGATACTAGAGACTTTAAAAGATAAAATAGATACTAAAGTTATTAAATAAATAAGCTATAGTTTATATATAATTTAATAATAATAATATTAATATAAATTAATAGAGAAAATAAAAGTATATATTCTAAATAAAATAAGTTATATAAAGTTAGAGATATAATAATTATAAAAGTTATTAAAGCTTTTTATATATTATAATAACCTTAGTTTTAAAGAAATATAAGATTTCTTTTTTAAATAATATACCATTAATATTTATAAGTTAATAATTAATTAATAGCTTTAAGATATTAAGTAGTTATTAAAATCTATTTATATTATTATTACTTAGAAAGATAAGAACTTATAGTATACTTAGGTATATACTATCTAATAATATTACTTAGAGTAATTAATCTTTATTAATAAGTTAAGTATAAATAAATAAATAAGTATCTAAAAGATAAGTTAAGTATTAAAAAGCTTAGTACTTTATTATAAAAATAAACTTAAATATAAGTAATAATATTAGATCTTATTAACCCTTATAATAAATAGGATTTTTAATATATTAATATACTTAAGTATAACTAATAGTAATAGGTTTATAATATAGATGTAAGAGAGAGTATTACCTAAGTATAATACCTTTCTTATAATAAAGTTAGTTATTATAATAGATAATATTAATTTTTATTATTAATAAGATATTTAAAAGATATATAAATTAATAAGTATATACCTATTATATTTATTATTATACTTATTTAATTTTAATCTTATTAAAGAGGTATTTAGTAATCTTAAGAAGCTTCTTTATAAGTAGTATTTTATTTAAAATAGAAATATAGAGAATATATAAAACTTTAAAAAGCTACTTTATAACTTTATAGTAGAGGTTAGCTATAAAATAAAATAAATAGAGAGTTACTTTTATTATTTTTTATTAACTTTAATAAAATATAATATATATGTAATAATAAAAGATTAATTAATAATAATATAGTTATTATTAATAAAAGTAAAGTTAAAATTATTTTTATAGTTAAAAAAGTATTATTATTAAGGTAGTAATAAAAGAAAAAAATATATATTATTAATAATTAAAAGAAATCTTTTTTAGTAATTATTTATTTAGCTTTATTACTTTATCTATTACTTTACTCTTTACTAACTTTATTATATTATTACTTATTACTATTATATAACTTTATTAATAACCTATTATCTATTACTTTAATTAGATTTTTAACCTTATTACTATATAATCTATTAATACTAAAGGTATTATTATTATTATCTTTAAGGTATTAGTTATATATAGATTAAGAAACTTATTAACTTGGATAGAGAAATAAAAAAGAAATAATAGTTAGCTATAAAAATAAAGATATAAAGAGGTTAGTATTATAATAGTAATAATTAAAGTAAAGTTAGCTTATTATATCTTTTATTTTTAAGGTTACTTGTTTTATAAGTAGTAATAGTAGTAATAGGTAATAAATTATTAACTTTACTACTAGTAATATTTAATATAATATATAGTAATTTACTTTATTAATTAAAAATAATAGAATTATATCTATATTTATAATACTATTATATATAGATAAAAGTCTTAATTAACCTTTATACCTAGTTAATAAGAATAATAGGTATACCTTTCTCTTTATATTACTCTTTTATTATATATTAGATTACTCTTAGACTTAATAATAAGCTCTAGAGTTACTTAATTATTTTATTAGTATTACCTTTATATTATTAATATTACTTTTTAACTTTAATAAACTAACTAGTAAAATCTTTTAGCTTATATAACTATATTATAGGTAATTACTTACTATACTATAGTAATAATAATAATAGTACTAGGTTAATACTTCTTATTATATAAAAAGTCTATAATAGTTATAGTAATAATAGGTTAATTAGTAGTTAATAATACTATAGTAAAAGAGATAGCTAACTTTAGTATAATTATTAATATAGTAACTAGAGGTAAGGGCTTTTCTTATTACTATTAAATAATAAATTAATTATTATATTATTAATAGAGTTATTTATAATTAATAATATTACTATAATAGCTAGATTTTTCTCTCTTTTAACTATAGTTATAAAAAATAAGTTAGTAACTTTATCTTTTATTATTATTATTAGTATAATCTTCTTTATATATTACTAGCTAATTATAATTAATAGACTTATTAGTAAGCTTTTTAAGCTTATACTAACCTCTTAATAAAGTATTACTTCTTATTATATCTCTATATTCTTTATAAGTAACTTATAATAAGTTTTATCCATAATAAAATATTAATTAATATTACTATTACTATAGATATAATTATAATAACTTACTTAATTAGTATATTAATAGTATTTTATTAGATCTTTTTAGAGGCTATGAGAGGTAAAAAGGTTAGAGATAAGAGATAAGAGATAAAATAAGATATATATTGTTTTAATATAATAGAAGAGCTTTTTATTTACCTTGCTTTCTAGCTAGATATAAGGGATATAACGGGTTTATTTATACTTATTTTCTATATATTCTAAGAATTTCTTAGATATTCTAGGTTATTATCTAAAACACCTCAGTTATATAGTTTATAACTATATTCTTATAGGTTGTTGTCTAAAATATCTTAGTTATATAGTTTATAACTATATTCTTATAGGTTGTTTTCTAAAATATCTTGCTTATATAGTTTATAACTATATTCTTATTTCCTAGATTTCTCCTTAGATAGATAGTTCTTGCTTAAAGGAACTATTCTTTATATATAGATATCTTATGTATTTATAATATATAAGCGTTTTCTAAGTAAATATATAGTTATCTAGTATATATAGTATATATAGTACTATTAATACTGTATTATATAATTCACTTTGTTACTATATATACTATCTTTTATATATAGATATAAGGTATTTAATCCTTAATATCTAATAGATCTTATTATATATCTCTTTTTATATCTTTCTCTTAATTAATTTTCTCTCTTATTAAAGTTATTACTATTTTCTTTAGCTTATATTTTAATAGTTAACTATTATAATTAGTCTAAGTATTATTATTATTATTATTATTATTATCTTAGTTACTATAGTTTTATTAGTTATTATAATTATTATATTCTTTATTATGAGACTTTAATTTTACATATAATATATTATTTACTACTAAATATATTTATTTTTATTATACTATTTATTGTATATTAAATACTAATATAATTAAACTAGTATTATATATAAGATCTATATTAAAAAAGATTTCTTAAGTCTAGTAATCTAATTTATTAAGTTAGAGATTAAAATTACTTTATAGTAAGATTAGCTATTTTCCTTTTTTTATAGTAAAGTTATTATAGTAATAAATAACTTTTAATATCTTAGTAGTTACTTACTTTTTACTAAACTTTATACTTATTTATAACTTTAAAAGTTAGTATTACTTACTAAGTTATATTTAAATATATTTTTTTATATCTCTTAATATTTACTTCTTTTATTATAACCTTATTATTATTATAGCTATTAATTAACTTAACCTCTATATTATTTAAAAAGTCTAGATTAATAGTATTAATATAATATTATTAAATTAAAAGCTAAAAATAAAATAGATATTTACCTTAGTAAGTAGTAATAATAAGTTAGCTATTATAGTAATAGCTTATTACTATTATTATAATAGTAATAATATTTATAATAAAATTTTAAAAAGGTTAAAATCAAAAATACTTATTATATAAGCTTATTATTATTATTATTATTATTATTATTATTATTATTATTATTATTATTATTATTATTATTATTATTATTATTATTATTATTATTATTATTATTATTATTATTATTATTATTATTATTATTATTATTATTATTATTATTATTATTATTATTATTATTATTAACTTCTTAAGTAGTTTTATAATATAGCTTTTTATAATAATTCTATAACCAATTATAAACTAATTAGTTATTATATTTCTTATTAATAATATTTTAATACTTAATAATACTATATAAGTAGCTTTATAAGCTTATATATTATTAGCTAATAATATTAATAATTCTATTTTTTTATTACTAGAGGTATTTAATTCCTTCTTTTTAGTAGTATATTAGTAATAATAATAATAATAATCTCTTAAAGTTATTTATAACTATAATATTTATATAAAAGTCTATAGTATATAGCTACTTAATAGGGTAACCCCCCTGCGCGGCCCTAACTAGGGTAGTGTTAGTAATAGTGTTTCTAATACATGGACGGAAAAATAGGTTTCTGATGCTGCCAACGCAACAGACTGTATGGGCCGGGAGATTGATACGAGGCGTGTTAGTCGGAAAATGCACGGAAAAGCAGAAACGACACCCTCCCTCACCCCCCTCCCTCGTCCCCTTCCTTCCCTGTCGGTTCCTATTGTCGTGCCCATCTTTCCCTCGTTCTGACGGCAGACGTACCGCACCTTCCACACCGGCCTTCCTCACCTTGGCTCACCCCTGCCCTAGGTACCTAGGTGCCTGACAGGAAACTCCAGGGAAGCGACCCCTGCCCTGGTCTTCTTTCGAATCTCGGTAGGGGAAAAGGGCAGTAACGGGTCAAAGCTCGGATGAAATCACATTCCACCGGTGACCGGGAACGCGAGAGCGTTCACATTTCCGTTTGACTTGACCCCCCCAGCACCTGCCATGTTAGCATCGCTCCAGGTACCTGGAGTTAGGAGTACGGTGACCAGGTTTTTGGAAGGCCCATCTCGGGGCTAGTCTGGACGACCGTTCTTCCTTGTTCCCCCTCCCTCCCTGCCTCTCTCTTGCCGTACACTCTGCGACTCGCATCCTTGTATTATCTGGTCTAGGTAGGTCTCAGAGTCAGAGAGGTGGGAGGGGAGGTGGAAGACAAGACGAACGACGTGTCTGTCAGTGCTTGCCTTGCCGCGTCTGCTCTCTCACCTCAACGACGAGAGATATGGCATGTTCCGTACGCCAGAGAGACCGAGGTAAGGCAGACAGGGAGGTACATACCTAAGATACGCATGCACGAACGAACTACCCATCTACTTTATGCTTGTATTCTAGTACCACCGCACCGTACCGCACCGTATCATACCTAGGTAAGATCTGCAATCCCTGCCTGCTTGTCTGGCCGACAACATGCCGCACACCTCCACCGGATGTCAACAGGACGAAAGCATACGAAAACAACATGCACTCTATTACATAGAATCGTGCCCGCACCCGCACACACACACACCCCCCTTTGACATTGCTATACTGCCGCTGCCCACACAGGTCCAGAACACGCGACATGGCCATCCGCAGGGGCCTGGCTTCTTCGCTATCCGCTACCTTGTGCGACCTCTACTCTCACCAAGAAACAGCCGTGATGTCCATCAAGTGGTCTCGTTCCCACGTCACAGCGTCGACATGTCGACGTTGGGTTTCGGGGTTTCCCCTTCCCCGTCAAGTAAGCACTGCTTCTTACCAAACTCGCATTTCACTGGCAGTTGGATTTGGACCGGGGACCCAAGCGAGCTCGGTAAAATGTGCTTCCAGGGGTGGTTGTCGCGAGAGACTGGGTGACCGAGATGCGAGCGGGTTTCCTGATCTGCTTCCTCCGCCAGTTCAACAGATTTTTGCACCAAAAGCGGAGCTGCACAGTCTGTCAAGGGCTCAAGCCAGCGGAAAATGGAGGGGAAGAGTGAGGGGGACACACGAGATGGACAGACAGACGATATCCGATGGGCGGCAGCCACGACGACGGGAACCCCGACCCGTCCGCCTCGCACTGACCATCCCGCGGTTCCTAGGCTTTCATATACCGAAATGCCGACATTTAGCAGACGGGATAAGACAGCCGCAAAGTTTGCCCAACAACCCCGAAATAACCAAACGGTAAGAATAACAACCGCAAGTTTGTGCCGTTGTTTTCCAATGATTTCCCGTCCGAACATATTCCTCACTGGCGTCTTCCGACTGCCTGACCAGTCAGCATGCCTACAAAGCATGAGCACAAACACCTTCACGCCTGCCCCGTTCCATGCTGTCATGGCCGAGCAGTGACACACCACGGCTACACGCAGACGAAGCAGCCAGGGGCTGTGTCCATCTGTCCATCTTCAACGGCTTGGCCAGCGTCCTTCCGCTCATTGTGGGTCGTCGGCCGCCACCGGCACACCCTCCCCCTTCCATGCGCTCAAGCATGCTGACAGGCCCATCGCGCCCGCCTGTCCGGTCGGCGGCTATGCACATCGCTTCAAATCTGCATAACACCAATCATGGGCATCGAAAAGGTTCACAAACCTCCTTCATTGTGCTGCGACGCTGCACTTTGGCCTACATATTCCACAGCTCATCAACACGGCTGAACGCCGTCGACCTGCAGAGGGGTAGCCCGCGACGCCGCGATATCCCCGTCCCCCCCTCCTTCCACGCTTCATAAGTTCATCAATCCTGGTGTCAAAAGGCTAAGCAAGCCGGACCCTAGCAAAACTCTTACTTCACCAGACTGACCCCAAATCAGCGACGAGGAGCGGAATTGAGCCCGTAACCCGGCTGCTGGCGATGAACAGCGAGGGTGGCACGGTTTGCCGCTGATCCCCTCCCCCATGCGTTTCTCGTCTGCCTTGTCCCGCCTCCTTCGCATGGGTCCATGCCCAGATGGTGGAAGGACGAGAACGGCAAGAAAGGTACGCATACTCTACAGGAACCCCAGGCCGCGGCAATCCTCCGCCCCCATCCGCGAGCCTCTCCACTCGACTTGCCTAATGCGCCGTACTATGTCAGGGGTATGGCCTGCCCTTGTGGTGTACATGATCGATCTTTGCGGCCCACGGTTCGAAGGTTTAGCGCTTCGTCCGTGTCTCCCGACGACAGCTTGGGGTCCCCACCCTTGTGTGACCGGCGGACTAATTGACGATGAACTCTTGAGAGCAGAGAGCAGAGAGCAGAAGGCGGACACACAGTGTTGGGTTGACAACGCGCGAAACCGACCCACGGTGAATCCCCCGACGCTCGCTGCCTTTCTGTTTATTCATCTCCTTTCTTTTGAGTCATTGTTCCCCTCGCAAAAGGTAAAGGCCCGTTTTCTATTGAGGGCCCCTGTTCGCCGGCTCCGGCTCCCGTGGCCCGTTGACCGGGTTCTTGTAAGACCCGAGACCAACGCGCAGAGCAATAGTTTGTCCCTAGTTCAGCGCAATTACCTACGGAGCCCACAATTGGCTCTATATGCAGTAGTCGGCATAGTCGGCAAGAGCGTCACGGCCGAAAGTGCTCATCATTGGAACAAAGAAGAAAGGCGAGGTAAAAACTCTGGGGAGGAAATGGCGCAGGGCCGGATGTGTCTGTCCATCGACCACGGCCACGACGGCTGAGCTTGGTGGCCTGACTGCTTTAAGAAACCAACCAATCAAGCAGGGCTTTTATTCATTTCACTTCTCTGCACCTCGACAAGCCAACGCTCCACGTACCCGGTTGTGGCATAAGGCAGCCTGTCTTCATCTCGTTTCTCCCCTCAAAACCGCACTAGGAGTGCCGCACGTCCATGCATGTGCGCATATTGGGACCAAACACTTCCAAGAGGCGCGCCTTGGCGTCTTGACGCGCCCAGCTCAAGGGCACCCACGAATCAGACAACATGCCCTCGATGGCTTGTTGGTACGGCCTTGCAAGCGAGCAAGCATTCGCTTTACCACCCCTCACTGCCCTCATCGCCACCGTCATCGCCAAACTGTAACCACCCAAGAAACTTGCATGGGCTCTTTGCCTTTCACTTCGTCGATGCAACTACAACGCCAACCACACAGAGGCCAGAATCAAATTGCCCTACCCTATGTATGGGGCGATGACTCGTATTCTTTGAGTTGTCGCTGATGTGGTGAGACCAGGGTTTACGAGATGGAGAGGGAAAAAAAAAAGAAGAGGGGCCGTTCGGAAGAGGAGTCCAGGAAGACGCGTCTTTTGCGCATACGGTATACCCATGATACCCATGGACCATGATCCGTCTTGCAGAGGTTGGATCCTCCCCTGATCTCCAGAAAGACCGGATGTCCGTCTCCGCCTTTGCATCACTTGTTTCTCACCTGACGGACCAGTTCCCCTCCCCGTCTCTGTCCAGAATGGGTCACATCCACTTGGCTGCCCTGCCCGGCTGCCTATCCGTAGCGCAAGGGAAGGAACAACAAGGCCTTGCAACAAGACTCATGCCTGGGAAAGAAGAGGGGAAAAGAAAAGAAGCTGAGACCAACTTGATGCCTGCTCAAGGTACGGGTGGCGCCGCTGTCGCTCGCGCCGCCCGTTTCCTTGAGACTTTACCCCTTCTTCGCTTTCTTGCCGCGCCCGTCTACCCCCCCGCTCCCTTCCCATTGCGTTTTGGCCAGGGGGCTTTTTCATTTTTTTCCTTTCATTTTTTTAGGGGGGGCGGGGGTCCCCGGGAAAATGCAATCTTCCTGTGACGTGGGCCCTTTGCTCGAGGTGATTTGGCAGAGCCGTCTTGTCTGACCCGTGGAATCGGGAAGCAAGCAGGAGGTGCCATCCGGCGACATTGAGCAGGGCATCTAGGCAAAGTGATGGCCAAGGCTCGTCTCTCTCCACAGCGTCACATCCCCCCTCCCTTCCCTCAGTTGATGGATAAGTATCTAGGTATTGCGGGCACCGACATTGTGACTCTGCGCGGCGTACGCAATCGGCATGCAGGCTTCATCGAGATGGAGACCAGGTTCAAGGCAGCAGGAGCAGCGGCGGCGGCAGGCACTGGGACCGTGACATCAACAGGCCCCAAGGAGCGGGACGGCACCAACTGACATGTGATGGCGGGCACGAACAGCCAGACAGGCAGTAGCAGCAGGTATGCCTTGACGAGCGGCAAAACAGTCAGACCCCTTTCATAAGCCGCCATTCGGATATAGGGTATGGGACATCAACTCTCCGTCTTATGGCGAGAAAAATTTCAATCTGTGTTTTGGGTGTCTTAATCCTCATCTCGGATAAGGAAGTGCTGTGGTACGGTTTCCTCTGTCTCGTTGCCATTTTCCCTTTACACATCAAAACCATGTCCGGAGGCTGGACAACACCCATGACCTCTCCTGCTTCCTCTCCGTCCGGGCCGTTCCACCCCCTTCGCCTCAATCGCCTTATTGTACAAAAAGTCAGCTTTTTACAGAAACCACCACAAGCTCTCTTGCTTCTTTTGCGTGAAACTTTTTTTATAGTGATGTTGGTTTTTTGTGTTCGTGTGAGGATGTGTTGCTGCCCGCCCTGTTTCCCCAGTGCCGAAGCCTCTAAGCCATGTTTGCGGCGTGTAGCAATCTTGTTGTGTGCTGTGTTGTCTCTGCGAGCACTTCTATGATGCGTATACCATGGCCTCCACACGGAAGAGAAATAAAAGTAAAGATGAAATCTCAGTGACAGCCTGCGTCTGTGATGAGATACGATATTCCAATCGGACAGAACCAGTTAAGCCGTAGAATCATTAGTCGGCGTAGTAAGGAAAGTGACAGAAAGTGGCGAAACGAGGACGCGGTTGGATGCATCATCGTGAGTCGACGCACTATTAGTTGCCAGAACCGCCTGGCCCGGGTGTTCGGGGAGACCATGATGGCGACTGTAGCAGGTTAGATTTTGGATCAAATCAGCCGACACTGGGAAGACTTACTGTTGGCGAGTAGCTGGGGCTGGTCGGCGACTGCTGCGCTCCCCCACCCTGTTGGAAGCTCGGACTCGTGGGGGAGTACTGAGCCGGCGAAGTTGGAGACCATGTCGGTGACGCGGGCGAGTACGATGGCGACGTGGGACCAGCCCCGTGGAGGTTGGGGGATGCCGGGCTGTAGTTCGGACTGGCCGGCGAGTAGCTCGGGGAGGTAGGAGAAGCATACTGAGCCGGTGAAGTCGGGGAGTAGTGCCTGGGCGACGAGGGAGATGCCGGCGAGTAGCTCGGCGACGTCGGGCTGTAGTTGGGGCTCGCAGGGCTGGTAGGACGCAACATAGGCGATGTCGGCGAGAAGGACGGCGATGAAGGGCTAAACTGCGGCGAAGTGGCCCCGTAGCGGCCAGCAGCACCGTCCATGAGCGGCGAAGTCGGGGAGTAGCCAGCGTTGGGCGACGAAGGCGAGTACCCGCCGTATCCACTGCTGAAGGGCGATGTCGGTGACGTGCTGAAGGGACTGGTCGGCCGTCCCGGGCTGGCACTCGAGTACGGGTTGACGGAGCCGATGCCGCCGAAACCACCACCGCCGTACTCAGTGCCGAAGCCAGTAGGAGAGTCGGAGCCAGCGCCAACAATGGGAGAGAAGTTGCCGGCGGCGGGAGAGCTGAGAGACATGTACCCAGAGTCAGCCATGGGCGACCCAGAGTCGTACGGCGTGGCAGCGCCGCCAGCCTCGCCGCCCTTGACCGGCATGCCAGGCATGAGACCCATGCGCGAGTTGTCGCTGATGACGGTCTCGAGCATTTTGGGATCGAGGAGGACATCAAAGTGACCAGTTCCCATGGGCGCCATCTGACCGAGCATTACGTTCTCGGAGATACCGCGGCAGTCGTCCAGTTCGCCCACAGCTGCAGCCTCGAGAAGAATCTCGACGGTTTCTTCGAAGGAACAACGCATGAGAGCACCAGTGTCGGCACGGTTGATACCGTGACGAGTGACGGCAGAGATGGTGCCTCGGTACGTCATGACATCGCAAAGAAGAGCAAGATGCCTGTGGTTGACATAGGAACCGTCGAAGGCAAGCACCTGAGTCAACTCTCGGACCAGAGCCGCTCTAGCCGCCTCGATACCAAAGACTTCAACAACCTGCCATAAGTGGTTGGTGTAGGTACGGTTCGAATCGACACCGTCTACAGCCAAGACCTGGCGGAGAGCAGTTCCGGAAGTGTCCAAGTACCACTCTGAGCAGCGCTCGTCAGCCTTGGCGGCCAACAGCGCTCCGTCCTCAGTCTCAATGAGCTTGGTCTCCTTGTTCAAGAAGGCTCTCTCGATACCCTTCACACCACGGAGAGAAAGAGTATCGAGCAGATGGGTCTCGAGTCTCTTGAGCATGACGTCGTCTTCGATCTTCTTCTCGCCATCCTCATCCTTGTTGTCGTTACCAGCGTGCATAGGGCGAATGCGAATGATTTGCTCCTCGGCGTTGTTGTCACTGAAAATGACAGCCAAGTCGTTGGGATACTCCTCCTTGATGCGCCTAGCAACGTCCTCGACTGTAAGCTCCTTGTCAAGAAGCTTCTGGCGGTCCAAGGTAAGACGCAGCAGCCATCTGGACTGGTCTTCCGTCTTGTCATGGGACTCGTCGGGAATGAGGTAGTAAGACTCGACCATGTCAAGATCATCAGGAATGTTTGTTGACGTTATCTCGGGATCGTAATAAATCTCGGTGACTGCGGTCACCGAGCGCAACGTGGTGTGCTCAACCGTGCTGCGAAGAGCCTTGGCGGCTTCTTGACTCGCGTTGTCCTCGCCGCTCAAGTAAACGACCATGGAAGGAGTCTTAATGTTCTGGGCCAAATTGAGAATTTCCTTAAGACGAGGAACACCAAGCGTGACGTTCTTAGAAGAAACACCAGCGAAATGGAAGGTGTTCAGCGTCATCTGCGTCGCGGGCTCACCAATGGACTGAGCTGCAATAACACCCACCATTTCACCAGGACTGACGAAGGCTCGATCCCAACGGGCCTCCAACTCTCCCAAAATGTGCTCAAAGGCCATCTTGTTGAGGCGTTGCTGGCAGGCAATGCGCTTGAAAGCAAGCCGCGAGCGAATCTGGGCCTTGAAGAGGATCGTGGCACTGTAGTCGGCCTCCTTGGAGATATCATCGTTGCCACGGACAATAGTCATCCGTTTGAGCATTGCATGAACGGCCGGGATAACGTCTTGCGGCCGCAAATCGCTTCTCTGGAAATCCTCGACGGCGAAAAGTTTCTTGGAGGTCTCCATCAGACGAACGATGTTCAACGGAAGCTGCATTGTTTCGTCATCCTTCCTCTTGAAGTTGATCTCGCGAACTTGCTTGCGGTCGGCGAGGAGAGCCTCGAACTCCTCGTCCAGTAGCTGCTGAACCGACGGGTCGCCCGATATTTCATTGCCGTACTCGAGCCATTCGAGCTCTTCGGGTTTGTTCTCGTCCATGACATCGAGCCGGAAACGGTCCATGAACTTCTTGTCCGACATGTTGAGGTGATCCATACGTTGCTTCTCGATGTAGATGGCATCCAGGCCATCCTCACCATACAAGAACTGGAGAATATCACCCAGAGAGTTTCTGACGGTGCCGTCGTACTTGGCACTGACGTCCTCAAGCGCCTTGACGAGACGGCGCTGGATGTAACCAGTTTCAGCAGTCTTGACAGCAGTATCGATCAAACCCTCTCTACCAGCCATGGCGTGGAAGAAGAATTCACTGGGCGTGAGACCACGGAGGTATGAGTTCTCGACGAAACCGCGAGCCTCGGGAGAGTAGTCGTCCTTGGTAAAATGCGGGAGAGTGCGATATTTGAAGCCGAAGGGGATACGCTTACCCTCTACGATCTGCTGTCCGACGAGAGCAGTCATCTGGGAAATGTTGATGGAGGAACCCTTGGAACCGGACGATGCCATGGTGACTGCGTTGTTCAAATCCTTCAAACTCTTCTGGGTAGTGGTACCAGCCTTGTCACGGGCTGTGTTAAGAGCCTTGGAAACCTTGCTCTCGAAGGTCTCACGGATGTTCATACCGGGCAGAGGCTCCAGCTCGTTAGCGGTAGCTTGCCTTGTGAACTCCTCGACCTCGGCCTTGTGCTCGTCAATGTGGACCTGGACCTTCTCAATAGTGACCTTATCGGGAATCGTGTCACCGATACCGATACTGAAACCGTTATGCAGGAGCCAGTAGTTGACGACTTGCTGGACGCCGTTAAGGAACTTCATGGCCGCCTCAGGACCGTGCTCATTGTAGACGATGTGAACGATACCGCCACTAGCAGCACCGATGTTCTTCTTGGAAAGCAGACCGTACATGATCTGTCCAGACTGAATGAGGAGACCCTCGTCCTTAAGGGGGTTGTCCTCCTTCGAATCCGGAGCATTGTGCAAGCTGACAATGCTGGGAACTGCCAAGCTCATAATCTGCTTGCCCGTCCACCTCGGTCTAGGCCGGACGATGGCGGGTGGAGGAATGATGCCGTCCCAGTTGGGAACCCAGAGCATGATGTTCATGACCTGCTCCTTGGTAAGGAATACATCACGACGGCAGAGCTTGTAGGCGCCGGCAAGAGTATCTTGGACGATACCCATCAGGGGACCGTTCCTCTGAGGAGAAACAATGTTGATGGGGACCAGGCAAAGCTCCTTGACCTCGGCCCTCGTCTCTTCGCTCTGGGGGACGTGAAGGTTCATCTCGTCACCGTCGAAATCGGCGTTGTAGGGCGAGGTGACGGACAGGTTGAGACGGAAAGTTGAGTAAGGCATGACGCGGACTCTGTGACCCATCATGGACTCCTTGTGAAGAGACGGCTGACGATTGAAGATGATGTAATCACCAGTGATCAAATGACGCTCGACTTTCCAGCCGTACTCGAGCGAAATTTGTCCGGCACGGCGGTGGTGACGAAGATCGATTCTCGTGCCATCGGTACGGATGACGTACTTGGCACCAGGGTGCTCGTTGGGACCGTTCTGTACAAGCTCGTGGAGTCTTCCAATGTTGTACGGAGTAACCGTCTCGGGATATGTCAAGGTTCTTGCAATACTTCGGGGCACGCCGACTTCGTCGAGAGAAAGGTTGGCGTCACCAGTGATGACAGTACGTGCCGAGAAGTCGACACGCTTTCCCATCAAGTTGCCACGAAGACGGCCCTCCTTTCCCTTGAGACGTGCGCGGATGGCCTTGACGGGACGACCACTTTTCTGCAGGGCGCGAGGTTGCCCGGCAATGTCGTTGTCCATGTAAGTGGCGACGTGGTACTGAAGCAACTGCTCGAAGTCTTGCGCAATGTGAGCAGGCGAACCTTCCCGAATGGCTTGCTTGACGTTGCTGTTGGCTCGGATGATATCGCCGAGCTTGTAGGTCAAGTCATCTTCATTTCTCAGTCCTTGGCCGGTGCCGTCCATGGAAATACTGGGACGCACAGGCGGAGGCGGAACAGGAAGGACAGTGACGATCATCCACTCTGGGCGGGCGTACTCAAGATTGAGGCCCATGTCTCTCAAATCGTCGTCGCTAATGCGACGCAGGATGTTGTGGGCCATCTCTGGAGTGATGGGAGGCTCTTCCTTCTTCTTGACGCCATCTTCACCTTGGGCCTCGAACTTTGCAATCAGCTGCAAGGCCTTGTGACGCACCCTAGGTTGGATGTTGCCACAGCCACCGTGGTTGACGGGAGTCTGCTTCATGTTCAGACCATACTCTCCGTCGTCGGGCTTCTGCTCCTTGACCTCGTTTTCGCAACGAGTCTTCTTCTTGCAGATGTTCCAAACGCGGTTGAAGCGAACCTTGGGGTCTCTCGTGTTCACTGCTTGGAGAAATTCAGGGTCGCTCTGAAAAGCAATGTTAGCACAATCGAGTCAAGGCGGCTGTCAAACATCGTAGAGCAGACTAACTCTATCGGCCAAGACCTTGCTGCAATTATGGCAGACAATCTCCAGAACCTTCTTGACTTTCTTGATAAAGCCAGGATGGTAGACGGGCTTAGCCAGCTCGATGTGGCCAAAATGGCCCGGGCATTCGCCCATAGCCTGGGAGCAGGTCTTGCACTTGAACTGCCGATCAATGGAACCGAGAAGAGGGTCGTTCAACCCGCCATCACGAGGCTTGGTCCGCGTCTCGTCCATGGTCTCGGGGTAGACACAGTGGCAGACACTCATATTCTTGATCTCCTCGGGAGCCATGAGGCCGAACTGGATTTCCTCAACCGTCTTGATTGGCGCACTCGAGTGCGTAAAGTAAAGGTTCGCCATGTTGTATGTATTTAGGGTCGTATGGGAAGGAAGGTGTTGAAGGGTATTTATTCACTGGGTACAAGGTCGAAAAAGGGCAACACCCGCCGATAATCGTGGCGTGGAGCTGAGATGTCGCAAACAGGGCGCAAAGGAATCGGAGAGCGGGAATATATCGCGCAAAACGCTTTTCGAGATGCAAAAAGTCCGGGAAGGTCGTCCTACGATGGCGCTCTTGACCACGCCAGTCCCCGGCCAGCGGCCCAGGAGAAGGTTCCACTGATCCTCCCAATAGCCGCCACCTTGAGAGCGTCGATAAATCGAAAGGCAAAGACAATCGCGATCGTATCGAGTCGTATATCGAGACGAAAAATGAGTGTGCGGTCCAGGGGCGCGATTTCCGACGCGCGTGGTGATGGGCGATGCGTGTGGGTTGACGAAGTTGTAAATGCGAAGACCGTGGAGGCGAGAGTGAGGAGCGAGGTCAGAAACAAATCTTGCCTTGGGGCGGCTGGCGCAGCCTGTGAGAGAATACGCTAGCCGAATTCGGCAATCGCCCTCCTTTACCTTCCTCAGGCCGGCTACGTGTGCTCAAGGTCGAGGTACCTACAATCCCATGAAACACACCAAAATCAATGCCGAGCCCAAGTACCTTGACTGTGTCGTAACTATCCAGGCAGCATCCCTAACAGGTAGGTAGGTACCAGGTAGGTACCTACCTAGGTGCCTACGAGGAAGGGGAAAAAAAGGTATGGACCGCCGCTGTCCACTATTGATACCACTGAACTCCTTTCGGTTTCGAGGTACGAAGGAGGAAATATCCCGAACCGCATCTCAACTCATGTGTCGGGGGTTTTCCCCCATGACTTATGCGGCAAGACAAACAATGCCGACATATAATTAAGCACTGAGGCAAGTTACCTTTAACTCCCTGAGGTACCTAGGTACATCACTCGAGGCACATGTCGCTCTCTTGCGTGTGTACCAAGTACAGTATAACTCGGTATTACCAAGCAGGTCAGGAAGCTCTGGAGTCCTTTACACCACATTTACTGCAAAAGCCCCGTCGCGCTAAATCCTTGACAGGGCCCCGCACACCAACGAAGCTCGCCCTATGGCAACGCGATCCAACGCCATGTCACGCGTCCTGAGAACTTCCCTCTTTCCCCCCAAACCAAAACGAAGCGCAGCTGCAAGCACATCGCAAAACAACAAGGGTATTGGTATTTGGTCTATCGTCTTCTGCCCCCTCTACCGGATCGTCCTTTTCTTGAAGGCATTTTATCCTCTACGACTTCGCTGTCTGGTATCTCTCCGTCCACGCCTGGACTCCTTCTCCGCATGGTTCCGGTGGACACAGCAACGAACTCCTCCTCGCTATCGCTCTCCCCAAGATCGAAGAGGATTGGCATGCGAAAGTCCCCTGTTCCGCCAGAGTGCCCGTTCACGATAGTTGAGGTAACGACATCAACATCCTCGTCCTCCGCGTCCAGCCGCCTCTTCTGCAGCTCCTCCTGGCCGTAGATATCGAACTCGTCCTCCATCTCCTCGTACTCCTGGTTCTCCTCAACCTGCGCAAAGTCGGGCGCAAGCCGGGACCATTTCTGCTCGGGTATGACGGACCATATGTATATCCTCCCAGTCTCGAGGCCGCACGTTGCGATGAATGGCCGCTCCGGATGCCATTCCACGACCCCTTGCTCTTCTTTGGGGCCGTCCAGGATTCTGATGAGTCCTGTGCTGCCGATGCCTCTGTCCCATACGTATATCTCATGGTTGTTGTACGTTGACGCCGCAACGTATTCAGAGGCCGAGCTGAACGTAACATGGTTCCATGACAGCCTGTTGACTTGATCTGAAAACTTGTGTTCCTCCGTAAAGTGTATCGTGTCGAGGTCGAGGTCCTCGGCTACAAGGTTTGGGATATGAAATGTTCGGACGATACGATCCTGCGCATTGATCAGAAGCACCCTTCCCGAGTTGTTCAGACGCAACGTTGTGATGACGCCGCTGCAAGGCTTCTCCGAGTATATCGTCTTTCTGGTCTTGACGTCGATGACATTGATCCACCCCTTATTTGTCCCCGCCAAAATATGCTCGCCCGTAGAGGTATAAATCGTGGAGGTTGTCATCTGCTTCGCGTCGTCCTTGAGCTGTTTCTCGGTGGGCTCTCCGTCTACGTCGGGTCGTTTCGGCGCCGAGCTCAGGGGGTACTTGACATCGGTAACGTCTGATACATCGACGAGAATTGGTTGCTCTTCGAATATGGAGGCGACAAACTGGTGACTTGGCGCGTTAGCGAAGCTTTCGTCGCTTGGCGCAAGGGACACCATAGACTCACTGATTGAAGGGGTTGAGCTCCGCGATGTACGCCGGAGCTCGAAAGCGGACTTCGCGGTACCGCCTGCCGTCCTTTAGATCCCACAAGACGGCTTTCCATCCTTGACACGCCGACAATAGGTAGCGACCGCATCTTGACCAGCTCAGAGACGTGATGCTCCTGTGGTGACCTCTCATCTTCCTCGCCACGCCCATTGTTTCAATGTCCCAGATGACCACTGTGCCGTCGACTCTACCAGAGGCCAGGAGGTCGCCTGAGCGGTTGAAGCGCAAACATGTCGAGTGGCCCGATCGGATTGTATTAGTGTTGTTGATGGCGTTGATGGCTTCGACGGCGGCAATGGCCTCATTCTCCTCGTTACTGAGAAGGAAGTTCATGGTCACTGTTGTTTCCGGGCTGGCAGGTCGGCTTTGGGAGGGAAGAAAACCTGGCCCTCGAAGCGGGCGGGCGAATCAGTTTTGTTTGCGCAGAATGCAAGCTCAAGGTTCGCGAAACGTCAGCGGTGCGTGCGAGACAGACTTTCTTGCGTCTGCAAGGCTGAGTTGCTACAGGGGTCGAGCCCGTAGTTTTGGGCGTTCAGTTGAGCGCTCCTAGCTGCTGGGCCCACTGAGGCAGTAGACAGCGCCTCTCGGGTTTCCTTCTGGAAGGGGAGTTTGGAGGCTGTTTGGAAGAGTGAAGTGCACAGTGTGGATCAGGCCGAATACACATTTCTTTTCTTGTTACTTACCTGCCTACCTAGCTACCTAACAAGGTACCTAGATAAATCATGTTAACCCAGCCCAGGTAGACAGTTCCAAAGGCCAGAAGGCTCATAAGCAGCAACAGAGAGAAAACGCAAAGAGATGAAGACGACCCTGCACCTTAATACAGTGTTGTTGCTTAATTCTTGCGTTGGGTTCAGCACCGGCCACAAATGCTAACGAAGGCACTGGCACTGGGTAGCAATACCCCTCCCCCACCATCCATCCCGCTTGATAGACGAATTATCTGAGAGCCACCCCCATCTGCCTCCCTGCTCTATACCGAGAAAGAAACTAGCCTCGTGGTCTTTCATCATGGCGAACTCCAAGTATGAACGACCCTGGATTTCCGTCACGGGCATATATCACTTTCTAACCCTATAACAGATTTGAATACGTCAAGAGCTTTGAGCAACCCGACTTCCTGCTACCAAACACTTGGATTGTTGTCCGCATAGACGGGAGAGGGTTCACAAAGTAAGCAGGCTTCCAATTCAGATGCCGACGCGCACGTATCTGACGGCGTTGCAGACTCTGTGCCAAATACGCATTTGAGAAGCCAAACGACAAGAGGGCGCTTGACCTTATGAACGCCGCTGCAAGAGTTGTCGTGACGGAGCTCCCAGACATCACCATCGCGTACGGCGTGAGCGACGAGTACAGCTTCGTGTTTCACAAGTCATGTACGCTGTTCGAGAGACGAGCGAGGTAGGCCTCTCCTCAGGATTTTGCCATCTTCCGCTTCTTGCGGCTAATACGGCTCAGCAAAATCGTGAGCACAGTTGTATCAACGTTTACGGCCAACTACATCCACCTGTGGTCATCATACTTCACCGATACTCCGCTTTCGCCGCCTCTCCCCAGCTTTGACGGGCGCGCGGTATGCTATCCCACAGTAACGAACCTAAGGGACTACATGAGCTGGCGGCAAGTCGATTGTACGTACCTAAGGCTGCGATGTGCCTACTCGCTTCCATGTGCGGCCATTAGCTGACAAGGCCAGGTCACATCAACAACCTCTACAACACAACCTTCTGGGCTCTTATCCAGCTAGGTGGTCTTGACAACAGAGATGCAGAGAAACTTCTGGCGGTAAGACAGCTTCGCTCCAGGCACACAGTCCGTACCTTCCTTGACGCTTTCATAGGGCACTGTCTCCGGAGACAAGAATGAAATCCTCTTTTCAAAGTTCAAAATCAACTACAATAACGAGCCGGAAATGTACAAGAAAGGCAGCGTCGTTTTCCGTGATGTGGGTGTTCTCCTCGTGTTCCCTTCCATAGAACCCCCTTATCTTGGCTCTCAACCCCCCTTCCCATTGCCTCCCACGAGAGTGCCTCCCTGACCGTGTAGTAGTATGAACTAGTCGAACCGGGTACTCATAACGCCGCTGATGCCGCCGACGCTCTGGCTGAGCCGGAGCAGCATAGCAAGACCCAGGCGGAAAAGGACAAGAAAAAAAGAAGCAAGGCCAGGGTTGTCATCGAGCACCTTGATATTATCAAGGACGACTTCTGGGACCGGCGGCCGTGGCTCCTTTCCAACAAGCCCGGAAAGACACCCAAGGAAACCTGAGCCAAAGGCGCCACAACGTGCGGTTCAGGCCCGCCACATGACAGAAGACCCGGCCTGTTCCAATGTCGAAGGGCTCACGCCTTACCTAGGTATACTGCGCATGACCTAGAGGGAAGTCATCGTCGCATTGGGGGGCAGTGAAGGTGAGAATATCGGTGTTGGACCCATCCAGGCCGATGCGTGTGAGGAGAATGAGGCTAAAGAAACCCGCCGCATGGGATAAAGGTGTCTGCTATTATGGCTAGCTGGCCTGGAGCCGACGCCGTGCCCTGAGCGTTAATCTATACCTCGGCTCTAAGCCGCTTGCTCCCAAGAGCCGCCGATATGGCGCCTTAGCCGATGCTTTCAATGTCCTTGCGCCACGGAAAAAGTCTAGCGCCGATGATGCTCTGTCGTCTTCGTGCATGATATCTAGACCCTCGAAGGCCTGCAAACACGGCCTTCTTGCCGTGGGGTGCTGCTGAAAGACTCAGATTCAAGCCTGGTGGGTATCTGTAGCCGGCAAATGTGTCGAATGATCAAGGTGCTGTCTCTCATCCAGAATCCCCCTTCTTCGCCTTCCTCGCTTCCCTCTTGGCCTTCTTCGCCTGCCTCCTCGCTCTTTTCTCGTCCTTGGACTCCTTGAGGTCTCCCGAAGAAACCTTTGACGCCTTCTTTGCACCTTTATTTTGCCTCCTCGCCTCCCTCGCCGCCTCCCTCGCCGCTTTCCTTGCCTTCTTTGCGGCCCTCCTCGCCCTCCTCTCCTCCTTCGTCTCTCCCCTCTCCTTCTTCTCCTTGTTCCTCTTCTGCTTCTTCGAACTTGCTTCCGCCTCGCTTTCTGAACTCGTCGTGGTCTCCTCGCTTTCGGGTGTAGAGGCACCACTATGCTCCACCACCTCTTCCTCTTTGGACTTTCGCTCGTGCTCCTGGATCGTCCCCTCCAGGAACCCGCCTCGGACAAAACTGGCGTACAGCATCCACTTCCCGCCGGAAACCTTTTCAATCTGATTCAACCGGCCCTGCGTCACTGTCTGCGTCACCTGGCCCTTCTTCGAGGTGTCCAGACCCTGAAGCTGCTCGTCAAACGCATTCATCCACCACGTGTCGCTCGTGAAGTGTGCCTTGGTGCCCAGGCCTTTTGTATTGTCCTTGCGATTCAGTAAGAGCGGCTTCGCAAGCCCGATAGAGTCGTCCGTAGCATGAAGCGAATGGCCTTTGCCGCGCCATCCTTGCGCCGAGAGGAGGGCGTGCGCGTCCATCTTGGGAGGGTTGTTGCGTCAAGGCTCGTTTCGATCGACTTTTTTTTTTTTTTTTACTTTGTCGTTTCGGTGTCTTCGTGAAGGAACAGCAATCTTCGAGTCCAACGAGGGGAAATGGTCGATCGGCTCTAAAATTTCATGAGCGCGTGCATGAAAGTGTCATGGCTGAAGACTGCTTTGGTTCCTCTTGTTGGGGACCGTCAGCGGAGGGAGGATCGATTGCGACAGGGTCCCTGAGCAAAAAGTGGTCGGTGTATCCGTACTGGATTTTTTTCTTTGTCTCTTATCTTATCTTAGCTCAGTCACACACTCAGCCCCACCAAAACTTAAGAATGAAGACCAGACAGCTAACGCCAAATCGAGTTTAAACGTTTCTTCGTTGATGAGGTATCTGAACTAAACACTTCTGTAGCTCTTCCCTCAATGGTTATACAAGCAGATGCCCCGGCTTTTCTTTTTTGATGTCCCAACACGCATCCTGAAAACATTATTTACGCCTTGACCTTCTTGGTAGCGGGCTCCTCGGCGGCTTCGTCCAGAGCACGCTTCTCCGGCTCGCCAGCAAGCTCCCTCTCCGCCTTCTCGAACTTGGCCTGCTCCTCGGCAGTCATGTTCGGCAGCAGCGGCTTCTCTTCGCCCTCCGTAATGTTCAAGTGAAAGGTACGAATAATGGAGTCGGCATCGTCAATGGCAATCGGCCTGACGTCTGCTAGGGCCTTGATCTTCTGAGTGACAACCTTGACCTGAGCATCGGTCATGGTCAGGCCGAGCTGCTCAACACGGCTCTTGATAGCGTTCCATCCCGTCAATCTTGAGGCGAAGTGGACATATCTGCTCATGCCAAAATCGGCAGGATTGATGATCTCTGCAAGATGCGTTAGATCGCGCTCTTCGATAACACTCCGCTTGGCGGTGAAGCAACGTACCATATGTGCTAGGGTTGTTAAGGATGGCCTTGGCGTGGATACCAGCCTTGTGAGTGAAGGCGCAGAAGCCAGTGATGTAGTTGTTGAAAGGAATGTTGATCTCAACAGACTCGGCAACGAGGTCTTCCAGCTCCTTGAGCTTGTGCAACTTGTACTTGGACTTGGTGTACTCGGGGGCAGCGACGATCATGCGAGCCATGAGACCACCGAGGGGGGTAATGCCGTTACGCTCACCAATACCGATGACGGAGGTGTCGACTGGGAACAAGCCGTTAGCAACAAGGTTCGTAGTAATGGGTTACTCAGCGGATAACGCACTGTGGGTAGCACCGGCCTCGAGAGCGCAGTAGGCGTTGGCGATGGCGCATCCCGTGTCGTTGTGGAACTGTGTCACGTTTTAGCATAATCTACCGTGGTCCGCATGTAGACGCGACTTACATGAGTCTCAATATCGCAGCTGACGACGCCTCTCAGGGTGCGGACAAGGTCGTAGACCTGTCTAGGGCTGGCGCAGCCGACGGTGTCGGCAATACCGACTCTGTGAACGCCAACCTTGTCGACGGCGCTGTAAACAGAAAGCAGATCGACAAGGTCGGAACGGAACGAATCTTCGGACGAGAAGCGGATCTCGAGACCCTTGGACTTGACGAACTGAATGACTTCAATGGCGGTGTTGATGATGTATGTCATGTCCTTGCCGTGTGAGTGCTCGCGAAGGTAAGAAGAGGTTCCAATGACGACATCGACACCGTCAACACCGGTTTCGACAGCGAGGCGCGCATCGTCCATCTGCCTAGTTAGTTGTTGCCAATTCTAGCGGGGCTAGGAGGCTTCTTACGTGGCAACGGACGTGCGTGAGGATCTTGGACTTGAGACCGAGCTTGCAAATGGCCTCACAGTCCTTACGGGACTGCTCAGAGGCAGCAGGCGAGGTGAGCTCGATGTAGTCAACACCGAAGTCGTCGAGGGCCTTGGCGATCTTGATCTTGGTCTCGGTGTCGAAGAAGGCGTTGGCAAACTGCTCTCCCTCTCTGAGGGTAGACTCGACTGTACGTCACACGTCAGCAGGTGACTCGGAAGGAAGTGCTGAACAGTTGAACACACTGATCTTGTATCGGTCGACATTGCTCAGGAAATCGCCAACCGGCTGGTAGGGGTTGCTGTGCTTCTGCTTGGTCTATGTCGTCTAGTGTCAGAATAATCCGTCGTGGGTCGGGACGGTTATCGCAGGCAATTGGTTCTTACAGGAATTGCAGTGTAGCCGGGGTGATCTAGACATAAAAAGAGTCAGTCTTGTCGATATTCGGATCGCACACGAGCTTTGCGGTACGCACCGGTTGTGCCTCCATTGGCCGCTCCATTGGAGCCGTTTGCGTGGCCATTGGTGCCATTGGCATGGCCATTGGAGGCCGGTACGTCAGGAGTAGGGCACATTTTATATGATCATGCACGAGATGCTGTATAGTCGGGTATGTTTCTTCGAGGAGAGCGTATTCAAACGTTGGATGATAGCGAAGGTTTATAATTGAGTTTATGAAGGTCTGGTGAGTCACAAAATCAACGATGGTGACTCAAAGGATGGACGGTCGACCTAGATATGTAAGGAGACACGGGAAAGTATAAAAAAAAAAGGGAAGAAAAAATAGCACGCCGAGCAAGGTAAGGCGAGGCGAGGCGAGGCGGTAGGCAACAAGGTGTGGATTGGGCGGGATGACCAGTGATGACCGAGGACGGCGTTCGCTGCCACTCCCAGACAACCAGTCTCTGTGCAAAGAAAATATTTTTCCCCACTTTTTGACCCCGCTCGAGGCACATCCCCGACCACACTGCCGCACCGGCATAGTATAGCGTGTGCCATTTAACTGTCAATGATTGTCTCTAGGGCCAGTACCTAGGTAGGTAGGTAAGTACCATAGGTACTTACGTCTTGTCCTGTCTGTACCCCGCTAGATGCCACCTGAAGTGGGCTGCATTAGACAAATCCTATTGGTAAGACGCCTCTCCATGTGTTGCGCTGGCCAATCAATCCCTATTATTGGAAGATCGATCCCCCACACACAGGAAACACTAGACTATATGCGGTAATTCCACATGCTGCAGCTTGCCAGGATGCTAGACTGTGAGCGCTGCTGTGCCATCTTGATTGCTGCCGCTTGCTGATGGTCTTGTAGCAATGCAGGCCCTGGTTGAAAGACACCGCCTTTCGCCCCCTCTTTGATGTCTGTCCCGGGAGTCTTCCGTGCCATTGTTGGTTAACTTGGAGCCTGGGCTGCTTCTGTTGACAAGGTCCCTGGGCTAAGTCAACCAATCAACGGAGCGTCGCCGGCTCCAGCAACGGACCGGGTGTTTGTACTGTTATACTGGCACGTGTATCCTGAAGCCTCTCCCATGAGACAGATGGGAACTTGGGAAAAATTTCGACAGAGTTGCAGACGGAGCAGTTGAAGACGTTAGCCCGGCTGATACCAGTGGTGCGACTCACCGCGCTTCATTCGGACCCCAGCCAAAGAAAACCCAACAGGCGTCCAACAACCGTCTTCGCTCTCACCGGCTGTTGGATGATTGTCTGGGGCTGCCTGCCTAGTAATTAGTACATGACGTGAAGACGTACGGGTAGACTGGGCGAACCCCGAGCTAGCATCGAGAGACTACTGAAAAGACTGTGTCGAATCTTCCGACAGACTCTAGCCGCATTATCAACGCCCTTCGACATATACGGTACGATGTACAGATATTTTGTCTTCCGGTTACTGGGCACCTGGGGTAGACGCTGCCCCATTCTCAAAGGGGTCCACAGTTCAATGATGGATCCCCCCAGACGACGTCATGCAAGTACGAATGACCAACGCCAACCCACGTCTTTTTCACATATTCGCTTTCCAATCATCTTTTACTCATAGGAAACCTGCCACAGCATGATGAAATGTCGATTTTCGACCATGGTCCATTTCTTTTATATACATCAGTCGTTAACTGAATGGCGTAAATAGGTACTGCGGCTATACCATGTCAACCTCAACGCCATCATCTCATGCACAGGTTCGAAATTGTATACTCAGATAAGACCCTGATAGCGCACGGAACTCAAATGCACATATAGACGAGAACTTGATTAACTGACGACCCCTCCATGTCTCCACCACATCCTGCCCTGGCGATATTACAATGTTGCAAGCCAGTGCAGAACTGCAGTATCCGCACTGCAGACACATCCAAATCCCTCTCAGTCACTGTATTTGATATCATCCTTCGACTTATTGTCGTCAGATTCCTCGAGCTGGGTCGTCGGGCCAGAAACTGCTCGGCCGAACGGCTCAAAGCCGCTGACCACAGGCCTAACTAGTAGCAGCATGGCACCCGCGTAACCGTAATCCTGTCCCTCTGCCTCATCAAATACTCCACGGTGACCATCATCCTCGGTTCCCTCGTCATGCTGTTGGAAAGGACCTTGGAGTTTACGGTGAAGACGACTCCGTGCTTGCTGCATTGGTCGACCGGACTGGGGGCCGTAATATCTGCCCATTTGCTCGAGCTGAATCGGTTCGCGCAGCTGCTCGCCTAGAAGCGCCATGTCGCTCATACCAGCCACTTGTGGCTGCAAGTCTTTGCAGCCATGCTGGTGCGAACGATCCTGCTGCGGCATCGCCAGGAAACCGGACCGCACACGCGTGTCTGGTCCGCTCTGCTCCGTAGGTCGAAGCTGTTGTTGAGTCACCTTAACCCACGATCGAGTCTGGGAAGTCATAAGAATATCTCCAATGAGCGGTGATGCCGCGTTGTGCTGGCGCATCTGCTCATACCTTGGAAACTGGAAATCATTAAAAAGCACGGCTTGAGGTGGCGAGCTGAACTGGGGCAAGTTGCTTTTCTGTCGAACCTGCAGCTGTTCCGGATGAGAAAGCAGACGAGGTCTCGGCCGAGACAAGGGTCCTCGGTAGTCCGCCCATGGGAAACCAGTCGGGGGAGACTCATGTTCTTTGGAAGGCCCCGTCACCGCAGTTGACTGATTAGGAGCCATCAACAACTCCTCGTCGATATAGACGGGAGGAACCAGGGGTGGGTCAATTGGCGCGTATACAGTAAGGATCCCCTCGGTGGTGAAATACATATGCGAATGGCTAAACGGGTGCATCGGCCGTGACTGTAGCGCTCTTCTGAATTCAGCTTGGTCCCAAACATCTTGCAAGGTCACTGGAGGATCACCTACAGCCAAGGCGGACGTATCACCATTGACCTGATTGTCCCCCCAGCGCGCTTCGTCAACAACCTGGGTGCCTGGCCAGCCCTCATCGGCCTCGTTGGTGTTAGCGAAGTTGTGCAATGTGACGGCCTGGTAAGTAGTGGCGAAAGGCTCCTAGTTCTTAGCCATGTGAGCAAGCACCGTCATCTGCTCCACCTCGAAATCTGCACCGGAGGGCAACTTTTGACCCTTAGGCAGAGCGGCCGCAACGGAGACTTCAATGTTGTTGACAGCCCCAGCCTGAAGCTGGGCCTCAAAGATTCTAGCGCCGAGGGGCAGCACCTGGCCGGGAACTGGATGAGCCTGGTGAGCAATCTGACGGTTAACCAACACGAACAGTTTCCACTGCCGCCCCTCTTTCTCCAAGGAAGATGGAACGACCAGAACGATCTGGACTCTCAGCTGGCCGGGCGGCATGTGGACCGTCACGGACTGCTGTGTCTCTTTTTCCATAGGCAAAAGAGTCATCTCGAAACGGCGCTCCATATTAACCATTGGGTGCGTCTGGATTTTGAGGCTAGTAATGAGTGCATCTGCAGCTCCTGCGGGCCATGTCAGCTACGCCGCGGGCTTCTGCTTCATCTGAAACGTACCTTTGCCTGGAGCGCGTCTTGCCTGGTCCCACAGAGGCTTCGGCTGATGCTGGATACCGTTCGTCTGCGGCTGGGGCTGCGCACCACTAATAGGCTGAAAGGTCGCGTTGGACAGGGTCGCAGCCTGGCCACCAGCGGGGGGCGGAAAGGCGGAAGGCGTGCCGGCGTGACCGGGTGTCCCTGCGGGGGAAGGGCGAGCGGCGTCCTCTCGTTTGATATTGTTGACCACAGAAGGACTTGGGGACGCGACGGAGACGCTGCGAAGTCTGTCCATCGCAGCTGGAATAGCCGGAAGCCCACCCTGGCGCGTGGCACCGTTGGCGATTGGTGTCTGATCGCCGGCTTGTGATCCAGCCGAATGAGAAACTGGAGGGGCGGGAGACTCTCCCGAGTCGCTCTTGCCACCAACATGAATCGTAATCTTCTTGGAGGTCGCAGGTTGCTCGGATGCCGGTTGCTGGACCTTGAGCTTGATCTTTGGCTGTGCAGGCTCTTGCACGACCGCCTTGGCCTTCTTCAACTCATCCTTAAAGAACTCCTGTGCAGCCATCAGCACCTGAAAGCAGTAAACTGCTGTTGTCGAATCAACACATACCTCGAGCTCCTGAGCCGACTCGTAAATCTCACTCCCCTCCTCATTGTAAAAGAAGGCATTCTTCCAGAGCAAGCTAGCAGTATCCTCGAAAGCGGCCCAGGTCTTGAATTCGCTGGTGCCCGTTGCCTCGTTGCGACCCCTGACACCTTTGACCGTCTTCTGAAGTTTCTTGAGAGAGATGGGCTCTTTCACAATCCTGTAATAGTCTTTCAGGACACGAGGGGGAAGGTTGACAAAGGGCTCAAAGTAAGGCTCTTGGCCACTAGATGCAACATTAGCGAAGACCATGGCGATAGAACAGTCATCGCCTACCCATCGTCCTTCTTACGTAGCATCTCCTCCACAATCTTCTCCTGGGCAGCCTGGAAAGTGAGACCTTTGTAGGGGATGCCCTCGTACTCGTAGTCGGGGCGGCTGGGTGTGACAGTTCGTGTATTTGCCTTTCGCGGTGTCGAACCCTTGGACGGCCTTCCAGGCCCTCTCCGGCGGATGAGAATAGTCGGGGGCTTGGAGGTCTGACTACCTTCATCATCGTCTTCTTCGCCCTCGGCGTCGTTCCCTTCGTCGTCATCTTCATCTTCATCCTCGTCCTCATCTGCATCCTCATCTGCATCCTCATCTCCATCAGGGTCGTCCTGTTCGGGGGACTTGACGGCAACTAGAGACTTGCGACGACTACCTGCAGGCTGGGGAACGTGACTCTCATCGCCATCTGCGTCATTGGCAGCGCCCTCTGCAGGCAGGGGGGTTGGAACGGCCGTGTAGCCACCTCTCGCGTATGCAGGGTTGTATTTGGTCATGAAGTTACTCAAAGCCTTCCGAACTCTCTCTGCATCTTCGAAGAGCTGACTCCCGCGAGGGTAGAACTCCTTAGCATTTGACACCATGCGCTTGCAGTAGCTTTCGAGTTCTGTAAGGGTAGGAAAGTCTCCGTTGTTGAGCTTTTTCTCGATCATAGTTAGCGAGATGGGCATTTTCGTCTTCTTGTAGTATTCGGGATTGCTGTCCTTGTCGGGCAGCGTCTCGAAGTAGCCGGACACTTTGCGTCCACTAGAAGCGAATTGAAGTTTAGCACTCTGAGTTGACCCTATTGGGAGGAGGCCATAGTGGAATACGCACTTCTTGTCCGCAGTCCGGCGGATCTGATCAAGGAAGAAATGGCCGTATTCGGTGGTGGACTCGACAGTCTCGTGCTCCTTGAGATTGTACTTCTGTGAGGTAGTAGAGTTGTCAGCTTAACTCCATAGCAGCAATGCAGGGTAGGCTGTGTACGCATGAGGATCAAAGAGAGAGATGTGGGCCGAGAGGAGTGATTGAGCAATATGAGGAGAAGGTAATGTCTAAACAATGTTCCACTTGGCAAAAGGATAGAGGAGGTGTGATAATGGGGGGCCTCTATGAGAAGCCAGCAAAGGCCGCACAGCTGCGAGCCAGGACGCATAGCATGGATGAAGCCTTCAATCAACAGAGCAAGAGGCGCAGAGTGGAATATGAGGGCACAACAACAAAGACTTACGGCAGCAAGCTTCTGCTTCTTTGCATTTGGCTCTTGAGCATCTGTCGCGCCATTCATGGCCGACGATCTGCGCTTGTTATCCATGGGAAACTTGGGGGCAGTGATTGCGTGCGCATGCGCTGTTGGTTGAAAGAGTGACAAAGGGCTGCTGAAATTGATTGCGCGTGCAGTGACTGGTAGCAGCAGTATGCGACCCAGAGTGGGAATGCGATGGCGATGCTGCGATTGCGACGGGTTTGCGAAGACGCGTCGGTTTGGAGATGGAGTCGGGAGAATTGGTTGGTGCGGCGCAAGGTTGTTTGCAGCAAAGCTGCAAGCTGAAGAGACTAGCGTGCAAGGAGCTAGCTAAGGTAGGCCCCCGGGAAGTATTGCAGCTCTCCCCACGTTTCTTGAGCTGGGATGGGGGTAGCTTTGGAATCTACAAAAAGCCCAGGCGCTGGTTGAGGTGGGAAAAATTGGGCGCGTGTTCTTGTTGCGCGATGGTGGTGTCCTTTTTTAATGCTACCAGTATAAAGGGGGGGTTTTCTCAACGGGGACGAGCGGAAGATGCACTGGATTTTGGGGATGTGATTATAGGTTAGGCTGGCTGTTGCGCCGACTGGCCAGTCAGAGAAGAGAGTAAGTGGGAAGGCCCGGGTTGGTTGGTGGCTGGATAGGTACTTAGAAAGAAAGAGACAAGGGGGGTTGGTTACGTACATACCTTCTTCTACGGAGGCATTTGAGTGCCTCAGGTCCGTACTCTTTTGATGAGGCAGCAATGTCAACCACCTTGGTTCACGGAAAGGTGCAGCCGAACATGAGATGAAGCGAGAATTCAGCGACCAAACTGAGCTGCACGTCCTAGGACCAGCTGTTGGGAGACCGGCCTATCTATGAAGCTGGTGCCAGGCGGCAGGATGTAATGATGTTTAATTAGGTCTTCCACTTCCACCTTTGATAAGTTGACAGGTTGGTGAATTGAAATGGCAGGGGTGTGGGAGAGGAATCATAAAACTTTGGCAGAAAGTTCCACCCCTCTCGGTGTGATTTTCATGTGGTGGGTTAATAATGCGCAGAGGGGCCTCTGGATTACAGTGCACCACAGCGCGTGTACAGTATAGCAGGTCAGGCCAAACGGCAGCCAAAGCCGGAAGTTGCCGGTAAAAACGCCTCGGACTCTGGGGGCCAGAATATGATGGCAGCGCTGGGGGATCAAATTACTGAGATCCGACTTTTGTTTACTACCGCATCGTACCAGTCTTCTCCCGCCCTTCGAATAACAACCCCTCGCTCTTGCACGCCGGCTTCCCTCGAATATCTTGTTTTTCCCAGCATCAAAGCTCCCTCGCTACTTCCTATCCCCCACCGAATCAGGGTGCAGCTGAACCTGTTATTTCAGCGCCAATTCCTGCCTACCCCGCCTGCCTCGTTGTTTACCTTTTTTTTCTTTTCTTATTCTTCTGCCTTCTTCGACTTGGGAGCGGTCGCCTGACTTCCCAAAGTACTGGATCCTTCGCGCACTCAGACTCCTTCCGCGTCCGAGAGTATACCGCCAGCTCCCGACAGCTTCGTCCATCACTCGACCTCTCCGCCCTAATTGAGCCACCTGCCGGTTGCCTTTGCGGTAAGGAACCGAGACTCGACGCCGCCATCCATCCCACAGACCCCAAGGCGGACAAACCAATTCCAGAGACGGTTTTCGCCATGGATATCGACATGAGCCGTCGCAACAAGGTCCCGCGGCCTTTGTCCGACTCGGAAAGGTCCCGGTTGGACGAGTTTATTGACTCCATTCACTACTCGGCTCGGTATGCCTGCCCACTGCCCCCGCGTCAATGCAGCCCAACGGGGGGAGCAAACAATGGACTGACTTGTTTGCCTCGTCCAGATACTCTGACAGCGAGTACGAGTACCGCCACGTGCAATTGCCCAAGGCCATGCTTAAAGCCATCCCAAAAGACTACCACGATTCTTCCCACGGAACCCTGAAGCTGCTATGGGAGGAGGAATGGCGAGCACTCGGCATCACTCAGGTACAGTATTACTGCGGCCCATGGGCCATCGGACCCTGCTAATGTTGTATTCAGAGCTTGGGCTGGGAACACTACGAAGTACACGAGCCGGAGCCGCACATCTTATTGTTCAAGTCAGTTTGCCACTGCAACAGGTTCAAGATTGCTCATTGCTAACAACAAAATGCAATAGGCGCCCTCTCAACTACCAGCCTCCCCAGTGATCCGTCCTGCAAGGAGAATTGCCTCGTTATTCTGCAAACGCAGTACACATCCCCGCTCACCGCTCAACAGGCTGCTGCCTGGGCGGTACTCTCGACGACACGAATGACGGCCAATGATGATGGAAATTTTCTCTTTATAAATTCAGGACAAGAGGCCGAGAGAGGATAATACCTCGTCTTTGCAGAATACGGCAGATGGGATAAAGACGGCGCATACCACCAAGGTTGTTGCATTTATTTGGGCGGTTTGAGTCATCGGGTATCTGCTAGTATTGGACTGTTTGCTGTCTGTTATATATCTTGAAAGTTGAGGGGTCTTGGCCAGGTCTATCACACAGCGCTGGCGGCCATCGTCTATGCCACGCCGCCGCCGCCGCCGCCGCCGCCGAGCCTCGACAACCATGAGACCGGGACAGGCCATTGATGAGCGCACGCTACCTCTGGGGGCTGGGGGAGGGAAGAGGGGGCAGCGTGTCAGTTGTGTAGATAGTCGCTGTTGGCTAGTGGCTGCATAGCTCGACAGACGACGGTAATGGCCAGAGGTTAGGAACCAGGGGATAGAAATATGAAGCTAATGTCGTGCTGCAAGAGTCCCAAAAACTGGCAAGATGACCTCCAAAGAGCCGGTGCCTTTCTCTACGGGCGTGTGATGTAAAGTGTGTTCTTCCACTTAACTTGAGATGAGACACAACATGAAGGATGCTCAGGCACGCGAGGATGCTTGGGCAGAATTCACATCAATATTGGGTATCAAACGACATGAGACATGCGTCAAAGTTATGACATGTGGAAGTGGTTGTCGGTTGTCACCTATCCCATTGGGGCCGTTGGTGTAAACAGTAACAAATAATATAGTATGGGGGGCGACGCGAGACGTCACTTTGCTATCAACTCCCCCCCCCCCCCCCCCCTCATCCGATGAACGGATACGATTTTAGTGGTTTGGCGTCCGATGTAAAGATATGTGCAGAGTGACAGGGAATACAGGGAACAGGCGTAGATTAGGCGTATGACAGAAGCCCCGAGGTCTGCAATGGGCAAGTCGGCGGGATGCACCAAGCCGGAACGAGCTGGATGGCGGCGGCGGCATCCGAGAGGCGATCTGGAACGGCTGTATTAACTTGGGTATTTTGGTGTCAGTGTGGTCCCAGTTGGCTCGTGCATCTGCTGATTTTCCACCAAAAGAAGGACACCTTTCACCAAAACGCCCTCACCATGTGTACTTGTATTATCCCTTTATTAATAGCTGTCCACCCCTCCCGCAGGGCAGCACCACATGGGGGTCAGCCCAGGTGGGAGACGAAGGTACACTCTCGCTGTGCTGGGCGTGCCAGGGTACATCTGATGTGCTGGTCACTAACTAATACCTAGGTACCTAGGTAGGCAAGATCAGCCAACTCTCGCCAGATAAAGTAGCATGATATTTGGAGCAGTCCTGCACATTAATCAGCCTGCCCGGGGCTCCATTGCTGCTGATATTGAGTACGGAGCGTTGAGGACAGATTCGCATACCATTCTGTCAGCTTCCATTGACCAAGGAAATATTCGTCCAAAAAGCCCATCAATCCCGCTCTTCAAACAAGCTGTCACTTTCCCCTCTGCTGCTCCTGCTCCTGCTCCGTCATTCCTCTGCTCTGCTTGCCTCACCAGTACCACTTTCCATCCCCTACCTTGACTGCCACCCTCTTTAGCAACTTACTCCAGTGTAAGACTAGAAGCCCGTTACGCTTTCAAATTAACCTCCAACGCCCCCCCCCCCCCTTCCCCCGCCGTTTCGGAGAAACGGCCATCGCCGAACTGAACCTCACCCTGCGTGAACAATCGACACAACAATTCATTACACGTACCTTGTCTGCAGGAAAGGCTCAGATCCGCGCTGCAGAACCCGGACACTCGGAGTGTTTCAGCCGACCATTTTGGAAACTTGCCTGTCCTCGGCGTCAGAGCTGACAAGCCCATCTTTGCGACCATCCGTTCTTTCTACTCACTCTATCGCATATTAAAACCACGGTGGCCCACACTCCGCCAAGGAGCTTTTCCTTGACCATCATGAAGTCTGCCAGCCGGCTGTTTTTCCTCTCAGTATTTGCGCTCTGGTGCTCTCCAGTCCAATGCGAAAGCGCCCAAGATGATTGTGCGGTATGCTGCCGTGTTCTTTCTCTTTCTCTTGTCACTTTCAGGAATTTGTGCTGCAGCGTCCGAATGCCGGACCTCCATATCTAACTCGCCATACCAGATCTCCCCTAAGTCCATCGTGTCCGACGCATGCGCTTCTTATTTAACCCTCGACAAGCTGAACACGAAGGCCAAGCCGCTCATCGATGACCTTACGAGATCGACAGACTTCTTCTCGCATTACCGACTAAACCTTTTCCACAAGAAATGCCCCTTCTGGAACGACGAAAATGGCATGTGCGGTAACATCGCATGCGCTGTCGAGACGCTCGATAACGAGGAAGATATTCCCGAGGTGTGGAGGGCGAGCGAGTTAGGAAAACTGGAGGGCCCACTGGCGAAACATCCTCCGAGGAGGGTGCAGCACGAGCGTCCCGAGCGACCACTGCAGGGAAAGCTGGGCGAGGGGGTGGGCGAGAGCTGTGTGGTGGAATACGACGACGAATGCGACGAACGAGACTACTGCGTGCCTGAGGATGAGAGCGCGAGCTCCAAGGGAGACTACGTGAGCCTACTCCGTAACCCCGAACGCTTCACCGGATATGCTGGCTTCGGCGCCGCTCAGGTCTGGGACGCCATTTACCGCGAGAACTGCTTCCAGAAGAGCTCCTTCCCAAAGTCAGCATCCCTGGGGCAGTCACAAGCCACTCACAAGGGCCCCGCTGCTCAGGACTTGCGCCAGGTTCTCGAGGCGGTTGGGCGACAGCAGGCACTCGAGCAGATGCGCGAGACGCAGCCCAACGCCCCTTTCGTGGCCCAGACTGGTCTCGAGATCGAGGACGAGTGCCTCGAGAAGCGCGTCTTCTATCGCGTCATCTCGGGCATGCACGCGAGTATCAGCACCCACCTCTGCTGGGACTTCCTCAATCAGACCACCGGCCAGTGGCAGCCCAACGTGGCCTGCTACCGAACCCGGCTGCACACCCATCCGGAGCGTATCAGCAATCTGTACTTCAATTACGCCCTCGTCACCCGCGCTGTCGCCAAGCTGGGGCCCTATCTCCAGGGCCGTGACTACACCTTCTGTTCGGGCGACATCGACCAGGACGCCGCGACGCGGGCCAAAGTCCTCGAGGTGACGGAGGCTGCGGCCAGTGTGCCCCAGATCTTCGACGAGAGCCTCATGTTCAAGAATGGGGAGGGCCCGTCGCTTAAGGAGGACTTCCGCAACCGGTTCCGCAACGTCAGCCGCGTCATGGACTGCGTTGGCTGCGACAAGTGCCGCCTCTGGGGCAAGCTGCAGACCGCCGGCTACGGCACTGCACTCAAGGTCCTCTTCGAGTTCGACAACGCCAGCGATGACATCCCTGTGCTAAAGCGCACCGAACTCGTTGCCCTATTCAACACATACGCCCGTATCAGCAGCTCCATCGATGCTATCAACAAGTTTCGCGCCATGGTCGACTCCGAGGAAGCCCTCGCCGCTGCGTCTGCCGCCGCCCCTGAATTTCCCGAATTCACCCTCGAAAGCATCCCTGACCGGGCGAAGAAGCCGCACCACGTGGTGACGTCACCCAAGCCAGAGCCCGAGCAGGAGGAGGATATCCCGCAAGATGAGCACAGCAACAAAGCGCCGCAATACGAGGAAACGTTCATGGAAGAGGTCGAACTAGAGATTAGGCGTGTAATCAAGGCCTTCAAGTTCGTCATCAACCGCTGGATCGCATTTCCCAAGACCTTGTAAGTTTCATTGTTTGGCTTGTCCCCGTCGTGCAGCTTGTAGGGTTAACACGTCATGACAGTGTCAACGTAATTGTTGTCGAGCTTGTCCGGTTTTACCAGTTCTTCGTTGGCCTGCCATTAATTGAACGGAACTGGAGCTTCGAACGACCCAACCTGGATGAACTCTGAACAAGTCCAACTCATCGTAGCGTTGCATGGCCTCGTATCATATTGCATAGCGGCTGGGGGGAGTGTAGATGGCGGTTCTTCGTGTTTTTGTCTTTTTCTTTCTTGTTGTTTGTAGCACACGTAGATCAGCATCATGACTATGCTGTACATACTCAATGACACCAGTGCCCAATCAATGCGTTGAGCGTCCTCTCATCATGAATACAACAGCTTTCTTTATCGGATACTGCGATAGACTAGCCGTTCGTGCAGGTTGGATTAATGTAGTACTATGGGGAAATCTTACTCGTACAACCCATCCTCGGCGGTGCTCTTCTTCCCACCCTTTGACGGAGTTTTCAAGGGCACATTTGTGACGGTGTTCCCGATCTTGACCTTCACCCCGGCCACCTCGATTTTCCACTGCCGCATGCGGCGAAACTCGGGCTGCTTCAGCACGGCATACGTCCGCAGGCACGCGTCCTCCGGCGGCAGCCCGAACGTCCAGCCTATACTCACGTGGAACGCGTCGTCAACTAGCTCGGCCGCGTGGGCCTGGTACAGGGCCGGGTGATTGAAGCGCAGGGCGACGTCGTTGCACCTCGTCAACAACGCCCTGAGCTGCGGGTTCTTGCCGTTGGTGCCGGCGCTGTCCCGCGAGGCGGCGGGGTCTGCGACGCGGAGTACGAGGAAGGCCCGGTCAGAATCGGGCGACTTGAAGAAGCCGATGCCCCGTGGGGAGAGGGTGAAGTCCCCCGTGGTCGAGGATAGTGATAATGTCAAAGACGAGAGGAAGGGGTCCTTTTGGACCGTAGTCAGCGACAGTGGGCGTGAGAGGGAGATGTGAAGGGGCAGAGGGGCGTTGAGGTCCGAGGTGAGCAGCGGGTACAGCTTCCGCGAGCCGAGAAGCGGCTTGATCTGGTCTAGGAAGGCAGCGAGGAGGGAGTGCTGATCTGCGTCTGGGTGCCCTGTAGTAAGTCAGACGAAATGCATGAGGAGAGATGTTGCCTCGGAGGACGCACACTCGATATAGACGTGAGACGGCCAATTGCCAGCAATGTGAGGGATGGTCCTCTTGCGACCCTGGTGCAGGTTGGGGTCATCGGCGGTGCTGGTTCGGACAGTGGAGGCGTAAAGATCATGGAACTGGTCCGGAAGAGGAGGCAAGTCCGAGATGCTGTTCGATTTGCCCACGGCTCTGATCGGACCGGACTCGGTCTTGCTACTTCGGCCTCTGCTTGCACCAGGGCCGGCAGTGTCGCCGTCTTGCGCTGGCCCATGTGTCTCGCCACCCGACTCTTTGCGACGCTTGGCAGGGGGTGAACCGGCCTCAGAAGCCGAGTCGGACGAGGGGTAGTCCACTAGAGGCATTGCCAGGTGCTAGGGGGTGCTGGTTAAGATACCTACCTAGGTAGGTACAGTGTAGTAGGTAGCAGCCTTAAGGGGGAAAGATGCGGTGCGACCTTTTGCGTTTGCACGGCGAGTATCGGACCAATAAGCTTCGGGCAACCCGATTGCTCAACCCATATGTTCAATCGAAGACGACGGGTTTTGAAGTTGCTACGACGTCTGATCGCCTAGAAGCACTCATCAGCCGTCGATGGGCGAGATGTCAAAAGGGAGGCACGGGCAGTTGATGCAAGATGGAAGACGACGGAATATGTATCAGCCGCACAGATGTTGGAGGTGGGAGGCGCTTTTGCAGGTGCATCGAGGCACGCACTCTGTCCGCTGACCACTTCCGCTTCGTCCCACAGCCAGAGAAGAGTTACGCTTCCCTCTTGACTTAGAAATGAATAAAACACAAGCCTTTCCGGCATCTCAGTGAATACTGACTGACTGAGCCAGAGTCACCCGAAATACCGACTTTTTGCAATGCTGTTACAAATGAGAGAAGCATTAATCAACTCCTCTTGTCCACGGCAAGGACACATTGGTTATTTTTGAGCTTGTGACTCCTACTGACCGGCGGTGAGCGGCCGTGTGTGTGTACAGTGTGTTCCCGGTTAGGTGTCGCCGTGTCGGGACAAGCATTGCTCTGACGAGGGGGGGCAATGGAACGTGGAGCAAACCCTTCCCGTAGTCCCCGTAAATGCGGCGCCTGAGGGCCCGGGTTAATAGTACATACTGCGCACATGCTGCCAAAGTTTGTAAAAAGAAAAAGCGGAGCTGGCGCATACGTGGACAAGTCGAGTCGCTGCTCACTCGAGGCCTGTCGTAAGTGCCGGCGCTTGTGTGCCCCCATGTTTCGGCTCTACCAAGACGCCACTAGGCCTGCGACTGCCCAGGATTGTCTTTTGACCCTAATTATCAGTTCGGCAACCCAGTGTGTCGTGTCATAAGCGGGATGCTGAGATGACATGTTGCAGCCGCTGATCCTCTGGCTACGCGAATAGCTTCTTTCTCTCTCTCTTTCTTTTCCTCTAATATAGGCAGGTATAAGTCGTATGACGTTGAGGCCCATAAACAACAGCGAAGACAGACATGCTAGGCGCCGGCTGGTGTCCACAAAGTGCCCGCGTGTCTGGTTTTCAGCCGTTCGTGGCTGATCCAAGTCAATACGGCGGGCATCTGTTTCGGTTGTTCGTGGCCCGTCGTCGAGCATGTCAGGCACCTAGGTATGTATAGCTGTACATACCCAGGTAGTGTTAGCGGGGCCCTGCAGGGATCGATCGCGTCTATCTAGGCGGAACCAGTGAACTCGAAGGTTCACTTGGGAGGTTGGGAGACGAGAGTCGGGCGGTTGGTCTCATGTTGGACCTACAGGTAGAAAAAGAAATATCATTCAAAGGGACATATCTGAGTATCACAGGTACCTGCCTACATGGTAGGTGGGAACAGGTAAACCGTTACACGAGGCAGGTAACCAAACTGACGAGGGTAGCAGATCGGACGAGGGGCATCTTACATTCCTCTGTCTTCCTGAGTGCTGGGAAGACGACTTTCTTTCCGGGCGGTTGAGTATACATAATACTTCCATGGAACTCTTGCTCACACCACTTGGTCATGCGCTCCTGTCCTGCCCAGCCAGGGTCCTTTCTTCCTTCGCCCGTCCCACTCCACCCGCCTCCCCTCCCTTGGGTCCGTAAGGTCCGTTCCCCTCTTCCCCAAATCAAGGTCCTTGCCGTTGCGCCATAAATCAATGAGAGAAGGAAAAGAAACGAAGGAGGGAAAATGAATATGTACACGGTACACCACACCACCAGACAGACACATCACCAATGGAAAGCCCGGCCGCCCTAGTCACCGCAGGTCCCATGATGATCCCTTCCTACCTACCCTGGTATTTTCCCAGAAGCCTATGCATTGCGTGCAGAAATCTCTGCCCTTTTTGTATTGCACCCACCCCTATCACAGCACCCTCTTGGCTTGGCAAGGACGGGGTCTGAAGAGTCTGGCACTCTGGGAAGGGTCTGGACTAGCTGTGCCTGTCGTCGATGTTCTACCGCCTACCATCATGCCCTTGACTCCGTTGTCCTTTGCGGTCCCTTCAGGCTGAGAGGGGGGGCAAGCACCTCACTCATCCCACCATACAGAGCAACGGACGAAGCTACGAATCTGAAAGCGATCAAAAGGGCCCTCCCACCTGCTTTCCTGTTCCGCATCGCCCACCCTCTTCCCAACTCTCGTCTCCCTCCTGTGTTGCCTTGCTCCCTTTTGCAGCCCTCCCAGCTTTGTTTCGATACACCGTTCTGCTTGTCATCCACCAGTACCTCGTCTACCCGACGTCCGTATAGACATCTTACACTGGGGTTTGCTTGATCCTCGGATCGGGAACGAACTCCGTCGAAAAGACTCGCAACATCGCATCCCTTACTACATGGTAGTCAAGGTCCTGGAATGCTGTGCACCGCACACTGCCTCTGAGAACCAATCCAATCAACCGCCAAAGACGTATCCAGCTTAACGCCGTTTCCCTGCTCGCCGGCATACCATCTTGCACCACCCATTCGTTCGCGCCCAACGGTGCCGTCTCATCGACGTCAACAGCCATGGACGGGTCCGACAAACAGTGGGTAAGTCTTTGGGCCGGTTTCCATGCCACCTTATCTTATCTCGTCTCTCTGGGCGCTATCGTTATCATTATCCTCTCCTCGGATCCCCGGGCGCTACTGCCATCTCCGTCATCGCCCACATTATTCTGTTATTTTCCCCTTCACCATATATCCGGTTCCGTCACCGTCACCTCTGCCACCTTATCGCGACCCGTATGGGCCTGTCTCCAAAGTTCCATATTCCGTCACTGCCGGGCCTCCAAGCAAGTCGAGACCCAGCCAGCCGCCTTGTCTGAGCGTCGTCAAGCATGGTCGAAGCCGATCGTCCTGTCTCGCCCGTGCATTCTTTCTCTGCCATGGAGTGCACCAGAACACCCGACGGCCGCTTGCGCCCCCCCCTGGTCAACTCGAGTGAGTTGGAGGTACAGATCGCTCCCCTGCACTGCACGGTTCAAGCCACCAAGCCGCGCAGCGGCTCAAAGTCCCTTCTTGCGTCATTGCCATCCAACTGCTTGGATTTCCAAGAACAGTTCCAAGCTCTGCCTCCCATTCATCATCCGTACAGCAGCTAAGGCCCTTGGCGACGTAAACAATATGGGTCTCTTCCCATCATAAGCATGCACGTCCGCTCGTAACCCATAGAACCATCCATCTCCTCACATTAATCTGCCTTCACTCAGAATTGAACCACGCTCGCACTGAAACCCGTCGATTAACACAATTGATCTAGGCCAAAGCATATCTGCTCGACCCTCTCACAGCACCCGAACCCAGCCAGGAAACAGGTCCTGGAAGCTCCTTCATAAATCCCGATCCATTACTCCGGACTTTCTCTCGGAAAAGGAAGCAGCAGAAGGGCAAAGAACCAGTCAAGAGCAGCAACACAAGTCATACTAGCCACAGCCGAACCTCATCGTATCCCACCCCGCCTGCGTCCGCAAGCCCAACCCGTTCCAGCTTTCACTCAACCAACCCGTTTTCGCCTACTTACAAACACACTTCCCTGCCGCCGTCCAGAGAATCTGCGTCGCCGTCTTCACAATATCGACCCCTGGGCCGTGGTAGCAGCGTCCGCAGTAACGGACTGCCGAGCCCCTCATCTCCGAGAAACCGCTTCCCACCAAGCACAAGCGTTACGCGTAGCTTCAGTGCTCGCACTCGCTCCCTCGCCGAGGACAACGGATCTGTTCCCGACTCCTCTATCCCACGCAGCAAAAGCGTAAACGCCCAAACGGCCCCCAGTGGTCTTCGTCGGTCGGGTTCGTTGAATCAAAGATTCCCCGGCGACATGTCTCATCGACCACTCGACATAATCAAGCGTGAGCAGCGTGCTGCAGACCGCGCACCCCATTTGCGGACCCGCAAGAACGGGCCCATGACTGATACCATTGATTCTCTCGACAACATCGGTGGCGTCTACCATCATGGCGGTCCCTACGATGCTACATTGGCATCCCGCAACCGCAACAGGATGTATGCCCCTGTTGAGGCCGTGAGGGAGTCCAACATGGAGGCCCTGAAAGCAACGCCTCGAGAATACATTGAGGATTCTCTGACTAAGCATGTTCCTTTGCAGGGAACCGGGCTCATTCCTGCAGGAGGCACTGATATGAGCGGTAATGTTATGAACTACGAAGAAGGCGCTGATCTGATGCGCGAGCCTGATGCAAAGGGCGGTGCCTACAAAAGGTGGGACGGAATTGTGAGTCTTTTCAAGTCAATGACAGCTCAAGCTCCATGCTAATTCTCAACAGCCATACCACCCTGATGATCTTAAGGGAAAGGGAGAGCCTTCTTACACTTACGAGAGAGACCTCAAAGAGAAAAGGCGATTGCGCAAGGCGTCTTTGGGCAACAGTCCCGCAGAGTTCGAGATGCGTTCCGGCGTCAATGCCCAGTCGCGTAAGGAAAATGGGCCGATGGTTCGCCAACGTAGTCTCAGCAATGCTGTCGACGGAAGGCCCCGGCCTTCCGAATTCCGTAACGGACAATCGAATAGCGCCGATATCCGTCGGCAGAACAGCACCGGCAAGCGTCTGAGTGAAGGCCTGAAGCGCCGATTTGGGAGCATCCGGCGGAAGAACCATGGCGCGGCTTAAGTGATGGCTTTCATCGTCAAGCTTCGCGGTACCTCAGTGTAGTGTAAGGGCGCCCATGAGATAACGTGTCAACAGCGCCTGCATAATGGGCATAACAACATATCCATTAGCCGAAATGTATTTTCTTCCGGCAAGTGTACTAGTAGAATGAAGGTTATGAGCAGTCAACCCGAAAGATCCGTATCGTTTAAAATGAGCGTGGCACAGAGTTTAATTCTGAACGAGGGGCGATAGTCGATTCAAGTCTCCGGCATTGTTCCACAGACAAACCAAGAGAGGGTTTTATAGTATTGCAAATACACCCAGAAGCTCCACGAATATGTTCTCCTGTTTGCGAACATTAACTAGACCAGGTTGTAAAGAACTACGTAGATCGCTAGGGGAAGGCTGTCTGACACGGCGGAATGGTTCATGCTCATGAACGCCTTGTTTTGCTCTATCTAGGTACCTACCTAGCTAGATCCGGCTCCGCCTGACGATAATTCCCTGCAAATCAGCAGACCCGATGCTGTCTTGCCGAAAGACATTCGCAGAATCAGTGAAACAGCCAGCTCCTCTTCTCCTCGTCTCAAGTTCCCATCCAACTATCACTTGTATATTCTTCTTGGTGTCCCAAGAGCCGGGTTACGTTGGCTACCTAGAAAAAGGCCATGCCGTTCCACCCAAGGACGCCCTCCAACTCGCCCCGGACCTCGAGCACGTCGCCGTAGCCACCCTTGCCGGCAACCTCGGACCTGCGGCCGGCGCCGAGCTCGTTCCAGCGCGCGAGCAGGGCGCCGTCGACGATGCTCCGCCCCGCGCTCGTATCGACGCCAGGGGTGCGCGCATCGAGGGGCTGGAGACGGTGCGCCTTGGGATTCGTGGCCGCCGCGTGCGGCAGGGCCCCTGCAATGCTGTTGGCGAGGGACGTCAGGCGGCGGTATGCCTGCTCTGAGAGGGGGGTGAGGGACGCGAGAGCGCCCGTCGGGGAGCCGAGGAGGAGGGTCGTGGACGAGTTCTTGGATGCCGACGTCGTGGCCGTGGCTGCGGGGGTTCGTGGGAGGGCGAGCGTTGTGGTCGGGTGGTTCGGCGCCGCGGAGAAGGAGGCGCGGTTCAGGAGGAGATGGCCCTGGAGCGATTTGGGGTCTGAAAGATGTTAGCAGGCCGATTAATTATATAAAGAAGGCTTCGGGGGCCGAGGAAAGAGCAGCCTACGTTCAGGGTCGAATTGCATCACGTGAATCACGCCGTCCTTGTCACACACGACGATGTGCAGCTCTTCTCCGGCGACGATGAAGTCGGCCGTCAGGATCTCGAACTTGCCGGTGCTCTTGCCGAACAGCATCATCTTGTAGGGCTCCTCGGCGTACCCCACAAACCAGACGCCCTTGAAGGCGTCCGTCATGAGACAGTAGCCCGTGCCGCGAACCTCACGCACAGCGGTGACGTAGCAGTTCATGTCCATGAAGGCGACGGGCAGCAGTGTGCCATCTTCCTTGAGGCCGCGGACCATGCACTTCTGGCCCTGGGCGACGAGCATGAGGCCCTGCGAGCCCACCTCGCAGAGGCCAGTGACGGCGCCGCGGGGAATCTCTTCCTTGGCGACGAGCTTGAGCTTCTTGTTCGTCTCAGGACGGCCCGGCTGCGGCACGACGGGAACAACGTCATAGACGAGGATGCGGCCACGGATGGGCAGGTCTTCGCCACGGTTAATAGCTGTGCCGATAGTGATGAGCATGCGGCGCTCCTTGGTCTCTTCAGACACTTCCAGATGGAGTGTCTTCATGCACATGGCGACCTCGTGGGGCTCGAGCTCGACGCTGTCGATGACGGACCAGCTCGTCGGGCTCATCAGCTTGATGATGCCTCGCTCAGTCTGGGGATAGCTTGTGGTCGCCTCCTTGGCCCATTCTTTATGGTAGTCATCGTCCTTTGGAAGTTCGAAGCGCTCCAAAACGTTGCATGCAACGGCGTAAGTCTCCATGGGCGGGTGATAGGCGATCAAGCTGACATCATCGCCAATGGGAATTTTACGCACCGAGACGCCCAGCTCGGCAAAGTTGGAGTCGGCGGGTAACTGCGTGACGCGGGTCTGTCCCTCTGAGTCGGCGTAGATGAAGCCGCGCTCACAGCCCTCAGTGTGGAACGGGCTCATGCCACGGACACCGATACCCTGCAGTCCAACAACTTTTGGACTGCTTTTGGCGGACTTGATGATGAAGGATGGTGAAGCGCCAGGCAGGAAGACGGTGCTGTACCCGTTGATGTTGGAGCAGCGTCTGAGCGGAACAAACCGCGGCTGCTCGTTGGCATCATCGTCGGCAACTTCGACGGGGCTCTTTGCGAGGGCTGAATTTGTGATCTTTTGAAAGTGCAGAGTCTTTGCGAGTCCCACTGTCTTGTCTTCTGATTCGAGGCGGATGGGTTCGTATATTGTAAGGTCGTCATTCGCGTGACGAAGCTTTCAAGGTACCGAGTTAGGAGATGTAGTTGTGGAGAGAGGGGGCATCGAACTTACGATGAGGTATGGTGAAGTAGTGGTAGTGTCTCCGAGGTCGGCCACCAAGAGCTCAGTCAACGTCTCCTGAACGGTGCCTCGTCTGACGGCGTAGTCGGCGGAGAGGAAAGGGGGGACGTAAGTCAAACCCGCTGCAACGTAGACAGGTTTGGAAAGGTCCGGAAGTGCATATATCTGGAAAGGTAGAAGTAAGTATATGCATCGGCAGAGGAAACGATTGGCTTACATAGAGAGCTCCCGCAGCGCTAAGCAAGAACATAAAGATATTGTGGCCTCCTGGCGTACCCTTGTCAGTTTGAACGGGGGCAAACCGGCCTGTCGTGTCAGCATATAAACATCCCGCGAGCCACTTTGTTGACAGGATGGCATCATCCTGCTTCTCAACCTCTTCCAGCTCGCAGTTGTTGTCCATTTGGGCAACCATGATGCTCGAGTCATCTCGAACCAGAAAAAGATAGGGATCAGCGATGCTGGCACTGACGGCTCTCGGCTCAGCACCCGTCTCTTCGTCGAGCATTGGCAGAATCTGACTGAGCCCCAAATCTTGTTCCAGTCAGTCGTGGTGCTCCAAATGGGAAGAAGAAGAAGAAGAAAATGGGAAAGAGCAAACAAACCTCCATCATAGCAGCGCACTTCAGACTTGAGAACCTGGATAATGCGCATATGCTTTCCCATTGTGCCAGCCTCGACAGTGAAGCCCGCAGCTGGATCGAATTCCGTCCCTGTCAATGCTTCAAACCCGGCGCCTGTAAGTGCATAGACATCTGACGTCTCGTAACCGTCTAGGTCAACCTTGGAAACAATCATGAACTTGTCATATATCGACGAGGCATCAAATTCGCTGCCAACAGCCGCATTGGCGCCCTTGTCTCCCTGCAGAGATTTCGGAAAAGGTTTCTGGACGCACATGGTCCAGAAACCCCTCGCCTCTGGAAACTCGAACTTCCCAATCACCTTGGGCTGGACGTTCTGGTTCAGGATGGCGACGGCACCAGCATTGCCTCTGCCCACAACGCATGCGAGCTGGAGGTCGGCCACGACACCAACCGAGTTCTTTTCTTCTTCGCTATCTGGGATGAAGGCTTGTTTACCCGAGGTCATGTCCTTGACTGGAGCTATGCTCAGCAAAGAGTCATGAACACGGAACGTCAGGTCCCCTCCCTTGGAAACCCCGTTGGCTGTTGCCCCAGGCTGAATCATCGTTGTCGTTGTCTCGCCGTAGAGATCGTCGTCATCGCCATCATCCATATCTTCGTCCTCAAGGTCGTACTCAAAAGAGTCGTCTACCAATCGTGTTTTCCTCCGCGCGTTATGGGCTTGTTTCCGCGTCCAGCCAAGCACAAGAGAGTCGCTGCCCGTGCTTCCAACAAAGAAGACGTTCCTGCTAAGCTTGGAAATGGTCGAAACGCTGCACTGCACGATATTGCCGCCAACTTCTGCGGGCACCAGCTTGACACTGACTCCTGAGACCGTACGCCCATCGATTTTGAACGTGATGATGGCTAGGCGGCCATCGTTCAGCACCATCAGCAACTCCCCGTTCTCGGCGGACATGAGCTCGATGTAGCAATGCTCGAGCCTCAGGTCCAGATCGGACTGGTCCGCAAGAGGGAAATTCGTCGTCTCCTTCGTGAAAGCATTGACAGCTACGCCATTGGGCTTCCCGGATTGATCAATGTGTATCAACTCGTTTGTGCCAACAAGAAGCGCCCCTCCTACGGGGCCTGGTAAAGCGACAACCTTGAAGAGGTCCTGCGGCAGATTGTTGACGGAGAGGATGGCGGTTGAAGCCCTCTGTTGCAGGTCCAGAGTGAAGACCTTGTACGAGAAGTGGTCCTTTCGAGGTAGGGTGTTGGAGCGCCGTTGCGTCGAGGAGATGATACCAAAGGTAGGCTCTCTGTACTCATGCAAGAAGGCGAGGTGCACAGGATGAAGGAGACTGGGATCAAGCTGCGGTAGAGGGAGGACGTATGAGGTTGAGTATGGTACATCTGCTATGTTGCTAGTTCCATTTGTGGCCGCTGTTGCTGGCGGCTCTTTTGCCGGCCGAGGCCCATCCACATCTTCATCCCAGTCATCCATATCTATGTCCTCATCGGCTTGCTTGAAGGGGAGAAAGGCGATGTATCTGGGGCCAAATCTGAGAGCCGCGCATCGCGAGCCAGGGTCGGCGGCAAGATATGTTCGGTAGTTGGCCAACGGGCCGTCGAAAGGAGAGCCTTCCAATTCTTCTTTCTCGTAGTAGTGAATGGAGATGTCCTCGAGTGCGTGTTTCTCGGGATTCCACTGAACCAGGCTCAGCCTAGCAACTCTTGTAGCAATAAGGAGAGCCTCGCCTCCTGATTTCGAGTGTTGGATTTTGATTCTTGCGAGGCCCGTCACGACACCAAAGATTGGGTATTCCGCAACGAGCACGAGCTTGGTGTTGATTGCGCGATCGGCGCGAACCAGCATGCCGTCACCGCCCAAGAACGAAGACTCGAGGCCGTCATCGTCGTTCAATCGGCGGTCGTATGGGTTTTCGGCCCTCGAGGTCTGTTTTTCCCGAGTTTGCGAAGTGTCGACCTCGGAAGAGATTGTCTTTGTCGTGAAGATCTGCAGCAGAGAGCCCTTTGCGACAACCAGGTTGTTGCTTTGCGCTGAGAGAAATGGCAGGCTCAGACTATACTGCACGCCAGTCGTTGGCGTCAGCTCTGTATAGCACTGCATCTTAACAGTCTCAGGCAATTGCCCTTGGATTGCCTGCTGTCATTGGTTTGAGGTTTCGAATTGTGGTTGTAGGAGCGTAAAGGATTATCGCAAAACCAAGAGCTCCTCCCAACTTCAAGGAGCTCTAGAGACGGGAGACGCCCATTGAGCGTGTCGCGTTTTCTGATTGGCAGAAAGTGGTTTCCCGGAACAATGGAGACGCCGACGTTCCAGAGCTCGGCTCTTACCTAAGTTGCTGCTAAGGTCCAGGACTCGGTAACGAGCACTCGGGCGCTGCGGCGCACACACGCAGCCGGGGCCTCTTAGTCTGTGGCGCTAGTAAGAGTTATTATCAGCTAGTCATCCGCAAAGTTACGTCACCCGGTGCAACCTCTACAGACCTTAGGCATGCTAAGCTGAGCTAAAGCTCAGCGAAGAAGAATCAAGCAATGAAACAAACAATGACGCTTCCCACAATTCCCCTCCGGATCTACTAAATCCTACGCAAAACAACAACAGAAAGAGTACGGCCAAAAAATTTGGATTTCCTGCGCAGGCACTGCGAATTTGCGACTCACGATGGCCAACGCAGGCCTCCTCCAGACCAGTCTCATCTGGGTGGCGTACGCTGTAGCTGTCGTCCTCTGTCTGCTGGCTGCTATCATCACCACCTTCACCTGGCAAACGCCTCGCGAACGGTCTGTCATCGTCAGTACCGTCGCCATTGTCAGTCTCACAGCCCTTTTGGCAACAGTCCTCCTCCTTCCCGTCGATATCGCTCTTATTTCTTCGACGACACACGCCTCTCTTGGCGTGAAGAAGGATTGGGCCACGGAACAGCGGGTGCACGATATTCTCCAGACTTTGCGTATCGTCTACTACTCTCTGTACAGCTTTGACGCCCTGCTGTGTCTCTTGATCATCCCATTCGCCTACTTCTGGCACGAGGAATACGATGAGATTGAGGTCGAGGAGGGTCGGTCATTCGGCAGCCGCCTCGTCAGCGCGCTAAAATACACATTGGTCTTTGTCGTCCTTGTTGTGATCCTCTTCCTGGTTGGCTTCTTCGTTCCAGCCGCTGGAGACCACAACGGCGCTCACTGGGACTTGGACTACTTCAAACGCATTCTCGTCCAGAACAACGGGCAAAAGGCACTTTCCTTCGCATTGGGCTTGCTGGTCACCATCGGAGTTCTGCTCTACGTTGTCTACACAGCGGCTGGTCTGGCCCTGCTTCCCATGTCCTTCATCAAGTCTGCACCTTCCGTCTCTGCACCTCAACTTACGGAGAACACCGCAACGGCATTGGAGCAGAATCGGGAACGCCAACGTCAGCTAGAAATGCGCAACGCTGGTCGCCCTGAGGGCATGTCGTCCAAGGACCGACGCGAGCTCGAGGCCCTTGTCCGCGAGGAGCGGACATTGACTCGTCGAGAGAGATTAGCGGCTGAAGGTTCCGGAGAGGGTCGCAGTACGATCTACCGTGTGTGGCTCAAGATTTGCGCCGTCTTTCGGCCCATCAAGCTTCTGGGCGGTATCTTGCTGCTCTTGCTTTCCGTCGTGATCTGGACCTCAATGTTGATCACTGGAATTGACAAGGCGAAGAACTCTTTCTGCAAGGGGAAGTGCGGCTACATCCTGGGTCATATCAACATCTTCCAGCCGATTAACTGGATTTTCATACAGTCAGCCAAGGCATTCCCGGTCGACTACATCCTTATGGCTCTCCTCGTATTGTTCCTATTCAGCAGTTCGATCTCGGGCATCGCCACCGTCGGTATCCGATTTCTCTGGGTTCGCATCTTCCAGATTCGCAGAGGACGTACCGCACCCCAAGCCCTACTTGTCGCGACCGTCATGCTAGCCCTCATCATTCTGGCCATCAACTATGCTATCGCGAACATGGTGGCTCCTCAATACTCCATGTACGGCACGCAGACGTTCTGCACAGCCCCTCATGAAGTTGGCGAGACGCCCAACTGCAAGGGCAGGCCTGACTATCTGGTTCAATGCTCCGAGGCCTTGGACCCCGATGCGCTGAAGGTCTGCACACCCTCGATCATGGCGGAGTTCCTCAACCGAATCGCCATCACCTGGCCCTTCTTTGGCGCCTTGGACTTCTGGGCCCAGTTCGCCTTCCTGGGTATCTTCCTCGCCGTATTCCTGACTGGACTGTTCCGGACGCCCAAGCTCAACGTGTCCGAGCTTGACGAGGACGCCGAGGAAGACGAGGAGGAGGGTCTGCTTGCGAGCACCGGACGGAGATTCGGAGCGACGTGGCAGGACATTACGGGACGCACGAAGTCAAAGAACACCTACGGCACACAGGGGGCTAACAACGGTGGCGGCTCGTCGGAGGCTTAGCTCTGTGGAAGGGGTTATATGGTGTTAGGGGGGCATGGTGCCGCATATACGCGGGGGTTGTACCGCAAGGTCACCATTACGTGTAGGCAAGGATTCGGGGCAGCGTGGGATTTGCATCGAATTACGGCCGTGGCACACGACGTTCGGGAGGGATCGGGGTTGCGATATTGTTTAGCGACACAGAATGATCAAGCTACTTTTTTTGTTTCCTTTATGAGGCTCCTAGCATGACCCTCCTTTGATTATCCTTCTTGGGCTTGACGAACCGGACGGCCTTGTGCGTCCGGTCGTCGAAGGCAGCGGCGGGGCCAACATGCATCTCATGCCAGCACCTCGCGCAGTAGACGTCCTCGCAGCCCAGGCACTGCAGTGAAGCGTCCTCTAGACACACCGTACACCATGTTTCGGCGTCTTCGTCGGTGTAGCCCGTTTTGGAGGTCAGCCGCTTCACCGCACGATCGGCCGGTTGGAACGTGGGGACCGAGGGAAGCCCCATGCCATCCGACGAGGAGCCCAGACCGCTCAGAGCAGCCATGCGCGCGGCAATGTCGTTGTCGAAGTCCGAATCAGCGCCGTGCTGTGGGGCGCCAGAGGGAACGGATGGCAGCGAGAGGCCACCTTCGGTGTCATTGCCTGCCCTTGGCGCCGCGAAGGTGGAAGGTACGGATGGGAGGGAGAAATCGCCGTCTCCGTCACCTTGATGAACCTCCTGTGGGCCCTTTTGGCCCCCATGACCAGGAGGATCTTGGCTTCTTTCTAGAGTTGGCGATTCAGGCACTTCCTCGGGCAGCGGGTTCAACCTCGCCTCATCGAAAGCCTGGGAGAGCAAGTTCTCCACCTCGCGGCTCATCTCCTCGCCGTCGGACTCATCATCGCTGTGTCCGTCGCGCGCCCGTTCTCCCTCGCCGCCGGAACCCCTCTGCAACCGCGCCTTTTGGGCCACTGAAGTCTTTGAGAGCTCCTCTAAAAGCGTAGTCACTTTGGCGGACTCGTCCATGGGCTCGGAACGCGACCAGCTTTGTGGGCCAACATTATCGAGAAGATTTTCATCACTGAGCAGATCCTCAAGGGTTTGGTCATCTGTTTGTAGGAGAGGGTCGACATCACTACCCGCTGTTTCTGCGTGAGCCAGTGTCGGGGCCGGCGTTGTCGACGGCGCGGGCGATATCGAGAATGCCTGAGGCGGTACAGCCACTGCCTCTTTCTTTGTGTGGGACCACCGGCTAGAGGACGATGATACTGAGCTCGCCGTGACCTTTGCGGTCCGTGGCTGTGGGGGATCCTCGCGCTCTGGCGTGTTCCTCAGGGACCGCAGCCTGGCCGCCAATGCGTCCTCTCTCGAAGCCGACTTTGCTGGCTCAATGCCTGTGACAGAGACGTTCAGGGCACTTTGAGAAACCTTAGCAGTTGTATTCTAGCCATGGTTCGTGAAATCACAGAAGGCGGTTATTTTGGTATTATTTACTTTGATAATCGGTCTGATGACACCCCAGGGCTACCGCCGCCCTTTAGAGCGCTTAAGCGACCGAGCAAACTCTTCTCGTGATCGCTCATGCCTGGAAAAATGATAATCACTTGTGAGATGGATTGAAAACGAACGGGTGGAAGTGATGATAAGCCTCGGTCAGACGGTGAACAATGAGAGGCGAGAGTAGCCGACCCTTTACCTAGGCAGTCAGATGGCAACGACCAAAGCAGCCGATGAGTGGCTCGATGGTCTTCGGAAGAAAAATGATGGCGATGGACGGAATTAAAGTAGCGCAAGGCGGCTCGTGAGGCATCCAGGGGGCGAATGGTCGGAAAGGTAGCTGCAGGATCTGGGGCAGAGGGTCGTACGGAGATCTCAATATTTGCGCGAGTCAACAATGCTCGCCTTCTGGTTCGAATAGGAATAGCGGGTAGGAGAGTCGTTCAGTGACCTATTGGGTGACGATGAGAAGTCGGGGATATCTTACTTTGACTGGAGCGCTGACGCTGGGAAGATGGGGAGATACGACAATGTCTGAACCCTATCAGCTAACAGCCAATGATACCCTGGGGGGCGGAGGGGGCGGAATGGAAAAAGCGGCGTGGCACAGCCTCAGCGTTGTCCCAGCCACAGATTAAGCTTGAATAAGCGAAGAGATCACCCTTGTGACCTCATTAGGCAGAAACCTGTGTGCCCTTCGCCCGACTGTGCTGAGATGTCTCAATCTGGTTGCGCCTACCTTCAGGAATCGCCATGTGTTCAAGTGCTGGATCTTCATCTGTATTGATTATACCAGTGGCAGAGCTTCTTGCCATTTGGCTCTAGAGCTTGGTCACGGCTATCCGCAAGCAGTCGCAAAGGGTTGTTTGTGGCTTCTGTGGACGGCAGGTCGGACACCAGCAACCCGACGGACCGCTCCAAATGTCACGAATGCGTTAGGGGAAGTAGTGTAAGGCGCAGCGATGACCATGCCCCGCAAGCAACGAAGAATCACTCCCCGTCTGTGTGGCTGCCGTCTACCTGATGAGCTTATAGTGAATTGGGAAAGGGCGGAGAACATACAGACTAGGCTGCCCATGGCGGTCTAAAACGATTATATTAGATACCTAGACATAGACTAGATACTTAATTCGAGAATGCCCAGGGGATTTTCCTGTCTCCCCCGTCATCCTTCTTTCTACCTTCTCGAACAGCATCTCTCAGAACCCGTACCTATCAGACAACAGGCCAAGGACCCTACTTGCATCATAAACGATTCTCCACCTAAAGAAAAAAGAAGGAAAAAACCTCTACGCTCCGAAAAAGCTTGCCCACCATAGCCCAGGTGCCCAGCCTAGACCCCTCGACGGTTCAGAGGGGTGACTTCATTGTGCGGTCATCCAATCAATCCCCCGCAACCCTCCGCCTGAGCCAAGGGACCGACCATAAGCACGACGGCGCACCACACACGTCAATTGGGCATCGCGTTTCTCCCGTTTCTCCCGGCCATCCGTCATAGACTAATTAGTGTAGTTGGTGGCAACCACTTAGTCGATTACACATCGTCTGACGGGGATTGTTGTCAGCCCGGGCATCCCTGTTTTGGAGGGGCGCACAGCACAGCACAGCACAGCACTGCTCACCTCTTGGCGCATGACACTTCTTTGAAACAGAAAGAGACAAAACAACCCTCCTTCCCACTTAGCTCTGTCTTTGCGACAGGCTCTTTTCTAAACTTTTCCCTACCATCGGAAATCTCACACCCCTCATCCAGAATCCAACTTGTGTGTTATTCATGCTTGGAGACATTCGAAAACTTGCATCAATCACTTGAATTCGCAAAACCTCTCCCTCAGCGACCCTCCGTATACGTTACCGAGTAATCGGACATAGCCGCAAGCGTCAAACGAAATGAGACTAGACTTCGCAGTCGCCGCGCTGACGCTGTTTGTGCCCGCGTGGGCCGCAGCCATTGATACTGGGCTCCACGGATCAGACGTTGCATTCCTCGCCCCCAAAGCTGAGCGCGATAACTCCCAGCAACATGAAGAGCTGTGGAAACGCAAGGGCGGTGGAGGCGGAGGCGGTGGTCGCGGAGGAGGAGGAGGAGGAGGAGGAGGTACATCAGGTGGGTCTCGCTCAGGCGGCGGCAATCCCGGGGGCACTTCTGGGGGGTCTCGCACAGGTAGCCCCAGCTCCGGCTCCGGCTCAGGCTCCGGTTCAAGTTCCGGCTCAAGCTCACGATATGGTGGTTCAGGTTCTGGAGGTGCGGGACGCAGTAGCCCAGGTTCCAGGTATGACGCTCTGGACAGTTCCGACCCGGTTCTTTGAATGACAGGTTGACTAACAACGCCAAGTTCGAGAGGTCGTGCCGGTGATAACTCCGGCGGAAGAACGATTTCTGGCAGCGGGCCATCGCCGGCTTACGGTGGCGGCAGGTACTACGGAGGTGGCGCGGCAGTCCCCTACAGGGCTGGTTCGCCGATAGGTAGCATGGTACCCTTCTTCCTCGTAGGCGGTGCCCTGGCCTTCTGGCCGGGTCTCTGGCTTGCTGGCGCACACATGTATCCGTACAGCCACCCTTACCGCTACTACAACGAGACTGCGCGCGAGAACCAGACTAAAGCAGTTCTCTGTGGATGCGCCGAAGACCTGCCATGCAGTTGCGAAGAGAACAACGCCACCGATTACATGAACTCGTTGCTCGGCAACGGAAGCTACGACGGTCTGAACAAGTCCGTCGTCAACATTGGCGAATACGAAGGCAAAGAGACTATCCTTATCAATGGAACCCTGCCCAGCGGCACGACCGCGCCCGGCGGTTCCGACCAAGTTGGCGCCGCTTCCGCTGCTTTCAGGACCGCCGTGGAGACGCTTGGATTTTGGCCTGTTGCTGCGGTTGTGCTGGCGACGGTGTTCGCGGCGTAGCCCCTTCATCCATGAAAACACTAGATATGATGCGGCAGCTGTACGCTATAACGATTGGAACTTACATATGGGTCGGCGATACTCCTTTTTCACCTTTGCAATTTTCAGCACGATACCCTTCCCCCTTTCCCCCCCGAACTGAAAATCACTGCGAGGGAATCCCAGATCTTTCTCGGGAAACAAAGTTTGTTACAAAACGTATAGGGCAAACAAACAGATTACCATTAGTAATACTATGTATTTTTCTATATCTTAAAGTCTTGTCGATAGTGACTTTACCATGACGCCCATGATATCTTGGGCAACTGCTCAACCCACAAGTCTTTTCATGCAATCATGCTGCACCCTGCGTAACGCTTATGACGTCTTGGTGTGTCTCTCAGCCCGCCTGCGCTCACACCACTCCCCCAGTTCCCTCCAAATCCTCTCCTTTTCCGCCGGACGAAGCGTAGCGGCCAGCCCGCTCGTGCTCGTGGCCACAAACACCCTGGCCCCGGCCCAAACTGTCGGCGACACACCGTCGGCGGCAACCCGTTCCCATCCTCCCACCTCCACCCCCTCCTCCTCCTCCTTGACGGCGGCGGCGGCGATGACGCCCATGTTTTCCACCTCGTCCTGCCACCCGTAGCGAAACTCATCCTTCCGGATCCCCCTCCCGCGCCGCACCCGCCATATGCTCTCCCAGATGCCCTTGCCGACGATGCAGACCACCTCGGGCCGGCACCCCCGGACCTTGTCCTCCAACGCGCCCACGCCCTCGTCCATCTCCGCCTTGGACAGCTCCGCTCCGTTGCGGCTCGGGCGGGTGACGATGTTGGTGTTCCCCAGGCCGTAGAGCCGCGGCAGATCGCGGTCCTCCGTGGGCGCGCACAGGCGCGGGGTTATGCCCGACGAGTAGAGGAGCTTCCAGAAGAGGTTGGAAGGGTGGGCGTAAGCGTGGCCAAGAGCGGCCGTGCGGAGGCCCGGGTTCAGGCCCACGAAGAGGACCAGGAGGCCGGGGGCGAGGATGTCGGTCAGTGGCGGGAGGTGGGCGTAGGTCGAGGGTGGGGCGTAGCCCGCCGGTTTCCGTCTGCGTTTCGGCTTGGCGTTCCCGGCGGGCGAGATGGCGTTTGCTGGGACGAGGGCGAGGCCAGCAGAGACCGAGCCCGAGGACTCGGATTTCGGCGAGACGGCGCCGGGGGCCGGGGTCGGAAACGTCTTCTGGGAGGGCTCGGGCGGTGACGCCGCGGGTTTGACGGCGATTGTGTTGTTGTAGTCCCTGCCGGCGGCGTTGCGGTGCTTGGCAACGCGGTTCGGAGACGGGACGGGCCCGAGTGGGGTTGACTTCCGCGGGCTACGGCGGAGCGGCGTCGTGGACGGGGAGAGGCCTGGGCTCGCGACTGTCGAGGGTGTTCCGGCTGCTCCCCCGCCAGGCTGCGCGGACGCCGTCGCCGCGCCGAACATGTAATCCTGCAGCTGCAGGCGCCCCCGAAAGCTCGCGACCTTGGACCCGGGCTCTTGTTCAAAGAACGGGGATTCCATGGCGCCGGGTCCCACTGCTCGGGATTCACTCTTTGAGGCGGCCGGACTTTGATGCAAAGGCGAAAGACTCGTTGTAAGCAGTCGCGCCTCGACAGCGTAGGGTAGGCTCCAGGCGGCGAAGCAACACTCTCTTGGAATGTGGGATGAGGTCGTGGTAGGCCGTGTGTTTGAGGCGAGCTGAAAATAAAGTTTGGCGGGTGACATGTAATACGAGCTGGACATCTTTTCCGCCACCAGCCAAAGTTGCCACCCCGTTAGATTCAGGGTCCTTTAACATCGGGACCCACAAAATATTTGGAAATGCAGCTACCTACTTAGATAGTGAGTGAGGTAGCACGGACGCGGGCACTTCTACTCCCGAGACTTCTCGACTTTCTTGGTTGAACTGGTAGTGCGCAGTTGGCCACGGAGAACGTGATATGAAATTGCAGTTCTATACCAAGGGAAGACGCGGCTCGAAAACTCCTCCGTAAGTGGTATCGATCATGCACCCTGGTTCAAAAACCCATAAATACAATGTTACGCTATGCTCCTGAAAAATCGATGGACCTTTGATGAGAAACAGCCGTCGTCCCGGCACTCGGCAAGACCCTTCTTTGACTCCTTTCACAACACAATGATGTTGTCCACCCTCCGTCCCTGTGTCTCGATAAAATACTTCCGGCGGACGCCCACACCCAGCGCATTTCCAAAGTTCTCGTACGCCTCGGGGCCTCCGCCGCGGATCATTACCATTGCAATGGGATGCGGCCGCCGCAGTCCCGCCGGCGTAATCTGCTCGACGTCCAGATGAGGCTTGATCATCTCATATTCCCACATGTCCGGGGCACTGAAGACATAGTTGTTCTCGAGCTCGTCCTCATCCACGATGATGACGAGCTGTAGAGAGCGTGCCGAGGGCGTGTAGGAGGGTATGTTGGCCATCTTCTCGCTAAAGGAGCAGCCCCCGCGGCGCATGACAATGACTTGGTGATGGCGGGGCGCCTCGTCCGGCAACCGGCCGTCGCAGCCAAAGCCTGCACGGTAGACTGTCTTCCACTGAAGGCTTGGAGGAGCATCTTCGGGAGGGATGGACGCATCAGGGATATCGGGTAGCGGGACAGCTCCCTTGCCTATGGCCAAAGCTCCCATGTAACTCTCGACATGGAATTTCGCCTTTGTTCCTGCTGGAAAGGGCGCCGGAGTATTGGCGGGATCAAAGACCGAGGTGACAGCGCGGATCATGGACTTGAGCATGGACCTGTAGGCGGTGTTCATTCCCTTATCCGCAGCCTGGTCTTCCGCCAGTTCAGACCTGGCCTCCTCGGTGAGCTGAACCTGGTCGTCGAAATCGCCAATATCGACTTCCAGTCCCTCCGCGGGCACTGGAGCGCTGGCATTGTGCTCCTCTGGCTCTCCATGCATCATGATGAGCTCAACGAACCCATTATACCGGACGCGGTTGAAAAGAGGGTCGGAGATGCCTTTCAGTAGGTCTGCGTCAATGTGGACTGGTTCGTCCCGCCCCAGAGGCATGTGGTTCACTTGCGTAACTCGCCAGGTATGGTCGTATGCAGAGTCAAACGTGTCCTCCTGAACGAAGTGGACTTTCAGCCCGCTCAGAGCGGATATCCTGACGCCCACCGGTGTCTTAAAGGCAGCAGTGTTTGCAAAGAGGCTGTTAAAAGCACTGCCAACACTGCCCTGCTGGACCGTAGAAGGGAATTCGATGATGAGCGTGGGCTTGAATGGCAATGCTGCGCAAGTGCCGTTGTCTGGAATGAGAGACCGTGGCAACGTCCAAGGAAAGAACGTGTGGTTTGCCTTGTATCTGGAGATGGAGCCGTTGCTTCCCTTGCCTGCAGGAACAAGCTCCACTCCACTCCGCGGGTTGGATATGGTATGGAGGTTGACGAAACTTGCCGCGTGGAAGACGTCTGGTCGCGCGGCCAGAACCGATCCTGTCAAGGGAACTTGCTTCGTTGGAGCAGGGCAAGTGTTCGTGAAGTTCTCGTCATAGTAGACGTCGACGCTCTTGGCCTGCCGGCGAGGGCTCTGCTTCCTTTTTTGCTTTGTCCTTCGTCGTGGAATGATCAGAGGATGCGCTTCAGTAGTGAACACAAAGGCAGCGTCAAGCTTGTTCAGAGGATGCTCTGGGTCGAAAAGCAAGTACAGGTACTTGGTAGTCTCCCCCAGGAAAAAGCTTTGCATGCGGTCGGCTTTCTCCCCGGTGTCGACGTTCTGGAGCCCGGACCAGCCGCATTTTGTGTAACACAGTCTTTTGATATCGCTAAGGACCATCTCCCCAACGTGCACATACCAAGGATCATTCGTAGCACGATACAAGTAATAGTTGGACTCGATGAACTCGGGCCGACCGGGCCACCAGCCAATGCCAGAATCAACCTGTCGATCGCGTACAGACCATCGCTCAGGCAAAGCACCATAGCGGGTCCATAGGGCTGTGTATAGCAAGTTGGCCTCCTCGGCCTCGTCGACCTCGCCAGCCATAGCAAGCAAACCAGGATAGAATGCTGCCAGGCTGTCAATCCAGCTCGTGAATGCGTACCCACGCGTGCGGTGGCCCGTCATGTAATACGGATGGTGTGCATCGTTGTACAGATGACGCTTGATGGCTGCATGTGCATGGTGCCACGCCTCCAGGAAAGCCCCCGCAGAGTTCTCCTCGGGCGTCAATGGCGCATCGTGCAGCGTGTTGGGGTCGAGCCACTGTCGGTCTGTTGGGGGCTCTGATATTGTGACGTTGGGGAGCTCATGACCCGACAGCAGAATATGGCTCTTCAGAGCATATTCGAAGAAGCTGTCAACGCCAGCACCTATGCCAGAGTCGAAGCTGACCCATTCGCCTTTTTCAGGGTCAATGGCGTTCCCGATGAGACCAATCTCGCTTTTGGCTTTCCAGACTGCCCAAAACGCCCTCTTAGCCAGCTGCTCAAATCTCGGGTCGCCCGTAAGCCGGCTGAGGACGGTAAACTCCAAAACAAGACTACCTGCGCCAGCACTGCACGTATCCGTTTTCTCGTTCGTAGTCCGAGGTGAGTCTGGGTCGTCGCGGGAGACTTTGTGTAGCGGAGAATTCATGTAGAACGGAATGCCGTGTCGAAGGTTAACTCTAGGGTATGGTAGGCCAGTCTTTGTGTAGAAGGCAGGCAGAAGTCTCTCTGCGAGGTCTAACGCTAGCCTTAGAAGCTGGCCGTCGTACTTGAAACCGTTCGGCCAGGATATTGGGCGTAGTTCTAGCGGATCATCGTCCTCGTCCTGGTTCGAGACTTGACCTGGGTTGTAGCCCAGCATCGGCAACTCTCCCACAGCGAACAAATGTGCGCTTAGTAGACCACCTACCCCTCTGATGACCGTCTCGAAGACCTGCACTTTGCTGTCAAGGTCGAATCCCCGTGCTCTTCGGCCCTGCCCGGAAGGGCCTCGCCTGCCATCTCCATAGTACTCGACGAAAGCCGAAACACTCTGCTGGAACTCCTGCAAAGCCCACACAGCAGTATTCTGATCGGATGGAGTCCCTGCGAGTATCGCCAAGGTCGACAGGCTATCGATGAGGGTGAGAGAGTAGTTCCCGAGGACATCGTTAAGGTCGTAGTTTCCGGGATTCGCGGGATCGCGCGTCAGTGGTGTGCAGGAGATTGGGCGCAGCTGCGAGTCCAGGTTAGTTCGATACTGATGTTCTCAGGGACTCTTGCGGAGACATACCTCGTCTTCCGGGAATGCGATGCGCATGTAGTTGTCCCAGCCATGGTGGAAGACCTTCGTGGTTGCGTTACGTAGTTCGGCGAGGCGGGCAGGGCTAATCGCGGACACGGACAGAGGCCATAACAGACACAGATGAGCCAGAACAAGAAGTTGTGATAGCATGGTGATGCTATCTGCTTGGAACCTCGGTGCTGGGCAGGGTTCCCATCAATCAGCTGGCTGCCAGCGGCAGATGCCTCTTGATTTACGCGCGACTGAAGACAGCGGTCGTCATGGAGGTTTGAACCATTCGACGGTTGGCAATTCAAGGTAGAAACATTAGAATCGCCAGGGACGGATTGACAGTCGAAGGAAAAAATGAGCGTCGATTGGGAGTTATGGTTTTCTCGTGCCTCCCTGGCATGAATTCCAAAGTGGGATGCGATGTCTGTCATCTTCACCTGAGTTGGAGCTGCTGACTCAGCAAGGAGTGCGCCCTGGCCAACGCTGCACCTCAACTTCTGACGTTACATAGCCGTGTTCTGAGACGAGACGAAGGCATCTTGACTCAGTTGTCGTATTGCATCGTATGCTTCTAGATGGAAACGGCTCAAATACATCAGGTGCGTCATCAACTCAGCTCAGATCAACACTGGGTCTTCCTTGAGTACGAGAGGTAGGTTACACTATAGACAATGTCGGTGACAGCAGCCGTTGCCGGGTAACATCATTCGAATGAGAGGATGGCAATCATCAAGTTGTGGAATGCAGGTGTTTCATCTCTCCTCCAGGCCCAGGCACATAGTGATTGCCGGTCGTCAGGTAGATTTTGCGTTTGCGTAACAAATGAGTGAAGCTTCAAGGACAAGAAGAGGATGCGAACGTGAAAATTGACCATTTGCTAGTTGCTCCTATGCAGCCGCGCAAAATCATTTGACCACCTTCAGTGAATTGGACTAAAGGGGGCGACAGTTGAGAGGGAAAGGCCCTCTCTTGTGCTGCTGTCCGTCTTTTTTTCTCTTCTTTTTTCAATCGCACAATCTTATCGGCTTTAGGTTCAGAACAAAGTGCGGCCAGTGCGCTGGGCACCGGCGCTAATCGAAGCTTCACTTCCCTTCCCGCTCCACAGCGCCAACATCCTTCATAACCAACTTCATCGAAAGCCAGGATGTCTCGAAGCGCTTATGACCACAAGCCCTAGGCGCGCCGCATAAGCGCAAACCACCGTCGACGATGCTGTTCCCTCTTGACATACGGCTTTGCAAGCGGAGTCGGGAGGAACATCTACACAAAGTACACTGACTTCATGACCCTGGGCGCTCTCCTGGTCTACCTGCAACAAGCCCAAAGCAGCCGCCTCCATATTGCCATATTGCCAAGCCATTTTCATCAAAGCATCTCCCCAGTCCATAGGCAGCACCGGGAGGAAATGGGTTTCGACACCACCTCAGCGCCGCCCTCTTGAAATCACTGTGACGTCCATGTTTGTCGCTTACCTACGGTAGAGTATCACCCCGGGGCGTCTATAATTCAACCAGAGGGGGGAGGGGCGCCCAAGCTGACCGCGCACTGCCTGCACACTGCCAGGCCAGTTATGGGGGCCAGAACTTTGGCTTCATACATTCGGCTCCGCACGCATACCCCGGTGCTCAGGACTTGGGATTCGGCCACTCGCAGTGACTTTCCGAACAATGCATCATCATCAACCTGCTCCGTTGCGGACCCCAGAACTGCAACGCTGCGAACGCAGCACTCAATCGACAGCACCGGATTACAAGGCTACTCTAGGCTACAGGAGCGCTCTCAGTCGCCAGGGAACGAAGAAGCCAGCTTGGCGCCAGCTCTGATACGCGACTGAAGCGATATTGTCTGAACCCCGAACTTGCAGCGAGAGCCCCCCCCCCTGTGTCTGCGACCACGAGCCGCCATCGCTCTGCTGCAACGCCCGCACTTCCGGATCGTTCTTCGTGTAGTCAAATCGTTATTCCGCACTTGTGATTCTGGAGGTACACCCAGCGCGGGGTGGGGTTGTCAATGCCGCCGGCTGTGCTGGGCTGGACTCTAATCCAAGCCTTGGAGCCAGAGGTCATAATCCCCCGGTCCGTGGCGCGAAACCAGAACTTTGTGCGCTTCCAAATGTTCAAGGACGACTGGTAGGGCGTTTTCATCACAACGGCAGAGCTTGCCGGGAGTGCCCAGAGGTAGAAACCTCGACTGCGGGCGCAATACTTTTCCCACACCCTTGTTTGAGGGGCGTAGGCCAATCGTTGTGATATCAATGGCGAGAGGACGTACGAACCAGTCATTGCGGCACCCGTGCTGCATCGAGTGTTCCAAATAAGGCAGGAGATGAACGACTTGGATGCCTTTACGGAACAAGAGCACATTCGTCTTCACCGACTTTGAACCCGATGCTCTGGGTCGGGGCCTGCAGAGAAAGGGAATATTGAGACAGATGCTGCAGAAGCTCTGCGGCAAAGAGCACTTTTTCCTTTGCTCTATTGGCAGCATGTAGGCAAGCGAGTGTCTACTGGTGGGAAAAGCAGACAGAGAGAGAGGGAAGGGGGAGGGGTGGGAGACGACAGTCTTCCTGGCGCTGCTGGCGCGATGATCCACCCCGATCGACTCACTGGCTAGGTAGTTCGCTTGTTTGCTTACCTTGCTTGCTTTCTGACCTCGCCGTATGGGCCGCGTTGCGACTCCATCTGCAGGAGAGAGGTCATACCCGGCAGGCGGTTCCATCCTGCAATTTTGATTCGTCCCGAGGGGCCGGAGAGCACTGTTACTGGCCGAGTCTCGCACGAGTAGTGGCTTAGCCGCTGCAGATGTGAATTACCGGCCACTCTTTCGCTGGTCTGGAGACTGGAGACGATCTGGCGTCCCCTTCCGGATGTGGTGCATGGCAGACGTGATGGATGGCATGATCGTCTTGACGGCCTGGTTCACAGGCGCCTCGCGCTTCGCCGTTGGAGGCAGGGCGGAACAAGAGGCGGTTCGAATAGGCGCAAGCAAGTCAGGGTGGGCGTTGATAATGCGCCGAACCCGGGGTTTGCGCCATTCCATAAGTGCAACAAAGTATGAGGTTTTGCGCTTGCGGGAACGGGACGCACGGGTTAAACCATGGGCCTGCATACACTACCTATCCGTACACGCACCCATACACGGGACACGGGACACGGGACACGGGAATACCACCTCACGAAAGGGTGGCGGCCGACAATGTGTGGTGACGAACACGGCCGCGGTCTGCAAAGACTGGAAAGAGTGAGAGTAAAAGAGAGAGGAAATAAAAGTGGATGATGACATTGACGTGAGCAAGGTTGGCCTGCGTGCGTGCCTGCTTGGGCGAGGGACACTGCAACAGAGGGGGCTACATCGCTTCGACGGTGGCAGCTCAGCCTACCTAGGTAGGTAGTCAGTCAGTCACACAAAATCCACACATCTCCCTCCTTGTCGTTGGCGATCAACACCGTCGGGTACCCTATGGTCCGTGGCCCGGGCAAGCCAGGGGGAGGGGATCCCTCCATCACTCTCAGTCTCGCCCCCCTCCCCGCCATCCTTCCTTTCCCTCTCTCTCTCTCTCTCGCTCATCGCCATCATCTCTACGGGGTCCTTGGGACGGGGGAGGGGGGACTGCGGCCGCTGTCTCTCAGAACCGAAAGTGCGGATCTAACGGAATGCCTCCGAAGCAGCCTGGTAAAATTACGCGAGAGAGCGCAGTAAAGTCGGAAACACTCACTCTGTTTGACCTCCACGCCGGGGGGGGGGCCTTTTGGAAGACCAGGGCGGCTTTTTGTTACCCCCCCCCCCTTCCCCCGGTCCGTCCTCCTTTCTCATGCGGGCAGGACCAATCCTGACGGGGAAAGAAGAAGAAGAAAAAAAAAACCAATGGTTTCTTTTTTATCGCGCGTCCCCCATAGGTCATTTACCGAGTTTTCGGGACCGTTGTTGAAGTGTCGCTGCAGAATGGGCCAGAGGAAATTCCTTAGAGCTCTTTAGGGCGCGGGCGGAACGTCTGGTCCTCGCGAGCGCCTTTCGTCGGCTTTTTCCTTCCCCGTCTCTCCCCGTCAGCCCCCCTCCATATTGTTCCGAGTCTCTATTTGCTCTGCACACACTACGTGTGCTTCTCCCATGCGCCCCCTCCACCTTCAACGATAGGCGCCTCGACCACTCTTGATCAGCGATATACCAGCTTCTTCCCATTTCGTCATCGGTGCGCGGATAGGGTAGGGCAGGGCCGGGGCCGGGAGGGACGTCGGGGTTGTGCACGTACCAGCTGGTCCGGCTGGCAGTCCTTTCAGGGTTCCTTGTATTGATTCCGGTAACAGTTTGCAAAGCAGGGGTTCATCACATCTCTCGTCACAAGCTCCTCTTTCCACATCTCTCTCTCTCTCTCTCTCTCTCTCTCTCTCTCTCTCTCTCTCTCTCTCTCTCTCTCTCTCTTTTCTCTTTTTCTCTCTCTAGTGCTCGGCGTGCTCGGCGAGTCCTCTCTTCCCGGAACCTGGGAAGCAGGGGAACAACCACTGGTCCGCGATCAAACTCGGTCACCACACCGGTCAAGGCCACCCCTGAAGGGCATGATGGGAGGAGGCGGATAGAGGGGAAGACGAATCTCCATCCGATCTGATTCATTTCCCCTGCCCTTCCAGATGAGGAGAGGGGATGCGTAGAGCGACATTTGCCCGGAGGTGGGAGAATCGGTTCATACACAATGCGAGACTGGGAAAGAAGCAAGCGAGGCGAGACGAGGTTTCGGATCGGCGGACTTAGCTACACTTACAGACCTTTGTCGATGCCCCAAGGCCCAGCGAGATAAAGCTCCATGCCAATCCAAACAGGGGAAGCTCTGCGGTAACTGTCATTCTCCAGAAGAAAAGCGGCCCTTCATACCGTCATCTTGCGGACAGCCGTATCCGCAATGCCTACAGGTAGCGCCGCCTACCACCACCACCAGCAGGCCATGAATTACCTCGAAAGATATACCATCGGAGTGCATGGTCTATGAGGTTTTTTTTTGAAAAGAAAAAAACTATGTTCATCATCATCATCATCATCTTCTTCTTCTTCTTCTTCTTCTTCTTCTCCTTCGTCGCCCTCGTACTCGTTCTCGTCGCTCAACCCAGCAATCAGGCAGGCATCGTGGTGCCACAAAGTTTCCTCACATACCTCCCACTTCACGTGTACGAGAGTCATCCCGGGAAGCCGAAGCCTGTCTTGGCGGGGAGCGACAATCACAGTGCGCGGAAGCCGCCCTGCGGGGCCGTCGGCCGGGTATCCACCGCGCCGCCCCACCTGAGGCCCGGGTTTCCCTTGTAGGAGTGTTCTCTTTTCCTCGCTACATCGTACCTAGGCAGCTACCTAGGGTGGGGGGGTAGAGAAGGACATCATACGGGGGTACCCCAGAAACAAACGGAACAGGGGGGGGGCCATCGTTCCCATATCTCATCACACTCTGACGGGCTGGCAGCCCCCGTTATTGAGAAAGACCTGTTCTTGTCTTTTAGGTTTTTGCCTGCCCGGCCGAATTGAGTGTACTGGGGGTGTGTGGTCCCTGACACAAACGAAGAATTGTCTCCTCCCACTCTCTTCTTCCCTTCTCGTATGGACCTCTTTTTTGTTCCCCTTCAACCCCCCCCCCTTCCCAACCCCTGTCCTGGCTTATCCTTTCCCTTGTGTCCACTAATTCGAGCAAAAATGACACAAGTTTCGAGTGCCTGGGCTGCGGAAAAGCAGCACGTCGCATCCGATCCAGAAGGGCCGCAGACGCGGTCTGGCTGTGAACATCGTCTTGTCGTACCTCAGCCGTTATGGCAGCGCAGGGTTAAACAGAGGCATGATCCACCATCCGTCAAAAAGCCACAGCCGCAGGGCGCACCCTCCTCTTCCGGTCTGCGCGCCCCCCCCTCTCCATGTCTTTCCTGGTTTCCGGGTCCATCACATCCTTCCCTTTCCCATCACTCGCCTCGCCCACTCCTCGGCACTGGGGGTGGGAAAGCACGGACGGGGCCCTGGTTGAAGAGGACTAGGCCGGCCGGTCTTATCCAGCATGGAGCATTGATAACGTAGACGAACAAGGCGTGCTACTCGTCGTCGCCGTCGTCCCTTTGGTTGCGGCGTAGCAGTGGAAGAGGAGAAGGGGAAGGGCACCGCAGCGGGTCCTTTGCCTCTCTGTCCCTCTTGGCGCATCATAATGCATTCGCATCAGCAGGCAGAGTGACGGAAGCGATCTCCGTTTTGGTATGCAAGACCTCGTGCTGCCTTGTTGTCATGAGACTGTTTGTGGCGTGACATTGGGCGCGTCAGCGGGTGCGAATGCTGCCTTGGTCCCGAAAACTCGGGAACCCTGCCTGGAGATAGATGAGGACGAGTGTACCTCCTGCTCGGTATGATTCGGAGGCCTGATAGGCAGAAGCGCAGTGCTCTCGCGACCACTACTTGAGAATTGGTGGACAGAGAGGCAACACTCTCACCGGTGCAACATCAAGTCTTGGACCTCGGGATAGACAGTGCCGACGATCAAGCGACAATGCGCCTATGAGGAGATACATATGGTATTCTTCCGTATATGTGTCATAGATAATCCGTATCATGTTCCACAGAATAATATTTACATAGAAGTCCAGACGTGAGCGTATAGAAATATAGGTAGTTAACGATATGTGTAATCCAGTAGGGCCCCTGCGAGCCACCCCCCTCCCCCTTGCAAACTGCAAACCAAAAATGAGTGCCATGTTCCCCTTGAAGAGGAAAAAGAAACAAAAGCATGCAGAACGAAAGAGTAATAAACAATCTATGCGCCGTCATCCCTGGGCTGATTGGCCCCAAAAGTGTAGCCCGACTTTGTAACCCTGAAGCGCAATCAATGATACTGAGAATTGAAAGGCTGTTGCTCCGCGTCTTGGAAATCTTCTTGGTGACAAGCTCCTCAAGAAGCTCTGGTCTTTGGTACGAGACGTCCCTTGGCCCTGGGCTTCGCTGGTGCTCTGGGCTTTGTCGGTGCTTTGGGCTTTGCTGGTGCCCTCCTGGGTCTCGCGGCCTTGCCAGATGGGCCGTCCGCTCCCTGACAGTCTTCGAGCCCAACCCCCCCTTGACGGCCCTTTCCCTTTGAGCGGGTCTTGTGGGTGTTGTCAAGCATGGTCTCTTCATCCTCCATCTCTTCGTTCCTGATGGCTTCTTCGCCCCTGTAGTGGATGATTTCATCCATGACCTGGTCAAGCAGTTGTGGGTTCCGCTCCAAAATCCCGCCGCCGTTGGCTGCTGCCTCCTGGAGCACGTCGTTTGAGTAGGCGCCGGATTGGAGTCGGCTGCTGAGCTTCTTTACCCTGCGTGTCTGCGCGTCCGACGCGAATCTCATGGGCACGTAACCCTCTTCCACCAAGCCCTTGTCGACTGCAAAGCACTCAAGAGCACTCGCGCCCCATGATGTGACCTTGCCGCCGCCGAACTCTTTGAATTTACGCGCGGCCATCAGGTGAATCTGTTTGCAGACAAAGCCATAGGCCTGGAGTGCGATATGTTCCTGTTCTTCGGTCAGCATGCTTCTTCGACGATGCCGGAGAGTAAAAGGGGCAAACTCACATCTCTCGGTGACATCTTGATGTATGAATACTTCCACCTCGTAATCAACATTTGCAGGCTAGGAATGCTGCACTCGGTCCCAAACCTCTCATTGTACTCTGGCATTATTGTGCTCCACATATCGCCCGCGCGCGTGGCTCTCATCTCCCGCCATCTCTCGAAGAGAAACCGGTAGTTTTCGGGACAATTCTCCGTGACGACGAAATCGTCCGGAAGATCAGGAATGGGCTCTTCCAGCTGCGTCTGAGCAATGTCGACAGCCTCTGGCGATTCTGTCGAGGGTGGTGCGGCCCGACCCCTCACACGAGCTTGCTTCGCCACACGCCCTACGGACTGGGGACGGCTAGGCATCGAAGGCCCAGATGCTTGCGCAACGGGCTCCTGGCGAGCAATCTGAGTGCTTGGAAGGGAGTATCCGAATTGGCGCCTCCTGGGAGCCGTCGTCTTGAAATCGGTGATGTCTGCTTGTTCTACCCAGGTGGCGGGGTTTTGCTGGGGGTAGTAAGGCGCGTGGACAGGAAGAGGAGCGTGTTGCGGCATAGGCAGCTCCGAAGGCATATGGACCATCATCGGTTGAGGTTGCATAACGTGATGCCCCTGCTGCAGCATGGAGTACTCTGGGGACATCTGAGGCGATGTAGACCCCTGTTCCGTCTCTGACGGGTCAGAAACCGTGTAGCTGCCCCAATAGTAGTCTGAGGGCGGCTGGGGGATGTCTTCGCTTTCTGTCGAGATGTAGCCCATCTCGAAATGGCTGTCCGAAGTTGGCAGGTTAAACGGCATGGGAGAGCCAACCTGGCTCTGAGCCGCGCTAATGCTGACGGAACTGTGCCAAGACATCCTGGAAGGGCTGGCATGCGGCTGCATCGGTGTCATCGCAGGGGGGTAGTGGGACAAGTTGGTGCCTTGCTGGACACAGGGCGAGTCGACGCCGGAGACTGGTGTCACTGGGTATGTCTCGTTCATCCGGTGCTGCTGGGCGAAGGTTGTAACCTTGGGATTGTTAGACTAGAGTCGAGGGGTGGCCGAGGGCCACACGCGTTGACTTACAGAGTACGGAGGGCTTTCGAGCTCTGGATAGGCCGTGGTATGCGGTTGGATCGTGGAAGATCGCCTGCTAGTCATGTGGTCTGACATTTCGTCGGAATGAACCGATGTCTGGTGGATATAGTTTTGGTTTGTCATCGTCAAGCGGATGGCGAGGGAAAGGTCTTGACTGTCGAAGAAGGGAACGGGCTCCAAGTGACTATTCGGAGTGGTATCCTCAGAGAAATCTTGGGGGCAACGAAGGAGCTCTTGCGAGTCTTGGAGGCGCATCTAAGTTTGCGAAGTGATGTGGCTTGTCTTGTCCAACTGAGGATCTATAGGGCGGGGGAGGGCTAGAGTAAATATAGAGCAGAGGATGCAGACCGAGTCAGCCTTTTCCGACGAGACTGGTAAAGTGGAAAGGATGAGAAGAGTGCCTCGTGAGTCGCGAGTACGGGAGACGGTCGCGGCCTATTATTGACGAGCAATGTGGACAGCCATGGTGTCGATCGAAGGTTTGTCTTCCTTTTTTTGCAAGGGGAGCCTGTCAGTCGAGGAAGATACTTGTGGCCAAGTGCCACCCTCGAGGGTTGAAGGCAGCGGGGACCATCGCCAGGGTCCGAAAGGTGGCCGGGCAGCAGGTACGTGAGGTACAACAGAACTTGGTACCCATCTCAGCAGCACACGCAGGCCTGGAGAAGAGAGGGGGAGGGGAGGGTACATGGGTGTGTGTGTGTGTGTGTGTGTGTGTGTGCGTGTGTGCAAGAGGCAGATAGCATGCGAGGGTAAGGGTGTGGGCAGTTCCTCGCAGCAGCAGGCGATAGCCGCCCGGGGCTGTCATGGACGGTTAGTGCAATGCTGTAGCTGTGGGTCGATGTGTCGATGTGCAGCCGAAGGGGGCGTGTGCTAGAATTGGGGGGGCCGTCCAGTTAGATGGAGAGTGAGATAGAAGAGACGGAGGGAATAGGTGTGTGTGTGTAGTAGTAGTAGTAGTAGCAGTATCTGTGGAAGAGAGAGCATGGGGTCGTGTACCTGACTCCACAACTCAATGCACGGGGAAAGAAGAACAGGGGATAAGGCGAAAAGAGTCTTAAGAGGTTACCGGTACCGGTACCAGCAGAACTGCCTGCCTGTATGTTCCAGTCTACCCAAGCATGACTGCTTCTCAAATACTCTCAACCTCGTTTACTGCCCCCTCTGTTGCGACCGTCTCAGAGCGCCTAAATGATTGAAAGGTGTGGGACGGCTGGAGAAGGAAAACAGAACGATGGGCAAGGCACAGCACAGCAGACTTGGTCCGGTCTAAGCCCGGGTCTTCGCATGACTGTTTCTATCTTGAGTAGCTGGAATCTTGGGCCGATGAGGAGTGGCGAGGTGCAGCAGAGCAGGTGCATTGTAGTGAAAGAGAAAAGATTAGGACTAGGACTGGTTCAAACTGATCCGATATTACCAAGATGAACCCCATTTTTCCGTGTTATGGGTTCATCACAGCCAGTCCATCGTCGCTCGCAAAACCACCCGCACTTGTGTGAATGACACGGCTGAGCAGGCAGAAAGGGTGTTTGGGGGCGGGGGTGCTAAACGACCGTTAATGACCGAGACTGGTCATGAACTGTCCCTTGTTCTCGGGTAGGCAAAGGGGAGAGACAAAGAGGGGGGGAGTATGAAGGAGACCCTCAACCCAGGTGCAGCCTAGATTTCTGGGACTTGTGCGGACAGTCGCCGCAGTCTCTAGAGGAAGCCAAGGTTAGCTTGCGATTACCCGAATCGCAACCATGGGAAAGATAAGAGACGACAGAAAAGAGGTAAAGGCTAGCTAGCTAGGCTGGGGGTTAAACGTCGCTCCCTTCCAGTCAAGAGGCTTGTGCCCGTGTATTTGGGATGATCAGGCCGGCCAATGACCTCGGAACAGGCATTGGAGCCCAAGACCCAAAGGAATGGACGGGACCATCGGGGATCGGGTCATCAAAAGCAACCTAGTTTGTATGTTTGTGTCCGAGGATGAAGGTGGTGTGCTGGAATAGCTGCAGTCAAAGCCGGTAGCTGTAACAGAGCAGACAGGCTATCAACTCTGCATAAGTTGTGCTTTACGGACGTATCTGCGGCCTACGCACGTAAGAAGCATGCTTGTCCCGCGATGGCACTCGCACGGATTCCCATGGCGTAGAGGGCCGAGGATGAGAAAAGAGGAATTAGACCCCATCTTGGACACTAACTAGGGACCAGATTATCTGGACGATTTCTCTGCGGCCCATTAGGAATAAATGAAGCAAGTAAGTCGGTAGGCGGGGCGGAGGGGTTGGAAGCAATGCGTGGGTGACGACGAGTATCGTTGTGTACCTATGCGCAAGACGTATATGTTGAATAGGTAGGTCGATATATGCGCAGCCTGCGATACGGCGAATGTCGGTCTCGGTCATGGAATTTTATCATGGAAATAAGACGGACGGGGGATGAAGTAGGGAGCCACAGAGGGCACAGTAGAGGAGAGCAGAGAAGGAGGCGGAGGCAGCGATGATGGGTGTGGCGAGCGGCAGCGTCCTTGTCGAAGATAGGTAGCTACCTACCCTACGTCTAGTAGATACTGACTAAGTAGTTGTACGTGGAGGTCGGGGGGCCATCAGAAGGGGAGGGATGCGACCGAGTGTCATTGCCTCGAACCTCTGCGATTGGCTTTAGCGGCGGCCGCAACGGGGTCGGCGAGCCGGGGTTAGGGACCATATGGGGCGTACTGGTATTGCGGTACGTACCTCGCCTCATGTCTGCTCTGCTCTCTGCTCTGCTCTGCTCCTCTGCTCTCTGCTCTCTGCTCTGCTCTGCCTTGCCTTTTCCCTCTTCCCCTCAGAGACATGCATGAGGAACTCGACAAGCCGGGCCTGCTTCCGCGTCGACCTGGCATCACGTTCCAGTCCGGCCCAGGATAGTGCCCCTCCCCGTCATCGTCACAACCCTCTGTTTGGCCTGAATGTTCATAATGGTCAAAAATGTATATTTGGCATTGTTTGCATCGCCCCAGCGAACCTTGGGCCCTGGCCTTGCGCCAAGGATCGCGGAACAGAGCAGCCAGTGCCCAGGACCAAGTCTAAATCTTTGGGGGGAGAGGTGGCAGGGACGGTGGGGTCTGCCCGGAGCGCTGATGTGCGTGGTGTACATCGGTAGCTTGTGTACGTATGCGGGTGATGCTCCCACGAATCTTTCGGACAAGCAAAAATCGAGTGAGTCCGCAGGCTATTAGACAGCTGATGTACCTTATTTCGCTCTGGTGGGAGTGGCCAACCGGGAAGTGTTCCATCAACGTGGGAGATTGGGCTAGATTGGACTTTACAGACCAGAATACCTTAACCAGTTACCCATTGCGAGAACTACTATGTAGGTAGTCGTCGCCAAAGACTGCCTTCCTCCTGATAACATGGTTCTCCTCAGCTTGGCAACGAGATACCTACCTCATACCGGCCCGCACGTAAGTAGCTCTCTGGGGGGAAAGAAAATTAGCCAAGGTGAGGTGGAGGTCCAAGGGGGGGGGGGGGGGGTGCGTGTTCTCCCATGCCCGTGCAGATTTTGCGGCAGCATCCAGACACGCCATACAGTCTCTGTTCGGAGGTGGTATCCGTGTCGTTTCGCCTCCTCTCATCACATCGAGTCTCCATGTCACCTCCACGCCTCCCCCGTGAAAACCCGTCCTGAGATGAAGCTGCCGTCGACCCACAGCCCGAGGAATTATGTTAGGTGACCTGGGCCGCGGGGTACTATTCGTCTTGAACTGGGAAGCGCATTCACTTGTTCCCCAGAACCTTCACACTCAAGAGGGATATGTATAAAAAACGCGATGCAGGCGGGAGCCGTTCGATCTGAAGGGCCCATGGCATGCGACTGCCCGCCACGATCTCAGATCCATGTTACGCCAGCAAGAGGTTTTCCGGTGTGAATCACCTGTATTAACACCGTAAATGAACGTGGAAGCCGAGATGAAGGGCCTCAGCACGAGACACAGTCTGAAAAGACTCTGGACAAACGGCCGGGTCGGCAGCACACCCCCACAGCCCACCCAAACCGGTTCGTACGCCTCCCCCTTGGGGCTCGCTTCGTCAACAGGGAAAAAAATGGGCTGCTTGACGACAACATATGCAGCTTAGACACCCTTGGCCATCGAGCGCTCTGATTGAGCGAACTCGAACAATAAATTGCCACGTAAAACAGCCACTGCAAAGAAGGGGAGGAGGAGAGGAACGCGACAACTACCGTAAAGAGAGAGGAGAGGGGGAGAGATGGTCACAGAGCCAATACGCTCAGTTCTCCTCTTTTTTTTCTCTTCAGGGATATCCCTACTAGCGCGGACCCGACAGTCTGGCTCGCGCTAAATTAGCGTTGAAACCAATGGGTCCAAGGGACATGCGTGGCTATCATTGGATCGCCTCAAAGTCTTTTGTCAGGGAGATGGGAGAGTACTAGTAGCCGGGGGGGTTCTGCGGCCTTTGGCTCAACTGACCCCCCCTCCCTTCCTTCCCTCTCATCCTTTCCCACCCCCTTACACGCCCCGCTGGCTTCGTTGTCTGCTCACTCCACCCCTCTCCACTTCCTTTCGCACACCTCATTGGTCAGGGACCGATCCTGGTATTCGGAGTTAGCGCGCGTCTGTTTACTCACAACCGTGTAGTTTAAGCGGTGCCAACCATCACGGCGCAGCTGTCAACTCCAGAAGGGTGCTTTCTCACTTCAAGCAACCAACCTTTCATCACCAACAGAACACTTACCAACAGCGCACGCTTTTTTCCAATTGTTAACCGCGATATCTCACGCCCACCCACCTTCCCAGAGCTCAAGCGCCGCGCTTGAGCTTCCGCAGTCATCCACCCCACCCTCCCTGCTGCAAAAGTATCCCCCAACTTTGTTGCTCCTGGCCGCCTCTGCCGCCGCCACCTTCCCCTTCTTTCTCGATCTCATCTTCCCAGATGTGAGCTCCGGGTAATGACGTATCCCTGATGAGCCAAGTCCCCGCTGAAGCTACGCTTGCTTCGGCCTTTGAAGGCAGACGGGGCGACGTCGTCCCGCTATCGCGTGCCGCCGGCCCTTTCCTCATGGTTTTAAACCGATGGTACCTTGCAGATCATCCCTTCTATGTATACGTGCCGACCCAGAGGGCTGAGCTATGGTCTGAGCCTTCGCATTGTAAGCCCAGAGTCTGTGCCGCAGCAAAAGGCCCCTCTGTGCCGCTTGAGCCTTGGTGTGCCCCTTTCGTCAACTACTTGTAAGCATACAATTCTGCCGGCCGGCTGTTGAGGCGACCAAGTGATGGTACCAAAGCGAAATCACTGGGAAGACAGCCTTGGCTGCAAGACTCAGACTCGGCCATCCCACAAGGCCCGAGGCTCTCCGCCGGTGGTCACGTCCAGGGTCGTCAACTAGACCCATACAACCTTACCAGCCAGAAAACAGCCTAACAAAGAAACAACCGCAGTTTCGCACTCGAGTATGCTGCAATCTTAGCGCCCAGCTCGCATATTCTGCCGCCGCCATTGGCCATCACCACCTCATCACGCCGCTGGTCGCTTTTGTCACCGCTCCAGACGCGGTAACTGACCTCTCCTATCACAATCTCGGTCAATATCGAGCCAGCATTGCCTCGACTTCGCTTGTGGCACTGCCTTGTGTGTTGCATTGCGCATTTTCATGCACATCGAGCGCTTCCAGTCTGTCGGGACTTGATCAAGCAACCCTCTTACGCTGAAAATCTTACCGGAGGTGCCATGACGAGAGTATCCACAGCACGGCATGATCTGCTGGGCTCTGGCGGCGCAGCTCGTCATTCGACTCTGTACCGATGAACAGCCTGACAGCTTCTAGCGGAAAGGTCCCGCAAAAGGAGCTGATCAGCAGCTGCCTTGACATTGTGCGTCAGCGGCCAGATACAACACTCTTGACTGCCTGCCAAGGTATGAATGACACGGCATCGAAGCCCTGGACGAACGACAACCTCCGTCGGAGGTAGCAAGGCCCGCTCAGACTGCTGAAGATCGCGCTGTGACAAGCATTGTGCGTTTTCCATCCGAGATTGTCAGTAGGAAATGGGCCGACGCTTGCCCTCGCTGCCCCGTGCAACCCCGACGCTCCACCACCCTTCGCAATCAATGAAGTCTAACGGCCCCTGAACGTGGACTGGCCGGTTATCCCTGAGGCATGGAGAAGGCAGTTCGGGGGGTACACGAAGATACAGGATGAGACGCCCTTCACCCCCCTCCATGGGTTCCCCTACCTTCATGCGGATGCCGCGTTGCTCCACGTACGTCTTCGACAAGCCATTTGGCTTCAGGAGATGTACTCCGAGGAGAGGCATGTATGATGAGAAAGCACACACAGCCCTCATCTCGGCCAACTTTCTCCGAGTTGAACAATGCTCAATAGGCCTGATCAAGGTAGCTCTTTCTGGAAGAAGATGCAGCCGAGTGCCTGGCGGCCAAGACAGGCTTGTCCTCCTACCCTTCCATCACTTGGCGCTTTTGGATCGGGTCGTGTCAAGACCTTCCACACTGGCGAGGGATTTTGAGGTACTCAGAACCCCAGATACTTTCTGGGACCTGACACCTCTTCGTGGATTCTGTTTCCTTCTCGACCAATGAACCTACACTATAGCGAAGCAAACTCTCCATCTTCAGTGGCGGTGGCCCCGTTGAGCTGCTGTCGCCATCCCTGACATCCACGAATCATGGGCGATACCTCCATTGCTATCGTTCGAGTTCCAGAGAGGGGTGACTCTGGTGGTTCCGCGTGGAAGGAATTACCATGACTGGTCTAGTCTGAGTGGACAAAGACGGGCGCCAAGCCCCCTCGCCGGTTGCGCCCGTAAGAAAGCACATTTCATCATGTCACATCTGGAACAGCGAGAAACCAGCTCAGTGGCAGACGAGTGATATCTTTCTAGCTCTTCTGATGCCAACCTTGGTAGTCGCGTTGACGGTGAATCAAACACCCATTAAGAATCGCAAGAAAGGAATAGAGAAAGAAACAACGGGCGCCACCACTACCTAGCTCATCTGCGGGGTGATCGCATAACTCCGAAGAGGGCAAGTCAGGCGCTTCTGTCCAAGTTCCAAATGCTATGTCCTTTGTCAATTTCATGTTGTAACCTGAGCCATGGACGGGAAGGCGCATCCAACGGCCGTGATGATATTCTCCGAGCATTTCTAAAGCCGCCGTTGGTGTGCGTGTAAGCCCTCGCTAGGGATAATCAGCACTCTAATCTGGATGAACAAGATGAACGGATCGCCACCGGGGAAGCGGCTCACTGAATCATCATGATGGACATGGGCGATGTCGACGAACCAGACCTCTTGTCTGGTTCATTCCTGTGATGTTGCCCCGAGTTGGTTCTCTAGGGCGGTGATGACATTGGGATAGAACAAAGCCTCGCAAGGCGTTCTTTCCATTTGTTTCCCCTGCATTATAGTTAATTGACCGTGTCGTTCTTGTGACTGGCCCTCGCCATGGGAGGCCACAACAGCGGCCCGAAAACGCGGCCAAGTGCCTGCAAAGCCCCGCGCCCACTTCCACGGTGATTCCGGACGACCGAATGAAGCGGCCTCCTTCGCCGCCCTGTAATCCGCGGATGTTTTCTTGTATAGTCTGGCAAATTACGTCTCCCCGTCGACGAATTTACAGTTCATCTTGGAGGTTCATTGAGCCAGCCAGCCGGTCGTTCCTCGGGGAGCCCGCTACCCTTGCTACACCCCGACTTTTCGACTGCAGCTTCGGGCGTGACTTGTTGAATTGCAAAGTAATACCGTGCTCCTGCTGCGTTCTCTCACCGCATCTCCTATGATACCCGGGCCTGCGCCCGCGCCGCTTCAACTTCGCGACACGCCTATCTGAGTCCATCTGCAGGAACAAGGCACACAAACAGCTCTCCGCCCACACTTTGTTGTTATCTCTGCAATGGGCAGCCTTCTAGGTGTCCCCCCCTCTCCCCTCAAACATGGGCAGCTCGAGTGGCGGGGTGACGGATCCATGCCTGGGGCTGCGAAGCTCCGCAAGGGGACGGACAACCAAACGACCACGTCAACCAACCGATGAATGGCCCCCAACTTCCTAACACCATACGAAGAGCAGAGAGAAAGAGAGAGATCGTCTAGCAGCCAACAGCAGACGACCCGAAGCCGCGAGCTTCGTACCCACGAGCGTTGAACGAGCGCAGCGATCGATCCACACGAACCTCTCTCGAGACGCTGCTCCCGCATCCACTCAGCCCCCTTTTCTCCACGGCCGAGAATAGCAAGAAAAGTCTGCAGAATCTAAGGTTGCTCCCGGCCGCCACTCCCGCCTGCTATGGCGGCACAGGGCAGGAACATGTCCTTGGAGTTCGTCATCGTCGACCCCGTTGGATGACCGTCATCCTGCTCCGCCCCGCGACGACCCAATCCCCAATCTCGCCACCCCTACTCGAACAATCCTCGTGGAGACTAACAGAGACGGCAGTTGAACCGACGTCCTCCGCGCTGCCGAGGTCATGCTTCGTTCGTCCCACGACTATCGGCCCCGGAAGCGGCTGAGGAACCGAATGAAGGTGTGACTGTAGACCGACTCTCCATATCTACCATACGTCGTCTATTGGACAGCCAGAAATCTACCTCACAAATGATGAGAGGCAGAGAACGCCTCGCCGAGACCCATCGACTCGCCACCGGCCCGCCCTCCTGCTCCTCCCACGATGAAACAAGCGACGACCATGGCCGTCAGGTCGAGATACTTCTCGACGTCGTACAGATACACGATCCGCCAGGGAAAAGAGTCACACACTTGGGTTGTTGATCCCGACCCAGACCTAAGGCGTCGACGCCCCTACCGTGGCTAAGGGAGAAGAAGAAACACCTTGCGCCTACAACAACATCGATTCAATACCACGGTAGCCCCGCCCGCCGGGTCTTTACAGAAGCGGCCTGCGGCTATCCAGCACAAGGAGGGGGGGTTGCTGTAAAACTTCACATCTCCTGCGTCCCCGCAGTGCGTCCTCGGGACAAAGTTGTAGATGGGAGGGCTGGAGGGATCAGGCACTGCATTCGATTTTCCATTTGCGGCATCGCTCGCCGGTTGGTGCCCTATCCCACCTCGTGCCAGGCAGGACGACGAGCCGTCTCGGTTGCCGGAGGTTCAGCATCTCTTGCGCGGTCGATGTCCCGAGTAGGACACTCCTCCGAGTCGAGAGGTAGAAAGAAAGAAAGAAAAACATCGCGCCGAGCCGACTTCCCTCTCCAAAGCGAACCATCGTATGCACATATCTGTGAGCGCTCGGTGGGCTCTGTTGCTTGCATCCGCCGTTGCATGCCTCTGCGGCTGCATGCTGCACGTCCCGTCACTACCCGGGCGCGAGCTTGCGGCCGAAACCATCACTCGGCAGCACGGCTCAATCAATTCCCGGACGACAAGATGTTTCCTCGCGCCGAGATGTCTTGATGCCCGAAAGGCACCCCGATAGGGATACCTCCTCCAGCTTCCGTTTCGCTAGACATGTCTCGGAACGATGTGATACCGGAAAGCAGCTACCTCCATGCTCTTCAGAAGAAAGGTCGACATACTACTGGACAACGTCACTGTTTGCCAAGACCAGGAGATAGCACGGTCAAGACGTCCTCGAATTAAGTATTGTGAATTCAAACTACGCTGCAGCTACCTATGGCTGTCTTCGAGACCGTGTATACACGTGGATCATATGAAACCTGCATCCGCTATTGCCAATGGCTTTGATGATCCCGCAAACAGACACAGAAAGGCTCCCGAGGATGAAATTTAAAAAAATACGTACAAGACGGCCGCCCAAACCGAAAGAAAGCCACAATCCCCATGTCGGCTCATCATGTCGTGTAACTCGTTGTCGAATGTCCGCGTGATTATACCGTCGTCAACAGACCGTGTCAAGAAGCCGGCGTAAAGAGATGGAATAAGGAAAAATAGTATACGAACGTGATTCTCTTCTTGTGGAGTTTCCGTTCCGGGATATCAATGGCAACAGCAGGTGTAAAATCGACAGGACGACCTTGTCTCCTAGCTGGCGCAAGCAGCATGTTTGGAAGACATGATAGCCGCAACAGGGCAACACCGCCCACCATGGAATACGAGGAAATCGCCTAGAGCTGCACACCTAGTCACTCATCCCCGGACCCCAACGGGGGCCAACGCAACATCTGCCATGGGGCGTTCACTCACCCCTTTCTGACACAATGCAAGACTGGCCGCCGTCTGTCCGCAGTTCCTGGAACTCGCCCCAAATGTGCAAGTGTTCCTCCCTTGAATTCGCACTCTCCGGGAAGAGCAGTGGCTCTGAAAAGATGCTACCTCCCGTCAGGCCAAGTCTTACGCACCCTCGAGCGGCTGCACGAAGTTGTAGTTGAAGTCCAGTAGGCCATCCAGCATCCAATGTTGCGGGTCAAAGAAGTCATAATTGGTTTCGCCGTAATTGAGGCCGCTCAGCATGCTGTTGCTGGGTGCCTGGCTGCCGATCCCGCCAGAGTGGCTCGGGGTAAGGGCTCCGTTGGTAGAAAGCAGGCTGTTCGCTTGTAGTCCTTGGGTAGCCGGCATGAGAGTGCTGTCCAAATGGGTCGATGACGCCGAGGACTCGTTCGCTGAGTCTGGATTAGTAGGTTGTTTCATGGCTATTCCGGGTGGCACGTAAGTCAGTCATCACAGTCACACCGAAGAGAGACGTGGATGCAATGGCTAGAGTACGGGAAAGGGAGGTGGGAGCGGAGTGTATAATTACCGTCAATCGAGCCTCTACCCTGGGCTTGATACTCTTCTCTCCATCGCCAGACAGAGTCAAACACAAGACTCATGCTGTGGCGACAGCGTACCTTCAACTGCAATGTGTCGTCAATGTGCAGTGGAGAGTCGTCACTGTCGTAAGAAGCCGTGCTGTTGCTGTCTAGCCGGGCTCCGTTCCACATTTGCACCATCAGCTCAGCTAAGCGCCACTGGAGGTCGTTGTTCACAACGCTCGTCGCGCGGATGGCGTTTATTGTCTGATGGAAGAGGTTGCGGCCGCGATCATAGTCAATCGTCTTTGCAAAGAATGACCGCATGAGCTTGAGCAGAGCAAACCCTGCCGCGATCAACATCTGCTGGATGTAGTTTGTCGCATATAGCAGGATCTGCCCAGGGGAGTTCTGCCCGGGTGATGTGACCTTGTCGACCTCGAGAATATTGTCCAGGAAACTTGTCGTGGCTCTCCAGAGTCCCATGAGATCGTCGATGTAGCCGGGTGTCGTACTCGAATCAAAGAAGCCAGCCAAGCGCAGGTGAAGGGCGGCGGCTCGCATATGGAGATTCACAATGGGCCCCAATTGTTGTGAGAGGATGGATGCCTGGAGTTCGTTGAAGTCCTTCCGGTACACCCGCATCAGCATGGCTCGATGCTCGTCACCGGCGACTCCACGGGGATCGCTGGCATTGCTGTACATCTCCTTGGAGACCTTATCGCAGAAACGTTCTATCTGGAGCCTGGCCTCTAATTCGGGGGTCAACCGGAAAGGACCGTCCTCTCCCCGACGAACAGCAAGTGTCCAATCGTAGAGGGTGGAGGCGGGTTGACCATAGCCAGTACCGATGGTCTGAGCGACAATGTTGCAGACAGCCCATGTTGTCACGCGGTCATGTAGTTGTTCTTTGTTGAGATCGACTGATACCCTGGAAAAGTCTTGACTGTGGTTTGGCCTGTGAAGACCAATACCCGTCGCAACCTTCATCATGACACCGCATAGGATATGGGTCGGGTCAGCGCTTGTCGTGCTTGTTGGCAAAGGCCATGTGCACAGCAAACACAGAGCCTTCACAACGAAGTAGCTGCTGGGGACGTCTCCAATGGTCGACCACAACAACCTCGTCAAAGGCCCTGATATCGAGGTCAACAGGGTGGGGTCTGCGCTGTACCGACGAGCAGCAACCGAGATGATTGACCAGAACAGCAGAGCGTGTTGTTGAAAGTACTGGTCAGGTGTCTGTTGGGGGTTGAGGAATGGTAGGAAAGGGTGGTAGAATGCGAAGAATTCGTTGAATAGCTGATTCACGAACTCTTCGGTTAGACGGACATTCTCCAACTCGTGTGTGTAGCGCGGTAGACTGTAGGATCCGCCCCTCTTGAGATGTAGCAGCGAGGATACTGCCTCGTCGGAGCCCATAAGAGAGGGGTTCCGGGTGTGTGTATACACGCTCGTTGCGACGGGAGACTGAAGATCGTGATCGTCATCTTCGACGGTGTATCCCTGGTTTTGGGCGCGTGCAATGTTGCGGCGCAATCTGTCAATTTCCTTTTCCATCTCGGCGTGCTTCGAGCGCTTGCCGACGCGCTTGAAGTTTGACTCAATCTTGCAGTCAAGCTTGAGGCGATTGCAGCGGGAACAACTCTGAAAGGGCTCTTGCACAACGTCGCAGCGCAGCTGTTCCGATCGAGGGGTTGTCAGTCGAGTGACTCTTGCAATGTCGATTGCAAGGTGACTCACCTTCTGTTGACGGCACTCGTTGCAAGCGCGTTTCACGCCGGGCTGGCGTTTTTTAGAATCTGGCTCGCCATTTTCTTCGTCATGACCTACATTGCTGCCCGGGCTGCTATCCAATGCCATACTGCTGTGCTTCCTTTTGGGAGGCCCGTTGGGAGCATGTCGGGTGTTCGTGGGACTGGCGGGCGAGACGGGCGTGGCCCCGCCGGCAGCGACGATGGCTAGATCATCCATACAGGGCACGACGGACAGTCAGTCGGAGTGAGACAAGACAAAACGCAGCAGAGGCGGGTTCAGGGACCCCCCTCCGGTCCGGGCGCGGCGTGAGGTGCGGCCGGAGCTCGCAGAAAAAACTCGGCAATCGGAGAAGTCTGTAACGGTGAGCGAAACTCACTGGGGCGGTGGTCCGGTGTCGCGACGTGTGTGTTGGAATTGTTGATGTGAGGTGGGAGCTGGTGTGGCCGAATGCGGAGGGCGGGGAAGTTTGCTTTCTGACTTTTGACCTGAAGAGCGTGGCAAGATTTGCTATGGATGAGGGACCTCTTTGCGCCAGCCCAGCCCAGCCCAGCCCAGCCGTTGGACTTTTTTCTTTGCGAGGAGGGAGGGGGAGCAGCGGAGGGGGGGGATGGCTGGTCTTGGTTATCCCATTGGTTGTTTTCGTCTCTATCTCCCCGCTTTCATCTTCTACAGCGTGTGGGGTCAGCAAGCTGTTCGCACATACCAGCTGCCTGATAAGGAAAGGCATTATAGCAGCTGTCAAAACAGAGCACAGACTCACGCCATGCGCCCCTGTACTTAATTAACAGCTGTCGACATAGCAGCTCTGATTGAAAGATATACGATGTATGGCTAAACTGGGATTGACGAGAGTTACTGGTCCGATATCGTTCCCGGTTCTCATGAACACACGAGCCTGCGGCGGTTGTCCTGTTGGTGGTAGCAGGTAAGCTGACCATCAGGGGGGGGGGTTACCTGACCAAAGCCCCACAAAAGATTTCAGAAGTGGGGCAGGCAGGAGGTTATATAACCATGGTTAGGTAACCTTATGGTTATCTAAACTTTCCCTTCTATATATCTACATAGGAGTAGTTTAGAATCAGTTCTAAACCTATTCTAAATAGATAATAATAATATATTTCTTTCTCTTAAGAAAGAGATACTACTTTTTTACTAAGTATAACTAAATAATACTATAAGAGATACCTTATATACCTTTAATTTTATTTAAGCTTCTTAAGTTTCTTAATTAATAAGTTACTCTAAAAAAAGTATTTTAAATTAATTAAAAATATATTTAAAACTAACTTAGTACTAATATAAACCATATTTAAAGCTTATACTAAGTCTAATACTAGTATTAATAGAAGTATTATAAAATAAGTATTATAGCTTTTATAATATATATACTCTTATTTAAAAGATAATTTATATACTTTATATTATTAAGTATTTTAAAATAAGTAAAGAAGGTATTTTATATATTATAGATATTTAAATAATTAAGAAAGATAATATTAAAGCTTTTTAAAATATAATAAAAAACTAAGTTTAAATTAATTTAAAAAAGATTTTAAATTAATTTAAAACTAATACTTAATAGGTTTAATATAACTATATATATACTTTCTTAGCTAAGTATATTATATTAGCCTTTTATTAAACTATTATTTATTTATATTTAATATATAACTATATTAAGAGAAAAGCTTACTCTTATTTTAACCAAAATCTATCTTTTTAGAAGTATTAAAAAGTTACTTTTAAAATAGTTTAGGATATTATAGAGCTTTAGAGAAAGGTATATAAGCTTAACCTTAAAAAAAAGTAATAATATAAGTAGTTTTAAATCTATTCTTAATAAATTTAAAATAAGTTCTCTTACTAACTCTACCTTTAAGATAGGTAAGAATATAATAATAATAGTTTAAAAGATAGACTACCTATGTACCTTTTTATTCTAATTATTCTCTTTAGGTACTTAAGTTAGACTATAGAATAAGTAAATAGAACTATAATAAGATAAATTTAAAATAGATTTAAAATTAATTCTAAACTAATTCTTAATAGTTTATTAATAGAAATTTCTAGCTTATAGTCTTATATAAGTACTAAGGTAAATCTAGCTTTAAGAATAAAACCTATTATATAAGATTTCCTTCTATTAAGTTTTAATCTTATTTAGCTTTTATAGAGACTATTCTCTAAGGAAAAGATATATTAGAGATATATTATAAGGAATACTATCTCTTTATAAGTAACTATTAAAAGCTAAAGTAATATAGTATAAAACTAATTTTAAATTAATTCTAAATACCTACTAAATTAGTTCTTTATAGATATAAATTATATTATTCTTAAATTAATTCTCTAGATATCTTACTTAGTTCAATTTAACTTCTAGATCTTACTTAATCTCTTTTTAACTTTAGTTATTCTATTAATATTATATAGAATTTATTATAATTTACTACTCTCTCTAATAAAGCTACTAGTAAGTATTATATATAAGCTTTAAAGTATAATATTAATAAGTAAGGTATTAGGTTTCTTATAATAAGTAAAGGGTCTTAAAAAGAGTTAATTATATATAAAGAAGTATAACTATTAAGAGGGCTACTAGGTTAAGCTAGTAGTAAAAGGGGCTCTTATAGGTAGGCTTATAGATAAGCTTAAACTAGTTTTAAATAACTAGTAGGATTAGAGTTAATAGGTAACTCTAGTAGATTCTAATAATAAGCTAGTATTATAATATATAATTTAAAAGATTAACTAGCTTAAGACTAGCTTAAGTAAGGAATTCTTTTATACTACTTCTAAACTAATTTAGGATTAATTTTAAATTAATTCTAGATACTTTTCTCTAGTCTCTAGAGCTCTAAGAATTCTATAATATCTATAGTAAGAAAAGTATTATTAATATCTATATAAGTCTCTTAAATATAAACTTTCTTAAAGCTCTTATTTAAAAATAAAAAGCTATAAGCTTTTTTACTAGTTATAATCAGTTAGTAGTTTAGTATAAGTATTAATATACTAAAAGTAAGTACTAAATCTAAGTAAAAATATATTAAGAATTAGTTTCTAACTAGTTTAAAAGGCTTTTATATAAGATTCTAAATTAATTATCTCTAGTATATCTAGTACTTTAAAAATAATAGAGGTAACTATATATATATATATTACCTTTTATAAAAAGTAAGCTAAGCTATAGAAAAAGGTTACCTTTAAGACCTTTTAGTTAGATACTAACTTTAAGTATCTTACTAGCTAGTATAAGGTTAAAGTAATTTAAAGCTTTTATAGTACCTTTTCTTTAAAAGGTATATTAAGAATTACTTCTAAATTAATTTTAAATAAGCTTTATACTAATTCTAAACTAAATCTTAGTAATCTTACTTATATAGATATATATAAATAATAAGAGTATAAATATATATAAACTAATATATATTATTATATTCTTAGTTCTTAAGAAGTAATATAGATATATAATTTATTAGAAGTATCTCTATAATAAGAGCTTAGTAAGTATTACTATTAACTAAGATTATAAGAATTTAATTAATAAGTAGTTTTAAACCACTTCTAAACTAGTTCTAAACTAATTTTAAAAGGTTTTAGCTAATACCTTTTTAAGGAATATAACCCTAAATACTAGCTATAGGACTAGTAGGTTAAATACTATATATACTTTTATATAATTTACTTTATTTATAATATTAAGTAGTATTACTTAGAAGATTAAGATCTAAACTTATTATTTAATTAGATATAAAGCCTCTTACTCTACTAGTTAAAAAAAACTATTAGCTACTTTATAGTCTCTTAGCTAGTAAGTAATTCTAAAGGCATTCTAAGTTTATTCTAAATTAATTAAAAATTAATTTAAAGTTAATATCTTCTTAAGGTAAACCTAGAGTAATTATATAAGCTTAGTATAAAGCTTAAGTAATAATTACTACTAGTTTAAATTAGAAGTATTTTAAAATAATTTTAGATAATTAAAATAAACTTATACCTTATATAAATACTATTAAGGTATTATATAAAGCTTTATATATATAAAGTAATTAATATATTTCTCTTCTTATTTATATTTACTAGTATATTAAATTCTATTTAAAGCTAATTCTTAACTACTTAAGAATCTATTTCTAATCACTTTAGATATATTAAATATAATTAATATATTATAAAATAAAATATAGTCTTTCTAATACTTAGAATACCTCTTATATAGTAAAATACCTCTTTAATTAAGTATTATAATACTACTACTAGCTACTTTAGTAAGAAGTCTAAAGCCTATTTTAATTAGTTTTAAACTAATTTAAAATTAATTAAAAGTAAAATATATATACCAATAGAAGTACTAATAGTAATAAGATAATAAATATATTAAATATATACTTCTAAAATATTAAACCTAATAGTAGTTAAATAAAAGGTTTATTATAGAGTTAATAAAATTAGTTTAGACTCCCTTTTAAACCTCTTCTAAGTTACTTCTACTATTATAAAATATATCTTAAAGGCTATCTTAAAGTATTTTAAGAAGTTAATTATATACTTCTTCTAAAGCTATTAAAAGCTTATTATAAAGGTATTTAAAATATATTTAAAATTAATCTCTAAGTTTAAGTTAAGTTACTTCTTCTAAAGTTATTATAAATACTTAGAGTAATAGTTTATAAAGGGCTTTAGTAGTTAATTAGTAGAGTAAAATATAGGGAAATAAAAAAAAAGCTTAGTATAAGAGAAAGAGTTACTTAAATTAGAGAAAAAAAGGCTAGAGTTAGAGAAAAAAAAGCTTATATTAAAGAAAAGAAGATTAGAAATTAAGAAATAGTAATAAAGGTTATAAGAGAATTAGTTTTAAAGTAGTTCTAAGTTAGTTCTAAATTAGATTAAGTTAAATTTAAAAGGAATTATTACTTAATAAAAGGTTTTTATAAATACTTCTTAATAATATAATACGTTATTTACTTTTTTTACTTTTTACTTTTTTTATTTTTATATAAATATTTCTTTATAGTTATATAAATATATAATCTATATTAATTAAAAGTTATATTATCTTTACTTTTTAAATTATTAAAAAGAATTAAAAAATATCTAAATAAAAAATAATTTTTACTTTTAAAGTTTTTTAAGTAGTAGTATAATTAAAGTATAAAATATAAAATTATAATATTTATGATTTTAATAAAACTAGCTTTTTAATAGAAATATTATTATATATAGAGGTTATTATAACTTCTAATTATAAGAGAAAGCTTTTTATAAAGTAATTTAATAATTATAAATAGGTTTTTATTATTTAAGATATATATATAAATAATTAAATATTATATTTATATAGTTATTATTATAAAATATAAATATTACTTTTTCTCTTAATATATTAATAACTAATTTCTAACTAGTTATATAATATATTTATTTAAATAAAAATAAATAATAAATAAATAATATTAGTTTAAATTAGTTAGTTAAAGTATTTTAACTAATATATATATATTTATATAAAAGATTTTTATTATCTTTTAATTCTTAATAATTATAATAATTATAAATTAACTAACTTTAATAAATATTTAAAAAATTAAATATTATTACTTTTTATATATTTTTTATTTATTATATAAATCTTAATTTTCTAATATTAAATAATATATATATATAGTAACTAAGCTAATATAATAAGTAAGTTACTTCTTTATTATACCTTAAAGGCTACTTTTCTAGCTATTTTTTAAAAATTAAAATTAAGCTTAAAAAAAGTTTAGTTTTCTATATTAAGCTTTAATAAGGGTTATATTATCAGAAATAATACTATAAAACTTTATAGATAGAGAAAAAGTTATCTTTAAAAAGATATTTAATATTATATCCCCTACTACTAGAAAGGCTGTCTATAAATATAGCAGTGTAACTAAGAAGGATGCTCTTGCAGCAGTTAACTCTGCTGCCGAAGCATTCAAGAGCTGGAAAAAGACAACCTTGGTCCAGCGCCGAGATATTTTTCTCAAGACTGCCGCCCTTATGGAGAGCCGCAAAGAGGAGCTGGCGCGTATTATGTTAGAAGAGACCGGTGCGGCTGCTCCATGGTCTGAATTTATTCTAGGTCTAGGTATTAGCTATATTAAGGATATTAGTAAATACCTTATTACCTTAGCTTATACTCTTCTATCTAGAATTATATAAACCTAATTAAAAGTATATAAATTAGCTAGATTATATATAGATATATATAAGCTAGGTTAAACCTTTAAAATTACTATTTAAATATATTTAAATATTAATTATATTATTTAGTTCTATATAAATATAAGTAAGTTAAATTAAAATATAAAAAAGTATATCAAGATATATTATAACTAATAAAATTAAGCTTATTTATAATAAAAATAAGTATATTACTAATATAATATAAATACTTAGGCTTAAGCTTATAAATCTATATAAGAAAGTTTATCTTTATATAGATAGCCTTAACTATCTTAGACTTATAAGGAGTTAATAGTTTACTTCTAGGTTACTTAGTTTTACTTAAAACTATATATAAATATAAGTAATATATAAATTTAATTAAAAGTATATAAAACTTATTAAAACTATATTTACTTATACTAAAGTTATATATATAATTAGTATATAAAGTTATACTTATAATAACTATATAAGTATTAAATAAACTATTACACTTTTAATAATCTTAATATATATCTATACTAATATATATACTTCTATATACCTATATAAAATAGTATTAGTATTTTAAAAGTAATAGTAATTAAGTTTATACTTAATTTATATACTATTAGCTACTTTAATATAAATATAAAATGTATAACCTTATATATGGATAAGTAAAACTATAAATAAGAATAAACCTATATAGAAATATATCTCTATATCTTTTTTATTAAAAAGCTATATTAAGAATATAAAAAAAGTATATTTAATTATATTTATATATAAAGATTAATATAAAACTTATAAAATATATAAAGATATATATATATACTTAAGGTAGAACATAGTAATAATAGTATTTATAGTATTATTAGGTAAGGTAATAAGAATAATATTTTTCTATAGAAGGTATATACCTTTAATCTTATTTAGAATAAGCTTAAATATTATATATAAAAGTATATAGAATACTAAAGGTTATATATAGAAAAGTATAAAAAAACAAGAGAATATAAAGGTATATATTAAATTATATAAATTAAAATAGATATAATTAGAAATATATAGGTAGTATTAGATACCTAAAGAAATATATAAGTATATAGAAAACTATATATATTAATTTAATTAATATATTAAAAGAAAAAACTAAAGTAAAATAAAAATAATTAAAAGATAAAATAAAATAAATAAAACTATATAAAAATTATATAATTAGAAATAACTTATATACTTTAAATTAGGTATAAAAAAAGAAGTTTAAAAGTAAGAGAAAAAGTATTTATACTCTAATAAGAAATTAGGTATATACCTATTAATTTAACTAACTATTAGATATTTAATATTTTAAGCTTCTATATAAATATTTTCTAAACTAAATATTGATTTAAAAACCTGATTATATATATATACCTTAGAGTAATAGTATAACCTACTTTTACTAACTTATGGGGTAGGTGTAGTAACCAGTTGACTTTTGAACCAGTGCGTCCTGCAGGCTGCCGTAGGTCTTTGACTAATCACAATGGAGCGGGTCATCAATTTTAATAACTTACCTGAGAATTGAGTTGATGCGATTTCTCCGTTTGCCATGGACGACGGACGAACTTGGCCCTGCTGGCTTTGTTTCTGGTCAGACAACATCAAAGTCCACAAAACTTGGCTTGCAGCCTGTTTAAGGATACAAACTCCGTCCTTACGCCTAACCGTCCCGTCCCGTCCCAAAACACAGCATCTAATCAATCCCCACCACATTGTTCACATCACCTTGCGATCTCGGCCATGGTAAGACCAGAAGCAAAAGAGGCTCCCAAGCTGCCAGTGAAGATCGATCTCGCATTGCCGCCTTTGTATCGAGGTAATGGTTCCTATACCGAGAACCCCAAAGGAACCCGTGACGTCCAGTTTGCTATGCCAGGGTCGCGAGCCAAGCCAGGTGAGACCGTATGTCTCAGACGCTGCACGCACTGGGAAACTGACAATGGTTGCAGTCGAGGTGCTTCACGTAGACTCGACGGCTGTGCCCCAGCCATTCGTCGACCCAGCCGTCTTCAAGGAATGGAGCAACAAGTCTTGACCCCCGAGAGACAAAGTTGAAACAGGATCCTGATAATGTAGGGGATTGCCATGCAGCCAACGTAACATGACTTTGCGGCATCGTGGCCGTTGAGAATTAGAAGGGTAGAATCCTGACGATATATCATACAATGGTTTAGAGGCCATGCGCCGGTGGTCAAGCTTGGTGTGCTCTCCATTCTTGCACCCAGAGTGTGCGCGCTCTCCAGTATTAATTGACGCCGGGAACCTGAAGCCGCAGCATACGTCAACCGCGATTTATAATGCCTTTTGCTTGCGGTGGGAAGCTTTGGTCTCAGCCCGGCACCCTTCGGCCTAACTCCTGCTTTGTTGAGGTCCACTAAACAAAAAAGAAATACCTAGCGAGCACCAGGGACTTGCGCGGGGGGGCTACATCCTCATTGTGGGAGCTGCGTCATGACTAGTGTGTGCCTGTGACAAGGGCGGGCCCGACTGCACAGTCGACAGTCGGCTGTTGGAATTTGGTTCCGAAGTGTCGCGTATCCTTCGTGCAGCGACCTTTACCGGAATGGGGCGGAAGTTGGCCGGCGATGCTACTCAACTGGGTGAGTATCTTCAACCTTCGGGTCGCTATTCGAAACCACAACAAGCCGTTGATAGTCTTGTCATCCATGGTTGAGTTGCGCAGACTACCATAGGCCACTTTCTTCTTTCAGATTTGAAGCGGTTGGTCCTATAGCCCATGAAGAGTCGGGAAGTATCCGTGTTTCTCCCCCAGGCCTCCGATGGAGTCTCCCACCATCCGAGTGCGGGGTTCTGTGCACCACCGACCCCACCATCCGAGTGCGGGGTTCTGTGCACCACCTTCTTGGACCAAGAGAAACGGCCCTGAGCATCGGCATCAAGAAGGGCAAGGGTCTGGTTTGAACAAGTGTTTCCAACGTTGCTGGCAGTACCGTGTTGCTGACTGGAGCACTATAAGAATCCAGTCGCCAGCTGAAGTCAACTTCTCTCGGCTCTCTTTGGCTGCAACACGACCTAATACGCCATCGTTTCTCTCCGTGATATTTCCTTCCTGGTCGAGTGGCTTAACCCGTCCTCCGCATCGCACCTAGCCATGTCGACTCAAACCAACGACACGTCGTCAGGAGGGGACTACACTGTCCCCTTCTTCATAGACGGGGAAAAAGTCATCCCTGAAAAGACATTCAACGTTGTGTCCCCCGCCACTGGAAAGGCCGTCCACAAATGTGGCAGCGCAACTGAGAAGGATGCTCTCGCAGCAGTTGACTCTGCTGCCGAAGCATTCAAGAGCTGGAAAAAGACGACCTTGGTCCAGCGCCGAGATATTTTTCTCAAGACTGCCGCCCTTATGGAGAGCCGCAAAGAGGAGCTGGCGCGCATCATGTCGGAAGAGACCGGTGCGGCTGCTCCATGGTCCGAATTCATTCTGGGCCTGGGTATTGGCTGCATCAAGGACGTCGGCGGACGCCTCGTCACCTTGGAGAGTTCCATTCCGGCCACTAACGATCCTGAACTCAATGCCATGGTTTTGAAGGAACCTTACGGAGTCGTTCTCGCAATCGCGCCCTGGTCAGTAGATTGTGCTAAATGCCAGTGACGCCGGAGCTAACCTGGTGGCAGGAACGCCCCTTTCATACTGGGAGCAAGATCTGTCGCATACCCAATCGCGGCCGGCAACACGGCCGTCCTCAAAGCCTCGGAGTTTTCTCCGCAAACATTTGTAGAGATGGTGTCTTGCTTCCACGAAGCCGGCCTGCCCAAAGGTGTGCTGAACGTGATTGCTCATGAGCCTGCCAACGCCGCCGCCATCACAACAGCTCTGATCGCCCATCCCAAAATTATGAAGATCAACTTCACCGGAAGCACCGTCGTCGGGCGAATCATCGCCAAGCAGGCCGGAGAGCATCTGAAGCCAGTGTTGCTCGAGCTGGGAGGCAAGGCTCCGGCCATTGTGTGGGAGGACGCCAACCTTGACCTAGCCGCGGACCAATGTGTAATCGGCTCTTTCCTCCACGGGGGACAGATTTGCATGAGCACGGAACGCATCATCGTCCACAAGAAGGTCAGCGAGCAATTCCAGGCCAAGCTGTCGGCCTCGATTGAGAAGATTTTCCCGTCGAAATCCGATGCGCCCGTTCTCATCAACGCGGCCGCCGTCGAAAAGAACAAGAAGCTCATCAAGGATGCTGTCGGCAAGGGCGCCACCGTCGTTGCGGGCAGCGTTGATGCTGAGGAAACGTCCAAGACCAGGCTGCGGCCGATCGTCGTCAAGAACGTCAGCACAGACATGGACATCTACAAGACCGAGTCTTTCGGCCCGTCCGTGTCGCTCTTCGAGGTCGAGACTGAAGCGGAGGCGCTGGATATCGCCAACGACACCGAGTACGGCTTGACATCTGCCGTCTTTACAGAGGATCTGCGTACAGGTCTGCGCTTCGCCAAGCAGATCGAATCGGGAGCCGTCCACATTAACAACATGACGGTTCACGATGAGAGCGGGATGCCCCATGGTGGCGTCAAGTCCAGCGGCTTTGGCAGATTCGGTTCGACAGGCTTGGAGGAGTGGGTGAGGACGAAGACGATTACCTACCGGAACTGAGTTGCCTTGTTCTTAGCGCTAGATACGCAATACGCGCCATGAGGAGGAACCGGGGTTATCCATGAAACCAATGCCGATGTTTGTGAATTGCTCTCTGGCAGCTCAAGTACATATCCAAGGCTGATAATCGAGGTTCCTAGATGAATCATCTTTTCTATCGTGTAAGCTAGGTACTCCAATGCCAAGATAGTTAGAGCAATACCACTGCCGCCAGTGACAGCGAGGGGAACAATGCTTTTTCCAAACAACAGGGTTCCGAAAGGTTTTCGGACATCGCTCGGGAAGAGAAATTGCTAATATTCCCCCTTGTGCGTGAAGCTCAAGTAGAGCGCAGCCTGTGACCGAGCTTGCATTCATCCTCTCCCAAAACTCGAGACTTGTACTTGTTCACATACCAGTTGGGAAGCTTCCCAGTCGCCGGCAATGAATCGGTCAGAGAAACCGATCATCTCGGAGGAAGTTATGCCGGATCGGCTTTCCGAAATTGTGGAGGACGGTAGGCTCGAGTACGTCCGTCGGAAGCTCCGTTGATGGCTGGTGACCTGAGGAAACAAGCAAGCCCGTGCAGACCCTGTCGATCGAATTGGCGCTAGACCCTTCCTGTCAGACAGCTCTCAAGATCCCTGCATCGCAAATTCGAGTTCGCTCTCGAGATCTTCAGGTCAGATAGCATGACGTCCAATTGCCAACAATCTGCGCCATGCTTTCCGCACGGGCTGTCCGACCAGCCTTCCGCGCCCTACCGAGCCTGCGAAGCCCGTCACTGAGGCCGCAACACCTTCCGAGGCAATGGTACTCCGACAAGAAACCCGCCGGCGCGCCGACCACGCCCTCCGCCGCCGAACATGACCTCCCCGACCACCGAAAGCTGGGCATCAAGCAGGGGCTCTTCACCACCTCTGTCTACAGCCCCGGCTCGCCGATTTTCCTCCCGAATGGCACACGTGTCTTCAACCGCCTGGTGGACTTCCTGCGGCGGCAGTACGTCCACTACGGCTTCGACGAGGTCATCACGCCAAACATCTACAAGAAGTCCCTGTGGGAGCGGTCGGGCCACTTGCAGAACTACGCCGACGACATGTACACCGTCACCAGCCGCGCGCGCGCCCCCGAGGAGAAAGCCGCTGTCTGCTGCGGGCCCGACGGCAGGAACCCGCCGCACGAGGGCAGCGGCGAGGCAGCCCGGACGGCCGAGGGCGAGGACGACGACTACGGCCTCAAGCCCATGAACTGCCCGGGCCACTGCCTCATTTTCGCCTCCAAGAACAGGAGCTACCGCGACCTGCCCATCCGCTACGCCGACTTCAGCCCGTTGCACCGAAACGAGATCTCGGGCGCGCTCAGCGGCCTGACGCGCGTGCGTCGGTTCCACCAGGACGACGGCCACATCTTCTGCCGGCCGATCCAGATCCGAGACGAAGTCTTCAAGACGCTCGACTTCATGAAGACGGTCTACGGCGCGCTGGGGCTGGAACACTTTGACTTTGCGCTGTCGACGCGGCCAGCCGACCATTACATCGGCACGGATGCCGAGTGGGAGCGGGCGGAGAGGCAGTTGCGCGACGCGCTGGAGCAGGCCGGTCTCAAGTATACCATCAAGGAAGGGGACGGTGCTTTCTACGGCCCAAAGATCGATGTCATGCTCCACGATTCCCACGGGAAGTCGCATCAGGCCGGTACGATCCAGCTCGACTTCCAGCTACCGCAGAGGTTCAATCTCGAGTACCAAGCGCCGGCGCCCAAGTCGGAGGCTCAGGGGTTGCCGCTGGAGAAGGCTGACCCAGCCGAGCTTGAGACGTATGGGCCAGTCACGCCCGTCATGGTGCACCGAGCCATCTTGGGCTCCGTCGAGCGTCTAATGGCGCTGCTGATCGAGGAGTACAAGGGCAAATGGCCCTTCTGGCTTAACCCCCGCCAGTGTGCTATTCTGACCCTGAACGACAAGGAGCCCGTGGTCCAATGGGCGTCCGACGTCAAGGACACACTGACGGGGCACGACCGCGTGAGGGACCCAAACAAGCCGACACAACCCCGTCCGACGGGTTTCGCGGTCGAGATTGACGCGAGCCCACGGCCGCTGTCCAAGAAAATCGCAGAGGCGCAGAGGAAGGGGTACGGAATCGTCGCCGTGGTGGGGAATAAAAACGTCGAGAGCCAGACCGTGACGGTCGAAATGGGCGAGCGGTCGTCCGGCGAGACCGGCAAGACCGGCGACAAGAGGAAGGCTCGGGAGGATATGTCGGCCTTGGATTTGCGCCTCAAGATGCAGGAATTGGTGGAGACGTACCAGTAGGCGAGAAGGCGCGCCTTGTATAACAAGAAGTTGTAAAACTGTACACTACTCTCTGTGACGACGCAATTCGAGCGTTGGGTACTAGAGCTATGATGCAAATCGAACGCCAACAACCCTCCTCTGAAGCCCGTCTGACAATACAGTGCCGTTTCTCAGCCCATGCCGTAGGTATCTCCCCGCTGGGAACCTGAACTCCGCAATTGAACCCCAACACAAATCAAAAGCAACAACCCTTCGTCAGCTCATCGGCATGTCACCTGGTCCTGTTGGAGGTGCTGTTTGCCTGCTGGTGATACAGTGGCCTGGAGACGATGATTAGTCAAAACTCGACGCTTCTGGGCGGGCCGACTCCTCGAGTTGGAGAAGTACTTACCGCTTGTACTTCTCATCGACCTCGCCGCCGGTGCTCTCGATGCGATCCACCAGCTCCTGGCGCTGTCTGAGCTGCTCTTTCATAAACTCAACCGTCTTCTTTAGAACGAGGCCCTCGGAGCGTCCCTGGCCCTCCAAACCGGGCACCAGCTCCGTCAGACGGTCGAAGCCCTCACGAATGGCCTGGCGTCGCTTCTGTTCTGTGGACGAGTGTTAGTCTTATTGTGGGACGCGCTCAAGGTGATGCGCGAGCCCCGGTTGGGTGTGCGCAGAGGCGCGACGTGTGGCCAAGCCTTTTCTGTCCCTTTATGTAAAGAGCTGGACTTACCAGAAGCAATATGGTTCTGCTTCTTCTCCGCCTCGGTGAGGCGCGGCTTCTCCTCTGGCTGCTCGGCATCTGCTGCAGCTGACGGGGAGTTTGACTTGTTCGGAGAAGACATGATGCGCGGCGCAGTTCGCTTCTAGTCAGAGACGAAAATGTCCGCCAGTGGGGTCACGTCGAAAGTGGCAATTCGATTCAATGTCGAGGGGAGGAAGCTGTAGCGTGTGGTGCGTTTCGCACGATCACATGCCGTTTCGTATCAAAGCGGTATGTCTGTGAGATCAGATTCCTGCCTCCTCCTCTTTGCGGGAATCCGTACACTGTATCCGTACCTAACAGGTCAAGAACACCCCTGTATGGTAAGCTTCCTGCAGCACGTTCGTTTCCGTCCGCAGGGCTGGTGGCTGGTGGGCAGCTGAACTGCCAACGCTCCTCAGACCTCAGGTAGGTACAAAGTAGGTAACCCTTACCTAGGAAAGAACAGATAAGATAAAGAACTGTGGATCCGGTGGGGTTTGGTACCGCTCCCTGCCGGTTGTGACCTCATTGGCGTTGTGATTGCTCGTCCAGGAATTCTATGGGTGCCGGCCCACAACCCGCCAAACCTCCTTTCTTTTTCGATAAGTGCCCTCCTCATCTGACTCGAACAAACTATCGAGACGGAAGACAGGCCAAAGACAATTTCATTTTTCCTCAATTCCCCTCCCCTCCCGAACTCCTCTCCGATTTCCGCGGGCCCACCTGTGGCCTCACACACACACACACCAACAATGGCCGACACGAAGAATACCTTGGATACCCCACCGGAATACATCAAGGCGACCGAGCACCTGGGCCGACCCCGGGCGCCCTCCGCTGCCGCTGGTGGTCCCGGCCCGCGGGCGCCGCTACCACTCAACCTCCCCATCATCTCTTACCTCAAGTCCAAGCGCGTGGTCCTCGCCTCCGCCTCGCCGCGGCGGCGCGCCCTCCTTGCGCAGGTCGGCCTGACGAAACTCGAAATCACTCCCTCGACAAAACCAGAGGATCTCGACAAATCGGCCTACGGGCCCTACGAGTATGTCTCCGAGACGGCACGGAAGAAGTGCCTCGACGTGTACGAGACGGCCCTGAAGACGCACCTTGCCTCGATTCCGGATCCCGACGTCGTCATCGCCGCCGACACTGTCATCGTAACCCGCGACGGCCGCGTGCTGGAGAAGCCGCGGAGCGAGGCCGAGCATATCAAGATGCTGCGCCACCTAAGGGATACTCGCGTGCACCGCGTGCTGACGTCCGTGTGCGTGATCGCGCCAAGAGAGGACGCGCGGTCGCCGGGGTACGAAATTGGTAATCACACTGAGGAGACCAAGGTGTACTTTGCGCAGGAGGCCGATGGACTACCGGACGACGTCATTGAGGCGTACGTCAAGACGAGGGAGGGCGCCGATAAGGCGGGCGGATACGCGGTGCAGGGTATTGGCGGTATGTTGCTCGTTGAAAAGATCGAGGGCAGCTTTGACAACGTGGTCGGCTTGCCCGTGAGGCAGACGCTGGCGCTCGCGGAGAAGGTGGTATTCAAGCAAGGTGAAGAGGAAGTGGGCGAAGAAGACATTGAAGAAAATTTGATGTAGTTTGGGGATAGTTGAGTGACTTTGTGCATACCCAACTTTCTCCAAAGGAGGGGCAAGGCATTAGGAGGGGGGCGCGAGACATGAGGCGGCCCCTATTTCTGCCTCTCGTCGCTCTTGGTCGGGTTCACAGCATGTACCGTTTGTGTTCTCTTATGAAGGTCTTCAAGGTATAGTACACCAGACAAAGCGCGGAATGCGGAAGGGCCAGCCTTCGTATCCGTTGCTTCACCGAGATCTGGAATTCGGAGTCTCCAAGTTGCTTGGGGGAGGGTGACACCGCCAAAAAGGATTCGTACCAGATTTACATGTTGCTTCTGCGAGAACGTCGAGCATATACAATACAGTCCCGAGAAAGACTGCGTGGGGGTGATTTATGAAAAGGGAAGACTATCAAACGACGTGATGTTCGGAAAATACATAATACAAGGGCACCTCATCTGACAGACAATCGATAGTTGCTTTGATTTTACAGATTCAGAGACCAGCATCAGGGAGACTCGTCGCTTAAGAAGTGAAGACAATACATCTTCAAACAGGGATTGTCATGAACCGACTCTCTATTCTGTGAAACTGACTTGCTTCAGTCAAATGCAAGTTTCCCATACCGTGCATACCGCCATGCTGTCTGGCGAGCAGTAAGACAAGTGTCTCCTAGTCCCCTAGCGACAGGCTCAAAGAGCATCCCACGTGTTTTTTCAAAGTTGTTTCCCCCAGCCGAGGCTCATAAGCAACTAGCAAAACACCCTGTGGCGCACCAAAATCATCATACTCCCGAATAGCAACGGTCGGGCTTTAATCCAAAAGTATCGACCATTTTCCCAATTGAGAAGATGTAGGACTATAACTCCCGAACTCCTGGAAGACATATGTTGTTTGCCACAGGTGGACTGGTGGTATCGAAGGATCGTAGATGCGTATGCCATCTTCCAATGGGCTTATTGTGTGGTTTGCATATGGCTCTGCACCCGCCAGCGACGTGTAATTGGTGCCTTTGCCGGTTCAAGAGCCGCATGTTAGCGTAGTACCAAGTCTTTTCTGGTTTGTTACACAAAGCCATAAAACATTGTGCGCTTTCAGGATGCTGTGGGCCGTCTGAAAGGATGAGCTTTTGTGTTGAAGACCCATTCGTCTAGGCTGACCAACTCGGGATCCGAAAAAATTAAATAAAAGTACTTCAACGTCTCTGCGAAGAAGAAGCTCTCCATCGTATCATCCCGCCGTGACTGGGCATACGTCACATCGATAACCACCGCATGAGCATCGTCCGTCTGCGTCGCCATCTGAATGGATTGGAACATATCCCACGCCAGGTCAAGCAGGTCCTCGCTTCCGGTGATGCGGTACAGAATGAAGAGGCTCTCTATGGCCTCGGGCCGCAGGTTGTAGCGAGCATCGTCGACGCGCCAAAACCCGCGGGGCGCACGTTGGCTGCTCTGCGCAACCCATTTCTGCTCGTCCCACTCGCACATCTCCACGGTGTCGCACTTGGTGACCTGAGCCTTCTCGGGCATGAGGCCGCTCTTGAAGGACTTATATGCCCAGGCACACCCGCGCGCGAGCTTGTCGCCGACCTCGACGTCATCGGGTATGTCGAAGAGCTTGCCGGCCATGGCAAACATGCCGCCGGCAGAGCACGACGTGTGTTCGGCTTCCGAAATTTGGTCGATCTTTCGCAGCTTCTCGTTGACGATGGCGGTGCCGAGCATCAGGATGTCATCCTTCTGTGGTGTCATCGGTCGGTATAGGAGATGAGCTTTGGATGCCGTTGAGGCGCCCCTGTACATTTTCTCGTACGAGGTATCGAGTCCGCCCAGCAGGATATGCATCTTCGGTAGGTATTCGTAGAGCGAGTTGCCATCCCCGCCTAGCCTGAAGACGTTGTTGTTGGACGCCTGGAAATCGTCGCGGACGTTAATGTATTTCGGCCACATACCCGGCAGCATCGTTTCCTCTTGGATGCTGTAGAAGGCTAGCCTGATGCGCTCGATAGCGTCATAAAACTTGAAGTCCCCAGTCAACTGAGCCAGTCTTGTGAACTCCAACGACATGCTTCCAATAGCAGCAGCGCTTTGGTAGGGGTCAGGCAAGATCTTCCCAGCTTTGAGCTCTGCGAAGCTGAAGGTGTACGGAGGGAACCGGTTTGGGGTGTCAAAGGCGGCATACAACATGTTGGCGAGCTCGACGGCCTTTTCGAGAAGCACCTGCTCATTGCTGAGGTCGTATGCCGACAAAAGCCCTCCAAGGTACCGAACGTTCGTCTCAAAGACGTTGCATCTCAACCCCGTCGCGTTGTTCCAGTCGATTGTGCTGACATACACAACCGCTCTGTTGAAATCATCGAACAGTCCCATCAACCACAGCGTATCCAGCGAGTCAACCAGTGTCACGCCCCAGCCGTTGTAGCGGTTTTTGCCCCTCAAAGACAAAGGTTGCAGTTCGTCGTATCCCCAGGCGTGCCGGGTGTATGCCTGCCAGCTCTTCATGAAGGCATTGCGCACCTCATGGCGGCGGGAGCTCATTGTACCGCGATCCCCCCTCTCTAGACTGTCTGGACGATCTGGGGCGAACTCGAACTGGATCTTGGGAAGATCGAGAGGCGCTCCATCGGGAAGTCGTGTCATCTTAGCCGGAGGGACCGGATACTTTTGCGGGTGTGTAGACCAGTCGTAGCTGCTCTTGGTAGCTTGAAGGATGGGAACATCAATGACGTTGTCATCCTCATCACCTTCGAGCCGTACCGGCTCGTCCCTCAGTAGCAGGACTGATAACACGACAAAGATGACGAGCAGCGCAAGCACCCTATATGTCGGCGGGCAATACTTTCGTAGCTGAAATTTCGCTACCATTTTGGACGAACGAATTGGGGTGTAGGCGGGGTGACATATGGAAGACAAGGGCTGGAAAGGGTAGAATACGACAGGCGCGCCAGTCTTGTAGGAAGTGTCCTCTCGTCATCAGATCACAACCGCAAAGTCCGTGTAATTGCAGTCTTTCTTGTGCCTCTTGCGGCATTGGACGTCTCGAAGGCATGCCGACTCTGGTGTGTCCCCTTCTGTGAAACACGAGGGGTGATCCATGATCCTGCTGTCGCTCGACCTGGGGCTGTCCGTGCAAGGAGGGGGCAGATCCCCCGGACTGTTGGCATCTATGAACCAACCTCGCGATTGGACCCCTTTGTGGGGCAAAGTGACGGACACAGTTGGGCTAATGTTCGGCCGAGAGCTCAGCAGACGCCTCCAAGACAGACCACGTACATGTACAAGTAGATGCTGTGTTGTCACTGCCGCGCTAGATGAGAGGCGGTTGAGAATACAACGATGAAGATTGAAGGACTTATGTAGGATCGCCGTCGAATGGGCGATGGAACCGCCATGTCCAACTGTGCAGGGCAAGTGCCGTTATGCGATCGCTCTGTGTGATTGGCCTAGGCTGGATTGACAGCTCGAGCAGTCAAATTGAGTATGTTGTTTCACGGCAGCTGACATGTTTCAAGGGCCGGTGGCGTGGGAAAGCCGGCCGAACTCGATGTCGGCGGGCCCGGAGCAAAGTGGGGAGTGACCGAGGTGGTTTTTAGGGAGCTAAACTTAGATACCTAGGTACCTACCTACCTACCCAAGTACCACCTAGGCGTACGTACTACAAGCACAAGCCACACTTGTGTGGCTGTAGCTTTCTCTGACCGCCAAAACTTTTTCAAATTTCTGCCGCATCCCACTTCACAAGCCTACCTAGGATCACGGGCACAATCCGTCACTTTTCTGAGGAAGGCTCTATTTGCAGTCACGAACACCCCTTCCATACGCCCAAGCGAAGAAAGAAAAGGGGGAAAAGAACAATGTCGTCGATGCGTAACGCCGTTCAGCGGCGCTCCCATAGGGAGCGTGCCCAGCCTTTGGAGCGCCAACGGTTTGGCCTCCTCGAGAAGCACAAGGTTCGTCGAGGATGCTCTACTCTGCTGCATTCTCGGGTTGGTCGATAATGACTCTTTTTACAGGACTACTCCCTTCGAGCCAAAGACTACAACAAGAAGAAGGCACAAATCAAATCCCTGCGCCAGAAGGCCGCGGAACGCAACGAGGATGAGTTCTACTTCGGCATGCTCAGCCGCAACTCCATGGGCTCGCGCCTTAAGGATGGCAGGAAGTGGTCCGGCACCGTCGCCGGCGACCGCGGCAACAAGGCCATGGACATGGACACGGTACGGCTCCTCAAGACGCAGGATGTCGGCTACGTGCGCACCATGCGCAACGTCATCTCCAAAGAGGTGAAGCGCCTCGAGGAGCAGATTGTGCTTGTCGGCGGCATCGAAGCCGCGAGCCACAACGACGACAACGACGACGACATGGGCCGTAGCGACGACGAAATCGACACGAGACCCGCGGCGCCGAGGAAGATTGTGTTTTTGGACAGCGCGGAGACCAAGGCGGACGCCGCGCAGGAGGAGGCGATGGATCTGGATGGTGAAGAGGGATTTGAGGACGACTTTGAGGGATTCGAAGATGACGATAAAGAGGAGGCCGACGACGATGTCCAGGCACAGAAGCAGAAGGCGCTCCAGCGGTTACGGCTGCAGCTACAAAATGCGAAAAAGAAACTCAAGGTCCTTGCCAGGGCGGAGGAGGGCCTCGAGATACAGCGTGCTAAGATGGCCAAGACGGCGACCTCGGGCGGCACGACGAAGAAGGGCAAGAAGATTATGGTCCGGGCGCGCAAGCGATAAACCAACTGCGTCACGTCTCCAAACGTTGGTTGGTTAGCGAAGAAAAAGTCGGTTTCGTTTTTTCGGTGTTTTTGGTTTTTGATTTCGTCAATTCAGTCCTAATACCTGAGCGGTTATGGGGGGTAAAAAGACAGCCCATGCTCAGAAACGTCGTCATACGATACCCAGGCACCCCGGAGTAAAGATCTAGATGTACAAAAAAGGAATATCATCGCTCCTGTCCTCAGTCCTGGACGAGGTCTCTCATAAGGAAATGCCCATTGTTCGAAGAAGAAGAAAAAAGCCCCCTGACCAGAGAGAGAATAGAACACCTAGAAACACCTAGAATATATCATGCCTCAACAAAGTGGTATTTCATTTCCATCATGCCTAACACACGGCTCGCACCTTTGCTTCATTTTGACTTCACGCCCACACACTTGGCCAGTCCTTTGACGATGCCGACAAGCGCCTTGAAGCCCAGCGTCAGGAACCATACGAGGCATTTGAATAGCCCTGTTACAAGCTTGAAAAACGCCCTTAGAGGCCACGGCAACCCGTCGCGCGCCTCCTTACCAGCCTGCTCCAGCTTCGCAAAGCTGCTGTCCTGGCTCTCAATGTCGATTTCAAACTCCTCCATCTTGCCCTTCCGAACCGCCGCCGCCGCCCGCTTCTTCTCCTCCCTCTTGCTCAGCCTTCGCTCCCCGCTTACAGGCACTGGCGGTGCAGGCGGCGGCTCAAACGTTTCGATCTTGGTATTCTTCTCATCCGCCGCCGCTACGAGCAACAGCGCCGTAACGGCGACGTCGACAAGGAAGAAACTGTCAATCTTGGCGGCGATGGCTGTGTCGACCTCGAGATGGCCGCCGCCGGTACCGTCGCGTGTCAATTTGGCGAGGTGCTGCGGCGACTCGTGATGCTCGAGCGTGTACTCGACGCGGCTCCAGGCGGGCGAGCGCTCGATGGTGACGCAGAAGGGCGTCGCGAGGGCCGGGTGGACGAGAAAATGCGATCCAGAGTCTTCGTCCCAGACGAGGCGGGCGCACTCCGTCTCGGCCGTCATGACGGCGTTCATATCGTCCGGCTTGTCCAGTGCCATCTTCGCAGCCGCGAGGGGATAAAGGAGGGCAACGAGACCGTCGTTGGGTGGGTGCTTGCGGGACTCCTCCTCGAGTGTCGTCGTGAGGACTTCCTGCCAGTGCTTGCTCTCGGTGCCCTTGCCGTGATCTTTGTGACCGACCACGCCGGAGAGGATGCTGCTTGCTGACGAGTTTGCCGTGGGATTAGGGGCCTTGTACACCTTGGCAGGGTCATGACGGCTAAGGGTGACATATGCTGAGGCGGAGGTGGGATCGAGTCGGAGACTGTAAAAGGGTTGTGATGAGGAGGATAAGGTGTAGATGGGCGCATCCTTTTCCTGGGAGAGCTTCATACAGTACACCCTGCCTTCTGAAGGCGGCGCCTTCCAGCCGTTGGACACCTTCCATAGGCTTTTCATGTGCTCGTTCGTTGAGACATTGGGAATAACAGAGGACTCGACATTTCGCCTCGGCCATCGTTGCGCTGGGTCGCCGCTCAGCGGACTCCGTACGGGGCTTCTGTGCTGGTTGCTCTGGGCATCGCCCTCAGGGTCCGGATACCATGTCGTCCGGTTGATGACGGCTCGCGGGATGTGAGTCGGACTGGTCTGCGTAGGGAAGTATTCTTGCTGGTTCAGCGACACCTCGGGGTTATACCGGGGGAAAATGGACCGCAGGGCAGGCTGCTCTTGGGAAGACGATGACGGCTCCTCTTGCAACGGAAGCTTTGCTATCGAGCTCCGAGAGCGAGTGCTATTACTTCGCACCAGGGTCTGTGCCTGGGAGAACGCAGTGTCTGACCGAGGCGGCATGTCGGCGACTGGAGGAGGCCGTTGGACAGGTGCTGCCGTTGCCAGGGACTGCGCTGGCGCCTCGTGTTTTCCTGGCGTGATTTCCTGCTCGCTAGGCTGGGCCCGGCGGATGCTTTGGGGAGTTTGCGACCGCTCAACTGGCGACTGAACTCTATGCTGCGGTGTCTGTCTGCCATGACGCGGCGGAGATGCTTGATCAACTGTGAGGATACTCTCGGGAGACAAAGCCCGGGTCCGCTCCTGGGACTCTGATCTTCGGGTTCGAGACGCTGGCCTCCGCACCGCTGGAGGCTTCGAGTTGGGATTCGGAAAGAGTGAGTACCCGCCAGAGGGTGGCTGAACCGACATACTTGTTGGGCTATATTGCGTCCCGAGTCGAGAGTTGGGTATCGCACCCTGTATTAGTGAAGTCCGATTTCCTCCACAAACAAGGTGTATCGCCTGATGAACGAAGAAGAAGTAGTCCAGCTGCTACCGATGCATAACCCCAGCTATGGAACCTCGGAACAAACAAGACTTTTGTCTACTATTGCAATTCTAGTCGAAGATACTAACTAGGTGAGGTTGAGATAGAGAGAGAGAAAGGCACGTAAACGTACGACCGTTTACGATACCAAGAGAGAGTATATACTGTCCTGCCTATTGAAGCAAAAGCGCTACTCTGGTTCAACGGCATGTCGCCCACCGGCAGGCCTGGTAAGCGCTGGCTTATTAGACGGGCCACGATGAGTGGCGAGAGCGACAGAAGGATGTAGGGGATGGAGGGGGATGGAAGGAAGTGTGATCGAGGTGCCATACCAAAATAGAATGCAAGATGCGGGCTGGGCCAATCAGTCCAACCATCACACTGCATCGTAGGCGCCGAGACCAGGGTGGTGAGAGACAGGCGCGCGGGGTTGGTTCAACGCGCCATTGGCCAGAACCGCCAAATTGATTGCAACTCACTCCTGGATTCTGACCGCCTTGGGCGGTCTCTATGAAATGCCGCCAGTGCGGCATTTCGGGCAACGGAGCGAAATGTAACGTGGGAAAATGGGATGGCTTGTTGGGCTGTTTGAGATTATGCGTGTGCCTCCTTTTACCTGAGAGGAGCGTTCGGCCATCGCGTAAAGGGCTGGAGTAGTGTACAACGCTCTGTACGCCCTCAAGAATAAGAAAGGGGGAAAAAAAAAAGAAAAGGGGGAGGAGCGAAATGCTCTTCATTTCTTCTTCTGTGGCGGCAGGCTATCTTTATCTTAACCAGGTCTGCATTTACGGATCTGTACGACCATACCTAAGGCGGAACCGCCTTGGAAACGCAGGTAGCTTGGTCTGCATTTACGGCTAAGAAAATATTTGGGCTTGTTGGTTTGGCAGAGATCGGCTTCGTTCAAGTACCGAAGCGACCATTATGTGCTGTTATTATGTAAGACAACACTACCCGGACTCGAGGCCGGCTCCAGTCGGCTTCCTGGCCGGAAATCAGTCGGCGTCCTGACAAGCCTACCGGACCACTGCCCGTGTTTTCGAGAGTCCATGAGCAGAACCTCCTCCGATTGTCGGCGAAGTCAACTACCTAGACAACTAACGGTGTCCGAGAACCAACCATGGGTTATTTCTCAGTTATCCAGTCGACTCGACTTACTTGGACATCAAACCCATAAAGCTCGCTCGCCTGCAACCCCAAACTTGTTTGTTATGGCCTGAGCTAAGACCCTGGCATTTGCGGATGTCTTGGTGTTGACAAGAATTGTCAGAAATTGTGGTGATCGGGTAGCTAGACCTTTCCCTACCCCGACGTGCGAACGAGAGCCCACTGACAAGCGCAGCGCCGGCGTGATCGGACTAAGCACTGCCGTGAAACTCCAGCAAGATGGCCACCGAGTAGCGATCGTGGCCAAAGACTTCCCAAGTTCCTTTGAGGCTGTTGATGCCAACGCCCTAATCAACTACACATCCCAATGGGGTGGTGCTCACAATCGCTGGGTTATGCCGGTGAACGAAACCGAGGAGCGCGATCATGCAATGGCTCTCAGGACGTTTCGACATATGGAGTCGTTGAGCAAGAGCAATCTTGAGGCTGGCATCACCTTCATGCCCGGCATTGAGTATTTAGAGAACCCCCCGGCGCAATACAGGGCTCTTACTGAGGAAAAGGCGAAGAGCCTGGGGTTGGTCGAGTTTCGGCGTTTGAGATCAAGCGAGTTTCCTGACGACAGGGTGAAGTAGGGTTGCGAATACCGGACATGGTGTGCGAATCCCATGATCTACTTCTCGTTTCTCCCTTGCAGGTTCTCGTGGAATGGCGGGAAAGTACTCCGCAAGGAGGTCGGTGACCCGCGCGAAGCTTTCGCAATCAAGGAGTTGCCGAACGTGCAGGCCATCATCAACTGCTCCGGTCTCGGGTTTGGCGACAAGAAGTCGTCCATCACACGAGGTGGGTGAGCCTCTGGTTGACAGGTCCCTCAGGTCAAGCATGCGCCGTAGCCGATTGAGCCCGGCAACAGTGACGCGGCAGAATGCTGATGGCTCTTGGACATTCTGCGTCCCCAGAAACTTGGAGGGTGGCACTGTCATTGGTGGCACAAAGGGGCCAGACAACTGGGAGTTAGAACCGTCACTAGAGGTGCGAGAGAAGCTGCTTAAGGACTTTGCTGCTACCTATCCCCTTATCCTAGAATATGGCAGCGAATTCCGCGTTCTAAGAGACATTGTGGACCGGCGCCCAACCCGGAAAGGAGGGAAAATCCGGTCAATAATAAAATCGTTTTTTGCACAAAAGCAGAGCTGCTGGTGAAGAAATTCCAAGGGGGCCGATTTTTTTATTTTATTTTTATTTAGTTTACTGCCATCCCATGTCACTCTTCCCCGCGCTCCGATAAGCGGCGAAATAATTAGCAAAGTCCCCTAGGAGTCACAAGGTGGGATGTTTTAGAGTCATTGCCCCACACATTATTATCCTGACCCAAACTGGCAGCTTCCCCTCCAACAATCATCTCTCAACACTGCGATTTTCCATACCACCCAACGTCAATTGAAATCGCAACAATGGGCAGCACCGTCCTTCACCTCCGGTCCGAGACCAAGCCCCTTGAGCACCGCTCTGCGCTCACCCCCACCACCACCAAGGCCCTGATTGAGGCCGGCTACACTGTCAACGTCGAGCGCAGCCCCGTGCGCATCTTCGACGATGCCGAGTTCGAGGCCGTTGGCGCAAACCTCGTTGAGGAAGGCTCCTGGGAGCAGGCTCCTGCCGATCACATCATTGTCGGCCTGAAGGAGCTCGAGGAGAAGGAGTTCCCTCTCAAGCACGTTCATGTCACCTTCCTCCATGTCTACAAGGTAATTTCCTTCTAAAACTGTCAGCCCAGGAGACCATTGACAACAAATCTCTAGGGACAAGCCGGTTTTGAGAAGACTCTGGGTCGCTTTCCTCGCGGCGGTGGTACCCTCCTCGACCTTGAGTTCCTGACCAACGAGACTGGCCGTCGCGTCGCCGCCTTTGGGTTATTACAATAATTCTTTATTAATATTGTAATAAACTAACAGTAGGTTATACAGGTATCACGCTGGTTTCTCTGGAGCCGCCCTTGCCCTCGAGAACTGGGCCTGGCAGCTTACCCACCCCGGACAGCCCTTCCCCTCCGTTGAGTCGTACCCCAACGAGGATGCCCTCATTACGGACGTCAAGAAGGCCTTGGACGAGGGCGTGGCAAAGAACGGAGGCAAGAAGCCGAGAGTCATTGTGATCGGTGCCCTCGGTCGATGCGGCTCTGGCGCCGTCGACATGTGCACCAGGGCTGGAGTCACCGATATCATCCGCTGGGTAAGCCTTGACTCTGACCCGCACTATCTTCTGTTTCGCGGACTGACAAAGACACAGGATATCCAAGAGACTCAGGCCAAGCCTGGCCCGTATACCGAGATCACAGAGTCCGACATCTTCGTTAACTGCATCTACTTGAGGTGTGTATTTATCTGAAAATAACCCCGTGAAGGAGATTACTAGTATACAGTGCTAATATTGGTGCCTCCTATAGCCAACCTATTCCTCGTATGTACCACCACGTTTGCTTTTCTGTCATGTGTTCTGGACGGTTTCTAGCGACCCAGGAGAATATCACACACCGTAGTCTGTTTTCAAGAGCTCGTAATGGCGACACAGCTCAAAGATTCGGAGTCCCATAAGACATTGACTGACCTTTACTACTCTAGCTTTCGTCAACGTCGAGTCTCTTCAGGCCCCTGGCAGGAAGCTTTCCGTTGTATGCGACGTTTCTGCCGACACCACCAACCCCCACAACCCCAGTAAGTGTTGGTCCTTTGGACTCAGGTCCAGTCTCGTGCTAACGCCAGGAAACCCTAGTCCCCATCTACACAGTGGCCACCACTTTTGACAAGCCCACCGTCCCAGTCGAGGGCTTTGAGAACCCGCCCCTGAACGTCATCTCCATTGACCATCTGCCTTCGCTGCTGCCCCGCGAATCTAGTGAGGCCTTCAGCAATGATCTGCTGCCTACCCTCCTGAACCTCAAGGACTGGCGCAACGATCCCGTCTGGGGCCGCGCCGAGAAGCTCTTCAAGGAGAAGGTCGCTACCACGCTCCCCGCCGAACTCCAGAAGAGGGAGGTCTAGGGGGCCGCTGTCCGGTCGTATCTTTGTTTTCTATGGGGTTGAGAAACCTGGCGTTGAAGAGAAGGAGGGGATGTTACGTGTGAGGGACAGAGAGAGAGAGAGAGAGACAAAAAAAAGAACCCCTCAAGTCAAGAAGCGGCTTCTGAGGATGGGATGTTGTGTTATAAAAGAAAAAAGAGTCTAGACCATGAGCTGTCGAATCAGAAAATGATTCGCGGTACAAGAGAATAGAAGCCTGCTGGCCCCAAATTAGGCCTTGTTGATGTACTTCTTTTGATATTGGCCCGCTACCTGTCTCCCAGCTTCGGGTCCCTTTTTTGGGTTTGCTAATATCTAGTCTACATGGTGTGTGTGTGTGTGTGTGTGTGTGTGTGTGTGTGTGAAAATTTGTGTTTATACAAGCCGAATGTTCGCGCCATAGAGCAGGGCGTCCCAAACCGTAAACCCAGAACGCCCAACAGATGCATCTGACCCCTCGCGGTTCCTCTTTTCGCCCCTCCCATCCCAGGCTGCTGGCAGAGTACACGCCGGCAACCCCTCCGCCGCACCGCCGTCAACCGCCACTCTCATCTCTTCCCTGCCGAGGCAGCAGTAGCCGCCGCCGCCGCCTGCTGCTGCTGCTCCTCCAACCTCTGCCGGTCCTTGGCGGCGTACCCGCCGACCCGCTCGGCCATGCGCATCTTCTCCTCCTCTTTCCTCCTCGTCTCGGCGTCCTTCTCGGGCAAGCCCCACCACTCGCGGATGAAGTCCTCCTGCTGCGCCTTCTTGACGGCCTTGCGCTCGCGCTCCTTTTGCCGCTCGAGGCGCTTGGCGAACCACTCCTCGCGCGCGGCGTCGTGCTCCTGGGGCGTCGCGTGGGCCTTCATGCACCCGTTCATGGCCCGCAGCTGCGTGCGGCAGACAAAGGAGACGGTGAAAGTGCGGTTCAGGGCGCAGTCTGCGAAGGCTGTTCGGCATCAATTCGTCAGCTTGGTCGCCAAGGCCACCTAGGTAAGACGGGGAAGGGGGGGGGGAGGGAGAGGCGGTTGTGGTTCCTCGCGAAACCGCCAAAAGAGGAGAGAGGGACGAACGCACCCTTGATCTCGGGTGCGCAGGCAGTGCGCACGCGCGCGTGGTAAATGTCTCTTATCTGTGCTTCCTGCGAGGCGGAGAGGGGAAGCGGGTTGCGTGAAGGCATCGGTAGGCCTCTGGCGGCGCCGCCGGTCGGGTCCTGAGCCGTCATTGCGGCCATCAATCGGGGAGTTCGGGATTCAGAGGTGGGAAGGTTTCGGGGCGTTGCGTTCCCCGAGAAGATGCCGCCCTCTCGTTGGGGCAGGCAATTGATGTAATGTGTTGACCGGCTACCTGACAATGTAGCTCCTCCTTTATTCAATATCGACCGGTTCGTCCTGTGTCGTCGTTTAAGCCGTCGCTCCTTGCGGGAAGGGAGGTTTGCGCGGGTGGTTTTGATCTGGGTGGGCAAATCTACAGCTACCCGTCTCCTCTCTCTCGCTCGCTCTCAATCGCGCGGATGTGACCCGTGCTTTCGGACGAAGCTTGCTAATTGAGACTTTCTGCCGGTGCATCGAATCTCACCGCCTCCCCGATACGAGTAGGCTGTATACGTCTCGATACCTACCTAATATTCAACAACACACATTCGGAATGGACAGAAGCTGCCATAAATACCTAAGTAGTTCTCTCAAGAACTAGTTGATAGATACGCAAATCACATGCAAATCAATTGCAAGGAGCTTGAGACACCAAATGTAAAACGCCCGTGTGAATTTGGTTTTTTTGTTATAGTTGGGTGGTAAGCACTGCGCAGCTAATGGCATATGGCCTCGACATCGTCACTGAACTACACGTCTTTCTTGTCCTCCTCACCCTCGGCCTCGTGAGTAGCGCGGTGCAGCTCGATGCTCTCCTTGTTGTCCCTGCCTTTCTTCTTCATGGAAAACTTGTTGCTCCAGTTCGTCATTCTGCTTTCCTTAGCCTCTCTAGACTTTGATGGGCCTATAGACGGGCTGCTTGTGACACTTTCGTAGCTTCGACCAAGCAGGCCTTCTTCGGCGTAATCATCAGTGTCGCCGAAACTGGATCGATCGGCTGACAAATTCTTGTCCGAGTTGGTGGTGCTCCCTGGCCCCTTCTTAAACAGGCCAGAGTCTTTGCTTAGCCGAGATGACAGACTGAATTTGCTGGAGCTTCCTTTCCTGAAGAGCTTGCGATAAGCGTGTTCTTGGTCCTTAGCATTGGAGTCGGACAAAGTGCTTGACACGGCCCTATCAAGTGTCAGGGACTCTCGGGACTCGGTGACGGAGGTCTGGGTATGGACGGAGAAAGCGTCGCGGGACTTTCTCGAGTCGGTCGGAGAAGCGTCATAGCCATCCAGGCTTGGCGCGGAGAACTCCCTCGTTCTGCCCTTTTCCTTCGCTTCCTTGTCTTTGGCTTTATCCCTTGCCTTGTCCTTTAACTTTGTTTTATCCTTGTCCTTACCAGAGTCGCTTTCCTTTTCTTTGCTGCGGAACAACCCACCAATGCCTCCAATGGAAAAGGTCGGTGCCGCAGGATTCAGACGTTGACTCAACAAGGATTTCGAGTCGGAATTGTGTTTGCTGGCCGGCGGTCTGCTGCCAATGACCCCGACCTGACTGGGCGAGACCTGCGGATCGTTCAGTGCTTCGTGGTCCAGGATTTCGTCTTCGGCTGAGGCCAGCGTCGTCTTCAAAGCTGCGGGAGAGCTGTGAATAGAGGGCCGCCTCGACGGAGTTCGCGAAGGCCATGGGCCGTCAGGGGACCACAAACGATTTCTATCGCCAGGGTGGTTCCATATGGACCCACTGTCAGTTGAGGGACGGGGCAAGTCTGCCGAGGCCATGGAAGCCGGTCTAGGGCTACTAGAATCCCTTTCTGCAAAAGAGCCATTCCATAGCATCAGACGACGGGCCGAGGAGAACATGCTTCGTCCAAGGTGAGTCGCACTGCTCTCCAGCGTCTCGGGCCCCGCTGAGTCCCTGTTACGTCCCAGGGAGGAGAAGCTAGTTCTACGGCGAATCGTCACGTCTGGGTCATCGGTCTGTCGAGGGAACGACTGGCTCTGGCCATGCTTCAGGCTACCCAGCATCGGTCCACCGTCATCAACAGCCTTGGCACCCTTACCTCTCTGGAACGAAGACAGCAAATCCGTAAACCGATGTGCTGCTGGTGACGGCCGCCCGCTTGGAGAAGAGGTAACGTCCTTGAGCGATGCATGGTCGCCGTTGTCAGGTGCCAACTGCGAGAATACAGTCATGTGCGAAGACCCGAGTGGACTTGAGTGAGCGCTGTTGGACCTTTTGGACGACTGTGGCGAATGAGCGTCGTATTCGTCATCCGGCAAGAATGGACTTCTTCGAGAGAACGAATCGGGGCTGGCAGAGTCGTCATCGCCCAATATACCGGACGGTAACAAAGCCGCTGCTGTCGGGCTGAGCGGGGCATTGCCGGTGAGGGCTCTGAAGTCTGCATCTGAAAACTGATCGGCGCCGAAATTGTCGTGTCCCGACATGTCCAGGAAGTGAGAGAAACCGGTCCGGCTACTAAAACTGATCGGGGGCTCGAAGGAGTCGGAAGCAGGAAAAGGCCCTGTTGGGGATGGGATTGCGGCGTGGGAAAGGGAATTTCCGGTACGGCTTCGGCGTTTAACCTGTGCGGAGACGTTCTGATCGAAGTCGACGCCGGAAGAGTTTGCTTGGTTATAGAACTGGAGACTCTGTTGGTTCTGGGCGTAGACCTGAGCGTGGAGGACGTGGATATGGCCTTCGAGTTGTTGGGATTTCCGGTTCTCCATGATGAGTTGGCTCTGGAGTTCCCGCCGTTTCATTTCGAAGTCCCTCTTCATCTTCCGGTCATCCTCCCGCCAAGTGTCGTCTTCTTCTCCGCCTGGGAGCTTTCTCCTAGCATCCTCAAGCTCCTTGAGCTGTTCCTTCTTCTCTTTGTATTCGGCCTCGAGTTGCGAATACTCCTCCTGCAATGCAGAGTTGTCCTCGTCCAAGTGCTTAATTTTGAGGTCGCAATCCTGTTTCAGGCTTTCCTTCTCGGCAGCAAAACCCTTGCGCGTCTTCCGCATGTTCTCGATCTCGGCAGTCCACTTTTCAATGTTATCGCTGATTTTTTTGCGTTTGTCTTGCTTTTCCTTAAGTAGGTTCTCCTTCCTCGCCTTGTCCTTCGTGGCCTGTCGCATCTGCTCATAGGTAGCCTTGACCTTCTGCCGCAGTTGCGCAGTGTTGTCGTCCTTTTCCTTTTGCATCTTTTTCTTCTCCTCCTTTTCTTTCCTAAGCCGCTCTTCCAGCTGTTTGAATTCGCTTTCTTCGGAGGCATGTAGGGATGCTGTCTCGTCAATCTCCTTCCTCGTCCTCTCCAATGCATCGGCGAGGTCTTTCAGTGAAGCCTCGGGCTGGTCGCCCCCGAAATCCTTGATCGACGGCTGTTCTTGGCTCGCTATGGAAGGGGAGTGTCTGCGATTGACGGTGTTGCGTCTCTGGCCAGTAGGCCCATTTTGCGCAGCAGCAGACCCGCCCTCGAGAGACGGAGCCGCCTCGATGGTCGGAACCTGACTGCGACTGCCATTGTCCTCAAGACACGGAAACTGTCCTGACTTCGGATCTTGATCTTGGAAACTGTCGGGGAGTCTGGAGTTGCCCAGTTCTGGCCGTCCGTCGGACCGGTAGGTACGCAATCGTATGACCTGGCTACCGGCTTGGAAATTGTTCGGCCCGACAGCGATGACGCGTATGTTGTAGCAGTGGTTGGGCCTCAGACCCGTGACGGTGATTGCTGTTTCTTCCTGCCTCGACTCGCCCACTATGAAAAAATGTCAGAAATGCCGTCCACAACCACCAACGAAGCGGGCCTAGACTGACCATTCACGCCATTCACCTGGATCAGGAACTTCTGCACAGGTCGGTTATGCGTAGGGCGTGTCCAGTTGAGCGTCGCGGCGTCGGGTCGAATGCCGGCCAGGGATACGTCTGGAGTTTCGGGAACGTCTACTCCGAGGATACTGATGAGGTCGGTCGTCGGCTTCCAAAGGGTCTGCCAAGCGCGATGAAGCAGCCTAGAGAATGTCAGAAAGAACTGATTCAAGTAGGTCGCGTGTGCGGAGCAAGATGGCAGTGGCATGGCAGGCGACTGAAGGAGCGCGGGGAAGAGGTCGCGTGGGTGAAACTCACCAAATGACTGCGGCAAGCGTCACTAGCATACTGGCATGCCGCACGAGCAACTCATCCAGACTCCAATAGCGAATACCCTCTCGGGTGTAGTGGACAGACCAGGCGAGACAGAGGGAGGCGTAGAGCGGAGCGACAACCCAGAAGGTTGCGAGGGTGGCGGCTAGGAGGACGAATTTCTGGAAGCGGCTGTTTGGTCGCTTAAGCCACCAGGCGACGAGGGAGCTGATGAGGAGGATTTTCATGAACAGGGTCCATAACATTGCCGCGTCGAGCTCAAGGGTCGGAGAGAAGGAAGGTAAGGAAAGCGGAAGGGTAGGGGGAAAGCGAAGGGGGAGACCGTTCGCTAGTCCTCTCAGGGGCGGTCTGGTGGGAGAGAACAGAAGTCGGTCAAGGAAGGAATAAAAAGGATGGAAGAAAATCTCGGCAGTTGTGTCGTCGACAACCATGACACTGGCCGGGAAAGAGCCAGCAGGTGGATTTTTTGGAACCACTGTGACTGCGACTGTAAAACTGCCAGAGTATACCTACCTTGCCTACTGCGGATGCCGGCCTGTATCTGTTACGGGTGCACCAAAATGCGACTAGCTGCACTCTGTCCGCCAATGCCCTTGCACCGTGTATCGCGGCTAGTGCCGTGCACAGTGTGGGAGCGGGTGATCGGGTGCGGCGTGGGACGTGTGAGGATTGCCTGCCTGTCTTAAGTGGGAGGGAGGGGCGGTAAGGCAGGCAATGCCGAGCACCTCCTAAAGGGGGGCATTGGATGGTGGGCACGCCGCTTAGATGACGAGGGTGTAGTTCCTTATGCTTGCTGGGTTTTTCGTTCTTGTTCTTTTTTCTTTAGAAAAATTGATGGAGTCTTTTCTGCAGTACGATCCTTGAATTGATGAGAAGATGGAAACACGTGTTTTGGCAAGGTTGCGCGGGAAGCCGACTGTATCCTTTTTAGACTCGCAGCATTCGCATAGGTAAGCAGCAAATGCTGATTGTCAATGGCAAATACCCTGCAAGCTTCATGTATGTATGTAGATGGGGTTTTACTAACGCCACAGCACATTCCCGTACAGAAAGAAGCATAAAATATTGGAGATGCTGCTCGTCCGCCAGACTCGCGGGTTCGAGATTGTCCCTCCATGACAACTGATGGGCTTCAAGTATCGACGTTGCAGTAGACCGGTATATAGGTAGGTAAGTAGCCAGTAGGCAGCTCACCATTTGCTGCCTACACCTAGGTAAGTAGCCCAAGGTCAACAATCCAGCACAATCCTTCCTTGTGCCAAAGTCCCACTACCTACCTAGGTATGTGCCTAATTAGGTAGGTACTTGAGGCTCAAGGCCTTTGACCCGTCTCGCCGACTTGATGTCGCCTTGTCTTGACTTGGCGACTCCAGCCGTCTGGTTGGTTTCCATAGGTAGGTATCCAAACTTGCTCTGGCCGTCCTTGGTTTCAAGGATTTGAAATGCGGCAAGGGCGTCTAGTTTCTAGCACTTGGCGCATCTGACAATTAACGCCACGCCACACAGCCCCGATACTCATGTCCGAAGCGGGCTGCCGTAATATTGTGAAGATCACCACATCCTATTGGATTTCTTATGTGAGCCCAGGATTTGGCTCGACCACCCTCGATGCTTCTTCTCGTATCCGGAGAACAGCCCTGTGTCCCTTCCCAAAGGATGTTGGCTTTGAGAGTCCGCCTCCAAGCCATGTGCTGAGGTGGCTGGCTGCTGAGGGTCCTCTGGAAATGATTTGGAGTGAGGGGCGCGCAGCCGAAAGCAACCTATCATCCCCTGAAGGCGTCTTGTGGCCCTGGAACGAGGGGCTCCATACCGCCCGAAAACGACACCGGGCTTGATTTGTCCAATCGAGCACTGATCCGGACAGCCCAGCAGCTCCCACTTTTGGCGCTATATTTGGATCATTGAGGGGTGCTTGGCGGGGACTACAAGTAAGGTAGGTCTCCAGCTTGCGACCTCAACTGTTTACTTCCGCTCTGCCTTTTGCTTCCCGTATTTGTCTTCCTTTAGCTCAAACGCCTACTTGTTCCGCGAAGCATATCGCTTTTGACTGTCTTTTGACCACACGCGGCTCCAACTGCACCAATTGAAGGCCACAATTCACCGAGATACCCAACACACATCCACCATGGAGGCCGTCAAGTCTGCTCTGAACATTGGCGTCAGCAAGCCCACCGCGACTGAACCCTCGGCCGAGCAGCTCGCCCAGCTGAAGGAAAAGTACGCCAAGGCAGGACAGGACCATGTCTTCACCTTCTACGACGACCTCCCCACCTCCGAAAGGGCCACCCTCTTCCAGCAGCTGTCTGGCTTCGACCCCGAACACATCAATAAGATCACCGACCGCGCCCTGAATCCTCCCAAGGCTGACGATGCCTCCACCCAGTCTGGCCTCGAGCCGTTGCCCGAGTCTGCTACCGCCAGCATCCTCGACTCGAAGCCCGAAGACATTGAGAAGTGGTATCAGTCTGGTCTCGACCTGATCAGTCAGAACAAGGTGGCCGTTGTGCTGATGGCAGGCGGTCAGGGAACCAGACTGGGTAGCTCCGCGCCCAAGGGTTGCTACGACATCGGCCTTCCCAGCCACAAGTCGCTCTTCCAGATCCAGGCCGAGCGAATTCGCAAGGTTCAGGAGCTCGCGGCCAAGAAGGCTGGCAACAGCAGCGCTGTCGTCCCCTGGTATGTCATGACATCTGGACCCACTCGCGGCCCCACGGAGAAATACTTCCAGGAGAACAACTACTTCGGTCTCGACAAGGCCAACGTCTTTATCTTCGAGCAGGGCGTTCTGCCCTGCATTTCTAATGACGGCAAGATCCTGCTCGAGTCCAAGGCCAAGGTCGCCGTTGCCCCTGACGGAAACGGAGGTATCTACCAGGCGCTTGTCGTCTCGGACGTGATGGGCGACATGCGCAAGAGGGGCATCGAGCACATCCATGCCTACTGCGTCGACAACTGTCTAGTAAAGGTCGCCGACCCCGTCTTCATCGGCTTCTCAGCCGCCAAGAACGTTGACATTACTACCAAGGTCGTGCGCAAGCGTAATGCCACCGAGTCCGTCGGGCTGATTTTGCTCAAGAATGGCAAGCCCGACGTCGTCGAGTACTCGGAAATCGACAAGGAGACGGCCGAAGCCCAGGACCCCAAACAACCCGGCGTCCTCAAGTTTCGCGCCGCCAACATTGTCAACCACTACTACTCCTTCCGCTTCCTCGAGAGCATTCCCCAGTGGGCGCACAAGCTGCCCCACCATATTGCGCGCAAGAAGATTCCCTACGCCGATCTCCAGTCTGGCGAGACCGTCAAGCCTGAAAAGCCCAACGGCATCAAGCTGGAGCAGTTCGTCTTTGACGTCTTCCCCATGCTTGAGCTCAGCAAGTTTGCCTGCATGGAGGTGAAGCGTGAGGACGAATTCTCGCCGCTCAAGAACGCACGCGGCACGGGTGAGGATGACCCCGACACCAGCAAGCGCGACATCATGCTCCAGGGAAAGCGCTGGCTCGAGGCCGCCGGTGCCACCGTCACCGGTGAGACCACCGGGGTCGGCGTCGAGGTTTCTCCCCTCTTCAGCTACGTAAGTTGTTTGTCCTCGTCCGGTCTGTATGTCAGGTGCTAACAGATGCCATAGGGTGGCGAGGGATTGGAAAAGTTTAGCGGCAAGGAAGTCAAGGCCCCTGCTGTTCTGGAGATTGAGTAGGATATACGAGGCTTAATGACATGGACGATGGTTCAGAACCTACAAACAAACCAAAGTAATTAATGGTTACATGCCCATTTCTACCACATGCGAAAGAAGGAAGAAAACGATGCGACGTCCAAGAGCGACACCTATCTGGCTCAGGCGTGCTGTTAGGTGTGCGTGTGTGTGTGTGTGTGTGTGTGTGTGTGTGTGTGTGTGTGTGTGTGGTCATTATCTACCTACCGAGCTACGACATGCAACAGTTGGTTGCAGGGTGCGTCCACCATCAGCAGGGCTTCATTTCCTTTGGAAAGACGAAGTTGTGCCACACAGCCTCGGGTTCGTCCAAACGTCAGCCCCCCTTGATACCTAGCACATGCGCCCACCCTGTTTCCCGGAGGCACCTGCAGCTAAGCCAAGCTGAGGGCGCGACACCTGCAGAGCGGAAGATAATATTTCTATCTGAGCCGTTGCCAAGCAATGGGAACCGAAGCATAGGGGTATCCGGGTTCTGGCTCGTCTCCAAGACTGGGTTGGCCCTGCTCGGAGGTGAACTTGTGATTGCACACTGTGCCTGACAGGCCGGCCTGGTGGAGCTATCCACTGAGGACTGGATGAACATGGCAGGCGCGGCTTACTGTTATAGTTCTCGACTAGTTCTTTTTTCTTCTTCTTCGTCTTTTCTTTCTCTTGCAGTTCGCTCCTGGCTTCTGTGGAGCCTCCACAATACCTAGGATGCAAAGTATGATGTGAAGAACAGAGGCATACGGCCGAAGAAAAAAGCGTTGGGCCCGTTCTTCAGCATGGGTTGCGATTCATGCTCCTGCCATTACCACCTGCGCAGGCGACCTCGGCCCCTCGACAGGCAGGTAAGTATAGTCCATCCAGTCTTCATTGGCGATGAACTGGGACAAACGTGTCGGCGCAGACGACACGATGGAATGCAAAGTCGGCATACAGAATGGTACGGTGGCACCTAACTGATCGAGGTTTCCTAATGGAAGAAGGGCAGTTCATGTACGGACGGTCGCGAGATCTGATGGCTGATGCAAAGGACTTGTTGGGCGACGAGCGCCGGAGGGGTATGTTTCGGCGATGACATCAGCACTCAGAAAAGCATTTGATTATGAGTGTCCTTTTGTTCTTGGGGAAGGGAACCAGCAGGGGCGGCAAACGGCAGCAGGGCTGCGCTGCAACTGGAGTCATGAGGTGTGTCACGAGTACCTTCAATGACACAAACCGAGTCAGCCGACTGGCCAAGTTTAGGTGAGTGTCTCGTATTCATCATGTGCAGAGTACACCCCTTAATCGCAATACGCATCACCTACCTATTCGAAATAATGTACACTCACTGCAGAGCGCGCCCCAGGCTGCAGCAGAACAAAAAGAGGCTGGGGAAACGTCGAGTTCGGTTGAGTTGCGTAAAAGCCTTGGGGGGCTCTAGAAATGGGACGAAATACGACAATATGACAGCAGACCCCTTGGCTTTGGTTGGCGTCGGCCTGGGATCCAGAGGCTGAACCCAATCGATGGATGGAAATTCCAAAGGAGGATTCAAAAGGCACAGACGCGGGTCGAAGGAGCAGAATAAGACAAAATGTTAGATTAGGAACAAAGTGCCCCGTGAAAATTTCCATTTCCTGCATTCCAAGGCTCGTCGCCGGCATCGAACTAAAGCCTCGGTCGATGGTCTAACGCATGTAGAGCCCGCTAGGGGGCCTTTTGCCAGTGGCCCACGGATGCTGGGCCAGCTCAGCACCTTTGGGCCGTGGCCCCCCTCCCCCTAATGTCGACATTGGTCCTTCTAGCGTCTTTTCTCTTCTTGCAGCCTTGGACGGCCGGACCAATTATGGCGGGCAGGCGTCTACAAGGTCCCGTCCTGATGCGGTCCAGGGGTTCACCCCTCTCTTCTTTTATTTCCATTGGGGGCCTCTGGGGCTGCACTTTCTCTGTTTTTGCTGGGGCCGAAACGTATGTCCACATTCACATGATCCCGTGCAGCGTTTACGCATTGTACGATGTAGTACCTATTACCTACCTGCTCAGGCTTGTTGGGCAGGCGGTCGACCAACAAGCAAGGGCGGCGGAGGCTACCTTTGGGTGCTACATATGCTTGACCCCCTGTCTGTCCGCGCTAGGCCCTTCAGGTGTGCTACTTCCCGCCCGTACCTAGGTACGTACGGATACCTCCCTTCCAATCTTCCTCGGGCCCATCGCCCATGACCACCAACCGTCGCCGCGGTTCTTCTTAGTTGTCTTGTCTTCCCTAAAAAGGATTCAGCTTCGTCATCTTTGCACCATCCGCCGACGCACCGCGCACATATGTATTGAGGAAAAGTTGCACCAACAAGCAAATCTTCCGGCCGTTTTTCTTCCCTCTTCTCTCCATCCCCGAACCCCCCCTCCGACCCCGCGATACCCAAAGTTTGATCGTGATTCAGTGTATCTATTTTTTCCGACTTTTACATCATCCTTTTCCGTCCGTGATTCTTTCTCTCACGGCCCTGAGCTCACGACCCAGCACATCCCACCAAGTACATATGTTACTGCGCTGATCGTCCCGCTCCCTTGCTCTGCGCGTGCGCCTCTCGAACTCACCAGTTAGCCTCTCTCGACTCACTCGCTCTCTCGTTCACTCACCCTCGCAAATTCGCACCACCCGTCCCGCTCCTCCCACCCTCGTACCCTGCATCCCAATAATAATCAATACCACCTTCCCCAACAATTACTTTCCGCTCCGCACTTGTCGCGGTACAGCTTAACTCAAGCTCCCGACTACCCGGCCTTCCTCAGTTTTGACAAGTTGCAGCATCATCTCGCCTTGGGAAACCTTTTGCTGTCGGTCCTCTCTCCAACTCCAGGCTCTGCCCCTTGGAAGATTCTCGCGCTCCAACCCGTCGCAAACGACGGAGACCCTCCTTCGCCATGCAATACGTACGAAACCTCAGCGCATCCGTCTCCTCGACATGGAACTCAATCAACCCTGCCACCCTGAGTGGCGCCATCGATGTCATTGTTGTCGAACAAGAGGACGGCACCCTCGCATGCTCGCCCTTCCACGTACGCTTTGGCAAGTTCTCGCTTCTTCGGCCCTATGAGAAGAAGGTCGAGTTCAAGGTCAATGGCGTCAAACAGGACTACTCCATGAAGCTTGGCGAGGAGGGCGAGGCCTTCTTTGTCTTCGAGACCAGTGATACCATTCCGAGAGACCTGCAGACATCCCCGCTAGTCTCTCCAGCATCCAGCCCTCCTTTGAACCCGGAGAATCCGTCCACGCCCGGCCTCGGTGAACCAGAACTACTCGATCTAGACTCCGAGTCCGCTAAACCCCGCCGTCCCCCTCCCTCGATCATCCACAGCGCAACTTTCGAATCCCATGGTATGTTCCTGACACACCCTTCGGAGGCCCTGCTTGGGTCAACGACGCTAACAATCGCAGGGTTCAATACTCCTCTTTCAACTTCGCCGGACCTCTCTCACTCGCGAATGAGATCAGAGGACTGGGGAGCGGCCACCCACCGCCACTACAGTGACGATGTGCTTCGTAGATCGGCCCGCGCGAGTGAGCGTGCTTATGGTGAAGACATGGCCGATTTTGCCACGTCCGAGAGATCTCAGAGCCCACCTCCCCTGGCGCCAAAGGAAGCGCTCGAACGGGCGCTCATGCTTTCCAAGGAGCTTTCGGCCAACAACATTCCCAGCCATGTCACAGAAAGTGGTGACTTGATGTTGGACATGACTGGGTTCAAAAGCAACGAGGAGGATGTGTTCCGTGCCGAGATTCTTGCACGAAAGATCTTGTCCGAGGAGCTCGAGGGTCCCTACGACATCGGTTCGCTTTTCGGAATGGATGAGCATGGAAACATCTGGATCTACAGCAGCGAAGAGGCCAAGGAGGCGGCCAAGAAGAAGACGATGGAGGCGGGCTACCGCCCTAATCCCGTCATCGCGGTGGATGCTGCATCCGATCCTGGTTACCAGAGCGACGGAAGTGACGTTACGACCACCGCGCCCTCCCCGATTCACAGGCGGACCGAGTCGGACGCTGGAGCCTCTGGCCTGCAGACCCCACCCAGCACTCCTCCTCAGTCGACGGCCGGTGACCCGAACCTGAACTACGCCAAGACGCTGCGGCTCACTAGTGATCAGCTGAAAGCATTGTGCCTGAAGGCTGGAGAGAACACCATGAGCTTCACCGTAAACAGGGCGACGTGCCAGGCCAACATGTACTTGTGGAAACATGAGACCCCCGTCGTCATTTCCGACATTGACGGCACCATCACCAAGTCGGATGCCCTGGGCCACGTTCTCAACATGATTGGCCGTGATTGGACGCACGCAGGTGTGGCCAAGCTCTACAGCGATATCGTTGCAAACGGGTACAATATCATGTATTTGACCAGTCGATCAGTGGGGCAGTCTGACACCACGCGGGCGTACTTGGCTGGCATTCAGCAAGGGCAGTATCGGCTGCCGCGAGGGCCTACAATTTTGTCCCCGGACAGAACCATGGCGGCCCTTCGTCGTGAGGTTTACCTCAGGAAACCCCACGTCTTCAAGATGGCCACCCTACGCGACATCCGGCATTTGTACGGACCTGACCGGACACCATTCTATGCCGGATTCGGAAACCGCCTGACGGACCAGATTTCTTACAGGACGGTAGATGTTCCGAGAAACCGCATTTTCACCATCAACTCCAACGCAGAGGTCTCTCTTGATCTGCTCAGCTTAAATAAGCTCAAGCTGAGTTATATCAACATCAACGAGGTTGTGGACCACTTCTTTCCGCCTGTGAGCACTTTGGTCAAGGGTGGCGGAGAGGAGTACACGGACTTCACGTACTGGAGAGACACTCCGTTGGACTTGGACGAATTTTCTGCAAGCGACACAGATGACGATGATGGGCAGGCTGACCTGGAGGAAGACATCGACGACGACGAAGAAGAGATCGGAGACGAGATGGGCCAGAGCTATATATCGCGAGACTCGGTTGATGACTATGGTGACGAACGCGAAAGCATTCTCAGTGGCAGCATCGATGGCGAGGACCAGCTTGCAGCCTCCATTATGGAGGATGATGACGCCGACGAAGAGGACGCCGAAGAGGAAGAGGACGAAGACAACGAGTACAACGGTGCCGACCTCGGCGTGCGAACCCATCGCGAGCGAACTCCTCTGCCCAGCGGCAAGGAAACCAAGCCTTCGGCACCTGCGCAGAGTGTGCTCATGGAAGACGTCGGGGCTGAACTCATTACTGGGGTAAATCATCTCACCCTTGCAAAAGGCGTGTAGAAATAGTGTGCTAAAAGGGAGGAACAGGCTGCGGTTTACAATCCTAATGCTCAAGCAGGTTCGAACTAATATTCCGTGTTGATGCGCTTCTTTTGTTGTATTGGGGGCTATAGAGGTTGTTTGGGGCATACGAGCATCAATGGTGGCTGCTTCTATCTTCTGGGGGGGGAGGGACAAGAAATGTTACATAGCGATTGGCGTTCAGAATTGGTGCTTCATATACTGTAGTGGCCTGATAAGAGAGACACTATATGATTCAACTCTATAATTCATGTCAGACTCCTGTGCTTTGTGCGAAACATCCCACTGGTATTTTCGATTGTGCTTCAGTTTAGTAGAGGTCTGGCCAAACCGATGGCTTCCTAGGCCTTACGTCTTATCGTCCGATTAGGAGATGACCAAAGCATTCGTTCCTGTTAACCTCTTCGAACAAAAAGAAAAGAAAAAGAAAAAAAAAACTCCGTAACGAGCCTCCTTCTCCCCTTCCCCGCCTTGTCAAGTTTTGGGTGGCCGCAGATGATACATTGACCAGCTCAAGCACAGCTGAAAGGCCTCTGTAAGCCCTGCTACCATCACGGCTGGCGGACCATCGGCCTCAAACGGTACATGAACGTAGTACCGCCGCCCTTCTAGGACGTGCCCTCCATCTCCGCGTCCTCGTCAACGTCCTTGCCGAACACGTCCTCCATCGTGCCGCCCTCGACGCCGTCGCCGCCAATGTCCTCGTCGGCCGTCGCGTTCGTCGCCTCCACGCCTTCCATAGCAGTGTCCCCACCAGCTGCGCCAGCGCCGTCCTCGCTGTCCTCGTCCTCGTCCTCATCGATGCCCGCCTCTTCCCACACGTCCTTGAGCCCCCAGCTGACGCCGCTCAGCACGAAGCGCTCGCTGGGCAGCCGAAGACCCCACTCGTTCTGCGCGACCTTGGGCAGCGCTGTCTTGTTGCGGTCGCGCGCGAGCTCTTGCAGCCAGTCCTTGGACACGCCACCCGCGCCGCCGCCCCCGCGGAACTGGTAGCCCAGCCGCGCCGCGATGGCTAGCTTCACGGCGTTCGCGCTAACGGCGGCATCGCCTCCAGCGCCGGGGATCGCGCCGGCGGCCGCGCCCGAGGCGGACGCCTTGGAGCCAGCCTGCGAGGTATAGGGGTCCGCCGACAGATAGATGGCGTCGGAGAGGATGCTCGAGGTGTGGCGGTAGGCGAAGTCGAGGAGGAGCAGGGGTACGCGCGACTCGTAGGATGTGACGCCCTGGGAAGTGAGAAGAAGCTCGATCATACGGGCGTCGCGGGGCCGCGGGGCTGAGGCGTTGGGGTTGAGGGGTGTTGGCTGCTGCTGTGTGCTATTTGGCTGTTGCGCATTTTGCTGCGGTGTTTGTTGTGATGCTTGTTGGGTGGATGAGGATTGGGTCGGTTGCGATTGGGACGGGGGCTGCGAGCCTGTCGCCGACGCGGCGGTCGCTTGGGTATTGGGGACGGTCTGGGAGGCGGAGGCGCCGGCTGAGGAAGAAGGCACACCATTTATTTGCGGGTCGGATGTCTGTGAGGCCATCGTGGGGTAGACTTGGCTGCTTTGGCAGCAATCGATGTGGTATAGGACTTATCGCGTATCAATTTGGTGAGGAGGATGGCATCTCCTCGTTGCGACTGGTTGGGAGATGGTCGAAGGACGATGGGTCGACGCGACGGGTGCTGGCTAGCTAGCTAGCTAGGACCTGGAAGAATGTAGAATTGTCGGTGATGGAGATTGGTCGATCGGCCCAGTCGCAGAGTCAGTTCTTAAGTACCTAAGGTGGAAGGAAGGTGGCACTTTTTGTTCGTAACTTTGGGTATTAGGTTATTCGTGGTTTGGGTCGCGGTAAGAGCTACCAACCCACGAGGCGCGTTAACCATTTCCTTCGAGTCGGACCTGGCCCACACTCTTAGCTTGGTACTCTGTGCGGCCGTCATGTTATTCCGGTCCGTTATTATGCTGACGCTCGGGCCACATCTTAATCCCACATGGAACAAGGGTCTTTCTTGGGTGGGTGGGCAAATCGGCAAGGCGTAGATTGGATGGCCTCCGAACCTGCATGGAGGGGTAACTTCTGCTTTGCCCCACCACAAGGCCGATGCAGGACATGGTAAAGTGGTGGTGTCACATACTGTAGATTTTTTCTGACTCTTGTGTGGCGGTGCTTTCCCTCTCTTGACACTTGACTCACAAGGGGTTGTTTATCTCGATAAACGAGTGACAATCCACTTTCTTCAATTGGCTTCCAAGACAACTTGCTTCCTTCATTGGCTTGTCTCATACCCCTCCCCCATATACACCAATTGGCCCGTTCCATTTACCGTGAGGGAGAGAAAGAGAGAGAGAGATAGTGAGAGAACAAGGAAACAAAAAAGAGTTATCCCTCAACTTACTCATACGCACATACGGTTCAAACCACAGCAAAAGCGGCCATGGAGACGACACTACCCTTCCCCTTCCTTATCAGCGTTGCTGTCCCGCCCGGCCTGTCCAAGCTGGAAGGCCTTGACCGGGAGCAGGTCTCGATCCTCGGGGCCCCCTTCTTCGAGGCCAACGACCAGACCCTGGACAAGTTCCACAACTTCCTGAAGCAGCACAACGCAGAGTTCCGCGGATACTTCGACGTCACCCACGTTTCGTCGCACGACGACGTTGTCTCTCTACTTGACGCTGGTGCCCGTATGGTCTTCGTCTCTCCAGAGAAACTTGCCCAGTACGAAGAGTTCGGCACCCGCGTGGGCTCCGTCCTCTCCACCGCCGACGTCACAACCAAGCCTGCCTCAAAGCACGCTGTCCTCGTCAAGGACTTTGACTCGGCCACATGCGATCTGCGCTCCTTTATCGAGCGCTGCAAGGTCGAGAAGCTGCCCAACCTGTTCATCAAACCCGCACCTGAGAGCAATCTCGACCACTTCGTCGACATTGCCAAGCAGTGCAATGCCATCCCTGTACTGCCGTCTGACGGCTTGACGGCCAAAGAGGAGCCCAAGAAGATGTCACTGTCCAAGCTCATTTCCTCTTTTTGGAAATCGGACAGGCCTGACGGCCTCATCCCCACCGTCGTCTGCGACGAATCCGGCACAGCGTTGGGCCTCGCGTACAGCAGTGCCGAGAGCATTGGTGAGGCCCTGCGGACCCGCACCGGTGTCTACCAGAGCCGCAAGCGCGGTCTCTGGGTCAAGGGTGCCACGTCTGGAGATACCCAGGACCTCGTCCGTATCGCACTGGACTGTGACAATGATACGCTCAAGTTTGTTGTCAGGCAGAAGGGTGGCTTCTGCCACTTGGACCAGCACGGCTGCTTCGGTGATCTCAACGGTATCCCCAGACTCGAGCAGACGCTGCAGTCACGCAAGAAGTCCGCGCCTGCGGGCTCCTACACCGCCCGTCTTTTCTCTGACGAGAAGCTCCTTCGGGCCAAGATAATGGAGGAGGCGGAGGAGCTTTGCGATGCCAAGACCCCGCAAGAGGTTGCCTTTGAGGCAGCTGACCTGATTTACTTTGCGCTTACCAAGGCTGTCAGCGCAGGCGTCAGCCTGGCTGATATCGAGAAGAATTTGGACGCCAAGTCGTTCAAGGTGAAGAGGAGAACGGGGGATGCTAAGGGAAAGTGGGCTGAGAAGGAGGGTATCAAGTCTCCTTCGGCACCTCCTCCTACAGCGGCACCGGCACCGGCACCGGCGCCCGCACCCAAGGACGAAAAGTCGGACAGGATCACGATGCGCCGCTACGACCTGAACAAATCCTCCGCTGCCGAGATCGACGAGGTGCTGAAGCGCCCGTCACAAAAGTCCCCCGACGCTATCTTAAACATTGTCAAGCCCATTATTGACGAGGTCCGGAATGGAGGTGATAAAGCTGTCCTGTCTTACACCCACAAGTTCGAGAAGGCCACGTCTCTGACTTCCCCGGTCCTTAAGGCCCCCTTCCCCAAGGAGGCCATGCAACTGTCTCCTGAGTCGACCAAGGCCATTGACATCTCCTTCGAGAACATCCGCAAGTTCCACGCTGCCCAGAAGGAAGAAAAGCCTTTGCAGGTCGAGACCATGCCCGGCGTCGTCTGTAGCCGTTTCTCCCGCCCCATTGAGCGCGTCGGCCTCTACGTGCCTGGTGGCACCGCCGTCCTTCCCTCCACTGCCCTCATGCTCGGTGTCCCGGCCATGGTCGCCGGTTGCCAGAAGATCGTCTTTGCCTCGCCGCCCCGTGCGGACGGCAGCCTCACCCCGGAGATCGTCTACGTCGCTCATAAGGTCGGCGCCGAGAGCATCGTCCTCGCTGGCGGCGCTCAGGCCGTCGCCGCCATGGCTTACGGTACGGAGAGCGTGACAAAGGTGGACAAGATCCTCGGTCCCGGAAACCAGTTCGTCACGGCGGCCAAGATGTTCGTCAGCAACGACACCAACGCCGGCGTCAGTATCGACATGCCTGCAGGCCCCTCCGAGGTTCTCGTCATCGCCGACAAGGACGCCAACCCGGCCTTCGTCGCCTCGGACCTGTTGTCACAGGCGGAGCACGGTGTCGACAGCCAGGTCGTACTCATTGCCATTGACCTCACTGAGCAGCAGCTGCAGGCCATCGAGGACGAGCTGCACACCCAGGCCATGGCCTTGCCTCGCGTCGACATTGTCCGCGGCGCCATCGCCCACTCTGTCACAATTCAGGTCAAGACCGTCGACGAGGCCATGTGCATCAGCAACGACTATGCTCCTGAGCACTTGATCTTGCAGGTCAAGGATGCAGAGAAGGTGACGGAGAAGGTCATGAACGCCGGCTCCGTTTTCATCGGCGAGTGGACGCCCGAAAGTGTCGGTGACTACTCTGCCGGTGTCAACCACTCATTGCGTACGTTAACAAAATTGAATCTCCCCAGCCCCCCATGCACATACTTTGAAGAAATTCTGACCGAGACCACAGCTACGTACGGATACGCCAAGCAGTACTCGGGCGTCAACCTTGCTTCCTTCGTCAAGCACATCACCAGCTCCAACCTGACGGCCGAGGGCCTGCGCAACGTAGGCGAAGCCGTCATGCAGCTCGCCAAGACGGAGCAGCTCGAGGCCCACCGCAGAGCTGTGGAGATCCGCATCGACCACATGAACCGCAAGTGAGAGCTGTTGCGAGACATGTCATAAATGAAGGGATAAAAGGAGGATGAAGTCGACTGATTGTGGGCAAGGCAAGGAAGGTACTTATGATTTATGTAGTTATCAAAGAAAAACATCATATAGAAGAGTGATATATACCTTCCATCGTCGTAGAGACACTTTTATTTTGACGCCATAGTCTGCTCCATCGCGTCGATTTGAAAGCAGTCACATGCGGGCGGCAATGGTGGGAAGCCAAGCCCAATAGTGATCGAAGGATATCAAGCAGCATACGTATCAAATGAAAGCTCATTTGTGTCCTTGTCCCAACTCCAACTTTGACTCAACCCTGCCGGTGCGAGCCCCCCGACCCCTAGATCCGAGAACGGTGCTTACAAACGTCTCCTTACGTACACCGGCGATTCCACAGTCACTTGGGCTTCCACGAGCAGTCTCACAGCCAGGAGCTCTGGCGAGCCGGAATCTTCTGCCTGGTCGTTAGTGAGTGAGTTCATACCCTTGAGAGAGTTAAAAAGCCCTTCTCGAACCGGCCGCAACGACAAGCATCCTGATTATTTCCCCTGCTTCCTATGTCACCGTCAAGCAGGCCATACAGACCGGATGTCCCCAGGTTGCAATACTGAGGATAGTGACATTTTTCGGGGGTAGATTGAGCTGGACGAGCTAGTCGTTGAAGCTGGGAACAAGCCGGGAACATTCTGCCTCCAACGTGCGGCCTCGCTCAACGGCCGTTTTTCCTGGTCACAGATAGCATCATACGTAACTGTTTGTGCGTTAGCAAGACGAGGGAGTTCTAGTAAGGTATTTCCTGCAGATAGGTAAGTAAACAACACGTACGAGAGACTCTTGACGCCATAGTGGAGAGAGTTGCGGAGACCATCGCAGCGCAGAGTATAGAGAGACGCGGTATAATGGTATTCGGGTGAATGATTGCGTATGGAGAGCAGCTTCTGGTAGGCAAAGAGCTTGAGAAGGAAGGATGTGGATGTGATGCGAGGTTGGATTTACTGTTGGATTCAAGATATCTATCTACACGCACTTTAGAGTATTAGGCAACCCCAGAGTACCTAGTTGTGATCTACCATTTCTAACGGAATATCCGTACAGACGCATTATCTGTGCTTGGTCAGGCCCTGTGGAGCCACGTCTCAAGACAGCGGCACAGTTCAGCCAGGCCCATTATTAACGACTTGCGCATCTGAAAGGTGATGTGCGTTTTCTTGATCCTGAGCAGAGCGCAGCACAATGGTGCAGAGCGGGCTCTCCCGCCGATGAAACCACCCTAGCCTTTCAGCCTTCCGCTTGGCGAGAGGGCTTGCTACTCTTAGACACCTCATGGTTATTCTGGTAATTATTGCTGGGGATTCCTGCGGGGGACTATTGTGAAGGGTGTTGGATTGCTTCTGATGGTGGACTCGGCGCTTGGAACAAGCGTACGGCTTCCCAAGACGACGAGAACCTATTTACGAAAGCCCACGGCAAAGACCGTGTTCCATCTACGCTGTGCGGCTGTAGCCGTCAAGAGTATTTGGAATATTATCAAAGGGTTCCCTAGGCACCATTCGTCCTTTTGTGTTTCCTTGTGTATCTGTGTGTGTGTGTGCGTGTCTGGATTTTTTTTTAAGAAAAAAGTCGACAAATCGAAATCGTATGTGGTTGTCGCCCGGCGCCTCGGAACGTCTGGGTGGTATCAGGCAGACGGCGGCGGGCGACCGATCCCGCGTGGCTTGCATTTCAAAAAATACAAAGTAAAATTAGGTCGTCAGGTACCAAGCTTATGGTTGTCACGGACATATGAACAAGGGAAGTCTTTATGATACACTATGCCTGTAACGGTATCTCATACACTCTATACCCTAACGTCGCCGAAATCACCAATACCCCCGCTTAGTACTTGGGCTTCATAGTGGCCCTGAGCCTGGAGTAGTCGAAGAGACCCTCGATGCTTCCAACGGCGGAGATCGCGATATCCTGGTCCCAAAGCTTCCTGCTGGCAAAGTCCATAACATCCTTCTCGGTGATGGCGTCGATGGTGCGCTCGATCTCGGCGGGGCTGGCGCGGCGGCCGGTGGTGACAAGCTGGCGGCCGATGTCCTCGGCGATGGCGGTGGTGCCGTCAAGAGAAAGGAGGATGGAAGCCTTGAGCTGGGCCTTCGCACGCTCGGTCTCGGCCTCACTGACGTTGCGGCACAGACGCATCCACTCGCGCTGAGCGAAGTAGACCAGGTCGTCGATGCGGTCGTGCTTGTCGGTAACGAGGTAGATACCCCAGAGACTATCACATGTTAGTAAACATCCCCGATACGGGGTGATTTGGGGCCTACCCGGTGTCGCTGTAGCTGGTGGAAAAGCTCATGAAGCTGTTGGCGATGTCGTGCTTGTGAACAAAGCCGCTCAGCTTGCTGCCCTGGTGGGGAGCGTTGCCAATGGCCTTGTCGTAGTTGCCGACGATAGCCTGGGCAACAAGGGCAGTGTAGTAGTCGTCGTCGTTCCAGCTGACACCCTCAACAGCGATGGCGATGTTGGCGGTGGGGATGTTGTCGTCGCGGACACGGACATCGGAGCCGATGAAGTCAGCCTTCTGCTTGGACAGCTGGTAGGCCTGGACGTTGGGTCCGGTAGTAGGGAGGCCGCTGAAGTTCTTCTCGGCGAGCTCGACAAGCTTCTCGTGGGGGATGCCGCCGGCGCCAACGAGAACCATGCGGTCGGCAGTGTAGTTGTTCTTGATGTAGTTGGTGAGCTCGGTACGGGTAATGTCACGGATGTTCTCGCGGGGACCAAGAATGGTGCGGCCAAGGGGCTGGTGCTGGAAGGCGGTGGCGTGAAGGTGGTCGAAAACGACCTCCTCCATTTGCTTCTCGACCTCCTCGGACTCACGGAGGATGACATCGCGCTCGCGCTCGATGGCAGACTCCTCGAGCTTGGAGTTCTGGAGGATATCGGCAAGAATGTCGACGGTCTGGGGAACATCGGAGTTGAATGCCTTGGCGAAGTAAACAGTGTTTTCGCGCTGCAGAAGTGTCAACGGGAGGGACCATCATGATTTGCGGTCGATGAGAACGAACCGAGGTGTAGGCGTTCAGGTGACCACCCATGTTCTCGATCTCGAGTTCGAGCTGCTGCTGCGTCCGGTTTGTGGTACCCTAGAAAATCCGGTCAACGACAAGTCCGTCATCGCATTGTCGTCGCGTCGTGGCGTACCTTGAAGGCAAGGTGCTCGAGGAAGTGGGCGGTGCCATTGGTCTCGTCGGTCTCGGCTCTAGAGCCGGCATCGATCCACACGCCAACCGTCGAGGTCTGGGCGAACGGCGAGTAGTCGGTAGCAACCTAGGGACTGAGTGTCAGATTCAAGTCGCGACAGGTTGTTGGAGGCCAATTGAGCCGCAAGGAGCAGGTGGGTGGATGAAGTTGCGTACCGTCAGTCCATTCTTCAACGTCGTCGTCTGAGTCTTGCCGAAGGGGGAGTTGGAAGGCGTGGCGAAGCCCCGGGTAATTGGGCTCGCTCTGGAAAGAGCAGCCCGGCTTCGCAGCCCCTGCGAGAGGTTCAAAGCTAGTCTCCGGGACGCCATGGCGGAGTTGTGGAGGATATGGAGTAGGATGAGGTATTTGATGAAATCTTTCAATGAGGTTTCGGCTCAGAAAGCTTTCGCTCTTTCGAAAGGCTGCGTGTGCCTTGAAATCGAGGCGTCAAGTCGGATTCCGGAATGCCCCGGCCCAGCACCACAGCCAATCAGAGGCGGTATGTAACTAATCTGCGGCCCCGCATCCGTCACCACTCCAGATCTCATCCCTACGCCTGTGCAATTTATAATTCAGTCATTTATTTTTTCCGCATGTCAATTCTTGACATTGCGCTCGAGTAGGTAACCTTGAGGTGGCAACCAGTGGTGTTGTTAACTTTGGGGGCTTCCCTCCCTTTTGTTTACCTTTTTCCGAACTTGCACTCCCCGTGGGTCGCTGAATGGCCAGTCACTGCCCAGCATCGATGAATCATCCTCCTGTTTCCATCCTGTCTGATGATGCCAATTGGCCAATTAAGCGGATCCTGCCCGTGCTCAGGCGGTCGCCGCTGTTGCGTCGAGTCTCATACATACCTACACATCCTAGGTGCGGACGGTGTCGAGCTGTTAGTGCAGCAGCAGGTCACAGGACTGCCTTTTTTTGCTTCAAGCGCAGATGTCTCCGATCTTCCGCATAGTCCAGAGCACATCACTGTGTTCCTGCTTTGGCCATTGATCACAAACCCCTCACTGCTGTAGTCTAATATTTACGCAGTCCTACGTCTCTGTTCCTTAACACTTGAAAGTTGTATTGTGGACGCCTATGACATCAAGATGCCGTCAGACAACTACAACTTTGCCGACGTCTTCCAAGCTCTCTTCATCTCCAAGCAGAAGCCAGCCCCTGAACCCATCGTCGACACAATGAAGGCCATCGTTCAGAGCTACCCCCCCTTGGGCCAATACACGCAGGTCTCAAACGGACATCTCACGGTGACTGCAGTTCTTGAGATACCTGCCTCACGCGCAAGCGAGCCTTGGGAGGTAGCTCTCTGGCACTCCAATGACGAAGCGGAGTGGGCCGAGACCACCCTCTCCCGTGTTCCCGTCGACGCAAATACTCCGACGACCTTGCAGACAGTCCCAGATCATGTTCGGCGGGTTTTCTACTCTGCCTCAGTCGCGTTCGACAAGTCGTTCCAATTCACCCTCAAATTTCGACACAGCGACAGTGAGCCATGGAGGTGGACTCGCGACGAGCTTGGAGTCGGTGATGCAATGGTGGTCTTGAATTCAAAGCCCGCCCTTGAGAGTGTTTCCGAACGCTTCGACGACATTGTCCCGGATCTGAATCCTGCTTGGGAAGTGAAGTCCTTGATGAGCCAGTCCCCTGGAACTCGGCTGTGGTCTCTGAAGGCGGCTGTAGACGGTGTTGAAGGAGACGAGTCGAGGCTTGCCGAGATCCCAGTGGGTGTGCCATGGGGGGGCTTTCAAAGGTAAGTCGCTGTTGTGACACGCCCATGTTTGTCGGTGACACTGGGCGAACACCTGCCACCAAGATGTTTCCATGTGCGATCTGTTTCAATCATACTAATAAATACAGATGGTTTGCCCTCATTCGTATCTGGTCACCATGGCTGGCCCCTCGGCATGGAAGGGATTCGTTCCGGCTGGACAAAGATGGCGTGCTCTGTTCCTTCTTGAGCGCTGGGGGCAAGCATCTGGTCTTTCTGGCCGTCAGTGGCGCTAACAACGTTCTCTCCGTGTTCCGCAACGATGATTCCGGGCAGCTTACTGTCCATGTACGTGATAAACTGACTGATGACTGCGACCCTCACACGCTTACAGCATACAGGCTCGTAGTGATGGCACAAGCTCGGAACCGGCCATCATTCTAGCCGCTATAGGAGACAACTTTGAGAGTGCAAACGCTGCCGTCATGTACCAGGCTCGGAACTATGTTCTCCAGGTAAAGAAGGCAAGCGACGAGCTATTGGTCGAAATGAAGGCTCTCAAGGAAGGGGTGAAGCCTGAATGGATGGAGAACTGGTACGATGGCTTGGGTTATTGTGAGTCGCATGGCTTTTCCGTACCTCCTATCGGATGTCGCAGAAATATCTTGGCTTATGCAAACAATCAGGCACTTGGAATGCTCTCGGACAGCGCCTTACCGACAAAAAGGTGTTTGATGCTGTTGATAAGCTTGCAGAGAATAACATCAAGGTCACGAGCCTCATCATTGACGACAACTGGCAAACCATCGACTACAAAGGGCATGGCCAGTTTCAGCATGGCTGGGTTGAGTTCGAGGCTGAGCCCAAGGCGTTCCCCAAGGGCTTGAAAGCTACGGTGTCGCACATCCGTCAGAACCATCCGCACATCCAACACATCGCCGTGTGGCATGCTCTCTTGGGTTTGCCCTCAGACTTCAACTCAGAGAAGAAGCGCAACTGACGGTATTCAGGCTACTGGGCGGGTGTCTCGCCTGACGGCAAAATTGCACAACAATACAAAACCACGGATGTTGTCCGAGAAGACGGCGAGAGACGGAACCTGCCCCTCGGAGGCAAGATGACTGTCGTGGCCAAGGAGGACGTGGACAAGTTCTACGACGACTTTTATCGGTTCTTGCTCGACTGTGGTATAGACGGCGTCAAGACCGACGCCCAGTTCATGACCGACACATGGGTCTCGGCGAGTGTCCGTCGCGAGCTGATCGATGCCTACCTCGACGCGTGGACGATAGCCTCGCTGCGGCACTTCAGCATCAAGACTATATCATGCATGTCTCAGACGCCGCAGATCATGTTCTACAACCAGATGCCCCGCAACCGGCCCGCCATCCTTTGCCGCAACTCGGATGACTTCTTCCCCGAGATCCCCGCCTCGCACCCCTGGCACGTCTGGACTAATGCGCACAACAGCTTGTTCACGCAGCACCTCAACATCCTGCCCGACTGGGACATGTTCCAAACTGTTCACGACTACTCGGGCTTCCACGCCGCGGCGCGTTGCGTCAGCGGAGGACCGATCTACATCACCGACGTTCCCGGACAGCACAACCTCGACTTGATCAAGCAGATGACGGGCCCGACGATCCGCGGCAAGACTGTCATCTTCCGGCCCAGCGTGGTGGGGAAGACCATAGACCCGTACACGGGATATGATGATGACGGACTGCTCAAGGTCGGGAGCTACCACGGCGCCGCCGTCACGGGTACCCCGATCCTCGGCGTTTTCAACATCTCGGCCCGGCCCTTGACGGAGATAATCCCCCTCACCTCCTTCTCCGGAGTTCTGCGCTCCATGCGCTACGTCGTCCGAGCCCACTCTACGGGGAAAGTCAGCCCGCCCGTCTCCCCCGGCTCCCCTGCATCGGCTCTGACAGTGTCCCTGGATGTCCGCGGATACGACATTTTCACCGCCTACCCGCTGTCCAGCTTTGACAGCGAGGTGAATGGCAAGGTATGGGCCGCCAACCTGGGACTGGTGGGCAAGATGACGGGCGCGGCTGCCATCCTCAACAGCGATTTCATGTTGCGACATGACGGCAAGGTCGAGCTCAAGACTCGCCTCAAGGCGCTCGGCGTTCTCGGTAGGAAACAACTTTCATATTTTGAACAGAGACATTGTGCTAACGTGGTTCCCGATGAAAGGCGTCTACATTTCCGAGCTGCCGGAGCTGACGATTGAGGACGACTTCCTCGTCACCATCCAGAACCAAGTGATCCCCGTCCACACGGTGTCCATCGGCAAGAGCCACCCCTCTGTCATCGAGATTGACGTCGAGAAGGCGTGGCACGAAATGGGTCTGCATCCTGGTTGGAGCAACGAGGTTGAGATGACGGTCATCTTTGCGATTGACCACGAAGAGGCGGCGCATGGACCTTGACGGAGGGTTTGGAAATCAAGTTTCATAGGACTCGTCACAAGGACGAAGCTGCCAATGTGATTCGCGGATCTCGGTCTTCTTGTCCATTGCACCCGAGTTCGTTACGCATAACAAAAGTCTCCTTGATAGTCGGGGTCAGCGGAAACCCCTACGAATACTTTTTCTCGTGCGGCTTCAGGCTCAACCTCTTTGCCTCCAAGGACACGAGCTCGGGGATGTCGTCCCGCAGACTCTTCTCCTTGCCCTCCCACCCAAAGTACTTGCGCGCCCGCTCCGTCTTGCTCTTCGAGTTCAGCCCCCAGCTGTTGTTGGAAATCCCGTCGCACTGCAGCGCCTCCTTCATCGTCACCTCCTTAGTCAGCGGCGCGGGCAGATACCCCTGCCTGTGGGCCTCCTCGGCGATCTGCTTGGCGACCTCGCTCCAGACGTGCGTGCCGCTCTCGACGAAGTAGTACGCTCGAGGCCCGAAGACCTCCGGGTCGGCGTTTTTGGACCCATCCTGGGAGGCCTCGACGAGCGTCACGAAGAACCGCGCGAGGTCATGCACGTGGACGTTGTCCCACTCCGTCTTGCCCGGTGCGATGATGGGCGCAAAGCCCTTCTCGAGAGTGGCCTGCGCGAGCGCGGGCACCTGGATCGAGCGCCGGTTTACCGGGCCGCGGCCGGAGCCGTAGATGGTGGGCGGGGAAACGATGGCGATGCGCACGGCGGGGGTGTTCGCGGCGAGCACGATCTTGTCGACGTTGCGGTGAAGGGCCTCGTCCGGGAAGTTGAGGATACGGTCAATGTCGCGGATGTCGTGATATTCCTGTTCCGGGAGGGGGGCCTCGCCGTACCGCTCGTGCTTGTCGTCGTACTGGAGACGTGGAATGTTAAAAAGGTGCCATCTTTGGAAAAGGGGGCAAAGGTCTCACCCATTGCAGCATACCGGTGCCCGATACGTGAATCCAGAAGCCGGGCCGGTCAGGTGAGTGGCCCGCGGCGAGCCCTTTTGCAATAGCTTTCGCCGAGGGTTCATTGTCCGAGGAATCGGCGGTGTCTAAGCGGTTTCGGCGTGTTAGCTGTTAGATGACCTTCCAGGGCTTCAGGCCTCTAACGCAAGCTATGTTTTCCACGGGGGGCCCAAGGTAAGGTCAGGGGTGCAAACATACGGACAACAACATCAGCAGCCGCGGCTTCCTTTTCGATGACGTCCACGTCGTCCAGGGACCCGATCACGATCCGAACCTTGGGGAACGCCTCCCTCACGGGCGCGGCGCGCTCCTCGTTACGCACGAGAAGGGAGTACTCGTACTCTGGATGCTTCTCGTAAAGGGCGTAGAAGGAATCACCGCCGATGTAACCTGTTTGGCGAGCAAGGTAAGCTTCGGCTCGGAGAGGGACGGATACGAGGTTGTCCTTGCATACCCGTGACGCCCGTACTGAGGTTCTTATTAGTTATGATCTCGTATCGTCAAGTCGGAAACAGGACTTACTGAAAGATCTTAAGAGTCATCTTGAAAAAAGCGAGGGGTGTGTTGTTCTGTTGGAGTTTCGACGAGTAGCTTGGAACGCGATATCAAAGTGCCGCTTGTTGTTTATACACCAGAAACCTTGCCTCACTGGACATACAAATGATTCTCCAAAGACCTCCCATAAGCTTATTGATTTATAATATCATGCCACCATCAGAGTAAGGTGTGGCGTCATTACAAATAGAATCTAGGAGAGTTTGCAGTGTAGGGGGAGTGAGCAGCCGTGACATCATATTTCATCACGCCTATGTAGACTTGGTAGGTCACCCCTCGAAACCCCTCCGCCTTCACATAATCCCCTTTGTTGGATGTTTTGGTTTGCTGTTGAGACGTGCTTGTTCAAGGATACACTTGCCGGGTGGCCAGTGTTCTGTAGATCCGAGTTGACGATTCAAAGCAGCATTTACCCAATCGGCTCTCCTGGACTCCTGTATATAGACACAGGTGATGACCAACATGCACAAAGCCCCTCGCTACTCACGGAGTTAGTCAGCGGTAAGAAACATCGATACACGCATCGTGTAACGTGACTCTTATTCGGGGTTTGTATGAAAGGCACAGGAGGATTATCATTCGATGAAGCTAGGCATAGAGTCTCCATAAGGGCTCACTAGTTCCGACAAGTCGGATAAGCGTAATCGCGGCGGGTCATTGCGATACCCCTCGAGGTCGAAGTATTCTGAGTAGAGAATGAGCTCAAGTTCTCGACGCTTGAATGCCCCTCGAAGACACTTGTTGCTTACCATCTCAAATCATCAAAGCAACTGCGACTGCAACAGCAGTCCATCAAAGTACTTGGGCAGCATGAGGTACCAAAGGTACAAGGCACGTACACCAGATACGATGGACCGGCTGTCGCAATGTCTTAGACACATGTCCATGCAGTATTTGAATCTGGACTTGCATTGGAACACGTCACATTTGGAAGGAAACACGCAATGGCGTTGGTAAGTCGGAATAGACCTTTGTTTTGCTTTTTTGAAATTCAGGGCGCCCGGAGTTGTTAAGAACCAGCGTCGCACACATCGACTCGATTTTGGACAAGCCCTTCTCATCTCGTCATCTATATTTGTTGCCTTTTCAAATCAGTATGCCCATCCCACATTTGGTTTTAATGTTCCGTAACGCCAGGCGCGGTATCAACTCTCGCGCGTGTCCTTGTGGAAAGGAGCCGAAATGAAATCAACTTTCAAGCAGTCCACCGCCCTAGAAACTCGATACCGAGTCGTTCCACGACAGGCATCTATATACTCTGGCATCCCCAGGCCGTGCCGAGTTGTCGGAACAGAGACGGCAGCCCGGTTTGTAAACAACGGATGCGGGTGTTTGGATATGATATGATGGAGGACCGACGGGGCCACCATTTAAACGGAAAGCGATTTATGCGTCTTCGAGGAGGATGACGGTCTTGGTGTCGGGCAGCTTCTCGCGGCCGTTCAAGCCAGGGATCTCGAGGATGAAAAGGTAGCCGATAATGTCGCCGCCGAGCTTCCTGACGAGGTCTGCCGCCGCCTTCGCGGAGCCGCCTGGTTCATGTTAGTGGGATGCAGAATTATCGGCTTGAGAAGCACCGAGAGGCTGCGTGGTGCTTGAACTTACCGGTGGCGATGATGTCGTCGACAATCAGAACCTTCTGGCCAGGCTTGATGGCGTCCTCCTGCATCTGGAAGAAGTCGGAGCCGTACTCCTTCTGGTACTCGGCGGTGACGCACGGGCCGGGCAGCTTGCCCTGCTTGCGAACCGGGGCAAAGCCGGTACCGAGACGGAGGGCCATGCCGGGACCGAAGAGGAAACCGCGGGCGTCAAGTCCGACGATCACATCAGGCGGGGTCTGGAAAGCCTCCTTGACCTGCAACTCCAGGACTTCGCCGAGAGCCTGATGAACGGTGGGGTCAAGGAAGAGGGGCATGATGTCGACAAAGTCAATGCCCTTGATGGGGAAGTCGGCAAAGTGGCGCAGAGCGCCCATGAGCTTCACCTTCCCACTGGCGAGTTCGGAGGAGGGGGCGGAGGAGGAGGCGGGCTGTCGTCCCTGGGCATCTTGAGGGTTGATGGGATGGGCGGCCAAAGGGTTGATTGGTGCCTGAGAGGCGTCGTTTGAAACGGAGGTTTGTTCGGTGGACATTGTGAAGGAGGAAGGGGGGGAGGAGGAGACTTAAGAAGGTCGGCTGGGAGGGTTGAAAAGTGATATTACGAGGATGTATCTAAGTTGGCAGAAGAAAATTTTGGGGTCGAATCCCGGAAAGTCGAGAGAGTGTGTGAGTGAGAAGAGGGGTGTGGGACACGACAACTGGCTAGCGAACTAAGGTTGGCGGCGGTGGTAGACACGGTGCCCGGGGTACGTGCGGATCGCATTGTATGCTGCTACAACCACGGAGTTACTAGGTACCGGTTTCTTGCACAGTACTGTGACCGAAGGGGGGGGCGCTCGGGGAGGGAGGTGTGTGTCCCCGGTCGGATTGAGGTGTGTAAGGAACGACTCTGGGAGTCAGAGTGGCAGGCTAGCCCAGCTCGGCTTGCCGGAGTGGAGGGTGGGACAAGGCAGGCGAAAAGCACGAAAGCAGGTTGGTATATGGCGCGCAGAAGGGATGCGGTCCAGGATCATGAAAGTAGGTTGCAGAGCCGGGAGAGGGAGTAGTGTACCTAGGGCGGCGGGAGGGGGGGGGGAGGTACACTACAGGTAAAGGGGAAAAAAGGAAAAAGTGGTGACAGTGAACGCGGACCATCGATTAGGAAGTGGAGAGTTTGTGATACGGGTAGGGTGTCACTACCTGTGGTGCGAAGTGGGCAGGTCGATTACTAGTAGATGTGTGGTCTCCCGCGAAAATGACAGCGATTGAGGGGTCATGGCCTATGCCCGAGCCGGCCGCAAGCAAGACTTGATAGGAACAGCTCGAATGGAAAAGCGCTTCGCGGGTTGCCCAGATAGGATGCTGCTTGTCCATTATTTTTGCTCTTCTTTCCCCTGCGCGCTTCCGAATACCGGTGCCCTCTCGGTGCCGCGCCTTGGTTGCCGCTCAACTTTGTCCTGTGATTTTGTGTCTGGCATAAGAGAGGAGGACGAAACTCGGAGCAAGGATAGCTCTACCGGCTTCCCACTCTGCATCTCATACGCAAAATCCTCTTTCTTCCCTTCTGGCATAGGGCCTGTCTCTCGCGTCCGGCGTCTTTGTTGCGCGATATCGTATCTGCCTGTAACAGCAAACGGCAAGCCCGCAACGGCGCAGGTGGCATGTCTCCCGGCCGGTCTGAGCCAACATGCCCCTCCAATGCGATAGCGGCCCCCTCCATATCGGGAGACGGCGCACCCACCATCTTGGACCAATGGACCAGGGAGCAAAGAGGCATTACCCCACCATGCCACCATCCCCGAGGGAGTCGTCCTCTGTCTCACCTCCCTCCTCAGGCAACCCGGCGCAACGCGAGCGAGCCGGAGAATGTTGAATAGAACCCCCGGGCCACTGATGAGCACAGCCTCGTTACTCGCTTGTCACCGGTCCATGAACTCCGAATCGGTCTTGTCTCTTTCTGCCTTCTCTTCAGAGGCTGGTGGGAAACCGGGTGCCATGTAGATAGAGTTCAGCTAAGGAATGATGTAGTCTCTCGGCATTGGGGGTGCAGCTCTGTCAAGCGCCGCGAGGTTGACAGCTTCGGCTACAGGTAGACGAGAACCTTGGTCGTGAACATGGTTTTTTCCCAAGCACAAAGTGCCCTCCCTATTTGAGCCTAGACTTAGGGGCAAGTTGAACTCGAACCGGGGGCCTTGCCCTTTTCCCTGCTCGACACTGATGAACGGGAGTGTGGCGATGGCTGCTGCAGTGCGATGCAGCACACATACATACTGCCTGCATGTACATGTAGTGGTACAGCCGTGCCAGACCATGACGCCGATTCTATATGGTTAAGGCAGGGAAACAACACGGCAGGTTACACATAGGCTGGCCGAATAAAGTTGTCGACCGCCGTGGTTGTAAACGGCTTGCGCCATGGCACGACAGCTGGCGGTGGCCTGGTGTGGATAACGCGGGTACGGTGGTTGATCTCACGTCTGTGACATCTTGCAATGGAGGAGAGGACCAAGATGGTCTCTGCTTGCTGGGAAGGGGGCACCTCGATCACTCGATAAGATAGCTGGTGGGATTGGCCAACTTTGGCTCCTAACATTTGAAGTTGTCGCGGTCCTTGTGATAAGTTCGGGTTTATTCGGGGAAGAGGTACCGTAATGCACAACGGACTGGCGTTGTACAAAGCTGGTGATGCTGGAGAGAAGGGTCCATATCACCGACGGCACCTAGGTAGGTACATAGGTAGGTAGGGAATGAAGGACAGAACCGAGCAGAAGGGAGCGCGCCCGGTTTGAAGGCCTAAAAGGGAAAGCACTAAAAAGGCGCTGGAAGTATCGGAAACCAACTCTTCTAGGTTCTTGCCTTTATCGTCAGCTAAGTGGACGACGCACACTGCCTTCTTGCTTCTCTCTCGCCGGTTCCCAGTGTGGGCGATGGATGCTGGCTGTATCCCATCCCGTCCCGGAAACAATAATAAAAAGGGGGACGTATGTGTGCCCTAGGTATATTACCTAGGTAATGAAGTGTATCTCAAGTTTCCTAGCGAAGCAGTAATCCAGAGCCTGAACTGGTCACCGGTTGATATTCCCCATGCTATCTAATCGTCGTCTCTTCCACGGCGGAAGAAATTCAATGTAATAGAGACGTCCAGTTTCCCTCCCGCGCCTCGCGTCTCTAGAACGCCACCACCTCCTACCACTCTAGGTCATCTCAACCATCCACCGTGGAAGGGTCTTACAGTTGCGGTTTCATTCCGTCAAATCGGAATGCCACCCTATGGATCCCGTCAAAATGCCTCGTATTTTCTCCGTTGTTCTTTTTCTCGAGCCCGGTAGGTGAACTCTACGCAGCAGAGCTACAGGCGAACCGCCGCTCCTCCCCCATCATCATCATCATCATCATCATCCCATCACTTCGCATTGGGTCACGGTCAGGGATCTTATCGAATGAGAATTTGAGCTCCCGTTGTGAAGACTGAATGGTCTGCCAGCCCCCATGTCTCGACACGGAATAAGCTGTCTCATCACGTCCATCACACCACATTCTAATAGTCCATGCTGAACCCAATCTTACTTCTGACACATCGAGACCCTCCATGGACCGACCGATAGCTGGAGTCAACGCAAGTGGGCGTCTGATACGGTACAAAGGCGGCATCTTCTCGGCGACTCCATAATTCATATTCTGTCCAGATGCTTCAAGTCCATCTTATCCAATCCTATCCGACCGTTGTACCGGAACCGGCGTTGACTATTTTTGGCTTTATTGCCACCAACAATCCATCCTTAGCCTACCTAGGTCCTCGTGGCCACGTTCGCCGCTACCATTTCCAGACCATCCATCGTTCCGGAACAAGCTTGGGTGCCAGCTTGTACCAGTAAACAGTGTGTCTGGCCGATCAGGTCTGGATCTCGAAAGCCCTTCTCGGTCGCAACCATCCAGCCTGCACCCTTTTGAATTGGGTCTGTAGGCGTCTCCACCGCATCTCTGCTTGGTCCTGACAAGCCGTTCCCACAGCCACCCAGCTCCCGATACAGGGCCATGTGGTAAACCAGCCCGCCAAGTGAAAGCCCTGCACCTGCCCGCCCTGTTCCAATCGACTTGCCCTCCTACCTACTACGTAGGTACTTGCTGGAACCTGGATGGTTTTCCTCCAGACATCATTGCCTGCCGCAGTACCTCGCTGTCCCGGATTTTCCATGCAGCCTGGGTTTCTATTCCTTTTTTCCCCCCTCCAGGGTCGGCCCTGCAAGCTTGCCCGATCGCATAAACAATTGCCATCCTCTCGAGGAAACATTGAGTCCTGATTCGTAGCCCGGGTTGATTACGGTCACCAGCAATGGGGCATGAGCCAAGTCAAGCCTACCTACAGGTAATCTCCTCCCGCCATGCAAGCGTCCAGGATCAGCGGCGACCTCAAGTTCCGGTGCTCTACGTAGTAGTATTATTCACAAAGCCAGGTAGAAGCCGAAGCATCAAGAACCCCCCTCCCTCTGCGGATGCAAGTTTGTGATCGGATGTTCGAGGCGTTGGAAGACAATCCGCTGCTCCGGCGCCGCTAGCAGGTAACCGATGCAATGAGTCAGTTTCAATGTCCGACATTGAGCAGCAATTCCTACACCGCTACTGTTCGGGCGTGGCGTCATTGGCTCGCGGGTTGAAGAAGGCCAAACTCTTAGGGATATGCAACTGTGGGTAACTATATGCTGACGTTGCTCGCAACTTTGGGGAAGATGCAGCTAGACGAGTACCGGCTCGATGTCCTATTCGTGCCAGTCGGCAACGAGCGGCCCGGTCTTTTGTTTAGGTAGGTATGTGCGTGTTAGATGGCTGCATTGTATTGTATTCAACAGCTTTTGGCCGCTGCTTCCCTGCCCGCTTATCAGACAATTCGCGTCTGCAGAGAGACACTGAAGCAAACACAGTTTGCATGCCACTAATGGCTGCGGCCAGAACAGGGCCGCCCCGCGGTCGTTGATTGATGCTGATCCGCAAGTCCGCCGGTTCGCTCAACGACTCATACCCTGGTGTCCAATCCCGCCATACCTCGACCGAGCCGTCACTGGCCGGGCCTTCCTGCGTCTGTGAGGGGGGGTGTCATGGCTAGCGTTACGGCACACACACGGTCGACGGGGTGTAGGACAACATGATGCGGGCGGCCGGATCAGTCTAGACAGGCGATAGCTGGTATCGGGATGACATAGGTATCAATGTATGACTCAATGAGCAATGTCGCCATGCTTGATTTCCTTCGTCCGGGAGAGTGGGTCCCGTCGTGACCACAAGTACATAGCAGTCATTGTGTTGGCCGTGTACATTTGCAATAGTCTCACCACCACCAGAGCTCGCATCACGTCTCGAGAGTGCATAGACAAGCTAAAAGATTGCGTCCAACTCAGTCATCATTAGTTCTATGTAATTATCATCTGCCTCTGTAGTGCTCGAGGCAGGTTTCTTCGTACATCATGCCAAATACAAAATCGATAAAGTAGGGGGGGCGTTTGGTATCTAATCTAATAACGTGGGAAACGTGAACCAAAAAGGGGGGTATCTTTCCTTGTTTTTCTTGCTTTCTGTGACAGGGCGTACAAGAGAGCAGCTGCGGGCGCTGAAAGCAAAATAAGAAGCATAGTGCGTTGAAGAGAGGGACAAGAAGGAAAGGCGCCATCCACATGAGAAGCTTTGCGATACCTCTCGTATCGATGATCCCGGAAAACAGAAACGTTTCTAGTATGCCGTGTGACGCCGAGGAAAAGGGGGCGTGTTCTGTCACGAGTAAAACAGAACGCTGATCTTGAGATAACGCCTGGGGGGGTAAACAGGTAAACGGGTTGACGGGACTTGGTGATGAGGCAGGGCGACGTCGGCTTGAATGTGCCGAGGAAAAAATGGGCGTGTCTGGCCACGCGGGCGGTGGTTCGTTTAGTTGTTTTGGTCGTTTCGCTAATGGAATTGCAGTCGGATGATGGAGAAGAACATGTTTTGCAGAACGTGGAACATGACGGCCACGCTGGTAGGCAGCAGCTCGGGCCAGACGACGAGGTCGAGCTTGCCCTCCATGCCGACGTCGACGCCAAAGATCCACCGGATGAGGGCGCGAACGCAGACGGACGCGACAAGCTCACAGGCCCAAGTGACGGAGGAGGCCCAGAAAGTGAGGCTGAAGTCGTAATCGTCGGTTTTTTCTTTCATGTCGAAGGCGAAGTAAGGGTAGACGTCCTTGTTGGGTCCGAAGTGCAGGACGAGGACGCCCCCAAGGAATGCGGCCATGGAGACGTTCTCGGCCAGGAAGCGGATGAATACGTTGCGGGTGCAGACCTTTTGGTACGAGGCGTACGACTGGTCAGTAAGGCTGAGGGCGACTGTGATGCGATGGTAGAGGCGGGACATTGTAAGCGGAGTAAGGATGATGAGGGTGCTGCTCGAGAGGATTTGGAGGTAGATGAATTGCTCTGGAGAGCGGAGGCGAGCATAAAGGGCGCGGACGTAAGTTTGGTAGGTGAGCATGAAGTACCTGGATCGCCATGTTAGAACCCATCCCGCGAGTTTGGATGAAGAAGGAAGGCTTGATATCTTACAGCTTGAAGACCCAGCTCAGGGGATAGCTGCCGACCCTTTCGCCCTCGCGAATACCTAGCAGCCAGCCAGTGAGGGCGTCAAGAAGATGGACAGTGATTATCCAGCTGTAGACGTACACAACGGTCTCCAGGTTGTTGTGAGGGAGCGTCCGCAGGTATATCTCGGCGTAGGCTTCTCCTATTACGTACGCCAAAAGTCCAACGAAGAGGGCCAGGCAGAACCAGATGAACCGGACGAAGCTGGCGGGCAGCCATCTGCGGCGCATTCTGACGCTGCCAATGTGCCGAGACTGATCGGCAGCGATCTGGAGGGTGTTGTCCGGGTCGAAGGAGTCGATGCTGAGATTCGGCCGCCGGCGGTTATCGCGTCGGGGAATGCTCCCTTCCGCCTCACCTGTCCACCAAGAAGACGTGAAGATGCGTTGCGTTTCAGAGAGCGACTGACGCAGCTTGAGGTGCCGCTGAGAGGTGAGGAGTATGCAGAAAGCAGTTGTAACGGGCATGGCCATGACTATAAAGGTCCATGAGATCCACGCCGTATTGTGCATGGTGAGAAAGCGCGTTTCCGGGCTTAGGTAAATGGGGATTGGGATCGCTATGGAGACCAGCGCGATGAGCGACATGGTGACAGGGAACCCAAGGGACTGTGGCCACCTACGTATATGTAAGTCGTTTGGGCTTTGTGGCATGCGTAGCATATGTGGGGAACGTACCAGTTTAGGCTGTATAGGTTGAAGACCTTGGTGATCCATATCAAAGCCGTGATGTTGTAGAGCCCGTAGTAGACGAAAAGAAAAAACCAAAAATTGATCTGTACTCTTGCTTCACCGTGCCCGGGTATCTTAAGCCCGGACCCTGGCCCGATGTCGCCTCGATTATCGTCGTCGTCGTCGTCGTCGCCGGGGAACGAGTACTTGGGAAACGGGATGGCACACCACGCAATGGCCTGCGTTCGGCTTAACATTAGTCGTGGTTGTCCCATCTTTTTTCTTTCTTTCAGTGCCAGGTCTTCAGCTGTCAACATACCAGAGCAGCTGGCATCAACACCAGCACCCCATATCGACTCCACCAAACATCGACAACCCCCTTGACAGCACTCTGCTTCGGCTCTACCCAAACATTGTAGATCTTGAGCCACGTCCTTTCCCAGGTACTCAGATCTTCCCAGTCGATCCGCGTCCCGTCGGTATCATAGTTCTCGGGACCCGAAGCGGAAAGCAGCGCTCCGTAGCCCACATGGACGCTTCCGCGGTTGTTTGCCGTAAAGAGGCCCAGAGTGCTGGAGCGCCGCCGGCGGCCGGGGATATCGGATTGCTGAGGAACGGCGCGGAAACGGCCAAGGAGAGGGGAAGCATCGCTTGTGAGGCGGGTTCGGGACTCGTTGCCTTGTGTGAACTGAAAGAAGCTTGGCATTGCTCCGAAGAAAGAGTTGAGTTTTCGGCAAGGTTCAACTATCTTCGCGGCATTGGGATGTTGTTGTTTTGGTTACGTTGCTGAAGGGAGATTCTCTCGTGGGCTTTCGTGTACCAAGCCGCTCGACGCGTTTGAGTCCTCGATGAGCAAATCGCAATGCGCCAGGCAGGGGTCGTATCTTATCTCGAGCGGCTTTGTTGCTTATGTGGTAGACGGCGCGGGTTTGGGATTGGAATGTTTGGGTGTCGAAGCTCGCAGGTGAAGGTTTCCTAGACGGTCACCCAGTGGAGGTAAATTGGGATTTCAGTGGCTTATGACGCTAAGGTCGCCGTGCGTCTGGGACAGTCCCTGAGTTTTCGGCGGACACGGCGGATCCGACCCCTGGCGCAGCGGGCGCTAGCGCGTTTTTGGGTAGCAGGTATTTTGATAGTGCAGTTTTGGTACTTTACTAGAGTCTAACCAGATCTAGTAGACCACACCTCAGGTACCCCAAAATATCATAATCCGTCACGCGAACTGTAGCTAACCTAAATCCTAACCCAAATCCTAACCAGTATCTTTTTTCAACTTTTTTATTAAATTATCTAGGGTAGTTAGGGTCAGGTTAGGATTCAGGTTAGGATTTGGGTTGGTTACAGTTCGCGTGACGGATTATGGCATTTTGGGTGGACTGCCTGATTAGGCTAGACTCTAGCAAAATACCAAAATCACACTATCAAATTACCTGCTACCCGTTTTTGGGCGGATATGGGGTGTGTTGGCAGTGGGGGCATCGGCCACGTTGTGCCCCGACGTGCCCCGATCCGGGATGCCGCATGAGTCGAAAGAGATTACCTACCTACCTAGGTAAGGGAAGAAGATATAAATGATTCGGTATATGAAAGTCGTTGCGGTAAGCTGTTTATATTCCGAGACTAACTTGGCATGACTGCGTCCACGATTCTGATCGCTCTCTCCCCCGCAAAACTCCACTGTATAATAATGATTACGTGCGGCACACCTAGATTCCTGTATATTGGATGCCGCATAAAAGCTCGTCGTTTTGGTCTTGAACCCTCGTGATAGTGTACAGTGATATGTTGTGAAATATGCTCATTCATCCTGGTCCATAGTTTCCTCGAAACCCTCGGAATCACCAGTGTCGTCGGTGTCGTCAGTAGAATGGTCTTCGTGCTGGGGCACGTTGACAAACTCATTTCCAACTTCCCCATGAGCTTCGGTCTCAGCGTCACCCTCCGCCTCAGTGTTGCTTTCAGCGTCCTCGGCGTCGTCAGAAAATGCAACTACCTTTGCGGTGGGCGATTTCTTAGGTGGCTCTAAAACGTCGCCGCTCCATGGCTTGCATTCTTTGACGAGCTCCCCGCACCTCAGACATGTCCAGCACTCGCCCTCTTCTCTCTCGAGACGGGTCGCAAGACATACAAAGCAGTAAACGCACCCACAAGGGATGGTCTCATATGGATTGGTGATATCAGTCTGGGCCGAACCGATGACACCGCTCGCTGCTGCCGCAGCCATAATCTCCGTTTCGGTGCTCGCGAGTGCGTTCTGGTCTTGGTAGCAGATGGCGCAGGTGCGCTCGGGCAAGAAACCCAACTCGCCATTTGCTGTTTTCTCTTCGTCTCCCTTCGTGGTGATGATCTCTTTCGTCTTGCGCCATGTACGGGAGATCCATCTCCGCCACCTGTTGATGCCAACGAGCGGCAATATGAAGAGCAAAAATTCTGTAAAGGCGTGCCACACAAGTTGCCGGTTGAGATACTCGAACGATACTTCTCGGCTCACCTGGCTTGTAGGTGGAGCCAGGCGCATGCGCAAGACTCTGTCCAACAGAGTGCGATAACGTCCTTGCAGAAGAAAGACAAGGAAAGAAACAAAGGCTGCGCCGGCATGCAGCGTTGTTACTCGAGACGTGATTCTCGACAGTCTTTGAAGACGAGGGTTGGGTTCGTCGCTGTACCCGTCGTCATGGTCAAGGAGCCAGTTCTCCCATTTCTCCCAGCCGTATTTCCCAAAGACGGTAACCAACCCGTACAAGGACTTCTGCCACTTGGACGGCGCGACCAAGACCGAGGCGTTCTTGCGCGCATCTGTATACTTTAAGTTTTGTAGAGCCGCGCCGTAAGTCGCATCGTTGTCCCATACAGTCAGCTTGAAAAGCATGGCGCGGAGCGCCAGAAGGATTTCAGCGGACCAGTCGTCTTTCAGGTGGCCGCCATTGAAATATTTGAGCGCATCACCAACCTGGCCGCGGAGGAGTTCCAACAACTCGTCATCCAGCAACTCCGCATCGACCTGCCCAACCCTGAAAGCGGGGCGGGTGCCTTCCTGCGATGATATCGAGTCCCAAGCCAAGCCAAGGCGACTGAAGGGGAACGGTAAACGATCGATCTGGGCGCGAGCTTGTGATGCCTCGCGTTGCGCGGCGATGCGGGCTGCATTGTTGGATTCGCGGGCCTGTCGACGGGCTGCGAGGCGCTGCTGCGCTTGCGCAAAGTTGGTCGATGTCATCTAGGCGACATTGGGTGGTGGACTGTGGTGATGAGGTGCAATCTGATGTGCATCACACCTCTCCCCAGTCATTGACGAGGCGGCTGTGGTATGGTAGGGGCAGAGAGCATGGACGATGGGAAGAGCCGAGGTCCGCTGGGCTACAGTCCAGGTAGGTCCACTGCCAAAGACGGCTAGGGATTGGCTGTGGTGGGTCTGAGAGGCCGGCCGAGGCCGGCTGGCAGAGCATCTGACGTACTGGTGCGCCTGGACCACTTGTCTTCTGGACGTACCAGGGTCCAGCACAACCCACCCTGGTCTCATTACCAAAGCAACTCTACTTTGAGCATATCAATTGTGATCTTACAAACCACCTTACATCCGTCATTCCACGGGCTTTGCAGATTCCCTGCAGGAAACAAGCTTACATCAGATGGTATGTTACCAGCCTGTGTGAGCCCTCGTGTAACCTCAGGGCTGAAGGTTGACGGCTTAAGATGAACTAGCCTGAAGCACTAACCTGCTAAGTGCGGCCGCGATTGCCGCTACTGCTTCTATCCGTATGCCCATACCATCATTCTAGGCTTCCATAAAGAATAGCGGGCATGTCCATCCTCTGTTGGTCGAAAGTACGCCACTAAGCTGGGAAGGGTTGAGGGCCCTTGCTCGGTTTGTTGACCCTTTCACGATCTCAAGGTGCGTCGATACAACGCAACGAGGCGGCCTTTCACATGATTGGACAAGATGCGGTCATCAAATTATAAACAAGTCAAGCTTATGTACGGACACACTAGCGGCAGACCCTCTCGGCTCTACGAGTCGGAAGACCTAGTTTACCCATGGCTATGCTTGCCAGGCCTGGTTCTACTATTATTACTCGTCTCTTGTGGTACGCCGCAAGACGATTCTCTCTCCACCAACACCGATGCTTGGGCATGGCCAGTGTTAGTCTGACCGACGGAGTTGGGCGAAGCCAGTGACATATGACGCAGTACTTCCAGCCTCCCGTGTCATACTCACAGAAGATTGCAGTAGCGTTACTCAGCAACAAGACCAGAGTGTTCACTAGGACGATGATCATTTGTGCATGTTCCCCGAACATACTCCGCCAGACCCCGACGCTCAGTATCTTGTCTTGGCCAGTCATGGGTAAGATGTCCAGCTACCTTGGTGGTCTATTTGCACCAATGGTATCACTCATGTCGTATAGGGAACTCAACCCCTGGTTGGTTGGCATCAGCTTCTGCCAACTACACAGAATGCCATCAGGTACTAGCTTGCTGCTCCTACAAGTTCAGCAGCCCTAGATCCGAGGAGGGCCTGCCATCACGAAGACCTACCGCCGAAGCAGGACCACAGCAATCTCGACCTGAACCTGAGGGGGAAGCGGAAGGTGCAGACTAGGCAGCATGCATTTGACATATCAGGAACCGGTCCGCTTGCATAATAGCAATCTCCTAGTGGCGACAGTATACACCCTAATCGTCCTTTGCCCAATGGGCTGGGAAGGAGGGGCTGTTCTTGAGGACCTCGACGTGACCCTGGCCCCCACCCATGCCTTTACTTGGTGCTTACCAAGATGCTTCTATTTTTCGATTGTCTAATAGAAAACTTGCTGTTGCGCCATGGAGTGCTTGTCGACTTGGAGGGCAAGTGTCAATGAGTTGCGGTGTCTAATAGTATGGCGGGGCTTAGACAATGAGACCAATGCAGCCGCATTCTGTCGGGTCCTTTCCCCCTTGGTCCGTCATACTTATGCGTCACTGTATAGGTTACCTATTTGGGCCAGCGAGGATGGAAACGTAGTATTTAGGCATCTAGTTTATTGACGGGGCTGAAGCTCGTTGAATATTCATCATTGCCGACTGGCCCAAGTGCAGGTTTACATAAACACCACATGCCGGACCCGGGGAGAAGCTGCGGGACAGATAACCTGGGTTTTCGATCGATCGCAATCAACGTCGGCCTCTAGGTAACCAAGACTGACACAACTCACCATGATTTCCGAGTCGACATCCAGTTCCGGAGAAGTCAGTGATCTAGGAGACGCACAGCCACGCGCCGGAGCTATCAAATCGAAAGCTACCATACGGGCGTCCCTCGCCTGTGTACCCTGTCGGTCGAAACACGTCAAGTGCGACTCTACTTTACCGGCATGCCTCAGATGCCGCCTGGAAGAGAAGGCCTGCTATTACGCCAAATCCCGGCGAGGGATCCGAGATCCCAAAAAGCGCAGTCTTCTCAACGATCCCATTGGTCCTCCCCCAACTTCAACAGAGTCGCCAGTCTCCTTTCCTTCTCCTGAGGTAGCAAGCCTTGAGATCCCCATCAATGTGGTCGGTAACCTGCCGGGAGGATGGTCTTTGATCAGAAGCCCGCGTATCTCGGACTCTAGAACGGCTTCGCCGACTTCACTTCTCTTCGATCTCTACTTTACAAACTTCCACGACACACATCCGTGGCTTCTTCCCAAGAACCGACTCTTGTATCAGATCCGGACCAACCCAGAACCTTTCTACTTCTTGGCAAGCTGTGTCGCTTATGTGGGGTCTCTCTTCTCGAAGGCTATTTCCTCCGAGGAGCTGCAAGAGAAGGCATTCAGCTTGGCCAGCGGCAGTTTGCCGATGACTTGCTGGACAGTCCAGGGGCTTCTCGTTCTCAGCGTTGCGGCCCTTGGGGAGAGTCGTATGGACATCAGCGACGGATGGATGGACACAGCAACCCGAATGGCTCTCGAGCTTGGAATGCAAGAAAAGGCATTTGCAGATGCCGAGTCTGATCCATTCGTGGCGGAGAGCTTTAGGAGAACGTACTGGGCGCTCTACTGCCACGGCAACATGCGGGCGATGCGCGACGACTCGCCAACGTTTACATTGTTTGGTGTTCTTGCAACTACAGAACTTCCCTGCGAAGAGTGGGAGTATCAATCAGGCGTACGTTGAACCACCAGTCACTCTGGAGGATTCTTGTGCCGAGTGAAGCGCTGACGTAACACCAGGAGATCCCACAGCCGTTGTCATTGAGTGAGTACGATGGCAGAGACCCGATGAGCCACAAAAGCTACTCATCTTGGACTTACCTGATCGATCTTTGTCGTCTGTGTGGGGAGTTAATACTCCCAATGCCAGCATTACCACCTGCACTCCTATCCACCACAATTGATCGGGCCGATTCTGGAATCGTGACTTGGCTGATCACTTTACCCAAGTGGAAGCAGGAGTTGGTGGATTCGGGGGGCACGGTGGACATGATTCTCTTTCACGCCATGGCTTATGCGCACGGGTATGTCCACAACAGCTGAGCGTTTGCCAAGAATCCTCTTCACTAACGGAACTATTAATAATTACCTAGCTTGAGGATCAAAATCCAGCTGCCATTAGGAGTATCAGGGTTCAGCACCAGAGATCTCCTCATGCTTGGTCCACTCTTCAAGACTAGAGACTCCTCGACCGCAGATACAACGCGGTTATTTACGTCTACCCATCCGTGGCTTGAATGTTCAAAAGCTCTTCAGGCAAGTCTTTCCACCATCGGCCTCTTCAACTTCTCGCTTCCACCGGCGCGGTACAGTCCAGCATGCATCATTGGTCTACAACGGGCGGCCCTCCCACTGCTCGATGCACGAATGTACGGAAGAGTCGAATCACCAGCTTTACGAGAGAAGCTCAATCTCCTTCTGGGTGTGTTGAAAGTAGCCGGTGAGATGTGGTCTATCGCCCGAAACATTGGTAATGAGATCAGCGAGGTGCTGGGAGATATGAACGGGACATATCACCGCAACACCACGTTCGGGCCTGATCCGAGCCTGGATGCTTTGATTACAGGCATGGCATCATCTGGAGGTGTTCAAGACCCTAACATATTCTCCTTCTCTGACCCTAGGATGGCGGAAGAAATGTTTCACTGGAGTAACGGTGTCACGGGATGAGAGACGTGATAGAAAGGTTTCTCCTTCGTGGGATGGGAGACGTTGGTTTCAAGAAGCGCCGATGTTCATGACAGGAGTTCACATTTGTCACATCATAGACACAAGTGTCAAGGGCGGGAACTCTGCAGGACGAGATTGGAAACAATATTCCATTAATCACCTCTGAGGAATGGACTTGTTGAGCTACCTACCTAGGTACTACTATGTACCTATGACCAAGTACAAGCATGAACACTTCAAAGTACATACTTACCTACCTACCTAGGTAGGTAGGTAGGTACCTACCCCTACCCACGATAGCTGGTAGGAGCCGGCCCAAAACTTTCCAACCGTTGGCAGCCCGGTGCAGTGCCGGTGCTTCTTCAACGCCCCACTACCCCGCGATGGTCGCCTTGAGGTACCTACCTAGGTAAGGCATGCACAGTGGCCAGTGCCCCGCCACAGCGATAGTACGGCCCGCCTGGCTTGTGTAAAACCCCGAAGACTTCTTTGACCTCCCGCCTTCTCGTACGAGATTCTTGGCCCCGATTCCACCCTCGACCGAACAGAACCCCCCCCTGAGCTAAACCTTGGACCAAACGACTTCGGTATAGACGCCTTGGTCGCCCACCAAGAAGACCGCAAGATGAGCTTCGCTATCGAGGTACCCGGCGACGCCAACCCCCTCAACTTGCAGGAGCTCTGCCGCGTCCTCGAGTCCGCGACTACCTCGACCGACTATGCGCGGAGACAGGCCGCAGGCCAGCAGCTTTCCTCGTGGGAGACTGAGAAGGGCTACTTTTCCTCACTTCAGGTATTTGTTTGCCCTTGTAAATACAATTGCTCCAGGCGGGGTGCTGATGTTCTGTCTCTAGACCATCTTTCTCGATAAGTCCCTCCCCCGCGAAATACGGTTCCTTGCTGTGATCCAGCTCAAGAACGGGATCGACAAGTACTGGCGGCTACTTCCTCATGTAAAAGGTGGACTGGATCCAGAGGAGAAGAACCTTGTACGGCAGCGCTTGTTCCAGGGCACGCTCGAAGAAGAAGAGGCGGGTCTTTCGTTGCACAACTCCCTAGTCACCGCCAAAGTCATTAGGATTGACTATCCGCAACACTGGCCGGATGCCCTATCACAAATCATTGGCCTCGTCAGATCAAACAAGAATGGAAATCAGCAGCACCTTTATGGCGCTCTGCAGATTCTCCTTCGCGTCGTGAAGGAACTTGGCACTGCTCGCCTCCGACGGTCACAAACAGCCCTTCAATCCGTTACCCCCGAGATGGTCTACATGTTGGGAGAAATTTATACCGAAAAGTCGGCAGTGTGGGTTGGATTTCTCACAAACGGCCACAACGACGAGGATACCGCCGACGTAGCTATGCTAAACAGTCTCATCGCCCTCAAGACAATCCGACGATTAGTGGTGGTAGGCTACGAGGCTCCTCACAATGATAAGACAGTTGAGCAGTTCTGGACTGTCTCTCAGAACCACTTCGGACAGTTTCTCGGCTTTGTCAGCCACGACTCTCCTGTTCCCGCGCCCTATCAAGATACAGTGGGAAAGCACCTCCTGCAGTTCACGAAGCTCCACATCGACATGTCCGAGGCGCACCCGGCAAGCTTCGCCGTTCTGCCAAACTCTTTGCCCCTGGTACACGCATACTGGGATCTGGTAGCAAAATTTGCAGAGGTTTTCGAGAAGTCGGGTGGCATCCGGCAATCCTCTGGTGATTCAGGCCCGTCAGAGTCCAAGTCAAAGGTTGAGGGACCTCTACTGGAGAGACTAGCACTACGGGGCTTGCTCTTGATGAGAGCTTGTTTGAGAATTGCATTCTACCCCAAGCAGACTTTCAAGTACCGGAGTGCAGAGGCCAAGAAGGACGAGAACGAAGCTGTTGCGCTCGTCAAGCAAGAACTCCTCAAAGACGAGTTTGTAGTACAGATGGCCAACACAATCATCACACATCTTTTCGTTTTCCGGAAGGCTGATTTGGACGCCTGGGAAGAATATCCCGAGGAATGGGAGCAGCAAGAACAGAGTGAGGGCAATGCCTACGAATGGGAAGTCCGCCCCTGTGCCGAAAAGCTTTTCCTGGATCTACTCGTCAACTTCAAGCAACTCATGATACCCCCTCTGCTCTCTTACTTCCAGATTGCGACAAACGCACAGGCAGATATCGCTACCAAGGAGGCGGTGTATACCGCTATGGGATTGGCCGCTCCCAATGTATCAAACGCGTTCGACTTTGACAGTCTTTTGGTCTCGACTGTGCTCCAAGATGCACAACAGCAAGGGCCCCTGTACAAAGTCCTCCGCAGACGCATCGCGATCATGGTCAGCCAATGGGTTAGTGTCAAGATCGCTGATAACAGCAGACCACTCATCTACGAAATGTTCCGACACTTCCTCAATCCCGCCGATCCGGCCAACGACATAGTTGTTAGAATCACAGCCGCTCGTCAGCTACGTTGGATTGTGGACGAGCTCGCTTTCAGTGCCGAGGCCTTCCTGCCATATGCGGCTGATGTGCTCAATGAGCTCCTCCAGCTCATCCAGAATGTTGACGTTGATGAGACGAAGCTGGCCGTTCTGGAGTCCATGCGGATCTTGGTCACAAGATTGGAGAACTACGTCTCTCAGTTTGGAGACTTCATCATGTCAAACCTGCCTGGTATCTGGGAAAATTCTGGAACGGAGGAGTACATGATCAAGCAGGCCATCATCGCCATCTTTGCTGCCTTGGTGATGTCCATGGGCAGCGATTCCCAGAGATATCAACATTTAATGGTTCCGTTGCTGTCAGAAGCCGCTAAGCCTGGATCCGACTTACACACGTACCTCATTGACGAGGCGTTGGAGCTATGGAACTCTGTTCTCATGCAAAGCAACCCACCCTTGTCTACCGAGATCATGAGTATCGCAGAGCTGTCACTTCCCCTTCTGGAATATCAGACGGAGACCGCAGCTCAAGCACTCTCCGTGGTTGAGTCTTACATCCTCCTTGGAACCCAGACAGTCTTGGAAGATAGGTTGCGGCGTCCTTTCTTGCAGGCACTGTCAGGCGTTCTGGATTCCAGAAGCCGAGAGCAGGTTAGACTCGGCACGGTGTGTATAGAGTACCTGATTCGAGCCGCCTCTGAGCTTGGCGGCACGCAGGTGATTTTCCAGGACCTCCTAGAGATTGGGTTTCTCGGGAAGATCATGGAGGCTCTCCACGATGCTTGGGAGGCCAACCAAACGACCGGGCCGAACAGAAAGGTCAGCAAGCTTAACACGATCACAGAACGCGATTACTTTGCGATCCTCTCTCGGCTAGTTATCGCTGATCCGGCTCTCTTCGTCACAATGCTCACCTCCTTCGGCCCTATAGAGGGAGTTTGGGGCTGGCTCAGCAGCGAGTGGTTCGCCCACCTTGACGGCCTGGACCATCTCCCTAGGCAGAAGCTGTCTCTTCTTGCCCTGACGCGTCTTTTGGAGCTTCCGCAACCGATGCAGAACCTGATCCTTGCGAAGCTGCAAGACTATTTCACACTCTGGACGGGCACCATTGCCGAGCTTCAGGATGGCATGACAGACGGCACCGATTCGCTAATTTGGCAAGAGCTTGAGCCTACTGACTACGACACCCCCAAGAGTATCAAGGAGACGGAGTTCGGCCAAAAGGACCCGATTCACACGGTCAACGCCATGCATTTCGTAAAGGAAAGGCTGCAAGAGGTCGTTCAGCGTTCCGGCGGTGAGCAGCAGTTTGAGCAGGAGTGGGCCATCAACGTGGACAAGGATGTGCTGCAGAAGTTCTGGTCGCTGACTCAAATCACGGGGGCGTAAGATGCAACCGTGCCGAGGATTGAGCTGGTTGCGATTCGACTTGTGGTCGTCAAGGGCGGAACGATTACGATTTCATGATAAAAAACCGTGGGATAGAGCGCATGGCCCGATGCCATGTAATGGTGAATGTGAATAGAAAATGAGAATTTGAGGAGCAATTGTACACGCTATCCCGGTGAGGCTAGCAATCGAGCCGTGAGGAGGAGCTCGCCCGCCAATAGCATTGCTACGGGCGCTTGGTTTATTCCATTGTTCTTCAAAGCTTACTTTGACCATCCTGAGGGATCTTGACCACCACCTTACCCCAAGTGCCCCGGCTTCCCAAGGCTATCAGAGCGTCAGGAATGCGCTCAAGTCCAACGAACTCCTCATCGGTGAACTCGGTCCCGCGCAGCTTGCCCTCGGCGACGAGCTTCATGATCCCCTTCCACACCTCGACGACCGTCTCCTTCTCCTTGACGGCATACTGGCCCCAGAATATGCCAACAAGGCTGATGTTCTTGAGGAGGACCTTGTTCATGGCAACCTTTTCAATCTTACCGGCGGCGAAGCCGATGATGAGAATGCGACCGTTCCAAGCCGTGCACTTCGTGCTCGCATCCACCATGCCCACGGGGTCGTAGACGATGTCCACGCCCCTTCCCTTGGGTGTCAATGCCTTGACTTTGGCGGGCCAGTCGGCCTCGCGGTAATCGACGACGTGGTCCGCACCAAACGCCTTTGCGACCTCGAGCTTGCGGGGCGTCGAGGCCGTCGCGATGACGGTGGCGCCGAATGCCTTGGCGACCTGCACGGCGGCGAGGCCGACGCCGCCAGCCGCGGCGTGGACGAGGACGATATCTCCCGACTTGATGCCCGCGCGAACGACGAGGGCGCCATAGGACGTGGGCGCCGTGACGAAGAGGCCAGCGGCCGCCTGGTAGGACCAGCCCTCGGGGATGGGCAGCAGCTCCCGCTCACGGGCGAGGCACTTCGTTGCGAAGGCGCCCTGGGTCGCGCCGAAGACGCGGGCGCCGACGGGGTATTTGGGGTTAGAGGAGGGCGCTTTGAGGACTGTGCCGGCGAACTCGGCGCCAGAGATCCAGGGAAACGCTGAAGGGGGCTATGTCAGTGAGACCGCCCAGCGACTGTTGGTGTATTCAAGAGTTGCCAGGAGCTTACGAGGCTGGGTCTGATATTTCCCTTGGATTTGGAGAATGTCAAAGAAGTTTGCGGCGGTGGCTTGGACTTGGATGAGGTACTCGTCGTCCTTCACGGGGACGGGGTCCGGGAGATTCGTCACGAGGAGCTCCTTGGGAGACTTTTTGAATATCAGCTTCAGGCTACTGGTGAAATAGATTGGGATATTGATAAAGCTCACCTTGACATATTCCTTGACCTGAATGCCGCGCATTATAGCAACGTCGTCAGCTTGAATATATCAGTTAAAGAAACAATCCAACACCCCAAAGTATTAAGGCGAGCAAATCGTATTAAATGTGGAAGCCGACGACGTCCTGTATGAGCCAGGAGATACGAGTATGTGATACAAAGATGTAGACAGTGGATTTGTGACTTCCAAAAGCATGAGAGATTGTACTACAGGTGTTGTTAGGCTCAACCTTTCTCTCCGCGTCTGCTACCCCGGACCGGGGTCTTGAAGGCGCCAAGGAGGGGGGAGCCGAGGCACATTGGCGGCCCCTTGTTGGCCAATCCTTGAACTTCCTCGGTGTGTGAACTCTGGGGGGGGGGGCGAGTGGAGGGGAAGGACACTACCTACCTAGTCTGAGCGCTCAAGTCGCTACTGTAGTAGAGTCTCTTCTTCAAGGGGTTGCAGCGACATTTCCGCTACAGCTGTGCTAATTGCCTAGGTACCTAGTTTGGCGTGACGATGGGCGATGGGCCAAACAACAGATTAGTCGATTTATCGCTATCGATATTACCACCTTCCAGTTCCTAAATCACTCCATTGAACAATGTCTCGAATCGGAATTTATGTGCATGCGAAAGGCATGTTGTTCAAACACAAAATGGTCGAATGTCTGGTAGTTGTCGAGTCGCGAAAGTTTTCTTTTTTTTTCTTTTGGCCAAAGAGGTAGCTTGCTTATATTTGAAACCACCAGCGAGGTCGATTGCGTGCGGTTTATGGCGCCGAATTGCATCAGAAACCCGAAGTCGAAATCGAAGGTCATGGATGGCGATAGAAGAGATGACACCTGAGGCTTACCTGTACGTTGGAGGGGGTAATTACTTGTTGCCTGTTTGGGAAGGGAATCTCAAGATTTCACTATGAGTTGTGTACGTGCCGTGCCTGTGCTGAACCTCTTGATATTCGGGGTGGGATGTTTGGAGAGGAACCTTTTATATAATGATTCTATAACAGACCGAAGACAACATCGGACAACATGTCGAAAGGTAGGTGGGAAGCATCGCACTCGGAGTCTGGTCTGTGTACCGTTGCGCAACCTTCCAGGCGCTGAGCGATCCTGGTACCTTCCGCCCCCACCAGCCGCAACTGCGGCAGCGACCGATACGGCGTGCATGGGCAAATCCGCACGGCGGCAGCACCAAGCACCAGTACACTTTCTTAGTTGCCCCTCTCTGACTCCATCATTGGAGCCCACCTTCACCAACGACCAACTGGCATCCAATCCTGCGACTCCAACCGCAGCTACCGACTGGCCACCTATTCTACCTATTACCTACCTGCCTGATTGACCTCGACCTGACCCCAAGTTGATCTCGCATTCCGTTGACCCGACCCTCATCAACAACATCTCTCACCCTTCCTCTTTCTCCTCTGCATTCTTGAGCCTTTCTTAGGCTCTCGACGTTACCGCATTCGCCGTCGCATTCCGCCATCTAGCACGACTACTTCACACCAAACACCCACTTCCATCGATTGCATACACGCACCAAACGAGGTCATGGCCGATAACACAGAGGGCGCCAGTGATGCCCAGGTCACCTTCAAGGTGAAGACGGGACAGGATAGCAACCACACCATCACCATGGCCGAATCTGCTACCGTGTTGGACCTCAAGACCAAATTAGCCGGCCAAGACTTCGAGAACGTCCCCATCGAGCGCCAGCGCCTTATCTACTCCGGCCGCGTCATGAAGAACGACGATACCCTTGGCACCTACAAGATCAAGCCCAACAACACCATCCATATGGTCAAGAGCGCCGCCAGCAACCCGGCACCTCAACCCTCCGCTGCTGCCTCGACACCCGCTGCCCCAGCTGTACCTTCCAACATGGCTGCTGGCACCGCAAACAACATTCTTGCTGGACTGACAGGGGCCAGATACGCTGGACACATCAACCTGCCCAGCCGCGAGACCTTTGGTGCAGACGGAGGCGTAAGTTGCCCGCGGGACCACGGCGGTTGCCGTATACCGTATGACACAGGCTAACCTTATGTGTTGTAGATGGGCGCCCCGCCGTCCGACGACCAGCTGACCCAGATGCTTTCCGATCCCTCAATGCTCCAGACCATGAATGCTGCTCTGGATAACCCCGACTTTATCAACTACATGATCCAGAGCAACCCCCACCTGCGCAATGTGCCCAACGCTCGAGAGATCATCCAGTCACCTTTTATGCGCCAGATGATGACCAACCCGGACATGCTTCGCAACGTCATGCGAATGCAGCGTAATATGGCCGGAGGAGGTGGCAACGCTGCGTTCCCAGCGCCTGGCGCAACCGACACCACGCCTGCCGAAGCTGCGGCCGCCGGCGCCGGCGCCAATGCTAATAACGCTTCTCCGTTTGGCTTCCCCGGGGGTCTCCCAGGTATGCCGGGATTCGGTGGCATGGAAGGATTGGGCGATCTCGGTGCGCTGTTTGGCCCGGGCAGCCCTTTTGCGCCTCAGCAACCCGGGGCCTCTCCCGGTGCGGGCGCGGCGACCGGTGGTAACACGCAGACTCCGGCAGGAGCGGGAGCTCCTGGAGCTACGGGAGCGGCAGCGGGAGAGCAGGGCGCAAATGCTACATCGAGCCCGCCTCCTGCCAACCCCTTCGCTGCCTTGTTCGCGCCACCTCCCTACGCTGCCCAGGGACAGACCCCTGGCCAGGGTCAAGGCCAGGCCCCGCCCAACCCGTTTGCTTCTTTCGGCCAGATCAATCCGGAGATGATGCAGCAAATGATGAACATGTGGGGTCTTGGCGCAGGCGGCGCTGCCGGTGGAGGCTCTCCCGCCCCCCCGGATAACCGCCCTCCTGAAGAACGCTATGCTGAGCAATTGCGCCAGCTCAACGACATGGGATTTTTCGACTTTGATAGGAACGTGGCTGCTCTGCGCCGCAGCGGTGGTAGCGTGCAAGGCGCGATTGAGCATCTTCTTAGCGGCTGAGTATGGTTTCAATACATGACGGTGCAGGCGGAGACGGTTTTGTCTTGTAAGAACGCACGTTTAATATGATGGATCGATTATGCGAAGAAGCACATACCATACTTAGTTGCCCTGAACTTGGTTCTGGCAGTTTCCAAAGTGATAGGAAAATTGACCAGCATGACGTTTTATGACACCAGCTCGTGCAAACCGCTTGAGGGCATTTTACCAACAAGCGGCTTCGTGCCTTTATTGCTACTAACTACTGCATATACTGCTGATGATGGTTTTGTATTGAGATGAACTATGTTCCCTGACGGGGACCTGGTGTGGTTGCCGCGACCTGTTCGGATCCAATGCTACATAAGGTACGGCGCGATATGGGTTGGATGGGGCGATTAATTAGATCGGTCCGGAAAACGTGCACCACACAACATCTCCAAACTCACCACCTCGACTTACAGTCTGTTGCGTTGGCAGCATCGGAAACCTATTTTTCTATCTATACATTAGAAATACTATTACTAATACCACCCTAGTTAGGGCCGCGCAGGGGGGTTACCCTACTAAGTAGCTATATATTATAAACTTTGATATAGATATTATAGTTATAAATAACTTTAAGAGATTATTATTATTATGATTATTATTATTAATATACTATTAAAAGAAGAAGGGGTTAAATACCTCTAGTAGTAAAGAAGTAATATTACTAATATTATTAACTAATGGTATATAAACTTATAAAGTTATTTATAAAGTATTATTAAGTATTAAAGTATTATTAATAAGAAATATAATAACTAACTAATTTATAACTAGTTATATAATTATTATAAAAAGCTATATTATAAAACTACTTAAGGAGTTAATAATAGTTATTAAGATATTAAAGAAGTAAATAAAGCTTTTATAAATAGCTAAAATAAGTAATAATAGTAATAATAATAATAGTAATAATAATAATAATAGTAATAATAATAGTAATAATAATAATAATAAAAATAATAATAATAAAAAGCTTATATAATAAATACTTTTTTATTTTAATCTCTTTAAAACCTTATTATAAATTTTATTATTATTATAGTAATAGTAATAAGCTACTATTATAATAGCTAACTTATTACTATTACTTATTAAGGTGAATATTTATTTTATTCTTAGCTTCTAATTTAATAGTATTATATTAATATTATTAATCTAGCTCTTTTAAATAGTATAAAAGTTAAGTTAACTAATAACTATAATAATAATAAAGTTATAGTAAGAGAAATAGATATTAAGAGATATAAAAAAGTATATTTAAATATAACTTAGTAAGTAATACTCGCTCTTAAAGTTATAAATAAGTATAAAGTTTAACAAAAAGTAAGTAGTTACTAAGATATTAAAAGTTATTTATTATTATAATAACTTTATTATAAAAAAAGAAAAATAGCTAACCTTATTATAAAATAACTTTAACCTTTAACTTAGTTAATTAAGTTACTAGACTTAAGAGATTTTCTTTAGTATAGATCTTATTATTAGTATTATAGGGTTTATAATATAGTATACTATATATATTAATAGGTAAATAATAAATAATAGAGTGAGGACTATAGTATATATTATATATAAAGAAAAGAGAGGCTATTATAAGCTACCTAGTTAAAGTAGGTAGGTTATAACTAGCTTACTTATAATAAAGACTATAGTAAAAACTATAGGTAGGGTTATAGTAGAATTATAGTTCTTCTACTACTACGTTATTAGAGTTAAGCCTAATAATACTAATTAATCCTATAATAATAAGTATTATAATACTAATAACTTTGCTCTTATAGTAAAAGTACTTAATAAATATGATAGCTAAAAGAGCTTAAAGAATATAATAAAATAAAAGAGATAAAAGTATTTAATAACTTATTACTATATAACCTATTATATATATAATATCTATTTATTTATCTATATATTTATTAATTTATTACTAATAAAGCTAGTTAATATAGTATTTAATAATAACTTTATAAATTTATTAGTTAAGTTATTATCACTATAGATCTATTATATCTTATAGATCTCTTATTACTTATATAATTACTAAAGAGCTATAATATCTATTATAAGGTATTTCTTTTTTATAGTATTAAGCTATATAAGGTACTTATATAGTAAGTATAAGTTAGTATAGATAACTATAGAAATCTATAGTATTTTTAACTAATTAATTACTATTATAAGTATTATATTAATTATATAAGCTATATTAGTATTAGTAACTATTATATATATCTTAAAAATAAGTATACTATAAGTAACTCTTTTATATTTTATGAAGCTAAAGTAGATAATATTATTATAAATTTAAAAATAATTACTATTACTTAGTAGTTATATTATTATTTTATTAATATCTTACTTATTAGTAATAATAATAATAAAACTTAGTTATAATACTAGGTTATTATTATTAATAAAGAATCTATTAATAAAGATAAAAAGCTTTATAGTTATTAAGTTAATAAGTAAAAACTATAGTTTATAATTAAGATTATTTATTTACTATTTAACTTAATAATTAAGGTTTTTAATCTTATTTATTATAAGTAATTAATATTATATAATAATAAAGTAGTTAAAGTAAGCCTTAGGCTAATAAATTAAAGTAATATAAGCTCTATAAGCCTATTACTTAATACATTATTACTAAGCCTCTAGTAATAAGTAGTTAATAAGCTATAGCTTTTTACCTTAGCTCTTTTAATAAAGCTAGATCTTGGTATTAGTAGTAAATAATAAGATACTACTATTAAAGGTAATAAGGTTATTAATAGTAAGTTATTACTTAAGCTTTACTATAAAAGTAGTCTTTATAAGCTTAACCTCTTTATAATTAGTAAAAGCCTAATCTAATAGTCTAATAGTATTATTGATTTATATACTGATAATTCTAAAGTTAGTATTTTTTTAAGTAGATATTAATAAGTAAGAGTTAAAGGTTAATATATCTATCTAGAGATTCTCTTTATAATAATTATTATATATTACCTATTAGTAAGTACTTACTTTAGAGATATTATAAAATAGCTTTATAATAACTTTAATAGTATTTATAAAGTAAAGATAGTATATTTTAATAAGTAAATATATAAATATTATATAGTTAAGGTTAATAGTAAATTAAGTATAAGCTTAAGTAATATTTTAAAGCTATAGTTATAAGCTTTAATATAATAAAGTTAGAGTAATAGTAAGGATAATTTATTATAATATATATTAAATTATTCGTAATTATATAAAAATAATACTTTTACTATTATTAGTATATTTTTAAATAATAAAATAGCTCTTTTTATAAGACTTTTTAATCTTACTCTTAACTTTATAAATTAATTATAACTTAAAAATCTATATATTACTATACTTTTATTTATTAAAGGGGATAATATAAAAGATATTATAGGTAGTAAAGCTATTAATTTTAGCTTTATTATATACTTTAAAGAGCTTATTGGGTATAATAACAATACCTTTCTTATATAGGTTAATAATAAGTATAAGGTTAGCTTCTTTCCTAGTAATTAGAAAGATATCTATAGTAAACTAGATTTATAAAGAAATCTCTATAAAGAAGGTTAGAAGGGGATACTTCTTTAGTTAGCTATATAGTCTATATATAGAGGTCTCTTATAATAAGTCTAAGTTAATAATAATAAAGTTATAAACCTTCTTATTTAGTAGTTATAAGAGGGCTTTTATAGTATCTTATACTTATAAGGTAGCTATTTCTATAAGGTTATTATTATTTAAGGTATAAAAAAGCTTAATAATAATAGTATAAAAGTTATATAAGCTATAGGATATCTTTATAATATAAGTAATACTATTAAAAGTAATAAAGTAATATAAGCTTTATTAGCTATATTTCTCTTATTATATATAGGTAAGAGATTATAATAGTAATAATAAAATAGAGGTAGTATTAAAGCTATTATAAGCTATAAATATCTTATTTACTTACCTTTTAGTATAAAGTTACTATATCTTTTTTATTACCTTATAGATAGCCTTAGTATATTACTCAGTAGTAGCTAGAGGTAATAAGGCATTAGAAATCTATAAGTATATACTAAAGATAAGTAAAATAAGTATAAGACTATCTAAGTTAGTAGTATTATTAAGTACTTTTACTATATATTATAATATAACTTTAAGCTTAATATTTATTTTAGCTTAAATAATAGTGTATATATACTATAATATTATATAGTATTATGTAACCTTTTTAATACTATTATAAGTCTTAATAGAGATCTTTTTAACTTTAATAGATAATATATATATAATATATTTAAAGTCTATTATATAAAAGTTAAGGTTAGTATTAGTAATAATTTAGTCTAGTAATCTAAGGTATATATTAATCTAGTATATATAAAAAGCTTTTTATATATATTTAGTAATAATAAACCATAGAAAATAAGCTATATTAAATATACTAGTACTATTAATAATATAAAAAGCTAGTTTATTATTATTAAAATAAACAATATTAATAAAAACCTTATAGTTAAACTTATAGTTATTATGAAAAGTAAACTAAAATCTTTTAAAAGCTTTTAAATTTAACTAGTAGTAATAATAAAACTTATTAATCTCTCTAAGTAATAAGACTACTACTTTATAACTAGTATAATAAAATACTTTATAAAGCCTTTTAATAAATAGGTAGTTAAATTACTAACATATCTACTATAACTTTATATTAGTTAAATAATAGTCTATTAAACTTTACTTAAGTAGTTCTAAAAGTATTTATATATAACCTTATTTATAAATAATAAATATAATAGTATTACTCTTAATAAGCTAGTTAGTAAGGTTATTAAATTATATTCTATAGATATTTATATCTTTTAAGTAGAGAAAGAAAAAAGTATCTAAAGTTATTATATAAAAGGTAAAAGTACTTAACAAGGTAGGTATAGTAATAGTATTAAGAAATTTAAAGCTTTTATTACTACTAAAATAGATACTTACCTTACTAGTATATGATATATCTATTAGTAAATCTATAATAAGATACTTATAAAAAGCTTTATACTTTTACTAGCTAGTAATTAATATATAAGCTACTTTAATATTAGGTATAATACCTTAAAAAGTAGTAGTAAAGTATTAATCTTTAAAAGTAAAGATATTATTACTCTTATTATTACTTTTATTAAGTTTAAAAGTAGTAAGGTCTTAATAAGTAAATATATAAAGAGTAGCTTAGCTATATAAGTAGGTATTAAGCTTTAAGCTATTAACTATCTTTTTACTATAAAAGGCTATTAATATAAAGAAACTAATATTATTAAGAGAACTATTTTTATTATTTAATTAATACTTATTATTATTACTTCTATTAGTCTTATTAAGCTTATTATCTTTATAGTTAATAAGAAACTAAGTAAAGGTTTATAATACCTCTATAAAGTACTAAGACTTAAAGTATTTAAATAATTACTTATAATTATTATTACTATATTTTATTAACTAATAGTTAAGCTTACTATAAATAAGATACTTCTTATTTATAAAGTTATTTCTATTATAAGGTAGGTATATATATAAATTCTTATATAACTATTACTACTAGTAATAGTTATTTTAGTTATTATACTTTTAATTAACCTAGTATTACTTATAGTCTTATAAGAGACTTTTAGTAGTAAACTAAGCTTTAGATTTATAAATAGCTATAGTATTACTTATTATATTATATAACTATATATAAAAAGTATTATAGCTTATTAGTAGATTAATAAGAGCTAATATATACTTAGTAATACTCTAGTAATATATAATAAGAGTATTATAATATTTCTTATTACTAGAGAGTTTTTACCTTTTTATTACCTTAATAAGTAATATAACTTTATTAATAAGTAAGTTAAGAACCTCTAGTTTACTCTTACTATAGTTTTGATTAGTAATTAGTATAAAACTTAACTAATAAAGCTCTATAATATAAGTATAATAAACCTCTTTACCTTTAAAGTATATTTTAAGTTTTATAATTAATATATTAAGATTACTCTTAAACTTATAAAGAATAAAGTTACAATACTTCTATAGTTTAGCTATAAGTATAATCTTAATAGTAGTAAAATACTAGTTACTATAGATACTTATAATTATATATAAGTTAAAGAAAGTAAGTAACTTAGTATTAATTATCTTATATTAGTTACTACTATACTTTATAGAGGTATTATTAAAGTATAACTTTATAAGGTTTATTACTTACTATAGGGTAAAGCTATTACCTATTAGTAAGTCTAGTAAATATATAGCTAGATACTAAGTAATAAATACCTTAACTATAGGTTAATATAATATATTATATTAATAACTTTTCTCTACTAATAGTAATTTAAAATCTAGGTTATTAATAAATATTAGCTATCAAAATTAGCTTATAAGTTAATTTTATTCTTATAGGGTTTTATATAGTAAATTAGTTTTTAGGGTATATATTAAGGATATAATACATCTACTAGAATAATGGTAGGGCTGTGCTGATGTCATGTGACTTCTATATCACGTAACATCCCTCCTTCCACGGCTACCTCACTTCTTTTAGTAGCACTAGTAAACGCTAGTAAATTCCTCCTCTTTTATTTATTATCAATAGACTATTTTACCTACTTAGTTAATTAACCTAACCTATAATACTAACACTGATCAGTAGTTAACTTTATAGTAACTACTACTGCAATAACTATAGATTAGCAAGGATTAGTAAAAGAGATAGCAATACCCTCACTTATTTACCTAACTTATAAAGAGCTAGTATACTACTTAGTAAAAGGAAGGTTAGTAATTAAAATAAACACCTAGTAAAAGGTCCTTAAGCCTAGTATCTATTATACAAATATCACTTTCTTTAACTTTATTACTTTTGAAGAAGTTATTACTTATAACTTATAACCTTATTAACTTTATCACTTTTAACCTATTCAAGAAAGGCAATAGCAGTCTCTACATTCTGCTCCTTATAACCTCTTTTTGTTACCACCCTTATCCCATCTCTGCCGCAGCACTCTTGCTAGCATTATTTTTCACTGCTACAAATAACAAAGAATCTTATCTTAATAGACTATCAGCTAGCCCATAAGCTTGTATATCAAACAGAGCTTATCTCTCTATAGAACTCACCACTATATCTATTTCTAATATTATAGTTAGAAAGGGTTAATAAATAGAAAAGTCTACTCCTATAGTCTACTAACCTATTTAACTTTACCCTTTTCTACTTTATAATTTCCCCTTATTAACTTTAGTAACTTTATCTACTTACTTAATTAGTAGTAAAGATATAAGTAGTTAGAAGACTTTGTCTACTTACTTATGTAGTAGATAGTCTTTTATACCCTTTAACTACCTATTTTTTTAACTACTTCTTTCTTCTTTATAAACAGTACTTACCTTTACCCTCCTCACTCTTCTTTATTACTCTTTTTACTGTTTATTATAACTCTTAAGAATCTATTACTTCTTTTCTCCTTTTATCCTAACTTTTATTACTTTATCTACTTCTTCTACCTATTATCTATACTACTAGTAGTAATTCCTCTAATATATAGATTTACCTCTAAGCTTATATAGTTAGAAGTAAGTACCTATATTTATAGAGGTTATAAAGCTAATAAAGGGTAATAAGATCTATTCCTATATAATTACTACTATTATAGTAAAAGTATTTAGCTTAAAGTAGATTACTACTAGTATCTATTATAGTACTAAGAGGATTCCCTAAAGATAGTAAAGTATACCCTAAAAGTATTACCTACCCTTATTATATCCCTAAGGTAAGCTATAGGATTATTATCCCCTTATTATAGAGTATTACTACCCTATTAGAGTTCTCTAATAACCTAAGTATAACTCTTTAACCTTAAGCCTTAGCTACTATTATTAACTTCTAAATAGTAAGGTATAGTATTCTATAGTAATAAATAGGTATAACCCTATAGTAGATAGCTAAGAATAACTTTAAAGAATAGTTACTTATAGACTTTAAACAAGCTTATTATAATACTATTAAGGATTTTTATAACTTTCTTATATAAAGAGGTATCTTAGTATTTACTTTATTAGGAATAACAGTTACTAGATAAGTATGTGATATACTTAAAAGTAAAATACCTAGAGTATAGTCTAAGACCTAGATTAAGGCTTTTACTATTAAGAATAATAACTTTAGAAACAAGCTAGTTAACCCTAACTTTATTAATAACATCTCAGGTATTATACTAACTATCTTATTTAATCAGAGCCTAACTAGACTACCAGCCCTAGCACTAGCTCACACACCCATACCAGCTCTAGTACTAGCTTACTTAGCAACCCCAGCCCTAGTAGCTTTAGTATTAGCTCACATATCTATACTAGTTACAAACTCTATAATAACCTACCCCTATAATAATACCTCTCTAATGCATTAGATTACTAACCTCATTAAGATATACCTAGATAAGGTAAAGTATAGAGGAGAGGTATATAAGTTACTTAAGTTAAAGCTTACTATCTTCTATAACTAATATAGGAAGGTAGGTATCTCTTAGGAATACTATATAAGTACCTTCTTTATCATACTAAAAGGGGCTACATCTGACTTTTATACTAACTACCTCTACAACCCATTCCTCACCCTTAACTTTTACACAATAGTCTCTTAAGTCAGAGCCAACTTCAAGATAGAGGAGACATACTAAGCATGTCTTTCAGAGTTATAGTAGACTAACCTAGTTACTATTATCCATAACAACCCTAATAAGAGCAAGACCAAGGCTCTAGAGATACTTATCAAGAGAGTAAGTACATTAGTAAGAGCAGTTACTTAAATCAGTATCCCTACTAATAGCATTCTTTAAGATTATCTTATCAATAGCTACTAAGGGGTTAAAGACTATTTATTAGCTCTCTATAACCCTTCTAGTATATTTACTAGAGTCTATAGTTAATTATAATTAGCTATTAGTAATATAGTTAAGTTTAAGTAGCCTACCTATTAGTATATAACTAAGGAAGATTTCACTTAGTAATAACCTCAAGGTAATAAGGCTTTCTAGACTAACTATACTTATAATAGTTAATACAGTCACCAGTAGAGGTATAGTAGCAGTACCTACTAAAACAATTACAATAACCATAACAACTAAGGCCTATATTACCCTTTCAATCAAAACTACAACAGTAGTAGTACTTTTAAGAAGTACTATATCTATAGTAAGACTAGCTATTAGTTAATAAAATACTTAAAAGAGAAATAACAATAGTTATACCACAAGTATAAGAAGCAGTACCCTATAGAATCTTCTCTTAAAGATTTTTACTACTTTATAACTAACTTTAAAGGGTTTAAACCTTTTAAATTAGATAATAAAGTTAATAATAAACCTAATAGAGTTAATACTGCCTTCTTTACCTTACCTACTTACTTTAACTCTACCACAGTTAATAGTCTAATACTCTTTAATACCCTTTATAACTAGTTAACTACTTACTTTATTACCAAAGAAGATTTATAAGGTAATATAACTAAGGAAGGTACTACAGTAGGAGATATCTTTATGCTTAAAGACTGATACTTAGCGACCACCTTTTAGGGCATCATGCTAGATTCTAGAGCAGTAGAATATTTAACTATTAGTTTTAATCAATACCTTACCCTATAAAAATTCCTCTATAGCTAATTAACGCTAAATACTAATAATACTAGTTAAGTAAGAATTTAATTTAGTAATAGTAAGTACTTTATCTTAAAAGATACTATTAATATCCTAACACTATTAGGTATTCTTATATTCTATATAATACTAATAAATATACTATTTCTCCTATACCTTATAGATATAAACTATAACAGTATATACTTTAATAACCTAATAAACAAGCCTATCTAAGGAAAGATTATTATACCTATTGTTTATAAATAGGGCTACGCATAGATACTATTAGAGTAGCCCACACAAAGTATAGCCTAGTACTATCTCATAGATACCAAGTTATAAAGAGTCTACTAATAATTTAGCTACCTATTAGTCTATAGACTTCACAAGGTACTAATGCAGTCTAGTAATAACATTAAAATTACTACTTTAGAGTAATTAATAAAACTCTACTATTATTACTAGATAAATAGAAAGTTACCTAGTTACTTTAAGTTTACTTTAAGAAATAATAACTACAACTTTAACTATAAGATTATTATTAATATAATTTACCTTAATAAAAACTACCTTACTCTATATATTATTAATACTGCTATATTATTTTAAGTAGCTTGCTATTATAGCTAGATTTCTAACAGTAGGTTTTCTACTAAAGTATAGCTAAGGCTGCAACAATAATTAACAGTATCATACTTACTGGTATCCTTACTAATATATTAGTTACTCAGTGATCAGTTAGGTAGTTAATAGCTAGGGTAGCTTATATAGCTTAGATTAGAGTATTACAAAGATAAGTAGGTAAAAGAAGTTTAAAAGTTATCTAAAGATATTTTATAAGTTAATTACTAAAGAGCTATAAAAGGTAATCTATCTAAGTAGAATAAGTATCTTTATATCCTAAGGTCTTAATACTAGGACTGATATCTAGATGTTAGTCCTATAGGGGTGGACCGCCCTTAGTGTATCAGTCCTTAACCATGGACCGCTTATTATCTATCAGTTCTTCTTATCTTTACATGACCTTTCTCTAGTTCTTCCGTTCCAGCAGAGTCATCTATTTATATCCCTTATTAGTCCTATATAAAACTTATGCTACCTGTACTTCCTATCTACTAGTGGGACTATACTACCTATAACTTATTAGGTTATAATATTAGGTCTTCTCCCTAAAAGTCTTATCCTTAAGACCTATATAAGTAGGTTATATCTCCTAGGCTGGGGAGCTATTAAACTTGCTTCCTATCTTACCTATGATGCTAATACTATATTAGGTTGCATAGAGAAGTTAAAATCAAAGAAAACTGTTACTAAAGACTATAAGCGTCTTACTTTACTTAAGTTTATTAAAGCCTGATCCACTATTACTAATATGCCTTATACTTAATGCTTTTGTGTAAAGATAGCTTGTTGTTTTAGTAAAGGTTTGCCTTATTATTAGATATATATTAAGGTAAAAAAGCCTTGTAATAGTGTTTTAGTAGTATCTACTTATAAGTACTCTTATTCTAGAGGTTATTTTATTACTAATTATGTTTTATAGTTTAAAAATTAAATACTTAATAAAAGAAGTAAGATAAAAAAGAAGAAAAGGCTAGTAAGGAGCTTATAGCTCTTTATTTAAAGCTTATAGATATATAGTTATAGATGGCTAAGGCTATAAGTTAGTTATTACAGATTCATAAGATTTATAAAAAGGTATAGGAACGTTAACAAGAGACTTTCTAATAAGGTATACAGGAGTCAGATAAGAAGGATAGTATTTACTCTACTCTAGATTTCCATAAGTCTTAGATAGTACATAACCTATAGTTGCTTGGTATTCCTAACGATGTTAACTGGGGTTCCTATAGTCTTAGCAAGGAGTTTATGGATTTAGGTCTGTTGCTAGAGGGTTTATCTAAGAACTATAGTACTCCTAAAGTATCTATTAAGAGTATTAGAGGTTCTTAACTAGTTCCTATAAATTATCTTTATACCTATAGTCTTTTTACTTAACAAGGTATTGTTTTTTATTATTCTCATAGCATTTATTAATAATTCTTTTAACTTTATATTCTAGTTTACTTAGCTTTATAATAATATAATTATTAGTATTTGATCCTTATAGTACTGGTTTAAGTAGTGCAACATAGAAGACTAGGTAAATTTTTATTATATCTAGTAAGTTAAGTTTATAGTTAACATTTAAAACTTTTCATAGGATTTTAAAAGGTCCTAGTTTTTTATAGTTAAGTTTGTTACTAGGCTGTTTGGTCTTGATGTTTTAGTATATAAGGTATGCACTATCTCTCTCTTTAAAGGTTAATCCCTTAATCCTTAAAAGATTAGTGTATTTCTTTATTTATTATCTAATAAATTCTAAATCTAGGGCTACTTTGCTTTAAATTTCTCTGAGTTTGGTAATGTTAGCTATAGCTTTTAGTGCTTGTGGTTCTTTGCAAGGTTCTCTATAGGTAGTTGGTTTAAATCTATAGTTTGGGTAGAATAGTAAGTTTCTAGTGCTTTCTCTAATAGTACTGTTATAGGCAAATTAGGCTATAAGCAGTAGTAGCACTTAATTATCTTAGTTATAATTAATATAATATTAGAGATACTATTTAAGTATCTAGTTAATTCTTTCTATTTATTTATTAGTCTATAGGTAGAAAGAGGTAGATAGTTTATAGTCTAAACTAAGTTATGAAATTAGGGATTTCTAAAACTTTAAGGTAAATAGTTTATCTCTATCTAATACAATTTCTTTTAGTAAGCTATAATTACTAATGATATACTTAAGGAAAGTATATATAAGGTCCTTAGCTATACTAGCTTTAAGGTATGGGATAAAGTAGGCATACTTTGTGAGTTAGTTAATAATAATAAGAATGCTATTGTACTATGTTTTTGTAAGTAGTTCTCTTAACTTAGGTAGTTTAATAATAAAGTCTAAAGAGATTAAGTGCTATGCCTCTGGAGGTACTAGTAATGGTTAAATATGCCTATATAGCTTGTGAGGGCTGTTCTTGCTTTTCTTACATAGGTCACAGTCCTTAATTACTAAAGCCACTTATTCTCATGTAACTTGCTTATTATAGTATTATTAAATTCTTTTAAAAGTTTTTATTACTCCTTAGTATCTATATGCTCTAGCGCTATGTATGTCACGTATCTAGTTATCTGTTATTCTTCCAGTCATGCTAGTATTAACGCAAGTGCTGATTATGATAAGTTTCTATACTAGGATAATATCACTATTCTTATTATACTTGAGGATAACTTATATTTCCTCTAGTACTAAGACTTTGAGGTCTGGTTATTAGCTAAGAGTATTAGCTCTTCTGTTTTTAGTTCCTTTGTAGTAGACAATCTTAAAGTTATACTCTAATAGGAATTCTAACCATTAGATCTATCTTTTGTTTAGAACTTTAGAGGTTATGAAGTAAGCAAGGTTCTTATAATCTATACATATAATAATTTAATACTTTGTTTCTAATAGATATAATTTCTATTTGTAGAATGCTTTAATAATTACTATAAGTTCCTTGTTATAGATCTAATAGTTTAGCTCTAGTCTATAGAATGCTTTTAAATAGAATGTGTATGGGTGTAGTTGTCCTTCTTTGTCTTGTTGTCCAAGCTGTCCTCCTATAGCAAAGTCTAAGGCATTAGTCTTGACTTTAAAGGGTTTGTCTAGGTCTAGGATCTTAGTAACTAGTTCTAATATAATAAGGTTTTTGACTCTATTAAAAGATTTATTACATTCTTCTATCTACTTGAATTCTATGTCCTTGTGTATAAGTCATTATAATCCTCTAACATAGGTTACATAATTCTTAAGGAATTGTTAATAGAAGTTAATAAATCCTAGGAATAATTAAACTTTCTTAATGTTAGTAGGTATTAGCTAGTCTCTAACTACTTTAACCTTCTTATCTTATATTTAGATTTCTCCTAGTGTAATAGTAAATCCAAGGTAGTTAACCTTTTAAGTATAGAATTTACTCTTCTCTAGTTTAACTAAAAGCTTTGCTTCTTAGAGCTTCTTAAGTACTTTGTATATATACTCCTTATGTTCTTTAAGATTCTTAGAGAATATGAGGATATTGTTAAGGTAATAGATAACAAAGATATTAAGATACTCTCTAAGTACGTAGTTAATTATTATTTAGGAATGTGGTAGGTATGTTAGTAAGTCTAAAGGGTATGATAAGGGTCTTGAATAGCCCTTTGTATGTTTAGAATGCTGTTTTCTATTTGTCTCCTTTCTTAATTCTAATGAGGTTATAGGTGCCTTTGAGGTTAAGTACTATAAACTAATTTACCTTATACAGTAGATCTTATAACTCTAAGATAAGCAGTAGTGGGTAGCTGTTCTTTTTTGTAATATTGTTAAGTTTCTAGTAGTTAATGTATAGTTATAGTTTTCCATTCTTCTTAGGTATAAATAGGATAGGGTATCCTACTAGTAATTCTAATAGTCTAATATAACCTTTTACTAGGTTTTTATCTAGCTATTTATTAAGTACTTCTTGTTTTATTAGGTTAAGTCTATAGATTAGCTTAAGCTTAGGATATTTTCCTTCTAGCAGTTAGATCTTATAATTATATAGTCTATACTCTAGTAATCCTATTTCTAGTTCTTTACTAAATAGTCTTATATATTACTAGTATTTAATAGGTATTAATTATAGTTGCTTCTCTTCTAGGCTTTGTTTGTCCTACCTATCTAGTATATTTATAATCTTTATAGATGTAGAACTCTGGTCTTGTATAGGTTTGATCCTTTTAATATAAGCAACGTACTTTCTTAGTTGCATGAGTTCACTTAGAGGTTGTAGTATGCAACGCTACCTTATAGCTAAATCTCTCTACTAGAGTTAGCCTATTCTCTAGTTTATATTAGGGTTATATTCTTATAGCTATAGGATTCCTAGAATTATATCTATAGTTTCTAAGTTAGTAATATTAAAGTTAAGTTCTTAGTATTAGCTATAGATTACTAAAGAGAGGTATATAGTCTCCTTATTAACAGTTCCTCTACTATACTAAACTTATACTCCTTTAACTATCTATAGGGTATATAAGTCTTCCTTATATACCTATTTAATACTTTATTTATTTACTACCCTAGGTAAGATAAGGTTAGCTTATACTCCACTATTAATTATAACCTTAGTAAGCTAGCTATTAATCAAAATAGTAAGAATAATATAGCTATTATCTCCCTTAATTACTACATAAAGGTTTTTTATATCATTCTCAGCTATTAGTACCTTTCTTATAGGTAGCATAGGGAGTTTTTTAACTCCTTAGGGGCTCCCTTAATTTATTCTTTCTATACTTATGCTTTTTCTTTATAGTAGCACATATATTTATTAAATAGGTAGTTAGACCAGTATCCTATAAGGTAGTTAATACATAGTATGGGGTGTTTTAGGCTTATCTATAGGATAAGCTATAGCTAGTAGTATTCCTTAACTTCTTATATACTAATTTTATAGTTCTTATAAACCTTTAAGATAGGTTTATTATTACATTATTATCAAAAGAAAGAGTATTCTCTCTTCTTTAGTTAATATATTAAGTATTTATTATAGATATAACCTACTTAAAATACCTTATAGTATAGGGGGTCTTTCCTATTAAGTTATTTATTATCTCTAAACATAGGTTCTTCTCTAGTTAGTATTATAGGGTAGTACTTAAGGTTAGTATCTTCTATCCTATAGAAGCATACTTCTTAGTTATTACTATGCTTACTAATTTCTAGTTATCTTTCTTTTCTAGCTTTCTCTTTAGTATTAATTATAAGTAGGTTTTCTCTAAAGTCTATATAGGTTTATAATACTAGCGGTTTATTAGAATTATATTAATATTTAGGGGTAGGTAAGAGTAATAAAGATAGAATGTTATTAGCCTAGTTCTAAATACACTAGTTTATACTAGTTTATTTAGCAATAGGTAGGTTTATATAACTTATCTTAATTAGCTACTTAGCTACCTATTATTCTATCTTGCTTGGTAGTATGAATTTACTTAGAGAGAGTTCTGATTTTTCCTCTTAGTTAGAGCTAGTTCTCTATACTTTAATAGTGCTCTTAGGTATAGTTTTGTAGTAATGAAGTTAAGGAGGAGAAAAGAAGGTCCTTTTCCCCTTCCTAGCTACTACAATAGTTCTAGTGATAACCTATTTAGGTCCTCCTTAAGAGTTTATAGTATCCTCCCTAAGGGCCTTTCTAAGTTCTTAGTCAAGTTCTAGTTGTTGCATGGGGTTCCCTTACGCCTCAATACATTCTTATAGGCGTTTCTTTATTATATCTGTAACAGCTTGTTCTTATAGTGTTTTATTTAGGTTAACTTCTATAGCTTCTTAAGCTTGGATTAACTATATAATCTTATCCTAGTTTTATTACTTAAGTTCTTAAGTAGTATTTATAGCTTATAGTATTGTAGGTAATTTTAGTACTTATCAGCCTACTGTAACAGTCTTATCTTTAGGTTCTCTAGGATACTATCCTACTTATTTCTTACTATCTTAGTATATAAGGTAACTGTTATCATAGTAGGTAGTCTATAAAAGTTATAGATATAGGGTCTCTTTTTAAGTAATGTTTACTTATTAGTTACTCTTAGCTAGTACCTTATTTTATAGTTATTTAGGTTATTAGTAGTCTCTAGTATAGTATTCTATCTTTTTATAATTATAGTATTTAACTATTTTAGTATCTCTAGGTAGCCTATTCTCTTGTTTTCTAGCTATGCTGATGTCTATAGGTCCTATGTGGTGTCTATAGGATGTGCTTAGTTGGTTTTAGGGTTGCTACTAGTTATTGTTCTTATTTTACTAGTGGTTAGTAGGGTTTCTAAGCCCTTGGGTATAATACTTGTCTGTGTTAGTATTTAGTTATTAGTTCTTACCCTTTTTCTTATGTTATTTATAGAGGTATATATCTATCTTAATAGTAAGTTTAATATATCTAAGGAAGTCTTCTAGAGTACTAATAATTTTTATAAGTTTGTCTTTGATATCTTCCTTGAGTCCTTAGTAGAACATAAAGATCAGTAACTTATTAGTAATATTAAGTCTAGTAGTAAGTTATTAGAACTCTGTTATATAGTGTGAGGTAGCCTTGGTTTATCTGAGGTTAGCAAGGTCTTGCTCAGCTTGTCATTTCTCATCAGGGTCTTAGAATAGTAATTTTAGAGCTTGTTTAAAGCTTATTATACTTCTAAAGATTAATTAAGTCTTATAGGAGTATATACTTAGTTCTCTATTATTCCTAAGAAACTCTTTTTAAAATAGCTTAAACTAGGAGAGTGCTTTTTCTTATAGGAATATGCTAGTATAGATAACTCTTTCAGTCTTACTTTAAAAGTTAGTGGCGTGGAAGGTCTAATAGGTATGTACTTAAATTAGAAACCCTTTTAGTTACCTACTGGTGCTATTATAAGTTCCTAGGGAATTGAGTTTGAGTTTATCTTACCCTTTAACTAGGGTTAAGATAATATTAGCAGTAGCTTAAAGAGTCTTAACTTCTTAACCTAGCTTAATAGCTTTATTATTCTTTACCTTAAGCTTAGTAAGAGTATTATTAATAATATCTTATATTTAGCTCAGGTTATAATTATTAGTATTCTTTAGCTATTCTATCTAGGCTATATTATTATTAATAATATCTACTAGTTATTTATTATATCTAGTATTCCTTTTAACTGTTTTATATATAGCTAAGTACTAGTCTGTAATAAGGATAGCTTCTCTATCTTTATTAAACTTAACTTCTAGTATTATAAGTTTATTAAGGTCTATAGCTTAAGTAAGCTCTTAGTCTAATAACCTAGGAGTCTTAGAGATACTTAAAGATAATAGGGTCTTAGGAGAAGATATTATGGGTACTATTAATTAGTATTATAGGGTTAACTTACTAATAGAAGTAATTAAAGTATTATAGCTAGATTCCTAATAGTAGGTTTTCTACTAAAGTATAGCTAAGGCTATAATAATAATTAATAGTATTATACTTACTGGTATCCTTACTAATATATTAGTTACTTAGTAATTAGTGAGGTAGTTAATAGCTAGGATAGCTTATATAGCTTAGATTAGAGTATTATAAAGATAAGTAAGTAAAAGAAGTCTAAAAGTTATCTAAAGATATTTTATAAGTTAATTACTAAAGAGTTATAGAAGGTAATCTATCTAAGTAGAATAAGTATCTTTATATCCTAAGGTCTTAATACTAGGACTAATATCTAGATATCAGTCCTATAGAGGTAGACCACCCTTGGCATATCAGTCCTTAACCATGGACCGCTTATTGTCTATCAGTCCTTCTCATCTTTATATAACATTTCTCTAGTTCTTCCGTTCTAGCGGAGTTATCTATTTATGTCTCTTATTAGCCCTATACAAAACTTGTGCTGCCCGTGCTTCCTATCTGCTGGTAGGGCTGCACCGCCTATAACTTGTTAGGTCATAACACCTGCTTTCTTAACTCTATCACTATAGAATATATATAGAAAGCTCTATATATATATTAGATTAATATATATCTTAGCTTACTAGACTAGATAGTTATAGACACTAGCCTTAACTTCTACTCTTCTAAATTTAAGAAGTCTACTTAATTACTATTAATTAAGATAAAAGAAGTACCTATTTAAGTATATTATAGTATCAGTAAAGTAAAAAGATACTACACTTCTTTATGGTAAGCCTATAAAATACTTTATAATAAGGGTATCTCACTAGAAGTCACCCTCCAACTTACTATTAAGACTATTAACAACACTACTAGCCCTAATAGCCTTATTCTAACCCTCCTCATTTTTAGTATATACCCATAGATAATAGATAATTTACCTCTATCACTAACCATAACTACGAGGGCTAAAGCAGTCAGAAAAGCAATAGAAGCAGTCTACTAAATCTATGTAAAATAGTAAGTTAATAAAGTAGTTAGAATGCACAACAGCCCTAACATATTATTAACTCTAGTATTACCCTTGTAGTCTAAGGTCGACATGTGGCGCAAAAAGAGTAGCTAGCAAGGCCCTTTTTAACTCATTGGTATTAACAGGACTAAATATATCATTAACCTCCCCTATAGCCTATAAACTTTTAGATATACTATAGTTAAACTATACTATTATAACCCTTCTAACAATAATATAAGAGACCAAGAGCAGCTTATTAACATATTACCAACCAAAGCAGCTAACCAGGGTCCTCTAGAGACCAACAACAATAATAAAGATAAGCTAGCTACTACAACTATTAATAACAAACAAGGCACCATTATTATCAATCCAAACCTACTAAAAAGGGGTAGAGGCTACCCTTATAAGTACTACTTCCTTAATAAGACCAGGTAGTAGTTAACTATAACTTACTATATAGCTAATACTCTATTAGCTACCACCTTCCTATCTACAAAAAAAGAAGTAAACTAACTACTAGTAATTAAACTATATAAAAAGGGTATTATTACCACCTCTAGTAACCCTTTTAAACACTCTAACAAGCTTGAGGTCAAGGCCCTTCTTACCTATAGTATATTTCACTTTATCACATACAACAAAAGAGAGCATACTAGCATATATATCTTCAAAGCTAGAATAGTTAACAAGGTTAAAGTTAAGAACAAAGTACCTTATAAAAAATCCTACCTTGTTATATAAGGGTATACTAATAATAGAAAGGAGGCTATTCTAACCTAATCACTAACTATCTAAAGAGCTAGCCAGTAACTTATTTTAGCCCTTACTATACAACTAATATAACTTTATAGATTCTAGCTATAGCTAAGAGATATCACTTAAGTATACCTATAGTTTACTACCTAGCTAGCCTAAACAATTCTTATATATCTACTACTATAGATCTAGTACCTCTACCTCAAGGGAACTATTATGTAGGTAATCTAACCTCTATATAGTATTATAAAGGTAGGTACTTACTAGTAAGTAATATATAGTACTTACTATAGAGAAAAGCTCTAGATAGAATTATTAACATATAACCTATACCTACTTATCTCCTTAATAGCAAATCCAGACTTTATAGTTATTAGTATATAGACTAATAATATGCTTAGCCTTTTAGATAACTAATTTACTATATATAAAGATAAGGAGCTAACTAAGGCAGACTTTATAGCTAAACCAAAGAAGAGACTAACTATTAACAACCTACTTACGTTTAATAGAGAAGTTATCTCTTTAACTAGTAATAGAAAGCTAGTCCTTAAGTAGAAAGGCTAAGGTAAGAAGCTGCAACCTATTAACAGTACTGCCCCTAAGGCTCTCAAACAGTATGTTAAATAGCAGGCCTAAGGAGCCTATATTGCATTAGTCTATTAGCTAGAAGCATGCTTTAACTACTCTATTGCTATATAGTACTAAGCTCTAACTAAAGAAGATATTATAGCTCTAAACTACTAAATCACCTAGCAGATAAATAACCTCAACTAAGGTCTGACTTTCTACCCTATTAACCTTGCTGTAGCAAAGCTGTTTATCTTTATAAACAGGTTCTTTATAAATAATAAGGACTTTATATTATAATTAGGCTTCCTTATTATCCTTACTACTAAGAAAACTAGTAATAATAATACTAGTAACTACTTTAGTATCATTAGAAGTATTATATACTTTAGCTTAACAAAGTATAAGTATATTACCTATAGTATACTAGTAAGTAAGATATATAGGATAGTAACTAGAGTAGACATAGTATATACTATTATAACTACTCTTTAGTAAGTAATAGACTAGATAAAGATACTAGTAATTCTAACTATTTTATATATAGATTTATACTCCTTATACAAATACCTTATTAAATTAAGTACTATAAAAGAAAAGTAACTTATAATAGATATTATAGCCCTTAGGTAGTTATATAAGAGATAGAAAGTCTATAAGGTGTAATAAATTAAGAGAACTAATAACCTAGTAGATAGATTTACTAAATCAGTACTAGACAAGGTATTAGAGAAGCTAGTTAGTAATAGAATAGTAGTAATTAGAATAAAAGAATAGGTTTTACAAGCTATATAATAGGTTATATAGATTTAAAGTATTATAATACTTTTAGATTTAGATTTTTATTTTATTTTTAAGCTTTTTAGTAAAAAGCTGGATTTGTATAGTAGCTAGGCTGCTATAAAGGAATACTACCACTTTAGATAGTTACTAGTATTAAGGATATAATAGATCCACCAGAACAACGGTGGGGCTGTGCTGATGTCATGTGACTTCCATGTCACATGATATCTCTCCTTCTACGGCTGCCTCACTTCTTTCAGCAGCGCTAGCAAACGCTGGTGAATTCCTCCTCTTTTGTTTATTATCAATAGACTATTTCACCTACTTGGTTAATCAACCTAACCTGTGATACTAATAGTATACTTAAAGAAAGTAGCTCTTATTAATAGTTCCTATATATTATTATTATTATCCTTAATTCTAATAATAAAGTATATATTCTTAAGGTATTATATAAACTTTAGATTTCCCTTACTAATAGTAGTAATACTCTTATTATCTTAAAGTTTATAATTATCTTTAGTAATTATCTAATATATCTATATAGATACTTTAAGGTATTAGTTTTATTTTACTTATACCTTATAGTTAATAATAAAGATATAAAAGGTATTATAGAGAGTATAGTTAATAATATTAAAGTTATTTTTAGTTTATTTATTAAAGTTAGTAATTAACCTTTTCTAAAGCTCTTAGGTATAGATATTATTCTTCTTATACTTTATTATATAATATACTTTTATTACCTAGAGTTTTACCTTATATATTACTTTAGTTATTATATACTTAAGGTATAAGAATCTCTATATATTTAGTATTATATATAATTAGTATTATATAAGTATCTTAGGTAGTACTTATATCTTTTATATATTACTTAAAGTAGTTTAATTATAACTTATAGTACTTATAGTATTACTACTACTTATCTTAGGTAAAGCTATTATAACTACTCTCTATTAGTTTAATAACCTCTTAAATATAGGTATTTTCTTTAGTAAGCTAAAGAGTATATATATTTATTAAATAAATTACTACTAGTAGTATAAATAGTATAATAGAATAAAAAGAAAGAAGTATATATATATAATTAACTAAGTACTTCTCCAGGTATTCTTAGTATTAAAAAGAGAGTAAAGTAGTATAATTAACTAAGTATACTTTAGTATTTAAAAGTAAGTATTTAAAAGTAATTATATAAGTAACTAGGTACTTCTCTAGCTTATTATTATAAAAAGAAGGTTATTATAAAAAGATAAAAAAATCTATATAATTATTTAAATACTCTTTAATTATTATAAAGTATAAAGAAATAAAAAGTTAGTATAAACTAAGTACTTTTTTAGTATTAATTTTCTTTATTACTTTAGTAATAATAATAGCTATAAAGGCTTACTTAAATAGTAATATATAAAATAAGGTATTTTTTATAGTTAAAAGTTAACTTTTTATATTATAAGTTATTAAATCTATAAAATAGCTATATATTCTAATATATTATAAGTTATTAAGAAGATATATTATAAGATTAAGCTAGAAATAATTAATAATAATTAGGTAATAACTTAGTTAATAAAAGGCTTTTTACTTAGTAAAAGGTATTATAACCTAAAGTTAATAATAAGTAATACTGTTAGTAAGTAAGGTATTAGGTTTCTAGTAATAAATAAGGGGTCTTAAAAAGGGTTAATTATATATGTTTAAGTATAACTATTAAGAGGGCTGCTAGGTCAAGCTAGCGGTAAAAGGGGCTCCTGCAGGTAGGCCTGTGGACAAGCTTGGACTGGTCTCATATGACTAGTAAGATTGGAGTTAGCAGGTAACTCTAATAGATCCTGATGATAGGCTGGTATTGTAATACTAGTAACTCTCTATTTTAGCTAAATAGCAGCTAGCTAGCCTATAGTTTAAAAAGCTTAAAAACATAATAAAAGCCTAAATTACAAAGTATTTAACTTCTTATTACTAATATAATATCTATATATCCTATATATAAAACCTATTTATTTATTTATATCTTTATCTACCTAGTATTAATAAGCTTCTTTAGTACTTTGTTTAGTAATAACTTTATAAAACTATTAGCTAGGTTATTTATACTATAGATCTATTATACCTTATAAATCTTATAGCATTTATATAACTCCCAAAGAGCTATAATATTAATTATAAGTTACTTTTTCTTTGTAGTACTAAGCTTTATTAAATACTTATATAGTAAGTATAAATCAGTATATATAGTTATAGGGATCTAAGAAACCTTAAGGTAGTTAGAGACTATTACTAGCATAGTTCTAATTACATAGGCTATATTAGCTCTAGTAACTATTACGTATATCTTAGAGGCAAGTATGCTATAGGTAACTCTTTTGCACTTTATAGAGCTAAAATAGATAATGTTGCCTGTAAGGTTAAAAGCGGTATCTCTGCTAGTGGATAGGTGCTCTTTGTTGTTACTAGACTTATTAGTAAGTATGACAATAAAGCTAAGTTACAATGTTAAATTGCTGTTGTTTGTAAAAGAGCTGTTAATGAATATAAAGAGTTTGGTACTAGTAAGATCTAGTGGTTGAAATTGTAGCTTGCGGTCAAGGTTATCTATCTGCTACTTGACCTGCTGGTTGAGGTCCTTGATTTTGGCTGGGCTGGGTGACTGGTGCTGGGTAGTGATTAAATAGTTAAAGTATGCCTTAGGTTGGTAAATAGAGGTAATATATGTGCCTTAGGTGTGCTACTTGATGTACTGCTGCTTTGTGTTAGGTATACTAGGGTTAACTAATTATAGCTTCTTACCTTAGTTCTTTTAGTAAAGGGTTATCTCACTATTGTTACTAAGGGTTAATATACTACTATTAAAAGTAATAGGCTTATTAACTTTGAGAAATTACTTTATTTTAGCTATAAAAGTAGCTTTTTTTAGTATATGGTTTTTATAGTTAGAGAATAATTTATTTATAAGGCTAATAGTATTATCTATTTGTATACCTATTATTATGAAATTGTTATTTTTAGGCGCTGAAATAAGCAGGTAAGGGTTAAAAGTAGATAAATCTATCTAGAGGCTCTTTCTGTGGTGGTTGTTGTATATAGCTTACTAATAAGTGTCTGCCTTAGGTATGCTATATAGTAGCCGTTTGACCTCTATAATTGCATCTGTTATATAGAAATAGTGAATTTTGAGGGGAAGTTAGGTAAGGATAGTATATGCCAATTTGGTTGCTGACTAGGTATACACTTGCATTATATTGCATAACTAGAGGACGTGACCTTGTTGCAAAAGCAATAGTGTAATAGAGAGTATTACTTGTTAGGCTATTTGTTAGATAGTTAGTAACTAGGTTTAAATCATAGCTTTGCTATTATCTATGTAACCTTGGATAACTAGTTATAATTTTTATAGGGTTGCTTGTTTTTACCCTTAACTTTGTATACTAACTATAACTTAAAAATCTATATACTGCTATACTTTTTCTTATTGTATTTAATAATAAAAAATATACTATAGTCTATAAGTCCTTAGATTCTGCTAGTATCTAACTGTTTAAATAGCTTACTAGGCATGGTTATTATACCCTTCTTGTATAGCTTAATTGTTAGTATGTAGTTAGTATCCTCTTTAGTAGTTAAAATATAGTTAATTATAGGGACTATAGGTATAACTTCTGTAGTAAAAATTCAAGCTAGATTCTTCCTTAGTTAGTCTAGGCCTTTTCTTACTAGTAGTAATTATATAGTAACTATAATAGAGTTGTATTTAATTAGAGTATTTATAGGTACTTCTGCTATAGTAGTTACTAGCAGTCTGGGTTATATAGGATTAATAGGGTTCTCTGCTCTAGAGGGGTTATACTATAGCTTGATAGCAGTAATAGGGAATTAATACAGTCCCTATAGGGTCTTAATAGTACTACTAGTACTGTTATTAGTAGTTAATTAGTAGGGTCCTTTCTAGCCTTTACCCTAATAGTATACCCTAATAAGCAATTATAGAGAGAGGGCTGCGCTTATTATAGTATTAGGTCTATTACATGCTATAAGTACCTTGTTAACCTACCTTTTTGCATAGATACTATAAATCTCCTCTATTACCTTTTATATAGCTTCTATATGTTATAGGGTTAAGGGTAATAGGGCTAAGTTATTATTAATATAAGAGTATATACTAAAGACTAATAGTATGGGGATGAGGCTGTTAGGGCCTGTAATATTATTAATTGCTTTTATAGTAAGTTATAAGGTAACTTTAGGTTTAGCCTCTAACTCTATATAGACTATCTTATATACTTAGCATAGTATTATATAATACTATTTAACCTTACTAATACTATAATAGGCCTTAATAGGGACCTCTTTTACCTTAATAGATAGTATATAGGTAGCGTACTTGAATTTAGCTGTATGAAAATTTAGCCCAGTGTCTGTGATGATCTAGTCTAGAGGGCTAAGATATATATCAATCTAGTATATCCATAGTGCTTCTTATGTGTGCTCTGTAGTGATGGAGTGTAAAAATTGCGCCGCGTTAAAGGAGGTTATACTATTAATAACATAGAGTACTAGTTTATTACTATCTAAGTATATTATATTAATAAAGACCTTATAGTTAAAGTTATAGTTATTATAGAGAGTAAACTTAAACCTTCCTAGAGCTTTTAAATTTAGCTAGTAGTACTAGTAAAATTTATTAATTTCTTTAATATTTAAGATTACTATTATATAGCTAGCTTATTAGAGTACTTTATATAGCTAATAGACTAAGAGGTGACTGAATTAGTGATGTATTTACTATAGCTCCGCATTAGTAAGATAGTATTATACTACGCTGCGCTCTGGCTGCTCCAAAAGCATTTATAGGTAGCCCTATTTATATACTACTAGTACTATAGTTATGCCCTTAATAAGTATGTTAGTGAGGTTGTTAAATTACATGCCATTAGAGTCTATATCTTTTAGGTATAAAAGAAATAGAGTACTAGAGGTTATTATATAGAAAGTGAGCTTACTAATAGGAGTAGGTATAGTAATAGCTCTAAGTAAATTAAATGAATTACTACTACTAAATTTAATACTTACTTTACTAGTGTGGCTTATATCTAGTAGTAACTCTACTCTAAGGTACTTATAGAGGGCTATATACTGTTAGTAGCTTGCGTTTAATACTTAGGCTGCTCTAATATCTAGTATAATACCCTGGAAAGTTATGGTAGAGTATTAATCATCAAGCACAAAGACTTTGTCTAACCCTTGTTCTTAGCTAGAGTCTTGTATAAAAGGGTCTTCTTTTATTAAAGCATACAAAGTGGCCTGGTTATGTAGTTATATATAAACCTTTTAGCTATTGATACTCTCTTTACTAAAAAATGCTATAGATATAAAGAAAGTTATATCCTTAAAGAGCTCTTTACTATTATCTAGTATGTACTTGTTATTAGTTATATTACTAAGAGAGTTAGGCTCTTTACCCTTATAGTTAAGAAGGTATTGTTTAAATCTTTTAGCAAAGTAGCTTCTTTAGAGCTACTTACAAGAGGTATCTCTTTTCTCTTTTAAGTGCGTTATTAACTAACATCCTTCCTTGTTATAGATAAAGCACTTTTTTACTTGAAATATGCTGCTTTGTAAGCAGTCGTTTTAGGGCCTTAGACTATACCCTTATTGTAGTAAGCAACTGCTGTGTTAGCTATTGTAGTAGCAGTTAGTAAAGTACTGCTGGTCTAGCTTGGGCAGTCCTTCTATAAGGTACTATACTTTTTGCTTATATATTACTACTATATTACTTATACTGTTTCTTAACTATATATAAAGTATGTTATAAGTTGCAGGTAGATTAAGCAGGGTAGCTATATACTTAGGTATACCTTAGCAACAAGCAAGTAGAGTATTACAGTAGTTGCTATTAGTAGGTATGCCTTGCTATGTTATAGCTCTGACTAGCTTTGTGACTTTCTTAATAAGCAAGTCTAGTACTTTAACTCTTGTTTTACTAGGTAATTTATAAGTAACTTACTTATAGCTAAGCCTTTATAACTCTATATTATACGCGCAGTAGACTTTATCCCCTTTAAATTATGATTTAATATTTACTATAAGTATATTAAAACTGATTAAATAGTTATAGAGGTCACTAGTGTAATACTCCTATGTATTACCTATAAGCATAAACAAGATAGTAAACCTATAGTAGTTACTAGAGATACTAACCCTCATGTAGAGGTTATAAAAAATTAGAAGCTTTAAGTTAAGGGTCTTGTAGTTACTACTACTATACTTTAATATTAAATTATCTAAATATAACTTAATAAGGTTAGTTAATTAATAAGTGGTTAGTTTATTAATTAGGGGAGTATTTATGCTTGGTAACTGCTTCTTAATTATTGTAGTAGTTATAGGTAAACTTAGTATAAGAGAGGCTTTGTTAGTTTGCCTTTTAAATAGGAGAGGTTTAAATAATAGGTTACTATATAAGGTATGTTATTAATAATCTAACTTATTACATAACTTCTATAAAAAATCCATACTTTTGTAGCTGTTATATACCTTATTAATTGATAGTAGGGAAGTAGCCTGTAGTATCTGTTTAATATTTCTTATAAAGTCTAGGTTGTTAAAGTAGTTATAAAAAACCTTATACTTAGCCTCTATTTTACTTATTATCTTATTATCTTATCTTAAGAAATACTTATTATTAACTAGCTTCTTTAACTTTATATTAATAGTACTTTTAATAAGTTCTTTTATTACCTATATGCTATAGCTAATAATAAAGTTATAAAAGGTAGTTATAACTACCCTTAAGGTAGTATTAAAGTCTACATTAGACTAATTCTTAAATTTATTATAGACTTATTATTATAAATCTCTACTATAGTAGCCTTGCTTCTTATAGGTAGTTAAGTAATATAGGATAATTATATCTAATAACTTAATATAATTAGAGGGTAGGCCGCTCTTTAAGATTTAATCTAAGTACTTAATACCCTAAATTAATAGGTTAATATACTTATGGTATCTATTAGGTATGGATTTATAATATCTATGTACTATACTAACTACGCGCTTGCTTGTGGTCTCTTCAGCAGCCTTAGGGGTGTGCTCTGTGGCGGTTGCTTCTTCTTGTGTTATTATAGTTACCCTTTGTTAGCCTAATAACCTCTTGAATATAGGTGTTTCTTTTAGCAAGCTAGAAGGCGTATATATATATTAAAGGGATTACTGCTAGTAGTATAGGTAACTGCTTAGTTAATAGGGTCTTACTTACTTTCTTTACTAAGGGCTTGGTAGTAGTATTGCCTGTTAATATAGGCCTTCCTCCTTTGCGCTGAACTTGTTACTTGTTAAAAAGAGCCTTTTGCGTGGTCTTATGACTCTTGTTGCTTGTTGAAAAGAGCCTTTCTTGTGTGGCACTTGCTGCTTGTTGAAAAGAGCCTTCTTTACACAGGCTTCCTTAGCATTAGTTGCTTAAGGGTAATTAGAGGTATATTTTAAGCAAGAAAAGAGTATAAAAGAAGGTTAGAAAGAGAGAAGAAGTAAAAAAAATCATAGAAGTTAGAGGAAGGGAAGGGGGTCTATTATACTCTTGTAGGCCTATTAGACTATTTAGTTATTTAATAGCTTAGTAGAGTTACTTTTTAGGTAACTATAATAATAGTTATAAGTCTAAAGTTAAAGTAATAAAAAGGTAAAGTTAATAAGAGTATATTAAGTTAGTTAATAGTAGGTTATTAATAGTTATTTTAGTATATAAAGTATAAGACTTTGTAGTCTTGTAGTCTAATAATTTTTAGTAAAAATTATTATCTTATGGGTTATAGCTTCTTATAATACAACAAAGTTAACTTACACAAATCAAGCTTACGCACTTATGGTACCCTTTATAGGGGTACTATAAGTCTACTGTAATAGTATTCTAAGCTAGTTATCTATATAAGAGAAAGTATAGAACTGTCTTACTACTACTATAGGGTTTAGAATAGTTCTATCTCTTCTTAAAAAACCTTACTAATCTATAGTATCTTTTAGTAAGTGGTTACTATATTTAACTACTAATTAGTATTAGTAAGTAAGGTATTAGGTTTTGGGTAATAAATAAGGGGTCTTAAAAAGGGTTAATTATGTATGTTTAAGTATAACTATTAAGAGGGCTACTAGGTCAAGCTAGCAGTAAAAGGGGCTCCCGCGGGTAGGCCTGTAGATAAGCTTGGACTGGTCTTATGTAACTGGTAGGATTGGAGTTAGTAGGTAACTCCAATAGATCCTAACAATAGGCTGGTATTGTAATAAATACTATAAACCTTACTTTAAATAAAAAGTATAAGCTTAGTTAAAGTAATTTATAATCTCTTTTAAAAAACCTTATTAATCTATAGCTTTTTATAGTAGTAATAATTAAAAAGTTAACTACTAATTAGTATTAGTATTATAGGGGTTATAATATAATATACTATATATATTAATAGATAAATAATAAATCATAAAGTAAGAACTATAGTATATATTATATATAAAGAAAAGAGAGGCTATTATAAGCTACTTAGTTAAAGTAGGTAGGTTATAACTAGCTTACTTATAGTAGAGACTATAGTAAAAACTATAGGTAGGGTTATAGTAGAATTATAGTTCCTTTACTACTATATTATTAGAGTTAAGCTTAATAATACTAATTAGTCTTATAATAATAAGTATTATAATACTTATATATAATACTAATTTAGTTATATTAGTATTTAATATACTATAGGTAGTATAATAAAAGTAAATATCTTTAGTAATAAGTAATATAATATATATAAAGTTAAAGTCTTATAATAAAGAATATAATAATTATAATAACTAATAGAATTATAATAACTAAGATAATAATAATAATAATAATACTTAAACTAATTATAGTAGTTAGTTACTAAAGTATAAGCTAAAGAAAATGGTAATAGCTTTAATAAGAGAGAAAATTAATTAAGAGAAAGATATAAAGAGAGATATATAATAAGATCTAATAAGATATTATTAATATACTAACTAAGTAACTTATTATAATTATATCTATAGTAATAATAGTACTAATTAGTATTTTATTATAAATAAAACTTACTATAAGTTACTTATAAAGAATATAGAAATATAATAAGAGGTAATACTTTATTAAAAGGCTAGTATAAATTTAAAGAGCCTATTAATAAGCCTATTAATTATAGTTAGCTAGTAGTATATAAAAGAGGTTATACTAATAATAATAATAAAAGATAAAGTTACTAACTTACTCTTTATAATTATAGTTAAAAAAAGAAAATCTAGCTACTTTAGTAATATTATTAATTATAAATAGCTTTACTAGTAATATAGTAGTTAATTTGTTATTTAGTAGTTGTAAAAAAAGCCCTTACCTTTAGCTATTATATTAATAATTATATTAGAATTAGCTATATTCTCTATTATAGTATTATTAACTACTAATTAACTTATTATTACTATAAATATTATAGACTTCTTATATAATAAGAAGTATTAACTTAGTACCATTATTATTATTACTATGGTATAGTAAGTAGTTACTTATAATATAGTTATATAAGCTAAAAGATTTTATTAGTTAGTTTATTAAAGTTAAAGAATAATATTAGTAATATAAAGGTAGTACTAATAAGATGATTAAGTAACTTTAAAGCTTATTATTAAGTCTAGAAGTAATTTAGTATATACTAAAAGAGTAATATAAAAAGAAAGGTATACTTATTACTCTTATTAGCTAGATATAGAGGTTAATTAAGACTTTTATTTATATATAATAGCATTATAAGTATAAATATAACTCTATTATTTCTAATTAATAAAGTAAATTATTATATATTATATTAGATATTACTAGTAATAAAGTTAATAATTTATTACCTACTATTACTATTCTTACTAATAAAATAAGTAACCTTAAGAATAGAAAATATAATAAGTTAACTTCACTTTAGTTATTACTATTATAGTATTGATCTCTTTAGATATTGATCTCTTTATGTCTTTACTTTTATAGCTAACTACTATTTTTTCTCTACTTCTTTACCTAAATTAATAAGTCTCTTAATTTATATATAACTAATACCTTAAAGATAATAATAATAATACCTTTAATATTAATAGGTTATATAATAATAAAGTTAAAAATCTAATTAAAGTAATAGATAATAGGTTATTAATAAAGCTATATAGTACTAATAAGTAATAATATAATAAAGTTAGTAAAAAGTAAAGTAATAAGTAAAGTAATAAAGTAAAATAAGTAATTATTAAAAGAGAATTTCTTTTAACTATTAATAATATATATTTTTTTCTTTATTACTACTTTAATAATAATACTTTTATAACTATAAAAGTAACTTTAACTTTACTTCTATTAATAATAACTATGCTACTGTTAATTAATCTTTTATTATTAAATATATATTATATTCTATTAAAATTAATAAAAGAATAGTAAAAGTAGCTCTCTATTTATTTTATCTTATAGCTAATCTTTACTATATAGTTATAAAGTAGTTTCTTAAAGTCTTATATATCTTCTATATCTCTATTTTAGATAAAATACTACTTATAAAAAAGCTTCTTAAGGTTATTAAATACCTCTTTAATAGAATTAAAGTTAGGTAAGTATAGTAATAGATATAATAGGTATATACTAACTAATTTATATATCTCTTGCATATCTTATTAATAATAAAAACTAGTATTATTTCTTATAATAACTAACTTTATTATAAAAAAGATCTTATACTTAGGTAATACTCTCTCTTATATTTATACTATAAACCTATTACTATTAATTATACTTAGATATATTAATATATTAAAGATCTTATTTACTATACGAGCTAGTAAAACTTAATATTATTACTTATATTTAAGTTTATTTTTATAATAAAGTATTAAGCCTTATAATATTTAACCTATTCTTTAGGTATCTATTTATTTATTTATATCTAACTTATTAATAAAGATTAATTATTTTAAATAGTATTAATAAATAATATATACCTAGGTATACTATAAATCCTTATCTCTCTAAGTAATAATAATATAAATGGATTTTAATAACTACTTAATATCTTAAAATTAGTAACTAATTATTAACTTATAAATATTAATAATATATTATTTAAAAAAGAAATCTTATATTTCTTTAAAATTAAGATTATTATAATATATAAAAAGCTCTAATAATTTTTATAATTACTGTATTTTTAACTTTATATAACTTATTTTATTTAAAGTATATACTTTTACTTTTTTTATTACTTTATATTAATAATATTATTATTAAACTATATATAAATTATAGCTTATTCATTTAATAACTTTAATATCTATTTTATATTTTAAAGTTTTGAATATCTATACTATTTTTCTTTATTTATTCTTATTTAGCTTTAGTACTATTATATTTATTTAATTAAATATATAATCTCTTATTTTATTTAATTAAAGCTCTTATTTTATCTAATTAAGAATAATAATAATAATAAGAATATTATAAACTTTAGAGTTTAAGGAGACTTAGCTAGCTTAGTTTTATTCTTATTAAGCTATTTCTTAAAGTAAACCTTATAGTATTTCTCCAAAATATTAAAGTTTAAGATTTTATTAATTAGCTAATAAATCAATAGAAAAAAAGCCTTATGTAGGTCTTTAAAATAAGAATATTATAAACTTTAAAACTTACTTATTTTTATATATTATAATAATAAGTAATAAGGTTATATATTAATATAATTTATATAATCTTTTAATTAAGAAAATAAGAAAATTAAAAGGTATTAATTACTAATAAATTAATCAATAAAAAGCTTTATATAAATTTAAATAGCTTTACTTTTAGTATTAGTAGTATTAGTAGTAGGTAACTTTAAAAGAGAGACTACTTAATATTTAGATATATAGATTTCTAAATCTACTAGCTAAAAAGCGTAGTTTTTTATAGGGTTGTATTAGTGGGTTACTAACATACAGACAGAAAAATAGGTTTCTAACGCTGCCAACGCAACAGACTGTACCACCAACTCCTACACCCCCTTGTCGATGATTTGATTCCTACTGGCGCTTTTTACCGCAATAACCTGTCCGAGTACAATGTAGCCGCCATGATCCAAGGCATCTTCTATGCTAGGTTCTTCCCCAAGGAGGGTAAGTGACAATCAGCCCTTCTCGCCGCACTCACACCGAGGGCATCTCATCTCATCTCACCTCACTAACCGGCACGCTCAGGCCCACACATCGTGGCCCAGTCGCCACCGGGCTGCATCACGGCTGCTCCCGGCGTGGCGACGACGAAGCCACCTCTGATCGACTGGGACGTGATGCAAGAGTATATTGTGCCGCGCAAGGCCTTCTTCAACCGGTACATGACGGTGCAGGATCCGGAGGGCAAGTACGCCGTGCTGGGCTTCCCCGTGCTGATCCCGCACCAAAAATACCAGCGCAATGAGTTCATCTTCAACTTTGGGCTCGTGTTGGACGCCGACACGGACCTGGCGCAGTACGAGCCCGTTGTGAGGCGGCTGGCCGTCACCTTCAAAGAGATGGAGAAGCAGAACGAGTATCTCAGCCAGGAGGACGGCGGCGGGAACAGCGGAGGGGACAGGAGGCCGATTGAGAGCTTGCTGGAGATTGTGAAGGAGGATCTGAACAACTACGGCGAGTGCATGATCCCCGTCGGTAAGTCCACGTTGCCCTCTCTTCATTCTTCTGCCTTGGGCCATCTTCCCTGACCAGAATCGACAGACGAGGCGAACACGATCAACATGAAGCTCTTTCCGCACCACGCCAGCCCGCATCCGGTCCGGGGCTGGCACGTCCCCGTCGCCAAGATGAGGTTCTCCGAGATCGTCGACCAAACGTGGGACCTGACGATGCAAAAGGTCGTCGCGCACATTGACGGCGTCAACGACGTGCGCCGCATCGCCTGGCTCGCCGACGTCTCGCTTGACCTCGCCACCCTCGCCCTGCGCCACCTGCTCTACTACGACACCGTCCTGCTGTTGGACATGTTCTTCTTCGGCTCCTGCTACGCGCCCCGTCCGGGTATCCACGACTTCGTCGCCGACCGCGACGGCATCGTCGACGAGTGCGCGGCCTACGTGTGCATCCACGCCCGCCAGCGCGTGAGCAATTTCATGCTTATCAAGCTGATGACGAGTTTTTGCGTGGGCAAGAGCGTCATGGAGTGGCTGCGTGCGCACCAGGAGGCCGGGTTCGACGTGCTGCGCTACGTTGACGTGAGGAGGCTCGTGCAGTTCGGCGTCATCAAGGGGTGCCTGTACCGCGTCCACAAGTACGTCGTTTCAAAGCAGTACCTGGCGGCGCTGGCGACTGGCCAGGCGAGGCCCAGGGCCGGCGGCGATCCGCTGCAGCAGTACACGGATGGGTGCCACTCGTTTGACCAGATCATCACAGAGAAGAACCTTACGGACGGTGAGATTATGGACAAGCTCAAGAGCCTGCCGGTGCCGAGTGGGGACCTGACGGTGTTTTATCGCTGAGGAAGCCCGGGGCGGGGGTAAGTAATCACGGGTGGCAGATTTGTTGAAAGCAGAACCATCATGAGGAAGGTGTTTTTTTTTTTAAACACTGTTCGTAGGTTGGTATTAATATACAGATCGTGGTATACAGACATTTGTACATGGTATCGTGTGATACTTGAGCCCTCGACCAACGGATGTTCCGCCGCCTCACGTACTGCGACTTGAGACCCTTGTCACCTCCTGCCTCTCGCTCTTCGTTGGGAACTTAATGTCCGGGTTGTTGGCGACGGTGACCTCCTCCTCCTCGGCCAACTTCTCCTTGACCATCTCCTCAAGCTCGCGGCGCGACAGCTTACGGCCATCGGCGGTGGCCATATCCTTCAGCTTCTGCATCAGTACGCGCGTCTTGCCCGTGTAGGGCTCGCCAGGGTACGTCTTGCCGCTCTCCCGCCACTCCTGGTTGCTGACGACCTCGATGATGCGCACGTTGTGCTTGCCCTTGCGGATGATGAGCACACGCCCGTCGATGAGGAACTTGGGTACGTCTTGAGGAAACCAGAGCTTGACGGGCGTCCAGTCGAGGTTTCCCGGAACAAGGCCGCGCATATCATGACCCGGCGCTGCGGCGACGTAGGCGCCTTGGAGCTTGGCAAGGCGGTGGCCATCGCTGACGGAACTTGCCAGGCCTGCGGCGTAGAGGATGCGGGCGATACCCTGGTTGTAAATGAGGTCCTCAGGGAGCTGCATGTCCATCTTGGGGGCGTTGTTCAGTGTCGTGGGATGGCCCTCGACGGCTTTGTAGGGAGCCATAAAACCCTGTTCCGCCTCCGGGGCACCGGCGGCCTTGCTGTACATGAACTGGTGCTTCTGCTGCTCCCGGATGGCAACCTCGGAACCGTGGACCAGGGAGAGAACTTCGAAGGCGAGAGTATGCTGGGCAATTCTCTTAGGCGGGTCTTCGGCATGCTCAATCATCAACTTCTCAATGTTGATAGTGGGCATAAAAGTGAACAGTTTAAGGAGCCTCTCGACCTCATTGTCGGGCCGTCTGACGAAGTATCCGTACAGTTCAAAGGAGCTGGTCTTGAATTGATCGAGCCAGACAGCGTTGCCGGCACTCTTGCCGAACTTGGCGCCAGCGCTGTCCGTCAGCAGGGGCACAGTAAAGCCGATAGGGTCGTCCATCCAGGTAACGGGCCTTTTCAGACTGGGATTCTCCACAGAGGATCGGATCGTCTTGACGGCTTCGATGCCCGTCACGATGTTGCCAAACTGGTCGGAGCCTCCGATCTGCATATGAACGCCCAACTTGTCATACAGATGCCAGAAGTCCCATCCCTGCATCAAAGGGTAAATGAACTCCGCGAGGGACATGCCATCGCCTTTTTCTAACTTGTTCCTAACGCTGTCCGTATGGTCAGCAACGTAGTCGAAAGACAAGGGGTGTCGGAGCAAAACTCACGTATCGCGGCTGAGCATGGGTCCTATCCGCATGTATCGGCCCAACCGCTTCATGACATCGTACATCGGCAAACTCTGCCACCACATGTTGTTGTTGACGAGATGCCTCTTGGCCGCCCAGTCTGGCCCCATGTTATACTTGCGCCCGAGCTCCTCGACGTTGGACCAAATCTTCTTCAACTGGTAATGGATCTTCGTAATGTTCATCGACACCTCGCTGTTCGCCATGACCTCACGGGTCTTCAGACGGTCCGTCGGATCGCCTATCCTTCCCGTTGCGCCGCCGACCAACGATACGGCAGGGTAGCCATGGAGGTACATCCAGAAAAGGGGCATGAAAGGTAGGAGATGGCCGATGTGGAGGGATTCTGCCGTGGGATCGACTCCAACGTACGCGCCTATTCGTTTTGTTCGCATGACTTCTTTAACTCGCGGTGTGCGTCTGGAACGGTCGGGTCAGCAACTCCCCGTCGGGGCGCGGCGGCGACGGCGCTGCAAAGGCTTACCCTGCGAGGTCCTTGACGTAACCTCGTTCCTCCAAGATGTCCCAGAGATGTGGAAGTTCTCCATTCTCAATAGCCTCGGCACGCTGCTTCCATTCTTTCTCTGCCAGCCAGAGCTTCTCCTTGTAACTTTGCGATACCCATCTCGGGCTCTGCTGAAATCGAACCACTGAAATCCCGGCGCATCGTCTGCAGATGTTTCGCCGCAGCTCGGGCAGGCGAGACACCAATGTCGACGACATGGCGGATTATTCGTATGCCTTTAATGAAGAACCTTTGATCGTATTAACAAATTGACACATAGAAAAGGAATGACGAGAAAAAGAAGAGCTTCAACAGCTGGTTAGTCAGGTATTCAGATCAAACCTGCACTTGGCACAGAATGACTGACACAACGCCCCCAAGGCAACTTGACCCTCCCAAGCTCCAAAAATTTCCTTTATCGCGATTGCGATAAGCCTTCGGGCGCATCTACGTTATGCCGATAACCGGGTACCGCCTGGTCATGGAATCACGTGGGGTTGTCGGAAAGCAGCCAGCCAATCACATCGTTTCCAATGTCAGACGGCCGTGCCAGTTCCAAGTACCTCGCGAACCAACCTACCTTTAGTGGAATACCCTCGGCTAAGTGGACATCATAGATATCGGCATTTGGGATATCTTTCTTCAGCCCAAACCTCAAAAAACGACTCTGAACCCCCTCCTTGCGACTTGCCCCTCCAATTGAACCTGTCTCGTGAGCCCCAACGACCACGATCATCACCATGGCTTCGATTATGCGACCCTCCCTTCTCCGGCAAACCGCCGCCGCGGCTCGAATGGCCCAGGCCACCCCAATTTGCTCCGCCTTCATTAAGAACTCGACAAGAGCTACGGCATTCCACACCACAGCCAAGAGGCAACTGCTGCCCGTTGGACCCCGTACGTCTGTCTCTATTGTATATATGCAAATTTTGAACCAGTATTGCTAACTGAGTGTTCGCAGAGGTCATTGATGGCGGAGGTACGAAAACACCACGACTTAACTATATGAAAGGAATCTAACCCGTGATATCTAGTTAACAAGCCCGCTCCTGTCCCTCCCCCAAGCCCCGCTCACGGATCTTATCACTGGACATTCGACCGCCTCCTTGCTGCTGGCCTGGTTCCTATTACTATTGCCCCCTTCGCTGCCGGCTCCCTCAACCCGACGACTGATGCCATCCTCTGCGCTATGATCCTTATCCACTCTCATACCGGCTTCCAGAATATTATTATCGACTACGTCCCTACTAAGCACTACCCTAAGTCGCGTAAGGCTACTATGTGGGGCCTGAACCTGGCTACTGCTCTTGTTGGCCTTGGCCTGTATGAGTTTGAGACCAGCGATGTTGGTGTCACTGAGGCTGTTGCGCGTCTCTGGAGGGCGTGAGCAGTTGGGGGTTTTATCGTCATCAGAGGGCGCTGCCCGCTCAGCACCCGGTCCAAGATCGTAACCCACCACCTATGTTGAGTGGTTGAAAGGGCCCAGTGGGAGGTGTGCTATGCTGGGTATCAGAGTTAATGAGCTGGTGTCAGCGTATTGTATGTGTGATTCAGGGGCGCCACGGTTTAGAATTGGAACGGCCAGTGTACAATCACCAGACTAGGCAAAATTGGATTCTTTATCAATGAACTCGGCTTGGCACATCACCGTGGTTTTCCTAGACGTTATCTGGATTGAATGGTATTAGTTGCTCTGATCTCAAAAGAAGTTCCCAATCCAACAGGTACTGTCTTACTGCTCAATCCCGTGAGGCGGTTTAACTCGGGCGCTTTTGACAGCCCAGTGAGGCAATGGTTTCTTGTTGTGAGGGGTTATACACTCGGATCATCTACCGTCATCTTGTTGTCATACTCAAGTGAGCCATTCCAGATAGCGAGAGTTCGACAGTTACAGTCTAGTTTGATCCAAGTAGATATCTATTGAGGAAATTCGGGTTTCTTGGACATAGGCGGGCAACACACTACGAGCTTCGTAGCATGATATGAAAGTGGAAAACGACAATCGCACTTGGGCAAGAGACGGCATACATCTAGGACTCCCAGTGCTGCAGTCAATCATCGCGGCCATTCCTACCCATCTCAGTTCGACAAGGAGAAGCTAGTGATGTCAGAGCCGCCTATACGGTCCATCTCGGGGGTCGGCGGTGGCAGGTTCTCGACTTTGACGCATAAGAATGCAGACTTATACATGTTGACTCTGTCAATACAGGCTCCGTCGGTACGAGCGCCGACTCTCTTGGGGGAGAAGCCATGGGCCTCGAAGACCTTCATGTACCACGGGCTCAGCGCCGACGAGCGGAGAAGCACTCGGCCACCCATCTTGAGGGCGCGGTTGAGCTTCGTAATCTGTGCGGCGGCGGCCGGGGCACCCGGGTCGAACCAGTCCATGCTATCCATGACAACAGCAACGGTCAGGGTGCCGGGTGTGATACGGTTGATGATCTCGTCGATCTCGTCCGTGTGGATGCGCAGGCCGTCAAAGGCGTTGGGGCGGGAGAGCTTGGAGTGGGCCTTCTCGGAGAGGTAGTCGGGATGGCAACGTTTGGTAAAGTCGCCAGTCATGCAAACATGGTAGTATGGGTTGTTGGCGGCGACGTGAGTCTGCTCGGCGACAGGGTCGAGAGTGTCTACCATGTAACGCCAGATGGCGTGAGAGCGGACCTTCCGATCTGTCGGTCCCGGCCCCTTGAAGGCCTCGCTCTCTGCGTGATCGCTCTCGATCATGGCAAGCTGGTTTCTGGGGACACCGAGAGCGGTCCAGAGGAAGCTTTCCTGGCTGACGACGAGCTTGCAAATGAGCTGCGAGAGAAGGGCGGGACGGATTTTGACGCGCCAGACCTCGCGCTGCTCATTGAGTGTCTTTGCGGAAAGGAATTCCTTGACGGCAGCGCGGCAACCAAAGATGCGCGAAATCCAGCGGAAGACGCGGATGGCGTGACGTGAGCCACCCGTATCGTAGAGTCCATGGCTCTTGGAATTGGCGAAGACATGAACGTTCTGGAGCCAGTACTGGAACGCACGGCTGGACAGGTGGGGAGATAGTTTTGTGAGGAGCAGCGAACGGAACTCAGAGTGCTTGCCCTCGCCGAACAGCTTCCAGAAGTCCTCGTAGGGCAGGGCGGTGTAGGATGCAACTTTCAGCTCAAGGAGGTGGTTCTGCGTAGGGTTCAGGTCGACCGCGTGGATCCTGGCCGGGCTTTGCATGGCATAAGAGAGAATGTTATCACCGGCGCTGGTGATGGCCAGAACCACGTCGTCCGAGCCGAGCCTGAGGAGGCGCTCATCTACCTGCGAGTCTTCCCACGTGAAGGCGTAGATGTACTCGTCGTTGAACTGGGTGTGCTTCTGGAGTTGATCGTCGTAGTAGATGCGCCAGTGGTGATTCTGGTAGAAGAACGAAGGCAGTGGCAGGTTCGCGGACAGATTCTGGATCGCTGCCATGAAGGCCTTGGACCGGATCTCGGGCGCCGATCTTTCGACTGCACGGGTAAGGGCATCACCCTGGTTGGCAGGAAATAGGTAAGGAGACTCCGTGGCAAGAGCATCGATCCTCTCAATGATCTCGTGAGGCAGACTCGTAGAGGAGAAGGGCTTCTTGTGACAACCGACCCACACGTAGTATGGAATCCGACCAAGAGTATAGTTGCGGGCGTTGACGTTGAGGACCGTACCAAATTTGTACTCGAGGTAGTCGCGACGACTGGGCTCCAGACCCACGCGGTCTAAATCGAACCATGCGCGCCAAAAAGTCCTCAGAAACCAGTTGACATGGCGTCCGACAAGCCCGCCAGTGAAGTTTCGGAAAGCGAAGTCGGTCTTTGATTGGACGTAGAAGTCAACCACACCTATCACGCCGTCAGGGGACAAGAGTGAAATGAGCGACTCAACGACAGAGTAGTAGTCGGGCTGACAGGGCTCTGGTTAGCGAAAGTCATGCCGAGGTGGCATCTGGCACTTACGATCATAGACAAGCTATATGACATGGTGATGAGGTCAGCACCACCGTGCTCAGCGCGCTTCTTGGAGAAGTAGCTCAGAACAGGCGAGCGCGGAGGAATACCATTGTTCGGAAGATCATTTTCATAATCCTCAAGGCGGAACTTCCTCGCGTCCTCGCAGACAACTTTGACGTTATTCCAGCCAAGGCGTTCAAAGCGCTGTCGGGCAACTTCACAGAGGGATGGGGAGAAGTCGACAAGGTATACGCTGGAGAAGAAGTTGGGAACGTTGACGAAGCTGGACATGGCCTCAATGTTCCAACCTGTTCCCCCACCAACCTTTTTTCTGTTAGCTGTGGTTGGAGGGTATAAGGGCCAGAAGGCCAACTCACATCAACCCATATCCGCTTGGCCTTGCCGCCCCGATAAGGGCGGCTTTTGGCCTTCAGTTGTGCTGCGACAAGCGCGAGCATGTCTTCTCTGCCTTGCAGGAGGACCTTCCTGGTTGTGTCATAAGCGCCGGCTTGCTTCTTGTAAAAGCTCTCGAGGGCATCTTGCTGATTGCTCTTTTTGTCGCCACTGTGCGGCTTGATGAAACAGGAGTAGAAGAAGAGCAGGAAAGACTTCAGGAGGCTCGGGGCTTCGCCGTCGTTCCTTTCCGCATCATCCTTGGAAAGAAGCCTGGAAAAGAGCAGGCCGCTAAGGGCTACTGCACTCAGTCCAGCGAGGGTAGTTTTGAGGTTGAGGTTGAGGTTGAGGTCGAGGGGCAAACTGTTACCACCAAGAGAAGCCATGGTATTCTCTCATTGCTCTGGGCGTTGAAAAGGTGTGTCGAAGCGGTTCCGCAGACTCCTTATTATTTTCAGGTTGAAGTGAAAACAAAGGGGTTAGTACGAGGACGCAGAAGGAGAAGACCAGAGGGAACTGAGCGACAAGTTGAGCAACATTGCCAGTGATATATAGACACTCCAACCACAACGACTGCGTTGTCTTCCCGGGGGTCACTCGACCCGAACGAAATATTGTAGCATCTACATGACGCAGATGGTGGGGGCCCGCGTAGCAATAATGTATCAAATACCCGGACGGATTCTGTAGATAGTAGGGTATGGTAGGTATTTCGTCATCGTATGGTAGCCGCAATGGTTAAGGAGAGACTGGGAGTTGAGGAGACGATGACCCTCTGGGCGAACGAGGACCCTGAAGAAAACACCCCCACTATCACCCTGCGAGAGTAGCTCAATCGAGCCAACCCCGCCAGCTCGTTACCGGGCTTTAGCGCGGGAGCGTGGGTGAGGTACATAAGCACAGGTTGCCCATGCCAGGCCCCAGTGGGCCAACTCGTGTCGACCAATGACCAGAGCACATGGGCGAACCATCTGGTTGTCAACCGCCTGCGCTGGTCGATGGGGGGAGTGTTTGAGCCAGAGTGCCTTGCGCCAATACTTTGTGAGTCTAAAGGCACGGGAAGTCGCAAGACACACCAACTTCCTTCGTCCGAGTTCGTGGGGTATTGGGCCTTGCTTGTGAGGGCCGTGGATTACATTTTGATTTGATCTGATCCGAAGTAACCCCCAATATTGAAGCTTCAGCGTAAGTATCAAAGGATATACCATGTTGACGTTGTCTCGCTGTAACTCACGTTAACTGCACAAAGGGTAGAACATCCCGCATCGCCGACAGATCTCGGAACATTAGCATCAGGTACCCCGGGTGGAAATATTCATACTTTAGAGTGGCTCTGGAAACAATAGGCACTCAGGTGTGACCGCTCGCTTCCGGGAACTGGCACCGTGGCCTCCCGACGGACCAGTGGTGGCTCGTTCGTTTGGGCTAGGCCATTGCTTGTTGCTATACACCGCACGTAGAGTTACATATCGGTAACTGCAGAGTGGGAGCCGCCAGGGGTCCGGTCAATGAGGCATGATGCCAATGAGAGACGGGGCTCGAGGCACATGGCCCCCATTGACAGCACCTCGAAGACATGAGAGGATTTCCCGTCTTTCTAGTGAGAGCGATCTCCCCTGGATCCCTTTGAGGGTGGTCTGGTCACCTTGAGGGGGCCAATTCCGGGGCTCGCATAGTGGAGTAGCGGCGAGGCATGGTCGAAGACCACACACTTCTAACTATACCATTGAGTGATGATATTTCGTCGCGCTATTACTTTAGAGAATTTTGAGGTATTGATCTCGGTTGCCCATCTGACGCCCAGTGGTTCAGGAACTGGGGAGTATCCCAGCACAGCTGTAAAGGATATTGAGGACTGGTGAATATATGCAACGCAAACTCTGCAATTGGGCCGGGGTTTCTCAGATGTGTTGGTAAAGGGAAAGAGACCGTTGGTGAGACAGACAGATTGTCGGTTAATGTACAATATGACATTGGCGCGGGAGTAAAATGAGACTAGTTTCTTCGAGTTCTGACATTCGACACCAATTGAACCAGGCGGCTGTGGCGGGTTTCATAGAGTATATAGGGCGATCAGAATGCTGATAGACACATTGAATAGATATACAGAGTCTAGCAGCTACTGCCCGTCATATGAACAACTGCTGACTGCCAGAAGACAGATGAGTTTGTTCCAATATTGTACACCCACCGTGCACTCCATTGCTCGTGTTTCTTTGCTTGCTTCTGAGCCCGACTTGGTTCCTCTGAGCACCTCTTCAAGCTCTGGGACCATACAATAATGTCTATGTACATTGTGCGCACTTGGCTGTCATAACGTAGCTCAACCTCGGAAGTCGACAACCGCAGAGTACCTTATACTTAAGGTAAGCTGACGATATCGTTGGTCTATGCTCTTGATTCCAACATGATGGTTGCTGCCAGTTGTCCAACAGTGACAAAGGATTAGAATTTAAACTGTAACTATCAACCGCCGTGCGGACCAATGTGTTCCGATGCTACATATCATCAGACTGTTGCATCATTGAGAACTGCATTGACTCTACCGGAGTCTACCGGAGTCTGATAGGTGTCAACGTTGTGCATTTACATCATACCACTGCCTCGACAACGAAAGGGAACTCGGCATTCGCCGCAGCTCGGGGCGACAGAAGACGGCCACTCGTGCCAAACAAGGGTCTTTGCCGGGGCTCGCGGTTCAATGGCCATGCCTGGCCCCGTTATGACTGCCATAATACCGTAGACCTATTGGAGAAATTACCAGACCAAGGTCATATTCCAAAGCCGTTGCCAGCATCCTGCTGTCATTGATGGCTCGAACCAGTCGTATACTAGACTCCGATGCTAAAGCCAAGCGTACTTGGTTGCAAGGGTAAGTTTAATACTCTATGTTATGTAATATCGCCACACAGTACAGCTGGTCGGCCAGCTAGATGGGCTGGCTAGACTGGTAAACAGCACTGTAAGTCTCGCTATCAGAATAAGCTGGGGCGTGAGTGTGTGGGTATGGTACAAGACAAGGGGTATTATAGTTACGTATGTAACCAAGTACATGAGATGCTCGAGAAGTTTTCTCCTGCTTAGCTAATTCAAATGGAGACTGAATGATAGGAAATCGCTGTGATCTTCAAAGTGATAAATGAATTCCTGGGCCCAGTCCGTCGATTCGGCCGCAGACGGTCATGACACTGTGCTCATCGTTAATGCAGTAATGGCAAACTAGGCTCGTTCGCCTCTGCTCGCTGCTCGCTGCTCCCTGAGGCATCCGGAACCCACTGACTGAGCTGTCCCTGAGGTACCTAACTCCACCAGCTTACCTACCAGTACCTACCTACGGAAGGCAGGTACTTTACATGTACATCCCCCAGACTTACACTGGTGACCCGCAACGCAAACACACCTACTAGGTAGGTAAGAAGGCGCTTCGACCCATACTTTCGCGATCAGCGACCAATCCAGTAAGCTGATTAGGCGTGTAGGGCGGCGCGATCTTGACTGCCAGTCGACACTCGACATCAGATGTCCAACCACCAACCTGACATAACCCGATCCATCGCAGCCCCCCTAACAACAACGACACGCATGCTTCATCCCCATCAACACACCGGCCGCAACTGAAAACACTCATCACAGGCAGCTCGCGATGCCGCCCGCCCCGAGCCAGAAGGGTACTGGCAAGAAGGCCGGGCCCGGTGCTATGCGACAGCGGAGCCGTAACACAACCCCCAGCTCCGTCGTCCCGGCCAGCTTACCGCCCATCGAGGCTGTCGATACCGAGTATCTCGAGCTGCGCGTCGAGCAGTTCCGCAATCTCAACTATGATGACCTAGTCGACCAGGGCGCGTCCAATGCCGTCATGCCCGATTCTAAGAGCCTTGATGGCATGATCGCACGCCTCCAGCGTCTACAGGAAACCATCGACAGACGCAGCAATTTCTGCGATAGGGGCATGCGGATACTAGCCAGTACGCGCAAGCAATACGTCAACGATGTCGAAGAAGGCACCGAAGCCACTGGAAAGGTTGAGGGGGATAGCAAGAAGACCAGCAAGACAAACAAGAAAAAGAGAAAGGCAGCTGATACCCTAGCACCCCCCCAGGAAGGGGGAATCGGTAGGTCACCCACTAACCTTTTGATCCAGCCTTGCGCGGCTCAGTGTCCCTTTCACTTTTTTCTTCTCGTTCTGGTTTGTTCGTGGGGCATGGAAAGCTCATAGGGAGCTCGCCTCGTCACCGCGAGCGATCCCGCGTATTCACCTTGTCGCAAGTACTGACCTTGCCCGCTACCGCAGAACGATCATCCCCGCTTAGGGAATCCACTAAACCACGAAAGCTTTCGCGCGACTCGGCCAGTTCTTCCCTGTCACCTGTCGCACCTGCAACACCATCCGCAATGGAAGTCGACGAGAAGACCAAAAAAGAAGGCAATGAAGAAGAGGAAGATGAGAGTTCAGAAGACGAGGGCGCACCGCCCAAAAAAGCCCAACCTGCTGCGCATACCTTTGGCGACGACCCATCCACTTTCCCCGACCCGACCGTCTACGAAATTCGCCCAACACACCCAGGCATGCCCGACGAAGAGTTGAAGGAGATTTACTCCGTTGCCGTCTTCCCCAGGACCGACCTGGCCGACCTCATTGCTGGCGACCCTCCCGACAAGGACTTTAGTAGTGCCAAGCCCACGAACCAGATCAGCTTTTCGACCTTCTCGACGTACATGGAACCGTACTTTCGCCCGTTTGCTGAAGAAGACCTGGGGTTTCTTCGAGAGCGCGGCGATCGCGTTACCCCTTTTCACATGCCCAAGCGGGGCAAGAAGCATTACACCGAGATCTGGGCAGAGGAGGATGGTGCCATGGCTCTCGACAAACCCCAAAACGCCCGCGAACAATTGGCACCCAACCAACCCCGTGGTGCGATTGACAACATGGATGACGAGGTCGCTGAGACAGACAAGTTGTCAGTCGGGCCGTTGTTGTCGCGCTTGATGCAAGCCATGCGACCAGAGAACCGGCCACAAGCGGACGAGGAAAAGGGCTCCAACGGCGTCGCCAACGGAGACACTGCTATGAATGGCGGTAGTGTGAATGGGGAGTTTGGGGATGCGCAGCAGAGCTTCAGCGATGACAAGGGGCCGCCAGTCCCTCCTGCATCATTCATGCCCGAGTCAAACTCGGAGGCCTGGAAGAAGGCCTCGCATCCCAAGCTGGAGTATACACAGGTCGACGAGCGAATCAAGCAGGAATTGAGACACATCGGCTTCCTTCCTCAGGAGGGCAACTTCGAGAGTGAGTACGACGGCGCATTCGACGATGAAGTGGCGGCCAGGCTGCGTCTGCTGCAGGGCCGTTTGCGTGAGCAGATGCTCATCAACGGCGCACGTAAGTCTCGACTTACGGAGCTCGTCAAGGAGCGCATGGCGCATCAAGAGTACCAGACGATTCTCGAGGATCTCGACACACAAGTGCAGGCTGCGTACCTCAAGCGGACGCGCACGATGGGCAAGAGCAAGAAGAACAAGCGTCCTGGCGGAGCTGGAGGAGGCAGCCACGCCGTCGGCGGCGCGGCTGGCATGGCCAGACCGGGCATTGGTGACATGACCAAGACCCTTATGGAGCGCCGCAAGCGCTGGATCGACACGATAGGATCTGTGTTCGACGACGAAAGCCTGGGCAAGGTCCCCCGTGGTTCGGATCCCGATTCTTCCATCTTCAAGGCAAACAGCATGTCCGACCTGATGAAGAGGGAAAAGTCGCAATGGGACGAGGAAGTGGAGGAGGAGTGATCTGCAGGCGGTGTTAGGAAAACGAGCGATTGTGATAATACATTACGACTGGAACTGGCACGTGTTTTGGCTTTGGCTTTGCTTTCAGGGGTTTGGAAGGAGAGCTTTCGGGCGGTAGTCGTTTCAGGGCCCGGCTCGGCGGACGGCGTTGGGGGCATTTTATACAAAGGCTTGGTTGTCAATAGGCTGAATCGTAACTTGATAGATGGCCAAGCCATGGCTGGATTGTATCAATGAAGAGCCGAGACAGCGAATTCTTGTCGGCATCACTCTTCTCCGAGGTATGCAGTGCCTTTTCGTGCCTCACTTTTCTTTGCAAAGGCCTTTGGCAACTGTGAGAACCCGAGCTAGCTGACACCCCCAAATACAGCTGCGGTTCAGTCTCATAACAATCCCCCCTTCACCCCCATGGCAGATTTGGCAAGTATCTGGCCACTCCTGTATCAAACTTACCTAGGTGCTTCGGCAGTTGCCGAAGCTTCCCTGTTTTCACTATACTACCCCTAGCGACGGTCCCTACCGCCTGACAATCACTGGCGTATCCCCGACCATCTCATCTTCAAAACCACATCTCTAGCATGGACCCTCGATGAGAAGTAATTACATCTGTAGAAGCTTTCGAGAGGGTGTTGAGATGGGCCGGTGTCGTCATTGTATGGGGGACCCGGGACACCGAGCGGCCGGTCCGCACGTACCGTCGGCGAGCAGGGAGCCACTGTGCCACTCTAGGTAGAGGGCGGTGTGTCTGGTCTTCTGATGCTCCGGGCTGCTGTTGGTTCAATCTATGTTTGTATGCGCGTCGCCGAAATGTGTAACAGATGCGGTATCTCAAGTTGAACCACGCAGGGCCGTCTTCAAAGCGTCTTCAAGAAACACGGCAATACGCCCTGGCCTACAGTCATTTCGGCGCAGCTTGCCCACATCCGGGACTTCTTCTCGTTCTGTGTTGTGAGAACACGAGTATAGTATGAAGCTTGTCGAGTAGCAGGTGGTTGTGAAAGTCGGTAGTTCCTTCGGCTTCGTGACATCCGGCATGTATTGCTTGATTACGCATCGACTTTGTACGTGCAGCCATCACTCAAGTCATACATCGACCGAAGTTATTCCCAGCACATCAACCAAACCTGCCTCTGTATTCTGGCATGGATGCTCAAGTGACGTGCCGTTCAGTAAGTATAGTGGATCGGTATACGTTTATGCTACGTGGCTACCTACCTAGGTACCTAGCATGCATCCGTGTTCCTGGGGAATAGCACGGAGAAGCAGCGGGCTTAATTAGTGGGAACGGCACGGTGTTCTCCAGCTTATCGCCTAAAATTGGACGTAATTGTATCGGTGGTCTGACTGTCGCGCACTCAGAACCTTCCCTGTGCTGTGGGGGGCCGTACAAGGCCAATCAGGCCTTGACCATTCCGAGGAAGGGTTATCATCATCCCGCCTTTTGTTTTTTTTGGGTGGCCGCCGGTCCAGGCCGCGGGCGGGCTCAGCTGCCGCTCACTATCAGGACTTACTTAGTTTAGTGTCTCTGTTCCTGTCCCGGTGCAGGAAAGACCTCCTTTAACCCTCTAATCTCTAATTTCTCTTCTTACCAACATACCTGCGACACTCATCAAAAGGGTTCTGGCTTGAGACTGTACACAATTTCCTGCCAGGATGCATCTCGTGCCGAAAGAGGTCTGTACCCAAGTCAAGTGCTCCTACACACCCTTGTCGCCTTGGCCGCCCTGGTGAACTCCAACGACAGTGTTAACACAGGACATCGTGATTACAGCTAGATAAGCTCGTCATCTCTCAATTGGGCTCCATAGCGCAGCGGCGTCTCGCCCGGGGCGTCAAGCTGAACCACTCCGAAGCAACAGTACGAAATCCTCCGCCCACGGCTTCGGCGCTGCTGTTCAGGGCTGCGTGCACTAACACTCACAGGCATTGATCGCGAGCAACCTGCAAGAGCTCATCCGCGATGGCAACCACACCGTTGCGGACCTCATGAGCCTGGGGGCCACCATGCTGGGTCGACGGCATGTAATCCCCTCCGTCTGCAGTACCCTTCATGAGATCCAGGTTGAGGGCACATTTCCCTCGGGGACCTACCTCGTGACAGTCCACAACCCCATTGCCACGGACGACGGGAACCTCGCCCGCGCCCTGTACGGCAGCTTCCTCCCCGTGCCAAGTAACGACCTCTTCGCCATGCCTGAGGTCGCTGCCTACGAGCCCAAGCGGGCCCCTGGCGCCGTCGTCACCGCCATCCACAAAGTGAAGCTCAACGGAACGCGGAAGCGCATCCGCCTCAGGGTGAAGAGCAAGGGCGACCGCCCCGTCCAGGTCGGCTCGCACTACCACTTCATCGAGACAAACCCCCAGCTCGAGTTCGACCGCGAAAAGTCGTACGGCTACCGCCTCGACATCCCTGCCGGCACGTCGGTGCGCTTCGAGCCCGGCGACGTTAAGACGGTGACCCTCGTCGAGATTGGCGGCAACAAGGTCATTCGCGGCGGCAACCGGCTCGCCTCGGGTGGCGTCGAGCTGTGGCGCGCGACCGAGATCGTCGAGAAGCTTCAGCAGGCCGGCTTTGCGCACGCGCCGGAGCCCGAGGCCATCATGGACTTCGCCGAAGCATATCACATGGAGCGCGCGGCGTACGCAACCATGTTCGGCCCTACCGTCGACGACCTCGTCCGGCTGGGAAGCACCGACCTGTGGATCAAGGTTGAGAAGGACTTCACCGTGTACGGCGACGAGTGCAAGTTCGGCGGCGGAAAGACGTTGAGAGAGGGCATGGGCCAGGCAACAGGGCGGCCGGACGCAGAGTCGTTGGACATGGTCGTCACCAACGCGCTTGTCGTGGACTGGACGGGGATCTACAAGGCCGACATTGGTGTCAAGAACGGTATGATTGTGGGCATCGGAAAGGCGGGCAATCCCGATGTTATGGACGGCGTGACGCCCAATATGATTGTCGGCAGCTGTACGGACGTCGTGGCTGGCGAGGGCAAGATCATCACAGCAGGCGGCGTCGACACCCACATCCACTTCATCTGTCCTCAACAGGCGAACGAGGCCGTCGCGTCGGGCATCACCACGATGCTGGGCGGTGGTACTGGTCCCAGGTGAGATCATTCCTCCTCTACTCTGTGAGCATTTTCATACACTGGCTGTGGACTGACACGCTCCAACGCCTTAGCGCCGGCACATCCGCAACAACCTGCACCCCCGGCAAGAACTACATGCGCGAGATGCTTCAGGCCTGCGACTCACTGCCCCTGAATATCGGCATCACCGGCAAGGGCAACGACTCCGCGCCCGAGGCACTGCGCGAGCAGGTTCTCGCCGGCGCCTGCGGACTCAAGCTTCACGAGGACTGGGGCACGACGCCCGCAGCCATCGACTCGTGCCTCAGCGTGTGCGACGAGCTGGACGTGCAGTGCCTCATCCACACTGACACGCTCAACGAGTCCGGCTTCGTTGAGTCCACCATCAGCGCTTTCGCCGGCCGCACCATCCATACCTACCACACCGAAGGCGCCGGGGGCGGCCACGCACCTGACATCATCTCCGTCGTCGAGCACCCCAACGTGCTTCCCTCTTCCACAAACCCCACGCGTCCCTACACGCGCAACACGCTGGACGAGCACCTCGACATGCTCATGGTATGCCACCATCTGTCCAAGAACATCCCCGAGGACGTGGCGTTCGCCGAGTCGCGCATCCGAGCTGAGACCATCGCCGCCGAGGACGTGCTCCACGACTTGGGCGCCATCAGCATGATGTCGTCCGACTCGCAGGCCATGGGCCGCTGCGGCGAGGTCATCCTCCGCACGTGGAACACGGCGCACAAGAACAAGGTACAGCGCGGGTTCCTGCCCGAGGACGAAGGGACGGGCGCCGACAACTTGCGCGTCAAGCGATACGTGTCCAAGTACACTATCAACCCCGCCATCGCGCAGGGCTTCTCGCATCTTGTGGGAAGCATCGAGGTTGGGAAGCTCGCGGACCTGGTCGTCTGGGACCCTGCTTGGTTCGGCACGAAGCCGACCTTGGTCATCAAGAGCGGCCTCATCGTGTCAGCACAGATGGTTAGTCCCTCTCTGACTCCTTCCCCTCTTCCCTAACTCTCTCCGAGTCCTGCCGACCGCAATGCTGACAAAACCGCGCCCAGGGTGACCCCAACGCGTCGATCCCCACAGTGCAGCCCATCATCGCGCGGCCCATGTTCGCGCCACTCGTCCCCGCATCGTCGGTGCTGTTCGTCTCGGAGGGCTCCATCAGCTCGGGCGCCATCGCGTCCTACGGCCTCCGGAAACGCGTCGAGGCCGTCAAGGGGTGCCGCGCCGTCGGCAAGAAGGACATGCGCTTCAACGACAACATGCCCAAGATGCGGGTCGATCCGGAGAGCTACGTGGTCGAGGCCGACGGCGTCGTGTGCGAGGCGGCGCCGGCCGAGACGCTGCCGTTAACGCAGGCGTTTTACGTGTATTAAGCGGGTATTATGAGAGTGAGTGAGACGGATTCTCCAAAAGCGGTTGGAACGCATCGGTAGAATGAGGAGGAGGACGAGAGACAATTTTGATCGATGCGAAAAGAAGTAGAGCTGATGTTGGGGGTTTGTGTGCTTGACGAATGGGGCATGCGCAGCGAGGGACATGATAGAATCCAGCGAACCTTCAACTGTGGGGGGGGGGGGGTATTGATGACACACGAGAAGCTATGATTCACCCGAAAATCAACCCAGCGAATATTTCATTACCAAATCGCAACAAGAAACAAAGCTTGGCCGCAGTGCCAACCAAGCTCTCAGTGGTCTGCCTGCTGGTGAACCCCCCCATTCGTTACGGAGATGGCAAAATAAAAATAAAAATGAGTCTTATTGTGGCCTTCTAGATTTGTCCGACAGAACATCTGTGGTTTTGGGCAAGAACCCCGGGTTATGAGAACAAGCCTAGTTGCTCATCTTGCCTGCGGTCAACCTGGCGTGAAATATCACACACCACCTACTCATACTCATACACATCAAAAACGAAGCACTCGAGTATTGATCAAGATCTTTGGATTCATGTCCATCATTATACATACAGGAAAGAAACAGCAAATAAGCCAACCCAACCCGAAGCCATGGATCCATACCGCCCGCCTCCAGCAGGGCGTTTTGTGTTCCCTTCGCACATGTCCGTTGAGCCCCTCCATAAACCACGCCTTATCAAATCATACACACCGCACGTAAGCGACCGGGAAGGACCGAAATATGGTCCTCTTCCCTTGTTTCCCTAGTCCAGTGTCTCCTTGGTACACCTGCGCCAATACTCAGGCCAGCCAGGGGGGCCGACAACTAGCCGCGTAATGAGGTATCATCTTTGCAAAACAAAACCCAGAAAGAAGGTGAGAGTGAGAAGTGAAGCGATCAAGCCTTGGCCTTCTTGGCTCTGCTCTTCTTCGCGGGCTCGGCCGGTTCGACGGCGTCGGCAACCTTTGTTGATGTGCGGCGGCGCTTCTTGTCAGGGCTGGCGGGAGTGCCTGTGGCCTTGGTCTCGGCCTCGGCAGCGGGGGTGGCAGTCTTGCGCTTGCGGGTGGATGCGGGCTTCTTGGGGGTCTTCACGGGGGCGGGGACCTCCTCGTCATCCTCCTCCTCGCCGGGGGCGTCGACGGTGTTGGCCTGGTTCAACTGCTCGGCGATGGCATCCTCAACATCCGGGGCAACATCGACAGGGTTTATCTGGATGTTGTGCTCCTCAGCGTACTTGAGGGCGGCGTCATCATCCATAAGCCTGGCGTCAGGGTTGCCACCCTGCTTGTAGGCGTGGACACGAGCCTGGTAGAGGCGAAGGTTGTACTGGTACGCGTTGTTCCAGCCAGCCTTCTCAGCGGGATTCATGGCCTTCCAGCGACGCTGACCCTCCTCCTGAACAGCGCCCTTGGGGGCGGCATCGCCGAGGTCAAGAGCAATGATGGGACGGGCAGTCTGCATGTAGAGGAAGTAGGGGGTCAGGGGGCGCTTGGGGGCATTGGGGTCGTGAGTGCGCTTCTTGCGCTCCTTCTTCTCCTCAACAGGAGCAGGGTGGTACGGAGCGCCGGCGGGCAATCCCAGGGCGAGGGGAGCAATGTTCTGAGCGACAGCGTGCTCAAGGTTGACCAAGGGGTGGCCAATGCCCGGGATGCTTTCTGTGGCAGCCTCGCCAAGAAGAAGGCTGGTCTGGCGGTAATAGTCCTCTGAGAAGTTCTTGATCAACTCCAAGATTGTGATGAGACGGTGGTGGACCTGAAAGCATGTTAGCAAACCGCCTCACTCAGGTCTAGAATATACATGAATGGTGGGCTGTGTGTGTGTGTGTGTGTGTGTGTGTGTAGCTGCGTGAAACTCGACTGGGATGAAGCTCATGTGAACCGCGCTCTACAAACAGGCGCGGTGCAACGTTAAGCCGCGCAAGACGTTCAGTCTAGTTGAGTGCTGTGTATGGGAACTTGCAATGGGATTTCATCTCTGACAGAACCGATTGGCATTCGCAGTGCCAGTGGCCATCAAGGATGTGCGCGCACACCAGGACCATGAGCTGGCTCGAGCCGATGCCTTGTTGACGATGGAGAAGCAACAAAGTTGAGGCGCGCGTAGATCCAATGCTGGGTCTAAAGCGCAGGCTCGAGACTCTAGGAGCAGCTAACCCATGGGGTTTGCTGACGTGGGAAAGGTGCGGTGTTGGGTTGGGAAATAAATGCAACGCGAGGTCGGTCTGTAGTTAGGACATGAGAGATGAGTGTTCTTACCGAGTCGCGGACACGAATGAAACCTTCGACATCAATGTGCCTCTGGGGGATCTGAAGGGGCTGCACGGGCTGAGCGGGCGCGACGGGGACAGCAGCGACGGGAGGCTTGGGGGCCTCGGCGGCCTTCTTCGAGGGACGGGGCATTGTGATTGTGGTTTTGGAGGTTGTGGTTGACGGCGTGGGAATTTAGTGCCAGTGGGCGCTGTAAAAGAAAAGCCAAGGTGCTGCTTTGACGCGCGACGATGGAAGAAACTGGGTTGGTGCTGGAGGCTTTTTGGGTTGAGAAGGCGGGCGACGGAAGAAGGGGCGGTTGGGCTTTGGGGGGGTTTGGTGCCTAAGAAAGTGTAGAAATGGGGGGAAAGAGGGAAAAGGTCTGTAGGTTGGGCGAGGGCCCGAGCCGAATATGTAGTGCAGGCCGGGTGGGAGGGGTTTGGGAGTGATCTGGCACCTGTCTACCTTTTCTGGGGGGCCAAGTGGGAAAGGGAAGGGGAGAAAATAATTCGGGCAGGTGCAAGGTGGACGCCCCAAAAATAATAATGAACGACTTTGGGGCCTGTTCGCCTAGTCAGTCGGTCACTCACTCCAGTCGGTCGCGCGCCCAGGGCTCCTGTAACAATGTACCTTTCCTTGGGTAGGTACCTACCACCAGGCCTCACCTTCGCCCATCTTTGCCCCCTCCTTCGTTTACCCTCACCCTCAGTCTCCCTCTCTCTCCTTCTTTTCAGGCGTCCCGGTCTTTGCCCCCTCCAGCTTCAAGCTGCTGAGGTACTGCTCAGTCCTCCGTCCCATTGTCTTTTCTTTTCACTGGGACCACCCAGTACAAAACCTTCGTTCCCAATTCCCTCCCCTCTCACTTCAGGTCAATCACATCATGACAGGTAAAATACGCCCAACACCCCTGCAACCCCTCCCAAAAGGACGCATCCACCACAGTGCTGCGAATCAGTAAAAAAAAAAAAAAAAAAAAGGTCACTCGCCAAAGCAACAATTGTTGTAACCCCCTCAGCACTAGCTTCTCCTCCTACCCCCCAAAAACAGTACGCGCTCTACCAGCACTGGCGACCGCCGCAACCGCGACCTTTTGCTCCCAGGGCTTTCAGAGGCTTCCCCCCGGACACCATGCTCCAGGCCCATACATTCACTTTTGGGCCAAACTGGACGGCCTCTACTTGCCTAGACCACTGACACTAAACGGAGCATAACAGGCCTGTTCTAAGGCCACGTTCTCCAAGGACGCATACACACACATACGCGAGAGAATGTCACCTACCATGGAGCACGACCAGCACAATCGGAGGGGACAGGCCAGGACCGGAGCTGCAAGCTTTTGCACCTCACCTCTGCATGCCGTCTTGCATTACCACACCAGGGGGTAAGGTACCTAGAGCAGGTACCCCGTATCTTTGCGTTGCCCTCGGTTTCCGCGCACTTGGTGTCCTCTTGCCGCCTAGGGCCCCGAGCCTCGCCGTGTGTCTTGTCTTTTTGCTGTACTCTTCTATTGTAAGTATCATGTTTGGCCGGCGATTACTCGTGCTTCCGTGGAGCAGTCGCATGTTTTTTTGTCCGTTTCCGGCATCTGGCAACTCTTCCGAGCACGTGCATACTCTGTTCGTGGCCGTTGTGGACGTTGGAGTGCTCCAAATGCACCCGTCGTCGCGCTGATTGCCATCCTGATGCTCTGGCGATACTTCCACTGGACTTCCAGCGGGGTAACAACGGTGATGGGATGCTTTTTTTTTTTCCCTTTCCACATCTTTGCTGTGGTTTCCAATAGCGGCACCCACATTTTCCGGCGCACCACCACCACCACCACCACCACAACTCGTCTCATTAGCAGTCGTGGCCTAGTCGCCCAATGAGCGCCCTGGAATTCGAAGGTACTCTCTGCTCCCGTCTGCGTGGTTTCCGGTTACCGCGAGCAAAAAAAAAAAAAAAAAGAGAGAGAGAGAGGAGAGGGGGGGATAAGGACACGCCTGAACGAACAACAGTGACCGGGGGTGGAGGGGAGGGGGGGATAAGGACACGCCTGAACGAACAACAGTGACCGGGGGTGGAGGGGAGGGGACAAGCACCCAACCAAGACTGCACTGCCCCCCGCCCCTCTCTCTCCCCCATCACTTTTCCCGTGTCGTCCTCCTCGACAGCTCCCAGCCCACCTTACTGACCCAAGAATTAAAGCAGCAAGGCCTCTGCAAGGTATTGGGTGCCTATCCCCGCCTGTGTCTGCCTGAAACCTGGGACGGACCGGACTCTGCTAAACACCAGTGTCCTCCCTCGTCCTCATCGCTCCCCGTCAGGTCGAGCCCGCAAACTCTGCCCCGACAGCGGCCGACAGCGGCCACATTCTGAGGCCCTTCCCCACTGGTCTGTCTGTTGATCCCTCAGCGTGCCGCCCATTCCAGAGCATCAGGCCCCGTTATCGCAGCCAGAGCAACTTGGCCTCTCTTGACGCTGCCTAGGTACCTAGGCTGATCTGGTCCGGCCGCCGCCCATTGCCGATTGCCCCCTTCTCTCGTTCTTCCACAACACTGGGAGCTGGTGTGCTCAGCTACAAACGAGACGCCCTGCCCTCCCGTTCATCAAAAAGCGCGGTCGCCTTCGGCCAAGCATGTTCGTGTCAGGTCCGTCCGTCAATCAATCACTGAGGCCTGCTGACAGTTTGTGGGTGACTGTCAAGCCCACCCAGACAATCCAGCGTCACAAGTCGGCGGGCTCTAGGACGATGGCTTGCTTGGTGGATGATGGTCTTCGCCCAAAAGACCGCCCTAGGAACCTGTCGCTCTCAGTGCTTGCTCAACTCTACCCAGAAAACGACCTCAAGCAGCCGAGTTTCGCCATTCTCATCCGTTGCCCAGCCCGACTAGGTGCTGATGCCATTTTACGCAAAAGCTCTACCGACCTTCTGTGCCTCCAGTACCGGATCCGCACTCAATGACCAACTGCACCATTCGGTGACACTACTCAGAGACGAGCATTCCACTCCCCTTACCCACGACAGCATGTACCTCTTCCTATGGCCCAAGTCCAGCGCTTTCCTTCTGTCCCCAGGTCGCCAGCCCTTCGTGACTCTGTGCTATGCCTTGAGGCCGTCCCCCCTTCTCCCAGCGTCCCAATGATCCGTCGTTAGCTATGGCACTTCTCGCCACCAGTGTCATACCGCCGCCATTGCTGATGCTGTCACCGACCGTCCTCCGCATAGCCCTCTAGAAACCGAGACCCATATCCCAGGCTGGGCTTCCGGAATAAGTGAGCCAGCGCACAGCGCGGCGGCGTTGAGTTTCCTCGGTCGTATTGCCACACGAGTGCCCTGCTCCGAACGGCGACAATCGCCAGTCATGATTCCGTACCAGAACGAGCTGTGCCCCTTGGACGCTCATCCTTCGCTCCCCGCCGCCTTGACGACTGCGTGATGCTTTGCACCGCAATCGCATTTGCCACAGGCGTCTACACTGCTGAACAGACCGTAACTTGGCCGGGTCAACATGCTACTATGGACACTGCTGTCATTCTTCACCTTGCCGGGCCCCCCGTCGCTTCCACGCTTCCAGTGCTTGTCGGAAGCCGAGGGCAGGCACCTGTAGGCATGATAACCGATGCTTGTGACCCAGGTGTCTAAACCCCATGCTGCCGAGTGCTTCTACAACATGTCGGCTGCCATCGTTGTCCATTCCAACAAAGCCGAGACGTTGGAATGCCCGATTCCTCAACCGTGGCAAGGTCACGACGCGACAACTCAACTCGTGCTCGTATAGCGAATGCCGATACGCACTACACATACGATGCCCCTAGAGACTCCCACAACACGGCAAGCAGGGTTGCATACTCACACCCGAAAGGAACCCTTCCTGGTACATCTCGGCTGAGTTGTCTTCTTGACCGCATACTTGCACTTCCAACTTGGCTTCACCAAGCCAGCCGCCATTGAACAGACAGGCGAGACAGTAGAACAGAGCGATCTGGAGAGTATGAACTCTGTGAGCGCATCAAGCCCTTTCCGTCAGGAGTTTCAAGTCGATTCACCGATCCAGCTTGGCGCTGGTTCATGCCCTGGCCGTGGCACACGATGAGTCCGCATTAAGAGTTCTGATGGGCAGGTCTAGAAAATGACCAACCAACCGTACGACTGGATCTGAGCTCGAACTGGACCGCTTCACGTAACCAGGTCGGGAGACAGGAGAGCTGTGAAGGTGCATCGCGCATTGGTGGGTGATGTATGTACACTGACTGGGCTGGGCCCCGGGGGGATTAGGTATTGGGGTGCTACATCGACCGTCGCCAACGCGTTTCTCGCTTAATCACAACCACAACAACATTGTAACGCGACTCTGTAGTAGGTAGGTGGTCACAACATCCCTCTGAGGCATTGTGCAACGGGAATGTCTCACCTTGTTCACCCCGCAGCGACTCAACAAGCGCCTACTGAGAGCTGGCGGGGGGGAACGTTTCAACTTGTTCGCAAATTTTACTTCAGTCGGTCGTGGACTCGTGGTAGAGTACCCCCTCATCTCCCAGTACAATGCTCGAAGCGCTGCGGATACTACATACCTAGGTAGGTAGTAAAAGACTCGTCGCTTGTGCTGAGCCAAAGTCTGCGCCTGGCATACCAGTGCGGCATGGGGCATGATTCATCTAGTCGATACGAACTGGCAGGAGAAGCTGATTCTCAAGCCTGCCAGCGGCTACAGGATCGTGCGATACAATACCGATGAGAATGCCGATGAAGTCACACGACTTGATGCTTGCTTCACTCCGTGTACACGCGCAAAAAAGAAAAAGATGGTCCGCTCTCCATTCAAAGCTGTCCCGCCAATGTTATCCCCACCGTCCACGCAAGAGCTGAGCTCTACTCTGCCCCTCACTGCCCCTCATTACTCCTCACGTTCGAAAAAGATCCAGTCACTTGCCAGGACACACACAAATCCCCCCCGGAAGCTGGCCTGACCGCCAACCGTCTCATCCCGTTTTGAAACGAGAACCCCATTAAAACTCGGCAGAGGGGAGGGATAGCGTAACTGGTGGCAGTCCACTGCAGGCAGATTGGCCCCGCGAACTTCCCGTCACAGCAGAGCAATATGGTGCCTAATGCTACCCAGTTTATGTCCGTACTAGTACACTCAATACGTAACTATCCAATGGGAATAGAAGTCTTTCACTGGTCTCTCCAACGGCCTGCTTTGAATTCAACGAGGTCTCCGGTCGCCTCGGTGGCCAGCGCGTTGCTGAGCTCTTCACCGCGGTCGCTCGGCCGAGGCTTGATTGGCATGCCATCGTGTCCACGTCCGTAATGCCAGAAAACCCAAAGGTGAATGTTGATGAATAATATTTTGAGGCGGATTCCTCTTGAGAACTAGGCCAAAGCAGACGCTTGCCCACTTCACCCGATGTATTGGTGGTATCCGCACCTGCCGCCCAAGCAACGTCTCCTTCCATAGCTCGCAAGACTGACTGCTGGTGAAAGGTGCGGCAGCGCATATTTTCCCCTCGCACATCTGAAGTCCCGCGCAAGCCAGACTCGTCTCTGTATTCTATTTTATTTTCAGCTGGTCAAGGTCGCGCGTCGTAGCTGCGAGCAGCAGCATCCACCTTAGCTCCAGTGCCGGATCGGTTCCATACAGCTGCGTTGAGCTTGATGCAGACCCCTACCCCATCCAACCTTGCACCTCGCGTCACCAACCAATAGGTACTTTGCTCCAGTACGTATCCCCCGCCCATCTCTCAAGTACCCCCCAGCCCTAGTCAACCAGCGGCGCTACTGGGCTACTGGGCCACTGGCAACCGTTCCCTTGTTGTTGATTCAAGCTCCCAATCGGCATCCGCAAGCCCCTCCATCGCTGGCCACTGACATTGGTGGGGGGGCGTCTTGGCGGCAGCTATCGCGCGGTGCTATGATGCCATGGCTTGGAAGGGTGGTGGGCAGTGCGTCCTTGATTGTCGGGCCCTCCTGTTCATTCGAGCTGCCTCGCGTTCCTGGCTTCTGATAGCTCCAAGGGCTAGTGTCTCCATTCCGTGCTCTCAAGCTTGGAAGAAGACAGTGACACGCCGTCCCCGTTGCCCCTCCACCGCCGCCAGCCCTGATCAAAACCCCTCCTTTTCCTCTGCAGCCCCTTGTTTGTGTCATATCCTACTCCTTATTTCATGACCTTCCCTCCTCCCTTCATCAGATCGATCTCTGCTTTCCTTCTACGCAAACTTCACCTCAGTCCGTTACTAAAAACTGCCTTCAAGGAACCGCGACGAACGAACAACTGCACCTAAACACCACCAAGAGCAAGAGGATACGAAGTACAAGTCAACATGCTCGACGCCAGGTCCTACCCGCTGCTGGTCGGCCTGCTTGTGCTGGTCTGCCTTGCCCAGCCGACTTATGCCTTCGGAGCTGGCAACATTGCCAGCATCTCCAAGATTGAGGGCCAGAACTGTGAGTTTCCTCGCCCCTCTCCAGCCAATGTCTGTCATCCGCACGACGTTAGCTAACCGACCGGTTACACAGGGCGCCACGGTGACATCGAAGATGCTCTCCTCACTCTCGCCATGGCTCGCGCCATGAACGGCAAAAAGTTCACCAAGATGATGGTCTCCCGTGTATACTTTGGCAACTGGCTCAGAGACTATTCCCAGGCCATCGACGTTGGCACTGTCAAGTCCGTCTCCGCCGAGGCCATCCGTCTGCTCCTCTGTGTCCTGGGTTTCCTATCCTTCGGCTACGGCTCCAAGGAGTTCGAGGTTACGGCCGATCGTCTGGGCTGCTACCGCCCCGAGGACCACATCGACAACCCCAAGAACTACGCTGATAACGTAGATGCCCGTCAGTACGATCGTCGTCTGAGAGGGCCAGTCGACGAGAACGTCGAGCTCGCCATCGACCCCGAAACCGGCATGAAGAACTACATCGCCAATGAGCAGGCTGGCATCATGACTTCTGCTGCTCACATCCGCAACCTGTTCGCCCGCTGCATTGAGCTTGCTCGAGGATACTCCCAAAACAAGAACCAGGCCGACCTCTACGAGTCGATGCGTCTTATGGGCACCGGCCTGCACTGCTTGGAGGGTACGTCAATGACACGGGCACACAAACTCACCTCAGCCTTAGACTCCATGATCTCGAACCGTTGCTAACGCCGTGGCTCGCAGACTTTTTCGCTCACAGCAACTACTGCGAGCTTGCTCTCATCGAGATGGGCGAGCGTGACGTGTTCCCCCACGTCGGCCGTGACACTCGCATCAGACTTAACGGAGCTAGGGACGAGGTCTACCCGATTGTCACTGGTACTTTTGGAGGTGTTGACTTCCTCCACTCCGTCACCGGCGAAGGTGCGTAAATCCCCAGCTGCTTGAACAACGCGGCGGCTGACAGTACCACAGTTTCCGACAAGCTCACCCAGAACGAGATTGAGGAGCTCGAGGGCACCCTCCAGGAGAGCAAGAACAACGACACGAGTGTTCTGCGAAACCTCTTGGACATGATTCCCGACGGTATCTTCGGCGGTAAGCACCAGAGCAACCGGGTAGACGAGCTCCAGAGCAACGCCACCTCCTCGCAACTCCAAAACATGCAGGTCTCTCCCAGGGAGCCCGAGGAGTACACCCGCTACATCCAGGATGTCTTCAGGCAAATCATGCCGGCCATAGAGTTCCACGATGAGATCCTGCAGGGCATCAGCGAGGCTGTCGAGAAGATCCCCGTCTTGCCCAAGATTCTGGAGCAGCTCGAGGAGCAGCTGTCCAAGTTCGTCTTCTCCCTCATCGCCCCCTTCATCATCCCCGTCATCAACCAGATTCGCAACGAGCTCCGCACTGGCTCTGCCGAGATCATTGAGAGCAGTGTGAGGGAGCAGCACATCGTCTTCGAGGATGACCGCTGCACCGACCCCACTCACTCTATGCTGTCCAAGGACCACTTTACCAACGTAAGAACCAGTGTCCCGTGATGAACAGAATGAGAGCTAATGTCTTATCCTAGATCCTGAACGAGGTTGCCGGCCGCTGCGCTGCCAAGACAATCCAATGGGTCGTACCCCAGCTCATGGAGGCCATTGACAACGAGAACGTCGATGTCAATCGTACCCTGAACCGCATCATTTTTGGTGTTCTGCACCACCCTGCCCAGCGCGACATGGGCGAGGACGGTGCCCGGGACGGACGTCAGCAGATCTTCAAGTTCATCGAGGAATGGTGGAACGCCATGGACAGGAGCCAGCAGGATGACTACCGCCGCAAGCTGCAGCGCGATGGTGTCGAGCGTGGCGAGAACCACAGGGAGGGAGTCCACGATACCGGCCACGGCCACGGCTGTAACGGCAAGCTCCACATGCGCAAGCAATTTGGCGAGCCCAAGACCTGGGAGGACAAGGTCGCTGACAAGGCCGCCGGAGCCATTCTTGAGGGTGTTTCTGGCGGGATCGCCGGCCTTGTAGAGCAGCAGACCGGTGTCAAGGTCCCGAAGTACAAGCACCAGCAGGAGGAGGAGGAAAGCAGCAGCGGTGGTGCTGGTGGTCTGATCGGATCCATCCTTGGCGGTGTCTTTGGAAAGGACGAGAAGGAGACCCAGCATAGCAGTCGCCGTGACGATGATGGCGGTTACACCGAGACCACGACCGAGTACGGCCACCATGGCAACAAGTACGGCCAGGCCGAGTACAGCGAGACCCAGTACCCTGGCGGTGGCGGTCGCTCCGAGTACCGCAAGTACGAGCAAGAGGACAGCCAGGACGGACGCCAGACTAGCGGATACGAGTACCAGCAGACCACAGAGACCCGGCCCTCGTACGGCGGTGGGTATGAGCAGCGTACTGAGACCCATCGATACGAGGGTAACACCGAGTCCGGTTACGGCGGTGGCCGCCGTGACGATAACGAGGGCGGCTACGGCGGTCGTCGTCAGGAGGAGAGCAGCTATGGCCGTCAGGACGAGGGAGGATATGGCGGCGGTGGTCGTCGTCAGGAGGAGAGCAGGTACGGTGGCCGTCAGGAAGAGAGCTATGGCGGTGGCTACGGCGGTGGACGCCGTGATGACAACGAGAGCAGCTACGGTCGTCAGGAGCAAAGCAGCTATGGCCGACAGGAGGAGAGCAGCTACAGCCGTCAAGAAGAGAGCTACGGCGGCGGCTACGGCGGCGGGGGCCGAAATGATAACGAGAGCAGCTACGGCCGTCAGGAAGGCGGTTACGGCGGTCGACGCCGCAACGACGACGATGATGAGCGTCGCGAGGGCGGCGGTGGCGGCTTCGGTGACTTCATCGGCAAGGTTGCGGAGAGCTTCGGCGACAACAACAATAACGACAACCGCAGATGGTAGACACGTTGCGACTGTTTCTCTTGATGGTTCTTGGCTTTCACACGGGAGTTGGGCGGCGAAGGCGCGGCGGTTGTGCCCTGATAGATGATGACGACGAACTCGTGGGCTTTTTTACGTGCAGAGGGTGTAGTTGGGGTGGTCAAGCCTACGGGCTACGAGGCTCGCCAAGAGCAATAGCGAGAAAGAAAAGGTCATGATTTCGGTGATGATATTTGGCCGAGCGCTGGTGGTGTTGGTGAACCTCGTTCCGAGTAATTTATCTTTTGAATGCGTGGCCAGGGCGACCCGTACCATTTTGATTAGTTGGACGCTCCCTCGCGGTAGGGATTCTCTGTGTGCTGCTGCCGTCCCGTCGTCCCGTCCTACCAAAGAGTTTTGGGTTCTGGGTGAACTCTGGTTGAAAACGCGCGCGGGGGCCCAAACCGCGGCGCGGGAAGCCGGCGGGAGAGTTTGGGGGGGGGGGGGGGGCCGGGAAGGGTTGATCATTTGCCGCAAGCAGGCCCGGCTGGCAGGCTCCGAACCCCATAACCCCCCTCTCTCTCTGCCTCTGATGATTGAGACGCCGCCAACGGCCTGCGAGGGCGTGTAGCTCGGAAGGGGACTTGCCGTCTTCTGTCCAGAAACGAACGGCTCCTTCCGGGGCAAGGTTTCTAGGCCGGCCCGGCCAGTTTTTTCGCGGTGACGCGCTGTCGCCGAGCGTTGGGTGGTTTGGTTTTCCCGCTTCTTTTTTGGCACGGCTAAATTGAACCGCGGATCGTTGAGGTGATGGGTGTTTTTCTAATCTTATTGTCCCCCTCCCTCGTCCCAAATATATGATGACAAGAGAATTTGAGCCAGATGGGGTAATCGTGTTGTAACATGGGAGGGAGGAAGACGGGACGAATTCCGTCGTGACTGCTTAGCTGACTGATAGACTGGTCTTGCTCGCCGTTCTGTCGGTCAGGATGGCCGGCTATATGTGTGCACTGGAAGTGGTGTCTCTCTCTTTGTCCCTCACCTCGAGTTGTAATGCATATAGCTGCTCTTGATTCCCCGTTGAACCGGATGGGGGAAGAGCGTCCCATCATACTTCTCTAGAAGAAGGCAGCCAGACACCACCAGACAAGATGCAGCCCACGCAATCCCTACTCCCCTTCTTCTTCTCCCTCCTCCCTCTTCTTCCCTCCTCGGCAGCCCAGTCCTCCGGCACAGGCTCAACGACCCGCTACTGGGACTGCTGCAAGCCCTCCTGTGCCTGGCCCGGCAAGGCCTCCCAACTGGCCGCGGGGCCCGTGACGACCTGCGACCGCAATGACAACCCGCTCTCCGACGGCGGTTCAACGCGCTCAGGGTGCGACTCCGGCGGGAGCGCGTACATGTGCAGCGGCCACTCGCCCTGGGCTGTCAACGACAACCTCGCGTACGGGTGGGCGGCCGTGAGGATTCTTGGGGGCACCGAGGCCGAGTGGTGCTGCGCGTGCTACGAGCTCACCTTCACCAGCGGGCCCGTGGCCGGCAAGAAGATGATCGTGCAGACCACCAACACCGGCGGGGACCTGGGTCAGAACCATTTCGACATTGCTGTGAGTTCGCATACCACTTTCTCTTTCACTTGGATATTTGCCGGTTGCCTCTCATTACTCAACGTTCGCCGTGCGCCGTCCGGAATTGCGGCGTCGATAACATGCAGTTAGCACCCGCGCCGGGACAAGGGCCGGGAACGCCGTCAGACATGGTAGAGACACCGTGTTGAGCCCCCTGACGTGCAATGCATGATCAAGCGACAGGGCCACAGGAACAGAAAAGGGAGAGGGTGAAAAAGGAGAAAAATGCTGACAAGACTCATCCACAGATCCCTGGCGGTGGCGTCGGCCTATTCAACGCTTGTACGGATCAATACGGGGCTCCGGCTAACGGGTGGGGCCAGCGGTACGGCGGCGTCAGCTCCCGCTCCGAGTGCGACGGGTTCCCGGCGAAGCTCAAGGCCGGATGCTACTGGCGGTTTGACTGGTTCAAGGGTGCCGACAACCCGGCGGTCTCCTTCAAGCAAGTGACGTGCCCGGCGGAGATCACCAACAAGAGCGGCTGTAGGCGGCAGGGCTAGACGATCAGCTACCTCGAAAGCACGGGGACGATTCTTTCCGACGAGGTTGGATCCCGTCCGTGTGTATAGTATGGAGGTGGGTCGCAGGCTCTTGTGGCACTGCATTCTCTCATGTTTGTAGGTAGCCTTGCACTACTCCAGGTGTTTCGGGGGGTTGGAATAAAAGCCAACCCTGATCTCGAGCAAACTAGGTCTCAACAACGATATTTGAGCTCACCATGATAGGAAGGCTTCGTAACAAGGCGCTGCCACGAAACCGAGCCCGGAAGCTTAGCTCTTCCTTACCTTTCCTGATCGGCGTGCACAGAGTCAGTCCCCATCTCTCGAGGGTTCGTGGCAACGCGTGCGAATAAAAACTATCGGCCACGGTCTACTTCTCCAGCATATTTAACCGGGAGCACTTGACAAACCATAACATAACAGATGTGCACCGGACCTTCTGATGCCCGGCCGATATCACGTGCCATTGACAAGATGGGCGCCAACCGTGGCTGTGGGCTGGGCAAGTGAAGGGCGACCCTCGCGTTTGCGGGGCCGCAGTTCCGCGACCCTGGGACGCATACAGCCAAGACAAGTAGGTGGCCAAGAGGCGGATGGCAAATAAATTCACCTGTAGTACCGACCCCTAAAGAAATAGTACTGTTGGCACAGCCCCTTGGATGCAAACTATGCCGGCGGCTGCTCAGCATTTGCAAGATGGTACGTAAGCAGGTAAGGTTGGTCTCGTGGGATAGAATCAGAAATCATCAGGAATCGTACTTTTTCGCTTCCCTCGTTGTCGTCGGGCTTGTTCGCGTAGCGAGTCGTGACTCGCTGACGAATCAGATACCAGGCATGTGTATAGCATGACGTACGATGTACATAGTAGGCACTATCATCGGCTTTTCTTGCCGGGTGAGACAAGGGATGGCGCCAGGCCGCGGGTAGGAGCGTGCGCGCGGCTGTCCGGCATCATCTTCGGCCGACTTGGAAGAAGCGGCAAAGGGGTCAAACAGTTAACAAGTAATAATTCTCGAGATATGTTACAGTGTCGACCACATCAGATCGGGTTCCCAAAAGTATATGGCATCTGCGACTCTGCCAGCAAGGATTGAGCAGCGTCGCAGGAGGGGGGGATGGGGGGCATTCGTTGTTTCAATGACGTCTGCTTGGCCGACATGGGTGTGAGGGGGTGCCCGATGTTAGTACTCTCCAGGTACCCTACTCGTACAACGAAGTGGCTCTGCACAGCAGAGAGAACACCTGAGAATGCTCTCAGAGTCACATCTCAGCAATGACGATCCGCTCCACCACAATGCCAAGCTGAGGAGTCTGTTCAACTGTTGTCGATAAGCGCCGTCACAGTAGTCGACATTGAGAGATGTCGAGACGGGATGCCAAGACCGGGAGTGACCGAGACTAGTAGGCAAGGCATCGTGGCTAATTAGAAGCTTTCCCCATAGGTTATTAGGTTATACTGCCGCGGGTCAAACATCGTAGGATCCCGGGTGCTGTAGTTGGCATCGGTATCCATCCCAATGGTCGGCACAAGATGTGTTCTGACCCGGCTAGTGAGTGATAGTGATAAGCAGGCCGCGCAATCTACTCTTCCGATAGTCGAGCGTTGAGAGGCGGTCCGAGTGTGCTCGTTGGGCGACGGCCAGTGTCTCTCTCAAGCAAGGTCAGTGAGTTTGCTCGGCGCCGCGAATTGCCAAGCTGGCGCTCCTGTGGCGTGCCTCGTACGATGTCATCGTCGGCCGAGGGACAAATGTGCCATATGACATGCTCCAAGGTTTCCCAAGGCTCGCCAATGCGTGGCAGGGTGGCAGGGAAATGGAAGAGGATGAAAACGACGCAAAGTGGGCATGTGTCACTTATGCAAAGGCCCATGAGTCAAGGATCGATTCGCCTGGAGAAATATGCGAGGGTTGCTATATGGCTGGGAATCCCAAGAGAAAATGCCGAGAATGAGCTGTCAGGCACATCGATCATGTAGCTTTGTGCAAGTCAGATTCCATACTTCAAATGTCGGCACAGGTTGCCGCGCGAGGCGGTTGAGCCTCTTGCGATAGAAAAAAAAAAACGGCGTGCCGTGCGGTGCATCGAGGTCGAGACTCTACAACGCTGGAAGCATGCCGTCTTGGATTGTTGAACCGACATGGCACCACCATCGCTGCAGACCATGGACGAACAATGAAGGGCTGTTGGCGTGCGTGACCGAGCGAGAGAGGGAGAAAGGTACGTGTGTCTGACCGAAGGAGGCGTGTTACCCCTCGAGGCTCGAGCAGTTGACGATCCTCCTTCCCTAGGCTTCCACCGCGCTAAGGCATGCTTGCAGTGCTGGCATGGTATTCCCAGCCGGAGCGACAAGTCGCTAAGAAAGACGTCTCTCTCTCTCTCTCTCTCTCTCTCTCTCTCTCTCTCTCTCTCTCTCTCTCTCTCTCTCTGTCTTCTCAGCTTCCATAAGGGTGAAAGTCCCAAGCTGTGTGAACGGTTCGGCAAGGAATGGATCGAGTCAAACCGATGACTCGCGTGGACGGGAAACGGGAATCGGCACAGACGAACGGGGAAGGCCGCTGGAAAGATCAGACAAGCTTCGAGGCAACAAAAGCTTAGCAGCGATGGCATGCGGTCTGATGATCACCAAGGGGACCGTGCTGGGGGCCGGTGCGTGTATTTGCACAATGTAGACAGGCTAACACGGCAAGGCAGTGTGTGATGTAGAGGGATTGTTTGAGTTGTTTGAGCGTCGTAGCACATGTCGTGACAAAGGACGGCGGCACGAACGGCAATAGCGTGGCTGACTGGGTATGTTTGGTGGTACACACTGCAGGTAGGTAGGTAGGTATCCGTACAGGGTGGAAGATACAAGCCTTGGGAGGTGGGGAGGGGGGCTTTTTCGGGCCCAACTGTTGGCGGTTAGCATTGCTGTTAGTGTCTCGCCGTCACCCCATCCGGATCACGGTGTCTGCCGCAGACTGCTAGAGCGAAAGAAAATGAGAGACAAAGAGCAGATGGCCAGTGTGTCTGCTGTTGGTCTGCTGCCTGTAGAACGAGTCCTTCCTAAGATGGAACGACCCATGCATCTTGGTACCTACCTAGCCACCTAGGGTAGGTAGGTACCTGAGCACATGGGATCCAAATAAACATGGGCGGCCATTCAGAGCTAGCTAGGTGCCTACCTACGTTAAGAGTGGTGTAGGTAAGTAGGTATGTCTCTGTTGGTGAAGTGTTTGACAAGAGGTTAGCAAATCGGCACCAAAACCACATTTTTTTGGGCGAGACGGGAATACTTGGCCGCTACCTCGAGGTACCTAGGTACTTACGTAGGAGTCTGCCTTCTGCTTCAGTGACGGAAGTACGGCATTTGACTGGCGACTTAACTCTGAGCGGTCTCCATTGGCGAGACCCCCACCCCACCCCACCATCTTCGCCCGCCCACCTACCTGTACATCCGTCTCACAGGTTTGGACCCCGTTCGCTCCAAATTCAAGTCCTCAAACCTGTCTTGGACCCACACAGCATTTCCGTTTTACCCAATAATGGAGCACTTCATTTCTGGTTACAACATCGCTCCCCTTGGTCACTTTTCCTGAAAGTGAGGAAAATAGCGAGGACGTGGATGGCTAGATAGAACGAGCTACACAGGGTGACCGGCCGGAACATTGACCAAGACAAAACTCTGGATGGATGGACCATGACTTCATGAGCATTTGGCCGGGTTCATACATGCCTTCTTTCGTGCTGACACAAGCAAAACACACAATGAGAGCAACGACCGCGAGGACGAGTGCGAGGATAGCCAGGGCAAGGGGGGCTGTGCAACTGTTCTATCGCCTCCTCCTACAAGTAGGTAGGTACCCTACCTAGGTACCGTAGGTGCCGTAGGTACCTCCCAATGTAATGTTTGGCAGGGTCAGGCAGAAAACTCCAAGTAGGTACCACCTCCCGGTGCGCGCCTCTCAGCTTTAATTATTACCCAGCGCCTTCGCTACGAACACCTATTCTCCACGCTTTCTCCTCCTCACTCCCTCCCTCTCTCTCTCTCTCTCTCATGCGCGCGCCCGCTCGCTCTCTTGCTCCTTCTTCCCTGCTTCCGCTGCCTGCCCGTTGCTTTTACTTCGCTTCCCTGGCTTTACTGCTATCGCCTGATCGGTCCCGTGCGCCGGCTTTCATCCAGTCTATCCGTTCAATTCAATCCATCATCCATAATCCATCCCACCAACGCCGCCCACACACACAAACACAAACACACATACACCCCCGGCCTCCGACCGGATTAGACCTGGACCTGGACCCCAACCTGTCCTTACTTCCCCCCTCATCAGTGTGCAAGTGCAATAAAGCACCTGCAGCGAGCGCACTGGCAACGACCTGATTGAACCCCGCTTGGCATTGAAAATCGCGCCGGCCCCAGCTTGTTCGCTGGCCTGCATTGATACTACCTTTCTCTCTCAGCTCGCGACTCTCTCATCACCTCTCTGCTTGCTTTCTTACCAATTTCAACCCTACGACCAGTACTACGTTGCGGCCCTTTTCTGTGCAAGATCATAAAACTTGGATGCCGAAGCTTATCCAATCCATTCCAGCCCGACAAAGTTACCGTCTTCTTTCGCATTACCTTGTCGTATCCGCCTCGCCTGCTCCTAACCCGACATTCGCAGCCAATCCGCCAACCGACCACCAAAGGTTGATGGTTTCAATGCCCTCAACCCGTTCGTTGAACATGTAAGAGAAGCATGTGTAAGTCATTTCGGAGCCCTCTCGGATCCATTCTTGAAAATGCGCGAAGAAAGTCGGCGGGCCTGGTGTTCAACCCAACTAGGCCAGCACTTGGAGGGCTCTACCATCTTCGTTGCTAACATAACAACCGCCATATTGCACACAGTCTTGGCACCCTTCGCTGACGTCTCACAGCTCTCGAACAGGTTCGAAATGTCGTGTATGTCTCATCAAATCTCCTATCGTCTTCGCGTTGCTACTCCAACCTCACTCAATTTGTGCCGCCGTAGATGCGCGCGCCGCCCTGTCCGGTGCTGTCTCTCTAATCATGGCCACACCATCCTGTAACTCCCTCGGGCCAGTGTCACGATACCTCACGAGCGTCGCCTTTGTGTGCAGATCTCGCTGCGTTGCCTCCCCACCAACTACTCTTCTCTCTCTCTCTCTCTCTCTCTCTCTCTCTCTCTCTCTCTCTCTCTCGTGTCACCACCCGGTTCTTGCACCTTGGATACTAACCAATCATCGCGCAGTCTGCTGTTCAGTAATCCTGTCTGGTCAGGTGCCAACACCATCCCGTCGACGCTCATCAAAAACATCACTTCTCTCTCGGTCGGTCTTCCAGTCGCCTTGGTCTTGCTCCCGTGTCTTGGTCTAACCCAGCATGCAGACTTCCCTAGCCTACCAGGACACCATCTCTGCAAACCTTACCACACTGAGCACTACAAACTCCGAAACACAAGATGGCATTATTCGAGGTCTCCTCTACGTACCAGACCTCAGTGTTACCGACCCATGTTACGAACAGCAGTACGACATCATTCCCCGAAATGTCACCACCCAGGCGACTCTGCCCCCTACCAACTACAACTTGATTGCTCTCGCGCCATGGTTCAACGCCTCCTGCACCAAGGCTTACCTTGCATCCGCCCGCCTCGATCCCATCCGCGCTTTCGTCTTCTACCGGCCCAATAATTCAACGAGGGAGCCACAAGGCGCCGACTCACCCATTTGGGATCTCGGCGATGGCGATGCTTGGCGCTCACAGAACCGATTCCCCATCTTCGCCATACCCGGCGCCGAAGGCAACAAGATGATGCACCAACTTAGTCTCTACTCTGGCAACATATCCCAAATCCCTTACGGAGACCAGATAGCGCAAAGATACGACCCCCATGACGACGACTATATCCGTATATGGACTGAGTTAACGGTAAAGGACCGTGATAGTGTCCCTGCAATGTGGACCTGGCTTCTCACAGTTGGCGGCGTCGTCTTATTCATCATTGCCTGTTTGTCGCTCACAATGCATCTAGTGCAGCGGAGACGTAGAATATCGCTCCGTAAGAGGGTGTTGAGCGGCGAGGTCGATCTAGAGGCGATGGGTATCAAACGCGTCACAGTGCCGGTCACTCATGTCAAGGGCTTCCCACTATTCACGTACAGTTTTCAACCGGATATGATTAGCACACCCTCAACAACGAGGCCCTCGAAATCCACCAGGTCGCCACGGAGCATGCGGACTGATCAACGCACCATATCTGAATTCACCACAGGCAGATCCAGAGCGAGGAGAGGCAGTCAGAACAGCGCGACAAGCACCGTCGCGACGAACTATCAACCGCAATGCCATATCTGCCTGGAGTATTATGTGGATCGAGAATCAATCATTCGAGAGTTGCCTTGCGGTCACATTTTTCATCCCGAATGTATCGACGAATTTTTGGGCCTGAACAGCTCGCTATGCCCGATTTGCAAGAGGAACATGCTACCACGTAATTACTGCCCAAAGATATCCAATGGCATGGTACGCCGTGAGCGGGCGATCCGGCGTTTGAGGGAAAGGGTGGTATTTGACGACTCGGACGACGAGGAGGTGGAGGTGAAGAGCAAACACTGGGGCAAGCGGCTATTTGGCACAGATAAAGCGGTACCGTCCCCGACAGAAACACCGATGACGTCCGTCATCAACTCCAAGTCTCCAAAGGCAGGTCAAGAGGCAGCCAGCACTAGAACCCCTTCGGACTTGGAGGCCGCGTCCTTGCCACAAACACTTGAACCAACGCAAGAGGAGCAAGAGGATTCCGAACAACCCTCAAACCAGACCGGGGGTCGAGAAACACCGCAATCGCAACCTCAGCTGCCTCCGCCAGCTGCAGTAGCTCAGCACTCTCGCCGAAACCAGCGACGTAAAACAGGCGGGCTGCGGCTTCGTGTTCCTTCGTCGGATGAGTCCAAGCCAGCTCACCAACGACCAGAAGGGCGCAAGAGCCCCTCTGCGTTGGCACGGGCGCGGATGAGAGCGCTCGCAGGCACACCTTTCGATGACCCAGATGGCCGCTCACCAGCGTGTAAGTACCGGAATGATGAGAGGTATGAATATTTACTGATCAGCCAAGCAGGGACACGCTACGTCGTCAAGGTCTTCCCAGGCTTTTCGTGATCAGAAAATCCTGCAGACATTCTTTTCAGTTTGGGTTCGCATGGTGCAACGGAGTTTTAGGTTCAGGCAGAAGGACTGCCTCGCTTTAAAAAGGAACATGAGGGGACATGATGACATACCAACGACACTCCCTGGCTACCACCCTATGACTGGGCGATGAGCCAACAAATTCACTTCACAATAGCGACGATTAGACCTGGTGGGCTTGGGACGCCCTCGAACAGTTATACTTTGGCACGGAAACGCTCTTCTCAGGACTTCGCCAAGAGTCCCAACTTTTTGAACTGGATATACCCTTTTGGGAAAGGACATGCATCTAATGGCGATTTGGTTGCTAAGCGTGTTGGTAAAAGTTTTAGTTTATAGTGGTCGCCGGTTTCAATGGCTTACTTGCGCCGGTTGGACAGCGGAACTTCCGAGGCAAGCGGATCGGCCCTGGGCCTTTACTGTGGCCTTTGGGGTCAATCCATCCTCAATGGAAAAAATATTGAACCACTGCTGCATCCAGTTCTGCTTCTAAGCGCCTCTAAACCAATGACGTTTGATTATGTCCCCCAGCGAAAAACAACCATCAACGTGGGTTTACACAAGTATGTAGCTAATCCTCTCGCTCCTGTCGCTGTTCGGTTTCGTTTTGTTTGAAACTCCAATATGTACCAACTTTGATCCAATTTATTTCGCCAAGCCAAACACCTGCTCATCTCAAGGGCGAGGTTTATGCGCTGCAAATAAGCTCAATAAAGTTTCATCCGCTCTCTGTCTTGGCGTTCCATCATTCAGCCAAGGACCCTCCGTAGCGTTCTCCTCACGATCGGCCGTCAATGAGCTTATCGTCTTCCTTATTGCCGCCCCTCGCCAACGCCTCGCGAATGCGATCGTTCTCGTTGGCGCGGATCCGCTGCCGTGCATCCTCGAGCCGTTCCACACCGCGGTCGATCGTCTCGATATGCACGGTCAGCGGGACTGCGGCTGCAGAGTCGCGAGCAAGCTCCGGCGCGGCGACGCGGTCACGAAGATCGCCCAAGCCAGCCTGGATCTTCTCGAGGTCCACTATGAGCGCCGATACCTGAGCGACTGCGGTGCTGCGCTGGCGGTCCACCTGTCGAAGGAGGGAGAGTTGGGCGTTGAGGTTATGCAGGCGTTTGTTATTCGCTCCGACAAGGGTCCATAGCGTCCAAAGAACCTCGTCCCGACGAGACTTGACAGAGTTTGACGACCGCGTGACAAGCTCGTATATCTGGTTGAGATGTTCCTCGGCTTTTGTAAGGAGAAGCAGCACCCCTTGCGCCTCAACAATAAGTGACGAGATGCGGTCAGAAACCATAGCAGTATGCTGAATATACTTATCGAGAAGGGTCTGTTCCGAAAATGGTGTTACGGTAGGCATAAATGGGTAAAAGAACCAGCCGGTCCACTGAGAGATGACACCGAAGTCGGCGGTCTCTGGGGCAGAGAGGGTGTCCAGGTAGCGAGAGGTCCAGCGGTTGATGGAGATGACAGAATCAACAGCAGATCCGACATGAACGTTGAACTTTTGCAAATCAGCAGCCGTCAAACGCGAAGTGTCGATATATTCGTTAAATTCGTAGACGAGCTCATCCCGCTGCGGCAAGTCCGAGTAGCGAACCATGGTACGCAAGTCACGGATAGAGGACTCGGAACGCTTCATTTCCATGGGCAAAGAGACACCGTCAGCGCTCCGTTCGAGAACCTGTTCAAACTGAGACTGAACGTTCATAAGATCATCAAACTCAACGTTTGAAGACCTAGAGTCCTGACCACCATCGGTAGACGAAGCGAACGAAGGGCAGAACGGAAGGTCCAGATATGCTGCTCCCGGGATACGACAAAGGGGCGAGAGAGATGTCGTTATTGACTTGGTCACCAAGTTTTGGAGCATGATGGAGGCCCCGAAGAAGAGCCAAATAGCCAAGCAAAGTGCCAGTGGCTTTTGGACGTAGCTAAGAGCCATACCGATGACATTGAAGACCCAGGCCAGGATATTGAATGTTGCGCCAGGTAAAGATTCCGATATGCGCTCCGTGACAGTTCTTTGCTCCTCTGCCGTATCATCGTAGTAATCCCTGCCCCTGCTGGGATCACCGCGCCGCACCTTCGCGGGGCCTCCGTTGCTTGCTTGGCGTATGGCACGGCGCCGCACATCCTGCTGCTGGTAGGGGTCATCACTCGGGCGAATGGTCCGCGATGACCGGCCACTGCTCTGCCGGGGACTAGTGCTACTGCCGGGGGTAGCATTGAAGCGCATCGACGGCATGACAAACTCCGGGTCCGGAGAACGGTTGGGATCACGACGAACGGTAGGTTGAAAGGGCGAGCGGAGAATGACGCGTTCGTCGTCTGCCTTGTTCATAAAGTCCTGAACGCTGTGATGAGACTCTTGTGAGCCACCGATGCTGAATGATTGGGTTGGAATCTGCGATGGGTCTGTGGAGAGGAAACCCTCGTCTTCGTCGAGATCAGGAAGTATAGAGGTGTCGAAGCTGTCATTTTCGCCACCCTCGACCAGGCGCCAACTGCTCTCAACTGGAAGGTCTTGTTGACGTCGCGGGGGCATCGTGCATAAATCTATGTTAGAAGCCTGGAGACGGCTTCTTATTGTTCAGGCCCACCAAAGGCGTGAGAATCTATGTGCCTAGTTGGCTTGAAACCGAAAATATAATCTTGAATCAAGCCACCAGCTTCAGGCAAAAGCGCGAAGTGTGGATGTTGTCGACGCGCGACGACCGCTCACGGTGGCGGATTTGACGAGAAGGCCACGAAATGCGGCCACTTTAATACTCAACAAGGTTCTGTGAAAACGACGTCGAAATTTCTCTATACTCTCGAGTGAGTCATGAGGCGGGAGCTAAAAACCAGAAACCGTTGTAACGGTTGAGGGCAAAATTAGGCAAAGACACAGGACGATCGAGGCCGGTTAAGTATGTATGATGGAGGTTCATAGTTCACCCCATTTCCCCTCTGGCGTCATAGGCTCCAGTGAGCGTCCCTTGCATGCGCAGCAGCTGTCGCGGGGCCGAATCCGCTGAATTTGGCAGCAGCAGGGACCATGTGGCAGCGTGACTCGACAGTGATAAGCTTCGCTTCCCCTGGCCATCACATGGACCAGGCGATAAGGCAGGTGGGAGGTGCAATACCCCACGTTGCTCCTGATTGTCAACAAGGGAACCGGTGTCTCGGCAAAACATAAACCCGATATCCGGAGAGAGCGTTGCACACGACATTGAGGCTTTGCCCCACTTAGCTCCGGCGATTTCCACCACGTCAGGTCTACATAGAAGGTCTGAATTTGAGTAGCCTTACCTGCTTTAACGCACGTTCAACCCTCTCGCTTTGAACAATTTCCATTCTGCGTCGTGCGTGCCGGAAATTTGCCTACCATTATCTCAACATCACATAAGTTGAACCCCCGCAATGTCAACAGGCATGGATCAACGCGAGCTTGAATCTTGCATCAAGCAACTCAACAAAATTGTCCAGGCTAACGAGCCTCCTGCGACTGCCCTTGCCCTCCTCGAGCGTCTGAAAAAGGAAGCCGCCCCCACGGAGGAGATGCTCAGGGTATGTCGCGATTGATATTGTTTCCCAAGCAGCCTAGGCAGTACTAGACCATCCGACGCAATGCGTTTGCGATGCCATATATGATATAAAACTAACCAGTGTACTCTCATACAGTCAAGTAGAGCCGGTGTCTTCGTCGGCAAGCTTCGATCGAACTCGAACAAGGACATTGCCCGAGCCGCTACCGAACTTGTCCACAAATGGAAGAAGCTCGTCGAGGCCGAGAAGCAGGGCAAGATCAAGAAGCAATCGTCTCCCGCGGCTCCTTCTCCGACCCAGGCCCCCGCACCGAAGCCCTCCTCGTCAAACGCGATGAACCAACCATTCAAGGGCAACCCAGAGCTCCGTCGTGCCAAGTCCGACGGCTGTGACACCAAGCGTACCGGTGACGAAATCCGCGATTCCTGCATCGAGCTGATCTACAATGGCCTGGCCTACCGATCCACCGCCCCCGTTAGCGATGTTCTTACAAAGGCCGTCGCCGTTGAGCATGCTGCGTACAGCCACTTTAAGGGTGTCACCAAGGAGTACCGTGAGAAGCTGCGCTCCTTGTTCAGCAATCTCAAGGTCAAGAGCAATCGCCAGCTCGGTGTTAACGTCATGGAGGGTAAGATTGCACCGGAGCGGTTCGTTGTCATGACTCACGAGGAGCTTAAGTCGGAGGAGCAACGGAAGAAGGAGGACGCTCTTCAGCTCGAGAACATGAAGAAGGCCCAGGTACCCATGGCCGAGAAGAGCATCAGCGACGCCCTCAAGTGTGGCAAGTGCGGTCAGAAGAAGGTTAGCTACAGCCAGGCGCAGACGCGCAGTGCTGATGAACCGATGACGACATTCTGCGAGTGTACTGTCTGTGGAAATCGCTGGAAGGTTGGTTTTTTCCCCTCCCCTTTTCCACTGTTCCGGATTCGGAGAAGTGCTGACAAGTCTATAGTTCTCTTGAGTCCGCGATTCCAGAGGGGGGAAGGTTCTCACATTTTTTGACCGACGGCGTGATTTTTCGCTTATACCTGAGGCACGGGATGGTGTTGCATTTGGCACTCGAAAGTGGTGCGGTTTTGGCTGGTACGGAGTTGGGGATGAGGAAAGGGCCTCTTTTTACTCCTCTTAAACTTTTCTTTTTTTTCTCTCCCCCGAGCAAGAAGGACCTGAGCACATTTGCCGCTTCTTGGCTGCGGATTTCATTCAGAAAGAGTAAGTATACTCTAGAAGGGAGTTTTGGTAGATTTATAGCCAGGGAGGGGTAGCCACCCATCTCAAAGTCGAGGCAGAGGAGCAGTTGGGCTATCGCAACGAGCCTACACGGCATGCATCCATTGTCCCAACCTACCTCCGTTCTGTTCATTGCTTCGCTGGGTCGATCTTCAACACCGAGAATAGATCGGCCGAGTGCTCGTCCTCCTCTAAACCCATCGCCGCTACATGCTTCCAGAACTTGCTTAGGTGCCTTGTGCCCGAGTCGCAAAGGATCGTGACGACTTGGCTGCCCTCGGGCAAACGTGTGGCCGCAACAACCGCCGCGACGCAGTTGACGGCACTGCTGCTGCCTGCAAAAATACCGTCGTTCTCCACCAGCCACCTGGCCATGCGGCACGCTTGCTCGTCCGTCACCTTAATCGCGTCGTCAATCAGCTCCCTGCCTGCCTCAAAGTTCTCAGTCACCCGGTTGATACCGATTCCTTCCACGATCGTGTCGACCTGCTGCCGCCGCCGCGTCCCCTCCTTCTCCGTGTTGGAATACATGACGCCGTGTCGGATCTTGTTGTATAGCCCGCTGCCCTGGGGATCCGCCAGAATGACCTGTAGACCCGGCAGGCTGGCCTCCTCCTTCAAGTACTTGGCCACGCCCGCAATCGTACCGCCCGTCCCGGCGCCGGCTACAAAGGCGCCCAGCTTGCCGCCGGTTTGGTACACGATCTCAGGGCCTGTTGTATGCAGGTGCGCCGCGAAGTTGGCTGGGTTCTCGAACTGGTCCGCAAAGTAGCCCACACTGCCGTCGCCCGCCTTGGCGGCGTGCTCCACGGCCCGCCGTCTTGCAAGGTTCACAAAGTGCTCCGGTGACGCGATCGGCGCCGGATCTACGCGCTCAACCGTTGCGCCGAGATGACAGAGCAGATCGACCTTTTCCATGGCCATGTCGTTGGGCATGCAAATGTGTGCGCGGTAACCCCTCGCGCGTGCCAGCGTTGCTAGAGAAATGCCCGTGCTGCCGACGGTGCCCTCATAGATGGTGTCGCCGCGCCCGGGGACGAGCTGGCCGGCAGCCTCGGCGGCCTCGATCATGGACAGCGCAACACGGTCCTTGGGCGTGTTGCCTGCGGCGTTGAGGAACTCGGCCTTAGCTAGGATGATGCGCCCCGTAGCCTCGCTAAGAGAACGGATTTTGATGAGAGGGGTGTTGCCGATGGCGCCGGCAACGCCGTCTGCGATTAAAGGTGGGTTCCACGCGGCGCCTCCCGCGAGGGCTGCCGCCTCTTCGGAGGCGGTTTCATGGTCTTCAAGCTGCACGGGCGGTCCCCAGAAGAGGCTGCTTCGCCGAGAAGGGTCCGCGGAAGACGAACGGCCCGTGGGGGCCCGGCGGGTGTGGCGGCGCTGGTAGCGGCGCTCAAGGTCGGGATAGAAGTCTTTGAAACCCAGCGTGACGAGGATGCCGGCCGCGAAGGCGAGCGCCAGAGCGGCCGAGCCGTAGGCTTTCGGATGGTTGCTCAGAGACATGTCTGTGTCATGTGCCGTGCTCCATCGTCCGGGCGAGTTCCTGTGGCCTTTCGTTTTTGCTGTTTATTTTTGACCAGATGTTGTGGTCTCGGAAGGCGAGAGAGAAAGAGAGAGAGAGATGGATCAAAAACAACGGACGGAGAGCGCATGAATCTCCCATCTTTTTTTTTTGGTCAATTCTTTACAGGGGACTTGCCCGCTGAACTGGGTGATGTCATTTTTAGACCTTTAGGACCCCTGGATTCAGCCTTAGCATGCGCTGCGCTTCAGCGGCTCAGGAGTTCCGGGTTGGTCTCAAGTCTTGGGGCGCCTCGGCAGGCACGCCTGCTGGGCACACTGCATAATAGGTGCGGCGGATTAATAGCTACCCCGTCAATTTCGAAAGAGGGAGTTCGGGCCGTGCACGCACCTTTGCCAACCCGCGGAGCCAACGATTTGCGGTTTTTGATCCATTTGTTGACTTTCAACACTTCCAATTCCATCCTGTGATCTCCTGCCCGAACCTTGCTCCGGGACGGGATGGACTCACCCGCCGTTACCCGCCTCTTCCGCGAGCTCTTCCGCCGTCCCGCGTGTCAATCCCGCCGGCACTGCACAACTGCCGCCGCGGCCGCCGCCACCCTCCCTGCTCTGAGCCAACATCATTCTCGTCCTCACCGCAACCACAACACCGCAGCATCAACGTCGGCGGGTGCCAATGCCCTGCCCACGCCGCATCAACGGCGGCACTATGCCGTAAAGTCGTCTTCTGAGAGACAAGAAAAGACGAACGAATCCAAATGGCAGCAGCGGACATCCCTCTTCCCGAGTGACCGCGCTGACGACTTCGATACCTACCCTGTCCTCAGCGCACGCGACTTGGCCGCCCGCTCGACGCGCCCGCGCAAGGTCAAAATGCTCACCCGCGACTTCATCGAGGATAGCCTGTACAATCCGGCATACGGTTACTTTTCCACGCAAGCCGTCATCTTCTCTCCCGGTCAGCCGTTCGATTTCCCCGCCTTCCGTGACGAGCCGCACTTTTATCGTGAGTTGGGCCGGCGGTACACCGAGTTCGAGGACGAGCTCGACGACAAGGAAGGGGTCAACGATGCCCGTCCGCTTTGGCACACTCCCACTGAGCTGTTCAGGCCTTACTATGGCGAGGCCATCGCCCGCTACCTTGTCTCCAACTACCGCCTCACCACGTACCCCTACCACGATCTCATCATCTACGAAATGGGCGCCGGCCGCGGCACACTCATGCTCAACATTCTGGACTACATCCGCGACCTCGACCCCCAGGTCTACGCCCGCACCCAGTACCGTATAATTGAGATTTCTCCGGCCCTCGCCTCGCTGCAGCGTCACCACCTCCTCTCGACCGCCGACTCGCGCGGCCACGCATCCAAGGTCGAGATCATCAACAAGTCCATCTTCTCCTGGTCGGAGCGCGTCCCCTCGCCGTGCTTCTTCCTCGCCATGGAGGTCTTTGACAATTTCTCCCACGATTGCGTGCGCTACGACCTCGCCACCGAGGAGCCCCTCCAGGGCTCCGTCCTGATCGACGCCGACAACGACTTTTACGAGTTCTACTCCCCAGACCTTGACCCGGTCCTCGCCCGCTTCCTCCGCGTCCGCCACGCCGCCACGGGAGGCCGCTATCCAACCCCTTACCCGGCGAACCGCATGCTGCGCAACCTCAAGTCGCGTATGCCGCTGATGCCGAACCTCTCAGAGCCCGAGTACATCCCAACCCGTCTGATGCAGTTCTTTGATGTGCTGGAGAAGTACTTCCCCGCCCACCGCCTTATCACGAGCGACTTCCACTCCCTCCCGGATGCCATTCCGGGCCTCAACGCGCCCGTTGTCCAGACGCGGTACGAGCGCAAGACGGTGCCTGTGACAACATCTTTGGTGAGCCGCCGTTTGCCCCCTTGACTGAGCGAGACAAGGATTACTGACCAGCTGTGCAGGTCCACCAGGGCTATTTCGACATCATGTTCCCGACAGATTTCCAAACTATGGAAGCCATGTACCAGGCAATTACTGGCAAGCTCACAAGGCTCACGTCGCATGGTGACTTCATGAAACGATGGGCGTTCCTCGAGGACACCCGGACACGCAGCGGGGAGAACCCTCTGCTCAGTTATTATGAGAACGCCAGCGTGCTGGTCACTGTATAAACACATGTAGAAAAACATATGCCCATTGGGCTGCGGAGCACTCCCGCATTGGCCTGTACTTAACACTGTTTGCTTTGTTTGCCTGATGGAGATTGGGCCAAAACATAACAAGGTAAGCGGAACAAGCTTGTGATATCTCAGTGAACTACTACTCCTGTGCGATCATCCTCCAAGATCGCAACCGTACCCACGTCGTTGCCCATGTTTCTGTCCGTCTAATTCCCCAGTATAAAGTGAATCGTTTTACCAAACATGCTTCTACAGCACGCAGGCGGGAATCTTATGCCGCGCTCAAATGTTGAGCTTCTCCTTGAGCCACTTCTCCGCCGTGGCGACAGCCTCATCCAAGTTCTCGGCCTTGGTGCCCTGTCCTTGACGCGTAGGTTCCTTGCCACCGGATTTGCCTCCGACAATTCCACTAACCTGCGCGGCCCATTGCTCGGCTGTGATGCCCTGGGAAGACAGGTGCTAGGATTCGGGTTAGCTTCGATTCGTGACTTTTCTTTCCTCCGAGCAACAACTTACAGTTCCAACGTAGACGCCGTGGGCAACAGAGCCCTCGTTCTTGCTTCCACCAAAGAGATAGACAGAGCGCTCCTTGTCCTTGGACTGGAAGTGCTTGACAACCTCACCGATAGCCTTGGCGTTGGCGGAAATGGGGAGTTGGCCGACGAACCACTTGGAGTCCTTGTTCTTGTCGAAGTGGGAAACAACGGTATCGAGCGCAGTCTTCGCCTCGGCCTTCTGACGCTTCTTCTGCTCATCCGTTACAGCCTTGATGATCTTGTCGAAGCGCTTCTTGATGTCCTCCTTGGTGAGCGTAGAGATGGTCAGCTGGTTGAGGGCGTGTTGGGTCGTCTTGATCTCCTGCTCCTTTTCGGGACCGAAAGGCAACACTTCGAGGGCGTCCAATCGCTTGGAGAACTCCTCAGCCTCACGTTGCACTTGGTGCGCAGCCTCGCCAGTGTAGGCGATGATGCGACGAATACCCTTGGCAATGCCGCTCTCCTCAACAATGACGAGGTCCTTGATCAGGCCTGTATGATCAACGTGCGTACCACCGCAGAACTCAACGCTAGCCTTGCGCCATTCGGGGTTCTTAGGGTTGGCAAGCAGGGTGTCGACATCAACACCGACGGACACAACACGCACGGGGTTGGGATACGTCTCGCCGAACACTGCGCGAACGCCCTCAATTCCCTTGGCCAGTTCGAGATCTACTTCCTTGGCGTATACCTTGCCGTTTTGGCGAATGTAAGCGTTGGAAAAGTCCTCAATCTTCTTTAACTCGGGAATGGTGACACCCGTCTTGTGGGAGAAGTCAAACCGCAACTTCTCATTGTCGACCAGAGAGCCCTTCTGATTGATATCGTCGCCGAGGACTTCCCGAAGAGAGTGGTTGAGGATATGAGTGCCTGTGTGATTATTGCGAATGGGAGATCTCCTCAGCTCGTCGTACTCGCAAATAACCTCATTGCCAGTAGACAATGAACCGTACTCGAGGTAACCGTTGTGAACAATGTAGCCTCCGTAGTTCTGCACGTCCAGGACCTTGAACTCGGCAACATCGTCGATGACGATGCGCCCGGTGTCAGCGACTTGACCACCAGACTCGGCGTAAAAGTTGGTCTTGTCCAGCAACAGCCCAAGGGGGGTGTTCTCAGCAATGTCCATGGTCGACTTGACGAAACCCTTGCCGTCGTAGATCAACTGTACCTTGGCCTTGGAGTCACCCTTGACAAACTTGGCATCGTCGTCAGTTCTCGCGACGTTCAGCTGTTGCTCGAGCTCAGCGATTTGGTGGACATTGAGCTTTGCGAAAGTCTGGACAGAATTCTTGACAACCTTGCTGGCCTCGCGAGCCTTTTCCTGAGCAGCCTTGACCTCGTCGTCATCGATCTCAAGCTTACGCTCCTCGGCCATCAGCTTGGTCAGATCCACAGGGAACCCAAAGGTGTCGTAAAGTCTCCACACCTCGGCGCCAGAGAGCTTCTTCTCGCCCTTTTTGATGGCGGCGTTGGCGTACTTCTCAAACTGAGCCTCGCCTCGGTCAAGGGTACGGGCAAAGGCCTCTTCCTCCTCGTCCAGGATCTCCCTGATGTCGTCTTGCTTCTTGACAATCTCGGGGAATTGCTCGCCCATTTGGTCAACGAGAGCAGGAAGAATCTTGGAGAAGAAGGAGCCGATCTCGGCATTGAAGTACTTGCGAGCGTAACGGACACCACGACGCAGAACTCGGCGGACGACGTATCCGCGACCGTCGTTGTTTGGAACAGCGCCGTCGGACATGGAGAAGGTCAAAAGGCGAATGTGATCAGCAACGACACGGTAGGCGGTGTCAATACCATCGACATCGTCAGCGCCGTACTTGTCGGTGTACGGCCTGGCACCAGTGACCTCCTCTACTCTCTTGAACAGAGGAGTGAAGATGTCAGTAGCGTAGTTGGAGACTGTGTTCTGGAGAGCAGACACAAGGCGCTCAAAGCCCATGCCGGTATCAACATGCTTGGCGGGCAGGGACTTGAGGGACCGGTCGGGCTGGCGGTCGTATTGGATGAAAACGTTGTTCCAGATCTCGACAACCATGGGGTCATCCTGGTTAACTAGGTCGGAGGCGTTGCGGCCTCCAATCTTGTCGTAGTGAACCTCACTGCAAGGACCGCAAGGGCCTTGGTCACCCATCTCCCAGAAGTTGTCCTTCATGTTGCCGGGCAGAATGTGGTCGTCGGGTACACCGACAGACTGCCACAAGCCCTTGGCCTCCAGATCGGGCTCGAGGCCCATGTCGGGGTTGCCCTCGAAGTAGGTGACGTACAAACGGGAAGGATCCAGGCCGTAGACCTTGGTCAGGAGCTCCCAAGACATCTCAATGGCCTCCTTCTTGAAATAATCTCCAAAGGACCAGTTGCCCAACATCTCGAAGAAAGTATGGTGGTAGCTGTCCTTGCCGACGTCGTCAAGATCATTGTGCTTGCCACCGGCACGAATGCACTTCTGGGTGTCAGTCGCACGCTTCAGAGAGTACATGGGATCCGCCTTGGAGATTGTTCCGAGGAAAATGGGCTTGAACTGGTTCATGCCCGCGTTGGTGAAGAGCAGGGTGGGGTCATTGTGAGGAACGACGGAAGAGGAGGGCACTGTTATGGAGCAGGACAGGTTAGCCAAGTAAAGTGTTGCAAGCGCAAAGAGACATAGCGACGGCAAAATGAAGCACCAAAGATGCAAAGATCCACGAGGACGACAGGTTATGGTCGTGCTGGGCTGGTGATATCGTACCAATGGTGTGGCCCCTCTTCTCGAAGAATTCGAGGAAAGTCTTGCGCACGACGACGCCGGGCCACTTTGGTTCAGCCATGACTGCAGTGGACAAGGTCGAAGTTGAGTAAAGGCGCCTCTGCGGGAAGATGGCACTCGCTGCGATGAGTGCAGACGGCGTAGGGGTTATTGTCCGGGATCCGACCGACGCTCGAGTCCGGCAAAAAGAGGTTGTGACTGTTGATGTGGAGGTGGACGTTTTATCAGGGTCGCCAAAGGTGTGACTCTTTTGGCGGGATGAGCAACTCGTTAGTGCGGCAGCGGCATTCGCATTGCTTCGGGCCAGGAGGGGCACCGAGAGCGGGAGCGGTTGCGGGCGCAGACGTGGGAGGGGCGGCGGCGAGGGGTCCTCTGGCCCAGCGCTTTCGTAGAAACTTCTACAAGCTCGCTGGGGACGAGTCAAAGCCAGTACAAAAGCGCCAGAGCTCCCCAACGCAGGCCATCCGCCACAGCTGAGCGCCAGTGAACGCGCCCGCGCCTCTCGTAAGAGCACAGTAGCTCCTCCGGTCATTCCTCTGACTTCCCTTTCCCCCTCAAATACAAGCCACCTGGACGGACGAATTGGAATTGCGCAGGGAGGTCAGAACGTCACCTCTTTCTCCTCTTCTTCAACCTCTTGCTCTCGAACAAGATCCTCCTCTCTGCCTTTGCCACGGAAAAGCGAACAAGCAATAACGCGCTGTTGGCTGTGTCTTGGCCAGCGACTTGGCCAGCGAAAGACTGCTGTTACCGAACCGATGTCACCTGGACTTCAGATTTGACTTTGAGACTGCGTTCTTTGCCCCGCGACGGGATATTCCCTACTCTTCCGGAAACGGCGATTCAAGATTAACAACACCGCACATCTCCCACCTTACCTCCTATCTCGACCACAAGTCGCGATTGATGGTGCTTTGCTAAGCTGCTCTTTTCGCCTCTCTCTTTGCTGCGATCTCAGTGGCCGAATTAGGTTTTCAGTCAATTAAACATCACACCGCTTTTCGTTGTTGTCGTTGCTGTCGTAGGGTCGTTGGCCAGCCTTGCGGGGAAAAAAAAGGGAGTGAGTTGGCGGTAGCAGAGCAGTTGGGGGGTTTCAGCAGGAAAGAGTTGCACGCGAGACGAAAAGCCACCGAAATATGCTGCTGCACGGGGCGCAATCTCCCTCCCACGCGCTGGATTCCCACGCGCTGGAACCGGATCAGCACCAACATGATCAGGCTAGGCAACTAAGGCGCAAAAGAAAAGCTGAGTCCCAAGACAACGAACGGTTGTCCAAACGACTCAGTCTTTTGAATCTGGGTAAGCCGAATTCACAAAGGTGCTTTCTTGGCGTTCTCTTGCACTAACACTCTCATGCAGAGAGGAATGGCCAGAAACTCTATGTCGCGGTGGAGGAGCCGGCTTCATCCATGCCACTTTCCATGGCGTCGTCGCCTTCCACCTCCCCCACCAGCCGTCGCCGCCGTTGCGGCCGCAAACCGCCGCCATCCGATGAGGAAGTAATGCAGCTTGACGATACCAAGCACAGGGTTTACATTTACAACATAGATGATGAGCTCTCTTCTTCCGAGAGCGAGCCCGACGACGGCAAGCTGGTCTTTTTACCGGACATCGAGAAGCACCTGCGCACCACGCGCATTCCACCATCCATTCTGGCCAACGACAATGGCCAGCTTGCCGGCATGCAGGTGGTTCTGTACAACGAACCAACCTCTCTGACAGTCCCGCCCGAGCAAGACAGCGTCCGCAAGGCCATCGTCGAGTCCCGGACCCGCATGCGCGAGAGGCAACGTCTCGAACGCGAGGGCAAGGGTGCGCCGGTGCAGATGCCACCGCCGTTCGTCTCCCAGCAACCCGTAGCCACCTTCGTTCCGGGTTCTCTGCAGCCGGCCAGCGCAATCATATCAGATCCTCCAGCCCCGAGTGAGACCTCGGCCTCAGTAGACGATTACGATCCCGACGCTATGGAAGTGGACTAGGAGGGTGAGAAACAAGGCAAGTAATCTTTTTTTATCCATGACGATATCCACCCCCCGCCAGGAACATAAACAAGCTGTTTCAACGGGTCCACGACGATTCATGACCGGGGTCAGCTAGGCGTTTTAAAGGTATCGATTTCAAATCGTATTGGCAGGAATGTTCCCATGTCGTACAATATACAGTCGTTCGGGTCAAGGCATCCAGTCCCTGGCGCTCAAGGGCATCCAGCCTCGATGATCGTGAAACTTTGTAGCCTCTGTATGGTGAACTTCCTCCTCCTTCTCCTCTTCCTCCAGGTCTTTTGAAAACCCCCACCATCTTAATCCGTGTCTTGATATGTCCCCAATCTCATCTTGTCTCCGTCTTCTCTGACAACCGGCAGTGAGCAATACATGCCATATTAAAACCCGCTGAAAAACATCAACCGCAGCAATGAAGCCCCGTCCACCGCCCCTCTCGCACACACCTCTCACCTCACTGCGCCCTGTACGGGTAAGCCTGCCCCGTGTGGTTCGCGGCAACGGCGGCCGGCGGCGGCGGCGGGCCCTCGGGCGGCGTGACGCCGTATTCCTGGGACGGGTCGACCTTGGAGGCGCCCTCGGGCGGCGCGTACATGGGCGGCCTCGCCGAGTTGGGGTCGTAGGTCGGCGGCGGCATCCCCTGCATGCCGTAGTAGCCGCCTCCTTGGGCTTGCGGGTGGGTGTTGTAGTACTCGGGGCGGTAGGTGTTGTAGGAGGCGGCGGGCCATGCGTAGCGGCTGTCGACGCGGGCGAGCTGGGCGCGGCTGAAGAGCCAGCGGTGGTAGCCGAGGGGGAGTAGGCCCTTCTTCAGGCGGCGCTTGCCATGGGCGTAGCCGATGACGAGGAAGAGGGCGAAGAGCGTCGTGAGGCCGAGGAAGACGGACCACTTGACGATGACGCCAGTCTGTCGGGGTGTGTCAGCATCGCGAGCATTGCGAACCGAGGGGTGATGCGACTTACCCTGCTGTACCACCAGGGGATTGCCCGTCCGTTCTGGATGACCCAGCCAGGCGGGAGCTCGTTGGGGTTGACCACGGTCTGTCGAGCAATCAAGTAGGCGTCCATGGTGAGGTGTGGCTTTCTCGCCCTCTCGTTTCCCCCCTTTGCGTCCAGTCCGGTGCAGTCCAGTTCCTCTTCCACGCCAAAAGTCGAGGGGGGGATTTTCCTCCGCTATATCGTCTGTATTTGGTTTCGCCGGGTGTAAAGGGCTGCAGATCAACTACGCCAACTAAAATAGACTAAGCGGAAGTGTTCAACGACAAGCAAGGGTTGCTATGTAGTCGTGAAAAGAAGAAACAGAATAGAATAAGAATGTACAGTAACTGGTTTTGCCAAGACTTTGCACTGCTGCGGGTGGATGCTTTATTTGAACTCACTGCAAACGGAAAAGCAAGGGCCAAGTGACCAGGGAAATGGGATAAGAACCAGAGTGGTAGTATAAATGAGGCCTACCAGTCGCCTGGTGCGTAGTGTCCACATGAGTTTCTCTTTCCTTCTCTATCTGGTTCTGCTCGGACATGGGATGCCGGCACCGTTAGGTAACTCTGTTCTCCACGGGCGACGCACAGGGGGAGGGGGGGCACTGAGAACGGAGCAGTTTGAGAGGTCAGGTTGCATAGACAGCGGTCCCCTCATTGGCCACCTCTCGCTGGAAGGGGCCGGCGAGAGGTGGCCCAGGAGTGTGACGACAGCGGTTCGTGTGCAATCCTGCGGCAGCGCTGAAGCATCAGAGTCGTTTCATCTACCTCGGATCCCGAACAACGACAAGGCTTAGCTAGCTATTCTGGAGCACACGCGCACATCATAGGGACCACAAGGCGCACATACACCCACACACACATCATAGTACACGTACGCAAGCCATGCGGATACAGGCTGCGACGAACACGACGCTGGCAAACACAAACCAAACATTCGCCAGTGCTCCGTGAGTTGTGGACCAGAGGCATGGGAGGCCGCACCGCAACCATCGCCGAAAAGAAAAGAGAGAGAGAGAGAGACAGAGGGGTACAAGTAGAAGAAACAACCCATCCTGCCCCGCCTCATGCAGGCCTCGGCAGCCGTAGCTCATGGCCAGTTCATCGCAATGAGATCACGGGAGGGAGAGAGGGAGAGAGTGTGTGTGTGTTTGGGCGACGGTGGTCCTCACGCTCTGAACCAACCCGAGCCGAGACATCTTCACCTATAACATTTATAGTACGATGTAAGTCGATGGATGCTCTTTTGTTTTTCCAAGCTGCACCCCTAACCATCCCCAGTGATCCCAGCTGGCTTGTGCCGAGAACATTTTGTGCTCGGGCTTTGGCCTTGGGGGAGGAAAAGGAAAATGACAATCTTGAAGGAAGCTTCTTGTGGTTTTCATCCTGCTTCTCCGCATCCCAATTGTATTTCCCCTCTGCCTCACCTCTCTTGCCCGAACACGCCCAGATCCCTCAGCGTACACAATAATATAGGTAGCACTGGTGCCAGGAGACGTATTAGCAGTGCAAGTGACTATTCCTGCAACTTCCTTGGCCAGTGACAATGAGATCGGCCCAGCCGGGCAGTAAGAGTCCTATGAGACGAGGACCAGGTTGAGGGGCGGTCTGCCCATAATCAATGATAACCATGGCATCGCATACGTAGATGCACGGGCTCCAGCCTCATACGTAGCAATATAGACACACAGCAAGGCTCAGTGAGAAACGGGCGTGGAGACGGGGCTTGATCGTACGAGAAGGGTGTCAACGTGTTTACAATCGCCGGGTTAGGCCATTGTTCATCGTAAACTCCTCTCAGTGCCGCACAGGCTCTTCTCCTATCCTCCCCTTCACGCCTCGTCCACCCACCACCTGTCTTCATTCAACCACGATCCACATCTGGGGTTGTTGAACGAATAAGCTTGTCGAGGAGAAAAGCCAAGATTAAGTTTTGGGTTGTTTCTATATTACGAGCGTAGGGCTGGCTTTCCGTCCACCATACACGCAAGCCCTGGTTGTTGTATGCCTGAGCAGCTCAGCCGCTAGCTCGGCCCCCGCCCTCAACTTGTAAGAAACCCAACATGATAGAGGCCCGCCCAAGAGAGGGGAACTTGTACAAGAGACGGGTGCTGCTCTTTTTGTAGTGTACCTATTCCTCCCCAACCCCGGGTGATCTGCGGTGGGCGTCCGAGCTGACCAAACCGAAACTCGACCCGTTCAGACTGAGGGAAGTGGTATGTTGGCGCGAGTACGCTGTGCACCTGGGTATGAATGAGTGTTGTACCTACGCGCATACCGACGGGAGCAAAGGCCGTCGAGCGCCCCAGTGGTAGCCGTTCGTCGCTCACCCGTCCCTCCACCATCCAGTATCCTCATCCATGAATCCAATTATGTCAAAGCCAATGCCCATACTTCTGAGCATCGTGCCCATGGTGAACTCCTGCTGGTTGTTAATGACCCGGCGCTCCAGTCTTCGGCTTGTAGTACTCACATCCTCCTCCTCTTCCTCCTCCTTCTCCTCCCCGTCTCCACACACCTCGAAACCATCTCCATCTCCTACATGCCCGGACGACGGCTGCCCACCATTCCCCTCCCTCATTCCCTCCGCAAACCTGGCCTTGTCTTCCCTATGGGCCCTCCTCAAAGCCCTCAACCCGCCCATTCCCTCAATCCTCCCTCGAGACCCCTCAAACACCTCCTCCGCCGCCATCCGGCTTGCCGCTCTCCACTTCCCGATCAACTCAATAAGCTTCTCGTCTGTCTCGCCCTCACCTTCGCCGCGGATCCGCCTAGCCTGCCGGAGGATCTCCTCCCTGCCCTCAGCCTCTCTCGTGGTCTTATTGCTAGGTGCCGAACCACCGCCTTTCATGACCAAACTGGCCGTCTCGTGAAGACTTGACCCCGGCATTGACGGGAACGCCTCCGGGTGCAGCTGCAGCCTTGGAACGCTGAACGGCCGGCGCGTAGGCGTGGCAGCCTGCCTTACCGGCGTCGTCACCCGCGTCCCTGCCCCCCACTGTCTCGCAGCGGCCACAGTGGGCGTAGTGCTGCTACTGCCTGGGCCTGTACCCGAATCCGAGTCGGTACGGGTTGCTTCCCCTGGCTTTGGCTGCGGAAATGATGCTGTAGGATTCTCGGCAGCGGCAGATCTTCCGACTTGTTCCTCACGGCCCCGCACAATGGGCGATTTGAAGGGTTTACGGAGTGTCTCGTTGGCGGTGTCGACTCGTCTTCGCTTCGCGGTTGGCGTGAACATGATGTGCACATGTGCTGCTCCACTTGAGAAACCCGTCCTCTTCGATCAGGAGAATTGATATCTGTCGTGCTTTCCTTGATACCGCGGAGTGGTTAGGTGGTATGAGAAACGTTTGTCCGTTGTGGGGTTTGGAAGGTGTTGGTGTTGGCGGAGGATTTTTCGATCAGTCATGGCTGGCGCAACGACTAACAATACGGAGGAAGCACACCACGTCTTTCCTCTGCTTCAGCAACCTGCACAATTCAACACTTATCGCAACGCAACGCAAGGCACAGCCCAAGCAAGGACTTGAAGCGTAGGATGGTGGATTCATTGTGCGTATGCTTGCGGGCCGCGCCGCGAAACAAGCCAGCCAGCCTTAAACTCACTGTTGCCAAGATCTTGGCGCAACTACAGGTCATATAAATCACAGTCTGGACAAACACGTACAGGCGTGGAGATCAACAGCTTATTCATACTATCCAGCAACTGCATAAGTATATTATGTAGGATCGAAGCCAAACCCCCCTGTTAGGTCATCCACCCCCCTAAGCTGCAGGCCAGATTTTCCATGCTTCCAGTCATCTCACGTATCCGTATGCGCATCACAAACCTGAGGCCTTTCCGAGGTCAAAGAGCAGCCTTCCGACAAATTTCAAGGGTAAAAAGGAAAAGAAGAGAAAAATATCAAAGCAATAATTCGTTCATGATCCGTCTTGCGCCTGTTAATGCAGCGTAATCCTCCGCCGGCACAGAGATATAGAAGAGAATGTGAACTGAATATCCTACGTGACGCTAATGCCGCGAAGTGAAAAGGAAACAGGTATCATGGAACCAAATACACTCCATAAATGGTCCGAGAGAGGCCAGCATGCAGATAAGATGGTACAGACAAAACGGCGAAATTGAAGAATAAAAGTGGTTTCAAGAGTCGACCCGAACCCTTTTGGGCTCGTTGCCAATCTCGTGGCCCTCATGGGGTCCATTCGCGCTAATCTCCGGGCTCTTGCGTTTCGTGCTCAAGTTGTTGTCGTCTCTCAAGAAACTAGGGCCTGAGCCGACAACGGGAGTTGCAAAGTTTAATGGACTGGGCAGCGTGTTGCTATCGCTACCACCGCGCGAGTACCACTCTGGGTAAAAGCTGCTGGGACTGGGCAGAAACTCGTTGTTCAAGAATCGGGATGGGAGAGCGGACACTGGAGTGTCAATGTTCATGTTATTTTGCTGCGGGGGTGGGCGAGCAAACGGGTTTGGCGGGCCGGTGGCGCCAGCTGACAGCAGTGTCTGGGCTGACGGGGACGGCGGCGGTAGGACCATGCCTGAAGACTGCGAGTCGGATGCGTGGCGACGAGTCGTCTGGGATGTGGCATCAGTTGAGTTGCGAGGAGAGTTTGACTCGGCAGTGGTACTACCGCCATCCGACGGTTCGTCAGGGATCTCCACCCTCAAACGCGGGCGCGCACCACCTCCAAGCTTCATGCTATTGGTGCGAGATGGCGGGGTAAACATTGTCTCTGGAATGGACGACACGGAGATGTTGCGAGTTTTGTTTAGAGATTGAGTGCTGTCCCGTGGAGGCAGGGGCGGGGACGTCGTAGAACCGTTCGTCCGGGAGACTGCGCCAACATCGACGGACTGAGACCGATTGCCGTCAACCTTCTGGTCAGGGAATGGAGGTCGATTGGGCTCGGTCTTGATGCTGTTTTGCTCGGAGGCGAATGAGGCCAGATGTTGTGATAAAATAGAGCGGTTCTCATCGATGGGCGTGAAAATGCTGTGTTGCTTACGCTGCGGCAGCTTCTTGATCGCGCTGTCTGTGTTCAGTAATGGCGGCTGAGGCCTTTCTTGCTGCTCCGATCGCGGTTCCAATGGCGCCGGCATTGCCGACTCCCGGGACAGCGGCGGCGTTGCCTGAGGCTGCTGCTGTTGCTGCTGCTGAGAGGGCTGCTGAGAGGGCTGCTGAGAGGGCTGCGGCTGTTGCTGTTGCTGAGGCGACTGTTGCTGATGCTCAAGCTGCTGAGGTTGTGGTGGCGGGGGAGACATCTGAGGTGGTTGCGGTGGCAGCTGCTGAGGCGGAGGCTGTGGCGGAGATGGCGAGATGCGAGAAACTTGAGGCCCGGGCCCTTGCTGGCCCTGCTGTTGCGGGTAATTAGGCGGCATGGAGCGGCGCTGGTCTTCCATGTACTGTTGGATGTGCGGGGGATGATGGCTAGACGGGTACGAGGGGTATTGGTGTTGCTGGGGGATTCCGTGAGGCATGTTCGGCGGCATGTTGGGCTGGTTCTGAGGGTTATATATGGCCGGGCTAGGTATGTAGGCGAAGCCGTTGACGGGAGGCTGCTGTGATCCAGGAGGACCAACGGGCTGAGGACCCATGTTCGGGCCCATACGGCGAATGTCTTGTCGAGAACCAGGACGCGATCCCATGCTAGGCTGCGGCGTGTGACCGCGCTGCACGGGATGGCCAGGGTGCTGCGGGAAAGGCATGCCGTTGGGAATCGGGGGAGACGCTGACGGTGTGTGGTGCCGCATGTGAGGGAATGGGGCCTGGCCTTGGAACTGGGGAGGAATCATATGGACATCCTGCGGTGGCGTGCCTTCGGGGTCCTCGTCCTCGTCATCATCGTTGCCGCCGTTGAAATCCGAGGGGCCCTTGTGCTCGTTGGGGCCGCCGTGCTATGCGAAGGTCAGCATTTCCGCCTTCGCGACTCGCGAGAGGGAAGAGGACCTACGTATGTGTATCTGGTGATCATCTCCCGCATGTCTGTGGAAGAGTACTCGTACAGCTTTTTGTTGCTGCCGAAGATGAAGACGGCGACGTCCACGGAGCACAGCACGGAAAGCTCATGCGCCTTCTTAAACAGACCACCCTTTCTCTTCAAAAAGGTGCTAGACGCGACACGGCAAATCAGCGAAAGGTCATGGAGGGGGCGAAGTGTCATCGAAGGGCTGCCGAGCTTACACAGAGCGGTTTCTATCATCCTTGATGGCTTTGATCTCAATCTTTCTGCGTCCCATCTTGATCGAGAGGCTCTAGTGAGCCGTCGGGGTATGTGTGCGAGGCGACGACAAGGCGTGATGGCAGCAGACCGAGGATGAAGTCGAGGCAGGCGGCTTGAGTGCCGATTGGCGATGGCGCGTCGACGGCGGCGTCGAGGTCTCAGCCGTTGTAGTCGAGAACGCGTCCGACTGGTTCTTGGAGGGGAAGGATCTGAGGAGCAGAGAGACTCGTCGAAGCTCGGGGATGGAGCTGGATGTGTCTTGTCGGAGCAAGCTTGGCTGATCAAGGGAGCGAGTAGAAACAAAAGTCGGCCGGGACGGGCTGATCGCTTTTATCTAAATTGCCTGGCTCGTGGGCTGTCGTTGCGAACTGGTGATGTGTCAGTCAAACTGGGCATGGGCAAGGCAGCGCATCCCGGGATCAACGGTATTTGAAGCGGGTGCAAGAGAAGGTTGTCGGAGCAGGGGAGAGCGCGGACTGAGACGACGCATCGAGAACGTACATTGATCCCATTACAAGTACAGATAGATGCGACAGGTTCTGGGGATGGACAGGCGTCGTGAGGTGCAGGTTGATGGGGCTGAATCTGGCGTGGATGATTCTAATAATAGACGCGATCGTGTTCACGTTGCTGGGTGCGGGAAGACAAGACAAGTGAAGGAGGGAAGGGGGAAAAATAATGACGGGAGCGAGTGGGTGGTGGAGGAGGGGAGCAGCAGTTTACACTTAGGTACGTGGGTGCAGTGCAGCGATGCGGGTGGTGCAGGACACAGACAGGTAGGTAGGTGTTGGTACGCCTCGAATCGGTACATGCAGGTGGTACCAGTCGCGAGGCAGGGCAAGCAACGAGAGAGCGAGGGTGAAGTGAGGGGAGTACCCAGAAACCATCCAGTGAGGATGTTGGGAACAGAAAGCAAGAAGCAGCAAGTCAGCAGTGTGGGAGAGGGGGGGAGAGAGGGAAGGGGGGAAAAAAAAAGTGACAGGGGGATAAGGGTGATGAGCGAATCACGGTGGGAAAAAATGGGACGAAGACGTGACTACCTAGATGGGTGGGGTGAACGAGCAGGAACTTGGAAGGTGCAGGGGGAGAGGAAAAGACGAAGAAAACGGAGCCCAGGGGTGGTGTATTACTCCAAATACCCTGCCGCATCCAGAAGCAGGACGGCGGGCCAGCGACCCTCTTCTTGACTCCGGGGTGTGTCTCCCATGTGAAGGATATCAGACGCAAACTGGACCAAACCTCGTCCTTCTCGTAATGTGTCGAGGTAGCAATTAGTTGGTCCTGCTCTCTCACCTCATTTGCGCCGTGCTACCTCACCTTCTTTCTCACCATCACCGACAAGGCAAGGCTATGAATGCTTTTGGTGCGCGCTTATATGACGAGGGGGGGGTCCTGGTGGCCGTTACGGACAATCGTGAAACGGCAGCCTGAAGAGGCAGGGAATGAGGAATCGACGTGAGACTGACTCTGGGCACTGTGATCATCCACTCGGAAACCCCTACAACGAGCCGTGTGCCTTTGCAATCTCCACCACGGTACTCCGCACTGTCTCAGGGTCTGGTGTAACCCCCTTGTACAAGGCCAGCCCGAGTAAGGTACCGGCCGCCATTGCGACCCTACTGCCGTTAGTGGGACACCGCAGAGAAAGATACATGTGGCAGGTGTCGTCGAGACATCTGACGTTTAGCCGGCGCGAGGTGCGTGCGGGCCACCGCGACTCCTCCCCTAAACACTGACACCGCGCTGCGGGTACCGCTAGAGCGCCAATCTCACCAGCCCTAGCACCAACGCCGGCACCAGCATCAAACCGACCACCACTACAACTTCAACTACACGTCCAGGTTAGACCTCATCTCCCAGCTTCAGGCAAGGTTCCAGGTCCAGGCTAAGATCGAACCAAAGCCCAGAAAGACCATTGAGCATTGACATCCTGCAAGCCTCGACCAGGACGCTCCATTGGGCTCAACTGACGCCGGAATTTGGAACCGGACTGCTCCCCCCTGGACCTTGCCAGATCCTCCTTGAGCATCGTCAAAATCATCGCGATGATCACTCATCCACCGGCACCATTCACCCATTCCAAACCTCCCATCGACAGGATGACCTAACAGCTTACTCTGCACGTCCGGCCAGAGGAAGCATAATCCCGTACCGTCAAGGGGGGGAGGAAGGGAGGCTGTCAAAGCAAGCAAGCAAACGAGGTGCCCGGGCCGCATGTTGAGCTTCTGTCTCCACTACTACCGCGCCGCCGCCGCCGCCACCGCCGCCACGGTGCAGTAACGCAGGAACAGACTCTTGCATCCGGGTTCAGGAACGATGAAGCCACAAGCACACATGAGGTGACGGGAGGGATAGAGAGATCGCGCACCGAGAGCACAGGCCGCCTCACCAAAGACAGGAACCGATTTATCATTCATTCAACAATGTATCGAAACCGACTCAGCCCTCTCAGTACCCATTTCAGGTCAAACAATTGAGTTTGGAGGCAGCCTTGGCGTCGACGGGCCCTGTTTTTGTTGTTCCCCCTCCCTCCTCTTTGCCCCCTCTCTTCTTTATCTCGTCCCCTCCTTGCTCTCGACCCTTCTCTCCCGGGCCTACCTCAGTATCTACCGTACGCTACTCCCATGGCCGATGACAAAGGGGAACCATTACCAAACGAACACTTCCAGGCCCCCTTTCATCATCAAAACCAATCAACCAGATAGGTGCCCAGGGTGCGGGTTCGACCCCAGTCTGTTCCTCAAGGTTGTGGTGTGAAGGGTGTCAGATACCAACCACTCAACTGCCCATCCTCTGCCCGGGCCAGCCTAGGATGTGGCATTCCCGTTGGGGGTGTGGACAACTGCCAAATCGGTCGCGGCCATTTGACAACGTCCGTCCGCTCCATTGGTTGTAGGCTATAGATTTCGCTTCACAAAGCCCTCGACGTACATCCCGCGGCTGTTTGGCGAACCCAGTCGCCCGTCATCTCGAATTAGATCACTCACCCACTGTTGACGATACCCCGCGTTCGCAACCACACTCTGCCTGCCTTGCATACGGGGCTTTGAGGGCCGCGAGCCAGAGCTGTTGTCTCTGTCTCGATGTTCGAGAAGTGTTATCGGACCCCCCACCCATGTTGGACATCCACCTTATTGGCTGTCAAGCTCCGAGACGACCATGGGCTCGGCATCTGATAAACTTACAAAAGAAATAAAAAAGAAACAGAAAGAAACCCCCGCCAAGACTCGGCCGCGACCCCGTTCTTCTCTATAAACAACCTTCAAAGTTCGCAGTTTGCCGTATCCTCGTTCAGACAAGTCTGCTACCTTGGCGGTAAGATGAACGCGAACGGGCGATGCAATGAGAGGCGAGGAGCCCAGTCAGATCCTTTTCCTCAACATGCGGCTACGTCGGGCTGTTGCAGAGAGCATCAGTAAAACGCCCGAATTAGCGCTCACCACGGTTTCTTTACACCTTGCTTGGAGGTATTGTCTAGCGTGCGGCAAGATCCATCGTCTTCTCCGACTTGTTGGCCAGATTATCCTAGAGGTGACAAGGTATAATGTGACTCGCGTCGTTGCAATTTCGCCTTCTCCGTCCCATCACCCTATGATGCTCACCTTTCAAATTGACCGTATCATTAAGTTAAGCGCCGGCCACCCACAACAAGACACTAACGTAATCGTGGCCCGTTGGCAAAACGAACGAGATGCTTGGAAATGCTCGTCCTCAACGGCTCATCACATCGCCCCCAGATGCCCATATCCGATTCCGTAGGACAGCCGCAAAGGAGCCTCTTTTGCCGCAGCTCATCGCCCACGTCGCTCCCGCGCGCGCCGCGCATACGGCTCACCATACACACACGCACATCATTCCTTTGTGACGGTGTGAGGCCGACGTGCATGTTTCTCGAGGCCAAGGCGGACGTTCCTAGGTGCCAAACCGCAAGCCGATTGGGCTTTGCCGCTTGTTTCCCAGATACTATCCCTGTCCCCCACCCCGTTCCTATAGCTCTCGGTGTCATCCACCACACCCTTGCTGCAGAGGATTCTAAAAATATCCTATTTTTAGCACACAGCGGCCTGTATGGAGAGAGAGAAGGGCAGGGGCGGGGGGGCAGGAGACGCGCCCCGCAGCCACGCGACAACTGGTTCGTGCCAATTAACCCCTTTCATCCCGCGCCGTTGTGGGTAAATTGTGCCCACCTGAGTCTTACTACGCTGCTTCTTTCTCACACCTCCAGTTTCCTGGCCCTGCTTCCCTGCGTGTCAGCCACATCGAGCGCTCTTTCTGCAACCCTAAAGGGCCCAAAGGGACATCTGTGCCCCTAGACGAATGAGTGACTAACTGACTGGCCGGACTGACTGACTGAACGACTGACTAACCGACCGCCCGGCCCGGCAACCCCTCCCCCGTCCATCACAAACGGCGATATCCGACCTTGTTTGCTCTCCCTTTTTTTTTTCTTTCTAGAAGAGGTAACCTCGCAAACTTCCGAGCCTGCAAGGACCTTTTGAACGTGGACGGAGCAAAATCCCCTTCCTTTTCTGTTTGGGCCGCGCTTTCGTCTCCTATTGATCCGTCCGTCCGTCCAATTCCATTTCGCTTCCCGTGCCTGACATTCTCCTCCGCCCCCCCCTCCCGCCTCCCAAACTCTTCACCCCCCCCTCCTCTTTGCCTGCACGGGAATATCTCACCTTCTCCAAGTGTGATGCGGATACAGAGTGCGCTTTCACTTCGTCATCGCCCATCATCGAGCCCGGTCCGTCGTCCACGTCTTGCCCGATTCGCCAGTCTGCTGGCGGTGACGCGCAAAGTCCAAGTCTCTCACGAATGACAACCACCCCACCCCAGATTAACCCACCACCACCAACCATCCTGCTTTCACGTCACTTGAACCCATGTTGCATTGTCGTCGTGCCGCATCTTGGTTTCCCTGCTAGATAACCATTCCCCGTCCCGTACCGGTCTGGACAACTCCCCTAGCCGCTCGGTGGAGGTTTCCTGTGTCCGTTGTTGGTTCACCTCCTAACCTACCCATCATCCCATACACTCACACACACTTTTCTTCAAGCAGGAGCTGCACATCTACTAGGGATACCCAGTCTCGGTGAGCTAGTCCTGTGCCATTTCACTGCAGAGCCACGACACACATTTGTCACCGAGAGCCTGGCCGCTTGAATGTCTTCTTGCGTGATTAGCTGCCCACGTTTCGCGGCTGTGGCTAAACTTAACAACACCAGATGCCATGCCAATGCATCGATGCATCATTACATGCTTGCTTGCTTTTGAACCGCTTGCCAAACAACCCTCCGGACTCAATCTCCGTGCTTCCTGGGAGAGCAATCCACTCTTTTCCGTCCAGTAACATGTGTTCCAATCCGAATCCCAAGCCCAAAAGTCCGCTTCCAGTTCCATACCATATACCCTTCCTCCCTTCCTCATCAGTCCTACCTCATGTCCGGGGTCGTCTGGACCCAGACTTTCGCACGCAATAGGTTGGATGTCTTTCGGTATCAACCTCAGCTTGGTCGTCGCGCCTGAACCCCTTGCGTGTAGGTCTTGGCACGGTTCTATTGTTAGCAACCGGGAACGGTTGAATGCGGGGACTTCTCCCGTTGTGGAAGTTTCGTCGGTAGTTAAGCGACCAGCTGCAGGAGTCGCGTTTTATCCATTGGTAGCCACTGGGAGCAGCTACCGGCTGTCCGGGTCCTCGGTCGTCTCAACCATGTTCTAACGTGCGGCTGCAGCATCTGGTCCGTCGTAGCTTCTGAAAGCTGCCACAGTTTGTCATCCGGAATCGACGTCGTCGCCAAGCATTCACTGCCCAGGAGAGCCGGCACCGGTCGCTGGAGCATTGTAGGTACCAAATCCGCCATGCTCCGCGATGCTGTTGTCGGTTTTCATCGTACCGTTGAGCATAGGACAAAGCCTTTGTAAACGTTAGTCAACTTGCGTGCGGAAAGGTCGAGTTTGGGAAGGCGCGCAGGAAACGGAATGAAAATGAAAGCAATAGAGAATAAGAAAATGTGCCCCAAGTAAGCGGAAGGGTATTGGTGCAAAGCATCCGAACTACGAGATGCTTATGTGACCCTGCTGTTATTGACGGTGCCGCTGTGCCAGTACGGTTTCTGAGTGTACTTATTGTACTTGTACTTCCTGGGCTTGGGTTTTGGGGGTTCTCTTGGCTCTCCCTTGGGTGCCGCCGGGCCTTTGGCCACCGGCTGCTTGCCCCTCGAGCTTACGGGTTGACAGTTCTTTGGCTTTTGCAACTCGTCGGCTTTTGGCATTGACGGGATCGGAGTTACCTTGGAGTGAACTAACACCCTCGGACGCCGCTGGAGCAGAAACTTGCGCTGCAGAACGAAGCGAAGGTTTCCCCCACGTCTGAATATGCTCTTGAGATCTGATGTTGGGCGGGGAGGTAGAGGGAAAACAATTGGGGCAATACTTTTTGTTGGTCTTAATGTGTCCGACCTGTCCGCAATTGGCACACTTGCGGGTAGTACCAGTAGCAGCTCGGTCTGCCTCGGGAGAACCGGCGTCGATCCCGCTCTTCGATCGGTGAAGCCCTTTCTGTTGCTCTCGTCCGATACGGCGCTGCTTGTTTCTGTTGAGCCGTTCGAGCTCCTTATCAATTCTGCCAAGTGGTCAATCAAGTGTTCAGCATCTACTGAAGGATATTGCCTACTCAACCAGGCGACGTCGGTCGTCGTCAGCGACTCCGGTAGGTCGTCCTTCGTAGATACTAAACACATGATTATGTGAGCGGGGAACGCATGAACGTTGAAGGATAGACCTGAAAGGGGATGAGGAGGAGGTAACCGTGGTGGGAGCTCGTACTTGAAATCCTCCAACTCCAACTCTTTCTTTCTCTTGATGTATCGGTCTATAATGACAGGGTCTTCGAGAACGATGACCTTTTGCTCGACAGCGCCCTGCTCGTTAAGAACTTCTCGGGTAATCTTCAGCTTCTTTCGTTGGTTCCGACTAGTGGATGTCGTCAGGCCAGTGATTTGGCTCATTCCTTCGTCGGCGTGTGCGGGGGTCTGGGCTCTCTGTGGGTTGAACCGGTCGTCTTCATCCGGTGGCGGAGGGACGACTAGGTCGTCATCCTTCTCTGTGCTGTCCTCCAGACTCGATTTTTGCTTCTCCCAGATTTCGCGAATGCCCTTTCTGTACATCTGTTCCTGCTCCTTGACGTTATAAGCGTGTCCGTTCTTCATACGCTGTGTGTCCGGATGCGCCGCCATGGCATCGGCGGCAGTGGTGTGAGAACCACCCTTCTGAACAGTCTCGATGTAGCCGCCTTTCATGGAGGTCCTGATGAAACTAAAACCAAGGCCATGGCCTGTAGGATCTCCCTGCCCGTGGAGCTTAAGCATGGCCTTGCCAGCACATGCATCAATGAAGGCTTTACTAGTCTTCCACGGCGCCATCTTGTCAGCCAGTTTCTCTTCGTTCTTCTCGGCAGCCTTTTTGCTGCCTTTGGCGGTGCCTGCGCCGGTGCGTTCGTCGTCATCCTCCTCGGCAGGCTCTTCGTTCTCTTCCTCAAGATTGACGTTGTTGGGATCAAACCCAGCATCTTCTAGCATTTGCATTCCAAGCTGCATGCCGTCGATCAAGCAGACGTCTTCAGGCTTGATCATGGCACGGATGGAATTTTCGTCCATCAGCTGTTCATTCGGCCTCAGCCCCCAAAGGCCTTTCTCGACCTTGGCGTAGACGAGGAACTCCTTCAGCTTTTGCCTGTTTTGGGCATCCGTGCTTTCGGCAATGTGCTTCGTCACTTCCGACAGGTTGACTAGGTTATGCTCATTTCTTCTCATCATGCGGTACGAGATCATCTTGATCCTGTTCTTGGAAGCGTTGGTGACCTTTCTGGAGTGTGGGCCTGGAACCTCGACAGAAGGGAATGTTTGGCCAACCACGTAAAGATGATCAATCTTGTGCAGGTACCAGCTTGATCCGTCGACGCCTGTTGAGCTCCGAATGCACAGGAAGTCGGTAGACCGTGGCTTGTGTTTGAAGATGGGTGCCCGGTACATTTGGTTGTGCAAAGTAGGCATCGTTTCGCCGACTTCGACCTCGCCAAAGATGGCGAACGGTGACCTGTCCTCGGGCAACAGAACATGTGATTCGCCAATATCCATCTTTGGTGGCGTCTCCTCGTCGTCCACCTTCTTTTTGCGGTAATAGTTGATGACACGGTTTCCCATGCCAAAGTTGGAGAGAACCGGTGGTGTTCTCTCGCAGTACTCGAAGAGCACGGCTGTGGAGTTGTCTGTAATGCCCAAATCTTTGGTTGTTTTGAAGACTTCGTGTGCCTTGCCCTTCATTGTCTTGCGCTTGTGGAAGCCCAGCTTACTGAATCTGATGGTCTGCCGCTCGTGCTTGCCAAACTTGAATTGAGGTCTATGGAAACCATCTCTGCGAATGTCCAGTTTGACCTTGTAAAAGGGCCATGCAAGTTTGAGAGCCGGCATACTGTGCTCAACAGCAAGGTTGCCCAGAGTCGCTCTAACCTTGTGCTGATGGTTCTCTTTCAGCGCCTCGTACGCATCGTCGTTGGACATGTTGAAGCGAGAGGATAAATCAGGTCGCATGTGACCGTTAGCCATACGCGTCATCTTATGCTCAACGCGCTGGCGCTTGGGACCACGCTGTGATTCGGCTTCTTCCAAGATTAGGTAAGGGTCGTTCAGGTCGAGAATGACGCGCTTGGATGCTCGCTTGGTCACATCCTCAAAGGAGTCGAAAGAGGGTGCGGTGAACCGAGGAATCTCGGGCAGACCCTTTGGCGGCGGGGGACGCGTCTTCTTCCGTGGTGGCGGTTTTGCTTCTTCGTCTTCAAGGAACTCGGCCTCCCAGTCAAAGTCGAATGCATCGTCGTGGGCACGCTTGATGGATGCAGCTGTTGCCGCCTCGGCCGCTGCTTCTTGGGCCTTCTGGTCGTTGAAGTCTTTCTCGGCCTGCTCGATGCGAATGGACCAGTCATCGCACACCATCTCAATGTCCTGAAGTGTGAATCCCGCCACCGCCTCCGAATCCGACTCCTGCTCGAGGTTGAATTCTTCCGCTTCAGCCTCATCCGAGGATTCCTGCAACGCGCATGTCACGAGCCCTTTGGAGTCGTCGTCAATTCGTCGCTGCTTCCGTGTCACATTCGCGGGTCCCGGTATGCGGAAAAGCTTTTCTTGGTCGGCAGCGAGATCCAGTGTGAGTTTGGAGAACATGAGCGTCTTGGGCTTCTTGGAAGGCTTCTTCTCAATCCACCGAGCCTTCTTGGGAGGCAGGAGTTCGTTCCATTTCAGTATGACACCCTTCTGCCAAGTCGGCCAGGCTTGCTTGACCAGATCTTCGGCAGTCTCTGCAGGCGCGGGGATCTCGGGATCCTGGTTGGCGGCCTCGTAGCCAGGCTCGGGGTCGAAGTTGATGTCCCGATATTGGGACGCATCGGCATCAAGATCGTGGACGTGAGGTGCTGGCGATGGCAGTCCCGGCGCCTCGGTAGGGGAGGAAGGTCCATCGCCAAACAGGTCGTCGGTGTCGTTACTCGTACCTCCGTCGTCGGTGAGGCCTGGAACGGACAAGGAAGTGGCAACGTTGCCTTCCTCTTCATCCGGGAGATCATCGTCGCTGATATCTTCGAAGTCTTGGGCATCGTCTGCTTTCCCGGACTGGTCGAAAGGAGTATCATCGATAGTAATACCTAGGTCACCGCCGTTTTGGAGCTGACTCAGGGTTCGCTCTATCTGCTCGTCGTCCTGGGCGTCCTGGGTCTTCTGAGCAACCTCGCTAAGGGGCGGGGACTTGGGAGTTTCGGCGCCCATATTGTCGATGTTTTGCACGAATACCACCCCTCTGGCACCTCCGAAATTGTGCGACGACAGTTTCCGGACCTATACCATGCCTCGAGTTGTCGTTGGTGGTGCGGCGGGAACTGTGTTCGTTCGGGGGAAGCTCGTGAAGTCGATGGGGCGACGCGTCGCTCGGCTCTGGGGAAGCAGGAGGGAAAGTTCACGTAGAGCCGCAGAAATTTGGGTGACTCAGGTGCGATTTCTGCAGGGGTGCCTGAGGCATGATATGTCAGCCAATCAGTCAATGTTGAAGAAAGACAGCCATGTTTCGTGGTCCGTGCCTGCCCGTTTTACCCCGGCCGAGACTGCTGGGGCTGTTTCTGCCATACCTAAATTCAACAGCGAGCTGAGGTACCTAGATAGGTCCCGCTTGTCCCTTGCCGAATGTGAGTGGTGATAGTCAACGGGCTAGTGTGAGAAGATTGTTATTTTTGATGGTTGTCGATATGGGTGAAAGCATATAATTATTGATGCTCTGTCGACGGCGTGATGGCAAGAGTGATACCTGTTGAAGAATGGCAGTTTGGTTGGCTAGCTCTACCTTGAGAGGGCCCTGGCCGTCATCAACTGTGTTGAGGGTTGCTTGCTTTTGTAGTCGAGAGATTCGGTCAAAGTATGAAGTGGCGGAGAAGTGAGAGGTAGAAGTGGGGTCTGTATTGGATGGGAAGAACGATGGCTAACGATGGCTCCAAACTTCACATTTGCAACCCATGAAAATAAACCGAAGTGAAAGGGCAGGAACGGAAGTGTTAAACGGTAGTGAATATCGGGTTTTGGCAATTTTCAAGCGTTTGCGGAACCGCAGGCGACGAAGAGCTTACCAGTCAGAACCAGAGTGCGGCTTAACTGAGCTGCTGATACCCGTAACCGCACCAAATTCACAAACAGAAGACCGTCCTTGCCATGCCTAAAGCGGTCGCTTGAGCATCACCAGGGTGTGGCATACACGATTGTGCACTAAGACGAGGTTTTTGGCTTCCTGCCTTCTTCGGCATAATCGTTAAGTCTTCTTAGCCTTCCCCCTCCCCCACTTTTTTTATTGTTTACTTTACCTAGGTAGTCCGGGAAGTAACAACGTGCGAGGATGCCTCAACTATACAAGCGAAGGGGAAGAAGCCTTTGGAGTGGCAGAATATATCATTCGGCGTGACTGATCATAGCCCTGCTGGTTTGACACTTTTGTGTATTCCGTAGAGGTTATCTAGTCCATCCAAGGGACGCTTGCATACACGTATAGCTGGGACCCCTTCACAACGGTTTTGGTGTGTAATCTTTTGACACCCTCCCTCTGATTATCAGAAAAAGCCTTTTTTGCAAACTCCGTACGCCCTTTCTTAGCAACAACGCGTAAACGCGAATGATGACCCTCCCGCCATACTCCTGCTTTCCGTGTCCGACGTAATATTCTCTCAACCACAATCGCGTCTACTTGCAGCGCTTCTCTACGATGCTGACACCGTTCTCCTCATACTCCTTGCGCGAGATCCACATCTGGTGGAAGGTGCCCAAACTAGCCAAGATGCTGCCACCGATCCAAGCACCGAAACGGCGCTCGCTGGAGAGTCCGGCGGCGTGGATCTTGATCTTGAGACCGGGGTACATGGCCGTCAGCTCGTTGTTCAGGCGGTCGTTGAAGCCGTTGAGCAAGCTGGTGCTGCCGGTGACGACAATGTTACCGAGAAGGTTGGGGCGCAAGTCGACATCGACGGCGTTCAGGGCAGCGCGGATCAGCTCGGGGATCGTCTGTGACTTATTCAAGCGGAACTCCTCGCTGCTGGTGGGGAACGCCGCCGCCTCGTCCCACATACCTTCCGAGACCTTGTATCGCTGTTCACGCCACATCTGGTTGGCGCCGTTGGGGAACTCGAAGACGCGGCCGGGCTGTGTCTTGGCAAAATCCTCGTTCTGAGGCATGGCGTACTTGCCGGGTCCGCGCCAGGTCTCCACCACCGACTCCTTGAACTCCGTGATGAGACGCTCGTCCTCGTAGGCGCGGAACGAATCGGTGATGGAGAAGCCGAATTGCCGCTGCTTGAACTGGGGAGGGGCGCCAGCGTCGACGGGTGTCTTGTTCTCGACCATGAATGTAGGGATGGGCTCAATCTTGGGCTCTGAGTTCTCCCATAGGCTGCGGATCTGAGAGGACAACCAAAGGCCGCCGACAGGAGACTTTTGAATGGATCGCTTAAGGACCATGCCGTCGTGAATCGCTGTGACAGACGTGTTGGAGCCGCCGACGTCAATGACGAGAGCGCTAGCCTTGCCGGCTGCGAAAGCAGCCAGTACAGGCGTTCGGCTAAGCCAAAAAGCAGGGCAGCCCCAGTTCTCCATGATGATCTCGATGGCCTTCTCTCTAGACTTGGCGCTATTCCAGGGCGCCTCGGTCATCAGAAGCGGGTTCTCTTGCAGAGCCTTCTCCTGTGTCTCGACGTCCTCCATGGCGATATCAACGTCGCCGTTGGCCGCGCCTTCCACTTCCTCTTTGGGATCGTCGTTGAGGCCGTTCTTGGACGGGGGGGTTGGGCGAGCGGGCTGGAGGCGAGTGACAAGCATATGCTCCCAGAGCTTGCTGGCGACATCCCAGTCCTCGACGACGCTGTCGCGCGACATGTAGTTACGAACCTCGAGGTCCGCGCGGGGAATTAGACACTCGTCGCCAAAGACGGTGGTCGGGGCATCGGAGGAGCCGACGCGGCCATAGAAGGACGGGAAGACGGACTTGGGGACATCTTCGCCTGCAAATCCAGCGCGGGTGGTGCAGTAGCCTGGGTCGAGAACCAGGGCGGAGACCTCATCTGTTTGCGACTATTAGATTGGGTGACGCGCACCGTGGACCGGAAGTGTGGCCTTCTTACCTCCTCCATAAATGTCGGTCGGCTGGAGCGACGATGACAGCGGTTGTTGCGACATTTTTTCTTCTTCTCTCTTTTGGAGTTTTAGATGTGATGCGACAATCCACCGAGATGACTGAGATGGTTCGAGGGTAGTGTGCTGGGTTATTGCGATTGCACCCAGTTGAAGATCGCGTCTTGACAGAATTTGGCGCGGTGGCTGGCGGAAGGTGCAAGGCTGAGATTCCAGCCACACCCCCCACCGTTTTGTAGCGCGACACACTGTGCAAGCTCTCGGTGTGGGCTGGCTCACCGAGACAGAGCTGTTCGCAATTGCATTCTCCGAAACTCTGAACCACAGCTTCTTGAAACCATCGAGGCGACCATGCTTTTGGGTTAAGTATTTAGTGGGTATTTCACAGCTTTTTTTCTTGTTCATTTTTCTTTCACGTCCGTTTGAAATGCGCTGTACATCAGGGGGGGGGTATCTCATGTAATTCAAAGTTCGTCTACCCTAGGTAATTTGCCAAACCCCAAACATCATGTCACAATATACTCATCCTCCGACTCGAAGTCCCGCCCTTCTCCGTAAAGCACTTCGCAAGCGCCAGCCAGTGGAATGTCCATAACAGCATCCGTCCCCTCATTCCATATATTCTTCCAATTGTACCCTCCCCCGGGAAGCCGGTTATCTCTTTTGTCCCTCGACCTCCTCTTCGGTCCATCCCTCAGCCGTCCCTTGCTATCAATTACCCCGACTTTAGAAGCGTCATCGACGACCGTCTCGATGGAGCTCAGCGGCAGCGTCAAGATCTCAGTATTGTACGCCGCGAGCGCGATGTAGATGTACACGCCCAGCATCGTCAGGAAGGCCGGGATCGCGAGCGACCACCACCGGTTCGGGTAGTATTCGATGCCCAATGCGTGCAGGAAGGGAGAAGGGAGGTACGACCAAAGCAAGTAGACAAGGAAGGTCAAGGTCGAGAAAAGGTACAGCACGAAGCCATAGTATTCGTAGGTCGGTACCTGCGGCGATGCGCGGGGGAGGGGCTCGAAGTCATCATCCGAGGCATCAGGGGTCGTCGGTCGCGAAGGTCGAAGGAGCGACGTCAGTGACGGCGATGGCGGCAGAGGGGTTGGCGGGCGGCCATAGAAGGGGGGTGCGAAGTAGTTGTGATGCAGAGGTCGCGGGGGCAGCTCCTCGCCGTCAGTACCAGACCCGGACGAGATGGATTGGTCGTCGGAGAGGATTGGGTCTTCTTCGTCTGATGAGAGGGACATTTTGGGCTAGAGGCCCGAGCAGCCGGGGGGCTCTGTTGTCGTTGTTTTGGACAGTGTGGACGTGGTGTTGCAAGTGGCAGAATTGCGCACATCCCGGCTAGCCCCAGCCGCAATCTGGAATCGACCCCCCTCGGTCCCACTCAGGCCCGGGATGTGGACGGCGTGGCGGGGCCGCATGTGTGTCTGTGACTCGGCGACGAGTACGTAACTTATTTTAACCTCGTTCGTATTGTTGATGGCCATGCTCCTCATCCTCAGTCCCTGAAGACCTTTTTTCGACATCTTTGGCAAAACAAAATCAAAAGTTGCATTGGGTATTCTGGGAGTGGTCTTTCAAACAGCAACAATGTGGCTATCAACAGACATAGTTGTTCCATCGACAGTAATGCGTCAACAAACCTTAGGAAACAACTACCTGCTGTCGTCGAGTGGTTCAAATCACTTTGCTCCTTCGCTACACCTCCATGGACACGCACCAGGGCAACAAGTTTACACTACTAGTATTGTATTATCATGTAGGTTATCCGAGGTCAGAATCTTGAGCTGTTGAGTTAGCGGATCCAGGATGGCCCGTTCACTGCTAGATCATTTGCACCAATCGTTCTGCTCATCGTCACAACAAAGCAAGAAAGGCAAAAACAACTTGTAGCCTGCAATCTAAATATTCTACAGAGCCATGGTCTGAATGTCGATTCAAATTATGGGGCAGATCCACATTATACCGATATTCCTGTAACGACCGTACGCTCCATCTTTCCTGCTATTCTCCAGACCGCGTATCACTTTCCCGAGAGACCAACCCAGCTACCCACCTGAGAGAAGCAATGTTCAACTCAATAGCCGGCGCCAGAAGCTCCCGATTCTCTGTTTATGAGTCGGACTTACCGGAGCCCAAGCGCACGTCGAAGCCAGCCTACATTCGCTCGCATCAGTCGTCTGTACTCGAATGCGAAAATAAACTAACACTTAAGAGAGAGACTCACCCCTTCTGTGCCGCGGCTCCTCGATACAGACCCGGTTCTGCAGCCGTTCGCGGATCGACACCGCCTGCGCCCACGTCAACCCAAACCGGACAGTGTTATGCATGCTGCATGCCACGACGCCGCACGTCCGGCACCGGAAATAGACGGCCTCGTCCCGCGACCTGCAGAAGACGCACTGCGGCGGCCTCACCCGGTTGTTCATGTCCTCGACGTCCCATGACGTGGGGATATGGTGATTGCACCGGGGTTCCTCGGGGTGAATCTCGAAAATGGGCCACGCGCGCGCGCCCTCCTGGGGTCTACGACGGTGAGCTCTGGAGACGGCTCTCCAGTATCGAGTCTCGGGCTACAGTTCCTAGTCAGTGGAGTGCCATCAAGCGTTTGAGGGAATGCTCAAGCTGACCTCAGCGTTAGACCCGTCGGTGTAATACATAACGATGCTATACCGGCCTCGGCCCTGCCGATTGCGGTCTCCACGAGCCATGTTCATATCAGGCCGGTCTCTTATTTGAAGTCTCTGCAGAGGCGCTGCCTGGAGAAGTTCTACAGTCTTAAAGTTAGCAGGCTGTTCCCAGACCCTGTCAACTATTGCAGGTGGGAACTTGACAGATTCAGCTGCGATTGTTTGGAGTGGCGCGAACTGCCAGGCGAGCACGGGGCGGAGCTGAGGCTCTTCTTATAAGCCTTGAATACACGCACACGTCCCCTCTCCCTGTTTTTTTGTGACTGGGGTGGGAGTCACTGACCTGAGGGTAAAGGCTCCCGCAAACCATTATCCTCTTGTGGGTGAAACAGGCCAGCTTGCGGCAGTGGCAACCACTGCTGTTGCGGCATCGGTAGCGGTAGCGGTTGAGGCGGAGGTTCGGGCTGAAGCTCACCCTCCGGCCGCACAATGGCGGGAAAGTCGTCCGGGTTCTGCCCCTGACGAGATCTCTCTTCTCGCTCGCGCACCGGGACGCGGTCTTGCCCTTCTTGTGGATAGAGCCCGCACCCACGAGTACATCGTCGATGCCAGGCGCTGCCGCATTGGAAGCAGAATTCGTACCCGCAAGGGCACCTGTGGTGATCGGAAAAGAAACAATACTCGTTAGCGGGATCGAGGATGTGGGTTGTACGTGCTATCTGCACCTCACTTACGTCATGTGATGGCACCCGGCCGCCAGCTCGATGATTCGGCGACACCGCGGGCAAGGCGAGAGGCCGTACTCGTCCATGGCGTCCATCAGCATCTCGTCCTCCAACTCCTCCCGGCATGACCGACCAGGATGTATGGCCTGCTTGCACCGTCGACACGTCCCCTCGCCGCATGCCGGGCACTCCATCTCATCCTCCCAGACGTGCGGTCCTCGAGACGTTATGAACGCCGCGCACGCTGGCCTGGCGCAGTACACCCGCTCGTCGCCACTGGTCTCATTCTCCATCCTAATTTGCTCGTACAATCTCAATAATCCAGGACGATCCCGGTCCGCCTGCTCGATTTGCTCTTGGTGCAGCGGCTCGCAGCACCGAGGCGGCCAGCTTCCTGGCCGCAGGCCCGCGCGGATACACGCCCGAAGGCACCGCGGGCACATCCAGCAGCCGCAGTGGAGGCGGCTCTTGGGCTGCCGGCCGCCGGCGCAGACAACGCAGTCCGGCCCCCGGCCTCCGTATTCGTCGGCTTCTGAGGATGATGCCCTACTGGGCCTGCTCTCGGCGAGAAGACGGTTGCGTTCTTCCCAGGGGATGTACCGTCTTGACCCGGGCTCGCGGCGGTTCTCTGGATTATTGTCGCCGTTGGTCGATTGCCGGTCTACGGCGATGCTCTGCTGCATGGCGATGGCGAGTTGAATGTCGGGGTCGGTCATTTGCAGAGCTAGAGTGGCCGCGCTCTGCACCTCCTCGTCAGTAGCAAAGCGGAGGGTGTCTAGGTCCATGAGGCCATGGCCCAGGATGAGGTTTGCAACGTCCTCTTCGAGACGTTGAAAGAGTTCCATGTTTTTTTCACGTAATCCTTCTCTCGGATTTTGGCGTATCGGTCCCTCTCGTTCGAAGCTTCACTATTCTTGTATATCCTGCCAAAGTTGAAATTGCGGCATGACTTGCCTTTCAGGTGAGTTAAGCGCCGGACATCTTCCACTGCCAGATATCACAGAGATGGTGGAAAGATGCGCAGTAGGAGTGACTGGCTGTCAGTGGTGAGTTGGAACTGAATGAGGGAAGGCCGTTAAAGTGAAGCCACCCCTGAGCGGGCATGTTGAAAAGTGACAAGGTCTTGGTCAGTGATTGACAGGTTAGTCATCTCATGTAGGGAGCACTAGGACAACACCGGGAGCTTTTCACCTTGTAGTGTTGTTTGCTTTGTCGACGCATCTGCTCAATCGCGTTGGATAGAGTATGTTCGCTATTAGTGACTGGTGATGCTGGAGATTTTTGGTGTCACGGAAACAGCGAAGGGCACAAAATGCAAATTTGGACTAACTTGAGTCAAATTGGTGGATGACAACAGAGCTACTGCCTCCCGCCATCTTCTCTGCCGGCCATAGCCGCCTTTCTCCCAACGTCATCCATTAGGTGTTTAAACCTGATGAGGAGGGATTGGTGAATCATCGACTCCTTTACGCCACAGACGGTGACTTTGTCGTTAAGACACGGTGTGTTCTCGTCAATGTTGACCGTAATTTCTTCCTTCCTTGTCCAAGCGAATGCTGCAATGTAATGGCATTTCCCATTTCCGCCAGTATGATCCCAGAAATAAGGAGAAGAAGAAGAAGAGAAAAAAAAAAACCAACCGCCCGTCGGTGGTCATACCAGTAACTCCCCTGTAAACTCCGTACATCATAAACTCCGACGCTGCTATCCGGGATATGATCCAGAAAAAGAGAACAAAAGATGAAAAAACCCTTCGTGGAAATAAAAAAAAAGAGTAGTAATAGTAAGCGGAATATTTAAAGTGGATAGTGGGTATAATGATCAGTAGCTGAAGTCCACATTGCCCATTTGAGACAACATCTTCGCTTCCGCTGAAGTCGAGTTCCCGGTAGTGCCCGTATTTGTTGATGTTGCGGAATTCGAGTTTGTTTGTGATGATTGTGTGGTTTGCGTGGTTGAGTTGGTCTGCGTTTGCTGCAGTTCATGCTCCGGAGGGGGCTGACCGCTCGGTGACCAGCCTTCGTCTAGTATTTGTTGGAAACTCCAACTTGGTTCGAACCTGGTGCTGTTCCAGGCATAGTCGACACGCTCGTACATTTCGTCAATCTGCTCCAGGCTGATCTTGCTGGTCTCGAAGACCATGCACCACACAAAAAGGACAGCCAATATACAAAAGGCACCCCAGAGGAAGAATATTTTGGGACCAATATCAGCCGAGCCAGCCCCTTGTCCAACCATGAACGGCGTGCCGTACGCAATGCCAAAGTTCAGCAGCCAGTTTGAGGCGGTTGATATCGAGTTGGCCTTGGCACGGATCTTCAGGGGATATATCTCAGAGGTGATGACCCAGCACACAGGTCCCCAGGATGCTGCGAAGAAGAATATGTTGACGGCGCAGAACACGATTAGTATTGTCTGTGCGGCCTGCTGCAGATTTTCCCCGGCTGCCGTGGTAAAGGACGCAATGAGAAGCTGGCAGACCGCCATACCCATGGCGCCGACCATGAGAAGCTTGCGTCGACCCCAGGATTCAATGACAAGGAGACCCGGGACAGTCGAAACGACATTGATAATGTTAATGATGAGGGCCTTCAGATAAGGGTTCTCGACCTTGGCGCCGTCGAAGAAGGATGTGCTGTAGTACATGATGAAGTTGATACCTGTGAGTTGTTGCAGCATTTGCAGGCAGCAACCCGTAAGAGTTCGTCGGCCGAGATGAGGAGATCCATAAAATATTTCCTTGTATGAGTCTGGACCAAGTGTGAGTTCGTATTCGTGGTTGGCAACAATTTCCTGAAGCTCTTCGAGGAGAGCGGGGTGCGTAATATCCAGACGGCGAAGGCGACTAAGGGAAAGACCTGCCGCCTCCGGTTTGCCCTGTTTGACGAGAAAGCGTGGTGTCTCGGGAAGAATGAGAAGGCCCGCGGCGAGAACGACTGCCCACACTAGTTGAAGGCCTAGGGGTACCCGGTATGCAGCCGCGGTGTCCAGCTTCTCGGTCAATATATTGACGAAGGATGCAGACAGTAGACCTATCGTGATGGAAAGCTGATAGGCACATACGAGAGTGCCTCTGATCCATTTCGGGGCCATTTCTGACTGGTAGACGGGCACGAGCACCGAGATGGAACCAACTCCGACACCAGCAAAAAACCTGCATATTTCATCAGCAACGCGCTCTACGGCAGATGGACAATGGCGTTGTTTCCAGTCAGCATACCTTCCGACCAAGAGCATTGGAATATCGTGCGCGCAGACTTGGAAAATGCCGCCAAAGCTGAAGACACCGACGGACAGGATAAGCGAGATGCGACGGCCCCAGGCATCGCCGATGGGCGCGGCCAAGAGGGCGCCGAGGACGGTACCGGCGCTCAGGATCGCAACGATGATGGAAGATTCGGCGGGAGAGATGGTAAGCAGGCCGTTTTCGGTGTAGCCGGTCGTGAAGTCTCGTCGGAAAGCAGTCATGGAGATGATGCCGTTAATTGTTCTAAAGCCCATGGCGAATCAGACTCGTAGATCCCACACGTAAAAGTCCCACGAGGGGCGGCCATCGCGTGCCTCGTACTATCCTTGTTCCTCCGAGCACACAAGTCGCGAATCGGGGTTCGGAGGGCTGCTTACCCAGTGTCGTAGCCAAAGAGCAATCCGCCCGAGGCGACGAACAGGCCGACCATGATGGCCGGGGCCGACGAGCCGGCGACATTGTCGGGCTTCTGCCAGCCCATGGCTATCGCCATGGTGAATGGGACGTTAGGCGAAGTCAGTCGAGAAGGGGATGGCGGTGCTACGAGAGTGCGATCCTCTCAGATGTCGGGGGAAGCGAGGTCGAAATGGGCCGGCGACCATTTGACTGACGAGCGGCAGGCGAGTTGGAGATGGTGAATCGACAAAGTGTGGGTAACGATGGATGGATAAGACAGACGGGCAGATGGGTGTGGTGTGGAGAAGGAAGCAGGGAGACGGACGGGCGAGGGAAGAAAGGAAGTCGGGCGGTCGGGACCCGGTTACTTTGGCAGGTCAGTCGGAAGGAAGGGCCAGAGCCACAGCAAGCCCAGAACACCACAGAGAGAGCCTGCTAATAGGTACCTACCTGGGTAGGTACATTACCTACCCAGGGGGAAAGCCAAAGAGGACGGCACAGAAAGAAAAAAAGGTAGTCTAGCGCGAGTCCGGGGCGTGTGGAACCCGAAGGGGGGAGATGAGCCAGTCAGGACAACCTAAGAGGGGCGATAATGTGGAGATGGAGGGCGAAGAAGGCAGCAGACAGGGCAACCAACATAGGAGGCTCTGGGCACCATTGCTGCTTTTGCTGTTAGGAAACCAACTCCCAAGAACAGATGCAGGAGCGGTCGGTAGCAGCAACAACAGACGGAGGAGGAGGAACAATACCAGCAGCAGCAACAACGTGGTACCTACATAGGTAGGTAGTAAGGGGAGGGGACGTCTTGCTGTTGATGGGACAAGGTACGAGGGGACCTGAGGTGAGGGGGCATGCAGGCCTCTCCTCAGGCCTCACTAGAGTAGGTACCTACCTGAGTACCTGAATACCTAAGGTATCTAGGTAGGTAGGTAGGTATCTACCTGGGTACCTACTCAGGTGCTCTACACGGCCACCCTAGGCAGGTGGCTGCGGCTATGATTGGCTCATTTCTTTCTCGGGATGCTCAAGGAGCATCTGGCCATGCTCAACTCACCAGTCACCTCACTCACTGTACCTTCTCTACGGCGCTATACCCGATCGAGGTATAGTGCATCAGCCCTTGTTCCCTCTTTAGCGTGGAATCTAGCGGGAAGGAATGTATTGCACTGCGTTGTCGGTGCCAATCCTCTCTGCCGAGTCTCACGGACAGCCGTTGCGGACGCTATGTGGAGTGGCTGAAGCGCAGATATGTAAATGGGTAGATTGATTGCTGACAACTCGAGTGCAGTCAACCCCGTGCCACCCAACCCCGGTTGGGATGGTGAATAGAGGCTTTGGTCTAATGTCTCTGATCGCCGTCCTTTCCCTGCCTGTGTGCCCCAGCTACACGTGGAAGAAGCTCACTGTCGGAGATTGGGAGGCACACAGGCATCCATCTCCCAGAGCGCCAGGATTGCAATTAGAATACAGTTCAAATATGCAGAAGCGCACCTAGGGGTCGTCTGGCCTGATCTGACTGTCCCAGTGTGTGTCCCGGGCGTGAGGAACGCGTCCAAAGTCTACTATGTACAGATGCATGTCAAGTGAGGTACGGACAGGACAGTGCAGCACGGTATGCATCCTGACTGATGCCGAGCCAATAGGCTCCTTCTCCAGTCCTCGGGATCGAGTCCTTGGCCTTGGTTCCCTCGTCTTTCACTGGAAGACAATCACGTCGCAGCAGGCGAGCTGGCAGACGAGCATCTCGCGTTCCCCGGCACTGTATGCTGGGCACACCCTTTTCAGTCAGGCCACCAACTGTCCGGCCGTCTCATGGCTTCTGCCAAGTTGCAGGCTGCAGCAGGTGCTGGGTTAAGGCAAAGTAGGCGGGGTGCATAGTAACCGTGCAGCGTGTGGCCCGCAAGCCACATTACAGTGAGTGAGTGTGAGAAGCGTTGCGAGGTACAGACACGTCTTTGGCGGCCCGCTTTGGGATGGGCACAGGACGGCGCGTTTGCCCAGCTAACATGTCTTAATCGTGGCTAGACGGTGGCCCGTCGCATGCCTTGTGCTGTGGGTGATATGTGAATCGGTCGGGGCCCTCTCACGGAACCTTACTAGCAACCACCACGGTGGTGGGACGAAACAACACTGGCAGTTGCATACCGGGTGGGTATAATCAAATTTTATCGACAGGAATCAGTGCACCCAGCACATCATCGCACACCCTCCCTCCTGACATGTCCTGGCCTCTTGAGTTCCGTGATGGTACCACGCCGCGGCCGAGCGACTGCGGCTTGCCTTCCAACACCTGGGACAATCTGAAGAGGGACTAATAAGAGATACAGAGTGCCGCTGAGCCTTGTACCATGGATAATCATGCTCAGGAACGACGTCCTGTACCTGTCACCTACAGGTGCTTGGGCATGACGCGTCAATGTCGATGCTATCAACCTCGGCGAAGAGGCGCGGGACCTGGCCATGACGGCGAATGACTTCGTAGACTCCTTGTCCGCGACAGCCGGTCGCAACCTTCACAACCCAAATGCCATGACTCTAGGGAATTGCTCTGACCAGAGAAACGCTCTTATTCTGACGGGTTGCGTACACAGTGCTGTTGGAGTCGGCACATCGTGTTGGCCCCTAGCTGAGCAACCCTGATCAGAGCGTGGAAAGACATGGCACACTGTGTTCCCGAGCCGATTTTCCAATCACCCACCACCAGTAACTGGTAAGGCACAGTGTGACCCCTCCCCGCAGTCATCCGACAACAGCCGGGCGGCAGGGGGGTGGCGGACCAGGAATTGGCAAATGGACTCCACGAGTGCAGGCATATTGCGGGGAAACTCCGCCTGTCGCCTGCTAGGAGCAAATACAGATACGTACCTAGGTACCTCACGGTACGGATACCTTAGGTACCTTACCTACCTACCTACCTAGGCAGGTACTTACCCACCCATAGATTATGGCACCATTGTTGTTGTCTTTCTCCTCACCTACGAGTACTACACTTTGGGCTGAAAGCAACCTACGTTTTTGAGCACCAGCCAAGGAGCTGTTCACTACCTGAATGACTATTGTTTGACTGTTCAGCCGATGCGATGCTCTGGCTGACGAGTTTGTCACTTTGGTCACTGCATCCTTCTGCTCGTCCCAGTCTTTCGACTCTGCCCACTCAGATATCCTCCCTGTCCGAAATCAGTCAGTCCCCTGCAACAACTGTCTGTACAGCGACCTCACCAAGTGACCATGCAGGTGTGCGGCACAACTCTTCTCGCTCCCAATCACCGCTTCTTTCGGCTTGCTAACTGTCTTGACACCACCGTCTCTGCAAGTACGGGCACCCCTGATCTCTTGGCTGAGCTTCGAGCACTTTGGTTCGCTGTCATCCCTTCCGGCATAGAAGCGTCTCAAGTCTGCTGGAATTCCCCAAAGCCAATGTGCCTCTGAACCTCCAGGCCGAAAACTGCCGAGAAACCCGGTAGTTCATACATCGGTCTGCCTTCATATAACAGCATGAGTCTCGAGGAAACTAACCGAAAACGACGAGCGAAAAGAAGCGCTACTCTCAAGTTGTGGGTCGAAACTTCGTGAATAGCATGACACATACGTTGCAATTATTGAAAGAAGCATTCCCTGCAGCCCGCGGCTGTCAACTCGGCTCTGCTTACGCCTTGTCCTATAGGCAGCCTGCTGAGCAGTTAGGTTCTCCTTCCTGGTGGGAATTGGAACAACGCAGAGACTCTGGACAAGAAGATTCTGCCTTGCGTCCGCTGACAAGTCATATATAGCCAACAAGCAGTGATTGCGTTCGCATGCATCCAAGGTTCCGCTCCATATTGCACGAAGCTGCTACCAGGGCTCACTCGGCACAAGAGGCCTAACGCTGCCCAGATAAGATATGCTCGGGCACTCTGACTGGCCTCTCGAGTCATCGCCCACGTAACTCGATATTCTATGACTTCTCGTGAGCATCTCATGCCACACACAGCGGGGGACGCCCAGATCCTCCTGCCTGCGTTGGTTTCCGGCGTTCTCCATCAATGAAAGTCATGAATTACCAAGTGTACGAAGCTTAGCATGAATACTTGCTTTGCTAAATGGACATAGAAGGTGTATTCTCTTCTCCTCACAATCTCGGGATGATTGCGTTGCTGGTTCGTCCAGGCTTTGGACCAGTTCTATTCTAAGTAGGTACCTTTGAACGGACTTCTTTGGCCTCCTATTTCCCGCTGAGAGGATGAACTGTCATTTAGAGAAGAAGAAGAAAATGAAGTATGGCACCCAGTCACCTCAGTTTGAATGGGCTGGGTGACTGTCATGTTGGCCGTGTCTGCCATGAGCAGGTCTCGATTCCCTGGAAATAAGAAGGCCGTCCACTTATGAAAGGTGCACCAGATTGCGCCACTGCTGACACAGAATTTTTTACAGGGTATTACACAAGCATCGATGAGTATTACGTGTGCTCATCCTGCTGGTAGGTTTTGCTTTGGATGCAGGCGAAGGAGGACGGCATCCCGTGAGGCGGGTACGTTCAGATCCACGGCTGCTTGTCCTAGTATCTCTCGAGCAGGCCTGTTTGCTTGACAGCATGGCCAAGCTCATCCGCACCAACTTAGGCTCGTTTTATGCCAGGGGCCGGGGCAAGTAATCCCGATTATTACGGTACCTATGTTGTAAGAAACATGCTAAAGGCTTCCTAGCCTCAATCACACTTTGAGGAGCAACCCTTCAAGCTGCAGCTCCCTGTAACGGTGGCCAACTCTCTATTCGAGGTCGACATGGGGGTATCCCCAAGGTCTAGATGGAGGGCAGAGCGGGTACGCATGCGGCACAGCGCCATGGGCGATGGTCTGATCCTAGAGATCGGCATGCAGGGATCGACGGCACCGGCGTAGACCGCCGAGCGGAAAGCGAACACCTAGGTAATGAGCCCGCCCCTTAGGCCTCCGCACAAATGGACCCTGCATCGAGCAAGAATGATTTCTGGGTCGGCCTCGCGTGTGGGCACTCCCCCTCCGCTGTCAACATTAGCAAAAGAGGCGCGCTTGGCGCCTTTCTCCGGCCGCTGGCCTAGCATCCGATTACGGGCCGAGAGAGGCTCTGGCCAACTGATGCCGTATTGTGTTTTGAGCTCGTAGTCGAAGGTGTTCAGTACTGCGACTAACGATGACGACGACGACGACGACATTAGATATACGCGCCTATATGCCGGGGCGTGGATGGCCGATCTGTAAAAGAGTGCATCCTGATTGTCGAATAGACGTATGGCACAGTAGATGGCCGATGACTGCGCCGTCCTGTGCGACTGATTCCATCCCCGGATCTCGCATCCTCCTGAGCTCCAGTCCTGTTATCACTACACAGCTATGAGCAACCCTCACCCGGATGGCATACACATCGTAAACGCCCTATAGCCGGCCGGCATGGGAACTCTCCAGCTGTTTTTCGGGAACATTGACGGATCTTCCGGGTGCGATGAGTCCGTTATGGATGGTTATCGTACAGAGAACATTTCAATTAGAAGTTAGCCGAAAAGTAGACGCAACGTTATGTGCCGTTCCACGATGTGGGCATGGTGACATTCGCCGCGCTCCGGCCTCGGCTGTCGTGCCGCACATGCGAATTTGCGGGTCGCTGCTTTTGTATGCTCTTCTTAGGATGGCGATCGTTCCAGCTTGTGGCCAGGGAGTGCACCCAATGTTGGCTTCGACGTGTTACGCAAAGAGTGCCTCCAGGGAATCTCGGGTGCTATTCTTGGTTCCGCGGCGGGAGGACCTGGGCTGAGTGTGTCACGGCGCAGAAAGGTGTATCATTGGTTCGTTGCAGGTGCAGAGAGCCATGTGACGGAAGACTGTTCGACGGTAAACTACGATGATTGACCCAGGGGCTGGTGGCTTCTGATAGCCCTGGCAGGGTACTGTATGGTTAAGCATACACTGGCAACCACAGGTTTATATCCATAGGGGAGCAACGAAGGCTGTGGCTAGTGGAGTAGATCGAAGCTACCAACCACGCGGCTTTTCCCCATGGGACGCGATGGTTAGTCTTGTCGCACTGCCTTTCTATGAGTTGGCTTACGACATAGTTTCAGGACCGCAGCGTGACTTGAGACGTCGACCGGTTCCGCCTGCGAAGGCTCTCAGCGGCTCAGTGCTCCAGCCCTTGGACTTGATGCCACTTACAGTATATTGTTCTTCTGTATGGCTCTCTCTTCCTGCACCCCAGGTGAATACGACAACGCCAACGCGCAAGACAGACACCTCTACCGGAACTTAAAGCTACAATACTCTCTCTACCTGTTATTCTGCTCGTCTCCTCAATGTCTGCTTCCCATATGTGTTTGAGTGACATGATGATGCTGGCTCTCTCCATCTCATTATCATGGCTCCTGTCGGAAACGGGATGCCAAATGGTCTAAGACGGTGCAAGCGGGGAAGAGGTCATGCAAGTTAGCAAACAGGATGAGACGCTAGGACTAGGCTATGCAACTCTGCTTGGGGTTCTATGTGTTCTGGTCCGGAAGTGAATTTTGCCAGAAGGAACCCACCGAGCGGCAGAATCTAGAAGTGAGATTCAACAGGCCATCCCACTTAGATGATATCTCGGAGTCACGGGGTTAAGTTGATATGAAACAAAGCTGGCACGTTGGAACATAGCTAGTAAGCGTTGTGTAGAAAGTTCCATTACTTGGTGCCTGCACAAGTTTGTAGACACTCTTATCAGCTCTACTTTCGTTACAGCAGGGTGTTGACTTCACATAGACTGTTCCAGTTTTGAGAAAAGATCTGTAGATCAGTTGTAAGGAGAACCGGCTCCTAAGAGGTTGGTTAAGTTGGAATAGGACAATAGGACCTGGGCCCTGCTCTCAGATACCAAAAGGGTCAATCCCAGACAACCATCGACGTGATCTGCTGTCAAGCTTGGCCACAGCCCAGTGATGCTAGGCAGTCATAGATGATTTTCTTAGGCTTAGCGGTGCATAATGTGCTAGATACTCCGGTTTCAATCTAATGGATAAGGAATATGTACGGCCTAAGGAGTGAAGACCACGTAGCTAAGGTGGGTGGAGACGTGATGGAACCACTGCTAACCCGACTTCTCTTTCACATATATTGATTCTATGCCGAGGTAACGAACACTGGTATCTTGGATAATTCGTAATACACCGATTCGTGCACCGGTTCTCTCATCCAGAGCTTCTTTCAACACCAAAACGTATCATTCGTGCATATTTCGACTTTCGACCATCAGGCTATCAGCCATTTACATGCTTGCTTGTGGAGAACATTGTGTAGGCAACGAGGGTTTGTATTTAACCGCAGACTGAAGTGATAGTTCAGAATTCTGTCCATACCAGATTGCTTTTACCATTGCGCTCGTCCTGGGAAGGTGGAACATGGACCGACCGGGATAAGCAGTGATCCTTCTGTCTTTGACAGTAGAAAACACAGGTTGACCAGGACCTCCAACCCAACCAGTACTGATAGAGCCTCTCTGAAGAAACAATATCCGTGCAGCGACCGCCATCGACATCTAAATCTCAACGCAGATTTTCGTCGTTGCCATCGTCGTCGTACCCGCTAGTGATTTCGTGTCGCTCCTTGGTGTCTGCCGCTTCTGTCTGTATCTAGACAGTTATTGCCGCCGATGCGTTTACTAAAGACAAAGTCCTTCAAGCCTTCCATCGGATACCAACACAGACTATCAATGAAGTTGACTAACATCGTCTGGTTCGAAACGAGGCGGCGCTCCATGACGGGGCTGCAGTGCATCGGGCGGACGCAGTTGAGAGACTGGCAATAAAGAGCAAGGGTACTGCTCGATGTGGCACATTGTTGGCAAAGAACCTAGTTTCACGGGTTGAAGTGAGTGTTTGAGGCGTCTGTTTCAAGTATAGGGGTTTCCTTGTAAGTCTAGTGTGCTCGAGACCTGCGTTTTCCTGAAATCAACATGCCGATCGTGATATCTACATATGCCTAGTTTCGGTTTGCCATCTCCGCAAATTCACCATACTGGCAATGGTTGAAAAGATTCCAGGCTTGTCCGTAACTCTTTGGGTTACCATAGGAGAGGCTGAGTTCGAAGTTTCCGGGATACATGTAGAAGGTGGTGCCCGGAAGAGCCTCATCCTCATGTACACTTCATGTCACCCAAAGGAGGAGGCAGCGGCAATGGGTAGCGTGTTCGCGAAGGTCTTACCAACATACCGACAGTATTGTCCTGAGCATCTACGACTTCCAAAGTGTGCTCAACATGTCAAGTTGAATACATATTGCTTTATCTTCCGTGATGGAAAAATGCATGCCATGTTTATTGAAGCTTCCAAAGAACATACGCGAAAACTAAGAGCAACCATAAAAGGCCATCGACCCTTACGGGTTATGAGGAGTATTGTCCTATACTAAGAGTATTGGTTCAAACCTTGCCGCATTGGACTCGATAAATAACGAACCCTGATTCATGAAGCTAAATCTGTGGCCTCTAGATGCAACGACAGCCGGTTACCAGCACATTGACATAGCGCCTGCAGACACGGGCCACGTCAGGATTGCAATCCGTCAGATTGATGAGAAGCCTGCTCAGGCTTACATATAGTCACGTACACGGTAAGATGGAAGTCGTTCCCTCCGGCGCTCTTCCTACTAATTAACCCATCAGATTGGCGCACGTTTACCCTGAGGTTCGTTTGCGGCCAACGGGGCTACAGGTGTTTTCGTTTCATTTGCCCCGTTCGACTATTGTTTGACACACGGGTTGACAATGGGTGAGGCCAAGAGCGCCAAATGAGGCCATCTTCCAGAACCCGTAGGTGTAAGTAAATATGCAAACCGGAGCATCGTACCATGTCTAAACGCCCGCGTGTCAACCTGCCAATGCTCCTGAGAGCCAAGAGTCCGAGTCCACATATACTATCAACTCTGTCTCCATATCTGAGCGCAACTCACTACCTGACGCCCCAAGCTTCCACTATCTTCGAAAACCCTATACATTATGTGCTTTCCGCCAGTCACATTGACACGGGTGGGAGACTCGACTAAAATATTATTGTTTTCGTGATTCCTAATTCTGAATGTTGGCGTGTTAGCTAGGGTAGGAGGTAAGCCGCGGCCGGGTGCGATCGCCAGCGGGGACCCCGGATGGTGTACAGTCTGTTGTGTTGGCAGTGTTGAAAACCTACTTTTTTGTCTGTGCGTTAGTAACACTATTACTACTACTACCCTAGTTAGAGCTACGCAGGGGGGTTACCTTGCTAAGTGATTACATATACTATATACTTTTATATAGATATTATAGTTATAAATAGCTTTAAGAGATTATTATTATTATTATTATTACTAGTATACTACTAAAAAAAAGGGTTAAATACCCCTAGTAATATAAAGTTAGTATTATTAATATTATTAGTTAATAATATATAAGCTTATAAAGCTACTTATAAAGTATTATTAAATATTAAAGTATTACTAATAATAAGAAGTATATTAATTACTTAGCTTTTTATTAATTATATAATTATTATAAAAAGCTATATTATAAAACTATTAAAGAAGTTAATAATAATTCTTAAGATATTAGAAAAGTAAATATTAGTAAAGCTCTTATAAGTAGCTAAAGTAAATAATAATAGTAATAATAGTAATAATAATAATAGTAATAATAATAGTAATAATAATAGTAATAATAATAGTAATAATAATAGTAATAATAATAGTAATAATAATAGTAATAATAATAGTAATAATAATAGTAATAATAATAGTAATAATAATAGTAATAATAATAGTAATAATAATAATAATAATAATAATAGTAATAATAGTAATAATAGTAATAATAACAATAATAGTAATAATAATAATAATAAGAATACTAATAATAAAGAGCTTATATAATAAGTACTTTTTTACTTTAACCTTTTTAATACTTTATTATAAACTTTATTAGTATTATAGTAATAGTAATAGGTAGCTATAGTAATAGCTATTTTATTACTACTACTTACTAAGGTAAATATCTATTTTACTATTAGCTTCTAATTTAGAGGTATTATATTAGTACTATTAATCTAGCTCTTTTAAATAATATAGAGGTTAAGTTAATAAATAGCTAGTATGTTAGAATGTCAATATCACATGACTGTACGATACCCACTAGGAATTATAGTCAATATACAAAAGTCATAGGATAGATATCTAGACCTTGGTTATGGGTAAGGAGTTAACTACTAGTCATGATCTAACCTAAGTTAGTTAGCTAAATAGATAGATATATCTATTTATACAACTAATAACCAGGTAGTTAGAAAAGATAGTCATAATAATAGAATTATACCTTACCCTATACTTTATTTACCCCAGTATATATGTACTGGACTCTCATGGATAGGAGAGAGTCCATTCAACACTGATTAGTAATTGCTTGGACAATCACAGATTGGTAAGAGTGAAGAGACAAGGCTTAAGTTATATGATAGATTAATCCTGAGGTTACCTAACTACAGAAGGGTTTAAGGACTAATTTACTATGATACCACTTGTACTACCTTCCCCTGTGTATAATAGAATAGGGATGACTATAAGAATCCTCTTTACTATTATACAAAGATCTAATATAGTATATAGTATCTACATAACTATTACTATTAACCTAATATTATATATTATAAAATAACTACTATTATAGTATTAGAATCTCCCTAAGATGATATAGTGGTACAAGCTTTATCTAACTATACCTTCTTATATAAAGATATAGTAGATAGAAGTAGTATCTTACTTATAACCTAAAGATTATAAATAATACCCTAATTCTAGATAAAGAAATAAGAAATTAACCTAATAATAATCTAATAAAGCAAGAAGAGACTTACTACTTATATAGTATATAAACTTTATTAGATAATCTATATAAATCAAGATTAACCTCTACTTAAATATATAATCCTTTTAGACTTGAAAGATTAGATATTAGAGTACTAGTAATAAGTCTTTTAATTATTTATTTAGGAACTCCTTAAGTAAATCAGTAAGAAGGGGATATACCTAAACCTATGCCTAGATAAAAACAATGAAATTATTAACCTCATATAAAGAATTAGAAATACCTATGATTAACCAGGTCCTTTATATATAATAAATACTCTAAGCAGTATATTATATATACTAGTATAACAACCTCAATTAATAACTACCTAGGTAAATACTAAGTAAATAGTAGAATCTATTAAATAACTGCATAACTCAGTAGAAGATTACTAATCTACTATACAAGACTAATTAGTAGTTAGAAATATACCACTAGCCTTAAGATTTACCTAAGAGATTAATAGTTTTCTAAAGTACTAAAGTTATATAATACCTCTACATTAAAAAGACAATATATACAACCTTCTACTACATTAAATAGTTTAAAACAGACCATGTGAACCAAGTCTAGTTTTAGTATTCTATAAGAGATAGAGAAAAGAAAGAAACTATATAAGCAAGCTATACAATATCCTCTATAATAAGGCAAAGATATTTATTAGTATTTGCTAATATCTAGGGATTACAGAAGATTAGTATTATGCGATCTTCTCTAATATTCTTTTAGGTTATACAAAAGAGTTCTTCTTATACTTTATAAGCCCTATAAGGAGATAGGATAAGATATATAACATACTAAACAAGCATTTTAATACCAGTAACAATTATATATTATACTATATAGACTAGATTATAATAGCATTTGCATAAGTTAAGAGAGAGAACCCAGAGAAGAATAATATAGAGATCTTAGATCTACTCTTTAATAAACTTCTTATTATATAACAAGCCCTAAGATCTAACTTCTAAGGAGAGACCATGCTTTACATATAAGTCATTCATACATACCAAGGGGTCCAGGAGCTAGAAATAGCCCTTAGTAACCTAAAGGCATATCATACGTACAAAGAGTTTTTCTCTAACCTAAGAGCATCTATACAAGTAGCTTTAGATAGAAAACAGACATTATATAAAATCCTCTTTATAGATAGGCAGTACATATCTAACTATAGAGACTACTAGAAACTATTATATAGAGAAAGAAAAGGGTCCTAGAAACCCTAATTCAACAAAGAAGAAAACAGACATCTATTCTAACTAAGACTATATTATATAAACCTTCCTAAGAGATATTTTATATATAAAAAGGAGGGATATTAGTTAACTAACTACTTAGACAAGGAAAGGAACTAGGTAAGGAAGCAATACCTCTAAGCCTATAAACTTTTAAACCAAGAGCTAGAGGACTTCACATCATATATTATAAGTATCAAAGATAAAAGCCCTATAGAGAAAGAAAAAAAAGACTTATATAATAAAGAAGAAATATTAGGTAATAAGAAGATAACATTATACCTTACATTATCAGCATTCTTCTACCATATAACAGGAGAAGACATCTTCTTAATACCAAAGACTACAGAGGCCAGCTAATTTATATTCTAAGACCCATATATAATATTATACTAAGGAGAGCTATAGGATACAGGAGTAGCAAAGTTCTTAACTATTAGAAAACCCCAAGTACTAGCATACCTAAGGGAAAACCCTTATATAAAGATAGACTAAAGACTAAGATTAGCTAATATACAATTTAAAACTAGTACTTCTATTATATCTATTAGTATAATAAAAATAGAAAACCCACTTAGACAAGTTATATACCACATCCTAAATGCTCTAATACTATTCCTATTTTCATTATATAATATAGACTAACTAGGGGTATACTTTAATAATGTTAATAATATGATCATGCGGAAGGATAGGACTCAGATCCCTATAATTTAAAAATAGGGACATCCATTCTTTAACCTCAGTCATATAGAGTTAAGTACATTCTTTATAGAAGAACAGCTCAGAAGACTCCATAGACGTTTTAGATACCCTTATATAGATCGCTTATATTAACTTCTTAAAAGTATAGGATATAATAATATTAATATCTCTATTTTAAAGAAAATCTAGAAGTTCTATTATTACTATTAATTACATAATCTAGTACTAAGGCAATTTAAGTTTTCCTTAAAGGATAAAAGCTACTTTAATTATAAGATTATAGTAGACATTATATAACTAAGGGATAAGAATACTCTATATATTATAAATACAGAAACCAGCTTTTAAGGAACTACATTCCTAAAATCGCTATCCATACAAGACACCTAAAACGCCCTAACAAGATATTAGATTAATACTTATATAGGTCCACCAGACCACATTATACATAATCCAGAAACTAATTTTATATCAGAAGAGTTTAGGAATAATACTAGGATCATAAGTATATCATATAAAGAAATACTAGTTAAGGCCCACTAAGCAGTTAGTAAGATTAAAAGAGTACATACACCCCTAAGGCATGCGTATAATATCCTTTATAAAGAGTTAGAACATTATATAAATAAGGAAACAATCCTTTAAATAGCAGTTAAGGCCCTAAACAACACAGCTAGACCACATAGTATTATACTAACCCTACTTATCTTTAGGATATACCTAAGGATTAATAAGGATTCACCTCTATTATATAATATCACCTAGTAAGCATAGGCTATCTAAAAGGCTATAAAAATACTCTAAGGTATACATACAGAAGTAAAAATTAATTATATAATTAATACATAGAATAGCCCTAACCTCTAGTAAGTATTATTACTACCTATAGGGAGTAAGATACTTATATAGAGAGAGAATAAGGGATAGGCAGGACTATATAAGATCAATAGTATTAAAGGCTACATAGTTACCATACAAATAGTCAATAATCTAACTTAGTTCCATATAACACATATTAAACTATACTTTAGGGAACAAACACTAGAAAAACAAGATTCTAAAGTTACATAACCAACCCCTTAGAAACAGCCAAAGAAAAGGGGAAGGCTAAAGAAAGGATAGAGAACTACTATAAAAAGATCAAATAGGATAGGTATTACATATATATCTTAGAAAGAGAAAGATTACTATAAGCTAGTACTAAAGCTAAGATAGGATAACATTATAATAATACCTAGCCTACTATATAAAGAGTTAGATTAACTAGAGATTAAAAACTTTATTAACTAAGGAGTATTTAAAGTTATATAATATAGAGAGTCAAAACATAGTCACTTACAGATTTACTATATATACATAGTATATAAACTAAAGGGACTACTAGATAAGGTATATAAGAAATTAAGACTAGTTATATAAAGGTATAAGGACTAGGAGAAGAAATTCCTTCTTACCTAGGTACCTATAACCTAAAGGATAAGCTAGAGACTCTTAATTTATATTAAACCAATACTTATATAAACGTTTAGATATCAGTACAAACTTAGAGATATCACCCAAGCATATACCCAGTCAACCAATTAACTAACTAGGACAATCATTATATAACTTCTAAAGGAACTTTAAAAGAAATATCTAAAAGAGACACTCCTATATATCATGTAACCATTATATAGGCTTATAGAATCAGGACTTTACTAGTATAAGACTTACTTAGAATACCATAAAGTAGATTTAGGAATACTAGAGTCCACATATAACCCTTACCTCCTATTTACTAATAGTAACCAAGACATGTTCTATATTACAGCTATATAGATAGACAATATATTAATGTTTATAACCCCAAAGTTCTTACAAAAGGAGGAAAAGGAATTAGTAAAGAAGGGTCTTTATATAAAACCAAAGACTATCCTCTCCCTAACCTAAGAGATTAACTTTAATAGAAGAAAGATTCATATAGATAATAACAATATCTAGTTCACACAGAAAGACTAGATTAGTTAACTAAAACCTATTAACCCTATAGCATACAATACCAAACAACAGTTTATTTTATAGAGAGCTAGAGCAGCATATATAGCATCAATCTATTAACTAGAAGCATCATATAATATTGCAGTTATATCACAAATCATAGATCTAGGACAGGAAGATATTAAAACGTTAAATATACAAATCTAATAGCAAATTAATAATCTAGATAGAGGACTATGCTATACTCCACTAGACTTTCAGCATATAAAGATATATATCTTTATAGATAGATTATTTACTAATAATACAGACTTAACTTTATAACTTAGTTTTATTATCATACTTACTAAGGAAACAGCTTGTATAATAACAGAATTCAAAATTAAGGGAAACATTATCTACTAGAGTTTAACAAAGTATAAGAGAGTTACACAAAGCATACTTATAAGTAAGCTATATAGAATAACTACAGGGTTTAATAGTAAGATTTCCCTAAGTACTATGTTAAATAAGATACTTTATATACTTCAGTAACCAGATATTCTAGTAGTTATATACTTAGATTTAAAATCTCTCTATAAATATCTTATACAACTAGAAATAACTAATAGAAAGAGACTTATAATTAATATTATATATCTATAGAAGTTATATAAGAAGAAAGAGATATTAGAGGTAAGATAGATTAATAGTAAGGATAATCTAGCTAATATACTTATAAAGAAAATACCAAATTCTATACTAAAGTAATTATTATTATATAATACTTTAAAGATATATATAGAGGTATATATTAAAAGATTAGAGGAAAGTAATAATTAATAATTTACAGTTTATTGCATAGGCTTACCCCTATATAATAGGCTAAACTATCTACTTCCTAGAAAGCTAAAGGGTATTATATAAATAAGGTAAACCTATAAGAGAGAGTAAACCAAAGTATAACTATAACTAGAGAACCTAGCTAACTACCTATATATCCCTAGAATATAACTTTATTATATAAAGAAGTATTAATTACTACTTCTTAACTACTATTAGAGTAGTAAGTAAAGTACTAGCTAGAAGCTAGAGCTAGCTAGAAGCTAAAGTAGAGATACTAAAGGTATAGCTAGAATAATAAACTAGTATATAATTAGATAGCTAATTAGAACCTCTACTGTTATTATTATTATTATTATTACTATTATTACTCTTGTCTAATAAGCCTCCTTATCCTTGAAGCGAGTAATGCTAAGTATGTGAATCCCAGACACACTAGGCACAGGCACCGCCCTAGAAATCTAATATATAGAAACAGTAGTAGAAACAAGGCATGCAAGAGTTCAGGCACTAAACACAAGCCTTACAAGGGATTTAACTGTAACTAGCTACAATTACTCCAATAAAGTACAAAGAGTAACATAGAATACTAGTAATAAACTACTAGATAGACTAGCTATAAGTAATATAAATCTTAATATTATATAATACCTTATTAAGGGCTTAATACTTCTTATCCTAAAGAAAGAATTAGTATTATATAAAACTGAAGATAAGAAGAAGAGAATATATATTAAGTAAGAGAGTAGCTATAAACTAGTAGTTTGTAGCTAAAGTAGTAGGTATAATAAGCTATTATATTGTATTAGGCTTAGTATAGATATAAGCGGGGCCTAGAGAGCTAGTATAAATAATAACTATAGCTATTGTATTATATATATAAGCTACTAAGAAGCTAGAAGAGTTAGTAAAAGAAGAAAGAAAAGTAAGGGTAAATATATATAAGCTAAGGTAAGAAGATAGAAAGTAAGATAATCTTAAAAAAGACCTTAGTTAAGCTAAGGTAAGAAGATAGAAAGTAAGATAATCTTAAAAAAGACCTTAGTTATATAGAAGGGAAGAAGGGAGAAGAAGAGACCTTAAAAAGAATCTTAAATAGAAAAGTAAGGAAGTAAAGTTATAAGTAAAGTTACAATTTTTATGTGATATCACAACGTATAAAGATAAGTTAAGTTAAAATTTATATATAAGGAAGAAGGGAAGAAGAGGAAAAGGAGGAAGAAAAACAAACTCTTATATAAGGAAAGAAAAACCTGTTATATAGCTACCTAGATAGGCAGGAAGGTAAGGTTAAAGGAGGAAAGAGCGCATGTATGTATGTAACCTCTGTGAGCGTATCTACCTAATGTTAATAACTACTACAAGGGAGGAAGGAACTATACAATAATGAAAATAAATAGAAGGGGACATACTAGAGTTATTATTTTTAATTGATTTACAGTAAAAAGGATATAGATTATATAAATTAGTAGTATAACTACTGAGGTATATATAAAGCTATTCTAAGAATAATTGTATTAGATTCCTAAAAGTAGTACCAGCTTTAGGGCTAGCGGGGCACCAGGTGGGGCCTAGGGGGCACTGCAGAATAGAATAACGTTATACTAAAGGGTATATAAAAGGGGTTTTTATGATAGTATTAAGGTTTAGAGAGGAGATAGATTAGAATAATAGTTACTAGTAACCTCTAACCACCCTCTCACTAACTCCTTTACTTAGTACTATATAGCCTCTAATATATTCTAATCTCTCCCTATTTATAGGTATACTGATTATTAGAGTAGTAATAGCACTAGTATAATTAACCTGATCCTAATCCATCACCTAGCAGGGCAGCCCAGCAATACAGCAGCTTATACTAGATACCAGTAGGACTGTAGTAGAGAAGCAGTATATAACTAACCTTAATAGGTTAATAGAGGAGTAGCTAAGGGCCCTTCTTGATAATAAAGCAGCTAAAGTAAGAAAGAGAAAGATAATTAAATAGATTGTAGCCCTTAGAAATAGAGAGTCTATTAATAATATATACATAGCTAGTAGAGGACCTATAGCTACCTAGCTAGAGCTTAAGTACTTATATACTAACGCCCTTATTAAGCAATTAGCCCCTATCTAATATAAGAGAAGTAACTAGAACAACCTTAAAGACTTCCTTTTTAAGTTATAAGGCTAATTCTCTATTACTAAGGAAGAATTTATAGCTAATAAGAGTAAAGTCTAGTTTATAGGGGCTTACTTAGAGGGTAACCTATTATATAGCTGGAGAAGCTATATTAACCTTTAGTATAGTGGTGACATTAGCTTAATTACCTAGAAATAGATAGAGGTCTAGCTCTGTAATAGCATTACTAATAATAATATGCGGGCCTTTAGTGTAGCTGTGGAGTTAGATAAGATATAGTAGAAACCTAGGTAGATATACTAGCAATTTATTAATTAGTATAAAACAGTTAAGGTAGAGATTCTAGACCTCTAACTAGAGAGGTAGTAGGTAGTTTATATCTTAAACTAACTGCTCCTAAACTTATAAAGCTATATCCTAGCACGCAGGCTACTAGCTACTTCTTAAGAGCTAAATAACATAGTAAAGAGGGTAGAGATACTTATAAAGATATATACTAAGATAATAATAGAAGACTAGTAAAGGCTACAAAAGAGGAGGAACTAGTAGACTCTAACTATTACCTTAGTACTAGCATTAGCTACCCCCTTAGATAAATTAAAAGGGTAATAGTTAGTCTTAATACTTAGGGTAGCTATGCATATACCTATACCTAAGCTATAGGTTAAGTAGGAATAAAGAGAGTATAAATAACCCCTAAGGTACTTCTAGGGCTCTCTTATATACTTTAACTATAGTAAGCTAGGATATATATTAATAGAGTATATAGAGGAGAAGTACTATAAGTATAACTAGCTTTATTGTATAGGTAGGTACTGTATACTAGTAGCCTAGCTAGTAGCTATAGGGGTTAATAGTATATAGATCCCCTAGAGAGAGAAACTATATTACTACTTTAAGGTAGACTTCTGTATTAGAGTAGCTAGTATATAGAGAAAAGGAAGGGTATTAATTAACCCTAAGGTAAATAAGAATATTATATATTAGAGGATATTATATAAGGAGGTACTACTAGAGGTTTATAGAGAGAGAGTGGGGTTACTAGAGATATAGGAAGGTAAGGTACCTAACTATAGGGTAGTAGTATTAGTAAAAGAAGTAATAGATAATATAAAAGTAAGAAAGGTATAGTTATATACCTATTAAGTAAGTAATATAGGTAAATATAATACTATCCTAGAGATCCCTTAGAGGTAAAAGGCATAACTAAATCTTAAGTAGGTAATAATTAGGTAGACTTACTTACTAGAGAAAGGCTACCTATAACTTATTTAGGAAAGAAAGGTATTAAAGAGAGTATAAAGAGAGGTAGTAGTAATACTGGTATGTAACCTATTAGTCTACTACTTATATATAGGGGGAGCTAAGGGGGCGCTGGAGCTACTACCTCACGTAGTAAAGAGAGAAAAGGGAGAGGAGATAAAGAGATTTAAGCTCTTAGAAGAATATCAAGAATAGGTATATATATTTAATATAAACCTAGTAGTTAAACTAGCTAGAGATAAAAGTTACTCCTATACTATTAACCTTAAGCTAGGGGTAGAACTACTATTTAGCTCTATCTACCCCCTTATAGAGAAGGAGTTAGAAGAGCTAAGGAAGTATATTAACAACATACTAGGCAAGGGGTAGATCTAGCCCTTGCAGAGCCCTATAGGGGTACTGATCCTATTTATACTAAAGAAGGGAGGTAAGTTATACCTCTATATAAACTATTATAAACTTAATAAGGTTATAATTAAGAACTATATACTACTACTACTAATTAGAGAGATCCTTAATTACTTAAGAGAGGTAAAGTATTTTACTAAGCTTAACCTTAAGGATATATACTACTAGGTAAGGATCTATACTAGCGATAAGTAGAAAACAGCGTTCTAGATATAGTATAGGTACTTTAAGTACTGCGTTATGTCTTTTTGGCTAGTTAACGCACTAGCAACCTTCTAAGCATACATAAATAATACCCTAGCTAGGCTAGTAGATATTACCTATATTATATACCTTAATAATATCTTAATCTTTACTAAGGATAAGGCTAGTTATATAGAGGTAGTAAAAGAGGTACTATACTAGTTAGATACCACTAGCCTGTATACTAACCTAGAGAAGTATGTTTTCTATACTAAGACAATTAGGTTCCTAGGGTTTGTAGTATCCCTAGAGGGTATTACTATGGAGTAGGACTATATAGAGGTAATTACTTAGTAGCCGCTCCCTACTAGTATCAAAGATATATAGGTCTTTCTTAGGTTTACAGAGTTCTATTGGTACTTCATTAAGAACTATTCTAAGATATATTAAACTTTGTAATTAGGGCTATCCTATTACAGCTAGTAGAGAACTAGTGGTACCCTGTTACCTTCTTATCTAGGAAGCTAAAGGGCACTAAACTATGGTATAGTATACTGGAGGCTAAGCTGCTTGTGATCTAAGAGGCAGCTATGTACTAGAGGCACTACCTCCTATATACCTAGAGTAGGATTATATTCTTAATAGACTACCTAGGGTACTGCTACCTTACTAATAAGCCCTAGCTTAATAGTTAGTAGGTAAGGTTGCTTTAAAACCTATCTTTCTTTAACTTTGAGATTAATTACTAGCTAGGAAAGGAGAATATAGCTAATAGGCTATTACAGTAGCTAGACTATTAGCTCTTAGGTATAAAAGACTAAGAGGTATAGGGTACGTTTCTAGAAAGCTTTCTAAGTAGGTTTACCTAAAGGGTAGTAGCAATTATTAGTAGTAGGTTAATAGAGGTATACCTATTACTACTAGAAGAACTTACTCTAAGCCTAGAGGAGGAAACTGTAGCAGTATAGTAAGCTAATGAGGTAATTACCTCTAAGGAGTAGTAAAAGCTAGGGGATAACTAGTTAGAAGGGGAGGATAGGGTCCTTAGGTATAAGGGTAAGGTAGTTATCTTAGAAGGGTATATACTAAGGATAAAGATCATAGTAGCGTTCTATAATGAGCTAGCTAGGGGGTACCTGGGGGTGACCTATATACTTAAAAGGATTAGATAGATATTCTTCTAGAGATTAATAAAGAAGGATGTGATGGAGTATGTTTGGACGTATGTAACTTATTAATAGACAAAGCTGTGCTACTACCTACTCTATAGAGAACTAGTACCCCTACTGCTACCTAGCTAACTATAGAAATAGGTTACCTTAGATTTTATTACTAAGCTACCTAAGTTAAAAGGATTTACTAGAGGGAGCTATAACAGTATCTTAGTTATAGTAAACTAACTTATAAAGTATATACTATATATACTTATATAGGAGACTCTAATAGTAGACTAGTTAGTATCTCTCTTAGTTAAAAGGGTATTCTTATGATTTAATATCCTAGTAGTAATAGTATCTAACTAAGGATCTCTCTTTACTAGCTATTTCTAATTAGTAGTATGCTACTTACTAGCTATTAAGCAGAGGCTAAGTATAGCCTACTACCTATAGATAGATAGCTAGATAGAGTAATAAAACTAGAATGTTAAGTACTTCCTTTAGGCTTTCTATAGCCTAGAGTAAGATAATTAGGTAAGTAGCTACTAATAGCTAAGTTTATCTATAATAGTACTTAGTATAGTATAATCTAGATAGTACTAGTAGAGGCTCTAATAGCCTATGTACCACGCAATGTAAATAATATAAAGCTAGAAGGGGCCTTACTAATAGAGGTCCTGTTAGTAAGAGACTGGGTACAGTAGCTATAGAGCTAGTAGGCCGCAATCCTCTAGATACTAGAGATAGCTAATAAGAACTATAAGAGGTAGTATAATATAAAACAATCTATAGTAGTATTTAAGGTAGGAGAGAAGGTCTTACTATTAGCAAGGTTTATATAGTAAAAGCACCCTATAAAGAAGCTCTTAGATAAGTATCTAGAGCTATTTATAGTTATATAGGTGGTTAGTAGAGGAAAAGTATATAAGCTTAACTTAGGGATACAATACTATATCTATAATATATTCTTACTATTATAGTTAGAGAAGTTCTATAGAGTAATAGTAGAGCTATAGGTAGTCCTTATTAAGAAGGAAGAGGAGGATATATACTAGGTAGAGAGAATAGTTATATATAAGGGCCCCTAGAGAAACCAATAGTATCTAATAAAGTAGTAAGGGTATAGAGAGGAGGAGAACTCTTAGGAACTATAGCAAAATATAGTAAAGGAACTATAGTAGGATTATAAATAGGAGATTACTAGGGGCTTATTAAGGGGGAACTAAGTTAATAATTATATAGCTATAAAGTAGCTAGATTTTATTATCCCTTTAGTACTAGGGCTAGAAAACAGAGAGGCCTAAAGGCTAGGTATTCTAAGCCTAGGGATAAGTAACTAATTAAATAAATAGTAGAGAGACATTAGTAAGGTACTAGAGGGGTATGTAGGGGGTACTAGGGCTTACTAGTTAGACTTCTTCTTATTATTATTAGTAGTACCTTTTCTAGAATCTAATTTACTAGCCTAAGAGTTAATCTTACTAGTATACTAGAGGCTATTATTAGTACTATAAGGGAGTACTAGAGGGGTATTAGAGTAAGAAAAGGATATATAATATAGGTATAAGACTTAGTCTAGTTAGAGAAGAGAGCGCTCTAGGCCTTAATAGCCTTAGTTTACTTATAGAATACAATAACCTAGTCCTAAGCAGTAATAGTAGTAATCTTAGTACTCTTAGCTAATAACTTAGCTTACTTAGCTTACTATTTTATAGTAGAGTAGGTACCCTTAAGGGTAAGAACCTTATACTAGTAGAGAAGCTAATCCTCCTCCTCATATACTACCTTATACTTAGTATTAGAGACTAATATATTAGAGGCCTTTATCTAAAGGGCTTTTAAGCTTATAAGCTAGGCTTTCTTAATCTCTTTTTAGAAAGAGTTAAACTAAGAAGTACTAAGGGAGTATAGGGGTATATATATACTTATAAAGTAGTAATAGAAGTAGAGGTTAGCCTCTTTATAGAGGTTCTTAAAAACTACCTTAAGGGTAAGGGTAGTAGTAGTAGTAGTAGTATATAAGGCCTACCATAGGTTAGTAGTAGACTAATAGCTATAAAAGGAGTAATAGTAGGGGGGGGGATAAGCTTATAGGGATATAAGGCTTACTGCGCTAGCTAGTGCAGTAGAAGCACTTATTACTACTAGCTAGAATAGTTGGAATAGTAGAGGGGTAGTAGAGAGGTACTAAAGGGATAAGCACATACTCTAAGTCTTAATATAGTAGATAAGATAGGTAATAGTATCTTTTATATTAGGCTACTACTTTACTATAGCTTAAAGATAGCAATAGTAAGAGACCTTATATATAATAGTAAGGTTAATAATACCAGAAGTATTAGAATAGTTATTATTAGTAGGGGGGGCTACTGGGGGGGATTAGGGGGGGTGCTAGAGCTACCTAGGATAGTAGGATTAGCGGGAGGTGTGGAGGATATGATAGTAGTAGTGGGGGAGTGGCTGGTGCTAGTACTACCACTAGTGTTACTATTACTAGTACTATTATTACTACTATAGTAGTAGAGGTATAATAAAAAACAAAGAATAATAATAATATAAGGATATTATAAAGAAAAGAAGAAAAAGAAGAAAAATAGGTAAAAAGCAAAAAAGAGGAGGTAGGCTTAGCTATTTTACTAGGTAGTATATATATAAGTAAGTAATAATAATAACTCTAGCTTATAAAGAAATAATAATACCTCTAAAAGGAAAGAGAAGTAAGAGGTACTAGAGAGGTATTAGTACCTCTTTTACTACTATAAAGCATACCCTTATTATTATATTAAGAATAATATAACTTAGGGCTTAGCTACTAGGGAAATAAAGGTATAAGTAATAAAAGCTAACTATATTACTTTATAGATAATAAGATACTAGGCTATAAGAGAGAGAAGGGAGTAAGTAACTAAAGTAGTACTATAGGTAAGTAAGGTACCCCTATAGTGGAGTAGGTAGTCACTTACTAATAGTAATAAGAGCCTAAGACTTATACCCTAAGTATAGGATAGCTAGGCCTAGTAAGGTACTAGAGGGGCTGTTAGCTATACTAGGCTGCTATAGAATAAAAGCAAGGCTGAGAGTAAGTAGTTAGCTAGGGAGATAACTACCTATCTAGTAGTCTACTAAGCTTAGTAGAGTTCCTAGACTCTACTAAAGTATAAGTAGTATTATAGGTAGGGTACTGGGGTACTAATAGAGAGGCTAACTAATTAACTACTAGGTCTTAGGGATAGAACCTTAGAGGGGGGGGGATCGTATTAAGTTCCTAAAAGTAGTACCAGCTTTAGGGCTAGCGGGGCACTGGGTAGGGCCTGGGGGGCACTGTAGAATAGAATAACATTATACTAAAGGGTATATAAAAGGGGTTTTTACAATAGTATCAAGGTTTAGAGAGGAGATAGATTAGAATAATAGTTACTAGTAACCCCTAACTACCCTCCTACTAACTCCTTTACTTAGTACTATACAGCCTCTAATAAATTAGTATAACCTGATTAGACGATGTAAGGGATTATATGGTTACAAAAAGAAAAGTTATAAGTATTAGAATATTAATATTACATGACTATATAATACCTACTGGAAATTATGGTTAATATATAAAGGTTATAGGATAGATATCTAGACCTTAGTTACGGGTAAGGAGTTAACTACTAGTTATGATCTAACCTAAGTTAGTTAGCTAAATAGATAGATATATCTATTTGTATAACTAATAACTAGGTAGTTAGGAAAGATAGTTATAATAATAGAATTATGCCTTACCCTATACTTTGTTTACCCCAGTATATACATACTAGACTCTCATAAACAAGAGAGAGTTCATTTAATATAGTATAATAATAGAGTTATAATAGAAGAAGGAGATATTAAGAGATATAAAAGAGTATATTTAGATATAACTTAGTAAGTAATACTAGCTTTTAAAGTTATAAATAAGTATAAAGTTTAATAAAAAGTAAGTAACTACTAAGATATTAATAGTTATTTATTATAATAATAACTTTATTATAAAGAAAGAGAAATAGCTAGCCTTACTATAGATTAATTTTAACCTCTAACTTAGTTAATTAGGTTACTAGACTCTAGAGATCTTCTTTAGTATAGAGCTTATATATAATATTAGTTTAGCTATATTAGTATTTAGTATATTATAGATAACTATATAATAAAAGTAAATATTTTTAGTAGTAAGTAATATACTATATATAAAGTCTTATAGTAAGTAATAAAGCTATAATAATTAATAATATTATAATAATTAATAAGACTATAATAATTAATAAGACTATAGTAGTTACTTACTAAAGTATATACTAAAAAAAATTGTAATAAGTTTAATAAGAGAGAAGCTTAATTAAGAGAAAGATATAAAGAAGAATTTATAAGAGGATTTAATAAAGTATTTTTAGTATACTTATAGGAATTACAGGGGTTATAATATAGTTAACTATACATATCAATAGGCAAGTAACGCTAATAATAGGGGTAAATACTAGATCTCTATTATGCGTTATTTAAGGTATAACTATTGTGGGCTGCTTGGTTGAAAAGGGCAGTAAATACTTCTTACTAGGTATAGAGTGCTTTTAGTGAATCGCTGGTTATTGGCCTAGTGGGGTTGCAGCAGAATTATGGTTAATCTGCTGCTGCGTTATTGAGGTTAAGCCCAATAACGCCAATCAGTCCCGCAATAGCTAGTATTATAATACTAGTAACTTTCTCTAGTAATAAAAGTACTTAATAAATAATAATAGTCTAAAAAGCTTAAAAATATAATAAAAACAAGAGAAATAAAAGTATCTAATAACTTATTACTATATAACCTATTATATATATAATACCTATCTATTTATTTATATATCTACTAATCTATTACTAATAAGACTAGTTAGTATAGCATTTAATAATAACTTTATAAATCTATTAACTAGATTATTACTACTACAAATCTATTATATCTTATAGACCTTATAATATTTATATAATTACTAAAGAGCTATAATATTAATTATAAGGTACTTCTCCTTTATAGTACTAAGCTTTATAAGGTACTTATAGAGTAAGTATAAGTTAGTATAAATAATAGTATGGATCTATAGTATTTTTAGCTAATTAGTTACTATTATAAGTATTATTCTAATTATATAAGTAATATTAGTACTAGTAACTATTATATATATCTTAGAGGTAAGTATGCTATAAGTAACTCTCTTATACTTTATTAAACTAAAGTAGATAATATTACTATAAATTTAAAAATAATTGGTATTAGTTAGTAGTTATACTATTATTTTACTAATATCTTATTTATTAGTAATAATAATAATAAAGCTTAATTATAATATTAGATTACTATTATTAGTAAAGGATTTATTAATAAAGATAAAGAGTTTTATAGTTATTAAGTTGATAGATAGAAACTATAGTCTATAGTTAAGGTTACTTATCTACTATTTAATTTAATAGTTAAGGTCTCTGATCTTATCTACTATAGGTAATTAGTGTTATATAGTAATAGAGTAGTTAAAGTAAGCCTTAGGCTAGTAAATTAAAGTAATATATACTCTATAGGCCTATTACTTAATATACTGTTACTAGGCTTCTAGTAATAAGTAGTTAATAGGCTATAGCTTCTTACCTTAGCCCTTTTAATAGAGCTAGATCTTGCTATTAGTAGTAAGTAATATAATACTACTATTAAAGGTAATAGGGTTATTAATAGTAAGTTATTACTTAGGTTTTACTATAAAAGTAGCTTTTATGAGTTTGACTTTCTTATAGTTAGTAAAGGCTTGATCTAATAGTCTAATAGTATTATCAGTCTATATACTAATTATCTTAAAATTAGTGTTATCTTAGGTAGATACTAGTAGGTAAGGGTTAAAGGTTAATATATCTATCTAGAAATTCTCTCTATAGTAGTTACTATATATTACTTACTAATAGGTACTTACCTTAGAGATACTATATAATAGTTTTATAATAACTATAATAGTATTTATAGGGTAATAATAATATAATTCTATAGGTAAATATATAAGAATTATATAGTTAAGGTTAGTAGTAGACTAAGTATAGGCTTAGGTAATATCTTAGAGCTATAGTTATAATCCCTATTATAGTAGTAATAAGATAATAGTAAGGATAATCTATTATAATATATATTAGATTATTAGTAATTATATAAGAATAGTGCTTTTACTATTATTAGTATATCCTTAGATAATAAGGTAGCTCTTCTTATAGAGTTGCTTAGTCTTACCCTTTACTTTATAAACTAATTATAACTTAAAGATCTATATCTTACTATACTTTTATTTATTAAAAGAGATAATATAAAAGATACTATAGGTAGTAAGGCTATTAATTTTAGCCTTATTAGATACTTTAAAGGGCTTATTAGGTATAGTAATAATGCCTTTCTTATGTAGGTTAATAGCAAGTACGTAGTTAGACTCCTTCTTAGTAGTTAGAAAGGTATTTACTAGGAACTAGGCTTATAAGAAAGCCTCTATAAAAAGTATTTAAATTAGATCCTTATAGGGATAGCTATGCAGCCTATATATAAGCTACTTATCTAATAGGTTATTACTAGTAATAATAGTATTATATACTTTCTCTTAGCTTAATAGTTATAGTACTATTACTATATTATCTTATATTTATAAGGTAGGCTTTTCTATAGGCTTATTATTAATTAATATATAAAAGGGTTTAATAGTAGTAATATAGAAGTTATATAGTCTATAAGCTATCTTTATAGTCTAAGTAATACTATCTATAGTAATAAAGTAGTATAAGCTCTACTAGTTACTCTTCTCTTACTATACTTAGATAAGTAACTATAGTAGTAATAATATAATAGGGGTAGTATCTAAGCTATTATAAGCTATAAGTATTTTATTTATCTACCTTTTAGTATAGAGTTACTATATTTTCTTTGTTACCTTATAAATAGCCTTAGTATATTACTAGGTAGTTACTAGAGGTAGTAAAGTATTAGAAATCTATAGGTAAGTATTAAAAATAAGAAGTATAGATATAAGGCTATCTAGGCTAGTAGTATTATTAAGTGCTTTTACTATATATTGTAGTATAACTTTAGGGTTAATATCTATTCTAGCTTGGATGATGGTATATGTATGCTATAGTGCTATGTAGTATTGTTTAACCTTATTAATACTATTATAAGCCTTAATAGAGATCTTTTTAACTTTAATAGATAATATATATACGGTGTGTTTAAAGTCTGCTATATAAAAGTTAAGGCTAGTATTAGTAATAATCTAGTCTAATAGTCTAAGGTATATATTAATTTAGTATATATAAAGAGCTTTCTATATATGCTTAGTAGTAATAGACTATAGAAAACAAGCTATGTTAAATATAGTAGTACTATTAATAATATAAAGGGCTAGCTTATTACTATTAAGATAGATAATATTAATAAAGACCTTATAGTTAAACTTATAGTTATTATAGAGGGTAAACTAAATTCTTCTAGAAGCCTTTATATTTAACTAGTAGTAATAGTAATACTTATTAATATCTTTAAGTAATAAGATAGTTACTTTATGGCTAGTTGTTACGACCCGACAAGTTACAGGCGATGCAGCCCCACCTGCCAGGCAGGGTGCGAAGGGCGCAGCACTTAAGGAACATCGTCACACAGGATGACTCCTCCGGAACGGAAGAACTAGGGAAGGTCACGTGAAGATAAGAAGGACCGACAAACGATAAGCGGTCCATGACCGAGGACCGACGCGCCAAGAACTTTCTCTTCACAAGGTATCCACTGTTAGTAATTGTTAAGATCATAGAGGGCTCCGGCCCACCGCACTATCATTTCTCATCATCAGCCCACGCGAGCTGAATCTCACCAGCATGGCCGTCTCTCTAGACGCAGGGCCATCGATCACGGTTCACGGGGACGCCAGTACATCTCGACGGTCTGGACGTGTCCGGAAACCGACCGCAAAGGTCAGAGTGGTTGAGCAAGTCAGCTACCAAGACAATGCGGAGCTTAAAGACGAGATCAACAAGCTCTCAAACCTCGTCCAGGATCTCCTACGACGGGACGCCGAAAGAGAACAGTTCCTGAAAGACTGTTTGATGAAGATCGAATCCTTGGAGAAGGAGCTTCAGGAAGAGAAGCAGCGGTCAGACCGGCACCAACGTGGTCTAGCAGGGTCCATGCATGCTAACCAGCCGCCCCAAGTTCGGTCCTACGCGACGGTGGCGAGCCAGCCGCTTAACAGAAAACTGCATGAACCAACGCCAGCAAAACAAGCCGCTAACCGGGCGGCCTCAAAAGACCTACGCATCTTCGCGCGTCTGCCACCTGAAAGCCCGCTCCGCAACGAGAGAGCCTACGACATATACATCTTCGTTCGAGAAAGGCTAAGTCCCCAAGCTCGAGAAGCCCTCAAGGGGATCGACCATGTCAAGACAGGATTAGCACTCTTACCATCGTCAGCAGATGGTGCAAAAGTCCTGCTGGAGAACAGAGAACAGATTGCTGCCCTTCTCCAGGCACAGGCGGTCGAGCAGCGCGACACCTGGATCCGGGCCTATATCGCAAACGTCCCTTACACCAGACACTGCCTGCTCACCAACACTGAGCTGGAAATCACGACCGAGGAGCTCCTTGAAGAGATCCAGGCCACGACGAAACTGAAGCCCGAGAAAGCATACTTCTCCAGAAAAGATGAAGCCGAAAGGCTAGGCACGGTGACAGCCTGGTTCAAGGCGGAAGCCGTGAGGCAACTACCAAGGCGCCTCCGTTTGATGGGGGCCAGCGTTTTCGTGAACCTGCAGTTTCCGAAGGAGAAGAGGTCTCCTCAATGCCACCGCTGCGGCGGTTTTCACAACGAACGAACGTGTACCAGAAGGAAGAGATGCCTTAAATGCAGTTCGCCTTCCCACACGGCCGACCAACACCGGGCACCTTGTGGAGGCACCGAAGGCCACGAAGGCTGCGATTGCCCCTTTAAGTGTCCGTCGTGCAACGGGCCCCATGCCGCCTTTGATGTGACTTGCCCTATCAAGCCAAAGGTGGTGAAGGGCGTAGTCCAGAGGAGGAACAAGGCACAGCTACGGGCCATCCGAGCCGAGGGAGAGAGATCGTGGAGATTTGCGACCCAGCAGTCGCACCAACAATCCCGAGAAGGAGGAGAAGAGATGGACTGCAACCAAGCTAATGAAGGACATCAGGAGTATGCGGCCCTATAGAGTCCTGCAGATCATGCAGGCGAACGTGGCCAGACGACCACTTGCACATGAAACGGCACTGAATCTGGCCTACGCGGCCCATGTCGACATACTGCTACTACAAGAGCCCGCTATCCGCTCGGAAGAGAGAAGGCTCACAAGACGCCACCCGGGTTTCGAGATTTTCACCCCAGTGGACAACTGGGTAGAAGACAGACCCAGGGTGCTCACTTACCTCCGCAGAGGAACGGGACTACGGGGCGTACAAACACGCCCACTGCCCAGCCCATCCACAGACCTGCTCTTCCTACAACTCCTGGCGGGAACGCGGAAAGTCCTCACAGTCGTCAACGTGTACAACGCCCCTTGTGGCTCGCTGCGACCAGGCCAAGCGATTAGGGATATCATAACAGCCTGGCAACCCGGACTCCAGGAACGTGTGTTGGTCGCGGGGATTTCAACCTCCATCATTGGACCTGGCAACCCGAGGCGACCAGCTCCCCTGACGCTGATGCCCTGGTAGAATGGGCAGAAGCCGCCGGCCTTGTCCTCCTGTCGCCGATAGGTGAAGCCACACATAAGGGCGGCAACACGTTAGACCTAGCCTGGGCGTCCGGCAGCCTCTATGGGGCATCTAACAGTATAGAAACATCCCTACACACAACGTCAGACCACGAAAGCCTGCTGACCCGGGTCCCCTTGGCCCTAACCGATCCGGTCGACCCAACTCCGGGAGGTTCCGGCTCGACACGATGGACGAGAAGCTCTTCCTCGACATCCTCAAGCGAAACGTACACCCCATGCGCCATACTGCAAGCAACGCAAGAGATCCACAGGCTTTAGACATGCTAGCACAGCAGCTTACAGATTGCCTCAGAGAAGCGCTTACGGCCTCTACTAGGCGCGCGTTTGGCAGAGGACCTGGGAGGCCATACTGGGACGAGAACTGCAGGCGGAAACACCGAGCCTACACGACCATGAGAGCAACTGTGGCAAGACTCTGCGCTTTGGGAATAGATTGTCAATGGGAGCGAAACGAGGAGGACGCTCTTAAACAGGACTTTCTCCATCAGCTGCGGCGCTCTAAGGACACGTACTGGAGAGGAAAGATCGGCGCAGCCTCTACTGGCAAAGACGTATTTGAAATGGTCGGGTGGCATAAGGCCAAGGGATCCTTCCAGACCCCTCCACTCCGAGATGGGAGCAATCCAACCATGCTCGTATCACAACCGAAGGAGAAGCGGGATCTGTTCGCCCGCGTCCTCCTCAGAAATGCCGCCATCTCCACAGACATATCAGCAGAGAGCCCAGGACCTCGCCTGGAGGCCAATCTTCCTTTCCCGCATGTTACAAAAGACGAGGTACAAACGTCAATCTTCTCTGCGGGAAGCACCACTCCCGGGTCCGACGGAATCACTACCGCCGTTCTTAAGACAGCGTGGCCCGTTATCGAGGACACCGTCTTCTGGCTCTACAGCGGATGCATACGCGAGGGCTGGCATCCTACCTGTTTCAAAGAAGCTATCCTAGTCATCCTGCCTAAGCCGGGCAAGAGAGACAGGGCGCTCCCGCGCTCGTATAGACCAATCGCGCTGTTGTCTGTACTCGGAAAAGGCTTGGAGAGACTTGTCGCAAGAAGGCTTGCCTGGATCACAGTCAAGTTCCGGGTACTGCACGACCAACAGTTCGGGGCCCTCCTCCGCTCGTGTAGCGACCTCATCGCCGCTGCCATCCACGATATCGAGTGTGCCTGGCAAAGAGGTCTTGTCACCTCTATGCTTACGCTCGACATCAAAGGGGCCTTTGACGCTGTGCTGCCAGGGAGGCTGATCCGACGCCTCCGATGCCAAGGATGGCCGGAGAACCTCGTGCAGTGGGTCTCGAGTTTCGTCCTCGGGAGAAGAGCAAGAATAAGGCTAGACGGAGAGATGGGAGACGTCTTCGACCTTGAGTGTGGTCTACCACAGGGCTCGCCCGTGTCTCCCATCCTCTTCATGCTTTACATCGAACCCTTATTCAAGCTGGGCACTGTTCATCCAGGCAGGGTGCGATCTCGATTTGGCTATGCCGACGACATTGCCATCATGGCAAGCTCAACGTCACTAGAGGACAATTGTGCCCTGCTAGCGAAAGAATGGGAAGAAGCCCAAGCATGGGGGACGTTAGAGGGAATTACTTTCGACACAGATAAATCCGAGCTCATCCACTTCACCAAGAGACCAAAAGATGGAAACCCGCCAATCACCGTCAGACTGTTAGACGGGAGGCAACACACAGTTCAGGCCGTCAATCGAGGGGCCTCCCTACGGTGGCTTGGGGTCCACTTCGACCGAAGACTCACATTCAAGAACCATGTGAAAGGCCTCTGCGCCAAAGCCTGCCAAGTGATCAGCGGACTACGGGGACTAGGGAACACCGTCTGGGGCGCGCCGGCCCACCTGCTTTGCCGCACCATGACCTCCTGCGTACTACCCATCCAGTACTATGCATCAGAGGCATGGTGGCCGGGCAGGAATCGGATCAGGAATGGGCACATCGCCTCGAACGGGGTCAACGGTCTACTCCGCCAACTTGACATCACGCAAGCCAAAGCCGTTAGAGCTGCACTTCCCGTATATAAAACGACGCCTCTATCGATCCTTCAGCGCGAAGCAGCCCTGCCCCCGGCAGAGGTGACGCTAGACGCGAAGCTCTACAAAGCCTCCGTAAGGATCCATCGCCTTGACGAACGACACCCCTCCGAACGAGGCTCGGCGACAGGCCCGGGCTGGACTCAAGACTGCGGCGAATGGCAAGCCTCACCGATATAAATGCTGAACACATCGACCCGCTAGACCTACCACCTTGGGAGCGCCTAGCTGACTGGCACACGGCCCTTAGCATGGTCGGCTATGAACCTAGGAAGACCAAAGAAGAACTGGCCATCGCCTTTACAGACAGATTGGGAACATTCTCAAAGCGGGACATTGTTATCTACACCGACGGCTCCCAGATGTTGGACGGTAGCAGAACCGCCGCCGGAGCAGGCTGGGTTGGGTACCAGGCCACACGGCAGATCTTTCGAGGATCAGAGCCGCTCGGTCATCAGACGGAGGTCTTTGACGCAGAAGCGCAAGCCGCTTTTCGGGGCCTACTGGAAGCCATGAGGTCTCCCACGGCGCGGATGGCAGACAATGTTCACGTCTGCCTCGATAACCTCGCAGTCGCAGCCAGGCTCGTCACCCGGAGCCCAGGAAGCAGCCAGGCTAGGTTTAGGGCCTTTAGTGAGCTCTCCGCCTCTTGGGCACAGAGAGGACGGACAAGCTGGACGATGCCTGGCAGGGTATACATTTGGTGGTGCCCTGGACACACGGGAATAGCAGGAAACGAGGAAGCAGACGCTCTTGCCAAGGAGGCCTGCAAACAAATCCCAGAATCACAACCACAGCCTACATTGGCACACTTGAAGCGGGAGTCTAGAGCAGCCGATCTCCAGGCTTTCGCTAGGAGATGGCCGTCAATCTGCCCTCGGCAGTATGCTGACCTTGGGATAAGTCCTCATCCCAAGCCCCCCGAACTTCGCCTTCCTCGGCATTTGCTAGGAAGGCTATATGCGGCAAGATCGCATCATGGAGACTTCGCAGCATACCACGAGAGGTTTGCTCATCAGGATGCACTGCTCGACTGCAGTTGTGGAAGACGCAAAACCCCAGTACACTTCTACTTCTGCAAGCGTGGCCGTAAGGCTACTCCGCGGCATCTCCGCCGACATATGGCGAAGGCAAGCATAGATTTTCTGCTAGGTACTTCGCAGGGAGCCTCTCTTCTGTGCGAATGGATGGAGGCAACCAATTTCTTTTCCGAAATCTGCCCGATTCATTGATCAGGAACGTTAGGTGAAGACGGTAGCCTGTAGAATAGTATAGATTAGCATAGACCATGTCGGCATTGCCCGGCACGTCCCTTTTACTCTGGACGTTAAATACATCATCATCATCATCACCGACGCGCCAAGGGCGGTCCACCCCTGTAGGACCGACATCTGGATATCGGTCCCAGTATCAGGACAACAGGATATAAGGACATTCATTCCACTTAGATAGATTACCTTCCATAGCTCTTCAGCAATCAACTTGTGACTTAGCCTCGCTAACTTTCACTTTCCCGACACCTGCTTATCTTTGTGAACTCTTGAGCTATACAAGCTACCCCTACCCCATCGACCACCCGACTGATCACCGAGTGATCGACAGACCAGCAAGCCAACGGATCTAGACGACTACTGTTAATTACCCTCGCAGCCTCAGCTATACTTTAGTAGAAAACCCACTGTCAGGAATCTGGCCGTAACACTAGTGCGGCAGAGTACCTTATAAAGCTGTTTAACTAATAGGTAGCTGAATTATTGATATATCTACTAAAACTCTATATTAGTTAAATAGTAATCTACTAGGCTTTGCTCTAGTAGTTCTAATAGTATTTATATATAACCCTATTTGTAACTAATAGGTATAATAGTATTACCCTCAATAAGTTAGTTAGTAAGGTTATTAAAGTATATACTATAGGTATTTATATCCTTTAAGTAGAGGAGGAATAGTATATCTAAGGTTATTATATAAAATATAAAGTTACCTAGTAGGGTAGGTACTATAACTATTCTAAGGGATTTAAAGCTATTACTACTACTAAAATAGATACTTACTTTACTAGTATGTAATATATTTATTAGTAAATCTATAGTAAGATACCTATAAAGAGCCTTATACTACTACTAGCTAGTAGTTAATATATAGGTAGCTCTAGTACTAGGTATAATACTTTAAAAGGTAGTAGTAGAGTATTAGTCTTTAAAAGTAAAGATATTATTACTCTTATTATTGCTTTTATTAGGTTTAAAAGTATTAGAGTCTTTATAAGTAAATATATAGAGAGTAGCCTAGTTATATAAGTAGGTATAAAGTTCTAAGCTATTTACTATCTTTTTACTATAAAAGGCTATTAATATAAAGAACATAGTATTATTAAAAGGACTATCTTTGTTATTTAGTTAGTACTTATTATTACTCTTATTAGCCTTGTTAAGCTTGTTTTCTTTATAATTACTAAGAAACTAGGTAAAAGTCTGTAGTATTTCTATGAGATACTAGGACTTAAAGTATTTAAATAACTACCTATAGTTATTATTACTATGTTTTATTAATTAATAGCTGGGCTTACTATAGATAAAGTACTTCTTACTTGTAAAGTTACTTCTACTATAGGGTAGGTATGTATATAGATTGTTATATAGTTATTACTACTAGTAATAGTTATTATAGCTATTATACTTTTAATTAACCTAGTATTGCTTATAGTCTTACTAGAGATTTTTAATAGGAAACTGAGCCTTGGATTTATAGATTGCTATAGTATTACTTACCATATTATATAACTATATATAAAAGGTATTATAGCTTACAAGTGGGTTAATAAGGGCTAATATATACTTAGTAATACTCTAGTAATATATGATAAGGGTATTATAATACTCCTTATTGCTAGGGAGTCTCTATTACTTTGTTACCTTAATAAGTAATATGACTTTGTTAATAAGTAAGTTAAGGACCTCTAGCTTGCTCTTACTATAGTTTTTACTAGTAACTAATATAAAGCTTAACTAATAAAGTTTTATAATATAGGTATAATAGACCTCTTTACCTTTAAAGTATACCTTAAGTTCTATAATTAATATATTAAAATTACTGTTAAACTTATAAAAGTTATAGTTATAATAATTCTATAGCTTAACTATAAGTATAATTTTAATAGTAGTAAAATACTAATTACTATAAATATCTATAGTTATATATAAGTTAAAGAAGGTAGGTAACTTAGTATTAATTATTTTATACTAGCTATTACTATACCTTTTAGAGGTATTATTAGAGTATAGATTTATAAGGTCTATTACTTACCATAGGGTAAGGCTATTACTTATTAGTAAGTCTAGTAAGTATATAGTCTAGTACTAGGTAGTAGATACCTTAACTATAGGTTAATATAATATATTATATTAGTAACTTTCCTTTACTAATAGTAATTTAAAATCTAGGTTATTAATAGATGTTTGCTATAGGGGCTAGCTTGTGGGCTGATCTTTTCTTTGTAGGCTTTTATATAGTATAGTGGTTTCTAGGCTATACTTAGAGGTAGCCCTTATTAGTAGCTCCTATATATTGTTACTATTATCCTTAATACTAGAGATAAAGTATGCATTATTAAGGTATTATATAAACTCTAGATTTTCTTTACTAATAGTAGTAATAATCTTATTATCCTAGGGCTTATACTCTTTTCTAGTAATTACCTAGTATACCTATATAAATACCTTAGGGTAATAGCTCTATTTTACCTATATACTATAGTTAATAACAAAGATATAGAAGGTATTACAGAGGGTATAGTTAATAGTATTAAAGTTATCCTTAGTCTATTTATTAAGGTTAGTAATTAACCTCTCCTAAAGCTCTTAAGTATAGATACTATCTTATATATACTCTATTATATAATATACTATTATTACCTAGAGGGTTACCTCATATAGTACCTTAGGTAGTATATACTTAAGGTATAAGAATCTCTATATACCTAGCGTTATGTATGGTCTGTATTATATGGGTATTTTAGGTAGTTCTTATATCTCTTATATATTACTTAGGGTAGTTAGATTGTGACTTGTGGTATCTGTGGTGTTGCTGTAGCTTGCCTTAGGTGAAGCTATTATAACTACCCTCTATTAGCCTAATAACCTCTTATATATAGGCATTTTCTCTAGTAGATTAGAGGGGGTATATATTTATTAGAGAGATTACTACTAGTAGTATAGATAGTTTAATAGAAGAAGAAGTATATATATATAATTAACTAAGTACTCTCTAGGTATTCTTAGTAAAGTAATATAATTAACTAAATATACTCTAGTATTTAAAAATAGGTATTTAGTATTATGACTTAATAAGTTATAGGTGATGACGCCCTACTAACGGACAAGGTAGGATACAGGCAGCAACATATTTGTATAAACAATAGGATAGGATGAACGGATAACTCCTTAGATATAGAAGAACTATGGTATAAGTTATGTAGAGATAAGATAAGCTAATCACTCTATAGACCTACTGATTAGTTAGTAGATCTAGGTAATTAATCAGTAGAGATAACTAACTAATTAATAGAGTAAGAAAGTAATCATAACTAATAGACTAATATAGTTAAGATAAGAGAAAAGAGATTAGGACTTATATATAGAATAGACTTAGAAGTACTTAAGGATAGACTTCTATAGCTCTTTAGTAATTAACTTATAAAATATCCTTAGATAACTTTTAGACTTCTTATACCTACTTATCTTTATAAATTACTTCTTAAGCTATATAAGCTACTACCTATCTATTAACTACCTAACTAATTACTAAGTAACTAATATATTAGTAAGAATACTAGTAAGTATAATACTATTAATTATTATTATAGCCTTAGCTATACTTTAGTAAAAAACCCACTATTAGGAATTTAGCTATAATACTTTAATTACTCCTATTAGTAAGTTAACCCTATAATACTAATTAATAGTAAAACTATGATGTCTTCTCCTAAGACTAACCTATCCTTAAGCATCTCTAAGACTTCTAGGTCTCTAGACTAGGAGCTTGCCTAAGCTATGGATCTTGATAATAAACTTATAATGCCTGAAGTTAATTTTGATAAAGATAGTAAGGCTATCCTTACTACAGACTAGTACATAGCTATATATAAGACAGTTAAGAGGAACGCTAGATGTAATAAACAGCTAGCTAATATTATGAATAATAATATAGCTTAGATAGAATAACTTAAGAGAACTAATAACCATAATCTATAACAAATATAGTCTATTATTAATAATACTCTTGCTAAGCTAGAAGCTAAAAATAGTAAAGCTATTATACTTAGATAAGAAGTTAAGATACTCTAAGCTACTACTAATATTATCTTAACCCTAGTTAAAGAATAAGATAAACTTAAACTTAACTCCCTAGGAACCTATAATAGTAAAAGTAAATAGCTAAAAGGATTTCTGATCTAAGTTTATACCTATTGGACCTTTTATACTACTAACTTCTATAATAAGACTAAGAGAGTTATCTATACTAATACCTTTCTATATAGTAAAGTACTTTTATAGTTTAAGCTATTCTAAGAAGAATTCCTTAGAAATAATAGGGAACTAAGCATATACTCCTATAAGACTTAGTTAATCTTTAGAAGTATAATAGGATTTAAACAAGCCTTAAAGTTATTATTCTAAGACCCTAATAAAAAACAATAAGCTAAGTAAGACCTTATAAACCTTAAGCAAACTAAGGCTGCCTTATACTACATAGCTAAGTTCTAATAACTTACTACTAGACTTAATATTATAGATAAATCCCTAATCTTTATGTTCTACTAAGGACTTAAGGAAGATATTAAAGATAAACTTACTAAGATTGTTAGTACTCTAGAAGACTTCCTTAGATATATTAGACTCACTATTAAGATTAATACCTGCCTCTATGAATAGCAAAAAGAGAGGGGTGAGAACTGGTAACTAAACGCTAACACAGGCAAGCGCTATGCCCAGGGACCAAGGAACCCTAGTAACCACTAGCAAGGAAGGAATAACAACTAGTGGTAACTACGAAACCAACCAAGTACATCCTATAGATACCATACAGGACCTAAAGATATCAGTGTAGCTAGGAAACAAGAGAACTAGCTACCTAAAGATACTAAAATTATTAAATACTATAACTATAAGAAAATAGGATACTATACTAGAGATTACTAATAACTAAAATAACTCTAGAATAAGGTACTAGTAAAAGGTAACTAATAAATAAATATTACTTAAAAAGAGGTCCTATATCTATAACTCTTATAAACTACCTACTATAATAATAACTACCTAACTTATTAAGATAATAAGAAACAAGTAAGCTAGTACTCTAAAAAACCTAAAAGTAAGACTATTATAGTAGGTAAGAAGGCCTTATGTAGCCCTAAGATACTACAAGCTATTAACATTATATAGTAACTTAAATAGTAAAACTAGGAAAAGATTATATACTTAATCTAAGCTTAAGATACCCTAGAGATACTTAAAGACAAGATACTTTAAGACTAAGAAGTTATTAACATAATTAAAAAATAACTACCTAAGCAAATTTAAGTATAAGGCAACTCTATCTACTAACTTAACTTAGAAAACAAGTTTAACTAAGCCTTATATAAAGATATTATTAGATCCTAAGGGAAACCTTAATAAGTTATTACTAGGACTATTATAGTAGCTAGAAAGGGAAAAAGAACCTCCTTTTCTCCTCCTTGACTTTGTTACTATAAAACTATACCTGAGAGTACTATCAAAGTATGGGGAACTAGCTCTAACTAGAAGATAAAATTAGAACCCTCTCTAGATAAATTCAAACTACTAAGTAAGATAGAATAACAGATAGCTAAGTAGCTAATTAAGATAAGTTATATAAACCTACCTATTACTAAACAGACTGGTATAAACTAGCGTATTTAGAACTAGGCTAACAATATTCTATCCTTATTACTCTTACCTACCCCTAAATATTAATATAATTCTAATAAAATGCTAGTATTACAAACCTATGTAAACTTTAGAGAAAACCTACTTATGATTAATACTAAAGAGGAAGCTAGAAAAGAAAGATAACTAGAAATCAGTAAGCATAGTAATAACTAGGAAGTGTACTTCTATAGGATAGAAGATACTAACCTTAAGTGCTACCCTATAATACTAACTAAAGAAGAACCTATGTTTAGAGATAATAAATAACTTAATAGGAAAGACCCCCTATACTATAAGGTATTTTAGGCAGACTGTATCTATAATAAATGCTTAATGTATTAACTAAAGAAGAGAGAATACTCCTTCTTTCTATAACAATATAATAACAAACCTACCCTAAAGGTTTACAAAAACTATAAAATTAGTATATAGGAAGTTAATAAATACTACTAGCTATAGCTTATCCTATAGCTAAGCCTAAAATATCCCATACTATATATTAACTACCTCATAGGATACTGGTCTAACTACCTATTTAATAAATATATGTGCTACTATAAAGAAAAAGCATAAGCATGGAGAGAACAAATTAAAGGAGCCCCTAAGAAGTTAAAAAACTCCCCACGCCGCCTATAAGAAAGGTACTGATAGCTAAGAATAATATGAAAAACCTTTATGCAGTAACTAAGGGAGATAATGGCTATATTATTCTTACTATTTTAATTAATAGCTAGCTTACTAAAGTTATAATTAATAGTAGAGTAGAAGCTAACCTTATCTTACCTAGGGTAGTAAATAAATAAAGCATTAAATAGGTATATAAGGAAGACCTATATACCCTATAGATAGTTAAAGGAGCATAAGTTTAGTATAGTAGAGAAACTATTAATAAGGAGACTATATACCTCTCTTTAGTAATCTATAACTAATACTAAGAACTTAACTTTGATATTACTAACTTAGGAACTATGAATATAATTCTGGGAATCCTGTAGCTATAAGAATATAACCCTAATATAAACTAGAGAACAGGCTAACTCTAGTAGAGAGATTTAGTTATGAGGTAGCGTTGCATGCCACAACCCCTAAGTGAACTCACGTGACCAAGGAAGTACGTTACTTATATCAAAAGGATTGAACCTATGTAAGGTCAGAGTTCTATATCTATAAAGATTACAAATACGCTAGATAGGTAGGATAAACAAAGTCTAGAAGAAGACTAACTAAGATTAATACCTCTTAAATACTAGTAATATATATAACTATTTACTAAAGAGCTAGAAATAGGACTACTAGAGTATAGACTATATAACTATAAGATCTAACTACTAGAAGAAAAACACCCCAAGCTTAAGCTAATTTATAAACTTAACCTAATAAAACAAGAAGCGCTTAACAAATAGCTAGATAAGAACCTAGTAAAAGGTTATATTAGACTATTAGAATTACTAGTAGGATACCCTATCCTATTTATACCTAAGAAGAATAGAAAACTATAACTATATGTTAACTACTAGAAACTTAATGATATTATAAAAAAGAATAGCTACTTACTACTACTTATCTTAGAGTTGCAAGATCTGCTATATAGAGTGAATTGGTTTATGGTACTTAACCTTAAAGGCGCTTATAACCTTATTAGAATTAAGGAAGGAGATGAATAGAAAACAGTATTTTAAATACGTAGAGAACTTTTTGAGACCCTTGTTATACCCTTTGGACTTACTAATGCACCTACTACATTCTAAACAATTAACCACATACTTAGGGAGTATCTTAATATCTTTATTATCTATTACCTTGATAATATCCTTATATTCTCTAAGAACCTTAAAGAATATAAGAAGTATATATATAAGGTACTTAAGAAGCTCTAGAAAGCAAAGCTTTTAGTTGAACTAGAGAAGAGTGAATTCTATACTTAGAAGGTAGACTACCTTAGATTTACTATTATACTAGGAGAGATCTAAATATAAGATAAGAAAGTTAAAGCAGTTAGGGACTAGCTAATACCTACTAACATTAAGGAAATTTAATTATTCCTAGGATTTATTAATTTTTATTAATAATTCCTTAAGAACTAGACTACCTATATTAGAGGATTGTAACAACTTATATATAAGGATATAGAGTTTAAGTAGATAGAAGAATGTAATAAATCCTTTAATAGAGTTAAGGAACTTGTTATATCTAAACTAGTTACTAAGATTTTAGACCTAGACAAACCCTTTGAAGTTAAGACTAATGCCTTAGACTTCGCAATAGGAGGATAACTTAGATAATGAGATGAGGAAGGATGACTATACCTATGCGCATTTTACTTAAAAGTATTTCATGGACCTGAATTAAACTACTAGATCTATAATAAAGAACTTATGGTAATTATTAAAGCATTTTGAGAATGGAAGCCTTATCTATTAGGAATAAAGTATTAGGTAATTGTATATATAGATTATAAAAACCTTGTATACTTTATGACCTCCAAAGTCCTGAACAAATGATAAATTTAATAGTTGGAATTCCTATTAGAATATAACTTCAAGATTATCTATTGCAAAGGAATAGAGAATAGAAGAGCTGACGCTCTTAGCTGATAACTGGACCTTAAAGTCCTGGTACTAGAGGAAATATAGGTTATCCTTAAGTATGATAAGAACGGTAATATTGTCCTAGCGTAGAAACTTATAATGATTAGCACTCGCGTTAATACTAGCATGACTGGAAGAATGATAGATGACTAGATACATGAGATACATAGCGCTAGAGTATATGGATACTAAGGAGTAATAAAAACTTTCAAAAGAATTTGATAATACTATAATAAGTGAGTTATATGAGAATAAGTGGCTTTAGTAATTAAGGACTGTGAGCTATGTAAAAAGAGTAAGAATAGCCCTTATAAGCTATATAGGTATATTTAACTATTACTAGTACCCCTAGAGGTATGGTACTTAATCTCTTTGGACTTTATTGTTAAACTACCTAAGTTAAGAGAACTACTTATAAAAACATAGTATAATAGTATTCTTGTTATTATTAACTGACTTATGAAGTATGCTTACTTTATCCTATACCTTAAAGCTAGTATAGCTGAGGACCTTGTATATACTTTCCTTAAGTATATTATTAGTAATTATAGCTTACTAAAAGAAATTGTATTAGATAGAGATAAACTATTTACCTTAAAGTTTTAGAAATCTCTAGTTTTATAACTTAGTTCAGACTATAAACTATCTACCTCTTTTTACCTATAGACTAATAGATAAATAGAAAGAATTAACTAGATACTTAAATAGTATCTCTAATATTATGTTAATTATAATTAAGATAATTAGGTATTACTACTGCTTATAGCTTAATTTACCTATAACAGTACTATTAGAGAAAGTACTAGAAACTTACTATTCTGCTTAAACTATGGATTTAAACTAACTGCTTATAGAGAACCTTGTGAAGAACTATGAGTACTGAAAGTTGTAGCTAATATTACTAAACTTAGAGAAATTTAAAGTAAAGTAGCTCTGGATTTGGAATTTGTTAGATAATGAATGAAGAAATATGCTGACCTTTTAAGGATTGAGGGACTAACCTTCAAAGAGGGAGATAGCGCATACCTTGTATGCTAAAATATTAAAACTAAATAGCCTAGTAATAAACTTAACTATAAGAAATTAGGACCTTTTAAAATCCTATGAAAAGTTTTAGATGTTAACTATGAACTTGACTTACTGGATATGATGAAAATTCACTTAGTCTTCTATATCGTACTGCTTAAGCTAGTATTGCGTGGATTAAATACTAATAACTGTATTATTATAGAAGTAAATAAACTAGAATATAAGGTTAAATGAATTATTGATAAATATAATAAGAATAGATAAAAACAATATCTTATTAAATAGAAAGGCTATGGATATGAAAATAACTTATAGGAACCTATTAAGAACCTCTAGTACTCTCTGTAGTTGCTCTAGGACTTTTAGATATTATAGGACTAGACCCTGAGACCTTAGCCTTGCTAAATGATTGCTAGAAAGGATCGTTAGGATCCTAATTAGGAATAATACCTGATAAATCCACTATACCAAAACCCCCTATGAATTGAACCTCATAAATAACGGATGACTCTGGTGCGATATCTGTATTATTTATAAACAATGATACTGTATTACCCTTCTTAAAAACTATTTGTTTTGCTTTATAGATATAATCTAGCTTTATAAGTAATGTATCTATTTCTACCTAAGCCTTCCTTAGTATAACTAATCTTTTATAGAGGATTGCCTCTTTAGACTTCTCCTTATAATCTAATTAACTTGCCTTTTCTAAAAGATAATTAACTATTAAAATAAGTTAGTACTTATAAACTAATAAAGGAAAAACATACTTATATATATAAATAGTATCCTAAGTTATATTATAAGATCAACTTAGACAAGTGTATTTGCTACAGACACTTATCCTAGCTATTATCTTGTAATAAAGGCTATTTAAATAATAATAGGAATATAGCATGACTTTAAAATCAAACTAAGCAATTTATAAGGCATAGTGCTTGTAATAAAGAGTGGATAATGACTGTTTTTAGGAAACTTAGGAATCTAATATATTGTTAGTAGGATAAAGGAAGAGAGAACTTAACAAACTCCCTAACCTAGGAGTACTTACTTACTTATATAATCTTAAGGATAAGATTATTAGAGAGGAGACCTAATATTATAACCTAATAAGTTATAGGTAATAATGCCTTACTAATAGATAAGGTAGGATATAGGTAGTAATATATTTATATAGATAATAAGATAGGATAAATAGATAACTCCTTAGATATAGAAGAACTATAGTATAAGTTATGTAGAGATAAGATAAGCTAATTACTCTATAGACCTACTAATTAGTTAGTGGATCTAGGTAATTGATCAGTAGAGGTAACTGACTGATTAATAGAGTAAGGAAGTGATTATGATTAATAGACTAATATAGTTAAAATAAGAGAAAAGAGATTAGGACTTATATATAGGATAGACTTAGAAGTACTTAAGGATAGACTTTTATAGCTCTTTAGTAATTAACTTGTGAAACATCCTTAGATAACTTTCAGACTCCTTATACCTGCTTATCTTTGTAAACCACTTCTTAAGCTATATGAGCTACTAACTATCTATCAACCACCTGACTGATCACTAAGTGACTAATACATCAGTAAGAACGCTAGCAAGTACAACACTGTTAATTATTATCGCAGCCTCAGCTATACTTTAGCAGAAAACCCACTATTAGAAATCTAGCTATAACATTTAGAGGTAATTATATAAGTAGCTAAGTACTTCTCTAGCTTGTTATTATAAAAAAAGGTTATTATAAGAAGGTAAAAATCTATATAATTATCTAAGTACTCTCTAGTATTAATTTTCTTTACTATTATAGTAGTAGTAATAGCTATAAAAGCTTACTTAAATAGTAGTATATAAAGTAAGGTATTTTTTATAGTTAAGAATTAACTTCTTATATCATAAGTTATTAGATTTATAGGATAGCTATGTATTCTAGTATACTATAAGTTATTAAGGGGATGTATTATAGGGTTAAGCTAGAAATAATTAGTAATAGTTAGGTAATAACCTAGTTAATAGAAGGCTTTTTACCTAGTAAAAGGTATTATAACCTAAAGTTAATAATAAGTAGTACTATAGACTGTTACTTTAAATAAAAGGTTTAAGCTTAGTTAAAGTAATCTATAGCCTCTTCTAAAAACCCTTACTAATCTATAGTTTTTTATAGTAGTAGTAACTATAAAGTTAATTACTAATTAGTATAGGAATTATAGGAGTTATAATATAGTTAACTATATATATAAATAAGTAAGTAATACTAATAATAGGGGTAAATACTAGATCTCTATTACATATTATTTAAGGTATAACTATTATAGGCTACCTAGTTAAAAAGGGTGATAAATACTCCCTACTAGGTATAGAGTGCTTTTAGTAAATTACTGGTTATTGGCCTGGTGGGGTTGCGGCAGAATTACAGTTAATCCGCCGCTGCGTTATCAGGGTTAAGTCCAATAACGACGATCGGTCCTGCAATAGCTAGTATCGCAACAATACTAACTAAGTAAGTTACTATAATAATATCTAAAGTAGTAGTAGTATAAATTAGTACTTTATTATAGATAAAACTTATTATAAGTTACTTATTAAGGATATAGAAATATAATAAGAAATAATACTTTATTAAGATACTAATATAAGCTTAAAAAACTTATTATTAAGCTTATTAATTATAATTAACTAATAGTAAATAAAAAAGGTTATACTTATAAGAGGTAAAGTAAGTAATAACTTACTCTTTATAATTATACTTAAAGAAGGGGAAAATCTAGTTACTATTTTAGCCTTACTAACTACTAATAACTTTATCAATAATATAGTAGTTAATTTATTATTTAATAGTAGTAAGAAAGTAAGCTCTTACCTCTAATAACTATATTAATAACTATACTAAAGTTAGCTATCTCCTTAGCTATAGTATTATTACTTATTAATTAACCTATTATTACTATAACTATTATAAACTTCTTATATAGTAAGAAGTATTAACCTAGTATTATTATTATTACTACTATAGTATAATAAGTAATTACTTATAATATAGTTAGTTAAATTAAAAGATTTTATGAGTTAGTTTATTAAAGTTAATAAGTAATATTAGTAATATAAAAGTAGTACTAATAAGGCTCTTAAGTAGCTCTAGAGCTTATTATCTAACCTTATAGTAATATAGTATATAGTAAAAGAGTAGTATAAGAAGAAAGAAATACCTATATCTCTTATTAACTAGATATAGAGGTTAATTAAGACTTTTATCTTTATATAGTTGTTAAGCATATGATGGATCTACTGGAACAACGGTGGGGCCGTGCTGACATCACGTGACTTCCATGTCACATGACATCCCTCCTTCCATAGCTGCCTCACTTCTTTCAGCAGCGCTAGCAAATACTAGTAAATTCCTCCTCTTTTATTTATTATGAATATATGACTACTTTGCCTACTTAGTTAATTAACCTTACCTATAATACTAATACTAATTAGTAGTTAACTTTATAGTAATTACTATTATAATAACTATAGATTAGTAAGGATTAGTAGAAGAGATAATAATACCCTTACTTATTTACCTAACTTATAAAGGGCTAGTATACTACTTGGTAGAAGAAAGGTTAGTAACTAAAATAAATACCTAGTAAAAGGCTCTCAAGCCTAGTATCTATTATATAAATATTACTTTTTTTAAGTTTATTACTTTTTAAGAAGTTATTACTTATAACTTATAACCTTATTAATTTTATTACTTTTAACCTATTTAAGAAAGGTAATAGTAGTCTCTATATTTTACTTCTTATAACCTCTTTTTATTACTACCTTTATTCTATCTTTACTATAGTACTCTTAGTAGTATTATTTTTTATTACTATAAATAATAAAGAATCCTATCTTAATAAACTATTAACTAGCTTATAAGCTTATATATTAAACAGAGCTTATCTCTCTATAAAACCTACTACTATATCTATTTCTAATATTGTAGTTAGAAAGGGTTAATAAATAGAAAAGTCTATTTCTATATTCTATTAACCTATTTAACTTTACCTTTTTCTACTTTATAATTTCCTCTTATTAACTTTAGTAACTTTATCTACTTACTTAATTAGTAGTAAAGATATAAGTAGTTAGAAGACTTTATCTACCTGCTTATGTAGTAGATAGTCTTTTATATTCTTTGACTACCTATCTCTTTAACTACTTCTTCCTTCTTTATAAACAGTACTTACCTTTACCTTTCTTACTCTTCTTTATTACTCTTTCTACTATTTATTATAACTCTTAAGAATCTATTACTTCTTTCCTTTTTTTATTCTAACTTTTATTAATTTATCTACTTCTTTTACCTATTATCTATATTACTAGTAATAATTTCTCTAATATATAGATTTACCTCTAAGCCTATATAGTTAGAAGTAAGTATCTATATTTATAGAGATTATAAGTCTAATAAAAAGTAATAGGATCTATTCTTTTATAATTCTTACTATTATAGTAAAAGTATTTAGCTTAAAGTAAATTACTATTACTATAGCCTTTGACTATCTAAAGGGGATTACTACTAGGGTTTATTATAGTATTAAGAGAATTCTCTAAAGATAGTAAAGTATACTCTAAAAGTATTACCTACCTTTACTATATCCCTAAGGTAAGCTATAGGATTATTATTCTTTTATTATAAGGTATTACTACTTTATTAGAGTTTTCTAATAACCTAAGTATAACTCTTTAACTCTAGGTATTAGTAAGTAAGGTATTAGGTTTCTAGTAATAAATAAGGGGTCTTAAAAAGGATTAATTATATATATTTAAGTATAACTATTAAGAGGGCTGCTAGGTCAAGCTAGCGGTGAAAGGGGCTCCCGCAGGTGGGCCCGCAGACAAGCTCAGACCGGTCTCATGTGACCAGTAAGATTAGAGTTAGTAGGTAACTCTAATAGATCCTAACAATAGGCTAGCATCATAACACTAGTAACTCTCTATTTTAGCTAAATAGTAACTAGCTAGCCTATAGTCTAAAAAGCTTAAAAATATAATAAAAGCCTAAATTATGAAGTATTTAACTTCTTACTACTAATATAATATCTATATATTCTATATATAAAATCTATTTATTTATCTATATCTTTATTTGCTTAGTACTAATAAGCTTCTCTAGTACCTTATTTAGTAATAACTTTGTAAAACTATTAGCTAGGTTATCTATACTATAGATCTATTATACCTTATAAATCTTATGGTATTTATATAACTGCTAAAGAGCTATAATATTAATTATAAGTTACTTTTCTTTTATAGTACTAAGCTTTATTAAATACTTATATAGTAAGTATAAATTAGCATATATAGTTATAGGGATCTAAGGAACCTTAAGGTAGTTAGAGACTATTACTAGCATAGTCCTGAATGTATAAGCTATATTAGCTCTAGTAACTATTGTATATATCTTAGAGGCAAGTATGCTATAGGTAACTCTTTTATACTTCATGGAGCTAAAATAGATGATATTGCCTGTGAGGTTAAAAGCGGTATCTCTGCTAGTTAATAGGCACTCTTTATTATTACTAGACTTGTTAGTAAGTATAATAATAAAGCTAAGTTATGATATTAAATTGCTGTTGTTTATAAAAGAGCTATTAATAAATATAAAGAGTTTGGTACTAGTAGGATCTAGTAGTTAAAATTATAGCCTGTGGTTAAGGTTATCTATCTATTACTTAACCTACTAGTTAAGGTCCTTGATTTTAGCTAGGCTGGGTAACTAATGCTAAGTAGTAATTAAATAGTTAAAGCATGCCTCAAGTTAGTAAATAGAGGTAATATATGTGCCTCAGGCGCGCTGCTTAATGTACTGCTGCTTTATATTAGGCGCGCTGGGGTTAACTAATTGTAGCTTCTTACCTTAGTCCTTTTAGTAAAGGGTTATCTTACTATTGTTACCAAGGGTTAACATACTACTATTAAAAGTAATAGGCTTGTTAACTTTAAGAAATTACTTTGGTTTAGCTATAAAAGTAGCTTCTTTCAGCACGCGGTTTTTATAGTTAGAGAATAATTTATCTATAAGGCTAATAGTATTATCTATTTACATGCCTATTATTACAAAATTATTATTTTTAGGTACTAAAATAAACAAGTAAGGGTTAAAAGTAGATAAATCTATCTAGAGGCTCTTTCTATGGTAATTGTTATACGTAGCCTACTAATAAGTGCTTACCTTAGGTATGCTATAGAGTAGCTATTTAACTTCTATAATTATATCTATTATATAGAGACAGTGAATTTTAAGGGGAAGTGAGGTAAGGATAGTATATACTAATTTGGTTGCTGAATAGGTATATGCTTGCGTTATATCGCGTAACTAGAGGATGTAACCTTGTTATAAAAGTAATAGTGCGATAGAGAGTATTACTTATTAGGCTATTTATTAGATAGTTAGTAACTGGGTTAAAATTATAGCTTTACTATTATCTATATAACCTTAGATAACTAGTTATAATTTTTTATAGGGTTGCTTATTTTTACTCTTAACTTTGTATACTAACTATAATTTAAAAATCTATATACTGCTATGCTTTTTCTTTTTATATTTAACAATAAAAAATATACTACAGTCTATAAGTCCTTAGATTTTACTAGTATCCAACTATTTAAATAGCTTACCAGGCATAGTTATTATACCCTTCTTATATAGCTTAATTACTAATATATAGTTAGTATCCTCTTTAGTAGTAAAAACGCAGTTAATTATAGGGACTGCGGATGCAACTTCTGTAGTAAAAATTCAAGCTAGATTCTTCCTTAGTCAGCCTAGGCCTTTTCTTACTAGTGGCGGTTGCGCGGTGACTACAATAGAGTTACATTTAATTAGAGTATTTACAAGTACCTCTGCTACAGTAGTTACTAGCAGTCTAGGTTATATAGAATTAATAGGGTTCTCTACTCTAGAGAGGTTATGCTATAGCTTAATAGCAGTAATAGAGAATTAATACAGTCCTTATAAGGTCTTAATAGTACTACTAGTACTGTTATTAATAGTTAATTAGTAGGGTCCTTTTTAGCCTTTACCCTAATAGTATACTTTAATAAGTAATTATAGAGAGAGGGCTGCGCTTGTTATAGTATTAGGTTTGCTATGTACTACAAGTACCTTATTAACCTACCTTTTTACATAGATACTATAAATCTTCTCTATTACATTTTATATAGCTTCTATATGCTATAGGGTTAAGGGTAATAGAGCTAAGTTATTATTAATATAAGAATATATACTAAAAACTAATAGCATAGGGATAAGGCTATCAGGGCCCGCAGTATTATTAATTACTTTTATAGTAAGGTATAAGGTAACTTTAGGTTTAGCCTCTAACTCTATATAGACTATCTTATATACTTAGTATAGTATTACATAGTACTGTTTAACCTTACTAATACTATAATAGGCCTTAATAGGGACCTCTTTTACCTTAATAGATAGTATATAGGCGGCGCGCTTGAATTTAGCCACGTGAAAATTCAGCCCAGTATCTGTGATGATCTAGTCTAGAGGGCTAAGATATATATTAATCTAGCACATCCGTAGTGCTTCCTATATATACTCTATAGTAATAGAGCGCAAAAATCGCGCTGCGTTAAAGGAGGTTATATTATTAATAACATAGAGTACTGGTTTATTATTATCTAAGTATATTATATTAATAAAGACCTTATAGTTGAAGTTATAATTATTACAGAAGGTAAACTTAAACCTTCCTAGAGCTTTTGAATATAGCTAGTAGTACTAGTAAAATTTATTAATTTCTTTAATATTTAAGATTGCTGTTATATAGCTAGCTTGCTAGAGTACTTTATATAGCTAATGGACTAAGGGGTAATCAAATTAGCAATGTATTTACTATAGCTCTACATTAGTAAGATAGTATTACACTATGCTACGCTCTAGCTACTCTAAAAGTATCTATAGGTAGCCCTATTTATATACCACTAGCACTACAGTTATACCCTTAATAAGTATGTTAGTAAAGTTATTAAATTATATACTATTAGAGTCTATATCTTTTAGGTATAAAAGAAATAAAGTACTAGAGGTTATTATATAGAAAGTAAGCTTACTAATAGGGGTAGGTATAGTAATAGCTCTAAGTGAATTAAATAAATTACTACTACTAAATTTAATACTTACTTTACTAGTGTAGCTTATATCTAGTAGTAACTCTACTCTAAGGTACTTATAGAGGGCTATATACTGTTAGTAGCCTGCGGTTGATACTTAGGCTGCTCTAGTATCTAGTATGATACCCTAGAAAGTTGTAGTAGAGTATTAATTATTAAGTATAAAGACTTTGTCTAACCCTTATTCTTAGCTAGGGTCTTATATAAAGGGGTCTTCTTTTATTAAAGCGTGTAAAGTAACCTAGTTATATAGTTATGTATAGACCTTCTAGCTATTAATGCTCTCTTTACTAAAAAATGCTATAGATATAAAGAAAGTTATATTCTTAAAGAGCTCTTTACTATTATCTAGTATATACTTGTTATTAGTTATATTACTAAGAGAGTTAGGCTCTTTACTCTTATAGTTAAGAAGGTATTATTTAAATCTTTTAGTAAAGTAGCTCCTTTAGAGCTGCTTATAAGAGGTATCTCTTTTCTCCTTTAAGTATGTTATTAACTAATATCCTTTCTTGTTATAGATGAAGTACTTTTTTACTTAAAATATACTGCTTTGCAAGCGGTCGTTTTAAGGCCTTGGACTATACCCTTGTTGTGGTAGGTAACTGCTGCATTAGCTATTATAGTAGTAATTAGTAAAGTACTACTAGTCTAGCTTAAGTAGTCCTTCTATAAGGTACTATGCCTTTTACTTACATATTACTACTGTATTGCTTATACTATTTCTTAACTATATATAAAGTGTATTATAAGTTATAGGTAGATCAAGCAGGGCGGCTACGCACTTAGGTATACCTTAGTAATAAGTAAGTAGAGTATTATAATAGTTACTATTAGTAGGTATGTCTTACTGCGTTATAGCCCTAACTAGCTTTATAACTTTCTTAATAAGCAAGTCTAGTACTTTAACTCTTATTTTACTAGGTAATTTATAAATAACTTACTTATAGCTAAGCTTTTATAACTCTATATTATACACATAGTAGACTTTATCTCCTTTAAATTATGATTTAATATTTACTATAAGTATATTAAAACTAATTAAACAGTTATAGAGGTTACTAGTATAATACTCCTATACATTACCTATAAGTATAAATAAGATAGTAGACCTGTAGTGGTTACTAGAGATACTAACCCTTGCACAGAGGTTATAAAAAATTAGAAGCTTTAAGTTAAAGGTCTTATAGTTACTACTACTATACTTTAATATTAAATTATCTAAATATAACTTAATAAGGTTAGTTAATTAATAAGCAGTTAGCCTGTTAGTTAGGGGAGCAGTTATACTCAGTAACTGCCTCTTGACTATTGTAGCAGTCATAAGTAAACTTAGTATAAGAGAGGCTTTATTAGTTTGCCTTTTAAATAGAGGAGGTTTGAACAATAGGTTACTGAATGAGGTATGTTATTAATAATCTAACTTATTATATAACTTCTGTGAAAAATCCGTACTTTTATAGCTATTGCGTACCTCGTTAATTAACAGTAGGGGAGTAGCCCGCAGTATCTATTTAATATTTCTTATAAAGTCTAGATTATTAAGGTAGTTATAAAAGACCTTATACTTAGCCTCTATTTTGCTTATTATCTTATTATTCTACCTTAGAAAATGCTTGTTATTAACTAGCTTCTTTAACCTTATACTAATAGTACTTTTAATAGGTTCTTTTATTACTTATATACTGTAGCTGATAATAAAGTTATAGAAGGTAGTTATAACTACCCTTGAGGTAGTATTAAAGTCTGTATTAGACTAATCCTTAAATTTATTATAGACTTATTACTATAAATCTCTACTATAGTAGCCTTACTTCTTATAGGTAGTTAAGTAATATAAGATAATTATATCTAATAACTTAATATAGTTAGAGAGTAGGCTACTCTCTGAGATTTAATCTAAGTACTTAATACCTTAAATTAATAGGTTAATATACTTATAGTATCTATTAAATATAGATTTGTGATATCTATATACTATACTAACTATATACTTGCTTATAGTCTCTTTAGTAGCCTTAGGGGTATGCTCTATAGCAGTTACTTCTTCTTATATTATTATAGTTACTCTCTATTAGCCTAATAACCTTTTAAATATAGGTATTTCTTCTAGTAGGCTAGAAGGCATATATATATATTAGAGGGATTACTACTAGTAGTATAGGTAACTACTTAGTTAATAGGGTCTTACTTACTTTCTTTACTAAGGGCTTAGTAGTAGTATTACCTGTTAATATAGGCCTTCCTCCTTTGTGCTAAACTTGTTACTTATTAAAAAGAGTCTTTTACACGGTCTCATGACTCTTATTACTTGTTAAAAAGAGCCTTCCTTGCGCGGCACTTGCTGCTTGTTGAAAAGAGCCTTCTTTGCGCAGGCTTTCTCAGCATCAGTCACTTAAGGGTAATTAGAGGTATGTTTTAAGCAAGAAAAGAGTGCAAAAGAAGGTTAGAAAGAGAGAAAGAGTAAAAGAAATTATAGAAGTTAGAGAAGGGGAAGGGGGTCTATTATACTCCTATAGGCCTATTAGACTATCTAGTTATTTAATAGCTTAGTAGAGTTACTTTTTAGGTAACTACAATAATAGTTATAAGTCCAAAGTTAAAGTAATAAAAAGGTAAAGTTAATAAGGTTATATTAAGTTAGTTAATAGTAGGTTATTAATAGTTATTTTAGTATATAAAGTATAGGACTTTGTAGTCTTATAATCTAATAATATTTAGTAAAAATTATTATCTTATAAGTTATAGCTTCTTATAATATAATAAAGTTTACTTATATAAATTAAGCTTATATACTTATAGTACTCTTTATAAGGGTACTATAAGTTTACTATAATAGTATTCTAAGCTAGTTATCTATATAGGAGAAAGTATAGAACTATCTTACTACTACTATAGGGTTTAAACTAGTTCTATCTTTTCTTAAAAAACCTTATTAATCTATAGTATCTTTTAGTAAGTAATTACTATATTTAACTACTAATTAGTATTAGTAAGTAAGGTATTAGGTTTCTAGTAATAAATAAGAGGTCTTAAAAAGGATTAATTATATATATTTAAGTATAACTATCAAGAGGGCTACTAGGTTAAGCTAGCGGTAAAAGGGGCTCCCACAAGTGGGCCCGCGAACAAGCTCAGACCGGTCTCACGTAACCAGTAGGATTAGAGTTAGCAGGTCACTCTAATAGATCCTAACAATAAGCTAGCATCGCAATACTAGGCCTTAACTACTATTATTAACTTTTAAATAGTAAGGTATAATATCTTATAGTAATAAATAAGTATAACTCTATAGTAAATAGCTAAGAATAACTTTAAAGAATAGTTACTTATAGACTTTAAATAAGCTTACTATAATACTATTAAGGATTTTTATAACTTTCTTATATAAAGAGGTATTCTAATATTTACTTTATTAAGAATGATAATTACTAGATAAATATATAATATACTTAAAAACAATATACCTAAAGTATAATTTAAGACCTAGATTAAGGCTTTTATTATTAAGAATAATAACTTTAAAAATAAACTAGTTAACTCTAACTTTATTAATAATATTTTAGATATTATACTAACTATCTTATTTAATTAAAGCCTAACTAGATTACTAGCCCTAGTGCTAGCTTATATACCTATACTAGCTCTAGTACTAGCTTACTTAGTAACCCCAGCCCTAGTAGCTTTAGTATTAACTTATATATCTATACTAGTTATAAACTCTATAACAACCTACCTCTCTAATAATACCCTTTTAATATATTAGATTACTAACCTTATTAAGATATATCTAGATAAGATAAAGTATAGAAAAGAGGTATATAAGTTACTTAAGTTAAAGCTTATTATCTTTTATAACTAATATAAAAAGGTAGGTATCTCTTAGAAATACTATATAGGTACCTTCTTTATTATACTAAAAGAGGCTATATCTAACTTTTATACTAATTACCTCTATAACCTATTTCTTACTCTTAACTTTTATATAATAGTCTCTTAAGTTAAGACTAATTTTAAGATAGAGGAGATATACTAAGTATATCTTTTAGAGTTATAGTAGACTAACCTAGTTACTATTATCTATAATAACCCTAATAAGAGTAAGACTAAGGCTCTAGAGATACTTATTAAGAGGGTAAGTATATTAATAAGGGTAGTTACTTAAATTAGTATCTCTATTAATAGTATTCTTTAAGATTATCTTATTAATAGCTACTAAGTGGTTAAGAACTATTTATTAGCTCTCTATAACCCTTTTAATATATTTACTAGAGTCTATAGTTAATTATAATTAGCTATTAGTAATATAGCTAAATTTAAATAGCCTACCTATTAGTATATAACTAAGAAAGATTTTACCTAGTAATAACCTTAAGGTAATAAGGCTTTCTAGACTAACTATACTTATAATAGTTAATATAGTTACTAGTAGAGGTATAATAGTAGTATCTACTAAAATAATTATAATAACTATAATAACTAAGGCTTATATTACTCTTTTAATTAAAACTATAATAGTAGTAGTACTTTTAAGAAGTATTATATCTATAGTAAGACTAGCTATTAGTTAATAAAATACTTAAAAGAGAAATAATAATAGTTATATTATAAGTATAAGAAGTAGTACCTTATAAAATCTTCTCTTAAAGATTTGTACTACTTTATAACTAACTTTAAAGAATTTAAATCTTTTAAATTGGATAATAAAATTAATAATAAACCTAATAGAATTAATACTACCTTCTTTACCTTAATTACTTGCTTTAACTTTACTATAGTTAATAGTCTAAAACTCTTTAATACTCTTTATAACTAGTTAACTACTTACTTTATTACTAAAGAAGATTTATAAGGTCATATAACTAAGGAAGGTACTGTAGTAAGAGATACCTTTATACTTAAAGACTAATACTTAATAACTACCTTTTAGGGTATTATACTAGATTCTAGAGAAGTAGAATATTTAACTATTAGTTTTAATTAATACCTTACTTTATAATAATTTCTCTATAGCTAATTAATGCTAAATACTAATAATACTAGTTAAGTAAGAATTTAATTTAGTAATAGTAAGTACTTTATTTTAAAAGGTATTATTAATATCCTAATACTATTAGGTATCCTTATATTTTATATAATGCTAATAAATAAACTATTTCCCCTATACCTTATAGATATAGACTATAATAGTATATACTTTAATAACTTAATAAACAAGCTTATCTAAGAAAAGACTATTATACTTATTATTTATAAATAGAGCTATATATAGATACTATTAGAATAGCCTATATAAACTATAGCTTAGTACTATCTTATAGATACTAAATTATAAAGAGTCTATTAATAATTTAGCTACCTATTAGTCTATAAACTTCATAAAGTACTAACGTAGTCTAGCAACAATGTCAAAATTACTACTTTAGAGTAATTAATAAAACTCTACTATTATTACTAGATAAATAGAAAGTTACCTAGCTACTTTAAGTTTACTTTAAGAGATAATAACTATAACTTTAACTATAAGATTATTATTAATATAGTTTACCTTAATAGAAACTACCTTACTTTATATATCATTAATACTACTATATTATTTTAAGTAACCTACTTTCTTAACTCTATTACTATAGAATATATATAGAAAGCTCTATATATATATTAGATTAATATATATCTTAGCTTACTAAACTAAATAGTTATGAATACTAGCTTTAACTTCTACTCTTCTAAATTTAAGAAGTCTACTTAATTACTATTAATTAAGGTAAAAGAAGTACCTATTAAAGTATACTATAGTATTAGTAAGATAGAAAGATACTATACTTCTTTATAATAAGCCTATAAGATACTTTATAACAAGGGTATCTTACTAAAAGTTACCTTCTAACTTACTATTAAGATTATTAATAATATTACTAGCTCTAATAGCCTTGTTCTAACTTTTCTTATTTTTAGTATATACCTATAAATAATAGATAATTTACCTCTATTACTAACTATAACTAAGACAGCTAAAGTAGTTAGAAAAGTAATAGAAGTAGTCTACTAAATCTATATAAAATAGTAAGTTAATAAAGTAGTTAGAATGCATAATAGCTCTAATATATTATTAACTCTAGTACTACTCTTATAGTCTAAGGTCTATATATAGTATAAAAAGAGTAGCTAGTAAGGCTCTTTTTAACTTATTAGTATTAATAGGACTAAATATATTATTAACCTCTCTTATAGCCTATAAACTTTTAGATATACTATAGTTAAACTATACTATTATAACCCTTATAATAATAATATAAGAGACTAAGACTAGCTTATTAATATATCACTGACTAGAGTAGCTAACTAAGGTTCTCTAGAGACTAATAATAATAATAAAGATAAGCTAGCTACTATAACTATTAATAATAAATAAAGTACTATTATTATTAATCTAAACCTATTAAAAAGAGGTAGAAGCTACTCTTATAAGTGCTACTTCCTTAATAAGACTAGGTAGTAATTAACTATAACTTACTATATAGCTAATACTCTATTAGCTACTACCTTTCTATCTATAAAAGAAGAAGTAAACTAACTACTAATACTTAAACTATATAAAAAGGGTATTATTACTATCTCTAATAACCCTTTTAAATACTTTAATAAGCTTAAGATTAAGGCTCTTCTTACTTATAGTATATTTTACTTTATTATATATAATAAAATAGAATATATTAGTATATAAATCTTTAAAGCTAGAATAGTTAATAAGGTTAAAGGTAAAAATAAAGTACCTTATAAAAAGTCCTACCTTATTATATAAGGGTATACTAATAATAGAAAGGAGGCTATTCTAACCTAATTACTAACTATCTAAAGGGCTAGCTAGTAACTTATTCTAGCCCTTACTATACTACTAATATAACTTTATGGATTTTAGCTATAGCTAAAGGATATTACTTAAGTATACCTATAGTCTACTACCTAGCTAGCCTAAATAATTCTTATATATCTATTATTATAGATCTAGTACCTTTACCCTAAGAGAACTATTATATAGGTAATCTAACCTCTATATAGTATTATAGAGGTACGTACTTACTAGTAAGTAATATATAGTACTTACTAAAGAGAAAAGCTCTAGATAAAATTATTAATATATAACCTATACCTATTTATCTCCTTAATAGTAAATCTAGATTTTATAGTTATTAATATATAGACTAATAATATACTTAGCCTTTTAGATAACTAATTTACTATATATAAGGATAAGGAGCTAACTAAGATAGACTTTATGGCTAAACTAAAGAAGAGACTAACTATTAATAACCTACTTATATTTAATAGAGGAGTTATCTTTTTAACTAGTAATAAAAAGCTAGTCCTTAAGTAGAAAGGCTAGGGTAAGAAGCTATAACCTATTAATAGTACTACCCCTAAAGCTTTTAAATAGTATATTAAATAATAGGCTTAAGGAGCCTATATTATATTAGTCTATTAGTTAGAAGTATACTTTAACTACTCTATTACTATATAGTATTAAGCTCTAATTAAAAAAGATATTATAGCTCTAAACTACTAAATTACCTAGTAGATAAATAACCTTAACTAAGGTCTAACTTTCTACTCTATTAATCTTATTATAATAAAGCTATTTATCTTTATAAATAGGTCCTTTATAAATAATAAGGACTTTATATTATAATTAAGCTTTTTTATTATCCTTATTACTAAGAAAACTAGTAATAATAATACTAGTAACTACTTTGATATTATTAGAAGTATTATATACTTTAGCTTAATAAAGTATAAGTATATTACTTATAGTATACTAGTAAGTAAGATATATAAGATAGTAGCTAGAGTAGATATAATATATACTATTATAACTACTCTCTAGTAAGTAATAGACTAGATAAAGATACTAGTAATTCTAATTATTTTATATATAGATTTATACTCCTTATATAAATACCTTATTAAATTAGGTACTATAAAAGAGAAGTAACTTATAATAGATATTATAGCTCTTCGGTAGTTATATAAGAGATAAGTCTATAAGGTATAATAGATTAAGAAGACTAATAACCTAGTAAATAGATTTACTAAATTAATACTAAATAAGTTATTAGAGAAGCTAGTTAGTAATAAGATAGTAGTAATTAGAATAAAAAGATAGGTTTTATAAGCTATATAATAGGTTATATAGATTTAAAGTATTATAATACTTTTAGATTTAGATTTTATTATATTTTTAGGCTTTTTAGTAAAAAGCTAGATTTATATAGTAGCTAGGTTACTATAGAGAAATACTACTACTCTAGATAGTTACTAGTATTAAGAATGTGATAGATCTACTAGAATAACGGTGGGGCTGTGCTGATATCACGTGACTTCTATGTTATGTGATATCCCTCCTTCTATGGCTGCCTCACTTCTTTTAGTAGCGCTAGCAAACGCAAGTAAATTCCTCCTCTTTTGTTCATTATTAATATATAACTACTTTGCCCACTTAGTTAATCAACCTTACCTATAATACTAATAATAGTAGTATTATAAGTATAGTAGATATAACTCTATTACTTCTAAGTAATAAAGTAAATTACTATATATTAGGTTAGATATTATAAGTAATAAAGTTAATAATTTATTACTCTTTATTATTACTATTAGTAATTAAATAAGTAATATTAAGAATAGAAGATTTAGTTAGTTAACCTTACTTTAGTTATTATTATTATAGTACTAACCTCTATAGATACTAGTCTCTTTATATTCTTACCTCTATAGCTAACTACTACTTCTTCTCTACTTCTTTACCTAAGTTAATATATCTCTTAATCTATATATAACTAATACCTTAAAGATAATAATAATAATACTTTTAATCTTAATAGATTATATAGTAATAGAATTAATAATCTAATTAAAGTAGTAGATAATAAGTTATTAATAGTATTATATAATAGTAATAAAAAGTAATAAAGTAATAAAAAGTAATAATATAGTAAGACTAGTAGTAAGTAAAGTAGTAAGGCTAAATAAGTAGTTACTTAAGAAGGATTTCTTTTAACTATTAATAATATATATATATATATATATTTTACTATTACTTCAATAGTAATACTTTCTTAACTATAGAAGTAACTTTAACTTTACCTTTATTAATAATAACTATATTACTATTAATTAATCTTTTATTATTAAATATATACTATATATTATTAAAGTTAATAAAAGAATAATAAAAGTAACTTTCTATTCATTTTATTTTATAACTAACCTTTATTATATAGTTCCAAAGTAGCTTTTTAAAGTCTTATATATTCTCTATATTTCTATTCTAGATAGAATACTACTTATAAAGAAGCTTTTTAAGGTTATTAAATACTTCTTTAATAGAATTAAAGTTAGATAAGTATAGTAGTAAATATAGTAAGTATATACTAGCTAATTTATATACCTCTTGGATATCTTATTAGTAGTAAAAGCTAGTATTATCTATTATAATGACTAACTTTATAGTAGAAAAGGTATTATACTTAAGTAATACTCTCTTTTAAATCTATACTAAAAACCTATTACTATTAGTTATACCTAAGTATATTAATATATTAAAGATCTTATTTACTATAAGGGCTAATAAGACCTAATACTATTACTTATGTTTAAGTTTATTTTTATAATAAGGTACTAAGCCTTTTAATACTTAGCTTATTCTTTATATACTAGTATACTTATTTATATCTAACTTATTAATAAAGATTAATTACTCTAAGTAGTATTAATAGATAGTATATACCTAGGTATATTATAATATATTATCTCTCTAAGTAATAATAATATAAATAGATTCTAATAACTATCTAATATCTTAAAGCTACTAACTAATTATTAATTTATTAACTTCTATTATATATTACTTATAAAGAAAGTTCTATATCTCTTTAAAGCTAAGATTATTATAGTATATAAGAAGCTTTAATAACTTATATAGTTACTATACTTCTAACTTTATATAACTTAGCTTACTTAGAATATATTGTAGGAAAACACAGGGGTTTTCATGATACGGTTAACCGTACGTATCAATAGGCAAGTGACGCCGATAATAGGGGTAAATACCAGATCTCTATTATGCGTGTAGAAGGTGTAACTATCGTGGGCCGCCCGGTTGAAAAGGGCGGTAAACAACTGGCCCACCAAGTGGGGTCGCTTCGCCGGCAAATCGCCGGCTATTGACCTGGTGGGGTCGCGGCGGAATTACGGTTGATCCGCCGCCGCATTATCGGGGTTAAGCCCGATAACGCCGATCGGTCCCGCGATGACTGGCATCGCAACACTGGCAACTTTCTCTTGTGGTGAAAGTGCCCAACAAATAACAGTGGTCTGAAAAGCTCAAAAACGTGATAAAAACAAGAGAAACAAAAGTATCCAACAACTCGTTGCCACGTGACCTATCACGCACGTGATACCCATCCATTCATCCGTATATCCACCGATCCGTCGCTAATGAGGGCGGTCAACGCGGCGTTTGGCGATGACTTCGTGAATCCGTCGGCCGGGTTGTCGCTGCCGTGGATCCATCGTATCTCGTAGACCTCGCGACGTTCGTACGATTGCCGAAGAGCCATAACGTCGATCATGAGGCGTTTCTCCTTGGTAGTGCCGAGCTTCACGAGGCACTCGTAGAGCGAGTACGAGTCTGTGCAGATAACAGTGGGAATCCGTGGTATTTTCAGCCGATCGGTCACCATCGCCAGCGTTGTTCCGATCGCGTGAGCAACGTCAGCGCCGGCAACCATCGCGTATATCTCGGAGGCGAGCACGCTGCGGGTGACTCTCTTGCACTTCGTCGAACTGAAGTGAACGACGTTGCCGTGAACCCGAAAACAGTTGCCGTTGGTCGGCGGTTGTGCCGTTGTTCCGCTGACATCTTGCTCGTTCGCGATTATGATGATGAAGCCCAATTGCGACGTCAAGTCGCTGTTGTTGGCGAAGGATCCATCGACGAAGACGAAGAGTTTCGCGGTCGTCAAGTCGATGGGCAGAAACCGTAGTCCGCGGTTGAGGTTGCTCATCTGCCATTTGATTCGACGATTGAGATCTCTGATCTCGTCTGCCGCGGGCGATTGGTGTTGTGCAGCGAGGGAGTAGTCGAAGCAAGCCTCGGGTTGGCAGATCGAAGCATATACGCTCCGCGGGCCCGTTGCTCAACGTACTGTTGCTGGGCTTCCGGCGACGAGTGGTCGACGGGCTGCAGCTTCTTGCCTTGGCCCTTTTGGCGGAGCTGGATCTCGCCGTCGGCGGTGAGTGACACGATACCGCCGTTGAAGGTGATGGGGTTGTTGACGGCAAGTTGTTGCTTGGGTTTCGCCGTGAAAGTGGCTTTCGCGAGTTCGGCTTCCTCGCGGTCGGCAAAAGCTTGATCCGACAGTCCGATGGTATCGTCGGTTTGCATGCCGATTATCCCGAAATTGGCGTTGTCTTGGGCAGATATCAGCAGGCAAGGGTCGAAAGTCGACGTATCCATCTGGAGATTCTCTCTATGGTGGTTACTGTACGTCGCCCACCAGTGGGTGCCTGCCTCGGGGATGCCGTATAACGGCTTCGTGACAACCATGATGGCATTCGCGGGGTAACGATGGCGTATTTCCATGGGCAAACGCGCGAGAATCGTGCGGTTGAGATTGGTGGCGGACTGAGTGTAGGCTTGGGTAATATCTCGAAGCCACAGTTGCAATCCCTGGCGCAGTAGTGACGGGGCAATAGCCAGGATAATCCGTTGCGACATGCGTTGGATCGTCGGCGACTGTGTGAGAATAGCGCTTTTGCCGTCATCCGCGTATCCTTGTATAACAAGACGGCTTTTCTCGTAGGGCTGCTCGGTCTTGCCCTTCACTTCGCGGACCAATCGCGACTTGAAGATCCGTATCCCGGCGTGCTTTCGTTCGTCAAAAGGGACGATGTGGAAGACGCCGCGGGCGGCAAGGCCGTCGATTTCAGCCTTGTCGGATTCTTCGAAGGGCTTGCCGGGTGTGGTGATGATGCCTTTCTTGCGTAGGTCAACGGCGAGCGCGTAGTCGGACTCCTCCTTGGCGGTCAGGAAGGCATCCGCTGGGAAGTGGGCATGCGGGAAAACCTCCGTAAAAAGCGTGCGAACTGGGTGTTTGCGGGGGCGGCCGCGCGGTCTGCGCGCGGGCTGTTCGTCCGGTGGGTCGCTGCGGACAACGATGGTATCGCGGGCTTCCTCCTGGTCTGGCGGTTGCGGTACGGCCGCTGCATCGTCTTGCGCTTGCTGGGCGGGCTGCTCCGCGGGCTCGTCGTCAATTGCCGTATAAAAGGGCTTGACGGCGGTGATGCGAAAGTTGCGTGGTCCGCGGGCCATTTCCACGGTGCAAGTGGTACCGTCTACGGCGATAAGGCGGTATGGGCCCTGCCAGCCGTTCTTCTCCCGCCATACTCGGACGAGTGACTGCAGTGGCAACAATGCAACGGGGGTGGTGTCTGGGCCGTTGCGGGCTGCAAGTGCCTCGTTCACCTGCCTTTTCGCGTGGAGTTGCCGTATTTCCTCCATTGCCTTGCGGACAGCCTCAGCGCGTTGCTGGGTGGTTGCTGGAGGCGGCGAAGTATCGGAAATCCGTGGGTAAGCGCCGAAAACGAGGAGTGTGGGCACAAGGCCGTCTGGGCCGGCAGTGTCGTTGAGCGCTTTTACCGCGTATTGCAGCGCGACTTCCGGGTCAACGTCTGTTTCGGCCCGGATAATGGTGTATGCGCGCCGCAGCGCCGCGTGATACCGTTCGACCTTGCCGATACTGTTGTGGGCTTCGATGGGGACCTCCTTGACTTCGATGGATAACGCGCGCGCAGCGCGTTTGAAGTCCGCTGCGTGAAAGTTGAGGCCGGCGTCGGTGATAATCCAGTCCGGCGGTCCGAGGTATACGTCGATCCAGCACATTCGAAGAGCTTCCCACGTGTGTTCGGCGGTGACGGACCGCAGAAAACGGGCTGCGTTAAACGCAGTGGCACCATCGACGACGTGAAGGGCCGGCTTGTTGCCATCGAGGTAGACAACGTCAACGAAGATCTCGTAGTTAAACTCGTGGTCGTCGCGGAGGGTGAACCGAAATCTTCCAGGAGCTTTGGTGTTTAGCTGGCAGTGACGGCAAAACTTGTTGATCTCCTCAAGCGATGAGATGGTTGCCTCGTGGCCAGCGCGGCGGAGCACCTTGTGAAGCCGTTCGACCGATGGGTGGCCGAATCGCCGATGTATCTGCCGTAATTCCGCATCGGTCAAATGGTGCTCGGCCAAACTTCGCTCCGGTGGTTCCAACAGCATCCATGCGTGACCCCATTTGCGAACAACAGGTACAACAGTATCGCCTTTAATGAGATGGTTGGCGAGGTTGTCAAAGCGTACGCCGTGGGTATCCATATCCTTCAGGCAGAGGAGGAACGGCGTATCCGATGTCATCACGTGAAACGTGAAGTTACCCAGCGGGGTGGGTACTGCGACTGTACCGAGGGATTCGAAGCTATCGCCACTGCCGAAACGGATACTTGCTTCGCCGGCACGTGATGTATCCATCGGCAAATCCGTGGCAAGATGCCTGCGAAGGGCTTCGTACTGCTGCTGGCCGGCGGTCGATACGCGGGCAGCTCCGGTATCAGGCATAATGCCCTGAAAGGTGGTGGCAGAGTATCGGTCTTCGAAAGTGAAGATATCGTTGCTCTTACCGTTGCCTTCGTCAGGTTCGAAAACAGTGGGGTCTTCGCGGGTAAACGCGTGGAGGGTGGCCTGGTTGCGTAAGTTGGTGTAAAGCTCCGGGCCATTCACCGTCTTTTTGCCGTAAAAAGCTGTTGACGTAAAGAACGTGGTGTTGTTGAAAGGACCGTCTCCGTCATCCGATCGGTATTCGTCATCGTCGCTCTCATTAGCCTCGTTGAGTTCGTTGCCTTCGTAGTCGGCAAGAAACTGGGCGAAGATCTGCGGTTTCTCCGTGAAGTACTGGGACTTGAAGCGTTTGAACGACCGCTTGCGGTCGTCGTCGCTGTGTTTCGTTGACCAACAACCGGGCTTGCCGCAGACGAAGCACTTCTTGCTCGTGAAGTTGCTCCCGCCACGGGGCGGGCGCGCACGCGGATCGTCGCGTGGTTGTTGCTGCTGGCGGCGGTTGTTGTAGCCGTTGTACTTCCGATCAACCCAGTATTGCTCGTGGTCTTGCTGGGGGCTTTCGAGGGGAAACTGCGCCTTGGATTCGCTGATCGCCATGGTGTTGCCCACTGCGTTGCGCAACTGCGCGCAAAGGGCGTTGTAACTTGCTGGCGGGTTGATAAGGGCCAGCGCGCACTCGGGAATGCCCTGGCAACACGCGATGAGGGCGTCGCGATACTCTTCGTCGCTGGGGAGTCCCCGCCGCTTCGTCGCCTTGACGAGTAACGTGACCTTGTTGATGAGCAGGTTGAGGATCTCCAGCTTGCTCTTGCCGTGGTTTTCGCTGGCAATTGACGTAAAGCTTAACCGGCGAAGTTCTGCAACGCGAGTGCGATGGACTTCTTCGCCTTCAAAGCGTGCCTTGATTTCTGCGATTAATGCGTCAAAATCGCCCTTGATCTTACAAAGGGTGGAGTTGTAATACTCCCGCGGTTCGGCCGTGAGCATGACCTTGATGGCCGTGGAATACTGGTCACTGCGAATGCCCACTGTTGCACATAAGTCAAAGAAGGTGGGTAACTTGGCGTCAATCGTCTCGTACTGGCCGCCGCTGTACTTCATGGAGGTATCGTCGGAGTACAGCTTCATGAGGTCCGTTACTTGCCGCGGGGCAAGGCCGTTGCCCATCGGCAAGTCTGGCGAATACGTGGTCTGGCGCTGGGCAATAGACGCCTCAACCGTGGGTTGACGCGATGCGTTGTATTGGCGACTTTCCTCTGCTGAGGGCAACCTGAAATCCGGGTTGTTGACGGACGTTTGCCGCAGGGGAAGACTTTCTTGGCGATCCTGCGTTTGCGGGGTCTTGTATGGGGTAACGGATGGAGTATCACGCCTGCTGCTCGAGGATGCTCTGGCAAGAAGCTCGTATACCTCGTCGTTGTTGTCCTTGATACTGCTAACAAAGTGTGAATCTTGCAGCCACTGTTGAAACTCCTTGTTGCCCTTGGAGGTTACGGCGATTCTTTCCTCGTCCCAGACGTCGTACTTCTCGCTGTTGACGACTTGGTGTATTCTTGTGGCAACCTTGGGAAATCTCTGGCGTGGTACCCATACGCCGCGGTTGACGATGAAAGTGCGGAACTCCTCCAATAACTCGCGATCGATGAGGGCAAAATCCTCCTCGTCCCATTCGTCAAAGTTATCGGTCATCTTTTCCCATAGCCCTTGGGCGTAATCCTTGTTCCTGCGGTATTTCTCCATGCGATAGACCATCACTGCTTGCAGGGCCGTTTTACGCGGTGCCTCGGGTGGCGCGTACTCAAGGTATGAGAATCCCCATATACCCGGCGTTACGTATGGTCGGTATTGCACGGGTATTTCGGGTAGTCCTTGTGTCTCTTGCGCATCGCTCAGGGCGGTCGGATTGCGACTTGTGGCATCCGCGGCGTTGCCGCCGCTTGCCTCGGGTGAAGCCATCGTGACTGCCCTCCGTTGGCCTGACGACCTCTCGAACACGGGCGTTTCCTCTGAAACCCGCGGGCCAGAGGGCGTATACGTTCGTTAGAGGGTTTACTGCCGGTGGTACAGACAGTCCGATGGGGAAGGAGTGGATACGCGCGATTAACCAGGCGCTCTCTGGGTATTCTCAGTGAAAAAGCACGATTACCCAGGTGCGCTCTGGGTGTTCTCGGAGAAATAGCACGATTAACCAGGTGCTCTCTGGGTATTCTCGAAAGGGAAGGTATTCGGAGGCAATCGCGCGGGTGGCCAGGCGCTTCTCTGGCTTGAACGGTGGCGTGCGAAGTGAGGTGTTTTTCGCAGTCAAGAGTCGACTTCTCGTAACGTAAGTCGTTGGATCCGTGGGATGGCCACGTATTCTAGCACACCGCGAGTTGTCGAGGGGACGCGTCACGGGGTCGAGCCGGAAACGATCGGCAACAGTCAGATAACGCCCCAGTCAACGGAAGGCTTTTCGCCTGGTGAAAGGTGTCGTTACCCGAAGTTGACGATGGGTAGCACTGCGGACCGTTGCTTCGAACGGAAGGCGCGAGCCTGGTCGAAGCGATCCGTAGCCTCTTCTGCGAAGCCTTGCTGATCTGCGGTAGTGGTAACTGTGAAGTCTACCACTGATCAGTGTAGGAAAACACAGGGGTTTTCATGATACGGTTAACCGTACGTATCAATAGGCAAGTGACGCCGATAATAGGGGTAAATACCAGATCTCTATTATGCGTGTAGAAGGTGTAACTATCGTGGGCCGCCCGGTTGAAAAGGGCGGTAAACAACTGGCCCACCAAGTGGGGTCGCTTCGCCGGCAAATCGCCGGCTATTGACCTGGTGGGGTCGCGGCGGAATTACGGTTGATCCGCCGCCGCATTATCGGGGTTAAGCCCGATAACGCCGATCGGTCCCGCGATGACTGGCATCGCAACATATATACTCTTATTTACCTTATTATTTTATATTAATATTGTTACTATTTAACTATATATATACTATAACCTATCTATATTATAATCTTAGTATCTATTTTCTTTTTTAAAGTTTTTAATATTTATACTAGCTTTCTTTAATTATTTTTATTTAGTTATAATATTATTATCTTTATTTAATCTAATATATAACCTCTTATTTTATCTCTTATCTTATCTAATTAAGAGTAGTAATAGTAATATAAGGATATTATAGACTTTAAAAGCTTTAGAGGCTTAAGAGCTAAGAGGTAATTAAGCTTTCTTATTCCTATTAAACTACTACTCCTATTAAAGTCTAAGATTTAATTAGCTAGCTAATAAATTAACTAATAAAGAGCCTTATATAGGTTTCTAAGATAAGGATATTATAAACTTTAGAGCTTATATAGCTTACTTACTCTTATATACTATAATAATAGGTAATAAGGCTATGTATTAGCATAGTCTATATAATTTCTTTATTAAGGTAATAGGAAGGCTAAGAGGTATTAATTACTAATAAATTAACTAGTAAAGAGCCCTATATAGGTCTAAATAGCCTTACTTTTAGTGTTAGCGGTGGGTAACTTTGAAAGAGGGACTACCTGATGTTCAGATATAGCAGATTTCTGAATCTGGCAGCTAAAAATCGCGATTTTTCATGGGGTTGCATTGGTAGGTTGCTAACACACAGACGAAAAAGTAGGTTTTCGACACTGCCAACGCAACAGACTGTATGTGTGAAACTGACTCGTGAAGGGAGAAAACTAGGACAGCAATATCCACAACGTCCAAGGGAATTCGCATGCGAACAGAGATAGATGGAGGTCCATTGGATCCAAGAAACTACAACACGTATCTATGAGTCCGACCCCAAGATAGTGACTACTTATGAAGAAATGCCCAAATTCAAAAGTGCGCCAATGCACACCCATTACTCCGGTTGTCACTGTTTTACCCAAGCCAAGTTCCTTCGTGCCCGCGTCATATATCATCCTCTACACCCTAAATCTCCAAACTTGGCGTCTGGCCCTTGACACGGCCAATCACCTGCTGTTGTGCGTACTTGGGGATGACCTCATCGTCGTGAAGCATCTCAAACTCCTCTGTGGCGTCACGGCCCATGAAGTTCATAATGGCTTGAGGGCCACCGGGGTGCTCCTCGAGCCAGTTGGATAGATCCATTACGACACCCTTGACGACGACCCACAAATCCTCCTTGGTGTTGTGCTTAGCTACCTCCTCCATGGTGAACTCCTTCTCGGGAATTGTGAACTCCTTGGGGTTGTTGGGCTTCGACGCCTTCTGACCGTCCTTGACGGGGGTGGGGCCGGCGGCCGAGGTGGTCTGCTGGGCAGGGATATCCTGGCCACCAGCAACGCCAGCATTGTTCCAATCGATCGTGACACGGCCGGGCTGCGCGGGGTCAAGGTGCAGGGAGATTTGCCCAAGACGAGACGCAGCGCCTCCGGCGCCACTAAGGGCGCGCTGGAAGAGGTAGTTGCTGGCAGTGTCACCAGCCACACGGCCGTAGACGACGCAGCCGAGCAGCGAAGAACCACCAAGACGGTTGGCACCGTGGACACCGCCAGCAAGCTCACCGCAGGCAAACAGACCGTCAAAGGGCTTCTGCTCACTATTGAGGACCTGGGCCTTGTCGTTAATCTCAATGCCACCCATGGTGAAGTGGAGAACAGGCTCCATCAGCGCAACGTGGAAGTCGTCCTTGATGTCAAAGGGAAGGTTGTGGAAGAATTTCTTGCCCCAAGGGTCCTTTTGCTTGCCATCGGCAATGGCGTTGTAGGTGGTGAAGGTCTTTTGAAGATGCTCGGGCTTGCAGCCAATTTCCTTGGCGAGCTCGGCGCCGGTCATCTTCTTCATCAGGCCACGGCCAGAGTAGTGGCGGGTGTGGAAGTCAAGGACCTTGGAGGCCTTGGAGTTGAGAACAAGTCGGATGGGGAACTTATTCTTGTCCTTCTCCTTCCACATCATACCGGAGACGTAGTCACGGTGGCCAAGCTCGTCGCAGAAGCGGTCGCCGTCAGCGTTGAGCAGGAGACCACCCTCACCACGCAGGGCCTCGGCGGCCAAGAACTTCCACTTGGAGCCGGGGTCCTTGGGGTCGACCAGGCCGGTCGGGTGGACCTGGACCTTGTCCATGTCGATACCGTTGCCGCCGATGGCCATAACCATCTTCTGGCCGTCACCAGTGGCGTGGGTGCCGTTTGTGGTGGCGAGGCCGTAGGTATCAGGACGGTGCTTCTTGAGCAAAGAGGTTTCGCCGAAGTCGGCGGCGTAACCACCGGTGGCGAGGACGACGGGACCGTCAAGCTTCTGCTCCTCTCCGTTGAACTCGTATGTGACACCGGTGATGGTGTTGCCGTCCTTGTTCAGGCCCGTGACGCGGGCCTTTTTGATGATCTCGACACGGCCGGGCTCAGTCTCGGCGAGCTCCTCGAGCCTCTGCATAAGAGCGTAGGTGATGGCCATACCGGGGAACTTGGCATCGTGCCCACGATGGGTACGAGGCTGGGAGTGACCTCTGCAATGGCTGTTAGAACCCGATCGTATAGAAATATTGTGTCCAGTGCCCAACTTACCCTAACCGTGAGACGAGAGTGAGATCCAAATTAAAAACATCCTGAAGCCACTCAACGGCGGCGGCGGACTTGTAGGTGAGGACCTTGATCAGATCGGGACGAGCCTTGTCACGCGCAGACTTCAGGGTGTCATCGTAGAACTGCTTGACGCTGTCGGCGATGCCGGTATCGACCTGTGTCCGAGTCAAGGCGCCGTTGATGCCAGAGGTGGCCTTTGTGGAGTTGCCACCGAAGAAACCTTTGGGACAAGCCGTCAACTTTGCGACAGATGGAAGGCTTGGGGAGCGGGGAACAGCTTACCCTGCTTGTCGAGGACGACAACATTGCCTCCAGCGAGGTAGATGGTGTGGGCAGCACTCAAGCCGGACACTGATGTCGCAGATTAGCACGTGAAGAGCAAGCAAGAGTGAGAGGGGGGCAACTTACGACCACCGCCGACGACGATAACTCTGGGTGCCATTTTGGTTGATGTATGTTGATGCGCTCCAGAGGACAAGTATGGAGAACAAACGAAGAGGATGGATGGGGAAAGAGAAGAGTGTGGGGGAGGAAGAGACTTTAGATGGAGAGGTTTAAGAAGAAAAATGAGAAGAGGAGTGTCCCTTTGTCGTTGCTGCGCCGAGGAAGATGGCACGAGGTATCGGCTTTGGGGCCGAATGCTGGCTTTGGTACTTATTGGGGGGGATTCGGTAGGGAGCCCGTCGCGCTGACAAGACGATTCGTGAGCCGAGGTCGAAGCGCCGCAGAGGAAGCAGGGGGGATTCGCATTGGACCTGGGGCACGACTGGACCGCCCGCCATGCTAGTGGGTTTTAGGCCGAGTTTTGGTCTGGGTTGGGGGTCGGGTGTCGGGGGGGTCGGGGTATGAGGGGAGTCTACTACGTACCTACCTATGTAGGTAGTCTGGGGCCTTGGGGATGGATTTGGGGGATTCGGAGAGTACCTAGGTACTGTAGAGTTGGCGTCGCCCATTGCGGACGCACCAATGAGAACGAGGCTTTTGGTCAAGTGGTGGCAGCAGAGTGATGCCTGCTGTACTACCTACCTAGTATGTACTATGTAGTGGCCGAGAAACAAACACAAAGGGCGGGAACAATGGACACTCGAGACTAGGTACTTGGGCCTGGGAAGCCTAGCGGGCTGGGTTGCTTGGGGGGCGACTGTGGGGAAACGAATCCACCAGGAATGTCTGTCCGCCGGCCGACCTGTGATTTTCTTTATGTCCAAGAGCTTAAGACGTAGAGAAGGAGAAGATGATCACAAAGAGTCGACAGACCTCTTCCTTTTACCGCGATAGGCAATTGCGTACAATTCTGGGAAGGGATTGTTTTCGTATAAAACTAAGTACTACCTATGTGGATGCTCTGGCAATTTGGAGCGACCGGGCCTCCTCCGCTGGCTTCTCGCAGTAATTCTGGCCGAGATGGGCCTGCTTTCGCTCACTTCGGTAGTGGGCCGCGATGTTGCAAAACTGGGGGAAGTGTGGGGTGCAGCTAAGCGGGTGGCTCTCCAGGTGCTGCTACCTACCTATGTATGTATGCAATTTCTTGCTGCTCGTCGGATTGTCCGTTGTGAAGTCGTTGGACCCAAAACCTCAATCTCACCTCTGAGGATAGAGAAGGGATGGCAGGGCAGATGGCAATTCGCAAGCTCCAAACCGTGGACTTTCACAAGGCAATTGGAGTCCCGGCTACTACCTAGGTACCTAGTGTATATACCTACCCAGCAAGGCAGCGTGGTGCCGCAGAAAAGCTTCTGAAGATTTTTTGGGGGACAGTTTCAGACCGTTCCTTGGACCACACACATTGTCGCCTTTTTTGACATGTGAAGGCCACTTTGGTCACGAGTGCCTCTCACTCGCGCTCGTGCTGACTGTTCACCCCCGAAGCTTGAGGCATCCCGCCCACCTTTCAACACCAGATGCTGATCCCTCCCGTCGCCCCTACCCACAGACGTAGACGAGACGTGAACTAGTTCACCGGTAGATGCCTCGTGTCAAATCGCCATCCATGGGACTCGTTCCAAAACCCTTCTCCAGCCCCCTCAGGCCACTCTAGCCTGTGCACTTGCATTTGAGGCTGCGGCTCCTTGAGCGGCGTCTTCTCTTCATTAAGCTACGTACGAGCAAGACGAGCCTAGGTAGTGCTAAGTAGTCTCGTCCACTCACACTGCGCCTCGCCCACCTGTCTCGACTCAATCCGACCCCCCACACGGTTGCGCGGCGAATGCCTACCAGGTCAGATGATGCCCGGTCCGGAACTTTTAGCACCTGACCGAGGATCTGCCACTGCATCTACCCCAGCGGGCCACTGCACAACGCCGTCCGCAATTTGCGCCGCTGCTGGGCCGACCACCGCGTTACAATAGCCTTCTTCAAAGAGAGTCCCTATGGGGGGACTTCCGGCCTATGTTTGGAGGCTGGACTGGCCGGTATAAACCAGTATGCACTTGCATGTGATAGGGGATCTTGGGCGTCAAAATGCGCGGGCTGTGCGGGTCGGGTATTCTAGAAAGGTCAGGTGCACCTCCGCTGACGGTAAGGCGACGGGCTCGCCACCCGTCCAGTCGAATTCGTCTCAATTGATCCTTCCATGATTCATGAGAACCGCTTGATTCCCGAGGACGTTGATGCCAATGCCGGTGCTGTCTACCAGCTGTTTGTGCTGGTGGCTCTCAAAAATGCCCCGTTCCAATACAGCAATAATTCCCGAGCGTTCCTTCGTCCCCGTTCGCTTGCACCGGCTAGTGTGGTAATCATTATAATAGGTACCCCAAAACTCGGCTCGACCACACATACATGTGGGGATTTCTCCGACTCCGCAATCGTGCTGCTCCAAAGGATCCAGGCACGTTGCGGGCATCGTCGGTATACATCGAAGATCTTCCAGAATACAATCAGCCACGCTGAATGAAGAAATAGAGCGTGATCGCCCCTTCGAGCAATGCGCGTCTTCCCAAGCCGAAGGGGGGGCTTTGTGCATCGAGACATGGCGTGCAGCTTCAGTCTTGTGCTCTGTCTGGCGCATTTGGTGCTATACTGTACTATAGGTACATACAGGTAAGTACGCTTGCGCTGGGTTTTGTTGAAGCAAGGATGATGTCATGTACGCGAATGGCCAATCAAGGCCCCAACATCATTGGAAAAATCAGGTTCTGTGTGGCCAAGGTAACACGCGTGAACTGGTGGTTTACAAGCCTAGTGCACTGCGTTCGTGAGATGCGGCTGGCAGGAACTCTGATTTGACGCACACGAAGACCTTACCTTTTCAGACGGAAGTTATCATGAAACGGCCCGCCGCCCTCTTGCTTCTTCTTGCCTGCTCCGTGGTTACGGCGCAGTCGAGGTCACTCCCCGTAGAACGCTCCGGCCCCTACGCCCCGCACTTCTTCCGCCAGAAACCCCTCGTGGACGGGGTCCACGCCGGCCCGGCCATGCCACCATCAGACCCATCCGACTCCCAGCCGCCGCCGGCTCAGGACGGCGTGAGGCTCTCCGACGTCATGGGCCGTGACAGGAGTATTAACATCTTCGCTGGGTTCACACGCGACATCGAATCGGCCTCCCGCCGCCTCGATGACCAAACGCGCAACACTACCGTGCTGGCGCCTCTTAACTCTGCCGTCGAGAAGTTGCCCCGAAAGCCATGGGAAGACCCCAAGGACTACCAGCAGCTCGGGGAGAATGTGTACGAGGGCGACGATGGTCGGGATAGAGCCCAGAAAAATATCAAGCGGTTTGTTGAAGCACACATGGTCGCCGTGAGCCCCTGGCCCGAGAACGAGAAGGCCAAGACAATAGGTGACGATCGGGACATCTGGTGGGAGAACAAGGATGGGACCAAGTTTGTGGGTTTCTTACCAATGACTTTCTGCTTGCATGCGGAAGCTGACGGAACGCCTAGATCCAGCCTGGCGATATTGAGGTTGTCAACATTGCAAGCATTGTAGCAAACGGCGAAGTTGTGAGTTACCCAAGCACCACTACCTCCTCATAAGCATACTTTGCTGGATTATTGCCTAACTCGCGTTCCTAGTGGATTATCAAGGAGGTCCGCAACTATGTTTAGATCCTTGGGTTAGCAACGAAGGCCCGCAGGACTGGCTTGGGGACGAGTGGATGGAGGATAAGACAGTACACGGATACCCGGGCAGCACTGAATTTAGAACTTCCAAGATTCTTCATAACGCCGTGCCACAATCTTTAAACCAGTTTAGGAATCGACAGTTGGTGTGGTCGTCTCGACCTACCTACTATAGAGCATGGCTTGCAATTCCATGCCAACCTGCCGTACCAGATTGAAGCGTGCTGCACGACAGGCGGCCTTTCCGCCCTCCATCAGTGATCAAGCAAATACGCAAATGGATTTTTCATCGAGGGCCTATGGAGCAAGGAATATCCTCATAGGCACAGTTCGCGACACTTGTTAAACAACGCTGTAGACATCAGATGAATGTATCCTTGCGTACCTAGCACCCGGGTTCCAAAAATAAATAGCCGGTCTCTGCTACATCACCAAAACACCAAATATACATATAGTTGAGGAGCTTGCCTCTCGTGTTCCATTCTCTTATCCTCAATAAATAAAAAATCACCACTGATATGGACTTTTTTTTTATAGACGTATTGTGCAGTAGCAATATTTTTTTCTAGTAATAATGAGGGTATGGTAGCAGACCCGAGCGCCTAGGTGAAGTGGAACCAGTTCGATAACGACCTTATCTTCACGTGACACGGCTTCTTCCGCGCTCGTCGGTCTCTCATTCGAACCAGCCAGGAAGGGGTTTGAGCTGCTACTGAGATCGTGAATCGTCACGAATTTTCCCTACAGGACGATCTTGTAGGCCTTCGCTACCGCATCTTAGAATCAGCCGTTCTTATCCTCATGTAGACTTAATATCTTTTGTAGCATCAGTCTGTAAGTTCTTGGTCTTTTCCTTATCCTTATCTCTCCGCGAACCGGCGTCCGACGCAAAGCTTGCGCGGTTGAAGATCCAGCCCCCCATCAGGTTCTTCAGGGCGCAAGCTTCCATAACAGCCCCTCCTCACCCATATCTCTCCTACGTGCCCGCCGCTGACTTCCGAACGGTAGAGGACGATCTATCTCAGGATGATGAGCGGTAAACCCGCTGACGAGGCCGACGCTTACGAGCGCGAGGCTGAGAATCGTCGTCATCTCGCCCAGGAGGCTGACGAAATGGAGCGACGCGAACAAGAACAGGCCGATAGGCGTCGCCGCGATGGCTATCCCCCTGGACCCCCTCATCACAGCAACGCCGGTTCGATTCCCATACACCAACCTGTTGCTTCTCGCGCGATGGGCGCTATCCACAGCCCTGGCGGCCTCCTCGCAAATCATGGCTCAGGGTCCTCCGGTCCCCCAATGCCCCTTGGTGCTCCATCAGGGCCTGGCGCAAACTTTGGCGGCCCCCTTCAACCGGATAATAGCAGACCTCCGCAGCACGGCGGACCGAATAACCCGAATGTCCAGCACCAGATGTTCGCGCCGATCCCGCATACGACCGTCCCTCCTAGCAATTCTCTCGGCGCTGCCAGCAGCGGCCCCCCCGTGTTCGGTGGCCCGTTGCAACAGCGCGACGGCCAGCAGCCGATGCAACAAGGGTTATATGGTGGCGGTGGTGGGAGCAGTGGCGGTGGTACTGCTGGCGCTGCCGGTGGCCAGGGCCAGACGCAACAACAAGCGCAAGGCGGCATTGCCCATGGCCAGCAGCCAATTTTGAACGTAAGTTGCAATATTGTATTACAAATTTCGCGTAACCAGAAGGTCATGTTTGCCGACTCTCTTGCCTGCCTGTGGCTTGGCCATTCAAAGTGGAAACCAGTGTGGGCTGGTGCGCCGTATCGGCGCAGGTCTCCCAGGCAGGATGCAGCGCCGCGTGAACTCTGTGTTTCCGATCCCTCCCTATTCATTTGCACCTTCTCCTTCACCATCTCCCATACCCGCCCCACCAAACAATGCGTAATTCAGCGATTTGTTCGTAGTCCGCGAACTACACGCGACCGCAACTATGCCGGAGAAGGCGGACATGGTCACTGTAAAGCCTGGGACCAGATTGATCATTAGTGAATCGAGAGCAGGGGCTAATCATAGATGTTAGGATGCCTTGACCTACCTGGACCAGGTAAAAGTACAGTTCCACGATCAGCCCGATGTGTATAACCGCTTTCTCGACATTATGAAAGACTTCAAGAGCCAAGCGTAGGTGCTCTATCCGTCGCCTGGTTGGCACGGCTGACCATAATAGCATCGATACTCCCGGGGTCATCAACCGCGTCTCGGAGCTCTTTGCTGGCCACCCCAACCTGATTCAAGGCTTCAACACCTTCCTGCCACCTGGCTACCGAATTGAGTGCGGCGCTGGTAATGATCCGAACACCATCAGAGTCACAACGCCGATGGGCACCACCGTTCAATCCATCGCGGGTAGAGGCACGCAAGTCGAGGGCCACGCGCATCCCGGTGGTGCCTCTCAGCCGCTCTTTCCCCAGCGTGGAAATAACTGGCAGCAGCAGCAGCAGCCGCCGCCGCCGCCTCCCCAGCAACCTCAGCATAGCATCGAGAGCCCCGAAGCCAACTTTAGCACTCCTGTGCAGAACGGCCCCGGATCATTTGGGCCTGCTGCTCAAAATCTAGCTGCGGCTTTCGAAGTCCAAGGGGTGGCTCAGCAACGTGGGCCTCCTTTGCAGGGTGCAGGTCATGCGAACAATGGGCAGCAACTGCCTCGCAACGCGCATACGCCAACCCCGGGTACAGGACCCGCAAATGGCAACGGTACTACCAACCAGCAACAACAGCAAGCAAATATGGAACGCCGTGGTCCTGTTGAATTCAACCATGCAATTAGCTACGTGAACAAGATCAAGGTCAGTCTATCTTGTTTTTCATTTTTTCTTTTTAGTATTTCCTTCCAGAAGCTAAGACCTCGCACACTAACCACGCCGCAGAACCGCTTTCAGGATAAGCCTGAAATTTATAAACAATTCCTTGAAATTCTCCAGACTTATCAGCGGGAACAAAAGCCCATCCAGGACGTCTACGCCCAGGTTACGACTCTGTTCCACACAGCACCCGATTTACTCGAAGATTTTAAGCAGTTCTTGCCAGAATCCGCTGGACAAGGAAAGGGTACGCCTGGGCGACCAAGCGATGAGCTTCCTCCCGCTCCTGGCCCGAACCAGACCCCTCAGCCTAGTATGAGCGGTCAGAAGATGCCCCCTCTTGGTAGTTTTGCGCCTCCTAGTGCCTCCAAAGAGAACAGCAAGAAGCGAACTCGCACGGACAAGCAAACACCCATTCCTGCACCAGCTATTGTCGAGACCGCTCCTGCTCTCAATAGAGCTGCTCCTGGCGCGCCGCCCCCTGCTGGCGCGAACAACAAGCGAACGAAGTTGGCGCATAACAAGACAATTACTTCCGATGCTCCTGCTGTTGAACCAACTCTAACCCCAATCTTGCCGGAGCCTCTGGGGCCTCCAACTTCCACCACGACCAACTCAGACGAGATTGCATTCTTTGAGAAGGTCAAGAAGTACCTCAGCAACAAAACTGCATTCAACGAATTTCTCAAAGTTTGCAACCTGTTCAGTCAGTCAATTATTGACCGGAACACGGTCTTCCACAAGGGCAGTGTTTTTTTCGCTGCCAATCCTGAACTTATGGGCTTTTGGAAGGCGTTTCTCAAATACGAGCCTCACGAGGATGTTGTCGATAACCGACCTGCTCCGCCTAGCGGTAAAGTGTCCTTGAGTAACTGCCGAGGCTACGGCCCTAGTTACCGTTTGCTACCAAAGAGGGTACGTCCGACCTATTCTACCACCTTTCACTTCTAACCATCTCCCAGGAGCGCCTCAAGCCTTGCAGCGGTCGTGATGAGTTGTGCAACTCTGTTCTGAATGACGACTGGGCCTCGCATCCCACTTGGGCCTCCGAAGACTCGGGCTTCGTCGCCCATCGTAAGAATGGATTTGAGGAAGGGTTGCACCGCATCGAAGAAGAACGCCACGATTACGACTTCAATATCGAGGCGAACCTCAAGTGCATCCAGCTCTTGGAGCCTGTGGCCCAGCAAATCAGCGTCATGTCGCCACTGGAGAGAGAGCATTTTCAGATGCCTCAAGCCTTGGCCGGGCACAGCACCTCGGTCTTCAAGCGCGTCTGCAAGAAAATTTATGGCGACAAGGGCCCCGAAGTTGTCAATGACCTGTTCTCGAACCCGTTGAACGTAGTCCCAATTGTTCTGACCCGCATGAAACAGAAGGACGAGGAATGGCGCTTCTCTCAGCGTGAGTGGGAGAAGGTGTGGCATGCTCAAGTCGAACACATGCATCTCAAGAGTCTCGATCACATGGGTATTCTTGTCAAGCAGAACGACAAGAGGACACTCTCGGCCAAACATCTCGTCGATGTTATCAAGACGAAGGCGGAGGAACAGAGACGCCAACGTAGCTTGAAAGGCAAGGCTCCCCGCCACCAGTTGGTCTGGGACTTCTCCGACAAGAAGGTTGTCGTTGAATTGCTTCGTCTGATGATGCTCTATACTGTTAGCAGCGGTCAGCACAGTGTCCCAGAGAAAGAGCGCATTTCCGACTTCTTCGAGACTTTCATCCCCGCATTCTTCGACATTCCCGAGGAGGAGATCGATGGACGCTTGCCTAGGCTTCAGGATGTGTCAGAAGAAGACGACGCCGAAGAGACTGTTCCCGCCGAGCTAAACAACGGCCGTAGTCGCCGTACTGGGAGAAGAGGCGATCTGCTCCGGGGTGTACTTGACCCCGGCCGCAATGGTTCTAAGCCTCGTGCGCAGAAGGAGGGAAGCGCAGCATCTGGCAGCAAAGAGACAACCCCTGAAGTGGGCTCGGCCAACGAAGAGGAGATGCCCGATGCCCCCGAAGATGGTGCTGGTCCCGACGTGTCGAACGAACGCTGGATGCCAATTGTGCCGCAACCTATTGTTACGACGGGAGACGATGCCCTTCTGACTGCTGATGGCGAGCTGAAGGCTGACGGGTTCTTCTCCCGACCCTGGTACAACTTTTTCTGCAACCAGACAATTTTCGTCTTCTTCAACGTGTTCCAGACGGTCTACACGCGCCTGAGGGACGTCAAGGAGAGCAAAGAAAGTGTTCTTGAAGAGATCAATCGTGTCAACCGACCACGTCCAGCCAAGGATATCGGCTTGGCTGACAACACTCTGAACTACTTTGGCCCCAATGACGATCCTTCAACGTTCTGGCCGAAGACACTGGAGCTCGTTGAGGAATACATCACTGGTGATATCGACGAGGTTCGGTATCAAGACGTTCTTCGCCACTACTACTTGAAGAGCGGTTGGAAGTTGTACACTATACAAGACCTTCTCAAGACTTTATGCCGCCTCGCTCTCACCTGCAGTAGCACCGACGCAAAGGAGAAAACTCCTGATCTCATTCAGCAATACCTCCACAGCCGTGAGAAGGAGGAGACGAATTACCAAGCCGAGATTGCTGCTCGGAAGTACGCAGAGAAGTGTGTCAAGGACGGCGAAATGTTCGTCATATGCTGGGTAAGTTCAAGAATAGACCCTTCCACTTGACACATCTGACATCTGATAATGTAGTTCCCACAAAAGTCAGAGGCCTCAGTCCGTTGGCTGCAGCGCGAAGATACAACGTTCTACATGGATGAGATGAAGGCCAAGGACCGTTGGCAGTACTACATCTCATCATTCATCCAAGTGGAGCCAACAGAAGGCGTGCCTCGCCACAAGCTCCAGAAAACAGTTCTGGCGCGCAACCTTCCCTCCAGTGACGAGAAATTTGAGGATAGTCAGATTCCGAAGCCTATCTCTTTCGAAGAAGATCTATCCATCAGCATTTGCTTGAACTCTAGCAAGATGGTATGGAAGGCCGGCACCTCTGAATACTTCGTCTACGACAACGTACCCAATGAAAAAGAAAGCCGCGAACGACACCTTGAGAGACTTAAGAACGCTAGCAACAAGCGCGACACCAAGCTCCGTGAGAAGTTTGTCTTCAACAGTCCTTGGATGAAGGGCATGAGCCAAGCCGATGTTCAGAAGTCTAACGAGGGCTGGTCGAAATGGCTGAAGGAGGGTACAGTCCCTCCTTCGGATACTGGAGATGCAATGGATACCGCAGAGTGAGAGGCTGCGCTCTGCGGCGTACGCTGCCACTCAGGGGTCACATCTAACCTCAAGGCTCACGCGATGACGGCAGTGCACTTGCAATATGGACGGGGGGAGGAAGGACCGACGAAGACTGAGAATTCACATTACGAAGATACCAGGCGGCATAGCGGTGCAGAGCGGCATGGCTGCCAAGTTGCCCGATAACTTACATAGGTTTGTCTCTTGATACCCTGACCACACTGGGTAAAAACGTGGGTGGGTTGGCATGGAATGGCGTGGTATGGGTCTGGCGTTGCTTCATTTCCTTTTTCGATTCCAACTTCCTATTGGTGTGACGAGCAGAGAGGAAACCGACAGGGGTCCTCGTCTAGATGTGTGAAGAGGCTTGTTTTCGCCCTTAATCGTCTCGGAGTGCGTTTCTTCGATTTGTTTCCTTCTCCGAGCTTGATTTCTTGATTTCTTTTCCGCAAGTGTACAATAGCTGTATCTACACAAACCAAAAGCCTTGCAACTCGACCGACCTTGTTCTCCGACATGCTGTGACTGACGGGTCCCGAGTGATGGTAAGCCCATGCATGTGGTTGATCACTGAGATACGCCACGGAAGGCCGATATCGCGGGGTCAGAGTGCAGCCACATGTGCTAGTCGTGAAGACTGATCATCAGCGCGAAGCACAGCCACAGCTCTCAAATTTTAAACGTGTGTGGGGCTTTTATCAGATCATATAATCAAGAACGGGTCTACCCGGGAGAGGTAGATAAAGAAAAAGACGCAAAACACGGCAGCCCCGAAGTGGGAACTGGGCAGAATCGGGAGAGTAAGATTGCGTCGTCTCATTCGTGATATTAAAAGGATTTCGCAATGATCGCCCATTGCGCTATTTCTAAAACGCTGATATACTAACTTTTGGGGAGGGATTGGACCCGCAGCGCCGGGCAATGTTGTAGCGAACTTTCGTGTTCTTCCTCTGCTTGAATATCTGCAGAAAAGGGCCCGAAAATAGTGCAAGGTCCCAAGCGGCACGGCACGACGCTGGCTGTGCGCGCTTTACCGGGCCATGGCCCCATGTGGCAGCCCGAGTCAGTTGCTTAGGTTGGACCGCATGAGCTCGGAACTCCCAAAAGCCATACATTTGGAGGGGATGTTCTTTGCTTGATTGCTTGCTTTATTGCAAGCTCTCAATGACAATAGCAGACGCACCACCGCCGCCGTTGCAAATACCAGCAACACCAATCTTGGCCTTCTTCTCACGGAGGACGGTCGAGAGGGTGGTGACGATGCGAGCACCGGAGCAGCCCAGGGGGTGTCCGATGGCGACGGAGCCACCAAAGACGTTGACAGTCTCGGGGTCGAGGTTCAACAGCTTGATGTTGGCAAGGGCAACGACAGAGAAAGCCTCGTTGATCTCGTAGAAGTCGACATCCTTCTCCGTGAGACCAGCGTGCTTGATGGCCTTGGGGATGGCCAGAGCTGGGGCAATGGTGAAGCGCTCCGGCTCACGTGCGGCATCGGCCCAGCCGCGGATCTTGGCGATGGGGGTAACACCGAGTTCCTTGACCTTGGCCTCGGACATGAGTACGACAGCGGCAGCGCCGTCATTGAGGGGAGCGGCGTTGGGGGCGGTGACAGTGCCACCGTTGGGGATGAAAGCTGGGCGCATGGCCTTGAGCTTGTCAACGTTGAGGTTCTTGACCTCGTCGTCGCGGTCGACCTTGATGTTAGGCTTGCCACGGCCACCGGAGACCTCGACAGGGGCGATCTCCTGAGAGAAGACGCCGGCTTCGGTGGCGGCCTGAGCCTTCTTGTAGGTGTTAATGGCGTACTCGTCCTGCTGCTCCCTGGTGATATCGTGCTCCTTGGCGCAAAGCTCAGCGGCCATGCCCATGTGCTCCTTCTTGCCGTAGGCGTCAGTCAGGCCATCCTTGAGAACACCGTCGACGAGGGTCTGGTCGCCGTACTTGGCGCCGTTACGAAGGACAGGGAGGTAGTGAGGGGTGTTCGTCATGGACTCAGTGCCACCAGCGACAACGATGTCGGCGTTACCAGTGATGATGGTCTGGGCACCGAGGATGATGGCCTTCATGCCCGAGGCGCAGACCTTGTTGACGGTCGTGGCGGCAACGCCCTGCGAAAGGCCAGCTCCGAGAGCACATTGGCGTGCCGGGGCCTGTCCAAGACTAGTCTTCAAATCAGAACCTGCGCGGGGATATGTTTATATTCTTTCCGGGACTCGTTTGCACATACTTGGCGGATAGGACATTGCCGTAGAAAACCTCCTCGACATCCTCGGGCTTGATCTGGGGAACTCGCTCGACGGCAGCTGTGGAGGGGTGAGCATTGGCTTGCCTCGCGTTTCGTCCTGCAACTTTTGACGAGATGTTCACGTACCCTTGATGGCATGTGCACCCAATTGAGTGGCACTCAAGCTAGACAGAGAGCTGGTAGACGAGAAAAGACGTTAGCTTTCTTATTTCAAGCGGTCAAGACAACTGGGATCAGTAGGTGGGTTCATTCGTACCCCAAGAAAGAACCCACGGGGGTTCTGGCGGCAGAAACGATGTAGACAGGAGGAAGGTTGGCCATCTTGAAGGTGGTTGTAGTGTGGTCTTGAGAGAATATGAGAGAAAGATTGAAAAAGCAAACCGGGAGCCGTTGAAGAAGCAGAGCCGAAGAGTGACCAATTTTTGTTGGGTGTCGGTCACTTATCAGGAAGACGTGCTCCTCCTACCTGACCCCTCGCCGCTTAATGTTTGGTGGGGTTGTTTAGACCCTGCGCACCTCTTCGGTGGCCCCCGAGGACCTTGTGGCGCAGCAGCTACTGGTCTGTCAAGCATTGATCCTTGTCCAACCCCTCCGATGTACCTGCTTCTGTAGCGCCGGACCCGCGGCCAATCACTCAGCTTCAGCCACTAAGCTCCAGCCACTCAGCCTCGCAGTCACTTACGTGGTCAAGCCACATGGCAGCCTCGCAAGAAACTTTGCGCGCAGCGTCATGCTAAACGCGGTTGCGCTTTGGTCGAGACTCCTTACAGCCTTTTGGTAACCTGCAATAAAAGTTCCCCATCACATTGCTAGACGCCAAAATGGACGACCTATACGACGAGTAAGTCAAAGCCTTTTCTATATGGCTAGATCATCGGACTTACACATTGGATAGGTTCGGTAACTTTATTGGCGAGGATGTCGGCTCTGAAGAGGCGTCTGAAAGGGCAGCGGAGGGCGACTATGTCTACGGTGACGATGCTAGCGAGGCGCCCGCACCCGCCGGCCAAGAATTGATGGAAATTGACGGCATGTACACCTTGTGCTCTTGTTATCAAATGCTATGCTGACTTGGGAAGCAGACGATGGCCCATCGAACGCAATCATCCTGCACGAAGACAAACAATACTACCCGACGGCGCAACAAGTATATGGAGATGAAGTTGAGGTACTGGTACGAGAGGAAGACGAGCAACTCCTGACACAACCAATCATTGCGCCGGTAGAGCAGAAGAAGTTCAACATCGAGGAGACCGACCTGCCGCCAGTCTTTTTTGACCGTGGCTTCATGGCGGACTTGATGAACTTCCCCGACCAAATAAGGAACGTTGCGCTGGCAGGACATCTCCACCACGGAAAGACCGCATTCATGGATATGCTCGTGCTCGAGACCCACGATATCACCGATAGACTCGAGCGCCGGGTCGGCAAGAAGAGAGACGAACAGCTCAGATACACCGATGTTCACATCGTCGAGAGAGAAAGAGGAGTGACGATCAAGGCGTCGCCAATGAGCTTGGTTTTGCCAAACTCCAAGGGAAAATCTCACCTGGTCAACATTTTGGATACCCCTGGCCATGTCAACTTTGTTGACGAGGTTGCGACCAGCTTGAGATTAGCCGACGGAGTCTGTTTGGTTGTGGACATCGTAGAAGGCGTCCAAGTCAACACCGAGCAGATTATCAAACACGCGGTTCTGGAGGATATTCCCCTAACACTCATTCTAAACAAGATGGATCGTCTCATCCTGGAGCTCAAGCTGCCGCCCAAGGATGCGTACTTCAAGATCAAGCATGTGATCGAGGAGGTCAATACCGTTATCGAAAACACAATCCCAGGCAAGGGCGAAGCGAAGCGGATAAGCCCCGAGAAGTGCAACGTTCTCTTTGCTTGCACGGACATGGGGTGGTGCTTTACTCTGCAGTCGTTCGCCAAGATGTACGCCGATACATATGGCGGCATCAACGCAGAGGACTTCGCAAAGAGGTTGTGGGGGGACATCTACTTCAACCCTGAGAAGAGGAGCTTTACGCGCAAGCCGCTGGAAACCCGCTCGAGTCGGTCATTTGTCAACTTCGTACTGGAGCCCATCTACAAAATCTTCACGCACACCATTAGCGACAGTCCCGAGGATCTAAAGGTGGTTTTGGGTGGTCTCGGCATCACTCTGAAGCCATCTCAGTACAAGGCCGACGCTAGGGTTTTGTTGAAGCTAGTGTGTGAACAGTTCTTCGGTCCCTCAACTGGCTTCGTCGATATGATTGTGCGCCACATCCCGTCACCCGACGAGTCTGCGGGGAGGTATTTGGAGAAATACTACACAGGCCCCCTGGACACGAAGGTTGCTGAGTCCATGAGGTCCTGCAACCAGGACGGGCCATTGGTTATTCACGTCACGAAGCTTTTCAGTACGGCGGATGCCAAAAGCTTCTATTCGTTCGGTCGTGTTTTGAGCGGTACGGCTCGCCCCGGCATGCAAGTTCGAATCCTGGGAGAAGGATACTCGACGGACGACGACGAAGACATGGCGATGGCAACGATTTCGGATGTGTTCATTGGCGAGTCAAGATACAATATCCCAACGGACGGTGTACCGGCGGGTAATTACGTGCTTCTTGGTGGAGTCGACAACTCCATCGTCAAGACAGCAACCCTCGTGCCGCCCAAGCTTGAGGACGACGAGGACCCTTATATCTTCAAGCCTGTCACACATTTCACGGAATCTGTCCTCAAGGTGGCAGTCGAGCCAATCAATCCTTCGGAGCTTCCCAAGATGCTTGACGGTCTGCGGAAGATCCAGAAAAGTTACCCCTTGATCACCACCAAGGTTGAGGAATCAGGAGAACATATCGTACTGGGCACTGGTGAACTGTACATGGACTGCGTTCTTCACGACTTGAGACGTCTCTACGCCGACATGGAAATCAAGGTGTCGGATCCTGTCACACGGTTCTGCGAGACTGTCGTAGAACAATCGGCGACAAAATGCTACGCCATCACACCCAACAAGAAGAACAAGATCACAATGGTCGCTGAGCAGCTGGATAAGGGCATTTCGGAAGACATCGAGTCTGGCAAAGTCAAGATCAGGGACCCCATCCGCAAGACGGCCAACTACTTTGAAGAAAACTACGGCTGGGACAAGTTGGCAGCGAGGAGCATTTGGGCCTTTGGCCCTGACGAAATGGGCCCGAACATCCTCCAGGATGACACTTTGCCCTCGGAGGTAAGGCCTCGCAGCCTCTTCTTGAACTCGCCGGGACAAACAATAAGCTAACGGGCATTACAGGTTGACAAGAAGCTTCTGTCGACAGTCAAGGAAACCATTCGCCAGGGTTTTAGCTGGGCAACTAGAGAAGGTCCCCTATGTGAAGAGCGTGAGTCCTTACTTCCATTGATGGCATCTACCTCCTGTCTTTGTGTTGGGCCGTTGGCCCCCAACCTGGCGAAAAAATAGCTCATGGGAGGGTCCTGCACATGGAAATGAGGTTGGTGTTGGGTTTTCAGGCATGGCTTGCATTGGCAACAACACCCATTGCCTCCTTCATACCCTACACCGACCTGCCAGACCGGAATCCGCTTCTGCACACAAAACCCCATGCCACAGCCATGCATACAGGAGGGGCTGTGGGTGACTGGGAATGAGAGCCCGGCCCTTAACAGAGCATCCAGTCCCCACATCAGATCATTCCCTAGCCTTTACCGGCTCAATATTAGCCAACTGCTAACGACTTTTTGCGTAAAACAGCTATCCGAAATACAAAGTTCAGGATCACGGACGTGTCATTGGCTTCGGAAGCTATCTTCCGTGGAGGCGGTCAGATCATCCCCACCTCTAGGCGGGCCTGCTACTCTTCGTTCCTGATGGCCTCTCCTCGACTGATGGAGCCGCTGTATTCCGTCTCGGTGACGGGGCCTGAGGACTCTGCTACGGAGGTCTACACGACGCTGGCCAGACGCCGTGGCCACGTCCTCCAGGATGGCCCGGTGGCGGGCACGCCTCTCTACCGAGTCAACGGTTTGATTCCGGTCATCGACTCGTTCGGCTTTGAGACGGACCTGCGCATCAAGACCAAGGGTATGGCCATGGTCAGTTTGACATTTAACAGCTGGAGCATTGTGCCGGGTGATCCTCTCGACAAGGAGGTCATCATTCGGCCGCTGCAGCCGGCGACTGCCCAGGCCACGGCCAGGGACTTTGTGCTCAAGACTAGGAGGAGAAAGGGACTCAGTGAAGATGTGAGCGTGACGACCTTCTTGGAGCCCGAGTTCTACCAAAGCCTTATGGAGAGTGGCGCGCTTGGCGACTGAGGGCTTTAGTATCTGGCGGGAACATGCGAGTGTGCGCAGGAGCGTCAAAGGCCGGCGACTGCGTTGCTGAGTCGTTTAGACAGTACGGCATGGCGCTTCCGTGCGAATAATGAGTAGAAAAGGGTGTGGCATCTATGAGATGAGCAGATGAACCGACCATGAGATGACCAGAACTTGGGGCTGTCGTGTATACCAATAAACTACAAAAACTGAGCAAATGACCGTCTGCTGCTTTCTGTCAAATTGCGATGTCCCTATGCGGGTCTTGCAGAGTTGCCCGACTAGATGCCGTCTGTGTATCAGCTTGATGGGTCAGAGCGTTGTAACATGAAAGATGGTGTGTTTTTCTTGTGGTTTGGATGTGTCATATTCCCATCTCGCACAAAGGTGACTGGCAGTCCTTGAACTTGGCCATCCCACGAAGGTGTTCGGACTGGGAACCAGCGCCGGAAGGGTCTGCTTGAGAATGTGCGCGGCTCTGCTTTCTCATCTTGATTCCTGCTCTGCAGAAGGCAGATTAGGCTCAAGGGTAAACGACAAGGATAGATAGATGAACATGCATGCCTATGAACGTTTGTAGCCGAATATGCTGGCTTGATGAGTGAGGCGGGCACCGGAACGACCTCCTTATGCGGCTCTCGACTGACAACCCGAGCTGCGGCAACAGGCTTCAAAGCAGATATAGAGAGACAGGGACGAACGAACGCACGTTTGAGAGGGGGGGGCGACAATTGAGTGAGGCCTAGCTTTATCAACGACGGCCCCGCGGTATCCATCGTTTCATGAAGAAAAAGTAAAGGGAATGAATATCTCAGAGCGTAGAGGCGTATTGCAAAAGGTGAACTTGCCCAGAGGCGGATTAGTATAAGCAATATATGTCAGCCAGCCATCACACAAAACAACAAAAGAATCGCATACAGGGACCGTCACAACAAAAGTGAAAATGCCCAGAGGCGGATTTGAACCGCCGTCAACACGGATCGCTGTATAGAAGAACCACAACGTATCATCCTAACCAACTAGACGGTCTGAGCGAAATCTTGCGGAACTGGCGGATGCCAGGTCGTTCGTTGAGGATCCCGGTCCCGGCAGAGACCCATGTACGGAAAGCTTGCAAGGCAATGAAAGAAAGTCCCACTAGTGTGTTGCAGGTTGGTTCCATAGGTATGTTTGCCAGCAAGAACGCGAGACGAGGAAGCTAATGGCTTAATGGTTTCGCTCCGCCCGAGATATTTCCGTGGAGATGTATCAGGTTCTAAACAGACAGTGTAGGGAATATGTGCGCATCTTTGAGCTCGGGAGGTGCATCGTCAGCCTCAGATCTGGTATCGCGTGTTGCTGTCGCCAGGTCGGAGCGCTCGCTGAACTGAAGGGCAATAGACAGGCCAAGTGGACGTAAATAGTCGTGACGAGTTGGGGACTTGATTGCACTCAACTACGGCTTGGATATCATGATATCCTGCATCGGGCATGTTTGCTTCCGAGTTGCTCAACCTCTGCACGATGGTAGGTGTGCTTTCTTCACGTGCAGTTCAAGAGATATTAGAAGTGCGCGCAGGCTCCGTGTCTGCTAGGTGGTTGTGAGTAAGTTGGACGGGAATGAGGTGAGAGGACCGTTGGTCGTCCACAATACCATGGCATGGTTACGTCAGAACAAGTCACGTCTAATCTTCCGACCAAAAACAACACGTCGGAAAAGTGCACCTGGCCAAACGCAGTAGATTCTGGGCTTATCTGACAGGGTGAGAATAAGCAGGAATAATCGCTCATGACATATTGCCACACCGGACCGATTTGTCAAGCGACGAACGCTCATATCAAATGCTCGTTACCCGCGTCAACGTACGTTTGGGCTCGAGACCGAGCTGCTAGTAGTAGCCTTCCACGGGATGGTTCGACCCCAAACCACGCTCGGCTGGTCTGTATACCCTTGTGGTATGGTGAACTTGTTCTATGAATAGCATGCTTGGCCCGAGAAACATTGGCGTCCGGAAAGACTTGGAAGGCTGCCTGCCTCCTTGAAACTCATTCAAAGGCCCACTCGCGAGGTGGCATCACCTCCGTGACGGATCTCGAAGAGAGAGAGCCATACATGCATATGCCTTGGCAGATACGGCCTTCGTGAAACACGTCCTCAATGCTGATTATATATGCTGTGTGAATACGACTGGCTGAACATGGCCCAGCAGCTCCGGGAATGAACCGAAACCTCTTGTGGCGGATACAGCTCTGCCTCAAATCATCGATGCTCCTGCATCGTAAACCTCGTGCCCTCCAGTCCTCGACCGCGTCTCAGCGGCAACAAGGCCGACGGCGACGATGGTGATTGTCGAAGCTACTGTATGAGGAAAACCATGGCTAAGACATGGCTTCTGCCCATATAGCCCTGTAGGTATCCTGTATGCTGAAGAACGGCATGTCTGACCTCCCCGGCTGACGCCGCCGGTGCCAGTGATGATCTCTCGACAACATCCCAAAATCACAGGGAGATTCCCAGTTTCAAACCGCCTCCTGCCATCATCGACGGGGTGGAACCATCGGTGTAGGATGGACGGGTCGGGTTTGGACGTTGATGTTTGAACCCTTCCAACCCGGCTCCGTCAGCAAGCGACGTCCTGTCTCTCGTTTTGCCTGTTGTCTTCCATCTGTCTTTCCTCAAGCCCGCCGCCATGTCCGGGCCGCACGGAGGGCTGATCGGCTAGGGATCATCCCACGGCGTAGCACGAGAACTCCCTCCACTGAGATCCTACTGTGACCCCTCGGAAACCCGAAGAGAGCCAGACGGCTACCTCGCGCCCGACCTGTTCGCCATCGTTACGCATCGATCCGTCCCTGCCGGTCCTTCAAATTCGGGGTTTTCTTATTCTTTGTCCCAGTGTACCACTCCTCCTCAAAATACGGGACTGCAGCTACAGCTATGGTTGCCCCCCCTGCTTAGTAGCGTGTTGTTGCCTCACCCTCAGTCTCCTCTTGTTTGCACAACAATTCATCGCGTCTCCCACCCCTTACTTCTAGTTGACGAATCCACCCCAGCAAACCAAACCGAAGCACTAAGCAAGTGTGGAGGCATTCGTACACACCGACTTTGCAGCCCTCTAGCCTCTGGCATCCAGGCACGCGACCCCTTAAAAAGCACACTGCAGCTATCTATCATATCATGTATACCGCCACCCTAAACCGGCAGGGTCTTCTCCAGGGCTGTGCGTACTGTGCAGGAGTGAACCCGAAGGGCCGAAGGGGTGCCGAAAGGGATGCAAAGATGGGCAAAACGGCCACACCAGCGTTTTAGACCCGGAAGGGGTCCGACGTCGGTCTCGTCCGGTGAAGAGTTGACACTGCCCACCGCCAAAAGAAAAAAAAAAGAAAAAAAGGTCGCCGCACTTGACAACCGAGGGAACGGTCGTTGTTGGAGCGGCTGTAGCTGGTGGAGATCAGGACGGACTAAGCTAGCTGGGCCTCTTTTCGTCGTAAACCGCACCCTTGTTCCTCCTGATTCCCAACATTCCACCAAACCCTGGCTCGCGCGAAACACTTTCTTTCTTCGCTTCCGCCATATCTCCTCGCCCCGTGTGCCGGGGAAACATGCAGCGAGACCCAGGATGTCCACCCCGGCAAGCCTCCAAAGTCCCTTAACCTTCCCACAGACGCCCACAGACGTCTCTCTTTGACAACATGCGGCAGAGAACTCAAAAGTCAATGGGAAGGCGTAGCTTTTCAGCAGCGTCATCACCCCCCCCCCCCATGCCACGGCGAAATGGGGGCCAATCTCTATCGCCGTTGTGACCATGGCCACCCTCTTTCCTCGCGCGTTTTTGGATACATGTAAACCCAAGCGGGCGGTGTCCTCGGCGTAATAACGTTAGCGTCACACGTGGCCGAAGACAATGAAGAAGCTTGGGGAAGGCAGACGACGGCAATAGAAGGCTAGACAGATGGTGCGAGCACGTCGTTCCGGGATCGTCTCGCTGCCGCATTTTTTCCCCCCTTTCTTTTTTCCCTTTTTTCTTTCTTCTTCTTCTTCTTCTTCTCCTTCTGCTTCGCAATCTCCCGACTCCGTTTCCTTCAGAGAGGTTTCATCGCCAAGCGGCCCGCCAGGGGGGGGGCGGGGCAATTCCCCTAGGTAGGACAAACGCATGGAATATTTATTATAGGAAACAGAGTTCTCTTGGTTGAGCTGCCAGGCACGCGGGCAAGTTCGTGCCCATGCTCCGTCGCCTTATGGACCGGGAAGGGAAAGAGGAAGAGAGCGTACGTGCTTCAACATCGTGCGCCGCAGTGCTTACCCTCTTTCCCCCCTTAACATCCATGGGGAAGTCGAAGACTCAAACTGTCTCCGCCACAACAGCGGTTCGCCATCACCATCACCGCTGAAGCCCTGGAATGGCCCTTGGACTAACTGTAGGGAGGCGGGGCACGCGCCGAGCAAGCCGCCCTTACCTCGATTCCCGCCCGTCAGCCATCCCGTCTGCTCTGCTTCCCGAGGCGACCATGGTAAATGAGGAAACCGGGAAGAACAAAAAAAAAACAAGACGGACCTGCGTTCTTCGGACATGGTCAGGGATTGTCGAGGGATCGGCGGACTGCGACTCCGTCCGTCCGAGCGTGACCTACAGCTGGTACAGGCACACAGTCACACAAGACACAATATAATGTTAGATGAGGGTTATGTCAAAGAGATATAGGGTGCACCGCCCATGCCTCGGGATTCCAGTGGTCCAGGGCAGAAAAAGACTGCTGAAGCATGCCTCCGCACGGATAGATAAGCTCTTGGCGGACTCGACTCTGATTGGTGTGTAAACACGACTACAACCCACCGACTTTACAATTCGTCCAGTGATTCCACACTGCCTTCCATACACGGCACGTACACACTATGACGCCGTAACGCCAGCTGCCGGGCTTTTGGAAGGGGGGGCGGTCTGGGCGGTGCCTATGTAGGTATATGTATGCGACCTGCCCGCTTGGCTGCATCCTGACAGCCTTCGGCACATTCCCCCCATCTCCTCTCGTCACCCGGACGTACCCCACGAACCAACCCACCCCGGTTCTCAACGGATTTATTTGGTAACTTCCCTTTTGGGCGCAAGGGTCATCTTCATTGGGCCGTGTTGCGCTGAACTTCCTTCTAGAATAGGGAGCCGCGCCGCGCCGCGGCCTTCGTGGCCTAATCTGCGTCGCCGTTGACTTGACCTACTTTAGCATACCAGACTCTAATAGTTGTGTGCGCGCAGGACGTGTCAAAACCCCCAACGGGGGGTAGGGTCGGGTATTGTAAGGGGTAATAAGGGCTGCACGTAGCCCATGCAGCAGCGGCAGCAGCGGCAGCAGCAGCAGCAGCAGCAGCAGCAGCAACAGCATTTGCCGCGGCCCTTATGCGACCTTCCGCCTTGGACAGGATATACCTGGTCGGTGTGATGTCGGTAGGTAAGGTCGGCGGGCGATGATGATGGCCATGATGTGGTCCCGTCAAGCCACTTACACAATACGGCATGGCTTCCATCTAGTGTAAGTATGCCGTGTCGCAGCTGGCGTTTTTCGCCCAACAAATGTAATTGGTTGCAACGACACATCGACATTTGATATCTATGATTTAACCTTCCATATAAGTGCGCTTAGGCCAGGCCATGGGAGGTACTTCCGGGGGGTCCGCAGATCAGACACGCGGCCCCCCAATCGATCTTGCTTCACACAGGCATGTCTCGGTTTTTCTTCACTTGCCGTTATAACCGCCACTGATGCTCAGCCTCGACAGCGAGGTATGGCGCCACAATGTAACGTCAAGGCAAGTTTTCATGTCGCTCGCAACCGAAGGGAACCATGGAAAACGCTGGTCAGGCGTACGTTCGCGCGACTGGCGAGATCAAACTCTCCCATTGCCCTGGACGTAACAATCAATAATTTGCCGATCTCCATACCGACAAACGACGACGACGCCCCCGTTTCTTTGGCGAATCTGTCGGATGTATCCTTATGCCGTCATCACCATCATGCATTGACGAGCAGGTCGACTGTCGCGATAGTAGTAGCACCGGGATGTATGGTCCATGGCTATGTCGTTGAACAGTCAGCCAACGCAGGGTGGCAATGATTGTACGTCTCCTGGGGCACCATTCAGTCATTGAAAAACCTCACAGAGATAATTTTTGAGTATGTCTGGAAGTCAGAGTCATTCAGTGGGGCCCGGTGTACATACGTTGGTGGACTATTATGGCAGCTCGCCCGATCCGACTCGTCAATGCCACCCAGCGAAAGCCAACCTGTGATTGTGTGGGGAGGGAGAAATGATTCAACCGACCGTCTCCTTCCGCCCGCACAGCCCTACTCGGAACTTTGCCGTGGGTTTGCAAGAGTCATGAACTGTACTGGGTTACAGGGGTAAGTTGAATAGCCCATACGATGTATATCGCCACACAGTACTCAGAGTACCTAAGCCTTCTACCTATCTCTATCTACCAGTAGTCTAGTATAATACCTAACTTAGCTAGTTATCTTACTTATTTATGTAGCCTTTTAAAAAGAATACTTCATAGTCCCTAATTACCTAAGTATCTTGTAGTAGGAGTGATAGGAATATATTGTAGGGGTGATAGGTAATATGTGGTAGTTAGATGGTGTTGATAGCCGGTAGGCTAATGAAGGGCTACCTAGCAGGGGCGCGAATATTTCGGCCTGTAACCATAGTAAGTCAATCCTGCCGCCCACCCCCGTTTCCCGACTTCCACGGGTGGAGAGAGGCCCATTGCTGGCTTCCGACCACTGATATCCCGTCAAGCAAGCAAGGCCCCTTCGCCGCCTTTATTCCATGTCGCGGTTGGTGATCGGATGAATTGGGGTACCTGTCGATCTACTTCCCCAGTGAAAGCTTCGACGGGTGTCAGGGTTGAGATATTGATCTGCTACAGCACAATAATCGATAGAATGCTGCCTGCCAAGGTGGCGGCGATGTTTTTCTGGTCCAGATTGATGCAGAGCGTCGATCTTTTATTTTTATTTTTTTGAGGACAAAACCCCCCTGACGTGTAACCCGTTGAGCGGCTGATTCATCTGACAATCGACTTATGGATGCCACCGTCATTCAGGGAGCCATGGATCTTATATTCGTATTGAATGACCAATACTGAGGGAAGGCCTGGTATCAGACACAAGTCTCAAGCATCTTGTCAAGAACCCCCTTCAGGGTATCGTTCTCCAACGCAGCGGCGACGCGCTCCTTGTCGCTGAGCTGCTTGTTAACCTGGTCGTCCTGAGCGTGCGCGTTCTCCTTGACCCTGACGTCCACGCGCCAGTTAGGAGGCAATGCTTTCTCCAGGCGCACACGAACGCCGAGGCCAAGCACGGTGGCGAGGGAGCAGTGGGAGACAGTCGGCGTCAGTTCTACCAACACCTGAACTAGCCTGTTGGGGTCCATGGCGCCCGCTTGAGGAGAAGGGCTGATGTGGATATCGGGCAGGTTGACGACGGCCAGCTGTCCCAGGGACAGGGGGTGTTCTGGGTCAGATATTGTTGATATCAAGTCTATGAAACGTCAGTCGCGTGATCCTCCTCAGGGGCGGATATTGGCAGGGAATGCGTAGCGACCAGGGGTTGGGATGGAGGAATGACACTTCGGGGTTCTGGGTGGGAAGACAAAGCTGCGATGACAAACTTCGTTCAACACACATCCATCAAGCAGCTAAATGCCAATGCCATGATGCATGGGTAACACAGCGAACGGCTGGCTGTGCGTGCGTGTCGGGCGAGGGAGTGGCGCTTGCCTGGCTTCGCTCTCTCCAATGATAGACGGATGACATACAGGGCTGGAAGCCACAGCGTGTGACTGACTTTACGATATCCCTTAAGAGTCGCAGCGATGCAAGGTAGGTGCAAGGAAGCAGGGAGGTCTCACCGTAGATTTCTTGCTCGTCAATGGGCTCGGGTGCCCACTTGTCGAGCTCGGCGCTGGAGTCAGGCCATAGCGAGTCATCATCGCAGAAGGGCTGACTGAGATACCAGGGCTTGGCGTAAATGATGTCGTCAAAAATGTGCTCGGGACCGGTCTTGGGCGCCGTGCGCTTGTTCTGACGTGTCGGCAGCTGAGCCGCGCTCAAAATGGTCGGGTTCGCGTTGTCAAGATCTCTGTCCATGGCGTCAAGCGACGAGAATAGTCTCGTGTTATTCCTTGTCCGACTTTTTGTCTCGGAGGTGGGGGAAGAAAGATGGTCAAGTCGGTGGCTTCTGTCGCCACCCCGGTAGGCGTAATCAACTTTGACACCCCGGACGTTCTCCGCTGCGATCTCGGTATACGTCCTCGGCTGTCACAAAACCCCCAAGATACGGCAGGACCAAACGAAAAAGAAATCGAAAAAGAGAGAGCAAAAGAATAAGAAAGAAAAAAAGAAGCCGAGGTAGCCTTGTCGGAGGTACGTTTCTTTGCGTCCTGGCCCCCCTGTTCGGTAGTGACGGATGGAACGTTAAGATTATGTTGGTCGGTGGCCTTTCTTTGTTTGTGGCTCGAAATACGAAGATGCGGTTTTTCGACTTAGCTTGCCACTGACTATCGGGGTGGGTTTCTTTCTCTCTTGAGCGACGGACTTGTTGGTGGATGGCTTGTGGATGGGAAAGAAATGACCTTCCGGGAGAGAATCAATTATTTTTGGTAAAGTGGCTCTCCAAGACCCCGCAACCGACGAGGATTAGATAAGCTATCGCGCTCTCGGCGGCACTGTGCATGAATCGCTAATTTTATAATGACGGAAGCGCCCTCGATTATTGCTCATCAGCTGCTAGAATCAGTCGTCCAATATATGGGGCCAAGTCGTCAGCGATCCACCAAAAAATGCTTACCGATGATTTTCCAATAAACCAAAGATGACCCTCTTGGAATAAGACGGAAAGTTAGGTCGAATGATGTCCGTTTCCATCCCACCCCTTTCAGCCCCTTCCGAAGGATCCTCAACTGTAAAGATCCCTCTGTGGGCACCCTGGGCCCTGCGGGTGTGGCCTGATGGACTTGCCTGTCCCGTCCCTGCATGCCATATGTAATGATAGCCTGGATAACGGTGATTCTTCCATTTCCCGCGCCCCCATGCTACCACACCTTCAGACGAATGCTCACTCCGGAGCTAAGATTATCTCAGGCGCCTTGTCTTCTCGTGGTAGCAGTAGCAGCATAAGGCTGATTACCAGCGCACGTAGACCCTGGACTGGAGAAGGGGGAAAGTGAGGACCGACCTGCAAGGGGACATGTTCAAAGTCAAATTGCGCTTTTGCTTCTGATGAATTGCGCGCGGCTGGAACATTCCCATCATGACTTCATACTCTTCTTGTCACCTCTTCTTTCGGACAGATGCAATGAACTCTCATGTCCAAGGCCACGTTGGGTCGTTCCGTTGACAACATGCGCGCTGTCCGCGTGGTCGCGAACCCATAGCCTCGGTCGTCGGTCGTTTGGAGGATCGATCTATTGACTCGCTAAGCGGACTTTTGGTTGTGTGTATGCTAACTTTTTCTTGTGAGATTCGGCACTCGGCAGCACGAATTGCCTTCTCCCGTTCTTCTCGAAGCCTGCCGAAAGCATGACCGGAAGCAGTTGAACAAGACGGGACGCGAATTCGCAACGCCACGACCCTGGTCGGCAATCCTCACAGAAGCTTCATCGAAGCTTCGCTCAGCATTCCAACCACGCCTCCATTCCTTTGGGCAACCGTCGTGGGGAATTAATTACCCGTTTCGATCCGCAAGGGAGTCCGCAGTGCTGAGCTTGCCGTTGCACCTTCATACTATGATCACTCAAGCTATTTGCCCCGTAAACGCTCACCTTATCGGGGTGACTGGCAGGTCCCGATGTCCTTGTCGCAACCGGGTCGGACGCCGAAACCTGTAAATGGCTAAGCGGCATATGATTGTGTGCGGGTGCACATCGTGATGCGCATTCTCTGAAGCTTCCCCGGAGCGGGCGGACGGGACTGGCCTTCCCACGTGCCGTGACCCTTGCAGTCGGCCGAGTCATCCACCGTCCGCGCTGCACCTACACCACGTACATAGCAAGATTGGTTAAGAGTTTGGTGACATTCAATATTCTTGCCAATTAACGGACATTCAGCCAGTCTTTTCGTCACTATCTTTGGTGCCACCGTCATCAGCTTCTTTGTTGGGCCGCCACATTGTCGGCAAGTATCAACATGGGTCAGCAGCACCAGAGTGGACATCGGGCTTTGCAATTGAATGCCCATTCGGACCGTTCTCCCCGTACATACGCCCCACCGTGCCGCCATCAAACACCACCACCTTGCCCTCCCCCCTGCCCTTGTTCCATCCAGCCGCGGTCACCAGAGATCTTGGGGGCGGAGAGCAGGTGCCCCCCTGAATGAACGATTCTAGGAACCGGTTGCGCAAAAGGTAACAACCAAACGTGAGAGGTGCTAGGTCCCAGGGCTGGGCGCGTTGTTCATTGGCAAGAGTTCGGATCCGAAGCACACACAGCCCGGAATGCAGGGCGGGCTATGTTGTCTGAAACCATCATTGCGCCAGTTTGATGCATAGAAGCCTCCTGCGATATTCCACGGAGGTGCCCGATTAATAAAAGGGCCAATGGGTTCGCAGGATGCTGGGCTATGAACGACATTCTCTTTCAGATCAAGCTTGGTATGGGGGATGGGTGGGCTGGTCCTGTACTGGCTGGCGGAGGAGGCTGGGCTGTGCAACTGAGGACAGGGCAGAACAGATCAAACCAGGGCTGGGGGTTCCTCGGCAAGTTCCTTCCCAAAGGCCTGCGATGCTGTTGGACCATGTGGCCACCGCTAGTTTTACCATGTGAATGATGACACTACCAGTTCGTCCGCCTCGTTAGTTAGACAAGGTCCCCTGCTGACTGTGTGTCTGGCCGTTGCTGCTGGCATTTCATTTGCGGCGTCAGGGGTGGATGAAGGCCTGCCGCGTGGGATACCGAGAACAACAAGCCTATCAAGACAAAGCCCTTGTGCGAGTGCTGTCAAGCGATGTCCATGCCCGATATTCTACGCCAAGCATGAATATAGTGACATTGGTCGACAATAATACGTCTAGCCTACTTGTAAACCTAGACTCTTCAATAATAGGTGGAATGCATATACCCCCCCCCCCCCCCGGTCTTGTCACAGGCTACTTGTGTTTTGTGTTCCGACGAAAAGAACCGCAAAGTAGGGCCAGGCCTTCGCCCGACTTATTGTTGCAGGCAAAAGATGAAAGAGCCGGTTTCTCGTCGATAGGATATCCGACATTGGTGCAGACTTTGGCAATCTGCAATCCGTCGTGCTCGGATGCCGTTCCAAAGGCACCCCGCCTGGTAATCTTCAAGCGGCCCACCTGACCAGATGGCATAATTCCCTGACACCCAGCGCCCCTACATAGTACCACTACTTGCAGGCGTGTGGATGATAAAGATGGGGTATTTGATGCTGAGCTTACACGGGAAGCTCTTGTGACACGGCAGAGCTGCGGGTTCCTAGGCGTTTCTTGCCCATTACATGACTGGAATAATGGCATGGTACCACATCCGAAGGCTGCCAACAAAAACATCAGACGGACGGCATGCGGAGCAGAACCGGGTGGAGGCTGGCGAGCCCTGTCGTCCGAAAAGGGAGAGGCGTTCACCAGGTAGCTTGGGCGAAGTCCCAGTTGACTCCGCGCCGCCAGGGCGGAAAGACGATGGCAAGGCCAGAACCTTCTTGGAAGGCCCAAGAACGGTTCGACTACCACATCGATCTCTTGACGACTGTAGTGTAGGTACAGTACCGCAGTAGGTACACAGGGCAATGATTACCTACCTAGCCAATGCAGATTGATGTAGCTAGGCCCATCGACTAGGATACGGTTGGTGTAATGTCACATTCCTACGACCTTGGTGCACCACATCCGTTACCATGCACATAGTAGTACGAAGTATCCGTATCTGGGGCGGGTGACGATACGTCCCAAAGAGTAATTACCACTTGCTTGGCCAGAGGTGTCTTCCTCGGACTCAAGCTGCTATTGGACACAGCCAGTTCCTCGGAACAATGAGATGGGAAGGGACTGGCACACCACACCAATGATCCAAGGATGGGTCTTCAGTGACCTAGGTACCCAGGCGGGGGCTTCCAGAGCCGGATCCCAGTAGGGGTGGTCCAGGTTCCATGCGAGCGGTATCCACTGAAAAGCTGATCCTGGTGAAATGGAGTTGCTGGAAAGTTGGGCGGAAGTGAGGAGGGGAAAGGGGGGTGGCAGGGAACCAGAGCCAGGCGGGGTAGGGCGCAAGCATCCTGGGAGGTGCCAAATACTTGGACGAAGTGGCTCGACTTACACTACCGGTACCTAGAGGACCAGGCCCGACTGAGGGATGAGGCACAGTGAGGAGATCTGGCTTTGGTTTATTGTTGGTTCGCTGGGTGATGGCAGAAGAGGGGGGGGAGGCGGCAGTGCGAGTGCTGGCTTGTCACCACGAGCAGCCGAGGCAAGGTGCGTTATCACATCTGAGATGCAGAGCTGCCGAATAGAGAAGGAAGGGTACGTACCGATATCGCGACAACTATACCAGGTACATTACGTATGTGGTTGTATGCGCTGTGGTATAGGTACCCAAGCTAAAGTAAATGTAGTAGTGTATTCGTACGATATCCGTAAATCCGTAACGAGTAGGCAAGTACCTAGGTAGGTAGGTAGGTGTCGGTAGGTACCGTGTCTTTTGTGCGCGTGTGTGGCCGCTGGCAGACCTGCAGATCAAAACTGCAGCGTGATGAGGAGCACGCTGCACCGCGGCAGGGGTCCGCCGCCTGGACGAGTTATGGTCGACGTAGCTAATACCTAGGAGAGATATCTATGTAGGCAGGTATCCAGTACGTAAGTAAGTAAGTCAGTAAGTTGGTAGGTACGGACATCTCGAGAAGATTGGCAGGCTCGGATTGCCATTCTAGCGTTGGAAGCAAGGAACAGCAGCGGGGGAGAGGGGGTCCTTCTGTCCTTGTCTCCTTCCGGTACCTACCTAGGTAGACAAGCACTAGTCGATTAGGGGGGAAAGAGAGAGGACGGATTACTCCGTACAAGTGCCTGCCTACGTAGTAGGCTACCTACCTAGGGCGGGGTGAGAGCCGACATGTAATGATAAGGTAAGCGGGGAGTGGGACCACCAGGCCCCCCTTCCATGCATGCCTTCATAGTAGTCCTACCTAAGACTGCCTGCCTACCTACCTACCTAGGGTAGGTAGGTAGGTAGGTACGAAACAGTTCATCACGCACCGCGCCAGAAGCACCCTCCTCACCCACGCTGCGATACAGCGACCACAACGTCGCGAATGACTACCACCGCGGTACCTTACCGCGGTACGGCAGATGCCGTTTCTCCGTACCAATGGATCATAAGCTTTCGCGCAGCCCCCATGCCACTGTTGCGCATCACATCTGACAGGCCTCATGCAAGCTCAGGGCACGGCACAGCACCCAGGGCTTCTTTGCCCTTCGACATGTTCGCACCTAAGACAACGTTGACACGGCACTAGGCACCTAAGTACAATGTAGTAATTAGTGTATCCGTACACGAACCCTACTACGTACCTCAGTACGCTTAGTAATTACGGCGTGCACCAGCTCGTGCGGTGACACTAGGGACGACACATGACATTCTCGACACCAGCCTTGCTCCCCGCGCGGAACCTCCAATAAGCTCAGCGTCCATTTGCCTAAGGAACTTTCCGCCCAAGGCGTGACGGCCGCCTCCTTCCGCTTCGCCTCCGCCGGCCGGCCTTCGATGGGCTCTGTCTTATCCTTGTCGGCACCTCGACAGACGGGACAATGTCTGCCAAAGCAAGCTCACGGTCTTTGGGGCTCCCGCTCAGAGCTTCTGCGGCAAGGGGATCCGTAGCCCTCTCCACTTTCCACTTCCCATGTCGTGGACGCCCATCGTCGACTCCTTGGGAACCACATTCGTTGGTGAACCCGTCCACATCGGGTCAGGGTAACATGGGGCCAAGCCTCAAGTATCGCCTCCGTATCGTTCCACCCTTCTGCCCTCAATCTCTGTCGCGGTGCTCAAGCCGCTGCCCACTCATGACCGTTAGGAAGACGAGGTTGCCCTACACAGGGGCGTGAGGGCGGGTAAGGCGCGGCAACAGCCTAATAATGGGCACGGGTACCTAGGTTGCCTACACACGCACACACACTTTGCCCTGCCTTGCGCCTTGCCAATGCCAATCCGCTTGGCTGGTTTGCTTCCTGTACCCGTACCACATGACATCAGAAACTCCTTGCAATGTGTCTGTTGGCCATCGTCGTCGGGGATGCTTGCTGTGGCAGACAGGATGGAGACCCTTACGAGCGCACGCGACATGAGGGCAATCAATGTGGTAGTTATGGGTGCATCAGATCCTCGAGTGGGAGTGTGAGGAAGCTTCGCTAGACAATCTATAATGGAAACGCATCCATGATGCGCCATCAAGAACTCGTGCCTCGGCACCTTGCTTGGGAAGTTGGAATTCGATATCAATATCGAATGGGCATGGCCAGTTAATATGATGGATGACATGGGACATTGGCGAATATATGGCCTCCCCCACCCACCTCTCTTTCTTTAGTTCCTCGACCCAACTGGTAGTGCTGTCCCCTATACCGTACCGCCATTTCAGCATATCCCCCCCCTGGGGCCTCTGGCGCGCACTTGTCCTGTTTGTAACCAGGGCACCTCGTTCCTGTCTACGAGCTTTCTTGGGGTTGCAGGAGTAGAGACGACAGGCAGGCAGGTCTAACTTCAGCTGCTGGGGGTTACTTGTCATTCTCTTTTCAGACGAGGTACCTACCTACTCTGTACACGCTCACGGTATCCGCGCAGTGTGGGACCTAGCGCTGTATTCGTGACATTGCCCTGCCGAGGCATGACGACGAGGCGAAGTCGTCTTTGTTGCGTTGTTGCAATACCTCTGATGTGGCCCGGTACATGTTACTCGAGCTGCACTGCTCATCTTTTTCTTATCCTTCGCTGCCAACCTGACACGAGGAGGGAGACGGGGAGGGGTTCCTCACAGCGTATTGGTCGCCCGTACGCACATCCGCGAAGCCCCAAACGCCACTGCCTTTTGCTTCTTCTCCCTCACGAATCCCCCTTTCATCCTTACCTATTCTTATTTTTACCTATTTACCTTTACTTCCGATAACAGTCGTGCGCGCACCTGTTGCAGACAAACGCACCCAGTCGCCCACATCAGCGCGCCGCATGTTGACTTGTCGTGTCCTGGGAATGAACGAGGGGGCCGGCCATACGCCGGCTGTTACTCTCTGGGCAGTTGAACTGTCCTACCGCGACGAAACGACGTCGACAGACTTGCGGCATGCAAATGCGAGAGGAGGAGGAGGAGGAGGAGGAGGGCGGCTCTGAATTGACCGTTCGGTCTTGCCCTGGCTGTGTCATCGCCGAACCTTTGCCCATTGCCCCCCGGCCTTCCCCGTCCGACCCAGCAAAAGAAACAGAAGACGCGTTACGTCGTCCAGTTCTTCTTTTTCTGCTGCCCATATTGCATTGTCCGTGTGTCAGCCAGTTTCCTCATTCTTCCATCGTCCTACCGGATTCCCCTTTTGCTCGTTGCCCTCGTTCTGATGAAGGTTGTCCACCAGAACTACAACTACCCAATGCATAGGGGCCGTGGAGGATGGCCTCGCCGAATTGGTGTGTGGGGTGGTAGGTACTCTTTCTTTGCATTGCATACTTAGGGAAGCCATTCCTTCTCTTTGTCCGCCCCATCTTCATCGGGCCGGATCCAAATTTCACACAAGTGTCGAGCCACGGGCCCGGTAAATGAGGATTAAAGTGATCAGTACAGCAACAGGTATCGGTTGTCGTTGTAGTCGTCGCCATTTTCGTCGGTCGTATACGACTACCTAAGAGACCAAGACTCCACGGCCGAACCCTCGCAACCCCTGGCCGGTCGGTCCTTCATCTCTACCAGATTCGGTTTGCGCGCTGGCCTGGCTCTCTGGCTTTGACTCTCGACTCCCCCCTTGCCCGTGTTACTGGATCATTCCGCATGGCACTACAACCAGCGCTGTCGGGCTGCGACCCGTGGGTTCAATGTGAGGCAAGGCGAGGTAAAGGGAGGCAAGGCGATATCCTTATGGCACTGCATTCAGGGCAAGACTCGGAGGAGGGTGTTTGGCACTGCTGCGTTTCGATGCTGTCCTTCCCTGTACCCCGTTCTGTAATGCCACGCTCTATTCCTTTCCCTCTGCCCTACGCCCCCTCTCTCCTGGTCCTCTTCACCTAGTCCCTTTCTTCGCCGAGTTCTACGCGACCTTGCCTGGCCTGTGCTGGTATTGATACTGCTTTTCTCGAGGCTGCAGACCACCTAAATACCGTACCTGGGATTGCTCCGGCTGCTGTGTGCCTGCGCTGGCTCACGCATTGCGCGACCTCCACACTCCACTCCAACCCTTCGCCCACACCCGCATCCACCTGGATATTCACACCCATCCACCCACCCCCCCTCACTCTCACTCTCAATCTCACTCTCTCTCCCACCAACGCATATAGAGGTGCGCTCACTGTCCCTCTCTGTCTCTGTGCTCACCTGTTGTCTACTCCACGCTGCTACGTTTGCCTCCCAAAACCCTACAACGACGCTACCTACCCTACGGACCACATTTCAACTACCTTCACACAACCCTGCCCTCAACCATGTACATACACACTTTCTCTCTCTTTTCGCGTCCCCCCCTGTCACTCTTCTGCTACCTACTCCTCTCTTTCGCACCACTGTCCTAGCCCACCCTGTCCACCTGGACCACCCCTTCCCCTCCATCGACTCCTGGTCGCACCCATCATCGAACATCCGTCTCCTACACCCTAGCAGTGCAGTGATGACCCTGCCTAAGTACCCAGCCCAGATCTTGTTCCTTACCCCGGTCGTCTCCTCGTCCAGGCATACACCCACGTCAACCCTTCACACCTCACGCCGGGACCTGTCGTCCATTCATAATAAGGCTTGACCTTCTCCCGCATACACCCCCCTCACCACCACCCACCAATCCGGACAAAACCTAGCCCAGCTCGCGCTCTCATAGAATTTCGAGACACAACTCCTCTCTGTGTGCTTTCTTTTCCTTCAACCTCCTCTCCTCTGTGACTCCTTTTTCAACAAGTCACAACTGTTCAACCGCCGTCGATTTCGAGACTGAAAGCCTCACCGAGAGTGAGGGTGAAAGTGAGAGAGATCCGCCGACTGCGCGTCCAGTTCGAGATTGGTCAGCGCCAACCACGCATACCTAGCCTTCAAGCACCGAGCTTGAATGTAACCGCTTCTTTGTCTCCGCTCTTCGTCCGAGACTACGTCTTCAACCTCACTGCTATCGAGCATACCGAACCACCGGCGACCCAACCAGGCATGTCTAACGATTCGTCCGTGAGGCGCATCTTGCCTCAGAGCTCCCAGATGGGTAGCTTCTCCTTTGCGCCGCAGCAGTACCCTCAGAGGGAAACACAGAAGAGTGCGTCCCCTACTTGCACCCTCTTCCATCCGGGCTTGTGTCCATTGAGTCTCGTCTAATCAACGTTGTATAGACTATGTTTTCGTGGATGAACACAATCGTCATAAACGATTGAAGGGTACGCACACGCTCCCCTGCCGTTTATCGGTGCGCAGCTGGACATGAACTAACAGTCTTTGCTCAGTCATGAGAGCTTGTGAAGGATGCAGAAGAAGGAAGATCAAGTGTGATGCGGCCACGACAAATACCTGGCCCTGCTCAGCGTGCATCAGGCTCAAGCTTCATTGTGTTCGCCCCAATGGCCAGTACGATGGTACCGAGAGTTACGAACCTAGCAGGGACGAATTCGCCACCACGCCCTCTCAACTGCAAGACAGCTTCCGTTCGCAAGCCCCCATGCAGCAACAGTCGATGATGCCTAGTGGGCAGAAGTCCAACCAGTCCATGTACGCTGCTGCTCACGGCGCATATTCGGATCCCAACATCTTCCCGCCTGTTCACTACTCTGAACAGCCGTCCCACCAGCATAATTTGCACTATACCACGGTGCCGCCCTCAGTGTCCATGATGGAACAGCCTTACTCCGGCCAGAATGTGTTTCCTACCCCGCCTCTCCAGCACGCCGCACGTCCAGATTCTCCTCCCGATACATATTCTCAAGACGGGTCCTATCAGCAATCCGATCTGGCTGACCTTCTGGGTTCACTGAAGGTTAATGAGGCAGGGACAGGTATGCCGCTCCTTTTACTGCTCACCTCGGTGTTGGTAACTAACGGGCTGTTCTAGCGCCATACTTGAGAAACAAAGCCTCTTTCCTCCATGACGAGGAGCCAGCTGTGGAAGACGCCGAGGATTTCAAGACCGCTCTGCCACCCATCATATCGGGACCTGGTCTGAAAATCCGTATCCCCCCCGAGTTGATGCCAGACGACGAAACGGTCATGCATTATTTCGACCTATTCTTCAGCCATGTGCATCCATACATACCCGTTCTAAGCAAGACCGTGTTCTATCACCAATGGAACACAAACCGGGAGTCCATATCACCTCTCATTCTCGAAGCCCTTTTTGCCATGGGGGGCAGACTTGCCGACGATCCTGCCCAAGGGCAGCAATGGCTTGCCTTGGCGACGAGTACGTACCCATCATTTCAACCTTTCGGAATATTACTGACATGATGCAGAACATGCCGACTCTTTCATGGACGTACCGAGACTCAGCACCCTCCAGGCGTTGCTACTCATCCTGAAAGCCAGGGAAGCAGCACCGAAGCGTGGCTACTATTACCGTTCGTGGATGACGATCGTGCAGTGCGTGCAGATGGGCAAGGATCTTGGCCTGGACGAGCATTATTCGGACCATCAACTTGGACGGCCGTGTGGTTCTTCTCCAACGGAATGCCAAATGAAGAGTAGGATTTGGCAGACAATTTTTGTCTGTGAAACCATGATTGGATCACCTCAAGGTTAGTGTTTTGTTTTGGTCTTGCATCCTGTTTTACCGGGTGAGTTACTAAATGCCGCAGGGCGAACCGATCTTGCTGTCGAGCTAGACTCCATCGACTTCAGTGTTCCGCGCCCTATTCCGGGCGGCGACGATTCCGAGTACCACGCCACCCGTAACTTTACCTACTTTGCACGAATCGTTCGTAATGTCAGCCGCATGAACACTGCTTACGGCCATCTGAAGAAGAAGAAGACGAAGGACTGGGGCGTTGATCCTGAGTTTGTGCAGCTCAATCCGGCCCTAAACGCTTGGTTGAACGACCTCCCCGCCGACCTATCGGTTACGTTCCCTCCGGACGGTTCGCCGCCGTGGCTTTCGTCGCCATATATCGGCAACCTGCACTCCTATTACTACCTGACCTTGATTCTGCTCCACCGACCTCAACTCAACTTCCTCGACCCTAACGGACAGGATGGTCAATGGAAGCAGCACATGATGATCTGCTACTCCTCAGCCAAGGCGCTCTGTCGACTCCAGGAGGCAGTTCTGAATTCCTTCGGCCCCCCCGGTCTGCAATGCATGCTCCGCGGGTTCAGTTTCACTGTTTACTGCGGACTCTGCTGCATTGTTCTGCATTTGGTGAGTACCTCCTACGATACTTTACTAATCATTGTTTTAACGCGGTGGTGTTACAGGTAGCTGTTGTTTCGCCCGATCCCGATCTGAACACTGACGCTCGTGAATTTTTCACACGACACATGCGAGTCCTTGAGAGGGTCATGGCGACTTGGCCGATGGCAGATCTCCAGAAGCAAGTGGACGCAGTACGCGAAGCGTTTTCTGCTGACACCAGAAAACCTTTTGTGCTCAAGCCAAGTTTCCCTTACGGCAGTCCCCAGTCGTCCAACCATTCCAGTCCTCCACGGGGTTACAGGCCTGGTATGGGCCGCACTACGCCTCTGGACCAACAGCTGGACACTCATAACCTTCAACACTCCCAAGTCAGTTATACCAGCCACCCCATTACACCTCCTGTTTCTGCCGGGCCTGTGGATACCAAGAGTGACTCGCCTGCTATACAGTCACTCGTCATGATGGCCACCCAAAGTTCCCAAGCGCCGGTGTTGCAGCAATCGATGTCATTACCAGATGCGCCGGCCTGGAATCCTGCACGTATTTTTGAGTAAGTTGAATGCCCCTTGTTGCGAGATTAAGTCTCTAACAGAGTCCTCAAAGGCAATGGAACACGTCTTTCGGTACGCCTCAGGTCCAACCACAGCCTTCGACGCTCCCTCCCCAGTCCAGTTCGCTTAGTGTTTCTCCGTCTTCAGGTGCACCCGAAGCCCCGTCTCTTCAAGACATCCAGGCAGTGAATGCCACTCTGCCAGTGGCCTCTCAACAAATGGCACAGCAGTATTCAGCTGCGCCAGTGCAGGCATTTGTCTCGCCAGCCATGTGGCAAGAGTCAGTAGCTAGTGTCTACGAAGGCGGGCTGAAGCGGGCCTGGGACTACGATGGCAGTGGTCCTATGATGAAGCGGCGATGAGCCGCTCACGTAAATTGACGTCTGCAAAGTTACCTAACCATGTCAACAAAACCCGCACATCCGTTACCACAGCTTTGGTACAATAGGGCGGTCTAGCAATCGAAGCAGCACGGGTTCGGCGACATGGCAGAGCACCTCTGCTACGAAACAAGCGGCAAATCGAAAAGTTGCCATCGATTCATACGTACATATCTTGGGATCATCGATTCTCATGGTCCTTCGCCTCATACACGGTTTTTTTCTTCTCGCAACGAATACATGTACACGATTACGATGAAAATGAGGAGAGGGGGGAAACACGATCGGAGATCCATGTCGGGCGCCGGCGTCACTCATGCCATTCAGAGGTATGGCACCAGCCAGTGACGGGGATATCAAACAGGCGTTTGTTTTATTCATATTGGACGGTTCTAGGATGGAAAAGAACAGACGAGGCGGGGTGTCCTGGCCCTGTACTCAGGACTGTATCACCATATTTGGCATGTTTCCTTTTAGTTGGGCTGACCACGCGGCACAGCCTATCTGGCTCGGCGTATGGATAGCGCGCATCTCGGCATTGAAACGGGTCTTATCTGTTTACTATCGACCCATGGGACCCCAAAAAGTACATGTAAGAGAGGTGAAAGAGAGGGAGACTCAAGTTACGTTCCTTCGATTGGACCGGCCAGTAGTACGGACACGATACCACATTTTGCGCGCATGCCAGCACTTCACGTCATGACACAACGCTGTGACTAGGTATCCTCTGGCCAAGATAAGAATCGAACCGGGCAATAGATGGTGTATCCTGGCTGGCAAGGCGGAGTTGGGTTTGGGTTGGAAGGGGCTTGACAAGGAAGAGGTATCAAGGAACCCCCAGAAGCGGTCGCAAAGTCAAGCCAGCCACCAAGGTGATTGGACGCGGTACCTGATGTTGGGCATGCCCCTGGGTTCGTCTAAGCGCACGTCAAATTTAAGAGACTCTGCACCTGCCTGTGCAGGTGTGGTCTCAACTTTGAGTGCGGACTCCTTGCACGGACGCCATCTGTCCTGTCTTTTTGGGGGGTGGAGGGGATCACGATGCAGCTTACTTCCTTTTTGGGGGCAACGTTGAGGGGAACGGACTTAGCGACGGGGAGCAGGAACTCTTGAACAAGGCATTCGCTGGCACCGGCTATTTAACCCTACTCGGCGTTTGAGATCCTTGACCTGTCGGCAGGCCCTCGCCGAGCGACGCCGTAGGGACACGGCGACGCAACAGGTGTGGCGCGGAAGGGCGGAATCAGTTGTCGGAAAGACTGGCGGGTGGGGGTTAGCCTCGCCCTTGGATCGGAAGAGAAGAGGGCGGTGGATTTGTGGGGGGTCGATCTCTTGGGAACCGTTGGGGGTTGCAAGACCGTCGAGGTAAGAACTAAGAATTATCGTGTTGAAGTATTGGGCATGATACTTTTACTGTGTTTTTCCAACTGTGTTAAGAGTATTATTGTGTACCTGTGCGACCTCAAGAGGGACCGCCTGGACTACGTACCTCAGTAAGAACTAGTGTAAGAATGCAACAGGCGTGCTGTAGCCGAAGCTTCTATTCCGGATTGCTACCGACGACTGTTCCAATGCCGTTGTTGTTTGCCCATGTTTCGAGTGTCCAGACTCCATGCGGGTAGAGGGAGGGGGAATCGGATTTGCATATACTACGTACGTACCGTTGTAGCCCTGCATCCCCAAACGCTAATTTTCGGCTGACAGACAGGTCAAGAACAGCCGATATCATCGATCAGAGGGGCCGGACCGGGTGGTTTAGTCGGATCGGCGTTACGCGGTGGTAAAGCGTCGCATTCCCATCTTTGTATCATGTTTCATAGCCGGGGCCAGGTAGGTAAGGTAGGTAGGTACCTGGGCAGGCAACTAGGCAACCAGCTCGAGGGCGCCTTGTTGGAGATATTGGGGATATTGGAGATATTGGGGATTTCAGGTTGGACCAAGATGTTCCCTTTCGAGAGAATGGGGGGTTGGCTGCTAACGTCTCATCGACCCAGCAGCAATGTGTCAGCAATGGTGAGATCCTGGTGCTCGCAACGGGCATTGCGTTCAGCTGCAATGCCAGACTGGGTCCCCGTATCTCCGACGGTGGGGATTAGCGCGGCACGCAGGTAGGGCAGGATAAAGGGGGATGATATTCGGGGATGCGACAGGCGGTATTACCTGCAAGCGCCTCTTTTTCTCTTTTCTTGTCCTCCTCCCTCCTAGTTACCCCAAGACCGACGACAGTCCCTGAATCCGGTCTCTTTTCGTCCCAATTATTCTGCTCCATTCGCCTCCCGTTCCTCTGATAAAACATGGGCATCCCTGCCCCTCCCTCGTCCTGTGTTAGACTTTCGTCGTGGCCGAAGGTATGTGGTACGTCTTCACGTCTTGTACGCGTCAATAGGGTTGATGTGTGTTCGAGACTTCAAGCCCACGCCTGCGAAACATGACATAGCCTTACTCTTGCGCCGCCCCTTTGCTCGGGTTTGGTGGTGTTTGTGGCCTCTGTCCTTCGCCACAGTGTCACAACCCCAATCGGTCGCTGGCCTCATGCAGGGCAGGCGTCGTTTCCCTTTCTCCCTTCATTTTGTCACATTTCTAGCTTTTGTCTGTTGCGGCTCTGGCTCCGGGTAGAGAGCTTTGGAAGCTTCTTTGGAAGGATGTGCCACGTACCGGTAGTGTAGCTCCATTGTGGCAGCGGCGGCTACGGCGTCCGGGGGGAGGGTGTGTGTGTGTGAACGAGGGGTTGTGGGGGACACCACTTCCAGCGATGAGTGGTGCGTGGCGGTGGCGGCTGCAACGAGGACCTTCGGGGCTGGACAATCGGACCGGCGGACACATGCAAGGCTAGTTGGTGTGTGTCGGGGCCTTCTTGGGAGCCGGTTTTTGAGAAAACTTCTGTCAGCGAGCGGCTGACAACCGTACCTACCTAGGTAAGGTACCTAGGCGACGACACATCGATGGCGGCGGCGCCCCGACGGCATGGACCAGCCTGGCAGTCGTCTCCCGGCTCCGCGGTGGTCGTACGGTGCATAGTGGGCAAGCTGATAAACGCAAGGTTACATTTTTCGTTTCTTCTGCCATCAAGTACGGATACAGAATTCTTCATTCCGGCTAGGCGAGGATCAAAGATGCTAGAAAGCCTGAGAGACCTTGACCTTGGAGCCCGAGAAGATGTATAGTCTAGATGTATCGCCTGGCGGGAGTATAGCTTCTGACCAGCTGTTGAGGATTATGACTATGGGTGCCATTATAGTCTGAGTTGTAGCTTTATACAAGGATGCTCATATATGGTGTTGGCATTTTGAGAACATATTGATAGTGAGATGGTTGGATGAGGGAGCTATAGGCAGACCAACGTGAAGTTTATAGCATCTGAGTACCTCAAAAGGCGCTCTAGACCTCTATGGTTCAAGTCAAACTCTACCTACCAACAGGGTAGACAGAACCTGGATATTTCCATGGTATCGTGTTTCTATCTAGAAACCCTATGATCGTATCAAGTATTAGGTACCTATGATACTTACACTGTATTCGAGTACTGTTGTGTACCTGTGCAACCTCAAGAGAGACCGCCTGGACCACGTGCCTCTGATAAAGAGTACAGGTGGGTAGGTACCCGCTTGAGGGGCTTCGGTGGAGTCTTTGGCGATGGCAAAGTACAGTGACTGGCACGGGAGGTGTGGCGGGAACATCTGAAAATCTACCATGAGCTGTCGGCCTATTGCTGGCTGCCTCCTATCCTAAAACTACAAAGTAATTCGACTGATTTTTGCCACGCGTGCGAGGTCAAGGTATCACCAGGTTGCGGTGACTGGACACAAACAATGCGGTCACTCGTCTACACGCCGCCTTCCTTCTGTCCGAGCCGAACCCCGTAGACATGTAAATACACACAATGTACATAAATCCCACCATTCGCCTCTTTTCTATTGTAATAACTGCCGCTCTGGCGGGGCGCCCCGGTGGGGTCTCGGGTCAACTCACTTGCGCTTACCCAACGACTCGCGGACAATGTTCCAGACCCAGCCGTCCTTGACGCCATGGCTAGCGCCCTTGCCGCCGCTCCTAGCGCCACCAGAGGAGACATCTTCGCGGATGCCGAACCGGCCCACCGGGCGGTAGTGGTGCCACTTGCGCTTCGCCATGAGCGCCGAGACGTCACGAACATGCGTGACAAGGCCGAGGCGCGTCGCAAGGCTTCCGCCGGCCGCCTGCGGGGAGACGGGACGAAGGTCGGCAGCGGAGACGAGGGTCGTCCTGGGCCGGGTGGCGAGGCCCATGGTGCCGAGCTCAAGCTGGGCCGTCGGCGGGAGGGTGCGGACGTAACGTTCGAGCAGGGCGCGCGACTGCCGCGCGTACGGGGGCAGGCGGAGGTAAATGTAGGTCACATAGGGGGCCGAGGTGTAGGCGACGAAGAGGAGGGGGATGATGCCGCAGGCGGCCACTGGCTGTGTGTCAGCGAGGTCAGGGGAACATCTCAACGAAAGAACCCTGTGATTCGTGCGGTAGAAGCAGACGACCGTGTTATAGGTGTGGTTTGTGGGAGATGAGAAAGGTAAGAAAAGGGAATGTGTGAGGAAGAAGGGTGGAGGAGCACTCAGGGGAGGGTGGGCACACTTACACCCTGCGGCTTGAGTGAGCGTCTTGTCCTCGGCGCGGATGTAGCTAGGCGTGGCGACGAGGCAGAAGAAAGCACAGGAGAAGATGCTCGTTATCTTCCAAAAGGCCAAGAATGCTGTCCGGCCGGTGCCGGCGTGGTAGATGAGGAGTCTCTCGGGCAGCTCTGTCGATACGTAGGTAGGTATACAATCAGCGTCTGTGTAACGGCAAGATGCGTAACTCACCACCAAAGCTTCACTTCGGAGGGGTGGTGAATTTGCTCGAACGGACTGTAAGAAAAGCCATGGGGTGATAGACATACGGGCACTCCCGGGTCGGGCAGAGCCTCCGGCGCCGGTGGGTTTTGATACGGTCCGAGGGCCGGGACTCGGGACGGCGGAGGCGGAGGACCGTCTCGGACTACAGGGCTGAAGAGATTTTTGAAGGAAAGCGCGGGACGTGCATGGCCTTAGGGAAGGCAGGGATTGTGCTATCGATGAACAGGCGCGTGTAAGAAGCAGGCCGAGGAGGGGCATTGTGACGGATGCCCATGAGGATGAGGAAGATGAGTGATAGTGGTGGTGGTGGTGGTGGTTGTGGGCGGGTTGGGTTAGGTAGGTAGGTGGGGAGAGTGAGAGTTTGATGAAATGCCGCGGGTGAGGTCACTGCGCGTGCACTGCGCTGCCGGGCCCTGCCTATCATTTTTCTTCGTCTACCTACGCGACGCGACATGCGTAACTGAGCTACTTCTCCTTGTGAACTATTTCAACCGTCTTTCATCCCGAGGCCAAAACTTCACGAGGGGCCTGCTAGTGTCGAACGAAGAGTCGTCAACATGAAGCTCTCGAAACCGACTTTATTTGAATTTTTTTCAATCATGGACTAGTCCGGGTGCGATGTGGTCGGTTGTTCCACACACAGGGTCGCCAGGTTCGCTGGCCAGCGCCCTGACTACCTACCTAGGTAGGTAGGTAACCAACCACCCATCCCTCCTAGAGCCGGTGCCCCTTGATTGCGGCTCGCCGAGCATCCCCATCGAGTCAAACAATGTTCTTTTGCAGCCACTCCTTCCACTGGTCCAGCGTCCACCCGGAGCTGATCTCGTTGCTCGGGTATCCGTCCAACAGCACCGTCGGGCTGACGTGCACGCCCGTCAACCGCGCGAGCTTGATGAGCACCTTGAAATCAGTCGTCACGCCGTTGCCGGCGTTCAACGCGCCGTCGCTACGGGGCTTATCCGACACAAGGAGCAGCTGCAGCACCTTGTCCCCGTCAATGCCCACAGAAGCCGCGAGCTTGGCCAGCCGGCGGTAGGTGTCGTTGCGTAGCTCGTTGACGACGTTGGCGTCGAAGTAGTCATTCTGCGCCTTGAAGAGCGCGTCGCTGTACTCCCAGAACTTGTGCGGCGCGACCTTGATGACGGCGACGGCCGACTCGTGGACTAGCGTGCTTGAGGGGTGCCACGGCTGGACCTGCTGGCGGAAGATGACCTCAACGTTGGAAGCCCAGGCCGGGTTCGCGCGGATGGCGGGTGCGACGGCGTGGTAGAAGGTGTTGAACTGCTTCGCCGAGAAGGGGCAGACGTAGTCGAGGTAGAGCTCGATGGTGTGCGGTTGCGAGGGGACGCCATCCGCGTGGGGCTTGGGGGGGCCGAAGGTCAGCTTGTGGGCTGCGAACTTGGGCGGGACAGCCATCGTGAATGGTGTGGAATGGAATCCGGATGGGCGGGTGGTGCTTAATCGGCGATATGTTGAGGAAGCAGCGGCTCTGTCGGTGAATGCTGGCTTGATGGAGGATGAGGGTGAGCCGACAGCCAGGCGTTGTCGACCCAACTTTAATACGACGTGCGAAGGGAGCTTCATTGAGCTTCTACACTCAGTGATGACGAAAAGTTCCCATTCCCCATTGGAGCAGGCGGGTGGGGGGCGGGGTAGCTCTGGTTATCTGCCCCTCGCAACATGTGGTTGATGGTAAGGTTCTGCGAAGGCATGATCTGAGACATCACGAAACTCTGCTGACTGGGGCACATGGAGAAGGCCGCAAACATCACGCAATTCTTCCAATCTCATGCGCCATCTCTTAGTGAAATGTGTTTCCCATTGGACTAGCAGCATGGTATGCAATCCTAAGGCTCCAGGTTTCAACTTGGCGCAGGTCGCGCCTGTCAATTCCGGGCCTGCCGGAACCCTTGTTGGCTCCATGCCCGAGAGCCCCACCGAGTGACCCCGGATTCTCGACAAGTCCACGCCTCTGAGTCGACTTCACTGATCTGAATCTTCCTCGTTGTGGAACAACTCAACGGCCGACTTCTCGTCCATCTTCGCTGCAACTAGTCTCATTCTCACCCCCCCTCCCCTTTCCCTTCCTAAGAAACGGTGTTTTTGGCCACGATGCCCCGCGCAAACTCGCCAAACGTTACGTGCTGCTCAATGTCGACCTCCTCGCCGAGGTTCGGCTGGGTGAAGACAGCCAATGTGTTGCGCGCGACCCGGCCGTCGCTCACTGACGCCCTGACTCCCCTCACGAAGTGCGGAACTGCCTTGAACCTGCCGCCCGTGATGCGCTCGAGGGCCTCTCCCGTCTGGAATGCGATGCAGTCCCGCGGAATCTTGACTTGCACTGTCTCCCCTGTTCTCGAGTGGATATATAGCCCAGCATCCGGGTCGGGTGACGTTGCCAGCTCGGCGAGCGGTGGCAGACTTGCAGACGTGTCATTTGTGATTTCTGGTACCGCGGTTGAGGTCTCGGCTTCGTCAATGAACATGGCCGACGTCAACCCAGTGAGACATCCGTGGTCGACATGGACGCTGCACCTTTATCCCCCCCCCCCGCGCGCGTTAGCCGGATTCCCATGAGGCCGCTCGTCAGAGATATCATGTTACCAGTCATCGTCGGCGGCGCCGATTTTAGAGAGCGCTTCTTGGGTCTGCGGGTAATAGTGTAACAAGCGCGCCTTCGTCGTGTTGGACGTGCTGACAACGTGCTCCAAATATCCCTTGGGATATGTCTGTATCTCGGATTCAGCGTATCTGTCGCATGCCCTGGCAACAAGAACTGCAACGTCAATGATGACACGGCACAGACCCTCGAGGCTAGGCTTGAACCCCGGAAGTACGTCCTGTGCCGGCCATACGTTGGGCGACAGGTACTCGGGGAAGTTGTCCGTATTGAATTCGGCGGTTGGCTTGGCGCAGTCAAGTGTGGCATCAACGTAGAATGCACAATTAGCATAGTATGACCCCTTGAACGTGTCAACTTGTCCGCTCTGGAGCGTCTCTTTCCCCAAAGACCAGCCTGTTAGGTATTTGGCCTTTGCATTCTCCAATTTTTCTGTCTACGTGTGAGTGAGAGATCCTACAGCAGAGTGGAATCTCCATTTTCTTACCGAGCTCATGCTCGGGCAGGTTGCCCAAGTAAGAAGCATATGACAGTGTCTGGTGTCTCAAGTGGCCGAACTCGGGAGGCACATCTCTAACCACCAGGATCCCTAAGGATTCCAGCCCAAAAGCTTCCTTGAGCGTCTCAAAGGGAACTTTGCCTGCATTATGGTTGTCACATGTAAGTTATTGCTCCGATTCATGGAGCTGTGGGACTACTCACCCTGCCTGAGGTCGCCCAGTGACACAACGACTGGGTGTGCGATCTGAACCATTATGATTGTCCTACAGTGCAAGTCCGATTTATTTGATAAAAAGGAGAAGAAGATGAGAGAAATGAACAATCAGAGTGTGGGTGCATCGACAAGGTGTCTGAATACCAATACCACCTGCCATACACGGTCCTTGAGGTGGGAGGTGGGGGAGGGGCACCGTCTGATATTTACATAATCACGCCATCTCAGGCATTCTTTGCTCTAGCTAAACCGACGACGTAGGTAAGCTGACCATCGGGGGGGGTTACCTGACCAAAGCCTTACAAAAGAGTGCCAGGTGGGTCCGCCTAAGAGATAACCTGACCATGGTCAGGTAACCCACTACCCCATTTTTATGATTAGCTAAAAAAGAAAGTTACCTAATTAGGTTAGTACTAGTTACTGATTATACTTATAATCCCTCTAGACCTTATCCTATATAAGGGTATAACCTATTTATAACTCTTTCTCTTCCCTTTCTTAACACCTTTAATAATAATAGTAAGGCCCCTATCTCCCTTTTCTTTTTACCCCTATTCCCTTCCCTTCTCTAACTAATTTTAAATTAGTTTAGTAAATTCTCTTACTATACCTTTCTATAAGAATACTATAAGTTTTATCCCTTTTTCTACTAATTTAAAACCTCTTTTAAATTAATTTAGCTTAAGTATTAGTAATACTTTATTAATAAGGTTAATAACTACTTTAATAAATATCTAGCTAATCTTTTACCTTTTAAATTTAATAAAGTAAGTAATATATAATTAATTCTTTTTTACTTTTAAGCTAGTTTCTAATTAATTTAAGACAATAAAATTATACTTACTTTAAAAGAGGTTTATTATTACTTTAATAATAAGTCTAGCTTTATTACTTACATTAAGGTATATTTAACTAATTTATAAGTAATTTATAATTAATTTTAACCTAATTTTATAGAATATTTACTTTAGCTCTAAGTCTAACCTTAAGAACTATATTAAAAAGTATAAGCTAAATAGTATATTAATTATAATTAAAAGCTATAAGTCTAGTACTAATTCTATTAAGAATAATAATAAAACTATAGGTAAGTAATTTAAAAGTAATTTATAAGTAATTTAGAACTAATTCTCTTTAGAATTCTATAATTATTTTATTAATTTTATTACTAATACTCTTAATAAGAGAGATATTCTAACTCCCTCTAAGAAATATAAGGCTTAAACTCTACCCCCCCTCCTATATATCTCTATATATAAGTATAGTAAAATCTCTCTAATAAGTAATCTATAATTAATTTAATACTAATTTATAACTAATTTTAAATTAATTCTAGCTTAATATAGCTTAGATATATAAGAATACTAGTTTTACTAATAAGTATACTTATTATACTACTACTAAGAAGAGTAAGTTTCTAACTAATTTATAGCTAATTTATTACTGATTTTAAATTAATTTAGAGTCCTACTCTACTACTAAGTGCGACCCTGATTATAAGGTCTGGGCCTGCTTTGAGTATAAGGATAAGATCTAAATTTAGTGGAAGTTGCTTATAAATCAGTTTAGCATGCATTTAGAATTACTTCAGCAAGGTAATACCCAGGGCATTTAGCAGAGTTAAAAAGGGAATCTTCTGATCTAGAATTACTTTAGAATCAGTTTAGTAGTAGTTAGTTCCTAAGTTCTTAGAATCAATTCAGAATCAGTTTTTTAAAAGTTCTTCCTTATTATTAAGTAATATAAATTTATTTCTTATAGTTTAATATAATATAATATATTTTATAAGTACTTATAATTAAATAATATATATAAATATAACTAAACTTAATATAATATACTTATATAATAAGTTATCTATCTTTTTCTATCTTTTTATCTTTTATATAAGTTAATTTAATTATAATATATTAAATTAATTAAAATTACTTATTACTTTTTTTTTAAATTATTTTATAAATTTATATATTATATTTAGTATTTTTATAATTAACTTATTATATTATTATTTATAGTTATAGTTTAATACTTTTTATATAACTCTCTTTTTAAAAGTTATTTCTTTTTCTAGTAGTTCTTAATATTAATTTTTCTTATTTATGATATTTTTATTTTAGTAATATTAAGTAACCTTTTAAAATATCATTAGATTTTTTTACTTTTTAATACTTATTTAATATCTATATTCCTATATAAAGCTTATAAGTCTTAGTCTTAAAAATAGTAACCTTATATAATAACTTATTAAGTTCTTTAGTTTAAAAGTTAATAAGGTTATATATTATTATTAATATAATATCTTTTATATATTTAGATTTTCTTTTTAATAGAATTAGTATTTTATATACTATTTTTATTATAAATAGTATCTTTAGATCTTAAAAGCTTTAACTATATAAATATAAGCTTAATAGTATTAGTATTTTGAATTTAAAATCTAAATAAAAATAATAACTTTAAAATTAAAAGGTATAGAGTTTATTTATTCAAAACTAGTTTATATATTACTTTTACTTATTAAGATTAAGAATATTATTTTAAAAATAAAATATTATTACTTTTTATATACTTTTTATTTATTACATAAGCTTTAATTTTACTTTATAAGTATTTTAATAAGCTAAACTAATATATATATATATATATATATATATAGTGAGTAGGCTAATATAGTAAGTAGGCTACTTCCTTATCATACCTTAAAGGCTACTTTTTTAGCTATTTTTTAAAAATCAAAATTAAGCCTAAAGAAGGTCTAGTTTTCCATATTAAGCTTTAATAAGGGTTATATTATAAGGAATAATACTATAGAAAATACTTACTTATTCTAACTCTTATATCTCTTATCTAAACCTCTAGATAAGTAGTTAGCTAGGTATATAAGGGTTAGGGTAAGTAAGTATTTTCTATAGTATTATTCCTTATAATATAACCCTTATTAAAGCTTAATATGGAAAACTAGACCTTCTTTAGGCTTAATTTTGATTTTTAAAAAATAGCTAAAAAAGTAGCCTTTAAGGTATGATAAGGAAGTAGCCTACTTACTATATTAGCCTACTCACTATATATATATATATATATATATATATTAGTTTAGCTTATTAAAATACTTATAAAGTAAAATTAAAGCTTATGTAATAAATAAAAAGTATATAAAAAGTAATAATATTTTATTTTTAAAATAATATTCTTAATCTTAATAAGTAAAAGTAATATATAAACTAGTTTTGAATAAATAAACTCTATACCTTTTAATTTTAAAGTTATTATTTTTATTTAGATTTTAAATTCAAAATACTAATACTATTAAGCTTATATTTATATAGTTAAAGCTTTTAAGATCTAAAGATACTATTTATAATAAAAATAGTATATAAAATACTAATTCTATTAAAAAGAAAATCTAAATATATAAAAGATATTATATTAATAATAATATATAACCTTATTAACTTTTAAACTAAAGAACTTAATAAGTTATTATATAAGGTTACTATTTTTAAGACTAAGACTTATAAGCTTTATATAGGAATATAGATATTAAATAAGTATTAAAAAGTAAAAAAATCTAATGATATTTTAAAAGGTTACTTAATATTACTAAAATAAAAATATCATAAATAAGAAAAATTAATATTAAGAACTACTAGAAAAAGAAATAACTTTTAAAAAGAGAGTTATATAAAAAGTATTAAACTATAACTATAAATAATAATATAATAAGTTAATTATAAAAATACTAAATATAATATATAAATTTATAAAAATAATTTAAAAAAAAGTAATAAGTAATTTTAATTAATTTAATATATTATAATTAAATTAACTTATATAAAAGATAAAAAGATAGAAAAAGATAGATAACTTATTATATAAGTATATTATATTAAGTTTAGTTATATTTATATATATTATTTAATTATAAGTACTTATAAAATATATTATATTATATTAAACTATAAGAAATAAATTTATATTACTTAATAATAAGGAAGAACTTTTAAAAAACTGATTCTGAATTGATTCTAAGAACTTAGGAACTAACTACTACTAAACTGATTCTAAAGTAATTCTAGATCAGAAGATTCCCTTTTTAACTCTGCTAAATGCCCTGGGTATTACCTTGCTGAAGTAATTCTAAATGCATGCTAAACTGATTTATAAGCAACTTCCACTAAATTTAGATCTTATCCTTATACTCAAAGCAGGCCCAGACCTTATAATCAGGGTCGCACTTAGTAGTAGAGTAGGACTCTAAATTAATTTAAAATCAGTAATAAATTAGCTATAAATTAGTTAGAAACTTACTCTTCTTAGTAGTAATGCAATGATCACACTTGTTGGTGAAGCCAGTATCCTTGCGCATCTGAGCTATGTTAGGCTAGAATTAATTCAGAATTAGTTATGAATCAGTATTGAATTAGTTATAGATTACTTACTAGAGAGATTTCACCACGCTTGCGCATAGGGACGCGCAGGAGGGGGGGCGGGGTCTGGGCCTTGCGCTTCTTAGAGGGGGTTAGGATGTCTCCCTTATTAAGAGCGCTAGTAGCAAAACTAATAATATAATCATAGAATTCTAAAGAGAATTAGTTCTAAATCACTTGTAAATCACTTCTGAATCACTTACCCGCAGCCTTATCATTATTCTTAATAGGATTAGCACCAGACTTGTAGCCCTTAACCACAACCGGTACACCATTTAACTTATGCTTCTTAATATGGTTCTTGAGGTTAGACTTAGAGCTAAAGTAAATATTCTATAGAATTAGGTTAGAATTAATTATAAATTACTTATAAATCAGTTAGATATACCTTAATATAAGTAATAGAGCTAGACTTACTACTAAAGTAGTAGTAGACCTCTCCTAGGATAAGTATGATTTTATTATCCTAAATTAATTAGAAACTAGTTTAAAAGTAAGAAAGAATTAATTGTAAATTACTTACCTTGTTAAACTTAAAGGGTGAGAGGTCAGCTAGATATTTATTGAGGTAGCTATTAACCTTACTGATAAAGTACTACTAGTACTTAAGCTAAATTAATTTAAAAGGGGTTCTAAATTAGTAGGGAAAGGGATAGAACTTATAGTATCCTTATAGGGAGGCATGGTAGGAGAATTTGCTGAACTGATTCAAAATCGGTTAGTGAAGGGAAGGCAATGGGGGTAGGAAGGGGAGGGGGATAGCGGCCTTACTGTTGTTGTTAAAGGGGTTGAGGAAGGGAAGAGGAAGAGTTATGAATAGGTTATACCCTTATATAGGATAGGGTCTAGAGGGATTATAAGCATAATCAGTAACTAGCACTAACTCAATCAGGTAACTTTCTTTTTCAGCCAATCATAAAAATGGGGCAGTGGGTTACCTAACCATGGTCAGGTTATCTCTTGGGCGGACCCACCTAGCACTCTTTTGTGGGGCTTTGGTCAGGTAACCCCCCCCCCGATGGTCAGCTTACCTGCTACCACCTTTCCAGCCACCCCTGCATTCTAGCTACCTAAAAATCGCGCCCAGCTACTTACTTTCTAGATAACCTCTTTTTTAAAGTATTATAACAATTTCTATTTTTATCTAAATCCCTTTGTTTTTTTAAGATATATTCTTTACTACCCTATAAGCTAGTATACTAAAAATAAGATTAATTGGGTAATTACTAATATTAAGAATAGTACTTTAGCTTATATTACATCTAGATAATAAGGTATACTATATTTAATACTTTAAGATTAAATAAGAGGTACTTAATAATATATAGTAGAATCTAAAAACCTCTAGAGACTATATAATACCTAGTGGTCTAAGCTAGCTAGCTAGGTATAAATCCAAGCTAATCTTAGGCTCTCTCTAACCTATTAATAAGTAAAGGAGTTTACTTAGTATATCCTCTATATAATAGGTAATAAGAAACCCCTAGGTAAGTAATAGATAGATAGCTTCCTATAAAGAAACTCCTCTATTAAGATCTAGAGAACTTATTCTATTAATTCTAGATATATTAATAAAGTAACTACTAAGGTTATTAAGTATTAGTTTAGATACCTTATTATTCCTTAGATTACTATTATTAGACTAGCTAATGGATATAATATAGATAATACTAGTATTATTAAGAGTATAGAAGATAATAAGCTAGTATAAGGTAGGGCTTAGATAAAGCTATTACTGTACTCCTTCTATATTCTCTAGCTATTAAATTAATTAGTCTTTAGTTTTATTAAGACTACTTATTATAAGAGGTTAGGATATATTATCTAATAAAATAATTTAACTATTATTAATAAGAGAAACTTTATATTTTATTATAAAAAGGCCTATAAGGCTAATATAATAGAGAGTAATATTAAAAGTAATTAGAAATATACTAAGTTATAGCTAGTTAGTATTAATAAGCCTCTAATAAGTTTCTATTTATTACTAGATATACTAGTACTATTAATACTACTTAATAGAGGTGTCTAAGATATCTAGGATATCTAGAATACCTAGGATTAGCTATTTACTATATCTACTATTAAGTAATTAATACCTAGGAAGATAAGAGAGCTAGATAATTAACTATAGTTATTTAATAAGCTAGATTAAACTATTACTATATAATACTAGCTATTTAAGAAAATAAAAAAAGGCTTCTAGAAGTAGGTAGTTAAGTTAGTTACTACTTAATATTAGATAGAGCTTCTCTAAACCTAAGTTAATAATAATAAGCCTAGAAAGAGAAAGGCTATTAAGATAGATCTAAATACAAAGTTTACATTAATTAAGGAGGTATAGAAGGCCTAGTGTGAGGCTAGTAATATTAAGAGTGATATAGATAAATCTAGTATATCTAATACCCCTAGTATTACTGAGGAATGTATTGCAGTAGTATTGCAAGATTATTGATAATTAATTAAAAAGGATAGCAGTGGTTATAATAGCTTTGTTTTTGGGTGACCGGAATGCAGGGGTGGCCAGAAAGTGGGTGCTTTGACTTAGTCTCGCCAAATCCTGCAGTCACTGTGCCTCAGACTAAATTAAGAACGCCATTGCCTACCTACTGCATATCCATATTATAAGTAGTATTAGAACAGGAGGTATAAAAGAGCTAGGATAAAACAGAGATAAGAAATCTTTAGGGTAGTAATATTTCTAAGGAATACTGCTTTATTATCTTACTAGCAGTACCTAGATACTTCTTAGCTCCTACTTCTAAGCTTATAATATCTATTTATCTCTATAATAGAGACCTCTATACTATTCTTTTTATATAGCTTTATAATTATAAAGTTATTTTATTTAAGTTTAAGATAGAATAAACTATATACCTTATTATAATTTAATAACTTAGCTATAGAGTTAATATTATAGTTTATATTATTTGCTATCTTTAGTTTTAATACTAGTCTTATAAATAGTTTTAGAAGTAATTTATAACTTAATATAAGTATACCTAAATTACTTTACTATCTCTTTATCTTACTTCTCTATAATTACCTAATACTGTATTATAGCTAGCTTACTTTGATCTAGGCTACTTATAATCCATGGCTACTCCTTCCCCTCTATAATATAGAAATGTAGATACTTCTCTTCCTATTCAATCTAATAGTAATACTTAGGCTTTTTAATAGTTTCCTTAAGACTATCTAAGCTAGGGTAATAATTTAAACTATTATAGTTACTTTAGTTATTACTTTAACTATTATTATTATTATTAATATTATTATTATCTTTATTAATATTAATATTATTTTTATTAATATTATTATTTAAGCTATTATTATACCTAAGTTTATTACTATATAATAGTTAGATAGTAGCCTCTACTATATAATCTTAGTATACTATATTAAAGGTTTTATGTTTTCCTATATTTCTTTTATTATATAGAAGTCTCTCTATAGTATAGTTCTTAATAAACCTAAGAAATAGCTTAAGTATATTTATTTACCTTTTATTATAAGGCAACTAAGTATTTCTTCTATTAAGAGCCTTAAAAGTATTAATTATATATAATAGGTATTTTATAGAAAAGCTATAAGTATAGTATATAACTAAGAATAGGTTTACTATAGTAGTAATAAATAGAGAGAAAACTAATTTATATCTTTTAATCTAATTATATATAATAGAAATATAGTTTTTATAGAATAAGAGATTATTTAATATAATTAGTATATAATTCTAAGAGGCCTTTTTATACCTACTTCTTTTTAGGTATATTATATTTTTATTATTATATACTAAAATAATAGAGCTATCTACTTAAGATTATTCTAGTATTCTAGTAAAGTAATAAGGCTATATTTTGATTTTATTTAATAGCCTTATACTTAACTTTAATACTAGAACTTAAGAGGGTAATAGGTATAAAGTTCTAAATAGTAGAGTAAGTAGCTCTATCCTATTATTAACTTTCTAAGACTTTATTTATTTAACTAGGTATAGGTTATAGCTCTTATAGCTACCTTTATATAGCTTACCCCCCTTTTTTTTCTAGTAAGTAATATAGCTACCTTATTCTAAATTAGAAGTATTATTAGATACTAGTATAGAGAGTACACTAGCTTTTTAAGATTCTTTTAACCTACCTAAGAAACTAACTAATACCTTAGTAAAGTTACTAAGAAATAGGTCTTTAGTAATATATAAGCTCTCTAAGTAGTTAGGTACTATAAAGTTACTTTCTAATAGGATATATAATATAAGGTTACTTAGTAGATTATTTACTATAAGTTAAGATCTTAGAACTACTATCTCTTAATAATAACTTTTAATATTAATATTATTATTATTAAGACCCCTTTTATTATTTAAGGTCTTATTAGTATTATAACTTATATTACTCCTACTACTATCCTTATCTTTAACTTTAACTATAGCTATACTATAATTATATTAGTTTAATATTTCTTATTAAATTAAATATTAGCTACTTATATATATTTATACTACTTATAATAGAATTTATTAGGTAAAGCTACCTAGTTACTTATCTAGTAAAGTTAGAAGTTAATAGTAGTTCCTTAGCCTAAGATAAATTTATCTCTCTATAAGGGGCCTATACTATAGAAGGCTAAGTAGGTATAGGTATATAAGAGAACTATAATACTAAAGGTAAGTTAATATTATTTAAAAAAGTAAGCTTTAGTATTATTAATATAATATTACTAATCTTACTAGATAGTTCTATAGACTCTATAGTAGGTATAAAATTATATTATATATATACTTTAGTAATTCTAAAATTCTTAATAGAACTAAAGTTAATATCAGTAATACTAGTAAAAAGGTTAGAGCTTATTTCTACTAGTTATAAGCTAATATTAGTAAGATATAGTTAGGGTATATTTAAAATATATAGCTTTTAATATAAACCTCTATTAGACTTAGAACTTTAATATTTTGTCTAAGTAGTATGATAAAGGCTATTAGTAAGAGTTAGGCTTATTTCTACTACTACTACTACTACTACTACTACTACTACTACTACTACTACTACTACTACTACTACTACTACTACTACTACTACTACTACTACTACTACTACTACTATTACTACTACTACTTTTTCTATTTCTTATACTTCTATAGATATTTTTACTTAGTATAATATCTCTTATACTTATTTTTTTATACTACTATTTAATAGACTATTAATCTAATTCTTTAAACTTTATATAAACTATTATTAGTGATAAGAAAGATAGAGAGTTTAAAAGATCTAGCTTAAGTTAGTTAATATAGTAATAATAAAAGAAGGGCTTTATATATTTATATTCTCTATCTTATAGGGAGCCCCTCCTCTTCTAATTACTATTACTACTTTAAAATTATTATCTAGTTATAGCTTTAGAAGAGCTTACTATTTCTATTCTTATAGGATATAAAATTAGTATTACTTAGCTTATTAGCTTAATATAACTCTTTTCTTATATAGTAATTATAATAATCTAATATTCTCTTCTAAGCCTTAGTAATGCCTCTAATATACTATTAAGTACCTTTTTCTATAGTTACTAATCTACCTTACCTAAAGATAGCTATAATAATAGACTTACTAAGTAAATAGTTAGCTATATCTATAAAATTATAAAGCCATAAGCTCTTACTTAGACCTAATAAGCTATGTTATTAGCTTTAAAATAAGCTTAGATAGTCTTTACTTCTAGGTTATCCTTAGAATATAAACTATATTTACTAAACTATAATAGGTATTTATCTTACCTAATATATAACTTTAGTATTTTTATAATACTAAGAAAGGCCTATTTACCTAAGTTTAATATACTATTAGGCTTAGTTATCCTTTTAATTAATATAACTAAGCTACTCCCTAAGTATAAGTAAGTATAAAGGAATTAGTAAGGTTAACTAGTTAGTTATACTATATAAGGTAAGAGTTTTTAGTAAACCTTTAGCTTATCTTAGGAGTAAGGTTTATAAGCTTATAGCTACTTCTATAGTATAATTTATCTTAAAAGGGAAATTTAGTTAGTAAGGAGTTAAGTTACTAGTCTTATATCTCTAACTATTTAGTATTATAATAACCTATATAGCTAGTTATGGTACTTTATATAAGCTACCTCTTAACTAATAATTTATAGATACTAATATAAGCTAATTATTAGGTATAGGGATTCTTTATAAGCCTTATAAGAGTTATATCCTTCTAGAGGAACTTACTATCTTAAGAATAATAATCTCTAGATTATTATTTAAGACTATAATATATATATATATATATAAAGCTAGTATTATTAATATTACCTTAATTTAAGCTACAAATAGGTAAGGCTAATATATAAGTTATAAATAAGATATAAATTACCTTAAGAGGAAATTTATTAGTATATATTTTAATAAGCCTTAATTATATTACTATAGTAAAAGCTATAGGTATAGTAGACCCTGTTCTATATTATATAACCTATTATTAATCCTTTTAGATTATTAAGTTAAGATTAAGTACTTAAAAATTACTAGATATAGTTATTTTATAGGTAAGTATTTACTTCTTTTAGTAGCTTAAGTAATAGCTTAAGCTATAAGCTTTATTTCTAAGTACCTCTATTAAGATAATTTATATTACCTATAGAAATATTACTAACTTATTATGTAATCCTATAGCTTATTTTATAATCTCTCTTTACCTATTAAATTACTAAAAGAGATAATCTTTTTATTATTATAATATAGTTAGATAGATATAAGTAAAAAGTAAAAGAAGGGCTAGAGAATAGATCTATATCTATAGTATATTTTACTTAGGTATTTATAAGTCTTAGTATAAATAATAAAAGTAATTAATAAAGTATAGGAGATAACTAAAGAGATAAAATTACTATATCTATTAAGAGACTAATAAAGTTAGTAAATACTATTACTATAATAAAAAGTATTAAAGCTTTACCTAATAAGGTATATAATTTAGGGTTTAATATATTAATTATATACTACTATAAGGATATATATATACTACTTTATAATTAAATTAAATTAATATTAACAAAATCTCTAGTTTTATAGTTATTATAGTATAACAAAGGTAGATTAGGTATAGGAGAATATTATAGTAGAAGTAAGTATTGGAGATATTATAAATAATATAAGAGAATTAATATAGTATAAAGAGTAAGATAAATATAAGATATAAAGGGAACTTTAAGGTATATCTAGGCGTGGGGTAGGGTAGATACTGTTTTATAGGTAGATAAAAATAGCAAGGGGATAGTATAGCTAAGAATTACCTGATATAGCAGCTACCGCAAATGGCTATGTCAGGACCGCCATTTCCAAAGGCAGGCAAGCTATCTTAAACTTTACTATTATTATTCTTATTATTATTACTACTACTACTATTATTATTATTATTATTACTATTATTATTACTATTATTACTATTACTATTATTACCTACTTTAGTTATTTATAAGAGCTTTACTTACTTTTTTAGTATCATAATAATAATTATTATTAACTTCTTAGGTAGTTTTATAATATAGTTTTTTATAATAACTATATAACTAACTATAAGCTAGCTAGCTATTATATTTCTTATTAGTAATACTTTAATACCTAATAATACTTTATAAGTAGCTTTATAAGCTTATATACTATTAGTTAGTAATACTAATAATATTACTTCTTTACTACTAGAGGTATTTAGCCCTTTCTTTTTTAATAGTATACTAGTAATAATAATAATAATAATAATAATCTTTTAAAGCTATTTATAACTATAATATCTATGTAAAATTCTATAGTATGTGGCTACTTGGTAGGGTAACCCCCCTGCGCGGCCCTAACCAGGGTAGTGTTAGCAATGGTGTTTCTAACGCATGGATAGAAAAATAGGTTTCTGACGCTGCTAATGTAACAGACTGTACCTAGTTCACTTATCCTCTCAAAGCTCCCAGACTCAGCATCAAGGTCCGCCGAAAACCGCAGCATATTGTCCAACCTACTTTCGCATAGAAGCTTGCCTCCTTGAACAAGACGCGGAATACGAGAGAAATCCAACAATGGTCAAGCCCCTATCGTTCAAGGGCGACAAGAAACCCAAGAAGAGAAAGCGCACTGAGGCTGAGGCCCAGGAGCGCGATGTACAGAGCGGTGAGGTCGTCCGTGCTGGCGGTGCTGTAAACACGGAAGATAATGCGGATGATGACGATAGCTGGGTGGATGTCGACGCTGTGCCGGATGTCGTTGGGCCCATCATGTTCGTATTGCCGACGGACCCCCCTGTCGCACTGGCATCCGACGCCGTCGGCAAGGTGTTCACGCTGGGAATCGAGAACATTGTCGACGGGAACCCGGCGACGGCGGAGCCGCACGACGTGCGACAAGTGTGGGTTGCGAACAGGATAGCGGGGACGGAACAATTCAGGTTCAAGGGCCACCACGGGCAGTAAGTGTGAAGTGGCCGGCTACCAATTGGGCCCGAGTTCTAACATACAGCAGATACCTGGGATGCGACAAGCACGGCGTCTTATCCGCGACGTCGGCCGCCGTGTCGCACCTCGAATCGTTCAATATCATCGCGACAGCAGACACCCCTGGCACGTTCCAGATCCAGACGCTGCGCGACACCTTCCTGACTGTCAAGCCGCCGAAGGCCAATGTTACGACGTTTGACGTCCGCGGGGACGAGGAAACCATCACGTTCAATACCACATGGCGCATCAGAATGCAGGCGAGGTTCAAGCCGCGGCTCAGGGCAAGCAAAGAGGAGAAGGCAAAGGAGAAGATCAGCCGCAGGGAACTTGAAGAGGCCGTGGGGCGTAGGCTCGAAGATGATGAAGTGAGAAAACTCAAGAGAGCGAGGAGGGAGGGCGACTATCACGAACAGTTGCTTATGCTGAAAGTCAAGGGGAAGCACGACAAATATGGCTAGCAGTGTCGCGCGGTTTGGTTAGTTTGGTAAGGGGCAGGAATGCAGATGATACCCGGGCGAAAAGAACCACACATGCCAAAAGAAACATAAGGGCACGATTCTCTTAAACCCTTTCTGTCTTTGCGTTCTACTTTTTTTTCTTTTCTATTCCTGTTTTCATGTTTAGTTAGGTCTCCACGCTTTTATGTTGCCATCTTCTCCAGCAGTGAAGACGACCTGTTCGTCGTCATAGAAGCAGAACGACCGGACGATCTCTTCGCCGTGGCCGCCAGGCAATCCAACACTGTTCGCCCTGTCGAAACCCCAACCGCCTTCTGCTGTACGTGACAAGTGCACTAACTCGAAGATTTGGCGGCTGAATGACAAGATTAGATGCGAGCCGAAAGTGAGGGTGGTAAGATCTGGTGGGGAGCAACTTACTCTTGCGAGCCAGCACCAACAATGGCGCCACTACTGTCAACCTTGGTCGTTACGTTGGCGATATACTGACAGCCGAGGGTCTCCCTCGCGTCGCCAAAGTCGACGACCGCGGCGCCCGAACCGTGGTCTTCGGCGACGCTGTAGACGGCGAGCTTCTCGTCATGGGTCAGCACATAGACCTCGGTGTTACCAAGGAACGAGGCGTGGTGAACAGATCCCTGGTTTAACGTCTGGATGACAACCTCGTCCTCGTCGGAGATACGCGTGTCGTAGACGTTGACGAGGCCGTCGGTTGAGCCTGAAAGGAGAATGTGCGGCTCTGAGGGGTGGAATCGGAGCTCGGTCACGTCGTCACTATGGACTTCGTCGTATTGGAGCCTCTGTGTCGGACCGGCTCTGATGTCCCTGTGGTTTTGTCAGTGAGTTTTGCGATTATAAGCGAATGAGGCGGCAGCGACCCACCAGAGTAATACCGACGCCATGTGGTTCTGGAACTCCGTGCCGATTGCTATTGTGTTCGTTCTCGAATCGCAGGCCAGAGAAAGAATGGGTGATTGACTAGCTGTGTGGCGTGTTAGTGGTATTCGCTTCATGGCTCATTCAAGGCCGACGCAAAGGACCTACCTGCAAAGTGGGCTACCTGCGGCTTCGATGACTCCCTCATATCCCATACAGAGACCTCTCCGTTCTCACCTGCCGTGCACACAATCGAATTCTGCCAGTCAAACGTCTTCAGGCATGTCAGATTACCATGGCTGGTAGAGTACGACTTGACGGGGCCCTGTCCCAGCCTCGCAGGGTTGAAAAGGCCTAGTTTTTGATCCGAGGAGATGGCAGCTAGGCCAGCATTGAGCCTTTGGATGTCAAGAACGTAGACATCCTGCTGGCTTGAGAAATGATGGCCATCTACAAAAGAGAGGTTGTACATCTTTGCGACGCGGGGGGGGGGTCTATGTCTATTTGTGAGCATGGACCCTGGGCAAAATAAAAATAAAAATCACAGCGCTTCCAACTCACGATACGAGGCTCGCACACGATTAGCAAGATGCCAAATGCGCTCTCACCACCTCGTTTGCCATGTGAATACCAGCAGGCTATAGACTACCGGGATTCGCTCCGAAACAAATTCCAGAAAAAGGTGGAACGTAGACAAGCACAGGATGTGATCCAGAGTCAGAACCAAGGACAGAAGGACAGGGAAACCCTTTAGTAGAAACCTTCGTATTATGCAACTAAGCAGTATTATCCGCTCAAGACTCTATAGGGAGATATCAGCACGTTTCCAGCTCAGCACCCAATCAAGTTTCAATGAGTGGACTACCCTGTCCATTAGGAGCTCCCAATTGCCACCTACGTGGACCTTGATCCAGGACAGCTGTTCTGAAAGCATCAAGCAACTATTGCAACCACCAACCGACGTTCGCCCACCCCAAACGTGTCTTCATAAAATAACATGTCGCGGATCTTGGCGGTAGACTTTGGTACATAATATCCATCCACCATGAGGCGTTCTTTCCTCTGGCTCGTCCGTAAGTTTTATCAACTTTATCCGGCATTTCTACACAGCTGGAAAGCTGACATATCCACAAGTGCTGTTGCAGACGGCCGTTGTCTTCTGTTCCGATGAGCAAAAGATCTTGCACGCCCACGAAAAAGCCGACGGCGAGAGCAACGAAGGGCGCGCGAAAATACAAACAGATGTCCTCCCTGAACAACACAACCCTCCGAGGCAGCCCGGTATGTACAATCTCGAGAGTAGGTAGGGGGCGATGAGGATTGTAAGGACTCACACCAAGAAGGAGCAGAATTGGTCGACCTCGCCTTCGAAAAGCTGGTCAAGCTTCCACCCCGAACCTACCCGAGACGCGAACTTCGTTACACCCTCGTCTGGACTGTTCTCCGATATGCTCTCAAGCTCGTACCTAGCCTCAAGGCTGCCCCAGTCCCCGGCAGCAGCCCAGTACAGGTTTCCAAGGTCACCGGGCCACTGTTGGAAGCCGTGAAGCTTCTGGAACAATCCGCACTGCAAAACAACACCGATGCGCTCTACCTCTTGGCTGACATGAACTTTTACGGCAACTACACCTACCCCAGAGACCTCAAGGTCGCCTTCGATTACTACCAAACCCTTGCGACGCTCCATGGAAACCGCACGGCGCAGTACATGATCGGCATTTACTATGCGACCGGAATCGGCCATGTCGTTGCACCTGACCAGGCGAAGGCACTGCTTTATTACTCGTTCGCTGCGATTCAGGGCGATACCCGCGCCGAGATGGCTGTTGGTTACCGACATCACAGCGGCATCGCGACACCGAAGAACTGCGAGGTTGCAAGCAAGTACTACAAGAGAGTGGCAGACAAGGCAATTGAATGGTATCGATCGGGTCCTCCCGGTGGCATGGCATGGGTAGTGGAGTCGTACCGTATTGCTGATGAGCTTGGCGGAGTTTACGGCGAGGGTGCGAGTGCCTCAAGTGCAGGTATGAACGCCATCAAAGCTAGCCCCAACTCGGACGCCAATGCCGCCATCGACGATGTCATTGAGTATCTCGACCTCATGTCGCAAAAGGGCGATGCGAAGGCCTCCTACAATCTAGGACGGATCTATTATGAGGGACAGAGAGGACTGGACCGAGACTTGGATCTTGCTCGCAAGTACTTCTTTACTGTTGCCAAGAGATACTGGAAAAAGGATGGCCGCATCATGGAAAACCACAAGCAGGGCATCGAGAAGACGGCGAGCAAAGCCGCCGGCTTCATCGGTCGTATGTACCTCAGGGGCGACGGTGTTGAACAGAGCTTCGACCAAGCCAAGAGATGGTTTGAGCGGGGTATCTCGCATGGAGACGCCCAGTCCCAGCATGGTCTCGGTCTCATGATGCTTCATGGGTACGGAATGCCCAAGAACATAGCTATGGCCACCGACCTCTTCAAGACAGCGGCGGAACAGGACTACGCACCATCCCAAATCGAGTTGGGCGTTCTCTACCTGGACCAAGGTGGGCTGGAAGATGTTCGAATTGCCAACAACTACTTCGAACTCGCCGCCCGGTACGGTCAAATCGAGGCACACTACTACCTTGCTGAGATGGTTTACAACGGCGTAGGCCGCGACAAGACGTGCTCCATGGCACTAGGATACTACAAGAACGTCGCTGAGAAGGCCGAGCCCCTCGTCTCTTCGTGGGCCGAAGCAAACCAGGCCTATTACTACGGCGACGAGGAACTGGCATTTCTGGAGTACGTCATGGCGGCAGAACAGGGCTACGAGCGCGCGCAGAACAACGTCGCGTTCATTCTTGACCCCGTTCAGTCGAAACTCCCCATGCCGGACCGGCTACCCATACCCGAATGGCTCGGTCTCCGGCGCACCCGTTCAAGCCTGCTGGACAACCAGAGACTTGCTCTAATGTACTGGACTAGGTCGTCCAGACAGTCGAATGTGGATTCTCAGGTCAAGATGGGTGACTACTACTTTTACGGCATTGGGTCCGAAACGGATGTGAACAAGGCCGTCCAATGCTATACTGGGGCTTCTGACTACTCGCAAAGCGCCCAGGCTCTCTGGAACCTGGGGTGGATGCACGAAAACGGAATCGGCCTAACCCAGGATTTTCATCTTGCGAAGAGATACTACGACCAAGCCCTTGAGGTTAACGAGGAGGCATACCTTCCCGTCACCCTCAGTCTTTTGAAGCTACGCCTCAGAAGCGCCTGGAATACCTTTACCCACGGCCCAATTCATTCCATCCAAGACGACCCTAGTAAGTACTCCTGCAAACGTGCCATACTATCTGCGCCTGACACTAATGGTTCATCCAGAACCAAAGAAGGACTGGTCCCTGGGCGAGTGGATCGCCAACTTCCTACAGGACGACCAGCTATACTACGACGACGCGTACTATGAGGATATATTCGATGACACCATTGGCGGCACCGGCCCCGATGGCAACCCGCTCGAGGACGACGGCATCACCGAGAGCCTTATCATCGTCTGTATCGCTCTGTCACTCGTGCTCCTCCTCTACTATCGCCAACAGAGACAACAGCAGCATAGGCGGGAGGAAGAGGAGCGGCGCCGTCGCGAGGGTCAGCCCGTGGTTCCCGTGTTGCAGGGGCAGCAGCAAGACCGGGGCTTGTTTCCGCAGCCCGGTAACCCGGAGTGGAACAACTGGGTCGCCGGAGGTATCGGACATTGAAACTGCGATGCCTGTATGTACTACTGCGCGGATGAAGGGGAAGATTTAGAAAGAATCTACATGGCTGGACGAGGCAAGGGTGGACGATAAAGCATATGCAGCGCCGGCGTTTGGGAACCGTCCTGGGACTGGGACATGTATTTTTTTTTAGTGGTTCGTTACAACTCAGCAGGTTTCTTGATTGCCTTTGATAGCCACAACCACATGCACAAGTGTAACTGGTGTGCGCTTGGCGGGTCTTTCCCTACCGTTCCAAGGCTTGCTGGATTTCAATCATTAGGACAAACGAGGCCCGGTTAGCTTGAACCTTGCTCGGGGGTTGTTTCCTTGGCTCTTTTTTTATCGCAGGTTATACCATGAGTAAGCCAGCAAGGTGAATCCGTGTCAAACAATAACTAGCTCTCATCGAACGGCGCATCAGACACGGACATCTGCAGATGACCTGGCTCCTTGGATAGTTTCCCACATCGTGCTACTTCATGTGGAGAAGAAGTATAAAATGATGTTGACATTGTGCGTAATTGGCTTGCTATTCTAGTGGTATCATCTTCTGTGTAACAACCCGCAAAGAAAGGCGGCAAGAAAGGTATTAGCGACTAATATTTGAAAAGCGCCCAGATGCGGCCGACAATTCGGCCATTGGGTATGTCCTTGGAATTTTCGAAGAATTAGAGACCGAAAAAGAGATGGCGACTTTTCTTTTTTCGTACTAGTAATGCTCGCCACTATCATCATTCGGAAACAAACGTAAAAATGGAAAGCAGAATGCACGGCTCAGGTGTGGGCTGTCAATCTAGCGGCGAACGGGAGTTCGAGCACTCGTCAAAGGAGGGCCTTGGGAGTTCTCCATGTTACCCGTCAACTCGGCGACGCGAGCCTTGATTCGAGCTACGCGGGATTCGATCGCTGCACGCCATGTCAGACTCATACAAAATTTTCTCGCAAGTTCGTTGGTACTTACTCTCATCTCCACTCGTGTCATCGTCGCCATCCGTGGTCTTGCTGTATCCGCCACGGCTCTGCTCTTCGCTCTGGCGTTGCGCTGCACGCTCCGCAGCATTTTTGCGGATCTGCGCCCATCGGTCTATCGCGGGTGGGGATCGAGAACCGTTGTCTGGTGAGGTCGGTGAGGCCTCCACGGCAGGTTCGGGGGACTTTGCAACTCTCGCGATGGGGGGTGGAACGGCATCCTCGGAATCGTCATCAGGGACAAAGGCTGGCTGCTCTTGCAAGGGGCCCTGGTCGAAGCGTGAGAATTCGTGCCGAGCCTCGTTGGCATCCTCGGTATCGACGCGGGATATCGATTCATCAACGGACGGCTCGTACTGCGGCTCGTGAGCTTGGGTCTCAACTGGGGCTGGCTGAGGAATCTCCATTGGCGTGGTGTAAGCTTCAAAGGGTGTTGGTGTGGTGGGGAGATTGGACTCGGAAGCAATAGGCTGGGGGGCGGGAGAAGGAGCAGGCTTTGGCGGCTCGGGGGTTGCTGTCTCGCGCTGGAGCATACCATTCACGTCCGCGGCGGCGTTCTCAGGCAATTTCGAGTTTCGGTTCTTGTTGCGGCCAAACAGCTTACGAAAGCCACCTCCGCCAGCCTTCTCTTTATGAAGCTTCTTCGATTTCTTGTCCTTGGGGCTGATGTCCGGTTCTGGCGTGAACATGTTTTCCCGACCATAGTCGTTCGAGTCCTTGGCCGGAGGCAGTGGGGAACTGCGACCGCCTTCGAAACGGTTGGCAGGATGCAGTCCGTTCGGGGCTTCTGTCTCCTTCTCCGAGGGTGCTCGAGGCTCGTCGTCCTGTCGGCTGGGCGGCAGCGGAGATGGTGAACGGAATCCCGCCGAAGAGTTCATCGTCAATGGAGACGTCAATGGGGACGGCTGCGGTTGCAAAGAAGGAGATTTGTCTGGTACTTCGGGACGGAGTTCGTCTTCGTCGGTGCGGCCGTTCGAGTGTTCGTTGCTTCCGTTCCTTTGCATGGTTGAGACGCCAAGGCCACGACCAGTAGCATTGTTTGCCAAGTAAGCCTCCCGAATCGCATCCTTGTCATACTTGTTTGCCCACTTCATCGCTGGGAACGCCTGACGCCTAATATCGGGTTGAAGGGTCAAGACACTTGTCGTCTTCTCCATTGCCGACTCATCCAGTCTGCCTCGGCGCGCTTGGAGTATCTGTTGCTGCTGTTCTTGTTGCTGGCGTGCCTGTAGCTGGGCGGCAGCAGCCTGGATTCGGGCTTGCTGATCAGGACCAATACTCGACTTGCTGAGGTTGGAATCGGCGTTGTTGTTGCCCTTCTCAAGGGCATGCTTGCCCGTTGACTTGCGGCGGTTCACACCCTTGTTGCGTTTGGTCCAGCTGAAGAAACCCTTCTTCTCAGCGATGTAGGCGCCTTCCTGGGGTTCGGGGGCTGCTCCAGCCACCATCTCCTCCATGACCAACCATCTACCACGCTTGATAGCCGTTTCGACAACGGCGCATCGGCCGAAAGCTGACTTCCTCTCCGGAGTCTCTTCCGGGGCAAGACTGCTCATCCAAACCCACCAGAAGCTCTCATCCAGATCGAACCGAGCAATGCTCGCCAGCTCTCCAGGCTCCAGACGCTGCGATTCCAGTCTCGGGTTGTGGGACTGGGAGGTTCGTTGGCGCGCAGCCGTCTCGATAGGTGGAAGTACCTGGTCGGGAGGCAACAGCATATTGGGGGTGTTGGGGTTGTCGTCCACGAAACCAGACGAGAGGAAGTCGGCCCAAGACGGCGTAGTCGGCCGTCCCAGACCCATATTGCCGGACGCGGGTGTGGTTCTCAAGCCCTGGGGCTTGCGTGCAGCGGCTACTGCTTCATCGTCGTCGTCGTCGTCTTCGAGTGCACTAGTGAAGCCAATATCTTCGAATCGTGACCACGATGCGTCCCGCAAGCTCGTGGAGTGCTTTGCGCTCGAGACTTGAGATTGGTTGGCAGACGAAATTGCTTTCAGCACTCGGCGACATTCCTCCGTCAGGGCCTTCACAGGGTCCTCGTACTCTGAAAATTCTCGCAAGGCTCGGTCCTCTTCGCGGTACTGGAAATGGTTTGCTCGGCGCAGGAGTGCAAAGGGTGTTGGCGAGACAGTGTCGACGATCATGACTACCCTGTATGTGGAAGATTGCATCAGAGATGGTTTCTGAGGCGGATACTCGGTTTCCTGCAGTAGCTTTTGGAGAGACATCGGAAGCATGGAGATTGCGCCCTGAGTCTGCTTGTGGGGAGCCAACGATCGAAGGTATGCGAAGAAAAGATGGCTTGTAGCGTCGGCAGCACTGCAAATGGTTTAGTGATGTCCGGTTGCAAGTCAAATACTACTCACGTTGCCCAGGCCTTGTATCCTCCTTCGAAGCCGCTGCCAGTGTCCTTCTGCTCGAACGCCCACCATGCGGCCATGCGAGAGATTTTGCGCCCACCCATACCGTTCATCTTCCCATGGGCGGCGATTGCAGATACTAGATCGAAGAAATCGAAAATGATACTCGACCGGGCGCCGTTGTCAACGCTGAGAGGAATGAAAGTCTTGAAGGAGTCTTTCGCCATGTTCGAATCTGGACTGAGTGTAAGCCATGACGGCAAGTTGAATGCGGTTGTCAACTCGCTCGTGCAACATACCTTGCTCTCCAACCTTGAAGAGCTCGTACGCATCCCAGCCAACGACACCGCCTGAAAGCCGACTCCAGCACCATTTGACCACACCGGCGATTACCTAAAGATTGTGTGTTAGCATGCGCGGGTACAACTGTCTTCAGAGAGATCACACCATTGGCGCCGTCATGCGCAGCTCTTGCGACAATAACTCGCCACGAAGAGGTTGGTTCCCATCGAAGAAATGTCGAATGAAGGTCCGGACAGCGCTAGGGTCCGAGGTAGGCCTGAAGGGCAACAGGAGAAAGGGGTGATCAAGTGCTGCATGGAAGCAGGGTGTCAGTCGTCATGGGCACGACAGGTCGCATTGAGAGACGTCTGTTATTGGGAGCCTCTGGTTCTTGTGCAAAACATACCTCTTGCCTTCAACTCTTCGGTACAACGCCTGATCAAGTCCTGGATCTCTTCGGGTTCAACTGTCTGTCTCGTGTAAGCGTCGTCCCATTTTGGTTTCGCAGACTGCTGATCGGCAGCATCGAAGTTGGACCCCTTCTTGGATTTTTTGTGCGACCCGTCCTTGCTCTTCAGGCGAGAGAAGAGGCTAGGCATGATGCCAGTGGAAAACCGCCTTTGTCGAGGCGATTGAGTGGTCGGAGTGGGGAAAGGCGCGAGGTATTCGAGGAACCCGAAGGAGGATAAATGGACAGCAACAGTGATAACTGACAAGCGAGGGGCAGATCGCAGGTAGTGTAATGGAGCCGAGACAAGGAGAGCCGCCCAACGCTTGCAGTCGGTCTGGAATTGGCGGGGTGATCGCGAAAAGGGACGCGATGGGTGGAGGGTGGTCGAACAAGAGGATGCGCGTTTGTCGAATCGAGTCCAGTGCCAATAATACGTCGTTGGAACGGACCACCTCGCGAGGAATTTCAGTAGGAAATTGCGGTAGCGGGGAATCAGTAGCTGAGGGTATCAGAAAACAAACACCGGGGGGGGGGGGGCTAACGAAACGAGGGAAAGTCTCCAGCAAGGGAAAGAATATGAAGAGGAGGAAGAGAAGGATGGAGAAAGGTGATGGTTCGTTCAGCTTGTGCTTTGGGCTAGGCTTTGGGCTACAGAAAAGAGAGGCTGCTTCCAGTCCGGAGGTGCTCCTTCTCTTTCTCTGCTTTCAGGGGGCGAACGAACGACAGCAGGCTATTAATTGGAGAAGGAGGAAATGGTAATATTTTGGGGGGGGGGGGGGGTGTCCCCTGGAGGCTTGGCTTCTGCCGGTGCCTGTCAATGGGGGGGTATTTTTTCTCCCCTGCTTTCTTTTTGCTTTTCCCGCTTCTGATCTGTACAGTACTGCCCCTCCCCTGCTCGGTCTATTCAAGGTGGGTATAGAAGTACCTTTTGTGTGAAGATGACCGCGGCCAGGTACTTTGAGCCTTGGTGATGTGACAGCCTGATGAGGAATAGCGGCAATGCAGCGCGTTAGGGGATGTGGCTCTTCTCCACATAGGACGCCGTGAAGTTCTTAAGTTGGCCGGAGGCTTTGGCGGCGTCTGATGGGCTCATGAGCTCGCTGGCCCGTTGTTTGAGTCTTGAGTTAACGGCCATGGACGGGATTACGGGTGGTGCTACTATGTAGTGGCACTCGAGCAACAGGCACTCGGCACCTCAGCTTGGAATCCATGCTGGGTGCGAGGGAGAGTGGTAGAAGTGGGAAGGGCATGACAGGCCCTGAAATAAAATTAAATCGCTGAACGAGCACCCTTGTCCAGTGTCACAGGCCCCTCTCCTGCTCAAGGGCGCGGGGCCACCGACCACTCGAGGGTCAACGCCGACCAGTCTCGCTGGCTCGCGTTGGACGCAGTGTGACACAGGCCTGTCGACTATGTCGACCGAGTCCTGATTCAGTGTTTGCTGTTGTTCGTTGGTTGGCTGAGGACCTATTAAGGGGGCGGATATGCTGCGGTGGGGATGTCAATTCGTAGTGTTCTTGCTGGCAGATGAGGACTGAGATATCAGGCAAGGATGCTAAGATTAATTATCGATTGGAGGAAAGGATGGGAGCGCTGCGGCGCCCGGACGACTCACAATTTCACGGTCTCGAAAAGGCGTCGGTAATGAAGAAAGCAGGAAGGCACCAACGCAAGACAGGGAGACCGGACGACGACGACGCGTAGCTCCTCGGACGAAACCTCGATGCATTAATGCCTGCCTGCTGCGAGTAAGGAAATCTCGGACGAAGAAGACGGTGTAGTCGGTCTATCCTGGGCGTCGGCTTCGTCAAAGGGTTGGAGACTTCAGACGGATCCATGCTACCCTAGAACCTCCCCTGGACGTGGCCCGCATGCACAGTTTGCCGTCATAGTAGTAGATTGACCACCCATCCACCCACCCACCTTTCAACTCTCTTGAGTTGATCTCACAATGTCTGTTGAGAAATGTCGGCCTCAATTGCCTAGGCGCATCCCACTATAGCCAACCAAATACACTATAGCCAGCCATGCCTTGTCCAGCCCATGAATTACTTGAGACATGATGTCTCTGCTGCTTCCTGCTTGGTCAGTTGGTGTGGCCAAGCGTGGGAGGGTTACCCCATCGTGCCCGTTTGTCGACCGCACCTTAATCGAGACCCAGTGTTCGTTACACTCCAAGTGTTCACCGCTAATGGGGCTGATACTTGGGCCGTTGATGCGATCTTGAGTGATGAATGGAGCCCGGAATCTGAATGCTACATAGTGATGCACCTTATTGCCCCCTCCTGTGTACCGTTTGCTTCGCTTCCCCGTAAGGCTCTGGAGCTCCTTCCTGAGCAAAGAGGGATGGGGAGGCGACCAAAACCCACCCTCGTTAATTTTCCAACATCGTTCCTCCCCTCCTACGTCGTTACCTACTACTACCTACCTACCTCACTTCAACCACTTGGCGCTCCAATATGGTGGGGTAAACCCTGCTCCCGTCTCGTTTCGGACCTTCTTCGAGGCAGAGACAGAGAGACAGAGGGGGGGAGAGGGATAGAAGATGATACCGTTTGCTCTCGGTTGTCCAGCTACTTATTATGCGTATGCGCCACGCAGATGGGCACTGGGTCCCAGAAAATTATGCCGTGAATCATGCGACTCGGCACTTCTTCGTCATAGGCATCTAGATAGAGGCACCAAGGCGTATCCTTAAGCAGCACTTGCGCCCGCAATATAATCATGGCGATGTTCATCAGCTTTCTTTCTGGGGCCATCGACCGAGACCCGGATATATATGCCCGTCATTCGCTAATCGATAGACCGTTGACTAGCTCAATCTCTCTGGCATTGGGCTGAATCCAGGCCATATCCAACCTGTATTGCGCCCTTGTCACGGCTCATCTCTCCAACGTTTATGTATCACTTTAACTGAGCGCATGTCTCGCGCCATCCCTCGGCTGGGAATCAACAAGGCATGACAGTGAGCGCACCCATCCGGCAAGACGCGTCTCGAACCTGTTGTCCGCCCGTTCCACTTTAATCCCAGCGGTCATTAGGTAGACACTGCACGGAGCCACTCTGCATCGTTCGATTGGAATGCAACCCACAAGAGACAGGACAAGAGATTGGGATGAAGAAGAAACTCGAGAACAGAGCACCGGGAGTGCTCGGGAGTAAGACGCCAGCCGCTGATACTGCACACCGGAATTGGGACGCTAACATTGAACTACCTACCTACCTACAGCCATCCAGTAGAGCCCCATCGCCACCCAATCTGCGCCTCTTGAGGCTCCCAGCACCCTACTCGCCGACAATACCGATAAGAGGTTAGACCTTGATCGGTACCAGCACACAGCTGTTGTTGTCACGCCGAGCCGAGGGCCCCTGTTCGGACAAGTCGTTGGTTGCGACCCGTGCGCTTGATCGACGTGCGTTGGCCGCCGGGGATTCGTAGAGGTGGTGGGTGCTGTTAAAGCCTGGTGAGAAACAGTCTTGCACGTCACTTTTTTTTTTCCTTTCTTTCTCGAAATTAAGCAGTAATTGCAACGACGGGCCTCCCCACTCGGGCAAATGTTGGTCTGCTTGCTTGCTCACACTACTTGGCGAATACGATCGAGGAAGCTGGCACGGCCATTTATGGCATATCAGGCTGATGGGAACACGGCTCCCTCGATCCACTCGTTGGCCGGCGCGGCAACGCTCGAGCCTCCAGCTACTCCGTGATGGACATTTTATCCTGGCACCTGAGCATGAAATCACCTTCTTGAATGGCCCGAGGGCCTTGCTCGCAGCTCGTCCGTTTGACTCTGCCCAGCGAGCTCTGAATGGTTCAAGCTAGATGCGAAACTCCCCTCTGGACCATCTTTAGGCGGAGATTGGTTGATGCTGCTGCTGATCGATCAACGTGAAAAACGTCCGCTCAGACTCCACTCAGCAGTCAACCCAATCAATCATCGGACTCAGGGCCATGGCACTAAAGAGAATGAGGGCGCCGATATTTCGCAGCATCCGCTCAACCGGAATGTGGCAGTTTGAACCATTTCGCGCCTCCGATGGCCCGCTGGCACTGTGCTATCCGCATATGAGCCTGTCGAAATGCCGCTGCATACCTCTCTTTCGCCTACCGGCATCAAGCTCCGGCGGGATGACGCTGCGCCTAGCACAATCTTGCTCGAATCTGGCGAGACCCTGAGATTCCAACAGATGACATTATGAGCTGCACTAGACGGGACACCAGGGCGAAATGACATGTGGCCCGTGGCGGCGAATCACCGTCCAGCTTGCGTGGCACCATGCGGCACAGCTCGGTGCACCTAAAAGTTGGGACTTGCAGCCCGATGCACGCCAGAGCCACCTCTGATTATATTATCACGCACCGTACAGGCACCGAACAGCCGTGCTGTGAATATGCTGGCCGAGGTTATGGAGGCTGTACCGTTACCCTGTTGTTGTGACCGTCATGATCCGTATCGGCGCTGCAGCCGGAGTTGGAAAGCACAAGAAAGCGTGTTTGCGAGTGATGTGATACACGGGCAGCCTGTGTCTAGTACGGTAGAAGCACGCACATTGCCTGTCGTCATGGGTCGTTGACTCGATTCTGCATGACGCAGGTCAAATCCGTACAACTCGAGCGTGTAACACCATGTCCAAGAAGATATGCTGGCCACATTCGCTGATTAATTACGTTCGACGGCGATGCTGACGACTGCAGAAACCTACGGCTTGGTCCCTGCGGTTATCTTCACGACATGGCGGGGTTGACGTGTTGGTGAATGCATAAGAGGGGTTGTCAAAACGATATCGACCCGTGTGCGAAAATTATGGTCAAGACGACGAGCAGCAGCGGGACTTTGAAAGTCGTCGAAGCGGGTCGAACAATCTCACCCAGCGTCAGAGTGTCTCCTCCAGCAGAGTATCACGGGATGTTCTGACAGTCGATGTACCCGGACGAAGGGACGTGGAGAGCGACGTGACGACGAATGCGTGTGCATCTTTTCCTTCAGCGACGCTTGTGTGACATCCCCGGAGAGCGCATGATTTCGAAACCAAACCAACGAGTTCAGAATGAGAACACCGATAATGGTGCATGTCACAGCAGTGTTTCCCGTCGCTTTGTCGCCACGGTGATAGGGTCGCCCACGGCATACGTGGTACGGCGCGCCCGGGATCCAGCTTCTGCTCGTCATCGGAGGTTCAGCGGAACCAGGTACAGTCTCTGAACGAAGGACACCATGATCAGAGGTATACACTCCAGGCCTCAAAAACATAGCATCTGCTCGTAGAAAATGTGCCCTTGCTTCGGATCACAGTGGTCGACAATCATATCTGGAAACGCCGATCAAGGAACAGCATCCTACCCCTGGGCGCAGCCTGGCCACCGAACGCCCTCTCCTGCAAGGCGATGTGGAAGTGGGTTATCGTGGTAAGCGTATCACCCCTTTGTGCACCCGGGTAGGCAGGAAACCAACGCCGGAACAATTTGATTTGCAGTCGTGTTCAGAAGCACCCGAGGGAGTACACCCACCAACTATCATGCACTGCGGCCGGCAGCCAACCGTTGCATGAACTACTGGCCTATACGCATGCCTACTTCCTCTAGATGAAGAGAGAGAGAGAGAGAGAGAGAGAGTAGACCGAGGGTAGAGTGAGACAGAAAAGGGTGTAAAGACCGTGTCTAGAGAGCGAGAAGTTGGAAGAGGCTGGTAACTGAGGAAGTAAGCTCGATGAGGACCCCGAGGGGCTTTGTATGACGGAGAGCGACGAAGGCAAATATGTCGAGAGAGCACAAGAGGGGGGATGGCAGAGGGAGCAGAGAGGGACGACCTCGGAGAAGAATGAAGACGGCGCAGCGACTTCTACCAACTGAAATATAAGTCATCACAACATAACTGGCCTGGACGGGACTGGGTGTCTTTTGCCGGGTGCCCGTCAGTGGACATCATTCTCGTCGGCTGAAGATAAATGGTCTTGTTTCGTACACCTCGTTTATTAAGATCCGAGATCAACCAAGATAATCCACCCCGTCATCAACTCAGCATGCACACATGCATTATCTCCCATATACCTGCACCAGGCTGCATCGTCTAATGTTTACAAGTCATCACATCATCCAAGTCATTCCTGACAGATGACCAGAATCAAGCGGCGGTCTTCCCATGTCATTCCAGCATATAACAGACCAAACTCCGGCCCAGTTCCCTTCTCTCTCATATAGTCGTTAAGCCTCGTCGTCGTTGGGCGAATTCCCTTCAGCAGTGTCCTTGGGCGAGGTCTTGACCTCCGTCTCCTTATCCATCTCATCCTTGTCGACCTCGCCGTCCTTGTCGGTCTCGACCGTCTTGGTCTCCACAACCGTCGTCTTGACTTTCTTGGCCCCGCTCAGGTCCCAGTCGATTTCAGCGCCAGCGCCGTACCGCATTACCAACCATTCGTTGGCCTTCTTGAAGTGCCCGCAGTCGAAGAAGCCCCTGGATGCGCTGAGCGGGCTGGGGTGTACGCTCTTGAGAACCAGGTGCTTTTTGGCGTCCACCTTGATTACGCGCTTACCGGCGGGGGTGCCCCAGGCCATGAAGACAACGCCGCGGGTTCTCTTGGAGGCGACGAGGTCAATGACCTTTTGAGTAAAGCGCTCCCAGCCGCGGTTCGCATGCGAGTTGGCCTCGTGGGCGCGCACCGTCAGGCACGTGTTGAGGAGGAGGACGCCGCGATCTGCCCAGGGGGTCAGGAGGCCGCCCTTGTTGGGAGGCGGGGAGAAGGTTGGGTAGTCTTTCTTGAGGGCGATGTACATGTTCTTGAGTGAGGGCGGCGCGGGAGTTGGGGGACGGACGGAGAAGGCGAGGCCGTGGGCCTGGTTGTGGTTGTGATAGGGGTCTTGGCCGAGGATGACAACCTTGACGTTGTTGAACGGGCAGTGGCGGGACCTGAGCTCTTGGTTAGGGCCGGTTGTGCCAAATCCATGGGCCGTTGAAGGATCGGAAAACATACCAGGAGTACACATCCTCCTTTGGAGGAAACCACTTCTTGCCAGCATCCGATTCTCGGTTCAGGAAGCGCTTGAGATCAAGGAACTCCTTGCTGGTGACCTCGTCCTTGAGCAGTGCCAGCCAGCTCTCGTGCAGCGTGTCGATCTCTAGCTGCAGCAACTCCTTCTGCTCGGCCGTTAGGCTGGCGACCCATTTGGCCTTGTCGAACTTGGTGGCGGGCGGCGCCTCCGGAGCGGCCGCACCACCCGCCTTGGCCACAGGCTTCGGGGCCCCGAAAAAGGACATGATACTGCCATCCTGCTTGGGCTTCTTGTTGTCCGCGGCAGACAGCGTATTGGCTTTGCGTTTGAGCGTCGACATCTTGACTTATGTAGAGGGGTAGGCGGACGAAGTCTGCCTGGAGAGGGTTCAGAGGGAGTTGATGACGTAGGACAACAGCCTTCGACCTGGCCGAAGACGGGCGGAGTGAGTTGCGAGATTGGCGAGGCGTAAAGGCTCAATTGTACTGGATACGGGGAAAGAATCGTTTCAATGGGTCATGAATGAAAACTATAAGCTTGTCTTAAGGAGAAACAAAACGGGAAACAGTGAGGTGGAGAGGGAGGAAGAGATGTAATGTGGATGTGTATGTGGGGGAGGTTGGATCCCTCGAAGCATGTAATCGAGATTTCTCGGCCCTGGTTTAAAGTTGAAATGCCGGTCTGCGGACCGTCGCGTGGTGACGCGCTACCGGCGAAAGGAAAGTAATTAACGCGTGCCTGAGAGACCCGCTATTCTGGCGCGTTCTGACAGGTTCAAGTGGTTGGTAGGGGACGAAAAGCGGCCTAGGAGCTGCAGCCCTGCAGCGGCCCCGGCTAGTGGCGAGAGGGGGAGGTGGATTGCCCTTGAGATTCCGACATTTGCCACCATTGTTGGAACGAAACGAGATGGCGAATTCATACTCTCTAGGCTCGCTTCCCCGTCCATCATTGGCCACTGCGTCGTGTCAGCCAATCGCTCCTGAGTTTGCTTCGTTTCCAGAGTCCACTATCGAAATGTCAAGGATCCGGCTCTATGGGGGTAGGGGAGGTATCATTACAGTTCAACTACATAGATATACACGTTTTTGGTTTTGCCATGTCTAACCCCAAACCACCACGGTGTGTGTGCGCCTTTCGGCGTGCGAACTCCAGGCCCCCGAGTCTTTTCCCATTCGTAAATAGCAGCCCGCTCAACGCCCAGTAATGCTTGAAATGGAAAAAGAGCTGCGATGTTTGAATATTAGTCCATATCTCTTCTGGACTTCTCGTTCACGCTCCTGAACACCCGCTTCCCGACTTCGTAGCTGCTGATCATGATGGCGCAGGCTGGAGCAACCTTCAGAGTCCGGGGAATCCATCCTTTCCACAGGCCCCCGATTCCTTCGGTCGCAAATATGTGCCAAAGTAAGCGCACCATAGAGCCTTGCTCAGCTGCAGCTGCCTTGGCGGCGTTGGCCCCGGCCGCCTGACGTGGCGAGTCGCGGTAGACCTGCGTCCTGGTCTTGCCCACGTCGAACGGCATCGTCACTATCGACGCGAATCCGCCGGATACAGCACCAGCAATGAAGCTGTCCGTCAATGTTTCCGTGTGGTTCTCCCGGCTCTGAGATCGGCGCCGTGCCTGTTGTCGCGAGCCTCTAGCTTCTAAAGTCCTACCGCGGCGGGTCTCTCGCATATCTGTTAGCTTGCCTCGGATCGTCTCGTATCCCCACCAGTACAGGCCCGAGAAGGGCACATCCCTCCACAAGGTCAAGGTCAATCCTCTCCATAACGAGGTGTAGCCACTGCTGTTGACCATTTCCTTGATGCCCCGGAACGTGTTTGCAAGATGACCAGTGGTTGAATTGCCGGTCGATGCTTGCATCCTCGTGCGGAACAGCTCGATCGGACTAACGGCGGCGGCAGCCAGCATCCGAGCTCCAGCGCCGGCGACCAGTGGGGCAGTATCGTCGTTAAGCTTTTGCGCGATGGGACTCTTTCCATCGTATCGAAGCCAGTCGTAGCCAGTGAAGTAGATGATGTTGCCCGGGATCGTCATCAGCAAAGTCGGGGAAAGACCCCTCCACAAGCTAGTGAACCCCTCATTCCGCGCAATCTTCCTCAGCCCGTCCATGGTCGAGCTGATTGTCTTGCGTTCAACCTCTGCGACGGCGCAGTCGGCGGCCGCAGGTGTCACGACGCCCTCTGCAGCTCTTGGCATTGCGAGGCATAGTTCGGAGCTGTTGTTCATGAAAAACACTTCGCGACAGCATGCGGTAACCCCGAGATTTGAGGTGTTGAAAGTTTTCAGGTTATTGGTCGTCATAGCAAGTCGCGAGAAATCCACCGTCGGCGGCGTGACGTTCTGGGATTGCCATCGGATTCGGACAACATCGAGCGGCGTCACTGCGCAAGCGTGTTAGCAATGGCAGACGGGCCGAGGCGCAGGAAACGAGCTCACCTAGAAGCGACGTCAAAAGACTGCCCGACATGGCGGATATCATCTTCTGCGACGCCGTAATATCATTGTCGTCCCCTCCGCTGCCATTATCCTGGGGCGGGACTATGCGCGCCATCGGAAAAGGGTCTTCGGGGTCGAATCTGGCGTGGTCTTGGCCTACGGTGGCCTGGTGAATCGTAGTCATTGCGGACCAGCTTGCATGGTCGGAGAGGTCGGAGCTAGGAGAAGACGCTGCAGCCATCCGGCGTCAGGGTTGTTTGGTGCGACAAGAAAAGTTGTAAATGAAGGTCGGTAGGTGAGGGGAAGTTTTCACGAGCTCTTTTTCTCCCGCTCGATGAGTGGGAGGGAGGTGAGGGAGGTGAGGGTGTGAAATTGGCCTTACCCCGTTTGCCAAAGTCGGCTCGTCATGACTGCGAAATCGGGTGCGCGCTCCGACATCTGGTCCTCCCCAAAAATTTGCCGGAGATAATGAAATGAATGGGTGGCGCGCGCCAGGGCACCTTGCTGGCCGAGCCGAGCCCAGAACCGTTTAGGTGATGTCACGGACCGAGCATCGACCCCAATTGGCTGGTTCTACCGAGTGTGGGTCCACTCGGTGCACTACCAAATGTCACCGATAAGCACCGCGACGGTGGGGACCCCAGACGCCGAATGACTACACCTCGGCGTGCTCTGCTTACAACACAAGGTCGATGATGAGTGGCCGGCTTTGACTACATCTCATCTCGTCGATTCGCTTTAAACGAGCATCGGGAACCCTTGGATCACCACTCAAAACCAACACTCTGATAAAATTTGAGGTTCTTACCGATGTCGTTCCCACAGCATTGACGGCCCTTTGCAGCTCTGTACTCCTCCGAGTATCGTGCCCCGTCTCTCAACCATGGCAGATCAGCCGCCGCCGCTCGACTCCGAGCTGGAGTCGTTTCGGCAACAATGGCGCTCAGAACTCAAGACGAAGAAGACGGTCCTAGAACCCCAGGCTTCACAACCCAAGAAAAAGGCCTCGTCGTTCTCTAAACCAGCCGTCCCGGCGGACAGCTCAAGGGCTGCGGTGTCGAGGAGACCCCAAGTAGAGGAGGATGAGGAATATGCCCGCTCCCTGGTATTCGATGATCCGGTACCTTCAAATACACCTTTCGCGTCTTCTCTGGAAGAACCCGCACCCGTTCAGGCCAAGGAGCTGATATCAGCCTTGGATCACTTTGAGGAGGCTATCGAGAAGGAGGCGATCGGAAGCTTGGGCGATAGCCTGAAGCTATACCGCAAGGCATTCAGGGTCAGTGTTATCCTATGCTTTCATCGATGGATAGGCAGCTAACCCAGTTTGAAGATGGATAGCCGGGTGGACTTAGCATACAGAAAGAAGCACTTTCCTCCAGCCGCCGCAAAGCCGGCTCAGTCGTCGGAGTTGAGCGCACCCAGTGCAGCGGGCAAGCCGCCAGAGACGCAAAAGCAGACCATGAGCGAGCTTATCGCCAGCTTCTCCGGGCTTTCCGTGGCTGCAGCACCCCCGCCGGTGGAGGGTGATCCGGCGCCGCTCTGCCCCATTGCGGAAATGCCTCAAGAGATTCTGGCCCATATCTTCAAAAACGTGGCCATCCTCGACGTCGGAGACTTTGTGCGCCTTTCGTTGGTGTGCAAGCGGTTTGCCTACATCATCGCCACCGAGCAGCAAATCTGGCGGCGCATCTGTCTTGGTACGGAATTTGGCTTCGCTGGAATGCATTACCACTGGCAGAGGGGTGTCTCCTGGGAGCCTCTGGAGCAGGAGGAAGGAGACACGGGAGACCTGGAATACGTCAGCATGGAGGAGCTGGCGCAGCGCCGCAGGGAAGAGAGCGAGGCTATGACATTGGCACTGCTGCCGGAGATCTACTCGTCTTCATGGCAGAAAATGTTCAGGCACCGGCCGAGGATCCGGTTCAATGGCTGCTACATCAGCACCGTCAATTACGTGCGCGCCGGTCAGGCGGACCCGAACCAGATCACCTGGAACACCCCCGTGCACATCGTCACGTACTATAGGTACCTACGCTTCTTCCGCGACGGCACCGCCATCAGCCTCCTCACCACCGACGAGCCCGCCAGCGTCGTGCATTACATGACCCGTGATCTGCTCAAGCAGCACCGCGGCGGCGGTGCAGCCCACCTGCCGTCCCTCGTCATGCAGTACGGCCTTCGCGGGCGGTGGCGGATGTCTTCTGCACTGGAATACCCGGACGTGCCCCTTGGTGAGACCGAGAACGACTTATTCATCGAGACGGAGGGAATCGGGGCGAAGTACACGTACAGGATGCATCTAGAGATGGCGAGCGCCGGGAGGAGCAAGGGCGCGCGGAACACCAAGCTCATGTGGAAGGGGTTCTATAGCTACAACAAGGTGACGGACGACCTTGGCGACTTCGGGCTGAATAACGGCAAGTCCTTCTTCTTCAGCAGAGTCAGGAGTTACGGTGTTGGGGAGTAAGTCCTTGTTTGCGTAGTAGACGAATGAAGCTTGAAGGCCAAAGCTGGGGTGTTCATTTCCTGCCACTTTTGAATGCCAATCAGGCTGTAACGTGCAAACCGCAGCGCCTTAGTAATTTACACTCATCGCAGCATCCTCTCACTCTTTACCCACCCCCACGACCGTCTTGTACCTATTCCAGATCATGGCTCACCCCACCCGTAACGGCACCTTCCGCTCGGTAGCTATCCCGCTGTCACCCCCTGACGAGCTTCACGATGATAACCTTGAGACAGTGGGCGAAGGTACCGATGGTGCTCTTGGAAATACCTCTTCGAGCGAGCCTCTGCTTCACCGGGAGCTGGCAAGGGCGCTTCGGGGCTTGGGAGAGTCGCTTTCCAATGCGAGCAAGCTCGCGCTGGACGCCCCTTTCATACATGCTGATATCGGCGTGCCATGCAGTTTGTGAGCTCAACCCCCTTTTCCTCAGAAACGGAAGGAACGCGCGTGTGATGTCGGAGTTGGTTTTGAAGCAAGACACCTCCTGCCGACACCTCCCGCGAAAAGATCCCACGCATTTGACCTCGACTCGGACCTTGACTTAGACCTTGGCCCGGGGCGCCGCGCCTTCGAGCTCCATGATACAAGCCCTGTTGTCCCGCAAGGGCGTGATTCTTACGTTACCCCACCCGTTTCGTGGCGCGACGACGTTGGCGTCCTTGACTGCCAGCTTCCTTGCCAGCGCTTCGGCGGACGAAGGATCCGAGATGCCACCCTTTCTCACCCACATGAGCTAGCCAGAGCTTACAAACTCATTCATTGACCGAGCTTCACATCGGAGACTTGCATGCCACGCCGATCGACTTGTTGGTACAACATTAGACTGAAGCCCCCATACTGCTGGAGATCTCGATAAACGTGGGGTCTGGGTCTGGATTCAACTCGCGGGTATCGATTCAGGCTGAGCTTTTATTGTGCACATTGCTCGCAAGATCACCTTGCTTTCTTCTTACATGTTAGGGAAAGCTTGGAGGGACCACTCGCTTAACATAGCACGTACAAAGGAATCCTCGTTGGGAGATGAATGGGGCGGCGCAGAGCAGAAGGAGTAACTGATCTTCCATGGTAACCCAGCTAGATGTTCTTTGCCGTCACCTTCGATTCTCACTGATTATACACTACGGCTATGAGCGGACGTGGAAAGTAACTGTGGCTGATAAATGCATCAGACAAACTGTGAAATCGCTACATTGATCGCAAAACGCCGTCGACACCTCGCCGGATGCTGGTGTTGTTGTTCCCTTTCCCTAATTGAGAATTCCTTATCCCAAGGGATGTAATTGGATGGATACAAAAAAGTATACCGTGTGTTCACGACGTCTTGACGAGGCAAGTATACATCGGGAGCAAAATATGATGACAGATATGCATAAATGCATTTATGAACCTTTGGAAGTAGTCTGGGGTATCAATGTCAGGCCTCAATGCAGAAGACTGCGGCGGAGACCAAAACATGGCGAATCCGAGAGGGACTTCGACTACTGACGTGGCACACCCAGATTGGAGTGGCGTCGTGGAGCGGTTTAGATGGGAAAGCATGAGTATGACGAACACGGCGGTTAAAATCAGACCTAACCGTCTCACCGTGGCGTCACCCTCTTTCCGTCCAGAAACTTGGGGCTTCTGCTGTCGTAGTACATATTGGGTATCTCTTGCTGCCGTCGCGCTTCATATGCCAAGCGCTCTTCTTCATCGAGAGAGAAGGCTTTCTTCAGCCAGCCAAAGGCGCTGCGCTTCTTTTTCAGTCGTTTCTCCCCACTAGCCGTCATCTGCGAGTCGTACGTCATGGTGGTGACTGTGCTCAGCGTACTTGCGCCCCCAAGACGAGACGGCGCATTTCTCTCATGTGCGGGATAGTACCCAGACTGGTTTCCGTATGGCGACCTAGGCTGCGCACCCGCGGTGAGTGGCCTCTGTTGTAGCGGAGAATGCGGGCTTGCTTGTACGGGGCGGTAGTATTGATGTTCGGACCGCGGGGAAGGTAGCACTGGTGGCAGCACCGGGGGAGAAAGCTCGTTAGCCGTGGGATAACGCGGCTGTTGTTCGATATCTGATCCATAAGCCGAATCCGGGGCGTGGTGCTCTCGAGACGATTCCTGCCGGGTACGGGGAAGGTCTCTAGCTGGCGGCGGAATCAGGATTGACTCGGGCGGAGTCGTCTTTAACGAGACGCGTTGTCGGAGCGAAGTCTTCTTTGACAGCATGGGCGCTTCTGCCTGGGTTTGGTGTTTGTCTGGTTCTGCCGTGGTAGGTGACGGGAGAGGCTCCTGCGGCTGTGGGGTATACGTCCGCGGCTGAAGGATGTAAAGCGAGGCATCGTCCAGAGTCACCTCCACCTCCCCTTCATTCACAGGTTCCGACACAGGCCCATCAGGCGTTTCCAAGGTCAACCTTGGTGTGGTTGAGTGTGCACCCCCGCTGATGGGAATGGTGTTGGCTGTGCGCGCGCTATCATGCGAGTGCTTGGTCTCGTGCGAATGCGATGACCTCTGCGACTTTAACGTGCTTTGCGAGCGTGTGGTATAGAATGAGTGCGTCGTGTTGTTCGAGTATGTCGTTTGATGTGTTTCGAATGACTGCTGGTCTGGAGAAGCGGCTGGTGATGGTCTCTGCAGCGGCATATCAAAGTCAAAAGATACGGCATATGAGCTCCTCCCGCCAGTTGAGAATGAGCCGGAGACGCTATTTGCGCGTAGAGTCGAGCGCCTCGTGGCCCTGGAGGATGGGGGTGAAGACGGCGGAGAGCTGAGCGCGGCCTCTTCGGTTCGAGCGCCTTGCAAGGGTAAGCTGAAGGGGGGGATACTGGCCTGCAATGTTGTCAGCATCGCGCAAGCGATAACACACAGATGCTTCGACTCACCCAGGTCCTCCGACTTACTTCACCGGCCTTCTTAGTCATTTCTGTCACCATTATCCCGAGCTTGATGACCAGAGAGTTCAGCTCCTTTCCACGGATCTGCAACTCCACAAACGCATTATACCAGCCCTCGGTGTTGCCTTTCATGGCAGTGTAAATGTCAACGACGTCCGGGCGAACCTGACGCCAAGTGCCCGCATTTTGCTGGCCCAGATAAACGGCGAACTCCTTGGTTGCGGCCAAGCCCTGCTGCACATCTTTGTCATACTGTTCGAGCTGGACATTGGTGCGGGCCACGATGTGCTCAATCTTTTCGTTTCCTTGAACAATCTCGAGTCGGAAGTTGCGATCCTCCAGCATGTTTTCAAAGGCCTCTAGGTTTTCCATGGGGAGACGAAGATAGTCGATCCTCTCCTTGAGATCCTTGGTCGCCTGATCAAAGTCCTCCATGGCGACTTCAAGAAACTCGTCCACCTCGTCGATATGCCCCTGCAGGATGCTGACAACCTGAGCCGCGCTATTGGCCATGCCATGCAGCAGCAAGTACACACCGAAGGATATCTGAGCCATGAGCTTTTTGAGCTCATGTTGCCGCTGGCCAGGCCGGTAGCGCCAACGCATGTCGGGCAGGTCGTCTTGGCGCTCCTGACTGATGAGCTCCTCACGACGGCCCTTTGCGTCGGCAAATTTGAGCTTTGGCTTGTCGGATGGGTTGCCATCAGCGACCTCGAGAAACGACTCGGCAAAGGCTGCTTGCATTGACGGGATCGGATGACAGGGGACTTTGGGGCCGCCCAGCGTTGGCGATTCGGTGTTGGTTCGGCGCGTGCTGCGCTCTGGGATCCCGGGCACTGTCGCCGTGGTGGGCGTCCGCTGAGCATCCTCCTCATCGCTCTCATAAATGGACGAAGGATGGCTGTCTGACGGAGGGAAGAGAACAATGGGGAGATCCAAGCTCAAGTCGAGGCTATTGCTGGCCCCGAAGGACATGCGCGGAAAGCCGGTCGAGGTTGCCATGGCGTACAGAAGCTGCGTCGCGGGAGCTATAGACGAGCGGCAGAGACCATTGGCGTGCGACGACTGTCACAGCCGCTCGACAAGGCCGGCGGATCGGAGGGTGATCGGTATCGTATGATGTGGCAGGGCGAGGAGCCAGGCTGAGGGCGTACAATGTACGACGCTGTGTGACGCGGGCGCTTAGGGAGAACCACCACTGTCACTGCCGGCCTCACAAATGGTTGTTGTTGTTGTGGTGGTGGTGGTGGTGGTTGTCGGAACTGTCCGGGTTGTTGGCTGGACACGATGAATAGAGGTCGAAGTTGGGCAAACGACGAAGCCGCGCTGGAGGAAGAAAAGAAGGTTGTGTTCAGCAGTCGCACATAGACATGACAAGCAGGAGAGCCCCTGGTTGGTGAGGGGGAGCTAAGAAGGAGAGGAGCGAATAAGAATGGATCCGGGGTCGGGTCGTCGTAATGATAGAAAAGTGTGGATGAGAACGAGCAAGGCGAGGTAAGGCCAAACCAGGCAAGGTAAAGTTTATAGTGCGAGGTGGGATGGATACATTAGTATTACGGCCTAAGTTGGCTGGGACTGGGAAGCGAGAAGATGAAGAATTGCCAGGGCCAAGCGATGACGAGGGGGACGCGGAGGCTTAGTCTTGGGTAACACTGGCGGGGAGGGCAGAAAAGAGCATTCCAAACGAGGCTCGACTGGCCCAAACGACGCAGGTGGCGGGCGGTATAGGCAAAGGCGCGGCGACAACGACGACGGCAATAAGGGAGCGGGAGAGAGAAGAGAAGGACAAGGTGAGCGAGAAGGCGTAAAGTGAGGTCGAAGTTGATGGGGATGTTGGGAATTGAGAAAACCCCTCTAGTTCAAGAAGGCCGCAAGGAAACGATAGAGCAAAGAGGTTGTTTTCTGACTGGAAGAGGGATGGATGGATGGGGAGGATGGATGGCCTGAACAGAAGCCCCGAACCCCTTCACTGGCTTGAATGAGAGACAGAGTGAATGAATGGCTTGAATGCCGGGGAGGAAGGTACACTAAGGCAAGACCAGGCAAGGTGGTGGGTTGTGGTGGGAAGGGGGGTAAAAAAGAGCAAGGTATCTTTTGACGCTACTGTACGGATACCAAAGAGTGAAATGGTGGGACGACCTAATGCGGTAGTGCGAGGTACGGAGCGAGGTCAGTTCAGGTACGGATACGTGAGCTCAGGCACACCTACCCGAGATGGACGCGATCTCGAGAGGGCGGACCAGGTACCGTATATGCGACATATGTAGGGATACCTGGTGTGTACAGTGGGTGCACTCCATCAAGCCCACAAGGCGAGGTAGGTACCAAAGCACAGCTCCTACCCGTCTGTATGGTTATCCATCTGGCTTGGCGTTGGCAAGTTATTTGTGGCCATTACCAGAGCTTCAATCCGGCAAAAGAGAGAGGGAATCAAGTGCTACTATGTGGTACATCCAGATACCTGAGGCAGCAGTGTTAGTTACAGGGTCTGCTGTCAGTGATGGACATTTATGAGGTATAGTACCTACATGCAGTAATGACTGTGACATGTACCTATCACACTACTTGACTGCTTCGACCACCGTCGGCACGGTGGGGGGGCTAGCTAAGAAAAGAGACAAGCGGGGCCGATCGCTTCCCTTTCCCCTTCTCCCACACGTCCTTACATCCCTATCCGGGCCCCTTGTCGTCTGTCTTTGGCTTTGTCACATTGTGCACATTGTCTCTTTGCTGCAAGTTCCCATCACTGAAGCTTTTTTTTTTTTTTTTTACTTGTCCTTGTGTTTATTTGCCTTCCTTTCGCTTCGACTCTTCTGGCTCAAAGCTCATCTACATAGTATAGACCAAGCGCGCCCAGGATAAGTCATCTTAGTCATTCCAATCAGCTAATCAATCAGACCATTCCATCGACCCCCTCCCTCCTTCTCCTGATCGTATCACACATCTACCTATCTGTACCTAGGTACTTACCAGCCCCCAGCAACACCCGCCCACCGCCTCCCTCTTAGTAGTACAGTGTACGGATAAAGAGAAACTTCAACGTGCACCACCACTTCCAACCTAGTATTACCCTGCACCCCATGTCGCCAGTCCTCTTTTCACATTTGGCTTTTATTGGGCTCCAACCCTAACCCCTGATCAAAACGGGGAAAGGACATGGCAGGACGGAAAGAGCCAGAATCAGAGTCCCATACCACCAGTTTGCCGCAGGCCCCCCAACCCTTACCCAGAACCCCGAATGATGGGTCTCACCTCGCTCATTCTCAGTTGCCCATGCAGTCAGTCACCTTGATATCCAACATCCACGACATATGGTGACACAGGCTTCCTGAACCTGGGCCTCTCGCTATGTCACGCTGTCTCTCTTATCGCGGTTGCGTTATATATTGCACTCTGGCGGGCTTTGGTCTTGCCCCCCTCTCAGGAGTACCAGTAGACTTGGGTTCATGGACCGCGGATATTGTTAAGATGCGCAGGCTAGAGACCACCAATAAATATTCCGCTGCATGTTTGCCCTCCTATCGCCGGTCTTAGCCCTGTTTGTCGCCTGCCCCCCCGCAATCTCGAACACTACCTAGGCTACTAAGGTTGCAACGATAGGGATGAGGCGATGGTAAGCCGTATGAATAGAGCGAACGCGACGGCATACTTCTGGCCATACCAGTGACTAACTCCTGTCGCCAAATATCAAACACCAATCGATTCCGCGGTGTCTGTAGATGCTGTGGGCTACCACTCTCCCGTTCAACATGGGAAAAGAAAAAATAAGAAAAAGGAAGCAAGATAAATGCTCTCCCGCTTCTCGTTCCATCCCTTGCCTTACATCTGTTGCCGGTCTATGTACCTACCTACCTACCTACCTACAGATCTTGCTGCCACTGCTGCGGCCTGCGCCGATGAGATGGCTATGGAAGGCTTGTCTCGCTCTCCGGAGGCTCTGGCCCCAGCCATCGGGTTACGACTCAGGCGTCATATTCACTGTGAGAAACAGGCCGGGCCACTGTCGACGCAGTAAGCGCTGCAGGCCCATAATTTGCAAGCCTGCACGCTAAGGCAGGCAAGCATACATTTGCACCTGGAGATGCAGACAGCCAGCTCACAGTGCCCGTCCACCAAGAAAAGACTATTAGCTTGGTGCAGGGAGGATGCTCAATTCGGATTGAACCCCTGCGGATGACAACCAGCCAGGCCAGCCTGGGACATGGTCTTATTACGCCTCTCCTCATTCGTCCACATTTTACAGGCGGATGCGCATGCTTTTGGGGCCGAACATCCTATTGTAGTAAGCGTCATCCGGCCAATTCATAACTCGAACCCATATGACTGGGTCAGAAAAGCAAAAGGGGCCACTTGATCCAGCGTCGACGTACGGACACTCTTGTCTCTTGATCTACCTAGGTAACACATATAGTACATAGATTACCGTCGTCGTCTTCCACTCGGCGTGCCATTGGACGTCCATGTGGGATGACATGTGACTCCTCGCTGTAACCTCGCTCTTGAAGAGAGAGGGTGTCTTGTCCCTTTTTTCTTCCTTCTTTTTCCTTTTCGTTGTGGCTGTTGGGAGAGAAAAAAAAAAACAGGGTCTGGGGAACCCGGTGTCGTGTTTGCGTTGACAGTTGGCTGACTGCTTTTAGCCCAGCCCCACTGGCAAGCAAAACCCGCCGACAGCTACATAAAAGTAAATTCCTGGCCAGCGAGCGCAAATGGCTCGCATTTGACCTTTGTGCGTGGCCATTATTAGTACGACCGAGAAGGCGTTATATTTGGCTCTGCTTGTCATCACCCAACTGCCCCTCCTGATCGCCTCCATCGCCCACCAATGACTGCACGTGTCGCCGAATGGCAATTGCATTGGCGATCCCCCAACTACACTATCCAAGGCGCATCCTTTATAATTGCATCTACTACGTATGCTTCGCTAGTGGGATGACAGCTGCTGCCGCACGTTCCTTGGTGAAGCGGCGACGCTACGCCTCCTGACGCTCAAACCACCCACCAGGTCGCTTCACGACGCTCACCGTCTCTTTGTTGCTGCTCGACACGAGATCGCTTCGACTGCTCGCTTTTCCTGCCTCATTTTCAATTGTGGACACAGGCTCACTGTTCCGATCGATCGGCCTCGTCATCCGTCCAGAGCTCCCCGCTTGCTCCCTGTGACCGACCCGACCTCCCCCCCTGGCAGACCTTCTGTATGATATACATAGTATCGATGAAATGGCATATTTGGCCCCGTCCATACCGACCAACTTGGACTCTTGGCCCCATTTCCCCAAGCCTTATTGACCGCCGTTTAGGATTGGCCACGACATCCCTGATGTGGCTGTACCAAGAGAGATGAGAAGAGACGATGAACCAGAGATGAGATGAACGAACGAGCCTCATTTCGTTCGGAAAACCCCTGACGCTAAACACAAATCTCGAGCAGCCACGCGAGTTCCAACTATGAAATGTGGAAATTTTACCTAGCGCTCCACAACTCCGAATTATTCGACAACAAAGAGAAGCTTCGCTCAGATGACCAGGAGCTGTCAAGACTCAACCTCAGCCTCGGTCCGAATCCGTCTGGGCGTACCATGCACGAAGAACGGTCTAAGTTGCAGCCCATCGTGGCTCATAGAAACCAATAAACGGCCCAAACCGACCCGCTGACGTCTGCTACTGTTTATTGCACCCAATGACCTTAGCGAGTCAGGTCAACCGCTTTTGGCAAAAGCCAATATTGTGTTTGACGGAATATTGGTCCTTTCGATAATTACTAGCCCACACCTCAAGAGCCAAGTACTACGCATGCTATCACAAAGCAGGATTTCCAAGGGGGCAATTCATATAGTTGAAAGTGGCTTGCTTCTATCTAAGTGAATATAGATTGACCTTGTTACTAAATACAGGGTCATTCTAGAATCTAGTACAATATTAGTATAGAAGGCAGTATTAGTTAGTAGTATCTACATAAGTAGGATAGTTAGTTTATATAATATACCTTCTTAAGTAGTAGTAACTAGAATTAATATTACCTATATTATATTATCTAAAATAACTAAGTATAAAAAGAAAATTTTATATATATAATTTATTATTATATAATAACTAACTAGTTTAATTTTCTTAGCTTATAATTAATAAAGTTACTTTTATAGCTAGTTAGTAAGGTAATAGCTATATAGGTTAATCATAGTAGTAAATATCCCTTATATTATCTTATATTAGCTTTTTCTTTTCTCTTTTTCTTTTTTATTAATAATAATTATAACTATAAGTTAATAAAAAATACAATATTTTTATATATATTTCTTTTACCTCTTTATTACTTATAATTATAAGTAATTATTAATATTCTTTTATATTTTAAATATCTTATAAAATAATTACTACTAATAAGGCTTATAAATATACTATAGTAGCTTATAAGTACTATAGTTACCTAGGTCTTATACCTAATAACTAGAGGTTATAGTTAGTATTACTACTACTATTACTACTATTACTATTACTATTACCTATTATAGGTAATAAGAAAGTAAGAGAGGTTCTTACTCTTAAGGTAGAGAATTAGAAACTCTTATTTTTAAGATCTTATAAGTAATATATCTATTAGTTATCATAAATATTATACTAATTAAATAAATAGCTTTACTATTCTTTTAATTAGTTAATGAAGCTAAAAAAGAATATTATATACTATTATAAAGAGATATAAAAAAAGATACTTAATATAATATATTATAATAAGAAATAAGTAAGTTATTACTTCTATTAATATATATTGTTAGAGGCTATGAGGGGTAATGAGGTTAGAGATAAAAGATAAGAGATAAATAAGATATATATTGTTTTAATATAATAGAAGAGCTTTACGTTCACCTTTCTATCTGGCTAGATATAAGGGATATAAGGGGTTTATTTATACTTATTTTCTGTATATTCTAAGGATTTCTTAGATATTCTAGGTTGTTATCTAAAACACCTCGGTTATATAGTTTAGAACTATATTCTTATACGTTGTTTTCTAAAACATCTCGGTTATATAGTTTATAACTGTATTATTATTTCCTAGATTTCTCCTTAGATAGATAGTTCTTGCTTAAAGGAACTATTCTTTGTATATATATATCCTATGTATTTATAATATATAGGCGTTTTCTAAGTAAATATATAGTTATCAAGTATATACAGTATACACAGTACTATTAATACTGTGTTAGATAATTCACTTTATTATTATATATACTATCTTTTTTATATAGATATAAGGTATTTAAACCTTAATATCTAACATATATATCTCCCCTTTTCTTATTATAGTAGTATATAAGAAAAAAATAACATCTCTTTTTAATTAGTATTTAATATATTATATACTAATTACTATTATTATTACTTAATACTAACTTATTATATTTTATAAAGAATAGATTTAAAGATATAAAATTAATCTTTTTATATAATATACTTTAAAAGAAGCTCTCTTTTTTCTTTAATCTTAAGGGTATTATAGAGGAGAGTATTGGTAATAATAATATTTTTATTATAGCCTCTAAGTATCTAAGGTAAGAGAGATTAGTAGTTAAGGTACCTATTATTAATCCTTATAACTAGTATTTTTATAGTATTTTTATAAGATAAATAGATAGTATATACCTCTTAGAAACTAAGGGTAAATATTATTAGTATATATTATTATAGTATTATTATATATTACTTATATTAACCCTTATAGGCTTAGCTAATATCTTCTTAGTTACTTAATTAATACTAGTAATATTAAAAAAGGTATATATTTATTATATTATATATTTACTTTATCTTATATTAATATTATTATAATAAAAAGACTTATTATACTTTAGTATATAGTATAGGTAGTTTTACTTTTACTATTATAAGTAAGAAGGGTTACTATACTCTCTTAGCTTAAGAAAAAAGAGAAAGAGATAGAGAAAGATAAGAAAGAGAGTAAGGAGAAGAAGTATAATAAAGTAAATAGTAAGGTAGGCTTATCTTATAGAGATATACCTTATAAGACTTCTACCTTATATCTTATTAATATTATTAGCTTTTAGGTATATATAATATATTCTAATATTAATAACTTTATTAATAAGATTATCTCTAACTAAAGGACTTATATTATATTTTATACTTTTCTTAATATATATATAGTTACTCTCTTCTATAGAAATAACTAAGCTTTTTTAACTAATAAGCTATTACTTATTTTATTTATTTTCTAAGCTTTCTAGCCTTTAAGCTATTTTTAATTTTTAAACTTACTTTAGTTTCCTATTTATTATTTTCTTCTTTTATCTAGTTATATATTATATATCTTATAGGTTAAATATAGCTTTAAAGTACTTAAACTTAGTTTATAAGAGATTTTTTATTAATCTATTAGTAAGTATTTTATTTATAAAAAGATAGACTATATTAACTTTACTATCTATATATACTTCTTATAATTATATATTTTAAATATTAATATAGTAGAGTTATATAGTAATTCTTTTTTCTTCTCTTATAATAAGGTATATTATTTACTAATTATTATAATAGACTTTCTAAATATTATCTCTAAGATCTAATAAAATCTCTTAAAAGAGATATTAAAGTACTATTAGTTTCTTTATTATATACTTAAGAGTAAGAAGCTCTACCTTAATTATTAATATAGTTATAATTACTTATTATATAGCGTTCTATTAGATTAGTCTTTTAAATAGAAATATAATATATTCTTATAAGAATTTATAGGTTATAATATTATCTTTAAATAAAGTATTACTTATAATAAGAAGCTAAATCTCTTCTTAGATACTAAAATAAATTAATAAGTAGAGAGTATAAAAGAGATATCTAATATACTACTTTATTACTTATATATATTATAAGCTTAGGTTTATTAAGAACTTTAATAATAATAAGTAAGTAAATATAATATTAAGCTAGATTATTATTACTATATATAGTATTAAACTAACTATTTTCTAAAAAGTTTTTACCTTATTTAATAAAGTAATACTATTGATAAGTAAGGTATTAGGTTTCTAGTAATAAATAAGAGGTCTTAAAAAGTATTAATTATATATAAAGAAGTATAACTATTAAAAGGGCTACTAGGTTAAGCTAGTGGTAAAAGGGGCTCCTATAGGTAGGCCCGCAGACGAGCTCAGACTGGTCTCACGTGACTAGTAGGATCGGAGTTAGTAGGTAACTCCGATGGATCCTAACAATAGGCTGGCATCGCAACACTGGTAACTCTCTATTTTAGCTAAATAGTAGCTAGCTAGCCTATAGTCTAAAAAGCTTAAAAACATAATAAAAGTTTAAATTATAAAGTATTTAACTTCTTACTACTAATATAATATCTATATATTCTATATATAAAACTTATCTATTTATCTATATCTTTATTTACCTAATATTAATAAGCTTCTTTAGTACCTTATTTAGTAATAACTTTATAAAGCTATTAGCTAGGTTATCTATACTATAGATCTATTATACCTTATAAATCTTATAGTATTTATATAACTACTAAAGAGCTATAATATTAATTATAAGTTACTTTTTCTTTATAGTACTAAGCTTTATTAAATACTTATATAGTAAGTATAAATAAGTATATATAGTTATAGAGATTTAAAAAACCTTAAGTTAGTTAGAGACTATTACTAGTATAGTCTTAATTATATAGGCTATATTAGCTTTAGTAACTATTACATATATCTTAGAGGTAAGTATACTATAAGTAACTTTTTTATATTTTATAAAGCTAAAATAGATAATATTACCTATGAGATTAAAAGTAGTATCTCTACTAGTAGATAGGTACTCTTTATTATTACTAGACTTATTAGTAAGTATAATAATAAAGCTAAGTTATAATATTAAATTACTATTATTTATAAAAGAGCTATTAATGAATATAAAGAGTTTAGTACTAGTAAGATCTAGTAGTTAAAATTATAGCCTATGGTTAAGGTTATCTATCTACTACTTAACTTACTAGTTAAGATCCTTAATTTTAGCTAGGCTAGGTAACTAGTACTAGGTAGTAATTAAATAGTTAAAGTATACCTTAGGTTAGTAAATAGAGGTAATACATATACCTTAGGTATACTACTTAATATACTACTGCTTTATATTAGGTATACTAAAGTTAACTAATTATAGCTTCTTACCTTAGTCCTTTTAGTAAAGGGTTATCTTACTATTATTACTAAGGGTTAATATACTGCTATTAAAAGTAATAGGCTTATTAACTTTAAGAAATTACTTTGGTTTAGCTATAAAAGTAACTTCTTTTAGTATATAGTTTTTATAGTTAGAGAATGATTCATCTATAAGGCTAATAGTATTATCTACTTATATACCTATTATTATAAAATTATTATTTTTAGGTACTAAAATAAGTAAGTAAGGGTTAAAAGTAGATAAATCTATCTAGAGGCTCTTTCTATAGTAGTTATTATATATAGCTTATTAATAAGTACCTACCTTAGGTATACTATAGAGTAGCTATTTAACCTCTATAATTATATCTATTACATAGAAATAGTAAATTTTAAGGGGAAGTTAGGTAAGGATAGTATATACCAATCTAGTTACTAACTAGGTATATACTTGTATTATATTGTATAACTAGAGGATATAACCTTATTATAAAAGTAATAGTATAATAGAGAGTATTACTTATTAAGCTATTTATTAGATAGTTAGTAACTAGGTTAAAATTGTAGCTTTGCTATTATCTATATTACCTTAGATAACTAGTTATAATTTTTTATAGGGTTACTTGTTTTTACTCTTAACCTTGTGTACTAACTATAACTTAAAAATCTATATATCTCTATACTTTTTCTTGTTATATTTAATAATAAAAAATATACTATAGTCTATAAGTTCTTAGATTTTACTAGTATCTAACTATTTAAATAGCTTACTCGGCATGGTTATTATGCTTTTCTTATATAGCTTAATTACTAGTGTGTAGTTGGTATCCTCTTTTGTAGTAAAAACGCAGTTAATTATAGGGACTGCGGGCGTGACTTCTATAGTGAAAATTCAAGCTAGATTCTTCCTTAGTTAGCCTAAGCCTCTTCTTACTAGTAGCAGTTATACAGTAACTATAATAAAGTTGTATTTAATTAGAGTATTTATAGGTATCTCTGCTATAGTAGTTACTAATAGTCTAGGTTGTATGGGATTAATGGGACTCTCTGCTCTATAGGGGTTATACTATAGCTTAATAGTAGTAATAGAGAATTTAAGTAATCTCTATAGGGTCTTAATAGTACTACTAGTATTATTATTAGTAATTAATTAGTATAGTCTTTTTTAGCCTTTATTCTAATAGTATACTCTAATAAGTAATTATAGAGAGAGAGCTATACTTACTATAATATTAGGTCTATTATATACTATAAGTACTTTATTAACTTACCTTTTTATATAGATATTATAAATCTCTTCTATTACTTTTTATATAGCTTTTATATACTATAGAGTTAAGGGTAATAAAGCTAAGTTATTATTAATATAAGGGTATATACTAAAGACTGATAGCGTGGAGATAAGGCTATTAGGGCCTGCGGTGTTATTAATTACTTTTATAGTAAGTTATAGGGTAACTTTAGGTTTAGCCTCTAACTCTATATAGACTATCTTATATACTTAATATAGTATTATATAGTACTATTTAACCTTACTAATACTGTAATAAGCCTTAATAGGGACCTCTTTTACCTTAATAGATAGTATATAAGTAGTATATTTAAATTTAGCTATATAAAAATTCAGCTTAGTATCTATAATAATCTAGTCTAAAGGGCTAAGATATATATTAATCTAGTATATGTATAGTACTTCTTATATATACTCTATAGTAATAGAGTATAAAAATTATACTATATTAAAGGAGGTTATATTATTAATAATATAAAGTACTGGTTTATTACTATCTAAGTATATTATATTAATAAAGACCTTATAGTTAAAGTTATAGTTATTATAGAGGGTAAACTTAAACCTTTTTAGAGCCTTTAAATTTAGCTAGTAGTACTAGTAAAATTTATTAATCTCTTTAATATTTAAGATTACTATTATATAGCTAGCTTACTAGAGTACTTTATATAGCTAATAGACTAAGAGGTAACTAAATTAGTAATATATTTACTATAGCTCTATATTAGTAAGATAATATTGTACTATATTATACTCTAACTACTTTAAAAGTATCTATAGGTAGCTCTATTTATATACTACTAGTACTATAGTTATACTCTTAATAAGTATGTTAGTAAGGTTATTAAATTACATACTATTAGAGTCTATATCTTTTAGGTATAAAAGAAATAGAGTGCTAGAGGTTATTATATAGAAAGTAAGCTTACTAATAGGGGTAGATATAGTAATAACTCTAAGTAAATTAAATAAATTACTAATACTAAATTTGATACTTACTTTATTAGTATAGCTTATATCTAGTAGTAACTCTGCTCTAAGATACTTATAGAGGGCTATATACTATTAGTAGCCTGTAGTTAATACTTAGGCTGCTTTAGTATCTAGTATAATACCCTAAAAAGTTATAGTAGAGTATTAATTATTAAGTATAAAGACTTTGCCTAACCCTTATTCTTAGCTAGGGTCTTATATAAAAGAGTCTTCTTTTATTAAAGCATTTAAAGTAGCTTAGTTGCATAGTTATATATAGACCTTCTAGCTATTAATACTCTCTTTACTAAAAAATACTATAGATATAAAGAAAGTTATATTCTTAAAGAGCTCTTTACTATTATCTAGTATATACTTATTATTAGTTATATTACTAAGAGAGTTAGGCTTTTTACTCTTATAGTTAAGAAGGTATTATTTAAATCTTTTAGTAAAGTAGCTCTTTTAGAGCTGCTTATAAGAGGTATCTCTTTCCTCTTTTGAGTATATTATTAATTAATATCTTTTCTTATTATAAATAAAGTACTTTTTTACTTAAAATATACTGCTTTATAGGTAGTTGTTTTAGGGCCTTAGACTGTACCCTTGTTAGAGTAAGTAATTGCTATATTAGCTATTATAGTAATAGTTAGTAAAGTACTACTAGTCTAGCTTAGGTAGTCCTTCTATAAGATACTATGCCTTTTACTTATATATTACTACTATATTACTTATACTATTTCTTAACTATATATAAAGTATATTATAAGTTTCAAGTAGATTAAGTAAAGTAGCTATATACTTAGGTATACCTTAGTAATAAGTAAGAAGAGTATTATAATAGTTACTATTAGTAGGTATACCTTACTATATTATAGCTCTAACTAGCTTTATAACTTTTTTAATAAGTAAGTCTAGTACGTTAACTCTTATTTTACTAGGTAATTTATAAATAACTTACTTATAGCTAAGTCTTTATAACTCTATTTTATATATATAGTAAACCATATCACCTTTAAACTATGATTTAATATTTACTATAAGTATATTAAAACTAATTAAATAGTTATAGAGGTCACTAGTATAATACTCCTATATATTACTTATAAGTATAAATAAGATAATAGACCTATAGTAGTTACTAGAGATACTAACTCTCATACAGAAGTTATAAAAAATTAGAAGCTTTAAGTTAAGGGTCTTATAGTTACTACTACTATACTTTAATATTAAATTATCTAAATATAACCTAATAAGGTTAGTTAATTAATAAATAGTTAGCTTATTAGTTAGAAGAGTAGTTATGCTTAGTAACTACCTCTTAATTATTATAGTAGTTATAGATAAACTTAGTGTAAGAGAGGCTTTATTAGTTTACCTTTTAAATAAGAGAGATTTAAATAATGGGTTACTATATAAGGTATGTTATTAATAATCTAACTTATTATAGAACTTCTATAAAAAATCTATACTTTTATAGCTATTATATACCTTGCTAATTAATAGTAGGTAAGTAGTCTATAGTATCTATTTAATGTTTCTTATAAAGTCTAGGTTATTAAGGTAGTTATAAAAGACCTTATACTTAGCCTCTATTTTCCTTATTATCTTATTATTCTACCTTAAGAAGTACTTATTATTAACTAGCTTCTTTAACCTTATACTAATAGTACTTTTAATAGGTTCTTTTGTTATTTATATACTATAGCTAATAATAAAGTTATAGAAGGTAGTTATAACTACTCTTAAAGCAGTATTAAAATCTATATTAGATTAATCCTTAAATTTATTATAGACTTATTACTATAAATCTCTACTATAGTAGCCTTACTCCTTATGGGTAATTAAGTAATATAAAATAATTATATCTAATAACTTAGTATAGTTAGAGAGTAAGCTACTCTCTAAGATTTAATCTAAGTACTTAATACTCTAAATTAATAGGTTAATATACTTATAATATTTATTAGGTATGGATTTATAATATCTATATACTATACTGACTGCGTGCCTGCTTATATACTTGCTTGCGGTCTCTTTAGTAGCCTTAGGGGTACGCTCTATAATAGTTACTTCTTCTTATATTATTATAGTTACTCTCTATTAGCTTAATAACCTCTTAAATATAAGCATTTCTTCTAACAGGCTAGAAGGTATATATATATATTAGAGAGATTACTACTAGTAATATAGGTAACTACTTAGTTAATAGGGTCTTGCTTGCTTTTTTTACTAAGGGCTTTGTAGTAGTATTACCTATTAATATAAGCCTTTCTCTTTTATACTAAACTTATTACTTATTAAAAAGAGCCTTTCTTATATAGTACTTACTACTTATTAAAAAGAGCCTTCTTTATACAAGCTTCCTTAGTATTAATCACTTAAGGGTAATTAGAGGTATATTTTAAGTAAGAAAAAGAGTATAAAAAGAAGGTTAAAAAGAGAGAAAGAGTAAAAAAATTATAGAAGTTAGAGGAGAGAAAGGGAGTCTATTATACTTCTATAGGCCTATTAGACTATTAGGTTATTTAATAGCTTAGTAGAGTTACTTTTTAAGTAACTATAATAATAGTTATAAGTCTAAAGTTAAAGTAATAAAAAGGTAAAATTAATAAGCTTATATTAAATTAGTTAATAGTAGGTTATTAATAGTTATTTTTAGTATATAAAGTATAGGACTTTATAGTCTTATAGTCTAATAATTTTTAATAAAAATTTATTATTTTATAAGTTATAGCTTCTTATAATATAATAAAGTTAACTTATATAAATTAAGCTTATATACTTATAATACCCTTTATAGAGGTATTATAAATCTACTATAATAGTATTCTAAGCTAGTTACCTATATAGAAGAAAGTATAGAACTATCTTACTACTACTATAGAGTTTAGAGTAGTTCTATCTCTTTTTAAAAAACCTTATTAATCTATAGTATCTTTTAGTAGGTAATTACTATATTTAACTACTAATTAGTATTAGTAAGTAAGGTATTAGGTTTCTAGTAATAAATAAGAGGTTTTAAAAAGGGTTAATTATATATAAAGAAGTATAACTATTAAGAGAGCTGCTAGGTTAAGCTAGTAGTGAAAGGGGCTCCCGCAGGTGGGCCTGCAGACAAGCTCGGACCAGTCTCACGTGACCAGTGGGATCAGAGTTAGCAGGTAACTCCAATAGATCCTAATAATAGGCTAGCATTACAACATAAATAGCTAATATATTACTACCTAATAATTAAGTTATATTATAAATTAATTATTAAACTTTTTATAATTAACTTATGAAATATTAATTAAATATATAATATAATTATTATTATTATTATTATCTTGGAGACTTTTTATTATATATAAAACTATTTTATTATTTTTAACTTAGTTTAGCTTTTATTATTTTTATTTATTAAAATCTTTACTTTAATATTAAGTAGCTTTATATAGTAGAAGTAGAGAGTAATAGTTATAAAACTATAGATCTTATTGTTAGTAAGCAAGGCAAAAGAGGTCTAGTGATAACTAGCGGGTGATAAATAAGGGGTCTTAAAAAGGGTTAATTATATATAAAGAAGTGTAACTATTAAGAGGGCTGCTAGGTTGAGCTAGTGGTAAAAGTGGCTGCTGTAGGTGGGCCTGCGGACGAGCTTGGACCGGTCTTATGTAACTGGTAGGATCAGAGTTAGCAGGTAACTCTAATAGATCCTGACGATAGGCTAGCATTGTAATACTAGTAACTCTTTATTATAGCTAAATAGTCGCTAGCCAGCCCTTAGTCTAAAAAGCTTAAAATATAATAAAAATCTAAATTATAAAGTATTTAACTTCTTACTACTAATATAATATCTATATATTATATATGTGAAACCTATCTATTTATCTGTATCTTTATCTGCTTAGTACTAATGAGCTTCTCTAGTATCTTATTTAATAATAACTTTATAAAGCTATTAGCTAGGTTATCTATACTATAGATCTATTATACCTTGTAAATCTCATAGCATTTGTATAACTATTAAAGAGCTATAATATCTATTATAAGTTACTTTTCCTTTATAGTACTAAGTTTTACTAAACACTTATATAGCAAGTATAAATTAGTATATATAGTCATGGGGATCTGAGGAACCTTGAGGTAGTTAGAGACTATTACTAGCGTAGTTCTGATTGTGTGGGCTACGTTAGCTCTGGTAACTATTGTGTATATCTTAGAGGTAAGTATGCTGTAGGTAACTCTTTTGTACTTTGTAGAGCTGAAATGGATGATGTTGCCTGTGAGGTTAAAAGCAGTATCTCTACTGGTAGATAGGCACTCTTTATTATTACTAGACTTATTAGCAAGTGCGATGATAAAGCTAAGTTATGACGTTAAATTGCTGTTGTTTGCAAAAGAGCTATTAATAAATATAAAGAGTTTAGCGCTAGTAAGATTTAGTAGTTGAAATCGCAGCCCACAGTTGAGGTTATCTATCTACTACTTAACCTACTAGTTAAGGTCCTTAATTTTGGCTGGGCTGGGTAACTGGTACTGGGTAGTGATTAAATAGTTAAAGGCTACTTCTGGTTAGTAAATAGAGGTAATATATGCACCTTGGGTGCGCTGCTTAACATACTACTGCTTCGCGTTGGGCACACTAGGGTTAACTAATTATAGCTTCTTGCCTTAGTCCTTTTAGTAAAGGGTTATCTCACCATTGTTACTAAGGGTTAATATACTACTATTAAAAGTAATAGGCTTGTTGACTTTAAGAAGTTGCTTAGGTTTAGCTATAAAAGCAGCTTCTTTTAGCGCGCAGTTTTTATAGTTAGAGAATAATTTATCTATAAGGCTAATAGTATTATCTATTTATATACCTATTATTACAAAGTTATTATTTTTAGGTACTTAAATAAGTAAGTAAGGGTTAAAAGTAGATAAATCTATTTAAAAGCTCTTTCTATAGTAATTATTATATATAGCCTACTAGTAAGTGCCTACTTCTAGTATACTGTAAAGTAGCTATTTAACCTCTATAATTATATCTATTATATAGAAATAGTAAATTTTAAGGGGAAGTTAGGTAAGGATAGTATATACTAATTTAGTTACTAACTAGGTATACGCTTGCGTTATATTACATAACTAGAGGATATAACCCTATTACAAAAGTGATAGTACAATAAAGAGTATTACTTACTAGGCTATTTATTAGATAGTTAGTAACTAGGTTAAAATTATAGCTTTACTATTATTTATATAACCTTAGATAACTAGTTACGATTTCTTATAGGGCTGCTTGTTTTTACCCTTAACCTTATACACTAATCATAACTTGAAAATCTGTATCCTGCTATGCTTTTGCTTGTTATATTTGACGATAAAAAACATACTGCGGTCCATAAGTCCTTAGATTTCACTAGTATCTAACTGTTTGAATAGCTTACTAGGTATGGTTATTATACCTTTCTTGCATAGCTTAATTACTAGTATATAGTCAGTATCCTCTTTTATAGTAAAAATGTAGTTAATTATAAGGACTATAGGTGTGACTTCTGCGGTGAAAATTTGAGCTGGATTCTTCCTTAGTTAGCCTAGGCCTCTTCTTGCTAGTGGCGGCTGCGCGGCGACTATAATAGAGTTGCATTTAATTGAAGTATTTGTAGGTACCTCTACTGCAGTGGTTACTAGCGGTCTGGGTTACACGTGGTTAATAGGGTCCTCTGCCTTAGATAGGTTATGCTATAGCTTAACAGTAGTAATAGGGAATCAGCGTGGTCCCTGCGGGGTCTTAATAGTACTACTAGTGCTATCGTTAGTAGTTAATTAATAAGGTTCTCTCTAACCTTTGCCTTAGCAGTATACTTTAATAAGCAATTATAGAGAGAGGGCTGCGCTTGTTATAGTATTAGGTCTATTATATATTATAAGTGCCTTATTAACCTGCCTTTTTGCGTGGATGTTATAAATCTTCTCTATTACCTTTTATATAGCTTCTATATGCTATAGGGTTAAGAGCAATAGGGCTGAGTTATTGTTAATATAAGGGTATATACTAAAGACTAATAGTATGGGGATAAGGCTATTAGAGCCTGTAGTATTATTAATTGTTTTTATAGTAAGTTATAGAGTAACTTTAGGTTTAGCCTCTAACTCCGCGTGGACTATCTTATATGCTTGGTGTAGTGTTATATGGTACTGTTTAACCTTACTAATACTGTAATAGGCCTTAATAGGGACCTCTTTTACCTTAATAGATAGTGCGTAGGCAGTGCGCTTAAATTTAGCTGCGTGAAAATTTAGCTTAGTATCTATAATAATCTAGTCTAGAGGGCTAAGATATATATTAATCTAGTATATATATAGTACTTCCTATGTGTGCTCTGTAGAAATAGAGCATAAAAATCGCGCTGTGTTAAAAGAGGTTATACTATTAATAATATAGAGTACTAGTTTATTACTATCTAAGTATATTATATTAATAAAGACCTTATAGTTAAAGTTATAATTATTATAGAGGGTAAACTTAAACCTTCTAAAAGCCTTTGAATTTAGCTAGTAATACTAGCAAAATTTGTTAATCTCTTTGATATTTGAGATTACTATTATATAGCTAGCTTACTAGAGCACTTTATATAGTTAATAGACTAAGGGGTAACTAAATCAGCAATGTATTTACCATAGCTCTATATTAGTAAGATAGTGTTATACTATGCTGCGCTCTGGCTGCTCTAAAAGCATCTATGGGTAGCCCTATTTATATACCACTAGTACTATGGTTATGCCCTTGATAAGTATATTAGTGAGGTTGTTAAATCGCACGCTGTTAGAGTCCATATCTTTAAGGTATAAAAGAAACAGGGTGCTAGAGGTTATCATATAGAAAGTGAGCTTGCTGATAGGGGTAGGTATAGTAATAGCTCTAAAAGAGTTAAATAAATTACTACTACTAAATTTAATACTTACTTCACCAGCACAGCTCATATCCAGCAGTAATTCTATACTAAGGTACTTACAAAGGGCTGTGTATTGTTAGTAGCCTGTGGTTAATACTTAGGCTACCCTAGTATCTAGTATAATACCCTAAAAGGTTATAGTAGAGTATTAATTATTAAGTATAAAGACTTTACGTAACCCTTACTCTTAGCTAGGGTCTTATATAAAAGGGTTTTCTTTTGTTAAAGCATATAAAGTAGCTTAGTTGTGTAGTTATATATAGACCTTCTAGCTATTAATACTTTCTTTATTAAAAAATACTATAGATGTAAAGAAAGTTATATTCTTAAAGAGCTCTTTACTATTATCTAGTATATACTTATTATTGGTTATATTGCTAAGAGAGTTAGGCTCTTTATTCTTATAGTTAAGAAAGTATTGTTTAAATCTTTTAGTAAAGTAGCTCCTTTAGAGCTGCTTGTGAGAGGTGTCTCTTTTCTCTTTTAAGTATGTTGTTAACTAATATCCTTTCTTATTGCAAATGAAGCACTTTTTTGCTTGAAATGCGCTGCTTTGCGGGTGGTTGCTTTGGGGCCTTGGACTGTACCCTTGTTGCGGCAGGCGACTACTATGTTAGCTATTGTAGTGGCGGTTAGTGAAGTGCTACTAGTCTAGCTTAGGCGGTCCTTCTATAAGGTACTGTGCCTTTTACTTGTGTATGGCTGCTGCGTTGCTTATGCTGTTTCTTAACTATGTATAAAGTGCGTTATAAGTTATAGGTGGATTAAGTAGGGTAGCTGTGCACTTGGGTATACCCTAGTAATAAGTGAGTAGAGTGTTACAATAGTTACTGTTAGTAGGTATGCCTTGCTATGTTATAGCTCTAACTAGCTTTGTAACTTTCTTAATAAGTAAGTCTAGTACTTTAACTCTTGTTTTATTAGGTAATTTATAGGTAACTTGCTTATAACTAAGCCTTTATAACTCTATGTTATGCGTACAGTAGACTTTATTCTCTTTAAACTATGATTTAATATTTATTATAAGTATATTAAAACTAATAGTATAGTTATAGAGGTCGTTAGTATAATACTCCTACGCGCTGCCTGTAAGCATAAATAAGATAGTAGACCTATAGTGGTTGCTAGAGATACTAACCCTTGCATAGAGGTTATAAAAAATCAGAAGCTTTAAGTTAAAGGTCTTGTAGTTGCTACTACTATATTTTAATATTAAATTATCTAAATATAGCTTGATGAGGTTGGTTAATTAATAAGCGGTTGGCCTGTTGGTTAGGGGAGCAGTTATGCTTAGTAACTACCTCTTAACTATGGTAGTAGTTATAGGCAAACTTAGTATAAGGGAGGTTTTGTTAGTTTACCTTTTAAATAGGGGAGGTTTGAATAAGGGGTTGCTATATAAGGTGTGTTGTTAATAATCTAACTTATTATATGACTTATATAAAAAGTCTATACTTTTATGGCTGTTGCATACCTTGTTAATTAATAGTAAGAGAGTGGCTTATAAGATTTATTTAATATTTTATATAAAGTCTGGGTTATTAAGGTAGTTATAAAAGACCTTATACTTAGCCTCTATTTTATATATTATCTTATTATCCTACCTTAGGAAGTGCTTGTTGTTAACTAGCTTTTTTAACCTTGTGCTAATAGTACTTTTAATAGGCTCTTTTATAACCTATATACTATAGCTAATAATAAAGTTATAGAAGGTAGTTATAACTACCCTTAAAGTAGTATTAAAATCTATATTAGACTAATCTTTAAATTTATTATAAACTTGTTACTATAAGTCTCTACTATAGTAGCCTTGCTCTTTATACTTAGTTAAGTGGTATAGGATAATTATATTTAGTGATTTAATGTAGTTAGAGGGTAGGCTGCTCTCTGAGATTTTATCTAAGTACTTAATGCTTTAAATTAATAGGTTAATAAACTTATAGTATCTCTTAGGTATAGGTTTGTAATACCTATGTGCTGCGCTAGTTGTGTGCTTGCTTGCGCGCTCGCTTGCGTGCTCTTTAGTGGCTTTGGAGGTATGCTCTATAGCGGTTGCTTCTTCTTGTATTATTAGAGTTGCTCTCTGTTAGCCTGATGACCTCTTGAATATGGGTGTTTCTTTTGGTAGACTAGAAGGTGTATACATATATTAGAGGGATTACTGCTAGTGGTATAGGTAACTGCTTAGTTAATAGAGTCTTACTTGCTTTCTTTGCTAATAACTTAGTGGCGGTATTGCCTGTTGATATAGGCCTTCCTCCTTTGTGCTGAACTTGCTGCTTGTTGAAAAGAGCCTTTTATGCGGTCTTGTTATAACTCTTGTTACTTGTTGAAAAGAGCCTTCCTTGTATAGCACTTACTGCTTATTAAAAAGAGCTTTCTTTGTGCGGGCTTCTTTAGTATTAGTTACTTAAGGGTAATTAGAGATATATTTTAAGCAAGAAAAAGAGTATAAAAAGAAGAGTTAGAAAGAGAGAAGGAGTAAAAAAAATCGTAGAAGTTAGAGGAGGGGAAGGGGGGTTTATTATACTCCTGTGGGCTTGTTGGACTGTTGGGTTGTTTAACAGCCTGGTAGAGTCACTTTTTAAGCAACCGCGATAATAGTTACAAGTCTAAAGTCAAAGTGATAAAAAGGTGAAGTTAATAAGGTTATATCAAGGTGGTTAATAGTAGGTTATTAACAGTTATTTAGTATACAAAGTATAGGACTTTGCAGTCTTATAATCTAATGATTTTTTAGTGAAAAATTAGTATCTTGTGGGTTATGGCTTCTTGTAATGTGACAAAGTTGACTTGCGCAAATCAAGCTTGCGCACTTATGGTGCCCTTTTTGGGGGTGCTATAAGTCTGCTATAACAGTATTCTAAGCTGGTTATCTATATAGGAGAAAGCATAGAACTGTCCTACTGCTACTATAGGGTTTAGAGTAGTTCTGCCTTTTCTTGACTAGCCTTGCTGATCTGCGGTATTTACAATAGTAGTTTAACCACTGATCAGTGTTAGTAAGCAAGGCAAAAGAGGTCTGGTAATAACCAGCGGGCAATGAATAAGGGGTCTCAAAAAGGGTCAATTATGCGTAAAGAAGTGTAACTATCAAGAGGGCCGCCAGGTTGAGCTGGCGGTGAAAGTAGCTGCCGCGGGTGGGCCTGCGGACGAGCTTGGACCGGTCTTACGTGACCGGTAGGATCGGAGTTAGCGGGTAACTCCGATGGATCCTGACGATGGGCTGGCATCGCAACACTTATATAAGCTAGTAAAAGTTATAAATCTCCTTCTATTATTACTAAATTTATTATTATTAATAAACTTATTACTATTAGATATAACCTCTAGAGAGCTAGCCTTTTTTTAAAAAAAGAGGTAATTATTATTAATACTTAAGCTAGTATATAAGCTAATAAGTAAGCTAATAAGTAAGTTTATAAATAGATTAGATCTAAGCTAGTAATAGTATTAATAGTAATAGTAATATATATTTTATTATAAGCTAAATAAGTATCTTTAAGCTATACTTTATATACTATAAGTAGTAATTCTAAGCTCTTTTAAGTATAATTACTACCTTATAAAATACTTTAATAGTAGTATTTATCTTTATAATTAAAAATAATAATAAGAGAAATAATAGTAGTAAGAGTTCTCTTATAGGTATATCTATAAGTATAAGGGTATTATAAGTATCTCTATAGATTAACTACTAAGTTTTACTTTAAGTAAACTACTTTATTATAATAAACTTATTAGTACCATTTACTTTAATTAATATAATTAGTTTATAAGTAGATAGGCTAAGCTAATATAAGTAATAGTTAAGCTATTAACAAAGATAATAAAAAAGGGTATTTTAAGATATAAAGTCTTAGTAATAAATTTAGTAGTAAAATTACTAGCTATAGTTATTTATAAAGATATAATAAAAAGGGTATTTTTTAAGTAAAAGTAAGTATTATATTTCTAATAAGACTCTAACTAATATTTCTACTATTATTATTATTTCTTAAGAGCTTTAATTAATAATAGCTTTAGTAATAAACTTAATGAAATAAATATAATAGCTAAGAGTAAAAAAGAAAGTAAAAAAAAGAGTAAAAAAGAGTAAAAAAGAGTATAAAAAAGAGAGTAAAAAAGAAGTAGGTTTATTATAGCTAGAGAATTAGTAACTCTAGGCTAAGTAATAAATAATATAGTTTTATTAGATAGGTTAAACTAGCTAGCTACTAGTAAAAAATGTAGATAGTATATATATATATATTAATAATAACTCTAGTAATATCTATATTTAGCTTAATTAATACTTTTAAATAGCTTTATTTACTTACTTATTTACTTATTATGATAGCTATTAAATAATAATAATAAGAGGTAAAGACTCCATTTATATATAGAGGTCTAACTATAGAGATTATACTATTACTTAGTATAGCTAAAAGAGGTAATAGAATTGGTTAAAAAGCTAAATTAAGCTATAGCTAGTAGTAGCTAGTTATATAAGCTAGTACTAGGTAGAGCTAAGTAGAGCTTCTATAACTAAGCTAAAGGTTAGATTAATAATAGGTCTATAAGAACTATAGGCTTATTACTAGATCTACTATTCTAACTAAAGCTATAGTTATAGTAAAAGTAGACTCTAGAGATATACCTCTTTTAGCTTATAATAAGATCTCTCTATAGTTATCTAGTATAATACTCTTACCAAGTATATATAAGCTTATACTTAGAAATAAGAAGATATTAAGTAAGAAATATATTAAAAATAATATATTATTATAAAATATATTAGAGTTTATTATAACTTTAATAAGGGTTAAAAGTAGATATTTTAAAGTATTTAATATCTTTTATAAATCTAATTTATTACTCTTATATTTCTATTTCTTTTTCTTAATCTTAGAGTAGAGATTAGCTTACTTTAGCTTTATAAGTTTAGGTTAGATTAACTTAATAATTAAGTTACTTAGAAAATATTTTAATATTCTTACCTTTCTCTTAACTATATATTTAAGAAAACTATAGTCTACTATATTCTAAAAGTAATTAGATTATTTATAGAGGTATTTATAATAATATTTCTTATTAGCTTTAGGCTTTAGTTATTCTCTAAGTATTATATATACCTTAGTTACTTTATAAAACTTTAGTAAAGCTAAGTATAATAAATTACTAAGTAAATTTCTATATTATCTTAGAATTAAATAGCTTCTTTTATATTATTTAGTTTTTATAAGGTTATTAAGTTTATTAGCTACCTAGGATAATATAATTTATTACTTAACTATATATAAGAATATCTTAATTATAAGTATGTCTTAAATTTCTAATATCTTAAAGGCTTTAGCTTTAATAAGGGTATTATATTACTTAATAAACTAAGTAATTAGATCTTTAGTTAATAAGGCTTATAAGAAAGTCTTATTATATATTTCTTAAGTATAGTTAGTTATATTATTATATAATAAGGTATATTATTTCTAAAGTATCTTAATTATTACCTAAAGAGTAAGTTTACTATTATTATTAAGTAATTATATCTAGATATTATTTATAATATCTTTAAAAATAGTAATATTAACCTATAATATAAGAAGCTTATTTAACGTTTATTACTTATATATATAGAGTTTTTTTAATAATATATCTTTTATAGTAATAAGCTACTTATTCTTTATTAATATATTATTTATTATAAGTAATAGTAATTTATTTAATTTATTTACTATATTATAATTAGCTTTTAAAAAAGCTTCTTATATAATTTAAGCTAAGTAATATATATTATTTTATAATTTATTTTATTCTTTAATATACTCTTTATAAATTAAGTTATTAAGATACTTTAAAAGCTTAATATATCTATCTAAATTAATATATTACTAAATATCTTAAGATATAATAAAGAACTAAAGTAATATAAACTATAGGTATTAGTTCTTATATATAATAGCTAGACTATATAGCTTTTAGTTAGTTAGAAAACTAATATTTATATTAAAAGTTATTATAGGTTATAATTAATTAATAAATAAATAAAAGTTATTTTAAAAAAGAAATATCCTTAAAGATTTACTTTATAATAGTAAGGGTTAATTATACTTATAATTAAGTTAGAACTAAGCTTATAATTATTATAAAGTAGGATCTCTAAGAAAGTAAATTATATAGTTAAAAGTAGCTTACTTCTATCTTAGTAAATATGGACTGACCTTATTACTAAATACAGGGTTGTTCTAGAATCTAGCACGATATCAGTATAGAAGGCGGTATCAGTCAGCAGTATCCACATAAGTGGGATGGTCAGTTCATGTAACACATGCACTGATACAATATAGGAACATGGCTAAAGGGCCCTTTCCTCGATGACGGGCATGACGACGCGCGAAGGACTAGGTTCTGTACACAGGGCCCTGGGTGGAACTTGCACGATGCTGCTTCCGTGTTATCGTGACCAAATGGGCCGCTCACTCACCTCTCGACAATACGGCCACACTGTGTGGCTCCTGTGGGACTAATAAGGCGTTGGTCTCCTTTCAACTCCTTGCGGCATACCAGCCTTCGTCGGATTGCTTCTTTCCTGGTTCCCCAAACCAAGGGTCGGGGATTGGTGGCCACATTTGTGTCGCGCTTCTCCATCCTATTCTCGATCCTGTCACACGGCTACCGCTCCGTCCAAGTGGTCCCCTTGTGGCTCTCTCTGGACAAGTTCTGGATCGACGGCTGGCCCATACAGGGTTCGATCTACACTGCTTTCAAGGTTGCAAACAACAATCTACCTTGCCTGTTCTTTGCGCATACATCAGCCTCACCCCGCAACATGCGCCTCATCAGATATACCGAGGGAATAGCAAAGGCTTGACGTGACAAGTTACCCGAGGAGGGTAAAAAGGATGGTAAGCCATTTCAAGCCACAATGGCTTGCGCATGTCTCAGCCTTGGTATCCCACTTTCCAGTGTAGGTAACTGGCGAACGGGCGACTACCTAGCCGCATACGCCCCTCTGGTGAAGTCGGTTGAGGCTGGATAAGAGGCACGAGTAGGTAATCTTTCAAAAGCAGCCACGCTTACCGAACTTCGTGGCGCATCCTCTGCTTACCCGGCGTCACGAAGCGCGGCAGCACAGCCAATAGCCTATGGGCACACATCTAGAACAACGAGTAAATGCCACCATGTTAGCTCTCTCGTCTGACGTTAGTCGCGCTGAGTCGGAAGTAATCCACCTAGTATAAGTGCCTGTAGACCATATGTTCATGAACCTCGGCGTCCCCTTCCCCCCTGTTTCCCTTTCTTTTGGTCTTCATCGTACTGCCTTATACCCTACCCGACCCACATCATCTCCGGCTAACTGCAGCAACGGTCAAAGACCCTCTTTCTAGATCAGGTCCCTGGACCCAGAGAAAAAGAATAAGAAAGAGCGGAAACGGCAACCCGAAAAGGAAGCAGAGACCACTTCACTTGCATTACATCGGCCAAGGCCGCTGAATCCCGCATCGAATTGTCGCATTTCGCGCCAACTTAATCAGTCACCTTAGATTGCCTAGGTACATTACCTAGGTCTGTCTCCAGCTTCCTCTCTGCTGGACCCGCTGTGCAGCGTGCAGTTGCAACTTGCAAGATATACACAAGCCACATTCGGCAGGTAATACAGACGATATACACCACCATCCCACCGCCGGCCGCAGCATCGAACCCGTTGCCCAGCACGATCATTATCGGGAGGATCAGGAGCAGGCCACCCTGGCAGCGACGTGATTGCGCTTCTCGGCCAGCCGCGCCAACCCCTGCGACCCAACGACCCACGCCGAGGCAACCAAGCCACTACCCCCTTCAAATCCTTTCCAGGTTCGTTCTGGAAATTGCCCGCTCAACTCCAAAACATCATCACCGCAAAGAACAACACAAAGTCACCAAAGGCCTTTTTTTTTTCCCCGTCGTGGGACCCCACGAGGTAGACCACGATGTTCGCTGCCTTTCGCCTGGGGACGGGTCTATGGGATCCGTCTCACCGTTTCGAAACCTCCTGGCTCTTGTCTCCCTACCTGTTGGGTGCTTGCCGCGCGCTGATCGTGAGTCTTTGCCCCCTTTCCCCCTCCCTCTAGCTTGTCCCAATCGGGTACCCTTCCAGCGTGTCTCGAAGTGTCATGGTCGTCTCGTTGTTTGCTCCCCATGGGTGCACCCATCGCGCGGTTGCGCAATGTCATCATCCACCCGCGGAAATCGGCGAAGTATTATCTAACAATACCGCTTGCAACAGAGTCTCTACATCTTCGTCGTCCGCTTCTTCGTCATCGGCTGGACGTGTTCTCGCGCCGAGTACGGCGGGTGCAATGCTGTCGGCCAGAGCTTCTCCTACTTCACCGTCCTGACCTACTGGGGCCTCGGTTTTTACTTTCTCATCTCGGCTATCCACACTCTCACGTACGCCCGCACAGGCACCCCGCTGCTCGAACGCTTCCCACGCCTTCTGCAGGCCATCCACGCCTTCTACTACGCCACTGTCATCACCTACCCTTTCATCGTCACCGTCGTGTACTGGGCCGTCATCTACCGGGCGCCGTGGTACCCCGACGAGTTCAGCGCCTGGAGCAATGTCTCCCAGCACGGCCTCAACTCGGCCTTCGCCCTGTTCGAGATCGTGATTCCGCGCACCGCCGCCGCCCAGCTTGAGTGGATACACATGTTCTGGCTCATCATCGTCATGGCGCTCTACCTCGCCCTCGCGTACGTGACGTACTACACACAGGGCTTTTACACGTACGCCTTCCTCGACGTACATAAAAACGGCAGCGGTACTGTGGCTGCCTACATTGCGGGCATCGCCGTCGCTGGCGTCGTCTTCTTCCTCATTGTCAAGGGCCTCATCTGGCTGAGGGCGTGGGTGACGGAGAAGAAGCTTGGCATGGACGGCAAGTTTGCTAAGCAGCGCTTCCACAACTACGATACCGAACTGGGTACCATCAACTCCAAGCAGTGAGGTAAAGGGGACGTTGGAATGAATGCATTTTGAACAGGGAAAATTTACACCATCAATCTACATGATGTATGATTCATATACCGTATATACGTGTGATGATTGGGGAGGGGATGGGCCGGTTCAGGATGAAGGACCGGGAGCGGGCATCGCAATGTTATGTTAATATACCCCCAGGGACTTTGTTGTGTCCCATGTCATGATCCCATCACAACGGCAAAGAGGGCGCAGATGATAAAGGTACATCGAGTAGTGGCAACACAGTACATCAAACCCGTCTAATATAATAACATGAGTATTGCAAGAAAAAAGGATGAAGAATCCCCCCTAAATCTATTTGCTACAATGCTGCCTTTTAAACTGCCGCGATGCGAAAGCCTAACACTTCAGCGAGATGCCTTTCCGCATCTCGGACTCTCTAATCTCGAACATGATCTGGACGCCCATGTACAGTGACGCACAGGCAATCATGAAGAACGTTACACCTGCAAACCGTGTTAGATCGGGTATTGCAAGTACGCGCGAAGCTTGTTGGGAGGGACGAGGGGACAGCACTTACCTGACCAGTCGTGCAATATGCCATAGAGAATGCTCTGCAAGCCGTCCAGCCCCACGGCGAACCCGACGAGGTTGGCAATCATCATCATGAGCACGTTGGCGACGGCCCCCAGGCCGCAGAGCCGGCGGTACGCGTCCGGCCGGCCTTCCCACTTCCTCGCCGGAAACAGGAGCTGCGCGAGCACCTCGGGTAGGAGGAAGAGTACGATGAGCCAGCCCCAGATGAGCAGGCGCAGGCGGATATCGTGCCAAAGGGCGACAAACGTGAAGACGAGCAGGTACGTGGCGATGGAACGGGCGGTGGTGGTCCAGAAGCGGAAATTGGCGCCGCCGAGGGGGATGTAGATGTAGCGGATGAGCCAGCGGTTGTAGGAGCGGTGCCAGGCCTTCCAGAAGGACTTTGGGGACCAGTTGTTGGAGACGCAGCGGAGCATGTTCTCCGGGGGGTCGACGCCGTCGAGGAGGGCCCATAGGCGGAAGAGGCGCCAGGGAAGGAGGAGTTTGAGCCAGATGATGTGAAGGTTGAAGTAGGAGAGGAGGGAGAGCTGGGCGGGTGTATAGGTGGACCAATCCGGGCCCGCGTGGGAGATGGCGCAGACGTATTCAAAGTGGAGGATGACCTCCATGGCGAAGAGGACGAGGAGGAAGCGGACGGCATAGCGGATCGTGCGACGGGTCTCGATGGTGGCAGACGGGTAGCGGAGTTGTGAGATGAAGTCGTTGTATGTCATGATAGGCCCTACGAGGTAGAGAGGCGCGTAGATTGCGTAAGCGAGGTAGTTGCGGAAAGAGTAGTCCTGGGGCGCGGCCGAGGTTGCAAGGCGGTCGCGCTCGGAGAGATTGGCGGGGTCGAGCTGCTTCTTCTTGGGGACGTCAGCGCTGGCGAGATGGACGAGGGAAGGGTGTTTGGTGATTTGTTGTTCATACCTCTAGGTGACTCTCACTCTGCTGATCGAGACTGAAGTAGTAGTCTAGGTTGAAGCTGATGAGCCGCAGGACGGTAATATTGAAGAGGATCTCCCAGCGGCCCATCAGCCCGCCGTGGTGGTCCATCCAGCTTCCCCATCGCACGAGAAATGGGTCCTCGTCGAGGAGGCTCTTCCCCAAAGGCGCCGGAGTGATGTGCCGCGCGATGGCGGCGAACTTGTACCCTTGGCACAGCTCGTTGGCGAATAGCATACATATGTTGAAGACCCAGGTCGCAGCGGGGATGTGGCGGCGCGGCAGCCTCGTGGCGATCTGATAATTGATATACAGAATGGCGAGGACCTTGAGAGCGGAGAAGCCGTGCAGGGCGATGAGGAAGACGAGGGCGAAGCGATAGTCAAAGGAGGCGCGCTGCTCGAGGCGAGCATCGCCCTGCTCGGCGACGGACTTCTTGTGCAGGTCGGCGGGGACAGGGAAGACTGCGTTCCAGAGCTTGCGCAGGAGGGGGTGGAAGGTCAAGAGGACGGCCATGAATGGAAGGTTCTTACGGAAGGTGTGGTATTGCGAGTCGGATATGTCCTAGAGAATCCCATGTGTGAGTTCGGATATGGCGTCGCAGGGGAGGGGGCGGCTTACGATCTTGCGACCCGGAATCCAACCGTCGGAGAGGAAATGCTCGTACTTGTGATAGCGGGGGTCAGAGGCTGTAGAAGCGCAACTAGGCGTCAGCAAAGACTCCTCGAGACTTCATCTGGAAAGGAGGGGTCAACGCACGTCTTGAGACCTCGTAGGCGATCCAGAACATGTACGGCACGATACCGCAGATGAAGACCACGTAGAACCAGTACTCTGGGGTGTTCCATTTCGACGGCTGCGCGCGGGCCCGGACCTTGGCCGGCGACCCCTTACTCTGCGAGGGGTCGGCGCGGTCCTCGACGACAATCTTGTAGGGGACAGAGGAGGCGTTGGTGAAGCGCGTGTCGAGATTTTCGAGGTCGTAGACGCTCCTCAGGAACCTGAGGAGGGTGGCCATGGCAGCGGCGCGAGCTCGTCGCGGGAGGGGGCTGTCGGTGCGCGGAAATGAAGGGCTACAAAAAGGAAAGAAGCCAACGAGTGTATACTTCTAGATCATGGTTGACGAAGGGGTTGGAATAGAGAAGTCCGAGCAGAGCTAGGTAGCCGTGAGGAACGCAGTCGGTGGATAGGCACGAAAAGGGGATCGTGTCCACACATCCCCAGATGGACTTTTTCCCCATGTGTCTCCCGACGGTGGGGGCGTTGTGTTTTTGTGACGCAAAACCGCCTGCTAAGCCTAAGCTCTGGGCAAGGGTCGCCAGGACCCGGGCACGTAACAAACAGCTCAACTGCTGGCTGCACTGCCCGCAAAGCCAGGGCGTCCGGGGGCCATTCTTTTTCTCTTCTGGCCCAGGCCAATGGAGTCGGGCAGCACCTGGCGGGGACGATCGACAGAGCCCCCCTTTTTTTTGGGGGCTCTGGGGTTCAACAGAGGCCAGGAATCATATGCCTCGGTACCAACTACTCCAGAAGTGTTCTGGCCAATTGCAGCCATACGATATCAATCAAACTGGGAGACAATAAATCACGACGCAGCCCCTGGAGTGAATGCAGGTACCGCTGCTCTGTTCAAATCACGGACGGAAATTTTTTTTCCCATGCAAGGAAATACGAATGAGATGGGCATTTTGAGAGTTAACGTAGCATCCCTATATTCTCTCCCTTACTACCTACCAACCTAGGTATGTACCTGGATGCGGTTGCCTTGCTACTTAGCTGTACTCCCTAGGTACTCACCAATTCACATTTCGGATTCGGCTCCGATGTGGGGCAGATGGGTGACCTGCATCAAATACCTACCTAGGTAGGTACCTAGATAGGTAGAGAGACATGTTGACCTATCTACCTAGACACTGGTATTTCCTGGTCAAATTATACAATATTTTCTCTACTGTGTTACTCGCCGTGCTTTCAAAATCCCGCGTGTGTGTTATCTAAACGCAAATCTGACACGCTCGGATTTTCATGATAACGAAGATGGGAATCTCGACCGAGAACTTCATCGCAAAACCGATACCGGATTTCGATGAGTATGAGATTTCTCAAGGGTCGAAGCGAAACAGAGAGCGATGTGGCTAGCTTTCTGCATTGAACCTATGCGTCGCGAATGAATATATTCCGTGGCGTTTTCGCCCATACACAGGTGATGGTGGGGAAAAGGGGCTTCGTTGGCCAAACAATCTGGCCCGCTTCCTTCCGGCTGTGCGAGTGCCCGTCCATATCTTAAAGGCGTGGACGTTGCCGCCGGCGGAGTTATAGGATATGGTGGATCGCACAAGATATAAAGCAACGCCAGGAGCTGCTCACTTTGCACATCGCCGTACGTCCGGAGGTCGGGTGCCGCAAGCTCGTAGTCGCTCTTAGCCAAACCGGTCCCTGGTACCAAGACTGGGTTCGGAATGACAGCCTTCTTTGGAAATCAGCTACTTCAGGTTTTACGAAGTGGAGGACTTGGTGTAGTTGCGCCACAGACAGGTTTGGCCCCGGCCTCTTTAATAAACGATCTTGTTGTATCTGGAGACGCATTGGGACCGCTACTGTTGAGGAGCGAGAAGTGCCTCATCCCGCGGCCAATCATCCAGCGTGTGATCCCGCGACCGAGGCTACCAGGGCCACATGGCGGCACTTACGTACTTTGTGCAGGGAAAACCGTATGCCGAGTTGACGGGAGGTGGAATTTAGGCTTCAGCCCTGGTGATTCCAGCACTTATGTCTAGGATCCAGGCTTCCTCGGCATGGCGAGAATTACGTCGTTGGGCTGGTCTGCCGGCATGCAACGAGGGTACCAACCAGCAAGTATCTTACCTTGTCTGTTTGATTATTTTCGTTTTGTTGAACAGTGTCGGTCCCATTGCTAAGACACGATGGCAAGACAAATGTACCTGAAAAGAAGCCAAGAAAAAGCGCGCCGACGTCCCTTCTAGACACTCGGCGGAGGGCTCGCCGATGCGATGCGAAGCAAGAAGACTCAGATGCTTCTCATGAATTCGTCAAATTTGTACATGCCTAATACATAGAAGATACACCTCATTTATCTATCCATCGATCGGACACCTATACTCCCTCGAGTGCGACTCAACGCGGCCCTTTCCCTCGACATCCGGTCGGGACTGGTAGGCATCCAAGCAGCTCTGATGGTAAATATGTCTGCAGGCCAGCACAACCAAAGGCCCCAGCGGTTGCTCTGGCGGCTTCGCCTTCTCATCATCCGCACCACCCGTAACTTGGTCCGGTATTGTATCGTCTCCTCCGACCGGATGCTTTGATGTCCCAGGTGCCGCTTTGCCTTTGCCCTTTGAGTCCCCAGCGGTCTGGGACGTACCGCTCGAGCTTCCAGCCTTGCCCATGTCTCCTGCAATCACTTGCGATTTTCTCTCCGTCCTCAGCTCTTCGTCGCGCGCTTGCTTCTCCTCCCAAGCCTCGAAAACATTGCCCGAAACGCCCGGGCCCCAGATACGGCGACTGCAAGCCTCGCATGTCGAGCCTCTAGGTCGCCAACCACGTTGTCGCAGTTCCACTGCCTGCTTGACGTTGACGAACAAGCTTCGCTCGAGCAGTCTGTTGGATAGCCGAAGTATCGATTCCTCATAGGCGTATGCCGAGAAGATTGAGGCTAGGACAGAACGCAGGTCTGCTAGATTTGGCGAAGAGGCCGCAGCTCGGGTGAGGAAGGACCGCAAGATACGCAAAAAAGACAAGTTGCTTCCGGCATTGGTCAGCAGTCGGCCGCTCGCCGGAGCTCCGGTAGGACTCGACGTCGTGGTCAGAAGCGCAGTAAAAGTGTGCTGTACCAGGGACCGTAAAAGTGCGAGGAGCTTCTCCTTGTCTAGACCGTCCCATGCGTCATAGGTCTCATCTGTCGCGTTGCCATTTTGGGTACTCCTCGGGGCCTCGATAGTGGCAGAGAGTTGTCGGGTAGTCTGCACGGCTGCATCGATCAAGTCAAGCCATAGTTCTTCGTCCGGTGATAGCGTTTCTGTGGTGGACTTTGCCTTTTTTTGAACGCCATTCACCTTCCTCGATGACTTGGTCTGGCCTTGGCAAAGCCAGATACCCACATGGACGTACTTTTGAAGTGCCCGTAGAGTCTCCTCCGCCCCTGACTGCATTCCATTGGAGTTTTCCTTTTGAGCGCCCGTCAGGATGCCTTGCAAAGCCGACTCAAGAGTACCTAGGTGCTTCACAAGTCTGTCCATAGCATCCTTGACCTGTCCCTCGCGAGCCATTAACATGACTGCGGCATCAATGACACGAGTCTCTTCCATGGCCGGAAGCAGTACATCCAGCCTGAGATTGACAGATTGAACCAAGCCGACGTAGTCGGAAACATGAGACGGATCGAACTTGCACATTAGCTGCACGTAGCGTTCGATGAGGACCCGATCTTGGTTCGTCAGAGACTCGCCGTCTTGCCCTTCGGGCTCTAACAATGTTCGGAGGTAAAAGAACAGTAGCCCCGGCGCGTCTTCGGCAGAGTCGAGAACATGCTGATGGATGTCAACTGGCTGAGCTGATAGAGCTTTCGCGGCCTTGAGAGGACCCGTCTCGATTAGAGCCCTGGCGTTGTTCTTGATTGCGTCTAGGACTTCTTGAACCTGGCGACGGTTCAGGCCACTTTGTGGCCGTAGACAATCGCCGATGCATTCAAAGACGGCGTCCCGGTCAGCGGGGTCTTCGAAATAAGTCTGGACAAGCTTGCCATACTGTTTGTCAACCTTGTATTGCCTCTTGAGGATCCGATAGAACCCAGCCTTCTTGAACATGGGGATCAGCGTGTTGACGTCGGGAGGCTGGTATATCGACAGGAGGTATTCAGCACTGAGCTGTGCGTCTTCGGAGAGATCTGCCCCAGGGTAGTTGCATAGTCCCGTCAAGACCTTTGTGAGGGTTGACCCGGGGAATAGTAAATATTGAGGAAACTTGGGGAGGTTGCGGGCAATGAACATGTCGAGATAGATGATGTCCTCGGCAGCGAAGTCTGAGGGGTTCATAATCTCCAGGAGGATAGAGACTATATATTGGCGATCAACAGTACGGCCAAATATTTGCTCTTCGGGCACATCGCCCCTGATGCCGCCATTGACTTGCTTCTCAGGCGAGTCGTTGAGGAAGGAATCCTCAAAGGCCTCGTTGACAGCGCTCAAGAAGCTCGGAGCATCGAACTTCAGAATCAGTCTAAGATACGGGAAGGACGGTTCGGTGTGCTGGTCTGGTCGTGTAAGGAAGCGCCGGCTGCTGCCCTTGGGCCAGGTGACGCTGTTTCCTGAAAACAGAAACCAGTATATCTCAGCTTTAGCTTTCGAGGCAACTGCATCATCCATGGCTTCTCCAGTAGGGTATACTCTGCCAGTCAACGTATACGAGAGGTAAGGGAACATCTTCAGGGCGTTCACGCCATATATCTCGTCCTCCATATTCCCGGAAGACATGTAGTCACCATTGCTCATGAGAGGTACCAGCAAGGTTAGTAGGTCGATCAGTGGCGTAATATAATCGTCCAGTGCCTGGTTCCAGACGTAAATCAGCGCGTCGTAAAGGCCATGCTGCTTGCACAACAAAGTAATTTGGTCCAGGTCCAACGTCATGGTATCCATGTGAACAATCATTTCCTCGAGACGGCTCTCCCACCCCTTGGTGACATAGTGCGTTACCGTGGCTTTGATGACAGCCGGAGGTACGACGGTGATTTGTTTCTCAAGGACGTAAGGCTCCATGGTTTCGAAGAAGGTGCCCTCCACACCGGCGTCTTCGTACCACTCGTACATCTCTTCAAAGAGAAAGTCGATGTCGCCAACACTGTGTGAGGCAGTAAAGCAGGTCTCGGCCAGCTCCCGCAGATGACTATCGTCAGCAGCAGCTCTGTCTTTCTGCCGCTGCGTGAAAGCGTACTTGAGTGACGCTCTCATGATCTCCATAAGCTTATCGCGCACCATTGAATGCCGTAATCCGGTGTCTTCAGGCAAGCCAATAGTAAGCTTATCGGCATCACCCGTGTAGTAAGACGTGCCGAGCTGTATGGCTCCGATGTAATCACCATTCTCCATAAGAGCAATGATTCGATCGGCCCAATTTGACAATGACCCAATGGAGACATCGTTAAACCCGAGAAGAAACATTTTCCCTTTGTAGGTCTTGAAGCTCATATAAAAGGCATCAGCCACGACGCCATGCATGGACGTATCGTCCTCGTCCAGCTGCTCCACCAGATTATGCAACTGTTTCGAGAAGACGTCGGCGTGGTAGATGAACTTGTTGATCAGATCGAAACCCTCGGTCATGCGCATGGTTCGATCCTCCAGCACAATCAAGCGCTGTGTGATGGTCAGCACGGCAAGTACCGAACGGCTAAGCCACTGGACCGCAACGATGGCCTCTTCGCATTTCCATCTACTCCGTGCCTTGAACTTCAGCGTTGGGGGTTTATCCTTGCTCTCGGCCGATATCTCGTCAACGTCAAGAACAGTCAAGACGTTGGACCAGCAGTACACCAACTTGACTTTGGAAATGTCGCTCCCTGTGGCGGAATCTGGGACCTTGAGCTTGACAGCGGGGAACCATGCCAAACAGCCGGTCATCGCGCCGTGGTGAGCAACATCCTTCGGTCTGGCCGACTTGTGTTGGGTTTGGGCTATCGGCGTCGTAGATACGATGACCAAAAGGTAAGGGGTCAGCATCGCCGTAAGACCCATGGTGTCAGTTGCGCGTTCAATGTTGCCCAGAGGCAAAGGGCCGAATGCCAGAACTGTACTGGGTTTGAGAGGCTTGCCAGTCGGAGGTGCAGCATTCGGATACCTTCCGAGTATCCTGGTTGTTTTCACGGTACGGCCGAGGGACCCCGTTCCTCGCGTTGCCAGGTGTGAGAACGCCATACCGCGATCATCCGCAGACACGAGCGCCGTATGTCTTGTTCCAAGAAATCCGAGATGAGTGACAGCAACGCCGGGAAGATGACCGTCCATGGTCCGGCTCAGGACTTGCGCTTGATCAAGATGCGGTATTTGTAAAAACGGTCTTGATGCGCGGTTCGCTTCCCAGGTGAAAATACTTCCATTTGCATGGCCACCAGCGATCGTAGTGTGATCTGCCGAAATCGCTATTGCGGTGATGGCGCCGCATTCAACCGCCTTGGTACCAGGCCCGATAATGGTTTTCAAGACCTGGCTGTAATCAAACATTAATATTATGCCCTTGCTAGTCCCAAGTACAATTGAAGCAGAGACAGCAATGCAAGTGGGTGTTCCAAAGTTGCGCTTGCCAGCCTCTGAAAAGGCCTGGCCGTTGAGCTTCCTTAACCTCGTCCATCGTACGACTTCCCATGGCGGGGTGGGTGTATCAGTGTCATCACGGTCCAACAGCCCGGAGCTGAGGGACGCAGAACGGCTGTGGCTGGTGAGGAAGGCAGGGGAGGAGGATCGCGGGCTGTGGACAAAGCTGGAGGAGATGCGAGACTGAAAGCGGCGGTCGAAGGGTCGGAATGAGGGGCTTGGGCTGCTGAGGCCTGGTCGGGAGGCCACGGATGGGAGGACACTGCTGCTCGGCGAAGAGATCACGGAGCCCTGGGCCCTGGGTCAGCCAATGTCCCCTTATGTTGAGGTGTTTACTTGCCTGTATAGAGGGAGAATCATCAGGAACCGACAAGAGGGAATCGATCGGACTCCCCGCCCGCTTTGGGGCTGCATCCACCGAGCCTTCCTCAGAGACATCGTCAGCTTGATCGCGCAAAATCTGGCGATATCGGTTGGTGACGGCGCCGCTCTCAATTGCTGGTGTTGCGATGTTGGGTATTTGGGTCTCGTCATCCAAGAGGCCGGTGATGCCGTCTTCCTCCTCAGCATTTACAGTCTCTTCATCGTCGAAAGCTGGTTTGTCCATGGAGGACCTATCGTCTTGATCTGCCATGGTATCTCCAGGTCCATCGTCTCTCGTTGATGGTAGGGTCATTAATGGCAGTCCATAAGACACATGGCTTGCGGTCGCAGTCAGGTCGACGGAGAATTGGTTCGGAGGCTTTGATGGATGCTTCCGACAGGGATGCGTAGGAATGGACTGCTTGAGAAGGAAGCACAAATTGGAAATAGGGAACCTTTGTGCGGATGCGAAGGTCTCTTTCTCACTGATGCGCTCCTGCCCTCAAAACGCCTATCTATCAGATAAAGGTGAGCTGCAACAAGAACAGGCGTTCAGTTGCAGTCTGCAAGAGCACATGCACTACGCAGCTTGAACAGCCCACACCAACCAGGCAACTTGCAGTTCCAGGTTCCAGGTTCCAGCAACCCCAAAGCTCAGGCACGGACCGGTGTTTTTCCGGCGGGCCGCATGATTGCTTGTAATGGAGGACCTCAGTGTCTTGCAGCCGCAGCTACATCCCAGCGCATCGAGTCAACCCCAGGTCTTACAACCATAGCCCTCGCGACCCCTGATTAACACAACCTCACTCTGACCTTTTGAACCCGAAGCCTTGATTATGTCTTCAATTGGCCCTCAACTTCCACCACATCTCGTAAAGAGAAAGCGCACCCCAGATGATGAAGGCGCAGACTCACCACCAACAAAACAGTCGCGTAACACTGACGAGATTGACCTGGAAGGTGACTCCGGTGACGACAACTTTGGACTTAGAGCAGCAGCATCAGCAGCAGCAACAGTGGCAACAGCGGCAGCTTCGGGGCCCTCCCCGTCATCAAAACCTTCGATCGACCCAACTCTCCCCCCTTCCATCCCAAAAAATACCAGCGAGATTCCTCTCGAAGACTCCGACTCTGAAGATGGCTATGGGCCCTCTGCTCACCGTGTTGCACCAACAGCAGAGTCTCCGAAAAACAACCCCTCAATAGGACCGACTCCACCACGCAAACAAACGATAGGTCCCGCGATGCCACCGCCAGACCGCCACCGTGGCGCCGACGATGATGGCAATAGCTCCTCAGGTTCCGATGACGACTACGGCCCTGCCCTCCCGTCTTCCGTAACATCCGCCCAGAGATCCCAGGCCGCGGCCGCTGCGGCAGCGGCCCAAGCCTCTGCAGGCCCCGCGGCGCCTCAACGCGACGACTGGATGCTCGCACCCCCCACGCAATCCGGCTACCACGAACGCGACCCAACAAAGCTCAAAAACCGCAAGTTCGCAAGCGGCAAGTCGTCAACAGCCGCGACCGGTGGCGCGGCCGGCATCAGCAGCATATGGACCGAGACGCCGGAGCAGAAGCGCAAACGTCTCGAGGACGCTGTACTCGGCCGGGGAGATGCGACCGCCGCGACAGGCCCGCAGCAGCCGCGCCGCACAAAGGAAGAGGAGGAGCGCGACAGGCGCATCAGCGAGAACATTGCAGCAGCACGTGGCCGCAGCATGTACGAAGAACATCAACAAAGCAAGAAAGGAGGCGTAAAGCAGGGTAAGGACGAGGAAGAGGAAGACGACCCAAGCAAGCGGGCTTTTGATCGGGAAAAAGACATGTCCTTGGGAGGCAAGATTGGGACAGCGCAGAGGAGGGAGCTGCTCAATCGGGCCAAAGACTTTGGCGGTCGTTTTCAGAAGGGGTCGTATCTTTGATACCCATTTACAAAATACAGGGAATTTTCATTCCTGCGTTAGTACCAACCGGAGGCATGGCCAACATCCTACCACTCTCAATGGATGGGCTAGCGTTCGTCGTGAACGCTATATAGGAGGAATGACATAGTCCCGAAATGCATAGTGATTTTTGAGTCTTGTTGTTAATTGTCATTATTCCGTGACGAGTGATGCCTATATCGCCGCAACTCCGCCGCTCCCCTTGTAATTCGAGAGAAACCAAACCAAGCCACCTAGTGTGGAAACGCAACTCATCCTCTGTCGCACCGTGACAGAATCTCCCACCGTCCCCCCTTCATTCCATGTGGCTTAATCCTCCCGACTGGTGTATATAAGTGTGGGTATGAGAAGTGGCATCGTGTAGCATATATAATGCGACAAAAATCGCAGGCCTATGATAAGATCCGCATATCCGTCTCTGGGGTATGTATGATGTACACGAGCAACAGCAGCAAAAAAGGGGGGAAATAAGATCGAAATCATCCTAGCGGATGATGGTATTCATCAACGCAGTCACCGTGTCTCAGTGGTGTTAGCAGCGGGTGCAGTTTGCGTACCGGCCTCGAGCTGAGACGGCGTGACATTGGCGCCAGTAGCTGCTGGGCTCCCAGGCTGCTGGCTGTCACCGCGTCGAAGGGGGTTGCGGAATGCAGGCAATCTGATGTTGGCTAGGAGCCCACGAGACTCCTGGTTCTCCGCAGCAGGCGGTGAGGCCTGCTGAGCATTCTGGGGAGATGTGGGCGTGTTCTGCTGACGGGCACGGCGGCGACGGTCGGAACGGCTGCTGGCCGCCCGATTGCCTCTGTGGCGTCCGAAAACCATGTTATTGCCGGTCAGGTTGTACCAAGCAGCCGGAGGAGCATTGGGCATGTTGGCGCGAGATGCCGAACGGCCCGTGTCAGCGGCGGCGTTCGGGTCACCTTCGGCAGGGGTAGGGCGAGGCTTTGGGGTGTAGTAGTCGGCCTTGCAAAGAGGACAGCAGGCTCTGCGGCTCGTGAGCCACGGATCGACGCAGACGGCATGGAAAGCGTGACCACAAGTAAGTCCGCGGATATCATCATCATCCTCCAAGGTGTCAATGCAAATAGCGCAAGTATCGCCACTGGTTGCCATCAGTTCAGGGGGTACAGCGGCGTTGATGTGCTCATCATCTTCCTCCTCGTCATCATCGCTATGGACGCGCTGAAGATGAGTCGCAGAAGTAGGGGTGGTCTGCGGGGCGTCAGCATGACCAGTCGTGGTTGAGGTATTGCCATCCTTCTTAGTGACATTTTCGGAGGTCTTTTCGGAAGCTACGGGCTTGTTGCCGGTACCAGTGGTAGGGCGGTCATCCGTAGACTCGCGTTCCTTGGAAGGCAGCTCGGGAACGATACCGTCGGCAGATCGAACGCTGTTTGCACGACTCGGCGGAGCTGAGACGCCTCCAGCAGTAGGCAGGCCTTCTCTCGCACGTTCACCGACCCATGTCTTGTATTTCGTCATGGGGAACTTGTCGTTAACCTCGTCCATCGTCATCAGCTTCTTCTCGCGGCGACGACGATGCGGGCGAGGCATGTTCTCAAGATTGATGGGCTCCCCATCCTCGTTGAGACGCATGGCGCGATTGCGGGCATTGTAGCGGAAGCAGTATTTGACTCCAACAATGATCCTGATGCAGATGTTAGATGCTTGATAATGCACAGGGAGAATCGGACAGATAGGCTGACCATAGGTTGGTGAATACAACTCCGAAGCCCAAGGCAACGAAGAACAGCAACGGGGAACTTGAGTTACCGCCGCCGCCGCCGCCTCCTCCTCCCCCATTCCCGTTTCCCCCATTGCCTGAGTTGCTGGTCGGAGGTGGGTTGTCGGTATTCGTCGAAGTCGGAGATGGGGCTTCGCTGAGAATCGATGTAGGTGTCGGCGTTGATGGAAGAGATGAGGCTGACTCCGAAACCTGACGCACCACGAAGCGGGAAACCTCAACCAGGACCTGGTCAATGACGGCCATTTTGACGACAGGCCCTCAATGGTCCAAAATGAAGTCCGAGCGATCGGGGAAAGGCGAGGGAGCAAAAGGTCGAACACCAACGGTGGGTGATGCCGAAGAATTGACTCACGGTCGGAAGAAAGTCGAGGTCATGGGGGAGTGAGTTGGGTGTCGTAGTGAACCTTGACTTGAAACCAGGAAGCCGAAAACAGCGGTTCTGGACGGAAATGGTCGACCTGGACACCCGGTCGCATGCGGCCGGGAATGGAGACAGGGTCGCTGTTAAATTAAGGATCCTTCTCCAGTAGAATCTGGTCGATACTGAAGTTATCGTGATCCCAGTTCTACTCTTAGCCTGAATGGCGTCGTAGAAGGGGGGTTGAAACGGGAAGGAAATCACGACACGATGTCGGATGGGGGGGTTGGTGGAAGGTTGACAAAAGCAGGCAAGAGATTGCGGAGTGAGGGAAAGTGCAGGTGGAGCGGGATAAGTATGGATGGAACCAGGCCGACGGACAGCAGCACAGCCCAGTCGATGGGAAAAGTGGGTACACAAGACGGGGCGGGTAAGTGAGGACACTGGGCAGGAAGGACCCAGTCACTGACCCCAGCCCCAGACACCCAAACCAGCAAAGTGTAGAATGGAAGGAGAGGCCAGTACACAGAGGAGCAGAGCCAGTGACAGCAGGCGCAGCCAGTGGGTACAAAGTGACTTGAAGACCACACCACCTCTAGCTACCCACCTCGCCTAGGTAGGTACACTACCTATGTGTGCAGCCACCAGACAGACAGATGTAGCACCACAACACAAGAGAAAGACGGGAAAGGACGATGGAATAGAACAACGGTTTGCAGGACGCAGTGGGATTGGACAGTCAATAAGTCTAGGCCAGATGCAAGGAGGTGGAGAGATGGAAGAGTGGGGACTCGGGCGTGCCCAGGGTGCGGGTAAAGACGATGAAGGTGGGTGAGAGCGTATCAGAGGTGCTGGCTAAGCCCGCACTGTGTTACTGCGATGCCTTTGACAATCAACAGCACAGGTATGGAGTTTAGGATAGCATGCCGGTGCTTACGCCTCACTTAAGCCAATAGTGCACCGTGAAAGGGGCAGGGTGGCAGGGTGTCATGGAGACGCGACACAAATGCGTGTGCACTCCCGCTTTCTCTCCATCCGTGGGTTGGGAAATGTGAGGCCAGATAGCGCTAACCCGCCTTTTGTTCCTTACCAACTACGGTGCTTGGGCAACCGAGTATCCGTAACTACCTATCCAAGACATCACCAAGGTACGTATTCAAGGCGATAAGGTCGCACAGGTACCTACACAATGATACTCTAACACAGTGGTGACTGACATGGCACCTCTTGGAGTCTGAGCGAGCAGTCAAGGGGCATGGACCCAACCCTTTCTGTCACCTCACTTGGCTTTGCCAGTCCCAGGCTTGTCTTTTTTTTTCCCAGTGGCAGCGCGTGCTAGGTTAGGGGTACTATGAGTAAACACTCAGGCATGTGGCTGTCCTTATTTTGGACTAGGGCCATATCCCGACTAAGTGTTTGCAGTAGCAAAGTTGCTCCCACTGGGTTAAGGGGGGAATGCAATTGTGGTAGTGCTTCGAGATCTTGGATTAGAAACCAGGAGGCCAAAGAAAGAAAGAAGAGGGAAAAAAGTATATAAAAAAGGGGGTGATATGGAACGATAGCCGGGATACTGCTAACGAGGAGACTTGAACTTTCATCAAAATATCCTTCTACAATTCGTATTGTTTTCAAGGTGCGCAAAGAGGTGCATTCGTATGTAACGAGGCTTGAGCGCACGTATATCCATACGTAGGTACCTATCTACAAGTGGGTGTAGCACGAATATACGGGGTCTCAGGTATACGTATGGCTTGAGCTGAGAGTTCGGCAGTGAAGGCTACCAAGCGATGGTTCATCGACCAGCAGTCAGTCCTGTATTCGTCGTAGAAGGCCACAATACGTACACCAAAGTGCGTGCTTGTTTGACCGGGCCAGAGACTGCAGTGTGGTCAGTGGCCTATCCACGATGCGTTCCATCTCAGCTTTTTCTCGATGGCACCCACGCTCTGTCGTGTCTACATTACGCACGCACGCACCCACCCCGTGTTAGACAAACCAGCTTTCCTAATATACCTCGGCCAGCATGTCCATTCTTTGTTGTCGTCGTCATTCGCCGCTGGGAGACGAATGCACAGTATCACTAACCACAACCCCTATCCTGGAGGAAATCGTCTCAAGTCAAGGGGCAGAACTGATGCTGATCTGATACGCACGCAGGCACGCTACAAACTATCATAATAACTTATTGCCAATGAGCTGACAAGGACCACCGGAAGGTAGGTACGAATACCTACCCGCGTGGAATTCATCCAGGGGCAAGGTCGGCGCCCGCGCAACCCGCGTCAGCAACTTTGGAGTCGATACCGGTCAAACCTGCCGCGTGCTTCACGGGGTCTGTCCCTTGCCAATATGATGAACGGATAAAGTATCAAAACTCTCAGTTCCTTACACTTTTCCGCCATTCCTTCGTATCCCCGCTTCCATTCCCTCGGGCCAGTACTAACTTATCGACAGTGCCACTTACCTTACCGCATGGATAGCCTTTCATTCGCCCATCTCTACCAAGATCTCAATATCGAATCTTCCTTGTCGATACCTTTGTTCTCCCCTTTCCGTCCGTAGACCGCCGCCGCCGTCAGCCGTTAGCCGTCAGTCACCCCCAGTATCCGAGTCAAATGCTTTAGTGATCCCCTTAGGTCTACGGTGCGTGCTAGGAGGAAGACGGCACGGCACTTTGCACTCGCAAGAGTCCAACAAGGGGGGGGGGGGCAAAGCACTGAAGCAAGTCCTGGCGCCTGAAGCAAGTCCTGGGTGGGGCAGGGCATACCGGCTTGGCTGTGTCGTGTTTCTCGCCGGCTGCTCGCCCGAGTCCAACTGCTCACTCACTAATCCCTTAGTCTTGACCCTATACATTTTGCAAGCCGTACGACAAGTCCGACTACCTTTGCTTTGTGCTTGGACAGTAATGGCCTTGAGGGCCATGAACAACAACCGCCGCTTGCGCAGCACGCACTGCATCCCAATGTCGACACATCCACCATCCATGGCACTCTGCAAGGGTTGTAAAACACAGACCTGTCGAATTACCCGCCTCTTGCTTTTTGTTTTTTGTTTTTTCTTTTTTGCAGTGGCATAATGGCATTTTCTTTTGACTCTTCGATCCTGGTCACCACGAGCAGATTTCCAATTCTGACTTTGAGGGATTCCTCACTGTACGGATAGATACTTCATAATTACAGCAAGATGTTGGCTTGACTCGGCGACATCGGTTCATCAGGAGCATGCCGGACAAGCCTCGAGTTTGTGCAACCTTGGGAGGCCCAAAGCGCCGGGTTGTGCCTTGCAGGCTGGGGAACCCGAGCATGCCATCAACATCTTGGTTCTGTCGCTAGTTGGTATCGCACCGGTGACTTCACACTCGGCTGTCCCGAAAAGGGGGGGAAAAAAAACGAAAGAGAAAAGTCAAACAGGTCAACATTCTCGACAAGTCCTGAGACTCCATACTCGTCACCCAACCCATCAGTAGCTAACGGCAACTTGTGTTCCTCCTGTAACAAAAACGAAGCATAACACTTGCTACATACATACGTACGCTTCCGCGCCATACGAAAGAAGAAATGTGTTGCATGGTCGACTTACACGGGATATCTCTGTCAATGTTATTACGCCTCGTCTGGACGCCGTCTCAACGTCTCAGAGATGATCAATAATAGATCCAAACTCAATAGTGCACTGCGCTTCGACAGGGCATCGTCACAAACCACACGCTATTCGTGACGATGAACAGCGCATAGTAAGTAGTAGGCAGCAGCTGTAGCCACTCAAAGTTCGGATGTGTCTCCGAAACGCCAGTGCCGACGAGCAATTGATTTCACCTCATGTTGCGATGTTTCAGCGTCACGGACAAAGACGACGCATTTTTTCCACAGTGACTTACTCGGCAGCGTTGATCCAAGCGTTTTACAACGCCAATCATCTTCGTCTATCTGCTCGAATTGACTCCTCGAGCCCCAACGTCAGCGTTCCGAAAAAGAAAAAAAAAAGAAAAAAAAGAGGGCGCAATACCCGCTCCCCCTTGGAGCAGTGTCCGGCTGATTCACTGTCAGTGCAGTGCCATTCCGGGCACTCGGCCCAAAGATTGTCTCGCTGTCGGCGTGCCCCAGGTCCAGATTCCAGGCACGAAAAGCGTATTGCCGCTGCGTAATGCAACACCACACAGCACATGCATGCGTGTCTCGAACGTCTGATGCCAGTCCACAATTACTTTGCGATCCACTGGCGAGTAGCTTCTCGTAGACACTTCAGTGGCGAGCCCCGTCTCAAAAACCATCCGGCCCCCAGAGACGCTCAGACGTCTTCTTCGCAAAGCTTGGCCTTGTAAGCGATCACGGCTGTGCCTGGCGTGCGTGTCATTCTACCCACCTGACCATATTGTAACCACCAACACCTTCGTCCATCACCGTGTTCATCGGCTAAAGCGATGGGCTGACTGCGTTTGCTCACGTAGCTAGTTCCCGACCAACGGAAGCGACATTGAACATGTAGTAAGGCTGCTGCTATCTAAACGAAGTGACTGACAAATTTGTGGAGACGAGCCGCTTGATCCGGGGCTAACAGGGTGACAGTGTGGGAAGATGGTATCTCTACGGTGCGTACGGGGATTCAAAGCCGATGCCCAATGGTGCTGCTTCGACTGATGACGCTGACCCAGGGTAAATGGATACAGCACCACTTATCCCCGCCGTTGATGACGGCGACAAGAACGGCTTGGCTCCCGTTTACCTGGCCACCACGTTTCTTGAAACCTCCAAAGCCACGGTTGACGATAACGGAATCTGCCCCCCGCCACCACGGAAATACTCAACACCCCCGGAACAGACACTACTAGACACTGGCACACCACCTAGTATTAATACTGGTATACCTAGGTTTATTGGATCGACTCAGCTGGCAGCAACGACTCCACATCTACTCCTCTCCACAACTTCCCGGAGTTCCACTGTCGTGCCGTCGACCCCCGACCTTCAGAGAACAATGTTGGACCTCTGGGTTCCCAATAGCAAATGCCACGAGCTGTTTTGCAACAGCATGGCAATGTCAGACCACGAGTTTTGCAGAGGCTAAATGCTTATCTTTCTCACATCAGAATGAGAACGTCATCATGGGCGGGTTGGTTTGTCCCTCCTGCCCGGGCGTGCCGAGTTAAGAATGGCGCAGGGCTGTGCATCACATCGTCAATCGCAAACCTTGGCTGCTAACCATGGCCCAACACCGGCATTCGAATGATTTGCCTCGTACCGCTACTGTATGCACCCTTCTCCTTGCCGCCGCGGAGATCAATTACACTAGGAGGGCGGCCAATGTCTTGTCAGCACCGGTCATGTGCGGGCTGGGTGGTCGAAACAACTGCGTCCGAAAGACCAAAGCAGGCACCGGAATGTCACCCGTTGACAGTTGTACAGACATGAGAATCCAGAGTCTTTGGGACCCGTTTTTTGCGGATCGTACACTAGCACATTAGTTAGTACAGGACGATCTGGGCGCGTTCCACCGAGCCAGTGCCGCCCATTGGGTTGCGAGCAATAGTGAATGAGATCATTATATGGAACCCAACATGGCTCTCCCATTCGTCAATCTTGCCTGGCGCCGTCCATCTTTGACGCCGTGCCATCCGGGGAAATACTATGTAAAACCCGGACTTTATGAAGATACACCTTGGAAACCGACCTGCTACGATCACGACGGCACGATGCCGCGGCAGCAAGGTGATGGAGACGGTAGCGAAGGCCTGAGTGCTCAAACCCGGTCTGTCAGATGCTGGGCCCTGCGCCGCTCGTCCGGGGTTCTTGTTCCTTACAACGGCCGAAATCCGGAACTCTCGGGGTCTATCTCAATACCAACTGGCAGGATTTGGTGTACAGTGTAGAACATGTTCAATGGATGCAACTGCGGAGAGGGGCGGATCCTTCAACGAGTCCGAAACATAAGCAAGGCCGAAGGCCCACAAAGATCAAGCCCCCTTCCAAGCCTCGGTCTACACTAAGAGAGGCTGGCTCGGCACGCGACAAGCAAGCAACCCCGACTACTTTGTACCTACTGTGACGCGGCCTTTGCATCCAGACCCTGGGCATCTCCTCACTTCGGCTCCAGGTTCCGGCAACCTGCAGCAGAATCCGCGGGGTTCTCTGCGTCTTTTCCGTATTGGGAAAAATGCAACTAGAATGGCAGGGCGAGGGAAGAAAACCACGCTATGCGGGGCTTATAGCAGTAGTGTAACCAAGCGAGACCTCCTCGTGCGGAGTGGTTCCCCCTCAGCTCAACTGACAAGGGCACATGAGCGACAAAGCATTCGAAAACTTCCACATGCAGGTGGAAGAAAAAGGAAACAAAAAAAGAAACAAAAAAAGGGGTGGGGTCCCTGGGATTAAAAGATGAACTCAACGCCGTTTTGGTTAACCTTTCCTTTTTGATTGCCACCCGCGTCGTCAAAAAGGCTAACCCTAGTGTGTGTGGCTGATCTATTGTTTCAACCACAACGACCAAGCTTTTTCTGCTGGGAAGCTTAAAACGACATTTTCACCATCCGTTCCTGTCTATTCTCGGGTGCACAATGGCCTTCCTTACTCATGACATGCCCGAGTCGCTTGGTCTGGGGTCGGCGGCGCACCACCAGAACGCCGAAGTCTTTTATGTGGCCAGCACTCTATATACCCCGGCCCCGGCTCGGGTAAACGCCGAACGGGAGACGGCCCTTCCGAAAATCAAACTGTTTCTAGGGTTTGTCTACGGTGCTGCCCACCGGTACATGGTGATACTTCCCGCATCACAGCCAATGAGTCCCATGCTGCCTGAGGAAACGAGGGGTCTGTAGCATCCTGGAACCCGGCCGGTCCATCTTCAAGTGAATAAAAACCCAATATTTTCCTCCAAAGGAGCATTTAATCCTATTGTCAAGGGAGACACGTGGGAGCAAGCTTACGGGCTGTGCTGTATGTGACCTTTGGCGAGGCGGCAGAGAGCGTCCTGCATCCCATAGCGACTCATGTAAAGTTGGTGGGTGACTCGGGATAAGACACAGGGTGGGTTGGGAGGGCAATAGAGGATGCCAAAGATGGTGATGTTGGACGCGGCAGCCGCAATGAAGACGATGATGGGTGCGGTGAAGACCTCAGTAAATTGGACGAGCGTGCTGAACTGCGACTGTCTTTGGATACAATCAGGCGTTCGGAGACAATGGCGAGCCTGTTTCTTTTGGTGTTCGGCATTCGGGTCTAGCGGCTTGGTCTGTGTGAGCTGGTGCCTGCATATAGCCGCTGCTGAGTACCGGATGAGAGCTCGTCGGGCTTTATTGTTCTTTCAGAGGTAACCACCACTACCTGTTCGCCCCATTTCTTGGTGATACTACCGTTTGAGCTTCAGCATTTACGCGAAAACATTTGCCTATGTATGCCAACGTTCGTGTTAGTTTTTTGGGGGTAAGGCTGGGCACTCCAATATATCTTCCGTAGTCGATGTAATTTGATTGAGATGCTCGTGGGTTTGCTTGTCGTTGGTCTCTTTAGATGTCCTCGGAGACCACGGACATAACCCCCTGCTTCTCTCTCTCTCTCTGTAAGTCAGCCGCTTCTCGAGTCGATACCTACCTCGCAGCCATGGTCTGACTCAAGCCCCCTTTATCACACGTCAAGATCCTGCCGGTTCAAACGTCGCAGCTCGCCCGCCAGACGCGAGCGTCCCCGGCAATCCCACATTTCCACAGACCGGACTCCGAGACCAGGTCGCTCGGCTCTCATGCTCGTGTCGGCACAATAGCCCTCTCCGCGCTGTGCCGGCGATACTCTTGCAACGACTCTATCTGCCGGTTGTACATGGCCCATATGTGTCGATGAGGGGGACACGATCCCGGCAGACAGTATCTTGCCTACTCTGACTGCGGCTCTGGGCAAGCAGAGTGCTCTGGGTTTCTTCGAGACGGTCGAGTCCGGATGTTCAGCTTTACGGTTTTATCACGTATAGGCACAGGGGTTCGATTGGGACCCACAATCACGCAGAGAGTGTTACTGTGATCCGGGAGTAAGATGAGTATCGGGGTCTGTAGTTGACTCGACGGTGTCCAAGCTGCAGCCTCACATTGATCAGCCGTCTTGGACATGCCGTGGCAACAACCGAGCGGCCTGCCGGGCACGATACGCGCGATTGCATGCAGAGACGACGACGACGACAACAGCAACAACCCGCGTCTTTCTGGGATTCGGCATGGGCTGCAAGGCCCTGCATTCAGGCTTTCAAAGGGCAACTAGCTGGAGGGGCAAAAAGGACCTAATTAGGTAGATAGGGTCCTCTGCATGGCGGCTGTATCTCGCTGACGTTCCTGCTCGCCCACCTCCCCGGACTATACCTGGAGAGGAGAATGAAGAGTGGGCCCCCGCTTATTCTACACATTCTGTCGAGGTTCCGACAATTCGGCTCAGGCCTCGACCGCTGGAATAATCCGCATCTCCTCATTCGTAACCCCACCAGCTTGCGCCCACATCCATCTGCTTTTGTTTTGTTCGTTTCTTGCGTTCCCCCCTCCTTCTTACCAGTACAGCGAATCCCAACCTTACTAGCGCTGAACCACCACCACCTTATTCCATTCCACTTCCCCGATAACAGCACAGCCCCCCGGCGCCTACGGAAACAAGCCCCGTTCCCACACGACCTACACGCACGGATTACCACCGCACACGTAGCTATGCCTCCCACGAAGCTTCCGGAGTCGGGCAATCCGCTGTAAGTCTGACCACAGCCGCCTTGCAGCGTCCCACCGGTCCCGTGGCACTGATTTGAGTTTCTGGTCACCGCCCTTGGTCTACATCGAACTTCGACCCTTCCCGCCGGGGGGTCTCTGTCATCTTACCGAACCGTCCTGCCCTCTCATCGGCCCCAACGGGCATGTGTTTGACAGACCGCCGGCGGTGGCTAAGCTCACGCGTCCCACACCACCCTCGTCTCTACGAGACGGTTGGGATGGGATACGATACGGGATCTCCATGATCCCGAGCTGTCATCTCCCCACCCATGAGTATTTGAGATTCCAGGGCTAATACCATAGCGTCAATAGGGTCTTTTTTGACATCACCCTTGGAGGTAAGTGCAAGCACCTTTCCTTAACGGGGCACCGCCTCTGTTCATCCACCTGTTTTTCTCGGCTGCTGCGGGAGAGAGTCGAGAAAGAGGGATCCAAAGAGAGAGAGAGAGAGAGAGAGAGGGAGGGAGGGAGGGAGTCACTCGTCTCGCTCTCGGATGAGCCAAGCGAGAAAGTCTTGGAACATCTGAAGCCAGTGGCAAGCACTGCCTACGTGTGCACATGCCGAGAGCGCCCCTTTCCGTACCAAGGATCCCAGCCGACCGGTTCGCAATGGTCAAAGGTGCTGTCGCATGGCACTGTCATCAATGACGGCGTCGTGGCTCTCTAACTCGACCTTGCGACGCTGGCTCCTTCGGCTTCTTGGCTCGTCCTTCCACCCTCCGCTCGAGCATCTCGGCGGCACACCCGTGCGTCCCAGGCGCCGTTTCTAACGTCGCACCAAATAAAAAAACATAGGTGAACCTCTAGGCCGCGTTACCTTCGAGCTCTTCAAGGATGTCGTGCCCAAGACGGCCGAGAACTTTCGCCAGTTCTGCACCGGCGAGTCCAAGGACGCCCGCGGCCGCCCGCAGGGCTACAAGGGCTCCAAGTTCCACCGTATAGTGAGTTGCGCTACGCGGCACACATGGCCCCCCAATCCCTGAGTTGCGCCGTCCATTGTGCAATGGGTCGCGACGGGGAACAGTGTAGGGACGTTCAGGGCTGACCGGGACGCTCCGCAGATCCAAGGCTTCATGTGCCAGGGCGGCGACTTCCTCAACGGCGACGGCACCGGCTCCGTGTGCATTTACGGATCTTCCAAGTTCGAGGACGAGAACTTCAACTTGAAGCACGACCAGCCTGGTCTACTCTCCATGGCCGTACGTTCGCCCCTCTGGTCCACCCCCTTTTCTGTCAGGCATGTCGCCGGCTGGGTAATGGTGCTTTACTGACACGGCCTTTTTTTTCGTGCTTGTAGAACGCCGGTCCCAACACCAACGGCTCGCAGTTCTTCATCACCACCGTACCAACGCCCTTTCTGGACAACAAGCACGTCGTCTTTGGCAAGGTCGTCGACGGCATGGATATTGTGAAGATGATGGAGTCCACCAAGACGGGGTACCGCGGCAAGGACCTGCCGAACCAGGACGTTGTCATCGCGCAGTGCGGCGAGATGTAAGGGGCTGCCCGTCTGCTTGCCTTCGGAATGGAAATGGATCCTGAAGACGAAGGTGATACTGCCCCTTCATCCCGTTAAGGATCTTGCGGCCGCTCTGTGGGCCCACTCAAGCCGAGCGTCGAGGTTGGGTCCAGCTGCACCAGAGAGGGCGGACGATCAGAGCCACAGCATTCCTTTGGCAAGCCTGGCTGGGCTTCTCTGTGAAAATTTAAAACATGAGTCTGGGAGCTTTCCCTACATTGTGTGGGTATCGAGTTGCTTGCGCCGTGGACATCCGTGACCAAATTCCAAGGCCACTTCGTCCCCTCGCCTTTTCTGGGAATCCACCTCCCGAATATCGAACCCAGTCTTGGAATAGCCGCAACGGAAATGAAACTGCTTGAAAGGCTCGAAATACGACTAATAACAATGAAAAAATTAGCAACTTCTCTTCGGACATTGTAATGAGCTCTGGTGATACCCCTTTTTTGGGGGGCGACTTCGTGTTACCTGCTCAACTGAATTGTATAGCGTTGAGTTGCCACTTGTTTCTGGTAGAGTCGACCTGCCTGATGACTCACAAGGCCTCGCCAGATACACATTTGATACAGTGATATCTGGACTATGGTTTTCACTTCTAGAATGGACATCCTTCTGACTGAGACTTCCAGAAACGGCTGACTCTTCAGGCGTCAACGAGACCAAAGCCGAGAGTCGATCAAGAGCAAACACATGAAAGAGCCGAGCAAACAAAGTCACAAAGGGATTCATAGCAGGGTATGCTCACAGTCGATCACATGAATCACATTTTTTCACGACAAGATTGCAAAAGATGTGAGTGAACTGGCTTCCATACCACTATCAAACTCTGGATGAGTGTTATAGCCTCAGCATTCCTTGACCACACAATGCGTTGCCTCATCATCTATTCCCTGCCTTCCCGTCATGCATCTCATATCCCTTAAGTGCAGCGTCAATCTGCTCAACCCGGAGGGAGACACAAGGCTGAATAGTTGAAGAAAGTGGAGTGGTGTGAGGGACATGGGGGATATGCTTCCCGAACCATGCCGATGAAGGTCTCTCGTGCACACATTCCATTGCGAGAGACCTGAAAACTCGATAATGAACCTGTCCGAAACCAAATGAAAAAGAAGTAAAAATCCTCGTTCAATGAGGCAATTTCAGAAGAAGAAAAGTTGGTATCATCCTCGTCCTCCAAACGCCGCCCGGAAATGCCATTCCGTTTATATGCCGAGCCGTCAAAAGAAGAAGGCGAAAACCTGCCCAAGTGTCCACGAGGGGCGGTGCTTGTAATCCTAAATCAAGCCGTAACACTCCTGTTCATGCACCATTTTCCAATTCCGTAGCTGTGAATGCCGGAGAGTTGAGGAGGGTGTAGCCTGTAACCGTGTGTGCCAAGTGACCGAAAGACCGAAAATCCCGAACTCCAAAAGAGTGGTAGAGAATGGTGGTATTGTTGAAGTGAAAGAATAAAAGAAAAACTGCTTCCCAAATCATGATGTGGATGAATGGTCAAGTGTTGAAGTTGACGTGGCCAAGCTATGCTGTCGTTTGGTGCGATGACTCCACGACGAAGCGCCAAGGAAGGTGACCAACATCACAAGGAATGCATGTGTATGTGTGTGTGTCCTTGACAGTGCTTGCATGATTCGACTTCAACAGCTTAGTCGTTCTGGCCGAAATTCCAAGAGTCTCTGCCACGAACGTGACGACCCTTGAGGAAAGGGGTGACGTTAGCTTGAGTGGCACCCTCATGGCCGCCTTGCATCTTGTCAGGAGTGGGAGTTGACTGATAAGGAACGGTAACAGTGACCATCGAGTAGAGAGTCACAGCTGGGGCGGTGACAGTGACAGTGACAGTACGGGCCGTGCCAGTACAATCAGCGACTCCAGTCGGGGCAGCGGGAGCTGCAGTGGTAGCCGGAGCGCTGCTCTGGGTACCGTTGCTGGGGTTCGAATTGATCGGGGCATGCTGACCGTCGACGCGGACCTGGAACTGGTTGGCCAGCTGGTTCTTGACCGCGTTATTGTTGTAGTCGGGCTTCTCAAGAAAGTTGAACCCAGCAAGCTTGCCGTTGGCCTTGCTGAACTTGGAAGTAGACTTGGAGGCAGACTTGGTGCTGCTGACTAGCTTCTCACCCTTGACTTTGATGGAGGAGCAGCTGGTGTAGAGCTCAGCGACAGTGACATCTTTGGAGGTGACAGCGCGCTTATCCTTGGTGAAGCCAGCAGGAAAGTCGGCAAACTGGCCATTCTTGGAGGCAGCGTGGGCAGCCGGTGTGAGGGTAGGCCAGGACCAAACCCAGTAGAGGGTGTATTCGGAGTTCTGGGCCAAGTCCTCGGGCAGCTGAACAGCCGACTGGCACCATACATCGCGACCCATGGGCTGAGCGGCCTCGTGGGGGAACTTGCCTTGACGCTCCTGAGAGATGGGCTTGTCGTTGATCTGGTAGCACTGGCCGTCATCGTAGTTGCGAGTGGCCAAGAGGCGGCCACGGCCGTCACCACCCTTGCCGTCAGCGGTCCACTGGCGATGAACGTCAAAGAGAGTGTCATCAGCCTTGGGCTGAGTGGTGCCATAGATGAAGACAGTGCCACGGTTGAGAGGCTTGTTCTCTGGGGTGTTGGGGAGAGTAACGTGGCCATTCTCCTGGTAGCGAAGGGAGACAAAGTCGCCGGGAGCAGCTGTAAGGGCGGGAAAGCCTTTGACTTGGTTGCCAACGGGCTGCTTGCACATCGAAAAGCCATCACCCGGGATACGATTAGTAAACGTAGCGTCGTTGAAGCTAGAGCTCATGCGGCCAGTCCATCCAGCAGGGAAGCCAGGAGGACCAATGAGGGTACCATTGGCGGCGACTCGGTTGAGCTGCTCGACCCAGGTGTGAGACTCGGCAGCATGAGGAGCGCTCAAGGTGGTGGCGATGGCGACAGCCAAGAGATTGCAGCGAACCATATTGGGTGTGGTGAGAAGGATGAGAAGAGTGTGTGAATTTGGGTGGGAATTTGTGAATTTGGGTGAAGGATGATAGTCTTGAAAGTGAGGATGTTGATACTCGTAGAGTAAAAAGAGATGTGAAGAGTTGACGGGCTCGTGATGTGATTCTGAGGGAAACGTCAAGTGAGAGTGCGGTGATGAGTATGAAGAGAAAAGAGAAAAGAGAAAATCTCAGAAAGGGAGAAAGGGTTTTCTGCTAGATGAAAAAAGCCGTTAGGGTTTACGTTGGTGAGCGGGAGGGAAGGAAGGAAGGAGGTAAACAAACCAGGTGGGCAGCTACCTACTGAGCAGGAAGGAACGCGTCGGTTTTTTGTTTTGATCCAAGTCTTCCAGAAGAATCGAAGGGAGGTAATAAGGTAGCTGTTGTGTGCTCGTGTGCGTGGTTGTTGTGAAGAGAGGAGGCTGGCTGAGAAAAGGTCGGCTACCCTAAGCCTAAATACATGGGCGTTCGATGAGGCGGGTGAGTATCTGAGGACCGGGCAGGTGTGCTGAGCAGAAGCAGATTGTTCGTGTGCACACAAACACACAGTAATGGTTTCTTGTTTTTTTTAAATGATTAATACGACCAGCGCAGTCAGATACCAGCTGAGTCAAGAATATAAAAATAAAGATAAGTGAGGTCGTGTGCTCCTACATAAGGCAGGCTGATATTGCCCAGGCCAAAGGAGAATATAAAAGGTCAAGCAAGGTGAGAGTGAGGGTGGGGTTGAAAGGCGAGGAGGCAAGAGCGATCAAGTCGATGTCGTCTAGAAGAATGGGACAAGAAACGAATAAAGGACGGTGCCTGCCTGCCTCAAGAGCGCACAATGGAACTCAGGAGATTAGAAGGTCGGGAGAATAGGCCTCTAGGGCAAAAGGGAAACAATGGAATTGTTTCTTCCTCTTGTCGAATTAGCGAGGCCGAAGGAAGAGGGCGTTTGGTCGATGAGGGAGATGAGGTGAGGCCGGGAACACAAAATCATTATGGGAAGCGAGACCATGTTGGGTTTAATATCACGATTGCCGTCTGGTGTGCATATGCCGCCTTACCCAGGATATCCCTACTGAATCTAGACTCGGGCTCTCCTTTTTTCCCACTCTTTCCATTCGCTATAGCCTATAGCTCACAATCCGTTGACCAGAGTCAGTCGAGATCGACCGACGCGAATGGGCCCCCGGACTGACAAGTCAAGACCCTTGCAGCACATCTTGGTGTTGCGATCCAAAACGACAGCGGTGGGAAGTGAGATGCGCCCTCGGACAGGGGAAAGTTGGGAAACTGGCCAAAGAGCATGCAATACTGCCCGAGTGCCGGTGGGCCGGCCATAGGGTCTGATGGGGCATTCTATGGGACGAAGAAGAGGGTATGTTTCTGATGGGACGTATCGAGCGCCAGTCAAGCACGATGCACGAAAAGACCCCGTGGTCGAAGTTTAGCAAGGAAAGGTAGAGGTCGAAGTGGACATCTTGGCAAGGTTGAGGTGGTGTTGGCGGCTTGAAGGTCGGGCAGACGTCGGGGGGGGTGTGCACTGGATGGGAGATGGCCCACGCTCCGGGACATCGAATCGTCCTAACGTTGCATCCGGTGTGCTGGTGGGGCGCCCAACGGGGGGCCGGATGTGTAAGTACTAATTGGTGCTGCTCTCCGCCACAAGGTACCGACCCTCGTGGGGTTGCACTAATCCTGGTGCACTAGGCGCCACGGCCCCTGCCTGGTGTGTGTGACCCTGGATGGGTAGCGAATGCCGAAACCCGTACCTCTGCAGGCTAAAACGTATGGGTGGGAGACTTTAGCCCAATGTCTCCCATGCTTCACAGCAATATCTGGAACAAGGGGGCCCGCGCCCCCCCAAGAGTCGAGATGTCGTCGATGCACCTCATCCAGTCAACCATGTCCATGAGGCCCCTACCCGAAATACGCGAGCTCCAGACGCAAGGGTCTTGCACGACGTTGACTGGCAGCGAAGCGCTCTGCACGTCGACGGCGGCTGCCAAAATTGGCACCTTTCACCTCATCCAAGCCTTCCGTTCCTGCTCGTTCCACCGTCGACGTTAACGCCAAACGCCAACGCCATTCCCTTCGTCTACTTTCTTCACCTTACTTCTTACCTCGCCCCGTCTATCCGGACGAAAGTCGCTGTCGAGCCGGCTCGGCCACGCCTGATTACTGTTTCGCTTTGCCGCGCCGCCTGGAAACAAGGGCCTGCCGGTCTACTCGATTGGCCACCGCTGGCGCAGACAACCGCCTGGCGGCCTACGTAACTGGGCTGGACCAGGGACAATGATGCAGAATTCCTCGCCACTTTGTCCGGGTGACTAATACTGACCAGTGCTCCATCGCAGACCTCCCTCATTCCAAATCGGAACCCCGAATGCTTCGCCCACGCACCTCTCCTGGCCAAGAACTGCAGTGTGTCTTGCCGCGAACGGAGTCACGGATAGACTACCTAGATACCAAACCATCTACCGACTTTGGAACACCGAACTACTCCAAATCCTACATTAGGGATCTGCATGAGCTACGGCGACGACCTCCAGCATGAAGATCTCGGTTAATCAAAAGGGATGTCTACCTAGATAGGCAAGTCGAATGTCCGTAGCCAGTGAAAGCTTGGACGTCTGGACAGGACAGCGTCTAGAAGCGCGAGATGCAACCCCAACGCGAAACACGGGCCCTACCATGAACCATGAATGTCACCTACGCCTCTGAGTGCAATGCACTGAATATGTCAGTTGGCAGGCAATATCCCAGCAAGCCTACTGTGGAATTCTCACAAATCGTATTTGTCTCATCGTCTGTGCGCATTTCAGTCTTTCTTTCTGGTCCCCCCTTCCCATGCTCCACCGTGAAAGTCAGCCGCGGCACGACATCTCTGGGGGGAGAGAGGCTAAACCCCATCGCGGCTGAGACTTAAAAATAGACGGCGCCTGCTCTACCGCCGCGAGGGTTACGACATTTGGTCGACTGGTATCGCAACGTCGACACTGTTAACTGATAGTTGGGTGATTGACCGGGTCGCGGGTTAGACATACGGCTGTCCGCCCTCCTTTTTTTGTCCATCATTGCCACCATCCCGGCTATTATACACCTCGGTCAACGTTGTTCAGACATGCAGCGTTTCATCTGCAGTTGCCGTTCACGTTGTTCAGACCACCCACAACCCTCGTCCGTCCTAACCTAAAGGTAAGAGAAAAAAACCCTGCGGACATCCTCCGCTTGCCCACTGATCGTCCTTATCTGAGCGCTTAAATTGCGCACAAAGGGCCAAATCCACTCACGTGCTTTCCGGTGGACTCTGGCCTCATGGTGTTCCGCGTCTCGTTAATTTGTTCCGAATAGGACACGCGACTCTACGTCCCAGTTGCTGGCAGTAACAGAACTGTCATGTCCGGGCGCCATGGGGACGGTGGAAGAGCCCGCCACATTCGCCCAACAGGCCGGACAGCAGCCGCGATGCCGCCGACAACGCGAAGCGAAGAAACACAGAACCACTTTTTTGGCGGTCGTCGTCGTGTGACATCAAACACCGGTCTTGGCACACGGGGGGGTCGTCTGATGTTTAAACTTCTATCGCGTCAAACGCTGATGGGAAAGAGAGTCAGAGAGAGAAAAAAAAAAAGGCCCTCGCACCAAGGCAACACCCGAGTGCGGATACATGAAAAGCCCCCTCCTCTGTTCTGAGCGTTTCATCTCATCCCTCAACCAAGCCCTCTGAACCACTATCTCGTCCCAACCCATCCCGCAGGCACGGAAGGTGGCGGAAGAAACATCACGTCTTGTCGGATTGTCGGACCAACGTAGCCGTGTGGTGGAGACCGAAGCAAGATTTGTCTTTTGTTTTCTTTAGCCTGAGCTCCGCAAATACACCCTATACTAACTCCACATGACAGCATTATGGTATCAAAGGGTGCCGTTTCTTTCCAGTAGCATATCAAATCATGGTTTTCCCCACTCCCACCTTTTTTTTTTTCTCTCTCTTCTCTTTCTCTTGAAGCGTTTCACAAATGAATCGGCCTTCAGTCATCCCACCAAAGCCATCCCGATCCCGCCCCCCCCCTTTACCTTACTCGCATGCCCGTACCAAGTGCTGGAACAGTGAGAGACACCTCCAGAAGCAGGTCTCATACAATATCCTGTAGCCATATCGTGAACGTTTCACTCCCAGCTCCGGTGTCCGTGACCACTCTCATCCATCACAGCCGGTGGTGCTCGGTGATGCACCAGCTTCTGGATTGCCGTGGCGGGATAATTCTCCCGGTTCTCCATGTCGAGACTGTCGGAGCGCGCCCTCTTCCTCCCGGAAACGGACTTGAGCGGGGTGATTTGGTCCAACGAGGGTAGTCCACGCTGCTGGTCAACAGGTGACCATCCAGACCTGCCGTCCGTGCCGGCAACGGCAGCGACTGCCGAGACGGCTTGGGCCCATGGCTGCTGATTCCACGTCTGATGGTCCTTAGTCTCGGTCCAAAGGTTGGCGTTTGCTGCCGCGTTGCGCTGGTTCTCATTCTGCCATTGCTGCGTCTTTGCATCCGAGGCCTCGTTCCAGCCGTTCCAGTGGTTGAGGCCGTGGAATGAAGACGCTGCGGTGTCCCAGTCGGAGATCCCCTCGACTTCACCTTCGTCGTACACACCGACGCCGACGCCGTTTGACACTTGTATGCCTCCCGTCGCCGACAGGAAAGGGTCGGCGGAAGCGGAACCCATATCGGTGACCAAAGTGCTCTGGTTATCCATGGAGCTAGTGCAGGCTGCGGCAAGGAAGTCAAGTTGATGATGGTGATGATGATGATGCGGCCCGCTCGCTAGCTCATGGCTGCCATCGTAGCTGCTTGCGTATGACGAGTGGATTGATGCCGTTGGGGGGGGCGTTGCCAGCCCATGTGAGAAGCTGTCCATCAATCCAAGTGTTCCGGTAGATGCTAGGCTAGGCAGCTGACCGGGCATGGAAACGGGGTCCCAAGCAGAGGTCAGGTTATCGTTCATGACGGCGGCGAGGTGATGAGAGTAGGGAGGTGTTGGGGCCATGAGCATATCGCGGCCCGGAGCAGCTGCGGGGTTGATGCATACGTTTTGCTGATGGGCCGAAGAGACCGGATCCAGAGCCGTCAGGAACCGCCAGGTCGTGCCGGGCGGGTTGAAAACACGCTTCGACTGACCTCCGCGTCGGGACGAAGCACCCTGCTCCTCGTCTTCCTCGTTGGCAGGCTTTCTGCCCTTTTGAGGTAATGGTTTCTCAAAGATGGGTTTCATTTTGTCGTCAAACGCGTGGATTGTGCGGAACTTCCACAAGATAATGCCCCGGCGTGTCCACGCCCGGCGATCCGAGCTATCAGGCGGCATAGACCACAGCTCCTGGAACATGCCGACCTGCTGGATCAACTCCGCAGTGGTCCTCTCGGCGTCAAGCGCGGCTTCCTCGGCAGCCTTGGCCCTCTCCTCGTCGTTCTCAACCTTGGCCTTGTTCTCCGCGGGCTCGAGGTAGCCTGCACATGTGCTGAGAATGCTAGCCCACTCGGCAGCGGGAAAAGGAACGCGGATGTCCTGCCTGGTGTTACTGCGGCAGTCACACTCAAATTTTTCTTGGCACCCGGGTCGGTGGGTGAACTGAATTCCCACCTCGCTTGTCTGGTCGACAATCAGGGGGTCGGTTTCGGCGCGGCGGAGCTCCTCTGGACGTGCCAGTTTCGTGACGCACTTCCAGCGATGGTTCCGTAGCTCGGGCCAAGCTATGCTCAGCTCAACGAAACCATTAAGCTCCGAACCGGCGGGGAAGTTGCTACGAGGATGGATTTCTAGCGTAACAGTCATCTCCAGGATATCGAGCCATTTGTCATCGCGAATGGCGAGTTCAAGCGACTCGTGTAGAGGCGGGAATTTGGCCTCCCATTCCTGTTCTAGTTCGGTGACGGCGGCGGATTCTTTCTGGGAGAGTTCCTTGTTATACTCATGCAGGAGGATGCTACCATTGAGGCCTCTGGAGGTCCCATCCTCCTTGTGCATGTTCTTCTCCAAATGGGGATAGTAGCTCTCGTCGAGGAGCTTGCCGTGGTGGTCGTAAACCTTACCGCTTTCGTCCATTCTCAAGTTATTAGAGGCGACGAAGATCCAGGATGTCTTGGGTCTCATGATCACCCGGGAGTCCATGGCCAGAATCTGGCGAAAGTACTCATAATTAGGACGGACATCCGGAAGACGACCTTCTGAAAGGGCGATCAGGACTGGGTTATCCTTGAATGAGGCGACCTCCATGTTGTCCTTGAGACGGGCCTCACTTTTGTCAGGGTCCTTGACGAAGAAAAAGTGGTCTGTGATGGTGTTAGCCACAGATACCTGTATGTATCAATGTCCGACTTACAGCAGCGGTGTTTTTCAAACATCTTCTTGACGACTTGGATGTGACTTGACACTTGCTTCCTCTTCCGCTCCTCTGGTTTCTGTCCAGGTTGCAAGCTGTCGCGGTATGCTATCCATAGGTACTCGCTGATGAGCATGTTACGCCCAAACTGCTTGCCCTGCATGCTGTACTTCTTCCTTCCCATATGAGGGATAATGAGTAAAGCTAGGGATCACATCAGTAAGGGTGGTACCACACTGCTCAAGGCGGGAAATCTTACAGTCAAGGAAGGCATCCTCCAACACACGAGGCCAGATCTGCTTCTCATTGGGGTCCTTCTGATCCTGCTTACTGCGGTAGGGTCCAAATTCGGGAGCATGGTAGATGGGGTTGATGTCAGGCCGCGCCCGTCTGGCCATGTGAAGGGCGTCTGGCCTTCGCAAGCTACCGTTGGTCCTGTAACCAGCCCCTGCCTGAGACGGCACGATGGGTGGTGTAGGTATGCTAGTCAAGCTTGGAGAGAACAGACCAAGGGGACTATTGCGGCATGATGATGCTAGGCTTCCCAGGTGAGAGCCGGCAGGCTGGACGTTGCCATTCGACTCCTTCAGGGGCTGCCTCCCCGTCGGCGTGCATCGTCTGCTGTCGTAGCTGTAGACGGGCGAGGGCGAGTAGCGCTGGGACGGGAGCATTGGACGCGGGTGCTCCATTGGTGCGTTTCTTGGGTATGTAGTGTTAATATCTCGTGTTGCTGGGGATTCCTCTGAAGAGGTGATGGCACGGGATTTGGTTGATGCGTAGAACTTATTCCGTTCTTTGTCTTCTTACTTCCCCCAGGGAAGAGGATTCGACTGGATTGTAAAAGGATTCCTTGACAAGCACGGAAACCTCGACTAAAAGAATGGAAGGAAAGTTGGGAGGCAAAAAGGATGGGCGAAAGGAATGACTGTTCAGGAATTCCGTGACGGGGCAGGCAAGGGTTTTGTTGTCAAGTGAGGGGACTGCAAATGCTTGATCTCCCGTGTAATTTGCTCCGGGGCTGAGGATTTCTCGTGGCAAATCTCCTCTCGAGAAGGACTGGAATGGGGGGTAATGATTGGAAAAGTGAGCGTTGGGACGATGCTTTCTGATTAGGAAAAGGGCAAACGTGAAAGGAGCGTGTGTTTGATTTCCACCGCTCAGGGAACTGATTTGGAAGTACCTCTTTAGTTTTTGCCTTACTGGTGCTGTCGGGCAAGAGGAAAGTAAGGATGTTGGAAGAGGAAGAGAAGAGCTTGAAGAGGTTGAAAGGAATGAGACTGGCATGGGGGCGTACGTCAATATAAGTTCCTGAAGTCAGGTACACCCGCTTCAAGGTCTGATGGGGGAGGAGGCGAGGGAACGAACGACATCGCTGGAAACGCTTACCCACAAGGGCCGTTGCCTTCCGAGAGAGGTGTAAGAGGGCGATGGGGTGACTTGGCAGAACGAGTGCTTGGTGAGTTTGGCGAGATGCTATCCGTTTGGTTCGGCACCCCGGGTTCCAGATGGACGGCAACGCATACGCCCCCTTCCTAGCCCTCTGCTTCATCATCCTTCTCGTCCATTCCCCGGGTACGCATGTCAACCTCTCCCAGCCCTGTCCTCCTTGGAACGGTTAGATACAGAGCATGTGCTTCCGTAGGGCCCCGCTCGAGGCTCCGTACTGCGAGACGACTGTGGACTATACCCTCTGAGCGGGGTGGGTGGCAGATCTCACTTTGCGCCAGAACTGTTGGAGTGGAAATGGGGTTCTGGGTGAGCAAAGGGATGGCGGGGCCGATAGCGAGGCACACACACACAGAGAGAGAGAGAGAGAGAGATAGGTAACTCTAGGATGAGAAAGGCACGTAAAGAATTGTATACACAGGAAGGCTCGGCAAGCTAAGTCGGATGGAGGATCCGAGAATGGCTAGCCAGTTTGCCAAGGGAAAGACCATCAAGCAAGCGAGAGAGGGCAAGAAGTGGTGAGAAACTTTGGAGTAAGGACTGAGCTGGGTGGGCGTGCTTCTGGGCCGGTAGGGAGGAGGGTCGTTGTAATGGTAGATCCAACGACGGCGCCAGATTCAAATCTGACTGAGACGAGAGGAATGTACCCTCGAGCCTCGAGGCAGCAGGTGTTGGCCGATACCGAAGGCCCAAGATGGGCTAGATGGGCGTTCCCCTTCGCCCTACAACCACTCAGTAGTCTACCTATGCAAGAAAGTCTGTCTATCAGTCTGACAAGGGACATATCCCCACATGGCGAAAATCGTGGGAACTATACAATCTGGAGGGGTGAACGAACCGACGGTGCCGACATGCAAGGGGTTTGGTCTAAGGAACGTTTTTTGCCAATTCGGGGAGGCTGCGTTTTCTTGGGCCAGCACGTACCACCAAATCCATCAGCACCACCTCCACGCCTCATCCAGAAATGCCCAATGGCCACTATATCAATTTCGAGGACTGATGAGGCTGGGAGGAGGATATAAACGGACAAACTTTATCTTCTCATGGGGCTCCGAAGGCTTCTCAACGCGAGGCTGGCTCAAGACCTCTCACGACCACGGAGCTTTCTGATGAAGGTTCTGAGCGGGGAAGTAGAGGCTGGAATTAGACACACAATAGAAGAAAGAGAATAGTGCACACAGACGTTGGCATGTTGCCCAGATTAGAAAGAGACAGAGCACCGAGGAAGGGAATATGTGCATTCCTGCTTTGCGGGTCAAGGAGGCGAAGAGGTAGAGGTAGATGGAGTTCGTCCAGCAGGACCAGACAGGCGGAGAGAAGGGCAGATGACGGGCAGAGGCTCCCACCCCTGTGTTTTCACGCCTATTCGCCCTCGGTCTCTACTATGAGTCTATGACCCCGCCAATGGTGAAGCGCGTTTGTGAAGCTATTGTCATAGGATGACTCGGTGCATTGGCCAGAGCCAAATAGCACAGATTGTAATGGGCTGCACTCGCCCTCCGCAACCCCACCGACCGTTTAACAAAAAACCTCCTGGCTTCCGTCTTCGCCGTCAAAGGTTATGTGTGTGTGTGTGTGTGTGTGTGTGTGTGTGTGCCATGAGGGAAAGGCGCCCTGAATGGCAAGACGGTCCATTTTTTGCAGGAGGGGCGCTGAAAGGGGGAGGGGGAGAATTGATCGGAAGGGTGACAAGGGGTGGACAGGGACCCGAGTCACGGGGCAAGGGATGAGCAAGACAGATTTGGCATACAGAATTACAGCTGGACGTATAGCCACTAGAGCCAGAGCTAAAGGAAGTGTCATCCAACAGAGGGCAAATAGAAGGCGGAAAGGGGGGAACAGGCAGGGCGTGTACTTGTCGACTGGTATCAATGATCTGTCACTTGGGGGAAACACTTGAGAATGACGTGACGATGGTGCAGTTGTCTGTATGAACAATCGGTACACCGCCATGGTGTGATTCCAGAGGCATGCATTGGACGAACTGCTTCTATTTTGTCCTCTCTAGGTTGTTGATGTTCCTTGAGCCCATCATTCACATGTCCATCTCGTCGGCGTTGTCGCCCCCGATATTGACCCTCTTCCTGTTCTGGCCCATGAGCTGCGAGATGGCCACTTTGTTGACTTGCCCGCCGATCTTGCGCTGCATCTTGGCAATCTCCTCCTCCGCATCCACTGCTTCGGCCTCGGCGTAGTCGAGGACCAGCCTGCGGCCCAGCAAGTGGGTGTCTCGCAACGCATTGAGCGCGTTTTCGGCCTCTCGGGGTGTGACAAACTCGGCAAAAGCAAAACCCCTTGTCGAATTGCCGAATTTCTTGGGCAGTCGCACCGCCCTGAGCTGACCGTAGGTACTGAAGAGAGTGCGAATGTCCTTCTTGGTTGCTTCGAAGGGCAAGTTTTTGATGACGATTTTCGTCCGTTGTCCAGCTGCCTTGCGGGCCTTGTCCTCCCGCCGGCGTTCCTCAGCGGCATCCTGGCCCTTGTGCGAAGCCTTGACGGCAAGAGTATGGCCCTCGAGGACGAATCCGTCCATGGTCTTGAGGGCCGCCTGTGCCTGCTCCTTAGTCTTAAAGACGACGAAGCCAAATCCCATACTCAGCACTTGTCCCGGCTTCTTGGGGTCCATCTTGGTCTTCACTCTGGCGGAGACAAAGCCGTCGAACAGCTTGAACGTCTCTGACAGCTTCTCCGTGGTTGTGGAAAAGTTGAGGTTTCTGACGAACAAGGACGTAGTTTCAACTTCAGCCTCACCCTGCTCATCCCGTCCCAAAAGCTCCGTAACACTGAGCTTCTGGATACCGGTAGGCCGATCCGCCTTGCTCTGCGTCATGTCTCCTGAGGCGTCATTCTTGAGGAGGTCCTTGGGAGCCTTCTCCAGAAAAAGCACCGCGTCTTTGATGCGCCTGTATGCGAGCTTGGCAAACGCTGCCTTTGCATGTGCTGGCTGCGCAAACTCAACAATGGCAATTGTACCACTAGGCGGCATCAACACCCTCAAGACGGTGCCGTGCTCCTCGAACATGGTCCTCAACTCTTCCATCGTGGTCCCGAACGGAAAATTCTTGACCAGAATGGTTGTGTCGCCCCGCTTTGGTGACTTGAAGGCATCGAGATCAACGCCGTTCGATACAAAGTATGCCTTAGTCTCCTGGATGATCGATGTCTCGGCGATGGCCTGCTTAACACCGGCATCTGCCGACGTGGGATCCAGAAGCTCCGATTTGGACACGCCCAGGCGACTTGCCACGGAGGCGTTCACTGCATCCTGGCTCATGTACAGAGAATTCCAGTTGAACGTGCTAGAGACAGCCTCCGCCTTCTTGCGGATCAGGTTTTGCTTTTTCAAGGGCAACTTTGAGATTGCAAACTCGTCCAGCCCGGTATCACGCTTGCCCTCAGCAGGCAAGACGTGCAAAAGTCGCCCTTGAAAAGTCTGACCATCTGTCGACTGGAATGCAGCAACAGCCGACTCTCCACTCATGAATTGTACCATGGCGAAACCCTTGCTTGCGCCTGCGGCGGTAACCGGCAAATGTACCTAACAGAAGATTAGCGATCGGAGCCCAGTCGTTAGGTTCATTTGTGCAGCTGAGAAGGCAAATTATTTTTTTCAGAAAGTCGAAGCATCTACTAAAATACCGATCCAAGGTTCGCATCAACCATCATTTGATGTAAGCTGTCCCTATCTGGATTCATCACATGATTGTATGGCATTGAGTGGGGTGAAACAGGATGAAAGCTGATTGCTTACCTCTTCAAGCTCTCCGTACGATCCAAAGTGCGTCCGTAGATCCTCCTCGTTGGCACTGAAGGGTAGGTTCCGCACAAACAGTCTAGCGTTCCGCTTGATGGTGGCGAGGGTGTCGTTGTCCTCGGCCTTGCCAGAAAGAGCTGGGGCATCCTCAGCAGCGGCTCCACTCTTGGTCTCGCCGCTCGTGGCCAGCTCGGCAGCCTTCGCGGGCTGCTTTTGCTGTTCCGCGGATGCACGTCCGACTGTCTCTCCCTCAATTTCTTGAACTGGAGGCTGGAGTATCTCGTCGTCATCCACTAGGTCCAACAACCGATTGGTCCTCGAACGAAGCCAATCATCGTCTGTCGTGGCCACGTTGGTAGTGGGGACGGGAGCCTGCTCTGGAGGCACGTCTTCCGCAGAATGGGGAGCAGGAGTGGCGTCAGACATCACCTCATCCTTTTCTGGCGTACGCATCGAACGTTGCTCTCCCTTCGGCACCTCCTTCATCTGCCGTTTTTCAGGCCGAGTGGGGATGGATTCATACTCGTCGTCACTGTCACCGTCTTGGAGCAACTTCTTCTGCTCCTTGGCTGCGACAGGGTCCAAGACATCTGGCATTTCATTTGCAGCGTTCTTACTAGAGCCCATGACTTGCAAGAATTCGCGCAGCTTGGGGTCAGACTCATCCAAGTCCTCACGCTTCCGCTTCTTCTTCGCATCCTTTTCTTCGACGCCGGGTGGCGGGACAGCAGTCGAGTCTGGAGGAGTGACCAGAGGCATGCGACCAGTGCCCCCTTTGGTTTGTTGAAGGGCGGGATCTGCAATCTGGAAGAGGGGTATAAGCATATGGGATTCGGTTTTTTTACTGCTTACTGGGAAAGTCACAACATACCGGCCTAGCGAGTTCGACATTGATCCTCGACATGCGTATATAGGATCTGTTAAAGTATTTGACCGCCTTGGCAGCAACCTCTGGTGTTTTGTATCCAACATAACCAATTCTTCTCTGGGGGATGACCTTAACGTCCGTCACCTCACGACCTCCAACTGAAAAGTGCTGTCGGAAGTCGGCCTCGGTGATCTTGGGCGGAAGCCCCCTGACGAAAATACGGGAGGTTTCCATTGTGGTGGTAGAAGCGGCAGTGGGAGCAGCCATTGCGAAAGGGGGTATCTCTGAACAAAACACAAAAAAACTTTTGGAATGGTAGGGAGGAAATATTATGAGCTCAAGTGCTCAGAGTAATTGGGGCGACTATAAATGCAGGGCCATAGTGTCGTGTGGAAGAGACGGAGAGGAGGGACGGTAAGGGATTTCTTGATCTTCAAGAAGGAAGCGGCAACTTTGCCTTGGAAGTTTTTTTTTCCCTTCCTTTCGCCCCATCGTTATCGCTATCAGCATGTGACCGGCCCCGCCTTCCATGTCAACGTTGTTTATTAGCGTGCCACCTCGGAAGGAGCTATGGTCCGTGCGGCCTGGCAACCCAACCACGACTCAACTGAATAGGACTCTTTCTTGTCGCAAGCACTAGTTAGGCTTCCTCAAAACACGCGACATACACATCCCGAAGAACCTCGTCAAACACGCCAATTATTCTGATTGAAACCTTCTAGTGTAAGTAAGCGCATTATAGTTCTAGCTCTATTGGACTCAGCTGATCGGTTCATGATAGCCTCTCTCCACATTAGTGAGTTTACCTTCGCGATCGAAGGCTTAGCAGCAGGCGATACGGAGGAAAAGGGGTCTGCCCGAGCCCTGCTGCACAGACGTAGCTACACCTGGACTGGTGCTGACACTAACGCGCAAGCAGCAGGCATATCTGCAATATCACATAGCATCGCAATGGCCGACGCAAAGAGCACCTCGCCTGCCCCCAGGGAGAAGTTGGAAGGTCGGTTGCGACAGCAGAGCAGTCTCTTCTCCTGATATATGACAGGTGCTAACGTAATTGGAGTACAGCCCAGGTCAAGAGCGCCGACATGGTGAGGATCACCCATAAACTGAGCGCCCTGCTCCCTGAATGCTGATGAACAATCTTCAGACCGACGACATGCAGCAGGAGTCAATTGAAGTCGGTATGTAACGTCATCGTTCGGAAGCACCTCTAGTAGACCTCGTCATTTGCTAACGAACCCTCCCTAACAGCCCAAGAGGCCATGGCGAAGTTCACCATCGAGAAGGTGCGCAACCTAGCATGCTCTGTGTCCATTGAGGACGCCGTATACTGACAGTAGCAATGACTAGGATATCGCCCAGCACATCAAGCGGACCGTTGGTCCTTCTTCCACCTCCTCGATTGCGACCAGCTGCTGACTTATATCGCGGGCACAGTTTGATGAGCGTAAGGGTCCTACATGGCACTGTATTGTTGGTCGAAACTTTGGCAGCTTTGTAACCCACGGTATGTTTGTCGTGCATTTTGGTGCATCTGGATGGATGTCCTTGGTCAACGCTAAAGTCTGATCCTCGTCGACACAGAAACTAAGCACTTCATCTACTTCTATCTCGGTCACTGCGCGATCCTCCTCTTCAAGACCCAATAGACAGCAAACCAGCGAAGCGGCGAAGTATAAAGGCCGACATAACAGCTACCAACCGACGACCACTGTCTGACTACCTGGGACCTTTCGGCCCGGAACGACACGCCGTAGATACGATGTGAGGACAGAAAGCATACGGGAAATTGGGGGAACCACTATCGATTGGTCTGATGCGGGATAGTGGGAGGTATGAACTTGTGCACAAAGGCGCGCGAGATTTCTTGCCGTTGGGGGACGGTGAGGTGGACGAAAATGCTAAATCCAAAGAAGAGGTCGAAACGATCGCTGCGCTCGGCACCAAGACCTACTCTGCGCATTTGTTGGGCGACGTTTTGGCCCTATTACTGCTCAAGTCGACCCAGTTCTTATTGCACAGTTTGGCCCCTGCTAGAAGATTGTTTACGTTACCCCTGGCCGACTGTTTGCATTATCATCCATCGTCAAATCTACTTAGCTCCAAGCAAGAGAGCACGTATCGTTGCGGAACATCAGAAGAACAACGACTGCCTCAGAGGATGCCTGTCGATGATGGCGTAGCAGAGTAACTTGCATGATTGCATGAGATGGGCACCGCTAATATGCTTCGCTTTCATAATGTGGTAGCTTCCTTAATGACGCTACATTCAAGTCGGATCATCTGCCAAGGGCTAGCAGAAATGATTCACATAGAAGCTCAGCCATAAAGGTTTGTATGTTTGGATGAACGGACAGCGACTGCATGTCTTTTCACGCGAGGTCGACCAAGAGGGGCATTCAGAGTGGGTGCCTAGTTCGCCGTGTTCTCAACATCATATGCCAATCATGACGAGAAAACGACATCCCCGACCATCCTCGGCTCCCAGCAGAAGGACGAAGTCCACGCGCGGCCAGGATCCTGTCAATGGCAAGGGAACCGTAGTCGACGTGCCGTTTCAGACGGGTTCCTCTAACGACCGGTTAAGCTCATGCCCTCCATCTCAAATCAGCCGCCGGTCGCCCCCGGGACCGAAGACCACGTTGGAAAGGGATGCCGACAGCAAAAGGAAGGAATTGCACATCACGCTCTCTTGGAGATTGAAAAGATTGTTCTCTTCGCAATGGGTCTCATCAAAGAATTCGAACGGGCCCTCGGCAAGAGCGACGGCAACATTATTGCCATTTCCTATTGCCCGACCTCAATGTCCAACGACAGCGTAGGCGAAACGGGGCCCATGCTCTTTCGTCTAAAGTTTTCTTCCCCCTTGTTTGACAGCAAATATATGGATTGGCGGTCTCCATTTTACTTTAAGTGATCCAGCAGGTCAGGTACTGGCAAAAGGGGATCCCCGTACAACCGGCTGATAACTCATCTATGTACGGATACGGCGGCAGCAGCAGCTCTCTTTGAAAGCACAGCACTAAGTAGAAGGGGTAGAAGGGGGATCGACCGTTCCCGTCCCCACTCCCATTCCCACCCACTTGGTTTCAACCATGAACCGGTCCCTAGGGTGAACTTCAAGAGAATCCTGACTGTCCTTTTAGAGGACGGACGCAGTATTTTGACAGTCGGTAACGAAAGGGAGAGGGGGAAAAAAGAAGGGGGGGAGGGAGGGGGTTCATCGCCGGCCGTTACCGGTACATATATTAAGACCTGGAAGCTCTGCAGACATCTAACCTGCAGGCAGTCGGTTCGAATCCGGCTAGGGAATCCCTTATCCTCTTGCCTTTAGCAAGCAAGACGATTAGGTAAACAGTGGAGGTATAGGATTCCTAAATATATCAAGACTAAGGGGTTAGGTTTCACCTTATCTATTGTAGATAGCTGTATACTGTGTATCTAGGCGCTTTTCTCTGAAGAGGTTTTATGTCTGCTAAATTAATTGTGTATCTAAAACAGTGTTCTTACTTAACTAATACAGTGTACCTGAGCGACTTTATGAGGGACGCCTGGACAAGTACCTTTTTGTTACTTGTACATATGTTGAAAAGCTCTCGTGGAAAGCTGAACTGTCGTGCACGAGGCAGTGTTCTTCCAAAGCATCCCGTCCCGTTCCGTGATCTCCACATCGTCCGAGTTGGGAAGTTTGGGGTAACACTGGAAGTGGCTTTGAAGGCTGCCAGGCACCCAGCATGAGTAAGAAAGCAGCCCAGCTGTTCAGGTTCCTGTCAGGTACATCACCTCCCTTGCCATCAGAGTACGTACCTAAGGATAAGCCCTTCCCACCCGGTGGTCCCGCAGGCGCGCGTGCGAACCCAAAAGGGCGAAGAGGAAGGCGTGCGCTAAAGCCCAAAGTGGTAAGCACCCTTCCTGCTGAAAGGCGAGGAGGGGGGGTTAAGGGGAGCCCGCCTAGCCCAGCCCAGCCCAGCCCAGCCCGCTTTACTCGGCGGCCGGTGGCCTCTTTGCTCCCGGATCAACACGAGTGGGATGGGCAGCCGATGCAACGGGGTCGTTGAAGGGCAGTGGAAAGCGGCTGGTGTTGCGGCCCTGAGGTGATCTGCAGCTCGATCTGGCGATGCAATGAGGCCGAAAGAAACACACGATTCAGCTCCTCCCGCCCGGCAAAAGTCCCCGGCGGGAGACTCTGGAACGGAGGATGGGTTCCAGCATCCCGCCCCAAGCTGGACATATGGTTGGAGGGGGGAGGAGGGGTTTCTCTACGACCTAACTCAAGTTTGCTTTTGGCGGCTACATTGTACCATGCCAAGACACAATCCCATGTCCAAGCGTGAAGACTGCTGATTGTGTGGGTAGAGATGATTTGGGGGCGGCGGTCATGGTGGATGCGATTCGGCTCGGCCGCCGTCGCCGTTGCTTCCCCTCTCCACAAGCCTCAACGAACTTGAGCGTCATTGTGGTAGAATCAAGGTACATGGGTAGACATGCAATGCACCAAACAATTATGACGGACCGAATCCCATTGCTGCTGGAGGCGGGGTAAGCCCAATGGTGCCGTCGGGGTTTCAACTCGATTCATCACACTCGAGTGCTCCCGCTGCAGAGGAGTTGGGCTGGATCATACAGGGTACATCTTGACAGCTGTTTCTCGAAACATGGTTGGCGGGAGCGGAGCATCACCAGTGGCCGGACACCATCTCAGGGTCCTGGTGCAGGGGATGGATGGATGACCTGGACGATCAGGGCCCGGATCGAGTGTCGGAACGGAGGACGTGCTAATGAGAAGATAGAACTTGGATGGACGCCCGTTCCCCTCCTGGATGGCATTCATGTTCCACAATGTACTTGGTCGGACAGCGACAGTCGAGAGTTGTTTTCTTTGGGTAAGGGCGGGTGATTTCTCGCATCTTCGACCGGTTTGACCGGCTTGGAGCAGAAGCAGCCCGGTTCGTTCCTCGCGCCGGGTCGGCTGATCCATTCACTGGAGAAGAAAAGCCCAAGACGCAGGACAGTACCCGGTCTTGACCAGATTCCAAACCCCGTGTATCTGGACGAGTTCAAAGGGTTTTTCCTAGGTATGCATTAGTCCCCCTCCCAGCTCGTACCCATCGGCGTCGGTTCCTTCTGTATCCGTATGTAGCCTCCCAGTAGGCCTGCCCTCATCGGATGGTGTAAACCTGTTTGGCGAAAAAGGTGTCATTCAGATGTCTCACGCTTCCTGGCTCTGATTGGCTTGACCTCGTACTCCCGATGCGCTGCAAGAGTCCTGGCCTATGTGCGCAGTCGAACAGCCGAGTCGAGTTGATGGGCAGCACCCGATGGCCTAGAGCAGTACGTGTACCATCCTTCCCAGCTCGGGTCCAATTGTAAGAAGGTCCTGGTTCTCCATGCGTGGTGGCAGTCAGGATTCGGAGGCTGGGATTGTGCTGCAGCGCCAAAGGCATTTGAGGTACTGCAGATACTGGCAGTGATATGGCATCTAGAACCCAAGCTGGCAATGAGGTGGGCACCTACCTGCCTTACTATTATTAGTGTATCCATCTCCTCCGTTGAACGCTTTGAATGTAAGCCGTGCGTACTACAAATATAGTCCAAAAACGGAGATTCTTCCGCAATCTTCTCTTCGTGACAATGTCTCTTACATCTTAATTAAACCACATTAGAATTCAGCATAGGCACCTCTCATTTGGGTTGAAAGGGTGTGTGTGTGTGTGTGTGTGTTTCCGTCAATCGTTCCCTGGGCCAATCTGTTTTCCTAAGAGGCTCCCATGATATGCTGTTAAGCAATGTTTGGTGAGTCGAGCCCGCTGAGGGATCGATGCCGATCTTATTACACATGTTATGGGAAATCCGAGCGGTGACTGGATCGTAGGTTGCACTGGATGGACATGATGTTGAGCAAGGTTCACGTTACAATTCGTCAAGGCATATTCGAATGCTAAAATGCAGACGGGCGGCATCTGTTGCTTTGCGCGAGGTTTTTCGTATCTTGGGCAACTCAGAAAGCTGACGGCTACCATACCTGCTGCTGCCGATCTATATTGGTTCCGGCTGGCGGGAGAGCTGATGGAACTATGATCGTGCGATTCCATGAAGGATATTGCCCAGAGCCTATCCGCGTTGCCTGGAAGACTGGTTTGAGTAGTGTCTGGCCCTGAGCTCGTCGCGAGGGGAACAGATTGGCCTTTCGCGGACCATGTCGAGATCATATTATGCGTTGTCGGACCAGGCTAACAGGCTCTTGTGAATCGTTGTTGTGCTGCCGCTGGTAGCGGTGTTCGTTCTATTCTTGCTCCAGTAAGTGGATCACGGAATGTAACTGAGGAGCAAGGCCCTCACGGACCCATGCCCCCCTTCAGGAGCCTGGCACCGGCCAGCGGGCTAGACGTGTTTTCGAAGTCCCATCACAGGATGCGGGTGAGTGGTCAAGTTGATTATGGCCCCTGGAGTGAAGCTAGCAGCATCAAAAGATCATTGGCAGCGTATTGATAAATATACCCAGCGAGCAAATGCTCCTGTGACGGGGCGTTTGTCGCGTCTGTACTTTGGCAGCATTCTATGCTTACTGAGATATCTTGTCCGCAGCGGTTGTTATAAGTATCAAGTAGGCACAGTATAATATTGCGATGTGGGTATCATGTTCATCCTGGGCACTTATCATGTCATTAAAGTTATCCGTAGTTATCCGTAGTTGTTGCTACGTCTCGTATAAGGATCAAGTTTTGTTGGTGAGCCAGCGCACGCCAGACGATCCATGGCTTCCAACCCAGAGAATAATATCAACTTTGGGGAACACTGAGCCTTCGGATTCCTTAAACGGCTGTTCGTTTTCTTTGGGGGCTTGAGTTGCGTCTGTTGTGGCCAACAAGCGAGTGGTAAGAGAGAGATCAACCCAAAGTCATGCCGCACAGCCAGGTGATTTGATTGACGGACTGGGAAGCCAGGGGATGGGAACGCCGAGGCAGGCTGGTTGGTGCGATGGGATTGGGTGAGCTGTGGGCCCCATTAGTGCAGTGTAGGTACGTGTATCGTAGTATCGTGTTGAAGTATTGGGCATGATACTTTTACTGTGTTTTTCCAACTGTGTTAGAGTATTATTGTGTACCTGTGCGACCTTAAGGGGGACCGCCTGGACTACGTACCTCAGTACGTGTATCGCAGCAAGGTCTGTGGTCGAGCTGGTTGCTTCTTCATATGGCGCAAAGGATCGTCGATTCGTTCGTCGTTCTGTCTTGGATCTCGCAGTGCAGACAGGCGGACAGCACTAACGCATAGTCCAGTTGAAGCTATGCGATCCGTGCTGGCGATCGCCCAGGGCGCTGGGTGCTCGCGGCTCGCAATAGTCTCATGGTTTGCGTCGTCTCAGACGTCGGTCGCTTGGATGGGAATCCTGCTCGCTTTAGAGTTCCCCGTACAAGCACCAGCGGCCGGTAAAGTCAAAAGTGACGGCAAGGTCGCCGACCTGGTGGTATTGGTGTGTGCGAGAGTTGCCGAACGCCTGTGCAAGTCGAGACGTAACTGCATGGTGGTGTTGAGGAGACGCAGAGACACTGCGTGAGGTACCTACCTACACAAGGTGGTAGGTACCTAGGTAGGTAATTAATTATCCATCCGTCGAGGTCGTCACGCAAGAGAGTGGCAGGTGCTCTGGCCTTGCGTTCTTCCTTTTGGACCAGAACCAGAACAAGTTTTCAGCGTGACCGACCAAACGCTATGCAGGGTAGCTGCCACACGTACACTGGGCCACTCGAGATCCTTCCCAGCCTTCTTCTATGCAATAAACTTCCAAAAGGGCCGGTTCAGTCAAGCTGCAGCAATTGGGAGCCCGCATACCCTGCATCCATCCGCCTTGTTGATTTTGACCGTAGTGTATGCTATGGTCCACTCAGTCGCCCCTTCTTCATGATAGAGACAGGAGGCAAAGTAATTAGGGGCCGCTACCTTGTCGCCTGTCGCCGGGAAAAAAGCAAAGGAAGAAAGGACGTGTTTCAGGCAAGGTTGAGAGACATTGAGGTGCACCGACGAGGACGGCCACAACCTCACCACAGCACTGCCTCGCAGGCAAGCAAGGCCTGGGCTGCTCTGCTGTTTCTCTTTTCCTAACATCGACCGCGAATAAAACGGTAATCACAGCTAGTCTGTATGTGTGCTTGGGTACCTACCTAGGTAGGTAGGTAGAACGATGCTGCCGGCAAGTAGGGCTCATTACGACCGATTGCAAACATCACGGAAGACGATCCCGGAAGCAATTGGGCTACGAGTGGTTACTGTGCGACGTTCGGCGGGCGGAGCTTGCGGTACTCGGTATACTTGGCACTGATTGAGTACGTCGTGCCAAACCCTCAAGATGGATGGCTCGGAAGGAAGCGAGTCAGAATTGATAACCCCCAACGGGGACCTGTGAGTTCGAAAGCATGATCCGTCATCTCGCACCATCATCAATCCCACCAACCATTCAAAGGCTCTTTCTGGTTTCAGGAAACGCTATCACGGAGAGGAGATGGGGCCATTTTTGGACCCAATTTTCTGGGTTAACCTCCAAGGAGACCTGTTGCTGTGCAAAGCAACAAGGGCGAACGACTCGCCATGCAAAACGTCAAGAGATGACCTGCGGGTAGCCCGGGTACCCACCGGTAATTGCGTGACAGGGAGTGGCTCATGGCGGAGAGGTTTCTTAAGTAATGTTGTTGTTCGATCTCTGCCAGGGTCAGTCTGTAGTGGCGTCGCCACCGATTGAGATGGCGCTTTCTTTTTCGTCATTCCGGGGAAACACACCAGCTGCTCTCGGGACTCTTTGGAGGCGTCGTCGAGAAAAGACTGGGCCACGCGCTTGCTATCAGACGATGAGCGTGGGCTTCCCTACGTAAATCTGCAGGGGTACTCGAGGTACAACAACGTCAGGCGCCATGACTACGGTCCATCAGGTATCGGTTTCGGACTAGCTGATGGTAAGGTACCTAGGTACCTACCTACTCTGTAAGCAAGCCCAGGTAGAGTGTCTAGTAGTAGGTACGGAGTACATTAGGTAGTATGCACGTACGGAGTACAGATAGACCCATTTTCTCTCTCCACAGCATGTACATACGTGTATAACACTGCAACGGTACAAGACCTTGTGGCTGCAATCAAATGTGCGACTCTTCCGCGCCCCCGGCATATCGTCACCCGCCCACTTGGGCGCCGCTGGACTGGCTGTGAAGACAGCAACCGGAAGGGACGCAACAAGCAGCGAGCGCTCCAAGAGCAATCAATCTTGGTTGCAGCACGGCTGGGAGGTGCAAGGTGGCAGGCGGATCCATCACACAGGAACACTGAATCAACGACCCTTCAATCTGTCTTTCGCTTCATGTTTGTCTTGGTTCAACCCTCGGGTGCTTTCCCCATGCAACCCGCCTTCGGGTTTACCTTTTTTTAATATATATTTATATATCATATATGTATATGTATATAACTTCGCTGCTTTTCTATCATTATTTAAATTTTTTCTTTTCAACACTGTCATCCTGAGGCCAGAGACGTGGTTCTGTCCAACCCATCAATCATACCGTCTACAAGCCTCTGGCTCATCTTCGAAACCATTCGAGTGGTACTGGTGACTGGTATTACAAACATCAAGCCGCCGCCCCAGGCGGGAAGCAACCCTTCCATCCACCTGCCGACGCTGAGGCAGCAGGCCAGGGAATCAAGTGACAGCACAAGCGAGCCCATCTCTATATGGACCCTCCTGAGGTCAGCATCAGCTGCAGCAGGGGAAGGTCGGGTACCACCTTCCGTCCGTCCATCTGTGACTCCGTTCGAAGGACGAGACGAATGACCTTGACCTCCTCTCACCCAGCCGCTGGCACCTCGCATTTCGACTTTCCTAGGAGCCTTGGTGGAGCCAACCCGAAGCTCACAGCAAAAGACCAACCTTTGGATCCACTAGACTTCGTCTTCGCGTTTCCTGTGCCGTAATGAAGCCAGTCATCTGTCGACGACTGCAGCGGCCATCAACACGATAGTTGCAATACGTACATGTATTGCTGGCGTGCCAATTCGGCCAAATGTGGGCACGGCGTGGGTGGTTCCCTCGTCACTGTCGCCAGGCACGCACCCGTTGCTGTGTACCTACCTAGGTAGTCAGTCAACGTTGTTGCGGTCATTGGCTGGCCACGTTCCGGCCGCAAAAGGGCAAGCCAAGAAGCACCAGTCAAGGTGAGGTAAGCCGGAGCCAATATAAATGGCGTAGCGGCAGCCACCCACGGCACAGTTGTCAGCCCATCTCACCTCCCCTTGCCATGTTAGCGAAGCAAAGAAAGATGCAGAGAAGCCCCCCCAAATACCCGTGTCCGGGTTCGCCGTCCTGACTCGCCAATCTGCTTCATTCGTTTCGACATCTCTCGGCAGGCGTGGAAAGCTTGAGCACAACACCACGCGGCAACATGAATGCCTAGGTACTCACCTCCTCTGCGGTGATGTTAGCTTCTTCCTCAGGTACCGGGTCAGCAATCAATTGTCAATTACAGTACGGATAGCGAGCGATGTTTGCTTTGAGTCGCGGCCCGGCAGGTTGGGCACTGACTACCTACTCCAGGCTCAGTCGAGGTACATGTCCGATACGTGACCAGCTCCAAATAGCGTCAAAGCAACATAGGTAGGTACCTAGATACCTACCTAGGTTACCTAGGAACTGTACACCGACCCCAAGGTACTAGGCCGGGCGGGTCAGAAACCTACCTACCTAGGTATCCATGACCACACTGTACGAAGCACAGTAGCACGGAAGTGGATCGGCTTCGCCCTCGCGACCACGAGTGCGGTATTGTCGACCGAGGGGAGGAATGCAACCAACTGGGGCCGGATCAAGTATGAGCGCCATCCCAATTATATCTACAATGGAGTGCTGAGAGTACTTGAATAAGACTGTGTGGCCTCCTCCGTCGCATTCTTCCCCTGATTGTGTGTATTGCATGCTCGCGGGTGCAAGCATATCCGTGTCCCAGCTAAACGGGTCGAAATGCCTTGCAGACAGATGCAGCAGCGGAAAGGCCATGGTCGAACTGACGAGTAAAGGGAAGGAACATGTAACAATGTTACAATTGAGACGGAGGGGCGAGGACCACGTTCGGGTGGCAGATCCGCTAGCTGCGCGTGCTGCGGTCGACCTGAGACTAGGTAGACTGACTGGGCCAGACAGAGCAGTTTTGCCCTCAAGAGCCCCCCCAATTCAGTTCCCAATAAGCTTCGCGGCCGTGTGTCAAGTTTGGACGGACAGCCCGTCAGTCAAACAATTTGAAGCGATGAAGCAGCAGCCAGGCATTCTCTCCACCGTGGTACACCGTAGATGCCGAGTGCAGAGAGGGGGCCTTGGTAATTGCTCTATGGGATTGTTGCCCATCCAATCAAGGTGGACGCTTGCATGGTGTTTCTATCCCCACACGGCAGAAACATGAATCAAAGATGTTGATCCAGAAAGATGGGCAGCTCATGGAAACGGCGGGACAAAGCCTACCGGCAACGAAGTCTGAGGGTTTGCCACATGCTGCCCGATGCACGCTGCCCGCTGCCCGCTGCCCGCCGCCGTTTCCGCGGCCCGTTAATCGGCCGGTCAGCAAGTGCGATTTCCCTCCCTCTTTTTTAGGAGGTTTATTCATGACAAAATGGAAGAGATGGAGTCATAGGGAGACGGGTTACAAGGGGGTGTCAGGTAGGGATATTGCCCAACGAGTGGGAACAAGCCGCAGGAAAGTCAACCAGCGGATGCCTACCAGATCCAATCAACAGGCGGCAGGGAACCTTGCGGGACTGGAGAAGGAAGAAAGGATGGCCCAAAAACGCAAATGAGAATACCACCTACCCTCCTCGGCACGGCAAGGCATTGCGGTCTCGTCGTTTTCGGCCGTGGTGCGGGAGAAAGACGGGTGGCTCGGTTGTCTCTCGCCCTGTCAGGGTGTTCGTCTCACTAGGTAGATAGATATATGCTGCTTGGGGCGTGTCTAACAGTTTCTTCTTCCTTTATCGCGGTTTCTTCATTGATATTTTGCTGTCAGTGTCATGCTGCCAGGTGGGCCTGGGCCGCGTGACCGGCAGACGCGGAACAGAGGATACGATGAAGGTTGACAGCATTCTGGATTGATCATTCGAGACGACGTGAGAGACCGACGGTTGCCTGTCGGATGCAATCCCGGGTTGCCCCTCCCCCCCAAGGCCCAGTTGTTCTCGCTGTCGTGGTTACCCTCTGCCCATGGGCAATATCGTTGTCTCGCTGCCGTTCAATGTCTTGTTCATGTGGCGCGACGGCTGCGCTGCGGGACTGGTTCTGGTCGATTTATTATCACAACAGCCCCTCTCCACTCAAGCACCATCCCCACTCAGCAGCCAGTAGAGCCCAGGAAGTCCGTCCGTCTCACTCTCTATCAGGAGGCAAGGGGCCAGCCAGTTTTCCTCTCTGGGCTGGCCGGTGCTGACCTTGGTCGTCCACCAGGCGGCACGTATGCAGACCGGAACCCGTCCAGAATCGAGGGTCTTTCTCGCCCTCAGTCCTTGCACTTCTTTCGACTCCCTTGGGGCTCGGGGGTCCCTCTGTTCTTCTTGAGGCCGAATGGGACTAGTGCTTTTATCTAGTTAACCGTTCCCTTCTCGTGGATCCCGGCACCACCCCGACTACCCTTGTCGCACGCACCAGGGAGGTCAGAGGTACTGTACTACGTACAAGCAGCGTCTGGTTAGAGTGACCTCCTCGACGGGTTCTCCAGCCAGTAATGGCCGCCGGTTGCCCAAGAGATCGTACACAGGGCGGGGCCCCTGCTTCCTCTTTGGCTCAGTCATTCAGTGTGTCTGCCCTCCCCTCCATCCTGGGTACTGGGAAACTCAGTCAACTCAGCAAAGTACACACCGTGTACTCGTTATTGGCCAGACGTGGCACCCTGTCTCGCATGGGGGGGCTGAGTACACAGGCTCTACCTACATCACAGCGGGCCCTTGGCCACTGTCGCAGGAGACTCAGCGTGCTCCAGCGGTCTTTAGGGGAAACGGGAAACCAGCCCGACCCACCATCGTCTCGAAGTATCCGAAAAGGTACCAGCACTAATTTGAGCTGGTGGATGCCCTGCTGGCGGCCGTGGTGGGCGGCCCTGCTGCGGTCCGGCCTGCTCTGGGGGCTCACTCACCCCCCAAGTCCTCGCTCGCCCTCTGCAAGGTCCATGGTCCATCCTCTGCTTGGCTGGGGACATGGGCTGGGCTGACTGGCCGTGCTTCCATCTCCGCTACTCTTCTGTTCCTGAACCCGACTTCTTTCCTTCACCTTCACCTTCACCACCACCTCCTCCTCACCCTCTCTGCCTCCAAGGCAACTTTATTGTCCTTGTTATCGTGGTGAACATATTTTCTGGCTCAACCCTGAAGACGAGAGAAGAAGAAGAAGAAGAAAACAAGAAGAAACAGCGAGCCCACAGCCTCAATCACACCACCGTCCGCTCCCATTCACTGCCTGCGAGGCCGGAAAAGCCCCCCATTCGACTCGCCATGACAATGTGACGTCCTGCCTACCTGCGCCCCATAGTCCGCCTGCAAGAACAATACACGCAACTTGGAAGTCTGCAACAACTCAATCACACAACCCCGACAGCCTTTCCCTTCGTTTCTTGACTATTCGATCCAACTTCAGACTGGTTTTTCGTATTCTTGCTGCATCCTCCAAGCCGAGCTGGAGCATGCAAGGTGCGATCAGCCTCCGACACAACAACCGATTCGCGTGACAGGGAAAGAGAGATACGATGCCTTCGCTCAAGGTTCCTGAAACCGGTCTCATTCTTGAGAGTTCGGCTGCCTCGGGCAATCCTGTACCGCCACAGGCCTTCACCATTAATCTATCCGACCATGTCCTGGAGGACATGATCAGGTGTGTGCAGAGTGGTGAGGACCTCCAACTCTCCTTGGGGAGTAGCCCGGTAAGCAGTTCCCAACACCTTTTCCTGTCGACATTCAGAACCACTCGATACAATATCATTGTCTATTCCGAGGGGAAGACGGTCCCTGGGGTTGCCTTTGCGTGCATGACCAATGGTGAACCGCCATCGGTCGGGCGCAGACTGCAACCTCGAGACAATTTTCAACCAAGCCCATCAGCCGACGAGAGTCCTGGTTTTTTCCAATGTGCTAACTGTTACGCGTTCCAAGACATTGCTCTACGGATCTAGCTCCCATGTCCTTTCTCCGGTCCCCGAACCATACTCACACGACCTCTTCCTCACCAAACCCTTCGAGTCGACGAAACGAGCGACGCGATTACCACAAACATCCTCGCTATGGAAGAAGTTGCCCAGCTCCGAGCCCACCAAGAAGGCCGAGCAAGCCAAGGCAAAGGGCGCCGCTTCGACCTCGTTGTCTGGCATGGACTCGGATATAGAGAATCTGCAGAACTCCATCGCCGCGGCGACGGCGTCGAAGAAGCAGTATGTGGATGGTGACTGGTCAAGGCTAGTCATAACACAACTAACGTGGGCAATAGGTCACGGGTCATGGACAGGTTGCCGCCATCAAACAACAAGAGGGCCACGGGAAAGACGGCCAAGTCGAAGTTGCTGTCGAGCATGGCGTCCTACGGCAACGGCGGCGGCAAGTCTTCTCCGTCGGGGTCACCGGCTCTGGTAGCCGTCAGCTCACCGTCCACAAACCCAGTCTTTTCGTCCTCGCAACAGGTTGTCGAGAAGTCCAAGGAGCAGAGGTCGATGATCGTCCACGAGCTTGCGGTACAGGACCGGCCATACGACTACCTAGAAAGCCTCTGGGAGGGCAAAGAGGAAGACTTCAAGCCCGCCCTGGAGAAGGTTGCCCAATTTGAACCGGATACACAAATGTGGGCGTTGAGAAAGCATTACTGGAGAGAGTTGGATGTGTGGAAGTACGACTATGATACTCAAGATATCCGGCAGAAGGCGATCGACAACGCGATCCGACAATTTGACAAGATGCGGTTGGCAACAGTGGAACCCGACTGGCAGAAGCTCCTGCCGAGGGAAGAGCGAGGAAAGGGCAAGATCCTCAGCAAGCTGCAGGCGAATATTGCCAAAGCTTCTTCCGCAGCACCCCCACCCAAGATCAAGGTCAGCGACCCAACAAGCGACAACGGCGACGAAGACGTCCTCAAGATGAAGAGTGGCGAAACAATGTCACGGTCATCATCGAACCCGCTACCGGCGAAACCGAAGAAGGCCGCCGACTCTCAGGTCAAGCGTCTCTTGTCGACGAATAAAAAGGCTGCGACGCCCAAGGCTGCCCCGATCAAAAGTAAAGAGAAGGCACCTGCCCCGGGCAAGAACGGCCGTGTTCTCTCTGCAGAATTCGTCACCAACTCAGACTCAGACTCTGAGTCCTCGGAGGATAAGCCGATGGCAAGCGTTGTGGCCTCCAAGCCTAGACCAGTACCTGCCGCCGCACCTGCCCCCAAGAAGAAGCCTGAGGCGCCCGCACCAAAGCCCAAGATCGCTGTGCCCAAGCCGAAACCCAGAGCGGCGGAGAAGGCAGCTGAGCGACCGGTCGAGAGATCAATCGAGCGGCCCAAGGAGAAGTCTCCCCAGCCCTCCCGGGAGGCTGTCAAGGCAATCAAGTCGCAGCCGCCTAAGCGACAGCGGGAAGACGAGGCAGACGACAGCAGCTCCAGCTCTGGCGCCCCCCTGGCCAAGCGAGCCAAGGCGCCGATCAAGGCACCGGTTAGTCTGAAGCAGCGCCCCGCAGATGCCTCTCGCAACTCGTCCCGCAATTCATCTGGCGTCTCTTACAAGAGCAAAAACACTTCGCCAGCCAAGTCTTCACCATTGGCTTCGTCACCACCAACGAACGCGTCCGACCTGGACCACTCGGCACCACCCAAGAAGCGCAAGGTGATGGAATCTTCCGACTCCAACGAGAGCGCCCGGACCAAGCCAGTTCCCAAGCGTCAACGCGGACTCAGCCCCGAACTGGTCAGCAAAGCCGCGCGTTTCAAGGCGTTCTACCAAAAGTATGAGACTCTGCACTGGGAGATTGCCGACATGCACGACCCGCCCCAGCAGAAGATGAACGACCTCCTCGAAATGCGCGAGCGGCTGAAGAGCATGAAGACGGAAATCTACAGGGAGTGCCCACCTGCAATTGCGGTCGCTTAGAATGTGACCCAGGACGGACATCCCAGACTGCTCGATAAGACCATTGGATCGACGATAAAAACGGCCAAGAAGGGCACGGCGGAAAAAAAGAGTTGCCGATTTGAAAGTTGTGGTTTTTTATTTATTTTACACAAGCGAATAATTATCGAGGACATCTCGCCGTAATCCTGGACAGGACGGCCACACGAAAGCATCAGCAACAGCGAAATGATTTTCTCTCTTTGTCTATCTTCCTCGTACTGGGTTTGCATTTTGCATCAAAGGGGACCGGGCCGGTCATCAACGACCAGCATATAGGATTGTACGGACTCTACGGAGAAGGGGGGGGGAAGGCGGGAGGTGCACATCAGGAACGCCGTCGAGACGGGTCAGGATTTTGTTCCCCTGGACATAGTGATCCCCCCTTTCTTTTCTTTTATTTCCTTTACCTCTCTGGAAAATTTTGATACCACGCAGTAGCCGACCACAGACGCATACAGAGAATGCAAATAAAAACTACACCAAAGACTACTTGACTATTGGTTCTGTATCTGGAGAGCTCCTTATTCAAGCTGCATTCATTGTATGAAAGGGGAGATGGAAGTGGGAGGGGGAAGAATCCGATGCCATCCCGTAATTTCCCTCAGGCCTCTCCACCTCTTGTTTTGTTTAGTGTACTTGAGTGTCCACTGTGACGTCCGTGCCCTCCTACTGGTACCCTTTTAACTCCAGCCCATTCGTTGCTCCGCAGGAGATTGAGGCTCAAGTTGCTAACGCTCGTTTTGCTCGTTTTGTTTTTCTGGAGCGGTTCCCACTGGCACCAGAGCCCCCCCCGCAGTGTTACCAATGATGCCCCGTAATATCGGGCGGGTCTGGAGCTATGCTGGTCCGCCGCAGGATTGGTTGGTGGGAGGCCAGTCTTCCACCTCGGATAGGTACGTACGTAGTAAGCATCTAAACAACCAAACAACGAGGTAAACGGCTAGACAGGGACAAGGATACGGCAGGCAGGCCGCTCTGTCATTCTTTCATGACTCCGTGATCGGTTCCGGTTGCCCCGATGCCTCATTCGTTTTCTGTCGCGTTTTACTATTTGTGAGGTTTTGACTTTGGAAGCACGCACATAATTAGTGGAAAGTATGCCCGGCGTGGTGTTGAGCCCCCCCTCTCCAGGCCCCTCTCTAGCCCCTCGCGCAATCTGTCTGCTGCTTATAAGATGTTAATTGGGTTTGGGGGAGGGGGGCGAGAGAGAGAGAGAGAGAGAGAGAGAGATGAATGGCGTTTCCGATGTGATGAGCAAACAGTCGTGAAAGGTTGCATGTTAGTAGTTACGTGAGATGGGGCAGACGAGAATTGCACGTCCTCTTCCGCGTTTGTGCCGCCAGCCACAAACTTTTGTCAAACTTCTGCAATCATCTCTCCGCCACCCGCCGCGGAAAGAGTGGGCGGGAAGAAACTTTATCCCCCCTTAAGTTTGCTGTCGAATGTCAAGGTGCAGAGGCAATCCGATAGTGTCCAGGAATATCATAAAACAAGCCCAAAATAGAAGGGCACGAGGGGTGGTTCTTCGTCCGCACTCCTGCCTTCCAACCCCGGGTTCGGAGCGACTAATCGGGACGAAGAGATGGGGGAGGGGAGAGGAGGGGGGGAGGGGCGCCAAGACCTGCTCGGTTCCCGGCCCGCCGCCGTTATTAGCCTTTCCCGGGGGGTCGGGTCTTGCTGTGGTGTGGAGGCGGTGGTGGTGGTGGTGGGTGGGCCGTGGCGGCCTCGGTGTCGGTGGCTGAGATGGAGCTAGCCCGGATGCTACCTTGCACTGATCAACCGACCAACATGGGTGGGATACGCCTCTTTGAGACAACCCTCTGGCTTTGTACGGCTAGGGATGCTTTGTCCCTTCTCGTGCGCTGCTGCTGCGGACTGTAACGTACCTACCTAGCCTAGCGGCACTGCTCTGCGGCGACGGCTGTAACAAGACTGAGAAAGTCGGCTTGAGCCGCAGAAGCTTGCATTGGTGTAGCAAGGCAGCATGAGGGGCATGCCCACTTGCTCTGGCTTCGTCTACACGATGTCGCCAGCCGGTCCTCGGTCTCAAAAGGTGAAAGAGCGAGCAAGATGCACGAATGCTTTAGTGTGAGGGCATCTCTGTTTGCCTGATGGTACACTGAAGAAAGCAAGTTTGTCTTCTGTATCCCAGCGAAAGCCGGACTCCGACCTTCCTTGTCGGTGGTCTTCCCAGAAGTTGGGGATGCAGTGACGGTAACAGAAGAAACAAGGCGGTCATTCACTCAGCACACCAGAAACGCCCGCTTGTGCATAAGCACAGAAGCTGGAAATGGCATCCAAGTAGATATTTGACGTCTCCCACTTGTAATGGGTTCTATTTATCGACCACATTGGCGTGGAAGACCTTTCGAGATAACGAGCACACATCGCCCTCATCCAAAAACAACCCTCTGAAAAGACGGGGAAATATGCCGTACTACGAATTCGAACACACATACTACGATCGATCACCTCGACCGTACAACACGCTGCTGTCAACACTTTCGCCTTACCGCATCGAAGATCTCTACGCAGCGTTGCCCAGCAACATCGCCTGGTCCACCGTGTGCCCGGTCCGCACTGATCGCGGCATCCCGCCCCTTATGGACCCCGGTTCGAGCGACCGCGAAGTCCCGCCGCCGGCCGAAAACCGCAAGCGTCGCGAGAAGAAAGGCGTCGGCCAGACACAGGCCGAGAAGGGGGTCGGCGGCGACGGAGGATGTGACGTGGCCGACTGTAGCAAGCAGATCGACAAGACCCTCGCAATCGCACGCTCGTCTCCTCTCAGTGCTAACCATGAAGTTGCAATCCGCCTCCGAGAGCGGCGACTCATCGAGGTCAGACTCTTGCTTACCCAGCTCCGTGCGCAACTAGACACCGCGTACCATGTTTACAAGACACTCGATGACAGATTCAAGGCACACTATGACGCCGTCAAAGACTTTGTCAACGCAGACACGCTGGACAGGATGTGGGACGACATGCTACAGTCGAACATGAAGCAAGAGGAGGCCCAGACTGAGAGATCGGTCGATTTTGATACCGTCATGGCACAGGTCGGGCTCTGCCTGCGACACCTGCAATCAGCCGAGAAGGACAGGCTGCCATCAGCCCATGGCCTTCACGAGAGGAACGCCATCATCGAGCGAGAATTCAAGAACGTCACCAAGGCTGTCGAAGAAATTGTAGATCTTGCTGGGAGAGCCCACCGGGATCACCTGGCTTGTGGGCATTTTATTTGGCATTTGAAGACGGCCTGTGAAGCGGCAGATCCCGAATCTGACAGGTGGCAAAGGCTTTTGGGCAAGCTGCCCGCAGCGAAGAAGGCATATGTTGCTCCCAATGACGACAGCAGCAACTAGAAAGCTGCCAAAGCGGTCAGGCAGAACACAGTGGTTGACGGAGCTATCATATTGAGTGGTGGATATGGGGCAGTCGGTGATGTAGTCGTGAGCAAACACATTGGAAGTGTACTGGAATACGTCGGGGGTGGACTACGCAGGAGTGGTGTTGTCCCGGGCGAAGAGCCGGGTGCAACGATTGCCCTAAACGAAAACGTATCGGGGTTGTTCGTTAGTAGTATCCTTGATCCAAAAGAGCAATCGTGCAAGAGACATTGCTTACATGGTGGGAAAAAGTGGTGAAGCACCGTCCTCAACAGAATGATCGGAATTGAATTGTCAAGCCCTTAACCAGCCGAGGCCAGCCAGGGTCCAGACGCTGCGTATCGCACTCAAGTGCTCTGCACAATCTTTTCGCAACGGCTCTCCCATAGGGACACCGAGTCCTAGAACCCCATCTTCTCCAGCATCCCCTGAAAGGGATTCAGGATATGCATGAGGGTGGCCCGGGCCCTGCTTTTCTGATGCCAATTGCAGACGTGAAGTCACGCCAGGCCCTCGCGGGCAGACCCGTCAATCCCACACAAGGCAGGCGACATTGGGTGAGTGGTGTGAAGAAGTTACTCCGAATTTCTCATATGCCGGTGATGAGAGACTCTTGCTTGCGCGCAAATCTCTCCGTTTGTAGCATAGAAACGCAGCGTTGAAGAGGGCGGTGCTTGGAGAAAGGGAAAAGAACGGGAGGAGCTAGAATCTGCGTGGAAAATCGGAGGTTAAATACGTTTTTTTTTTTCCCCCTGTGTGACGTGGGGTCGCAGGGCCTGATAGCAGCCTTGCAAATGAGGCTAGCCAATCAGCCATCTAGGTAGCTTCGTCGGTACGGATTACCTCCTGGACCCCCCAAAATACCTGGGTAGGTAGTAGACACCCCACCTGCCCGATCTGGACTTTTGGTAACTTGGCGATAAGGATCCCTTATCGGAGTGGCCGCTGTCGCCGCGGCGTGTTTTGGTGATGGGGTCCTTGGACAGGTCCAGACCGCCACTGAAAATTTCCCAGACGTTTTAGAACTACACGCCTCCTTTTCTGGCTTGCACACAGCGCACGCCTCTTCTTTTGTTCGGCGTTGCTTTCTCTTCCCTGTTTGGCGTCTTTTTCAGGTGAATTCACGACTTCAAATTAGACAACTGTATATAGACACTTGACCAGCAACAATGTTACTCGAGCCAAAGGACTTCCCGCAGATGTGGCAGAAACCGTCAAGTGATGACATACTCGGCACACTGAAGCAACTGGAACTCAGCCCCCCGATCTGGAGTCACAAACGCAGAAGGTCAGACATTATCCACGAGCAAGAGGCGACGGCCTACTTTCGGCGCGAAGTATCACTGTACCTGTCATCTATTATCAAGAGCAGTCTCTCCTGGATCAAAGATGACGATGAGAAGGAGGAGATCTGGTCAGCGGCCAGCCGCAGAATGACCGAGCGCTGTGGAAGAACAGGTATGTGAGAGATAGGATTACCGCTTCTCGGAGTCGAGCGCCCAGCATCTTACCCAGAGTGTAGCCATGGGCGAAATTACGCGGCGGTGGCCCTTTCGAGAAGATGCTCTTACACCGACATTCGAACTCATCATCCGTGAGCCACCCCTGACCGGCGACTCTCTCGGCCTCAAGACATGGGCCTCCTCGTATGTCTTGGCTCAGCACCTGCCGTCTATCGGCTCGACTGCCCTCTTCCGTCTCTTCGACGAGTCACTTGGCCAGCCCCGGCCGACCGTCTTGGAGTTAGGCTCCGGCACAGGCCTGCTCGGAGTCGCTGCGGCGGCACTATGGAAGGCACACGTTATTCTGAGTGACTTGCCAGATATTATGTCAAATTTGTGGCACAATGTTGAGGCCAACCGGGTTACCGTGGAGAAGCTTGGGGGGTCGCTGGACGCAGGAGCCCTCACCTGGGGTGGTTCAGGAGAAGACGAGGTTGACCAAGACTTATTCGCCAAGAAGAATCAGTTCAAGGTTTGCGTAACCAGGCCCTATAAACGTTCCAACTTGCTCACACCTTCTATAGGTCGTGCTCGCCGCTGATTCGCTCTACGATGATTGTCACCCAGGTCTTCTAGCCGGCGCTTTTTCGGAACAGCTGTCCACTGACGACGACGCACGTGCCGTTGTAATGGTCCCTTTACGAGACGAAACGACGAAACAGCTGTTGAGATCATTCAGAGATGCCATGGGCAGCCAAGAGCTGCCTCTGACCTGCATCGAGGAGGGCACTCTCGATGGTCAAGATGACTGGGGAGAGGCTGAGGAGAGCACCAGTGTGACATGTTGGTGGGGCATATTTGCGCACACGCACGAAGCATAGCAACTCGCAAGCAAAGGCTGTGGGTGCTTGTTCGTTGATCAAGAAACCCGGGATATTTAGACAGTAGAATGAGATAACAGCATGGTTTACAAAGGTGCTTATCCATGAGCCTACTTGAGAATATGACTTGGCGACGTAATAAACTTGTGGATGGCTGAAGTGACAAATGACCTCAACTTTCATCTGAATTTGCGTATCTTGTGCCTTTGACGACAGTCACTCCTTCCTCCTACAGCATACTCACTATTTTGAATCACATCCAGTGTGACGGCCTCACGTGGCGCCTACCGTCAAAACTATATTGTGAATAACTCGCATTTTCTCCCATCCCGATCCTCCTTTGCCCTCATACAACGTCAACGTCTATTGGCAGACCAATTGCTTTCTTTATTTTCACTTCCATGCAAACCACTGCTGTTAACCCTACCTACTTCAGCAACCACAGACTCCTCAACCCAACAACTTGACCAGCCTAGCCCATTCCAAACAATTACAGCAAAGCATCCACAGAGATGGTGGGCCAGATTTCTTACACCACGGAGCAGATACTCTTCGTCCTAGAACAGGTTCTCGCCAACAAAAAACGCGACGTTATTCTCTACGAGTACCAGAAGAAATTTAGCAAGTCCCTTTCTGCATCACAGCTTCGATACATCAAGAACAAATATGGCCATGATCCCGAGTTCGGGTAAGTGCGACTCACTTTTGTTAATTCCGTTTCAGGTCGTTGCTTTCCCCCTCTTCTCTCAGGTCATGGAACAACGGGAAAACTTGCAAATAATTGATAACCATTTGGCAGTACGGCGATCATCAACCGTGAGCTTCCGGAGAATAGCGGAAACAGGAAAATGGCCCAGTCACCGTCAAAGGGGTTGCCATACCAGCTGACATCACGAATGCAAACAATTCAACATGTCCAGCCCGAAAAAGATGTCCCCTACTCACCTGCCATCAACATGCCTCAGCCTCAGCCAAGCTTACATCATCCAAAGTCTCTGCCAGCGGAGTATCAAAAGATGCAACATCTGCCGGATACTGCAAGCAAGCCTTCAGAAAAGCCCAGCGCATCCCTAGTATTGCCATCATGGGAGGAACGTACCCAGCTGCAGCCGCAATCACGGCTGCAGCATGAGGGGCTATCACAAGGCCAGTCAGAGTTCAACGCTCCAGAGCCATCCGGAACGTACTGGTTTGATGAGTATGCCCCGACCGCATACTTGACCCCTTATGGCTACCAGCCTGTTCTACACTACAACAATAAACGTCTGTATTCCTCCGCAACCCATAAGAGACAGCTAGAAGAGGCAGACCAAATGATCCCAAGTTCGACAGGAAGACGGATGCTTTCAATTGATGGATTCAATGATCTATCGCCCTTGCTTGGTACTGCCCCTGAGCTCATGGAAGAACCCAAGGCGAAGCGGATGAAACTGGAGTTGCGCAAGAACAATGTCTCTCAAATTCCAATAGCCAAACCAGCTCGAGTGTCAACGAATAACCCCACAAACCAAATCATGGAACAGGGCAACACAAACTTCTACGATGTTTCCCCGTCTGGAGAACCTGCCGCTCCTATTGACTCAGACAAGGCGGATGAGGCCCTTTACAATGGGGACGACAAAAACGAGCCTTCCTCATGGAGCCAGTTCAACAAAGACGTTGACCACGAGAACTGGCCCGAAGACTCTTTGACGCTGCCTTTACCTCTTCAGCCACCCCAGATTCGGGACGACAATGCTTGCACCAACAGCACCTCCGCCTCAAGACCGACTTCAGTTATGAACCCATTGTCTACGGCATTTCATCCAACAATTACATTCGCAGACACGAATGTCGCCCTCTCAGATGCAGCCTGGAATCAGCTCTTCAATGAGATGGGATTTGGCCTCCAAAGCAACAACCAAGCCAGCGGCTCCTTTCACTCTCCTCGGCTCTTGGAGGCATACGATCCCGCACTGGACCCGGCGTCCAGCCTGGCCATCCAGGGTGCTTGGCAGGAAACATTTGAAGGTCCCATCGTTAAAACGGATACTAATGGTCGTGGATGGGACGCCGATAACCAAGGGCAGTTTGGCTCTGAAATAACAGGGATACCGGAACAGACCGCTTTCAGTGAGAGCCTTGATTTACTGAACGGCCTCGACGACTGTAATGACGACATTGACTGGAGTGCTGATCCCTTTCTTGGAGATTATGTTATTCCTGGCGCCGACCTCACTCCCGGTGCTGGTCCAGCACAGTGAAGTTGATGCCCAGAATCAAGTCACCCACCGTAAGGCCACAGCTTACGTTTTCTCGGCCAACTTCACACAACCGTATTCAATCGAGCTACTCTGTCGTGGTCAAGCAGGATCAGTACAGATGACAAACCTGAGCGTTCGCCAAAGAGAAGCTCGAACACCAAAGTTTAACCATGAGTTCACGAGCTGACGATTGTACCATACTTCGACAAAGGAAAGAAGAAGGTCGCGCGGGAGAGAAAACCTCCGTATGAATAGATAGTTGATTGGTTGCCCTTGCAACACAGACTATGACATGTAACTTCCATTTCCGGATAGGGACAAACCTTGCACTATGACATGTTTTAAGAATGAGTGACGTTTCCAAGCTTTCCATCCTCCCTCCATGTAGAGAACATAAAGAAACGAAAATGTGCGATTTTCTAACCTCCCGAATTCCCAGCTCCCAGCGCCCCCAAATTCCGTCCACGGTGGGTATCTAGTGCGATAGAAATGAAGAGATAGGCGCTTGCCTCTAGTGTTGCCATGTGTTTGCGTGATGCGTGTTGCGTGCGTTCAAGTCGTGTAAAAATCCTCTCCACGCCAGATTTCATCAAGAGAAAGGTAGAAACATGGATGCCTTTTTTCCTTCCTTTTTAGATAAGAAAAGACCAATGCCCGCACTTTCCCCCCTTCTTTGAGATAATGAATAGGAGTGACGACTCCATACTCATTTGACAATATTCGAGAGTCCTGAGAAGCAGGGGAAAGGAAATCAGGTGGATTGGCGGTACTCAAATGGCGATCGTGGTCGACTTCCTCGACTCACCTTCCTCCGGCGGGAAGCCGAAAACCAGCTTGTAGAGGTCGCGCAAAAATGCGTACTGGGACGCCCTCTGGCTCATGTAGTGGACACTCTTGGCAATTTCGTGCGCCGACATGCGTTTCCCGCGGGCTGGGAGCAGCGATGATCCCCGGAATGATGAGTCGACCTGAACCAGGTTCTTGTAGTTCTGCAAGAGAGTCGAGTGTACCGGCAGAGACCCGAATGACCCCGTCGGCATGTGCTTGACAAAGGCCTGTAGGGCTGCTTTCTCGGCCTTGCCGTCGAGAGCCGGATCTCGGGCGAAGCCGACGTTCATGGCCGCTTTAATGATCAAGGCCTTGATACGGCCACTGTTGCTGTCTTCTCCCACCGTGGTGGTCGTCGCCGTACTCGACGTCTTGTTGCTACTCTGTGAATAGCTTGAAAGCTGAGAAGCAGAGCTCGACCATCGACCTCGTCCGCTGTCTGACGTTGTACCTAGAACGAGAATATTTGGGACTCGAGGCGAGGAGCTCTCAGGCGAGATGGGCGTGTCTTCGAACTCCGTGACGGGAGTTTCCGGGACTGGAGGAGGCTTTCGGGGTCTTTCTTCCGACAGACCCTTGTGGCTTTCTCTCTTTGAATAGGAAGAGCGATTTGATGCTCTACTCTCGCCGCGAGAGGGCTGATCGTACTGTTGTTGGTGACCAAAGAAGCTAGTCTGGCTCGGTCGTGGGGTATTTCGGTCTGGTCGAACCTGAGTCCAACCATCTCTGAACAAATCACAAAGTTCCCAGCAGGCTTGAACAGCCGAGCCCAGGAGCTCCTCGTCGGGGGCTCTACCGTCACGCTTGTTCTGCCTTAGGCTGAATAGCATTTCCGCTAGAGACCAGCATGCCTTCAGAAGAGAGTCGGTTTCATCGGCCAGCTCGCTTCGCTGCTTCATCAGCCGATGACAAAGAGTAATGTAGAAATCCAGAGTTCGCTCGCGGAAGGGCTCTGGTAGATTCTGAATATCCTGAGCGCTGTATAGACTGATATGTGGTCAGCTCCGAGCTCCTATGATTATCTTTGAAGGTCAAACGCACTGGTTATTCAGTTCAAAACTAACCCGCAAAACGGAGTCGGCGACTTCATCCTTCTTTTGCCGGACATCGAATAGTGACTGGCAGAAGTCGCGACACAGGTCAAGGTTCTCTCGCACGTGGTGATCGTAGACATCCTCGTCTCTGTTGTCATACAAACGCTGGCACAGCTTCCAGCATGCTATCCATGCCTTTTCGTGTGCGTCAGGTGTCCCCGAGCTGTTGAACATTCGTGTACGATGAATTGAGCTCAGATTGGCCAGAGTGTTACAAAGAGTCCAACATTCCTGGAGGGCGGTTCGTAGTGCTCTGATCTCCGAATCTTCTCGGAGCAGGGCGGGGGTGGCGAAGGGCTCGTCCTCGTCGTCATAGTTTTCGGCATCGGTCTCTACTTCTCTGCCTTCGTCGATTTCTGTTTTGTGTTAGTCTATTCGGTGAAACAGAGATCGATGAACGCACTTTCAAGGCTACTTGTGCTGCTAGACCTGAGCCGGGAAGACTCATTGAGCATATCTTGTAGGTCTTGGGCGCGAGGTGTTGCACTGTCTAGGCTGTATCTGACAGGCCTGATATCGGTTGATAGGGGAGGAGGAGTAGGAAGCCCAGGGGATCTGGACTGTTCCGCTTCAGTAAGCAACTTGTAACAAGCGACGGCACCGATAGGCGTACCTTGATTGCATTCTCAGTCACGGATGGAAGGCTCATTGTATCGGTTTTGGGTGACGACCTTTCGATGGCCTGGTCTGGCTTCACCGTCGGCTCCGTTGAGGCCTGTTTTTTGATCAGTCACTGCTGCAATCACCTCAACCTCACAGCACTAACCCAACTGTGGAAACTTTCTGGCGCATGTATGACCGAGACTGCCTCATCGCTGTTACTCTGCCGCACATGGTCGGGAATATTGGTAGAGATCATCATGAGCTATACTGTGTTAGCCATGCTGTCCACTTTCGCAAACTGAAAAGTGGGTGTACCTGGGGATGTGTTGTCGTGTTGGGATGCGTAGTACGAGCTTGTTGAACTTCGTCCGCTTCTTCGTCATCGATCTCCGTGGTTTCCGTACCAGTCGACGTCACAGGAGAAGGGCCGACAATATCGCTTGGACTCATAAGATTTAAACTAGTTGACGGGACCCTTTGAATGGAAGACGGTCGGAGGGAGTTGTGGTTGGAGTGGTCTGAAGCGTTCGATGACCTGTAATGGTTCGTAAGTCCAGGATAATTGCGCAGCATCTGCATAGTGGCTTACATGTTGGCAAAAGGAGACCGAAACGATCCGTTGTCGGGAGACGAGATCGACATGTCGTTATGATGAGAATAGCTAGATATTTGGCTTCCGATAGACGATTGGAGGGGGCCCTCAAGTGCCATTATCAGCCCAAGAGACTGCTCGCTGATATCAGCAACGACAGCTTGACTACAACACAGGAAGTGCTCAAGGCTGTTCAGCAGGCTCGCAGTTGGTGCCTGTCAATCTGGAGAAAACCTCGGGAACTGTACGCAGCGCGCTTGTTTGTCAACTCGGCCGAATCCCAGGCCACACGAGTTGGACTGGGTGGCCTTGATCCTGGCGGCCGTCGAGGCGAAGGAATGAAGCTGTGCTGGAAGGTCTCGTCGATAGCGGCCTGGAGATCACCAAACTTCCAGACGAGTAGCAGCAGCAGGCTTGGAGGTAAAGGATCCAAAGAGCGAGAGGGTGGGGAAGGCAGTTTAAGAGGAGCTGTGCCTCGTCACTGCTACCTCAATGCTGGGTAGAGCGACGAATGGTGCGGGAACCCGGGGGGGCTCCAGGCCGACCCTTGCGACTCGTGCCTGTGCCTCGCTCACGCGAAGTATCGGCAGGGCTAGGCTTGGATTCGCTGCGTCGTGGCGGGTCTGCGCCTGCTGGTCAAGTAGCAGGGGTGAAAAAACAGTGGTTCTGATGAGTGAAGGGTCAATTTATGGGGTCGATACGTTGGCTCGACCTGCGACCGGTACCGCCTTGATGGGAGAGGCGGGAAGAAGAAGGGACGAGGTGGGTGAGCGATACGGCGCGAAGGCGGCAGAGAACGAAATCAGGCTGAGCTGCGCGTGTCTGCGATTATGCTGCAATGTAGCTGTGGGAGGGGCGGTTGAGGAGAGCTGCGGCTAAGATTCGACGAAACAAGTGACTAGCACGGCTCCGCCGCTGGCTTTGTCGTCTATTCGGTCTCGTGGAGGAGAAATAATATCTGACAGATGATGGTTGATTGATCACGTCGTGGATGGTGGTGGTACGTGGGCGTCAACCTCCACGGTACAGGCACAGGCGACCTAACGCGGGCAGGTTGGTTGTACAGGCAAACAAGAAGAAGGTCGAATCTTCGTTGAACAATAAGAACGCGCCGTGCTTACAGCGAAGGAGGCAGAAGCCGTCGGCATATGCTCTTCAAGTCCGTCAACGAGCGAGGCAGAGACTGGATTTGAATCGTGTAAAGGAACAAGCCAGAGCCACCAAAAGTGTAGGGTGTTATCTGAATGGCTGATCGAATATGGCTCTGCCCTATGAACAGGTACCTCACATGGTAGGGTATCAGAAGGGTCGGCCAAAATAGAAGATCGTCGTGGAGTTCGCTGGCCGTTCTGCTAGGAAAGTAACAGATCCAACAGGACGAACGGGAAGACGCTAGCAGGACGAGTCGTTGAAATCGACAAGGCCGAGGCGCTGAAATCAGAGGACGAGAAGTACTACAGTAGGTATAGAGATAGGTGGAGAGAAAGCTCCACGAGGCGGGATCCAATCCTCTCCGTCGGACGCAACCACCAACTTGCCCTTGGCCCTCACTCTGCGAACTTGGCCCGGGTAAGGCAAGCACCGGCAAGCATGTTGAGTGCGCTGATGGACCAGTAAGAGCTGCAGCTGCGCGTCTTCTCCCATGGTCTTCGCAGCGCACCTTCTGACGAGTTGAACCAGTCAGAAGTGAGCACAAGGTGGTGTCGGTGGACGAGAAGAGCGTCGTCAAGCTGTGGGCTGCATGGAACAGACAGGCGTCGGCGCTTAGCAGATGTGGATCCCACTTCATCCAGCGAACCACAAGCATCCCTGCACAAGTTAGGTAGCCGGCCAGGGGACCCGCTTTCCATGGAGGGGTCCACCTCAGGTCCGGAGGAAGGGAGCAAGCCGCAAGGAAAGCCTGGCCAGAAAATGACACAGGGATCTGTTTCTCTGGTACTTTCGATCGAGTGGATGAACGAGGGAGCGTAGGGCAGGATATGACATGGCTCTCGAGATCACTTGGTGGCCGGCGCGGCCTGGCTTAAGTTTCTGTTGCAGTGAACGCCTGCGGGATTGAGTCTGGATGACGGACAAGTTTGGCTGTGATGACTGTCGAATGGCAGGAAATCGAGATGTGGAATGAATGTGAAGGTCAGAGATGCATTTCCTGTATACAAGTTCCCAACTTGCACTGGGACAGGTCCCTATCTACCTCACCAGCATATCGAAGGAAATGCGGCCGCCTGCAGAGGCAAAGTGTGTCCACCTAGTAGGCTGAACCGGTGTGCTGGGCTCGGCGGTATTGACAGACCGCCATCTGCATCTTCGGATGATCTGAATTGGGGCTTGGGTTTTCCTTTGAGTTGCGTGTCGTGTGCCTGCTCGCGTATCAAGTATGAATGGATAGATATCTCTGGCAAACCTCTTCCAACCACGTTCCTGCTCGTCTGTCCTGCATCCAAGTATGTCCAGAATGTCCAGAACGTGCCTAGGGCCAATCCGAGGACGCCGTGTCATTGAAGACGTAGGAGACGTAGTCACGCTACCTGAAGGGGCTTCTATCCTGAATTTGTCTGTGCTTATGTGTGCGTATTTGGGGGCCGTAATGCGCAGGTGTGGTTGTGAACGGCGCTGCCTGTCTGTCGTCGTGGTCATGTCTCCCGCCAGTCCCACCCAAGGCATGTTTGCCGCCTTGGTCAGATTGTGGACGAATTGGCTTGGCCCTGCCTGCTGTAGTTGACTGTTGGAACCACAAGTCAAAAGGAATCAGACGCACAACATGACACTCGTTCACCTTCGACCACGCCGACTGCGGGTTAGGTAGGGGTAAGTAACTTGTAGCCTCATTTGCCGACTCCAGCGTGACGGCACCGAGCGTGGCTCCGACCTTGATACTTGACATGGGTTCGGAGATGGTGGCCCGAGTCGTTTGGCAAATAAACAAAAGCCATGCTTTCTTTCCCTTGTCAATGAGCCGGCGTGTGGTTGATGTTGCAAGCTTCGTAGGATTCTACCTAGTCAGGCCGAGACACGTCAGGCCAAGCGGTACCAGTCCTTTGGGTAAGGTGGGAGATACCTTGGGTAGGCTGGTGGCTGGGCGAAAAGGCTGGCAATTTGCTCTTCCGCCATTCCACAGGTTAGGTATTGGAAAGTAGCGACGCGGTGCTGTTGGTGTCCGTTTCAACCGGAAGCGGGCACATTCTTCCATTGATCAACTACTACCTACCTAGGTAGGTAGTAGGTGGGTAGGTGAGGGAATCGGGCCCATACAACGGCATCAATTCCTACTGGCACAGTAGGTACGTACCATTCACCGTTGGTTGTGCTCAAGCCGTTGGTTCAACTCCAAAATCAAGACAACTTCTCCCCTCACCTATGTATGTTTGCACCATTCACCACCATCTTCGCCCTACTACCCTACCTCTGGAACCATTCCGGACATGGCAACCCATGAAAGAGGTTCCAACATATCATTCACCTCCTGGTTGGAACACCCACCCAATGTCCCAGGAACACCTAGCTAATACCTAGGTAGGTAATCAAAACCCCGTTGGCTGGAGGCTCACCGGCATCCTACTCTCGGTCACCATCCCCGCCCATCTCGTGAAGAATCATGTCCCAGTCATAATTTTAGTGTGGTTATGAACCTGGATCTTATGTAGGTGTCCTCCGCTCATCACAGCGCTAGCATACCATTTGGGAATTAACCACCTCTATCTCTAGGTACCTCGGCGATCCGGTGGGGTGCCAGCTCCAAGACCCAGGAATCTGTGCGGGCACCGGTTGCTGATCGCCGATGGGGTCGGGTTGTACTTCTTACCCCCTAGGTACCAAAAACCATCAGATACGATATTGAAACTTCGACATTATCCCCGCTTCCTTATGGAGATGGCGACGAAGGAATATGGCCGCAGACAAGCAGCAACAGATCTTTGCCCATCACCTATCATGATTCTCCAACATGGCGATTATGTATCAAAGGCTCCCTCCGCTTGCCGGAAGGCATCCCTGAAGCTACGACCGCATCACGCATGCAGACTAACGCGCATAAGCGCCAACAAGGGGTTCCATAAAACATACCGTTGGGGTTCGGAGCAGGCGTCGCCTTCACTCGTGCAACCGACGGATCCAGGGTTTCCTGCATATCGGACGCTGACCACCATTCACTGGTGCACTTGCGCGCCAGGCTGGATCCTGTCGCGGAAAGCTCGTTTAAACTGATGCGTTTGAATCAACACGGCGGCTTCGATGCATGGGAATTTTCAACTTGATCCACCAACGTTTACCTTTACTCGAGAGGTTTGTTTACATCTCTAGGCCGATCCACCGGATGTATCCCTGGACTCTGAACGCCATGCAGCACACCAAGGTGCGTTGGAGGACCCGTTCATTCGGCAAATTGTTCACTCCCACGAAATGAAGCCCGGCGAATACTGTCCTGTTCCGGACATCATGTTAGTGCACCTCGCGGCAAGAGAACCATCGCGCCATTCCCAGACACTCGGGTGCGGAAGCTGTCCGTTGGACCACGACGTGCACATCGGAGTGCACCGCTCACTCAACGACACGCATGCCCTACGGCCCGTAAAAAGCCGGCGTCGGTATGGACACGGGCCACCGAAATGCAGCAGTATATACTGTATTACACGTCGGCCAACGAAAATGCTGTGCAATAATAGTTCGAGCCATCTTCAGCTTTCGAGAGAAGCTCAGCCGCCGTCTTCCGATCAATCGCCAAAGTTCGGCCCGATCGCACAAAGTCATCATTTGTTGGCCCTCATGTAAACATGTGCGCGATGCCAGTCGACAACCCTCTGCCACCTGCCACATGATTGGCTCAACAAGATGTATCAGCAGCTGGCAATGAAAGCTAGACCGGCAAGCAGGAAGTTGTGTTGTGTGGTCTGGCTATGTCTTTGCCTTGACCGCCACATCATATGTTGCCTGCCTTCCGGAACACAAACGGTCCAACTAAAACACTATCCCCGCGCTTTAAGACGTGTTACTGCCGCATGTTCCAATAGCTGCCTCTTGAATTGTCTCATATGCTCACAATCACTCTCGTAGTATCGTAAAGCAAATGATTGTTAAGAGAGCCGTAGCTGCGTAACAAGACGCCCCGGGCTTTTTTCTCTCTCTCTCTCTCTCTCTCTTTTTCTTTGTCATGGCCTGGGCTCGACATGTGTGTTCTAATCACATGAGAACCGTGGCGACCAGCTTTCACAACAACCGTCCTTTAATGCCCTCGGTCGACCTCCCATAAACCTGTGGCACGTTGAAATCTGCTAATCCGATGATTAAGATAGCAGTCGCCTCCTTGCGACCCTCTGCAATACTTCCACTATAGACGTTGCAGCGGAGTGTGAGGTCAAAGAAGGCGAGAAATCGATTGTGGCGATCTTAAGGGCGCGGAGTGATGTCGTGGATATTCCGTGTAGTCAACCTTCTGTTCTTGACGCTGGGCACTCTTTCCTGGTGTGGTTCCCTAACGCCTTGCAATGCTCTTAATTCCAGAACTCCATTCGTATCGTCCCTTTCTAGGCAAGTTTACGGGTTCAAGGACATCTTCTTCTCGTTACGGCCGTCAGGGGTGTATCTGTGGTTGTAAGCATTTCAATGGATGGAAAAGCAAGGATTCGGGGATATGCATACTTCAAGAGCTTCTCGATGAGGTCGACATGGGTCATGACCATGCGGCGACAGCAATAACGCCTGAGGCCCAACTGATCCATCGCGTCGCTGTCGCAATACACGTCAGTAGGCCGGAGCCGAGGATGGGGAAGCCGTCATAAGCGACTCACCCATCAGTAATACCGTCGTCGATGAGCTTCAGGTAGCGCTCCCACAGGTCGCCAGTGACCTAGAGAAAAAGTTAGAGACCGGGTTTGGCCAAGCCAAGCGCTCCGTAGGCTGACCTTTCCACACGAGAAACAGCGGACGGGAATAATCATTTTGACGGGCTTGTTCGACGTGAATACTTTTTGCGGATGGAGAAAGTTCGGGGTTGGTTTGTGGTGTTGATCCAGTCGTCGCTTGCAAATCGTCGTCGCCGTCAAAATATCTTTGGACCCTTTCTGCCGTTTGGAGGCGGGAAGGTGCATCTTACGAAAAGAAAATTCGTCGGCCCGCAAATGTTCCGGGCCTATCTTATCAACATCGAATGTGGGGGAGCTCCACCAATTGCATGGCCCAGCGACGGAGCGGGACCAAAATTTCTTTGGGCTCTCGAACTTTTTTTCCAAGAAAAGACGGACTGGTCGATCGTGTGTGCGAACAGAGCAGGAATTCCAAGCCAGACAGCCGAACGAACGTCTAAAGGCCGCAAACTCTCCCTCCCCTGTTTCTCCGCTTGGTAGCACAGAAGGAGATCGAATTTGTTTAGTCGCCGAGTTCAACACCAAAATACAATGGCCGGTCCGTCGACCCCGATAAGTCGGGAGGATGCGAAGAAGAGGAAGAGAGAACAGAATGAGAGGGACGGGCAAGCGAAACGCCTGCGCCAGAGGGGGAAGCAGAGCCTCGAGAGCCACCCTAACAACGGGCAGGCAGACACAGGCGACCTTCGCGACAATGCTTTAAACGTGCTATCGCAGCTTCAGAAGAACCTTACGGATGACCAAATCGAAAGCGAGCTTGCCAAGCTTGGAAACACCGAGGCCCAAGAAGCAGGGTGGCTGGTTTCTCTGCCAATGGGAGGCCGCATGGCTGATATTGATCCCATATTCGCGGAGAACGAGAAGTAGGTGCACCCGATGATGGTATCATCACCTACTTGTCTAACATGAAACTAGATACCTGATCCTCACTTACAACACATCCTTGCAAGTCTACTCGGTGGCCGAGTCCCTCCTGATCCGAAGAATCGCCCTGCCAGTCGTCCAAAACACATACTCCGAGAAGGCTTCAGGTCCCACGATTGTGGCCACGCGGCAATCCCAAGTCAAGCCCGACTTCCTCTGGGTGGCCTGCTCCGATGGCCGTATCTGGCGCGTCAATTGGAAGAAGGGAACCGCGGTCTATGACGAGTTCCGAACGCAGTCGCAAACGGCGTCGGACATGTCCGTGGTGGCGATCGAGGGAGCTAAGAACAAGACCGAGGTCATCTACGTCTCTGAGGGGAAGAAGCAAACAAGAGGCGAGATCGTGGCGTACTTTGGCCCCGACTTTACGCAGCCCAACTCCGAGGTCCTCTTCACATCGAAGCAGGTTGATCAAGGAATCCATCTACTCCGCTCGAGCGCCGACGGCAAGACCATCGTCGGAGCTACGAGAGAGGGTCTGGTCGTGGGAACCGTTGCCCCCGAGGTCTCCCAGACCGACGTGGGCCTCGAGTGCGAGTTCTTTACCTTTGATACGGCCGACATTATCTGCTCCCTCGATATCCGAGCTACAAACAACAGAGACGGGTTGGTCCTTGACCTCATTGCAGGTGGCGCTCGAGGTGCTATTTACTTGTACAACGACATCCTCAGAAAATTGCAGAACATCAACGCGCCAAAGTCGAAGAAGGACAGTCTGCAGGGTCGCAAATACCACTGGCACAGAAGGGCTGTGCACAGCTTGAAGTGGTCGAAGGATGGTGAGTACTGACGGCTCAAGATGGCACAATGTCCGAAAGCTAATTTACCTCTTGTTAGGTCACTACATGATCTCTGGTGGTTCGGAAAACGTCCTTGTGCTCTGGCAGATGGACACTGGAAAGATGGATCACCTCCCTCATCTGTCGGGAAGCATCGAGAACATCGTTGTGTCGCCCACGGGGGCATCGTACGCCCTTCACTTGGATGACAATTCTGCAATGGTTCTCTCTACCTCCGAGATGAAGCCATCAACGTATATCTCCGGTATCCAATCGGCTGCCCGGTTTACATCAACGCCCAAAGACTTGCTTGTCAAGCGTGTTTGGTCAGTGTCTGACGAGGTGCGGCATCCTGTTCCTGCTGCTATGAACCCCGCAGAGCCATCAAGGCTTTACGTCTGCACTGGTACGGGTCAGCAGGCGATGCTGGCAGGTGAGCTCCAGTCAGCTCCCCTACTGCAGTCGTTCGATATGGAGTCATTCCGCAGCATCTCAAAGCAGGCCCTGGCAAGAACCCAGCCAACAGATGTCAATATCACATCCAAGGGAAACCCCATCTCAGAACCCCGCATCACCCACGTCGCATTTTCCCAAGATGGCCAGTGGCTGGCCACCGTCGACGACTGGCAACCGCCCCAGTGTGACCTCGAGAAGGTCGCGCCAGAAGCGCGTGAGCAGTTTGTGAGAGAAAGGCGCGAGGTTTATCTTAAGTTCTGGTCTTCTACGGCCGGCGAGGAGAACTTTGCCCTGTCTTCAAGAATTAACAGCCCACACGTCACCAGCCGGCCGGAGACGGTTCTTGCTCTTGCGGCAGACCACACAACAAATAGATTTGCCACTCTCGGAGACGACGGCATGGCGCGGATATGGCAGTCGAGGACAAGACAGCAAGATGGACTCACCTCCAAGGACACCGCTGGTGAGGCCCTGCATTCATGGTCATGCTCTTTGGCTGTGGGTCTTGGTAGCAATGTGGGTGCCGATGCGCTTGCCATAGTGGGAGATACGACAAGCGAGCGCAGCGGCAGCCTGTGTTTCTCCGAGGACGGCTCGACACTCTTCGTTGCTTTTGGAAGCTCGAACGATGGCGCCGTCTACGTGGTTGACACCCAATCTGGCGAAATCAGGTTAACCCTGGAGAACCTTTGGAAGGGTCACATTCGCCGCTTGCAGGTCCTCTCTCCTTACATAATTACCCTCTCAGACGACCTAAGGGTGTACGATGTAGTGGCTGACGAGCTGCAATACGGCATTCAGCTGCCAAGCGGCCGCAACGCCGCGGCAGTGAAGGAGTTCAGCCATCTGGCAATCGACCGCAAGTCGCGGACTTTTGCTGTCGTTGTCCCCGGCGGCCAGGCCTCCCAGCTTGCCGTGTTCAAGCCCGAAGAGCCTGAGTTGCTCTGCGTGAGGCGCATCCCCCACCGCATCACCAGTCTTGTTTCCACTGGAAGCTCGTCCGGCTTCGTGGCTGTCGACGACGCCGCGCAGCTCTGGACCATCGCTGAGGCTTCTGATCCCGCGTCCGTGGTGCTATCAAGGCCATTGGAGGACATGCAACTGGAAGGCGAGCCCGTCGCGTCGGACGCGATTCTGGACGACACTATCGAGGACCAAGATATGGCCAGCGATAATGAGCAAGAAGAGATTGTTGCCAACGGGGACAAGATGGATCTGGACGACGGCGACGACGACGACGACGCCCAGACAGCCGTCATCAACAGGCAGAAGCTGGCAGAGTTGTTTGATGCGGCACCGGCGTTCGCCATGCCATCAGTCGAGGACATGTTCTATAAGGTTACGGGGTTGTTGGCGACGAAGCCTCTGGGGTCATGAAACGGCTACAACACACAAAAGTTGTCAATCTATGTGCATTATACCCGATAATAGAAGAAGAATGTAAAAGCATCTCGAATTGCGCCATGATTGTACGACAGATGGAGACACCGTGATTAACATGATCCGTCGCGCATCAGAAAGGGGGGTTCCCCGCGGCACCGAAGTGCGGGGCAGACTGATCGCCGAGAGCCCCGCCGCCGAAGCACGTCATTCCCGAGGTCTGTCACTTCATCGGGAGCTCAAGCATCGGCTTACAAACAGCAGTGTGTTCGTATCACGAACTTGCTGTCCTCACTCTAAATCACACACAGAACGTCCTGCGTGAGATATTCGTGAGGGGTGAGAGCAATTTCTACACCACTTGAACTGGTTTCTTCCCCAGCGTGACCGCCGAGGTTCCGTTTCCACTAGTGAGACAACCACAGTGAGACACCATGTCTTTCACGTCGATTCCGATCCTCGACCTCTCCTTGGCGCATGATCCCGAAACAAAACCCCAGTTCCTCGACGACCTCCGCCACGCGCTCATGGAAGTCGGCTTCTTGTATCTCAAGAATGTTGGCATTCCCGACGATCTGTTCCAGAGAGTCGTCAGGGAAGGGAAGGCCTTCTTTGATATACCGACCGAGGAAAAGTACCGTAAGCTCCTTGTTCGGGGGCGAGCCCGATTTGAATTGAACAGATGGGACTAAGGACCATGATCAGACTGAAGATTGAGATGAGAAACGCCAAGTCTTTCTTGGGATACTCTCGACTCTCGGCCGAGATCACAGCAGGAAAGATAGACCACCGGGAACAGATTGATCTCTCTACAGAGCATCCAATCCCGGGGCCCAATGATCCGGTGTACTACAATCTGCATTCTCCGAATCAATGGCCCGAGGCATCCACCCTCCCTGGCTTCCGTGCCGCCTTCACTGAGTACATGGACCGCATGGGCGAGGTCTCCATCGCCTTCACCTCCCTGATCGCCGAGGCTATTAAGCTTCCGCCCTCCGCCTTCTCCAAGTACTTTGACACCAATCAGCAGCACAAGCTGAAGGTCGTAAGGTACCCAGATCTGCACGAGCTCGGCATAACCGACCCGGCCGTCCAGGGCCAGGGTGTCGGCCCGCACAAGGACAGCATGCTTAGCAGCTACCTCCTGCAGGCGAGCCACCACCGCGGGCTGCAGGTGCAGAACGTGCGGGGCGAATGGATAGACGCGCCGCCGATCGAGGGGACGCTGGTGGTAGCCATCGGACAGGGCTTGGAGGCGCTCACGCAGGGCGTATGCGTGTCGACAACGCACCGCGTGCTGAGCCCGCCTCCCGGGCAGGGGGCGCGGTTCTCGATCCCCTTCTTCCAGGGTGTGAGTGGAGATGCGAAGTTCGAGGACCTAGAGACCGTGGGAGTCGGGCAGGTGCCGGATGAGATCAAGGAGCAGAGGAGGGCGGTGCTGGAGAGGAACGGCGGGGCGAGGCTGGACGACGTCGAGTTTACATTCCGAAAGGGCGGGGTCGCGAAGACGCTTGGCGAGGCGACGTTGAGAAACCGAGTCAAGAGTCATCCAGATGTCGGGGAGCGGTGGTATCCGGATATTCTGGCTGCGATCAAAGAGGAACAGGCGAGGGCCACCGTGGTGGCAGAAGGGAGCGAGAGATTGGTTTCTGAGGCGTCTTCGGCTGCGTTACCAGCTCATTGAAATGTGGGTGTGTGCCCACCGTATAGCTATACAGCACGGCTTCACCTGAATGAAGTCTTGCAAAAACGGGGTGGCATCCAGCCGCCGAGTCCCCGCGTTCCCCGGAAACAACGACTGTAGCGCACAAAGCAGCCCAATTGACGTGTGGAGGCCGTGGTACGAACGATCGACATGAAGTAGCTGAAGACAACAGCTCTGCAATCCAATAATGAGTGTCACGTATTGAGTTGTAGGTTTCTCATTGGCCCTAGAGGCTAGCACGAAGGCAGGGTTGCTTGGTGTCCAGACTCTGACTTGCTTCCCTGCGACAAGCCCTGCTTCCTGAGCCCATACCCGCCTCTACTAGAGATCCATTGATAACCGATGTCAGTAGCCCTGGCTGATGATAGATCCCCTTCGGCAGTCATATCGATCACGGTGAGAACGAATATGTCCTCATAGACTCGTTTAGTATTCCAATATAAAAGAGAGCAATATTCCAAATGTTACGCCTTTCGCTGAATGCTCCGCCTCGACTCGACCGACTACGCCTTTCTCCCCGCCGATCCACATGTGACTGTCTTCTGCCACCACTCCTCGCCACACCTTTCACGAAAACACGAACACGTCTCAAAGGGTGAATTCTCTCTCCATTATGCGGCGACGAAAGAGGGAAAGCAGTCAGGGAGTCCCTTGCTGTGCTTGTTCTCGGCGTGCTCGGTCAAACTAGAAGAGAATTGTACTGTCAGTATTGGACTGCATTGCCTGGAAAGTGGAGATGCAGCTTACGCGGGCGCTTTGGTGGTCTTGAGGAAGGTGGCCTTGCAGATCTGGCACTGGATGTCCTTGGCCGCGGCGTTCTGTGTACGGGGTGGTTAGCGATGGCCGCTCCGAATGCGATAAAGTCTGGGTGCGATATTGATGACTTACCACCTTGAGCTGGGAGCCCTTGGGCTTCGCGTCCTTGGCGTTGCGATCACGCTTCTGTTGAGCCTTTGCGCCCTGTAATCCAAGTTGTCAGCATTGGCTCACCACTCAATTTGGTTTCCACCGGACCCTGATCGGCGGTGGGGTGAGAAGGTGCAGAGGGTGTTCGACATACGTTGCCCATCTTGAATATCTTATTGAGTAGGACCGAAGGATGTATGTGGTGTGCGAAGGCGGTTGTTGAAGAGATTGATGATTTGCGCAAGAATCGGAAGTGTTCGTGAGATTTAGGAAGGAGGGAAAAGAGAAATGGTCTAAAGCGGGCGCAAACTAACAACTTTTTCCCTCCCCCCCGTAGGCGCTCCTGCATGGATCTGCATTCCAGACGGTGCTGTGCACGGGCCCCCCGCTTCTAAGTACTATGAGTGCGTAGTAAGGCAGTGGTCACCTCCACTCAGTGAGGGGCTGGGGTATTTCTTTACGACGACAGGACCACCAAAACCAAGCTCGGAGGCCGGATTTTACTGATTTCCGGGCCAAGTTCACTCCAGAACCCGGCCGTTTCATCCTATCCTTCCCTTTCACATGTCTAGCGTTCGTCCGGCCCCGTTCCGTTTCGCAGGCCCATTTTTCGAGATGGAGATTGTGGCTTCCACACGTTGTCTAAGGATTGGATGCTTGGCTCTTCTCTGCATGTAGCTTTACGCTCCTCTATCAACCCAACCTACCTAGGTAGGTATTGTCGATTGGGGATCATGCCTCTATGACATCTGACAGTCCGTCGCTCAAGCCACTCTCTCCCACAGATCCAGCCCCTGTTGATTCGACTCTCAGAGCAAGAACGCGTCGCAGCACCATCACTGAGGGGCCCGTACAAGAACTAGCTCGTCCTCCAAGCGCCCTTCAGCTAGCATTAGCTGCCACAAGTTCCTGCTAAAGCTTCCTCGCATCATAACTCTTAACTTGCAAGGAAGCAACTTCAAGCACACAACCAGCCACCCAGAGCATCCGTCCTTCGACGAAGACGCGCAGCAGCATGGCTAGTGCTAAGTCTGCGACGCCAGACAACATGTCCTGCGAACAGTTTCAACAACTTCTTGCCACTTATGATCATCTTATCGATTCCATCTCAGCCTCCAAAGGCGGTACGTAGGCCCTTGGTCGCGGTCTCCCCACAGCTCCACGAGAGAGATCCGTTGGCAAAGTACCTGACAACCCTCGCATAGCCAAGGCGGGCCAGAAGACCCTGCAAGAACTTGACCAGTTTCGTTTTGTCGAAGCCCCAGCCCTCTTTTCACAGGATGAACCGAAACGAGCCATGAATCATGACGATGTCAAATGTCTCGTTGACTGGAAGCTGTGAGTGTATACACTCCCCCCTTTCAGTCTACTGCTACAACGTCGCGTTGATAGTGTTTGATTCAACATCACACACCGCTCATTGCTTTCGTGACCGGGACAACGTCAATTGCTTAAACATTGTATCAACAGTCGTCACGGAAAATTTCGCCCGATGCTAATGAAGCTCGTGTCTTCGAACGACTCCTCCGCTGTCCAGGAGACCGTTCAAAAAGCCATCGAAAACTACCGAGACATGGCTGACCTTTCCGCTGCGCTGAACATCTTGACCAAAATGAAAGGCATTGGCCCAGCCACAGCCTCGCTTATCCTAGCAGTTCACTATCCTCAAAAAGTTCTTTTCTTCTCAGACGAGGCATATTACTGGCTGTGCAACAAGGGCCAAAAGGTTTCAATTAAGTACAACATGAAAGAGTATGAGTCTCTTAATGCACAGGCCAGAGAGCTCCTGAAAAGGCTCGGTGTCGGGGCAATGGAGGTTGAGAAAGTGGCCTATGTCCTCCTCAAACACGAGGGTCCTATCTCGAACTCTACCCTGGACGACTCCGCTTCAAGCTCCGTCAAGACTGCGTCGACACCCAAGCAGTCAGCGCCAGTAAAGAGGAAGAAGGGTGCCGAGGACTCCATGGAAGACAAGGTTCCAGTGAGACGATCTAAGCGCGGGAAGGCGGCACAATAAACTTATTCGGTCCGGTGTTCGGACTGTGGAAATTAGGCCCGTCCAAAACACGGCGGATAGACTACACCGACCGGGCAAATACAACCCAATTTATATCGACGGATCGGAATGAGCCCGGGTTGGATGCATTTACAGCCCCAAGGTCGTGAATGGTTTAAGTTCATCATGTACCGAATCCATGGACACAACGGACACGGCCCTGAAGGGGAGAAGCTTGCATGCTTCATTTACTCGCTTCCGCCTCACGGAATTTTTCTCTATTGGTCTTGCAGTGAGGAAAGGATCGGACGGGGCTCGCTGCGGCACAGCGGCCCGCCTGCAGCGTGATCAGCGAGAAGTAGCGATCTACACCACTGAGCCGCGGCGACCCGACCTTTTCCCGGGCCCGCGTGATTTGGACCCCCGGAACCCAGTCGGCGGGCCCCCGATGTCATCGCTTTGGGAACATGCTCTAGCTGGTTTGCACGACGAACGCGCGACACAGAAAGGGCTCTGCGAGTACGACGACGCTGTACTTTTCAGATATTTCCGCATCATGGGCAACGATGTGTTCGAATATGGCCAGGGCGGCGATGATCCCTTGCCCCCGCCACTCTCAGGCTCATCAATGCCCGACGACCTGTTCTCTCAGCTTCTCTCACCTTTTGACACCCCTAGTCTGCTTTGGTCCCAGTCCTTCCCGGTTGCTCTAGACAACCATCCAAGAGGCTTCATGCGTGCCGACGAAATTTTCACAGAGAACGGTGGGCCGATCCCGCTCCCGCCGAGGTTCGCTCAGATCAAACGAAGCCTCGTCGCGGGGAAGGAGTATGCAATAGTACGGTCCTGGGAGCGCCTACTGGTCGCCCTCCGCGCCGAGATCGCCGTCATCGCCGTCACCAAGTCTGACATAATTCCTACCATTGACTTCTCCGAGCTGCAGGACCACTCCCGGGTGTCCGAATTTACTGCCAAACTCCGGCGCCGAGGTGGTGCCGTTATCCGTAACGTCGTGCCGTCTTCGGAAGTCCATGTTTGGCGGGAGGAGACGGAAACCTACCTCTCGGAGAACCCGCATACCAAGGGCTGGCCGACACGCGACCCTCACCTCTTTGGGATCTACTGGTCCCCGGCACAGATCAAGGGTCGTGCCCATCCCAATGTCCTCGCCGCACAGCGGTTCTTGATGGGCCTCTGGCGGCCCCGGGATCCAAACGCCCCTGTCATGGCTGATCATCCCGTCGCATACGCTGACCGTCTAAGGATACGTACCCCGGGAGACGAAGCCTGGCATTTGAACGCCCACGTCGATGGTGGCAGCGTGGAACGTTGGGAGAGCGATGGTTATGGGAACGCTGGAACGTATCAGCGGATCTGGGACGGACGGTGGGAGGATTACGACCCTTGGGACAGCAGCACCCGACTCAAGGTCACCTCGGACCTCTACAACGGAGCAGGCTCATGCAGCATGTTCCGCATGTTTCAGGGCTGGCTCTCCATGTCCGACATCGATCCAGCCGACGGCACCCTTCTGCTCTGCCCCATGCTCCAGCTCGCCACGGCCTATTTCCTACTACGCCCCTTCTTCTCCCCTCATAATTACTCGCCGACCTCACCAAACTTCCTTGCACGTGAGAATTGGACATTGGACTTCGCTCAGACGAGTATTATACAAGGTGCCGTTCCGTCATACACGCAGGAACTTAACTCGGTGCTTCACCCGCACCTACAGCTCGACAAGTCTCTTGTGCGCATTCCGACTGTCCAACCAGGTGACTACGTTGTCTGGCATCCGGACATGGTGTACGGCGTCGACAGGGTGCCTCCGTCGTCAGCGGCCGCGGCAATCATGTATATCCCGGCCTGCCCCCTAACACAGACTAACGCACTATACCTCGCCCGCCAACGGAAGGCGTTCCTTCTCGGCCAGCCCAGTCCAGACTTCGGGGGCGGTAAAGGGGAGACTACGCATATGGGTCGTCCAGGCGTGCAGGAGGTCAGCGATGCCGGCGGGGAGGACGGACTCAGGGCCATGGGTTTGTTGCCGTGGGAGGGTAAAGAGGGAAGGAGTGCAACCGAGAAGGCGCTTGTAGGGATGGCGAATGCAATCTTGTTCCCGGAGAGCTATGATATGGTCTGATGGAGACGGAAAGGGGGGGGAAGAGGAGGAGGGATACGAGGGCGTTTAGGTTGATACCTATGTGCGTTTTGGGGACGCCTGGTGTTCTCTGACCCCGGTTGGGCTGGGGAAAAGAAGGAAAGGGAACGGGATGTGACAAAATCGACAAAAGGTCTTGGCTAGGCCCATAATTTACACGCAGTTGCTGGTGCCGTTCTGGAAGCTCCCCCCTCAATTGCGATAGTCACCTCGAACGAAGGGGGAGGTCTGTTGTATGGTTTTGATGTGCCGATTATACTCCTATCGTGGCGTCAGATAGCATGCATGTAACAACTTGATGCAGCAATTACTTTCAAGGCCTCGCGCGAGGAGGACCGGTCACTGCTTTCCTGAACTCTTTTACTGGGGAAATGACCAGCATTTGCATGGCTGGTCATTGGATTGCAGCGGACAACATCTCAAACGAAAGCATCAGATTAGGGTCGCCACTGTTTTGCAGTCCTGCGCACTCGAGTCTCCTTCAGCATTAACTGTTCCTACCATGTTTATTCGTTTTTGTTGGTTACAGGTCACAGTTAGTAAAGCTATAACTACTGAAAGTCATGATTATAAGTAAGTAATTAGAAGTAGGTAATAGTATTAATTATTAGTGATAATAGTATAGGCTACTAGCCTATAAGGTAAGGAAGGGGGAGGATCTTATATTCTACTAAGTAATAAGTTATATAATTACTTATATAACTCCTATATCCTCTCTATCTCTTTTTATAACTATAATATTAATAACTTTTTTAGATAGTAAAAAGCTACCTCTTATTAATTACTCTAATTTTCTCTAAAAGCTTAAAAATATTATAAAACCTAGAGGCTATAAAAGTATTATACTTTTTAGTAGTTATATATTTCTAGTTTTCTATATAAGCTAATACTACCTTAATTCTAAATATTTTCTCTTAGCTATAGTTATTAAAGATATATCTAATTATTAAGTAGATCTAACTATTATTAATAAGTTAGTATTTTTATATTATATATAAATAAATTCTCTTTTTATATTTTATATATTCTATATCTTTATTATATCTAATACTTTTATATTTATATTACCTATCTCTTTATCTATATCTTTACTTTATTATAAGAGATAAGTTTTTTAAATAACTTATTAAATAAAGTTTTTATAAATATATTAATAAGGTTATTATTACTATAGATTTATTAGATCTTGTATTACTCTTATTATTTATATAATTATTAAAGTACTATAATATTAATTATTAAGTATTTCTCTTATATAGTTTTTAACTTTATAAGGTATTTATATAAGAAATATAAATTAGTATATATAATAGTTAGAATTATAAGTATTTCTAGCTTACTTATAGTTATTATAATAATTATAGAGATAGTATAAGCTATATTAATTTTTATAACTATATTATAAACTTTAAATACTAACATATTATATATTACTTATCTAAACTTAGTAAATAAGAAATAAATAATATTATTATATATAGTAAACTTATTATTATTACTATTAATATCTTTATTAGCTAGAATAATTATAAATCTAAGCTAAGATATTAGGTTTTTATTATTTATAAATAATTTATTTATAAAAATAAATAGTTTTATTATTATAAAGTCTAGTAATATAAAAGTAAGGCTATAATTAAGTAAGTCTATTTATTATTATAATCTTTAGTTAAGAGCTTTAATAGCTTTATTACTAGACTTCTTATACTAAGCTATAATTAATAGGTTAAAGTATACTTTAAGTTAGTAAATTAAAGTAATATATATTCTATAAGTATACTATTAGATATAGTCTTATTAAGCTATAGATAAAGTTAGGTTTATAATCTATAACTTTATACCTTATTCTTTTTACTATAATATAATAGTAATATCTATTATATTATTAAATAAGATAATACTACTATTAAATATTAATAAGCTATTATAAGTAAGAAATATCTTTTTCTTAACTTAGAGTTTAGCTTTATTAAGCTCTAATTTCTTATAGTCTAAGAATTACCTGTCTATAAGGCTAATAGTATTATCTATTTATATACTTATTAAAATAAAATCTAGGTTTATTAGTAATAATAAAAGAAGATAGAGGTTATAGCTAGTTATTACTATATTTAAATTAACCTTATAGTAGTTACTATATATAGCTTATTAGTAGGTTCTAGCTTCTATAAGACTATAAAAAAGCTTAATTACTTTTATTATAAAACTAAGAGGATACTTATTATAGAGTTACCTTAATAAGTATATATAGATAGTATATATTAATTATAATTATAACTGTATATATATATTTATATAATATTATATAGCTTTATAACTTTATTGTTTTAAAATGATATAGAGGTAATAGTAAGAAGAATCTACTAGCTTATTTATTATATAATAAGTAACTATAGAAGAATAACTTTCTTATTATTATTACTATATCTTTAGATAATTAAGTATAACTTTTTATATAGCTTTATAATCTTATTTTTTACCTTATTAACTATTTAATAGTTAAAGATATAATTAGAGTAAAGACTATATTTAATATACTTAAGGTTAATAATTTTAAAGACCTTATAATCTATTAAATCTTTTACTTTAGCTTAGTTAGAGAGTTTAAAGGGTTTTTTAAAGGTTATAATAATATCTTTATTATATAATTATTAGGTAAGTATATAGTTAGCTTTTTCTTTTATTAAAGAAAAGGTATAACTAGGAGTATTAGTCTCTTATAGTAATATATTAATAGAATTCTCTTATAAGTAACTGTAGCTCTATATAACCTATAAGGTAATTATTAAGATTAAGTCCTTAAGTTTAATAATAATAATAATAATAGTATTTTTAGTATTTTTAGTATATTTACTACTATTACTAATATTACTTTCAGTACTAGGTTATTATTTTTTATTAGTAAGTATAATAAGCTTATTATTATAATCCTTATTACTATTAAAGTAATATAGTTTAACTCATATAAAGTAGAAATCTCTTAGGCTATTAATATTAATAGTATATATCTTATCATTAATAAATATAAAAGTATAAGAGCTAGTCTAGCTTCCTTTTTTATACTATACTTATACTTAACTACTTAAGAAAAGGTTCTTTAGAATAGTAATATCCAAGCTATTATATATCTTAAAGGCTTTATTAACTTAGTATATTATATAATACTTATAGAGGTTCTTACTTACCTTTTTAATTACTACTATATATTTAATAATATCTAGTAATAGAATAAAGTTTATAATTATATAAGAGTAGGCTCTAAAAATAAGTAAGATAAAAATAATACTATCTTAGCTTATAGTATTATTAATAGTTTTAATAGCTATTTAAAAGGCTACTTTTTAGAGAATTAATATATATTTCTTATACATAATACTATAAGTATATTATAAAATTATATAGTATCTCTTTACTTTTTTAATACTATAGTAGGTTTCTATAGGTATAATCTTAACCTTAATACTTATTATATATACTTTATATAAAAACTCTATTAAGCTAAAGTTCTTACCTATATTAATAATAACTTAGTTCGATAGACCTTAGTATATATTAATCTAGTATTAATAAAGAGCTTTTTAAGTTATTTTTATAGAAACATTATATAAGAGATAAGCTATATCAAAGATTGTAATAAAGTTAATTATATAAAGAATTAATTAGTTATTATTAAGGTATATTATATTAATAATAACTTTATAGTTAAAGGTATAATTATCTTAAAGTATAAATTTAAAGTATATAAGAGCTTTACTATTAAGCTAGTAATAGTAATAATACTTAATAAGCTTCTTAATAGCTTTTATATTTACTTTATTATAGTGTTACGACCCGAGAATCTGTTAGTGACTAGTGCAGCCTGAAGGACCCCAGTTAAAACCACCAGACGGTGAGACACTCAAGATGCAGGAGTGCGGCACAGCCAACGGAACGGAAGAACTAGGGAAGGTCACGTGATGGATCAACAGGATCGATGGTGATCCAAACTGATCCCCCACCAGGGATCAGGACCACGGGATACTGATCCTACACCAAGGATCAGTAAAGGCGAATAATGATCCAGGAATACACAATAAGATATAAGGACACTCATTCCACTTAGATAGATTACCTTCTATAGCTCTTCAGCAATCAACTTGTGAAACATCTTCGGATAACTTTCAGACTCCTTTCATCTGCTTATCTTTGCGATACTCCACCGCGAGCTATACGAGCTACTCAGACTACCGACTACCCGACTGATCACCGAGTGATCGATACGCCAGCAAAGACACCAGCAAGCACCGACACTGTTAATTACCATCGCAGCCTCAGCTATACTTTAGCAGAAAACCCACTGTCAGGAATCTGGCCGTAACATATAGCCTATCTTATAAAAGATTTTATAAAGTTAATAAACTAATAGGTATTTAAAGTAATAATAAAGCTATTATAGCTCAATATTAGTTAAGTAATAACTAGTAATACTTAACTTAGGCTAGCTAATAAGTATCTATAGATACCTCTATTTATAGATTATAGGTATTATAACTTTACTTTATTATAATATATTATTAAGGTTATTAAATCTGTTAGATATTAAGGTTTAAATACCTTATATCTATATAAAAAGATAGTATATATAATGATAAAGTGAATTATATAACACAGTATTAATAGTACTGTATATACTGTATATACTAGATAACTATATATTTACTTAGAAAACACCTATATATTATAAATACATAGGATATCTATATACAAAGAATAGTTCCTTTAAGCAAGAACTATCTATCTAAGGAGAAATCTAGGAAATAAGAATACAGTTATAAACTATATAAGCGAGATCTTTTAGAAAACAACGTATAAGAATATAGTTATAAACTATATAACCGAGATGTTTTAGAAAACAATGTATAAGAATATAGTTATAAACTATATAACCGAGATGTTTTAGAAAACAACGTATAAGAATATAGTTCTAAACTATATAACCGAGGTGTTTTAGATAATAACCTAGAATATCTAAGAAATCCTTAGAATATACAGAAAATAAGTATAAATAAACCCCTTATATCCCTTATATCTAGCTAGACAGCAAGGTGAACAGAAAGCTCTTCTATTATATTAAAAACAATATATATCTTATTTATCTCTTATCTTTTATCTCTAACCTTATTACCCCTCATAGCCTCTAACAAAATCTAATAAGGAGATAGTCTATATTAGCTAAGTATAAGAAAAATAGGGTATTGGTTAGTACTATATAAAAGTTAATAGGTTTAAAAGGTATAGTAATAGTAATAGTATTACTTAATATAAGAGAGTTATTACTACTAAATTATACTTCAGCCTTACTAGTAGTAGAGATATTAATAGTTATTAGAGGTTAGATTTATTATAATATAAGGGCTTATAGATATAAAGAGCTAGTATTACTATTATAAGTAAATAGTAACTTAATTCTAGTTATCTAAAGCTAAGAAGAGAAGTAGGTTTCTTATAAGTTATATATATTAGTTATATAGTTATATACATATATATATATATATAAAGTAGGTTTATATATTTAATTAAGTAATATAGTAGGTATAGCCTAGCTATTACTATTATAGTATAAGCCTATAATATATACCCTACTCTCTTTACTAGCTTATAAGAAAAAATAATAAGCCTTTAGCTACTTTATAATTTCTTTTTTCTCCTTTTTACTCTTTATTATCTCTTATTATAAAACTATAAGTTCTTTAAATTATATAGTACCTATATTTCTTATAAATTACTTACTAACTATTATAAGCTTATACTATAATAGTAATAGCTAGGCTATACCTACTATATTATTTAATTAAATATATAAACCTACTTTATATATATATATATATATAACTATATAACTAATATATATAACTTATAAGAAACCCACTTCTCTTCTTAGCTTTAGGTAACTAGAATTAAGTTACTATTTACTTATAATAGTAATACTAGCTCTTTATATATCTAAAGCTTATTTTACTTATTATTTATTAATTATATTATATAAATAAATACCTATATAATAGATAATATAGCTATATAAAGTATATAAGCTCTATAAGTATTATAGCTAATAAGTACTTCTCTAGTAACTAATATCTATATAGTATACCTAGAGAGGCTACTAAAAGAGCTTCTCTTATAAGTACTACTAGCTAACTAGAATATTAATACCTAGCCTAGTATTATTATTATAAGCTTATACTATAATAGTAATAGCTAGGCTATACCTACTATATTATTTAATTAAATATATAAACCTACTTTATATATATATATATATATATAACTATATAACTAGTATATATAACCTAAAAGAAACCCACTTCTCTTCTTAGTTTTAAATAATTAAAATTAAGCTACTATTTACTTAAAGTAGTAATACTAGCCTTTTATATATTTAAAGCTTACTTTACTTATTATTTATTAATTATACTATATTAATAAATACCTATATAATAAATAATATAGCTATATAAGATATATAGGCTCCATAAGTATTATAGCTAATAAGTATTTCTCTAGTAATTAATACCTATATAGTATACCTAAAGAGACTACTAGAAGAGTTCCTTTTATAAGTATTACTAACTAACTTAAATATCAATACCTAGTCTAGTACTATAATATCTATACCTAGTACCTCTAGTATAGATAGTATACTATATATAATACTAATATATTAAAAGCTACTTTAAAACCTTTTAAACTTTCTAAGGTAATACTATAATTATACCTTCTAGTAGAGATAGATAGCTAATAAGCTAGAGATTAATTATAACCTTCTTCTCTTATTTAAAGCTATATAATATCTTATTAATTCTTACTTAAATATAAGCTCTTAGTATACTATCTCTATATTCTATAAGATAGATAAGAAAAAATATTAATATAACTTAGTATATTTCTTCAAGTATTTTAATTATACTTATAGTAACTTAAATATATAACTTAAAGTTATAATAAAGCTTTTAAAATTAAAGATAAAAGAGAATAATATCTTTAATACTTTTTTACTATAATTTAAGTATTACTTAGTTGAAATAAGTAATAATATATAAGCTTCTAGTACTTAAACTATATTCTTATTAAATATATTAAACCTTTATATTTAAATAGCTTTAGTTAGTATATTACTATTTAATAATTTTAATATCTTTATATAATAAATCTTAGAAATAGCTTAAAAAGTAAAAAGCTTAACTACTAATAAAAAGTAAGTATATAGATTATATTTCTTGGATTATAATAAGATAATAAATACTAATAGAGATATTTCTATATTTAAATCTATTAAAGCTATTTAAAAAATAAAAGTATGTAAAAAGTATATTAAAATATATAAGTATTATAAGTATAATAAAGTTAAATACCTTACTTATAACTATCTTATAAAGTAAAATAAGAATAAGTTATAAATAATACTTTTATATATTACTAAGATTACTAGCTTATAAGTTAAAGAACTTTTTAATAATAATAAGAGAGATAAGTATAATATTACTAATGATAGTAATAGTTTAGAAAAAGAGTAGCTCTAGAATAAAATTAAGCTCTAGAGCTTATAAGTAAAGAATATATAAGATAAGAGTGATTTAAATATAGTTAATCTATAAGTAAACCTATTATATTAATAGAGGCTTATATAAATAAATTATCTTTTATATAAGCTCTTATTAATACTAGCTATAATATTTTTATAATAATAAATAAAGAGTATATATATTAATAGTATTTATTATATATAGAATAATATCTCTAATTACTAAAGGGGTTTATTAATAATACTTCTTAAATTAAGTTAATAGAGGTAATTATTATAAATTTAAAACTTAGTAGATATATCTAATATACTTATATATATATATATAATACTTAACCTAAATATTAATATCTTTTTAAGAAAACTATAGTTAGAGTATAATAATATAGTATACTATATTATAAATTAGATTATTTACTATAATAAAATAAGGCTTACCTCAAGACTAATAAGTTAAGAGAAATTAAAAAGAATATATAAGATTTAAGTAGTATATATTTTAAATACTATATTATTTATAGCTATTTATTAATAAGCTACCTAATAAGACTATAAAAAGAGGTATAACCTAGAAGCTTCTTTTATTAATTATAAAATCTTTAGCTAAATTATAGCTATAAGCCTTAAAGATATTTAAAAAGCCCTATAGCTTAAAAATAAGAAATATATAAAATAAGTAATAGAATTTACTACTTTACTATAACAGATATATAATAAGTTTAATAAGTTATTTAACTTAGATAAAAATATAAAGCTTTTATTATACTACCTTAGTTTAAACTATAAGATTAAACTTAAAAAGGGTATATTACTACTTTAAAGCTCTCTTTATAGTATATTATATAAGAAGTTACTAATACTAAAAAAAACTCTTAAAGATTTACTAGATAAAAGCTTTATTTATATAAGTAATTCTAAGATAAGTACTTCTATTCTATTTATTTATAAACTAAGTAGAAGTGTTGCGATGCCAGCCTATCGTTAGGATCCATCAGAGTTACCTACTAACTCCGATCCCACTGGTCACGTGAGACCGGTCCGAGCTCGTCCGCGGGCCCACCTGCAGCAGCTACTTTTACCGCTAGCTTAACCTGGCGGCCCTCTTGATAGTTATACTTCTTCACGCATAATTGACCTTTTTTGAGACCCCTTATTTGTTGCCCGCTGGTTATCACCAGACCTCTTTTACCTTGCTTACTAATACTGATTAGTGGTTAAACCACTATTGCAAATACCGTAGATTAGCAAGGCTAGTTAAGAAGAAGTAGAACTACTCTAAACCCTATAGTAGTAGTAAGACAGTTCTATGCTTTCTCCTGTATAGATAACTAGCTTAGAATACTGTTATAGTAGACTTATAGTACCTCTAAAAAGGGTACCATAAGTGTGCAAGCTTGATTTGTGTAAGTTAACTTTGTTGTGTTACAAGAAGCCATAACCCATAAGATACTAATTTTTTGCTAAAAAATTGTTAGATTGTAAGACTATGAAGTCTTATACTTTATATACTAAATAACTATTAATAACCTACTATTAACTACCTTAATATAACCTTATTAACTTTACCTTTTTATTACTTTAACTTTAGACTTATAACTATTATTATAGTTACCTAAAAAGTAACTCTATTAAACTGTTAAATAACCTAACAGTCTAACAGGCCTATAGGAGTATAATAGACCTCCCTTTCCCTCCTCTAACTTCTATAATTTTTTTTTACTCCTTCTCTCTTTCTAACTCTCCTTTTTATACTCTTTTTCTTATTTAAAATATACCTCTAATTACCCTTAAGCAACTGACGCCAAGAAAGCCCGCGTAAAGAAGGCTCTTTTTAATGAGCAGCAAGTGCCACGCAAGGAAGGCTCTTTTTAATAAGTAATAAGAGTTATAACAAGACTATGTAAAAGGCTCTTTTTGATAAGTAGCAAGTTTAGTATAAAGGAGGAAGGCCTATATTAATAGGCAATACTACTACTAAGTTATCAGCAAAGAAAGTAAGCAAGACCCTATTAACTAAGTAGTTGCCTATACTACTAGTAGTAATCCCTCTAATATATATATATACCTTCTAGTCTGCTAGAAGAAACGCCTGTGTTTAAGAGGTTATCAGGCTAACAGAGGGTAACTGCAATAATACAAGAAGAAGTAACCGCTGCGGAGTGCGCCTCTAAGGCTGCTAAAGAGTACACAAGCAAGCGTGCAAGCAAGCGTGCAACCAGCGCAGCGTACAGGTATCACAAACCCATACCTAAGGGATACTGCAAGTTTATTAACCCATTAATTTAGGGCATTAAGTACTTAGATGAAATCTTAGAGGGCGGCCTGCTCTCTAACTATGTTAAATTACTAGATATAATTATCCTATACCACTTAACTAAGTATAAAGAGTAAGGCTACTATAGTAGAGACTTATGGTAACAAGTCTATAATAAATTTAAAGATTGGTTTAATATAGATTTTAATACTACTTTAAGGGTAGTTATAACTACCTTCTATAACTTTATTATTAGCTATAGTATATAAGTTATAAAAGAGCTTATTAAAAGTACTATTAGTATAAGGTTAAAGAAGCTAGTTAATAATAAGTACTTTTTAAGGTAGGATAATAAGATAATATATAAAATAGAGGCTAAGTATAAGGTCTTTTATAACTACCTTAATAACCTAGACTTTATATAAAATATTAAATAAATCCCATAAGTTACTCTCTTACTGTTAATTAATAAGGTATGCAATAGCTACAAAAGTATAGACCTTTTTGCGTAAGTTATGTAATAAGTTAGATTATTAATAATATACCTCATATGGCAACCCCTTATTTAAACCTCCCCTGTTTAAAAGGCAAACTAATAAAACCTCCCTTATACTAAGTTTACCTATAACTGCTACTATAGTTAAGAGGCAGTTACTAAGCATAACTGCTTCCCTAACTAACAGACTAACTACTTATTAATTAACTAACCTTATCAAGCTATATTTAGATAATTTAATGTTAAAATATAGTAGTAGTAACTATAAGACTCTTAACTTAAAGCTTTTGATTTTTTATAACCTCTGTGTGAGAGTTAGTATCTTTAGTAACTACTATGGGTCTACTATCTTATTTATACTTATAGGCAGTATGCGGGAGTATTATACTAATAACCTCTATAACCATGCTATTAGTTTTAATATACTTATAGTAAATATTAAATTATAGTTTAAAGGGGATAAAGTCTACTACATATGTAACGTAGAGTTATAAAGGCTTAGTTATAAGTAAGTTACCTATAAATTACCTAGTAAAACAAGAGTTAAAGTACTAGACTTACTTATTAAGAAAGTTATAAAGCTAATCAGGGCTATAATATAGTAAGGTATGCTTACTAATAGTAACTATTGTAATACTTTACTTGCTTATTACTAGGGTATACCTAAGTGCGTAGCTGCCTTACTTAATCCACCTGTGACTTACAACGCACTTGGTGCGCAGTTGAGAAACGGCGTGAGCAACGCGGCAGCTATATACAAGCAAAAGGCACAGTACCTTATAGAAGGACTGCCTGAGCTAGACTGGTAGTACTTCACTAACCGCTACTACAACAGCTAACGTAGTAGTTGCCTGCTATAACAAGGGTATGGTCTAAGGCCCCAAAGCAACTGCCTATAAAGCAGCGTATTTTAAGTAAAAAAGTGCTTTATTTGCAATAAGGAAGGATGTTAGTTAATAACATACTTAAAAGAGAAAAGAGATACCTCTTATAAGCAGCTCTAAAGGAGCTACTTTACTAAAAGATTTAAATAATACCTTCTTAACTATAAGGGTAAAGAGCTTAACTCTCTTAGTAATATAACTAATAATAAGTATATACTAAATAATAGTAAAGAGCTCTTTAAGAATATAACTTTCTTTATATCTATAGCGTTTTTTAGTAAAGAAAGTATTAATAGCTAGAAGGTTTATATATAACTATGTAACTAGGCTACTTTATATGCTTTGATAAAAGAAGACTTTTTTACGCAAGACCTCAGCCAAGAGTGAGGGTTAGGTGAAGTCTTTGTGCTTAATAATTAATACTTTACTATAACCTTTTAAGGTATTATACTAGATACTAGGGCAGCCTAAGTATTAACTGCAGGCTACTAATAATATATAGCTCTTTATATGTACCTTAGTATAGGATTGCTACTAGATATGAGCCGCGCTAGTGAAGTAAGTATTAAATTCAGCAGTAGTGATTTATTTGACTCTCTTAAAGCTGTTACTATACCTACCCCTATTAGTAAGCTTACTTTCTATGTAATAACCTCTAGTACCTTGTTTCTTTTATATCTTAAAGATATAAACTCTAATAGTATATAATTTAATAACCTTACTAATATACTTATTAAGGGTATAACTATAGTACTAGTGGTATATAAATAGGGCTACCTATAGATGCTTTTAGAGTAGCTAGAGCGTAGCGTAGTATAATACTATCTTACTAATGCAGAGCTATAGTAAATATATTACTAATTTAGTTACTTCTTAGTTTATTAACTATATAAAGTACTCTAGCAAGCTAGCTATATAACAGCAATCTTAAATATTAAAGAGATTAACAAATTTTACTAGCATTACTAGCTAAATTCAAAGGCTCCTAGAAGGTTTAAGTTCACTCTTTATAATAATTATAACTTTAATTATAAGGTCTTTATTAATATAATATACTTAAATAGTAATAAACTAGTACTCTATATTATTAATAGTATAGCCTCCTTTAACGCAGCGCGATTTTTGCGCTCTATTACTGCAGAGTATATGTGGGAAGTACTATATATATACTAGATTAATATATATCTTAGTCCTTTAAACTAGATTATTATAGATACTAGGCTGAATTTTCACGTAGCTGAATTTAAGCATACCGCCTGTATACTATCTATTAAGGTAAAAGAGGTTTCTATTGAGGCCTATTATAGTATTAGTAAGGTTGAACGGTACCATGTAACACTATGCTAAGCGTATGAGATAGTCCGCGCGGAGTCAGAGGCTGAACCTAAAGTTACCCTATAACTTGCTATAAAAGTAATTAATAATACCGCAGGCCCTAACAGCCTTATCCCCACATTATTAGTCTTTAGTATATACCCTTGTATTAATAATAACTTAGCTCTATTACCCTTAACTCTGTAGTGTATAGAAGCTATATAAAAGGCAATAGAGGAGATTTATAATATCTATGTAAAAAGGTAGGTTAACAAGGCGCTTGTAATGCATAATAGACCTAATACTATAACAAGCGTGGCCCTCTCTCTATAATCACTTATTAGGGTATACCGCTAAAGTAAAGGTTAGAGAGAACCCTACTAATTAACTACTAACAATAGTACCAGTAGCACTATTAAGACCCTATAGAGACTATACTAATTCCCTATTACTACTATTAAGCTATAGCATAACCTATCTGAGGTAGAGGACCCTGCTAACCATGTATAACCTAGACTGCTAGCAACTACTGTAGCAGAGGCATCTATAAATACTCTAATTAAACGTAACTCTATTGTAGTCACTACGCAGCTACTACTGGTAAGAAGAGGCCCAGGCTAACTAAGGAAGAATCTGGCTTGAATTTTTGCTGCAGAAGTTATGCTTGCAGTCCCTGTGATTGACTGCATTTTTACTATAAAAGAGGATGCTAACTATGCACTAGTAATTGAGCTATGCAAGAAGGGTGTAATAACTACGCTCAGTAAGCTATTTAAATAGTTAGATACTAGTGAAATCTAAGGACTTATAGACTGCAGCGTGTTTTTTATTATTAAATATAATAAGCAAAAGCATAGTGGGATATAGATTTTTAAGTTATAATTAGTGCGCGAGGTTAAGGGTAAAAACAAGCAGCCTTATGAGAAATCACAACTAGTTATCTAAGGTTACGTAGATAATAGCAAAGCTGTGATTTTAACCTAGTTGCTAACTATCTAATAAATGGCCTAGTAAGTGATACTCTCTATTACACTATTACTTTTGTAACAGGGTTACATCCTCTAGTTATATAATATAATGTAAGTATATACCTAGTTAGTAACTAAATTAGTATATACTATCCTTACCTAACTTCCCCTTGAAATTTACTATCTCTATATAATAGATATAATTATAGAGGTTAAATAGCTACTTTATAGTATACTAGAGGTAGGTACTTATTGGTAGGCTATGTATAATAACTACTATAGAAAGAGCCTTTAGATAGATTTGTCTACTTTTGACTCTTGCTTACTTATTTTAGTGCTTAAAAACAATGACTTTGTGATAATAGGTATGTAAATAGATGATATTATTAGCCTTATAGATAAATTATTCTCTAACTGTGAAAACTGCGCGCTAAAAGAAGCTGCTTTTATAGCTAAACCTAAGTAACTTCTTAAAGTTAACAAGCCTATTACTTTTAACAGCAGTATGTTAACCCTTAGTAATAATAGTGAGATAACCCTTTACTAAAAGGACTAAGGTAAGAAGCTATAATTAGTTAACCTTAGTATACCTAATATAAAGCAGTAGTATATTAATGTTACGGCCAGATTCCTGACAGTGGGTTTTCTGCTAAAGTATAGCTGAGGCTGCGACGGCAATTAACAGTGTTGGTGCTTGCTGGCACTTTTGTTGGTGTGTTGATCACTCGGTGATCAGTCGGGTGGTCAACGGTCTGAGTTGCTTGTATAGCTCAAGGGTTCACAAAGGTAAGTAGGTGAAAGGAGTCTGAAAGTTATCCGAAGATATTTCACAAGTTGATTACTGAAGAGCTATGGAAGGTAATCTATCTAAGTGGAATGAATGTCCTTATATCCTACTGTTCTTGATATTGGGACCGATGTCCAGATGTCAGTCCTGCAGGGGTGGACCGCTCTTGGCACGTCGGTCCTCGATCGTGGACCGCTTATCATCCGTCGGTCCTTTATTATCACGTGACCTTCCTTAGTTCTTCCGTTCCAGAGGAGTCATCCTATGCGACGATATTCCTTAAGTGCTGTGCCCCTCGCACCCTGCCTGGCAGGTGGGGCTTTGTCACCTGTAACTTATTAGGTTGTAACATCAGGTCTCCCCTCTTGAAGGTCTTGTCCCTAAGACCTACATAAGTAGGTTGTGCCTCCTAGGTTGGGGAGTCGTCAATCTTGCTTTCTGTTTTACTCATGGCGCTGACACTATGTTAGGTCGCGTAGAAAAATCAAAATTGAAAAAGACTGTTGTTAAAGATTGCGAACGTCTGGTACTGCTTGCATACGGCAAAGCTCGATCTCTTGTTGCAGATATACCTTGCACTCGTTGCTTCCGCGCGAAGGTGGCCTATCGTTTTGGCAAGGGGTCGCGTCGTTACCAAACCTGCATCAAGGCAAAGAAGCCTTGTGATAGTGTCTTGGTGGCTTCAACTTGTAAGTGCTCTACTTGAGGTATTTTGTGGCGTGCTAATCTTTGGCAGTTCAAAAGTTGAATGCTCAACAGAAGGAGTGGGATGAGAAGGAAGAGAAAGCTGGTGAGGAGCTAATAGCTCTTCACGTCAAACTTGCGGAGATGCAGTTGTAACTGGCTGAAGCTATAAGTTATTTGTTGCGGATTCACAAGATCTGTAAGAAAGTACAGGAGTGCTAGCAAGAGACTTTCTAGCGAGGCATGCAGGAGCTAGACGAGGAGGACGGCATCGACTTCGCCCTGGATGCTCATGAGTCTTAGATAGTGCATGACCTGCAGTTGCTTGGCATCCCTAATGACGTCGACTGGGGTTCCTGCGGTTTAGGCAAGGAGCTTGCGGACTTAGGTCTGTTATTAGGGTCTGGGAGTCGTGATACTCCTGTAGGAGCTTCTGGGAATGCTGAAGGTTCTTGACTGGTTCCCATGAATTATCTTCATGTCCATAGTTTTTCCATTTAACCAAGTATTCTTCTTGTCCATCTTAGTTTCTATAGTCAATGATTCGTTTGACTTCGTACTCTGGTTTGTTCAATTCGACGATGATGCAGTCGTTTGTGTTTGATCCTCGCGGTGCTGGTTCGAGCAGTGCGATGTGGAAGACTGGGTGAACTTTCGTGTCTGGCAAGTCGAGTTCGTAGTTAACGTTTGAGACTTTTTGTAGGATTTTGAAAGGTCCTAGTTTCTTGTAGTCGAGTTTGTCGCTAGGCTGTTTGGTTTTAATGTTCCAGCATGTGAGGTACGCGCTATCCCCCTCTTCAAAGGTTGGTCTCTCAATCCTTAAAGGGTCGGTGTATTTCTTTATTCGTTGTCTGACGAATTCTAAGTCTAAGGCTGCTTTGCCTTGGTTTTCCCTGAGTTTGTTGATGTCGGCCACAGCTTTCAGTGCTCGTGGTCCTTCTCAGGGTTCTCCATAGGCAGTTGGCTTGAATCCGTAATTCAGATAGAATGGTGAGTTCCTGGTGCTTTCTCTAATAGCACTGTTGTAGGCGAATTAAGCCATTGGCAGTAGTGGTACCCAATTGTCTTGGTCGTAGTTAACATAGCATCAAAGATACTGTTCGAGTATCTAGTTGATTCTTTCTGTTTGTCCGTTGGTTTGCGGGTGGAAAGAGGTAGACAGTTTGTGGTCTAAACCAAGTTGCGAAATCAGTGATTTCCAAAACTTCAAGGTGAACAGTTTGTCTCTGTCTGACACAATTTCTTTTAGCAAGCTGTGATTGCTAATAATATACTTAAGGAAAGTATATGCAAGGTCTTCAGCCGTGCTAGCTTTGAGGTATGGGATGAAGTAGGCATATTTCATGAGTCGGTCAACGATAACGAGGATGCTATCATACCATATCCTTGTAAGTGGTTCTCTTGACTTAGGTAGTTTGACAATAAAGTCTAAAGAGATTAAGTGCCATGCTTCTAGGGGTACTGGCAATAGTTAAATGTGCTTGTATGGCTTGTGGGGGCTGTTCTTGCTTTTCTTGCACAACTCATAGTCCTTGATTGCTGAAGCCACTTGTTCTCATGTGACTTGCTTGTCGTAGTGTTGTCAAATTCTTTTAAAAGTCTTCATTACTCCTTGGTGTCCATGTGCCCTAGCGCTGTGTATCTCGCGTATCTAGTCATCCGTCATTCTACCAGTCGTGCTAGTGCTGATGCGAGTGCCAATCATGATGAGTTTTTGCGCTGGGACGATGTTACTGTTCTTGTCGTGTTTGAGGATAACCTGTGTTTCCTCTGGTACCAGGACTTCAAGGTCTAGTCGTCAGCTAAGAGCATCTGCTCTTCCATTCTCTGTTCCTTTGCAATAGACGATCTTGAAGTTATATTCTGATAGGAATTCTGACCATTAAATCTGTCGTTTGTTCAGGACCTTGGAGGTCGTAAAGTGTGCGAGGTTTTTGTGATCTGTGTACACAATAACCTAGTATTTTGTTCCTAACAGATAAAGCTTCCATTCTCAAAATGCTTCAATGATTGCTATAAGTTCTTTGTCGTGGATCTGGTAATTCAGCTCAGGTCTGTGGAATGCTTTCAAGTAGAATGCGCATGGGTGTAGTCATCCTTCCTCGTCTCGTTGTCCGAGTTATCCTCCTATTGCAAAGTCCAAGGCGTCAGTCTCGACCTCAAAGGGTTTGTCTAGGTCTAGAATCCTAGTAACTAGTTTGGATGTAACGAGTTCTTTGACTCTGTTGAAGGATTTGTCACATTCCTCTGTCTATTTAAACTCTGTATCCTTGTATATGAGTTATTGCAATCCTCTAACGTAGGTTGCATAATTTTTGAGGAATCGTCAGTAGAAATTGACGAATCTGAGGAATGATTGTACTTCCTTAACGTTGGTAGGCATTGGCCAGTCCCTGACTGCTTCAACTTTTTTGTCTTACATTCGGATTTCTCCTGGTGTGATGGTGAATCCAAGGTAGTCAACCTTCTGAGTATGGAATTCGCTCTTTTCTGGTTCGACTAGGAGTTTCGCTTCCTGGAGCTTCTTAAGCACCTTATGTACGTGCTCTTTGTGTTTCTCAAGGTTTCTGGAGAAGATGAGGATGTCATCAAGGTAGCAGACGACAAAGATATCAAGATACTCCCTGAGTACGTGATTAATCATTGTTTGGAACGTGGCGGGTGCATTGGTGAGTCCGAAAGGCATGACAAGGGTCTTAAAAAGTCCTCTGCGTGTTCGGAATGCCGTTTTCTATTCATCTCCTTCTTTGATTCTGATGAGGTTGTAGGTGCTCTTGAGGTCAAGTGCCGTAAACCAGTTCGCCCCATGCAGCAGATCTCGCAATTCTGAGATAAGTGGTAGTGGGTAGCTATTCTTTTTCGTGATATTGTTGAGTTTCCGATAATCAACGCATAATCGTAGTTTTCCATTCTTCTTGGGTACAAACAGGATGGGATATCCTGCTAGTAAATCTGGTGGTCTGATGTAACCTTTCGCTAGGTTTTCATCCAGCCATTTGTCAAGTGCTTCTCGTTCGGTTGGGTTGAGTCTGTAGATTGGTTCAAGTTTGGGGTATTTTCCTTCTAGCAGTTGGATCTCATGATCGTATGGTCCATGCTCTGGTAGCCCTGTTTCTAGTTCTTCAGCAAACAGTCTAGTGTATTGTCGGTATTCAAGGGGTATCGACCGAAGTCGATCCTCCTTAAGGCTTTGTTTATTCTGCCTGTCTAGCGTATTCGTGGTGTGGATAGATGCGGAACGCTGGTCTTGCACAGGTTTGATCCTTTTGATGTAAGTGATGTACTTCCTTGGTCGCGTGAGTTCACTCGGGGGTTGCGGCGTGCAACGCTGCCTTGAAGCTGAATCTCTCCACCGGAGTTGGCCTGTTCTCCAGTCTATATCAGGGTTGTGTTCTCATAGCCACGGAATTCCCAGAATCACATCCGTGGTTCCTAAGTCGGTGATATCGAAGTTAAGTTCTTGGCATCGGCCATGGATTACTAAAGGGAGTTATATGGTTTCCTTATCAACAGTTCCTCCGCCGTACTGAACTTGTGCTCCTTTGACTGTCTGTAGGGTATATAGGTCTTCCTTATATACCTATTGAATGTCTTGTTCGTTCACCACTCTGGGTAAGATGAGATTGGCTTGTGCTCCACTGTCAACCATAACTTTGGTAGGCCAGCTGTTGATCAGGACCGTGAGGATGACGTGGCTATCATTGTCCTTGATCGTTGTTGCGTAAAGGGTCTTCGTGTTATTCTTAGCCAACTATGCCCTTTTTACAGTGAGCGTTGGGAGTTTTTTAATTCCTTTGGAGTTTCCTTGATTTGTTCCCTCCATGCTCATGCTTTTCCTTCGTAGTGGCGCATACACTTGTCGAATAGGCAGTTGGACCAGTGTCCCGTAATGTGATTAACACATGGCATGGGGTGTTTCGGGCTAGGTTGAAAAATGAGCCACGATTGTCAGTACTCTTGGACTTCCCATATACTAATTTCCCAGTTCTTGTAAACCTTGGGAATAGGTTGTTCGTTCCTTCGTCTGGGGAAGAAAGAGTGTTCCTGCTTGGTCTTTTTGTGTGTGTTGTATTCGTTGTAGATGCATTCCGCCCAGAACATTCGGTGATGTAGGGGGTTCTTCGGGTTGAGTTATTCGTGATCTCTGAACATGGGTGCTTCCTTGGTAGGTGCAATCGGGTAGCATTCGAGGTCGACGTCTTCGTCCCCGTAAAAGCTTACTTCTTGGTCATTGCTGTGTTTGTTGACTTCTAGTTATCGTTCCCTCCGTGTTTCTTCTTCCATCTTAATGACAAGTAGTTCTTCCCTGAAGTCCACGTAGGTCTGTGATGCTAGGGGTTTGTCGGAGTCGTATTGGTATTCGGGAGTGGGCGAGAGTGATGAGGATGGAATGTCGTTTGCCCAGTTCTGAATACGCTGGTTTGTGCTAGTCCATTTGGTAACAGGTGGGTTTACACGACTCATCTCAATCAGTTGCTTGGCTGCCTGTCGTTCTATCTTACTTGGCGGTATGAATTCGTCCAGGGAAGGCTCCGAGCCTTCTTCCTGGTCTGAGCTGGTGCCCCATACTTTGATGGTGCTCTTGGGTGTTGCTTTGCGGTAGCGGAGTCGTGGGGGAGAGAAGGCAGTTTTCTTCCCTTTTCTTGCCACTGCGAGGGTTCTGGTGATAACCTGTTTGGGTCTTCCTTAGGAATGGACAGTGTCTTCCCTAATAGCCTTGTGGAGTTCCTCTTCAAGCTCTAGTTGTTGTACAGGGTTCCCTTGCGCCTTGATGCATTCTTATAGGCGTTTTTTAATCATGTTTGCAACAGCTTGTTCTTGTGGTGTCTTGTTTTGATTAAGTTCCGTGGCTTCCCGGGCCTGGATCAATCGCATGATCTTGTCCTGGTTTTGTTGTTCGAGTTCCTGAGCGACACTCATGGCTTGCGATGTGGTCGGTGCCTTCAGTGCTCGTCAGCCTACTGCAACAGTCTTATCCTTAGGCTCCTTGGGGTACCAGCCTGCTTGTTCCTTGCTACCCTGATATACAAGGCAATTGTCGTCGTAGCAGGCGGTCTATGAGAGTTGTGGATGTGGGGTTTCTCTTTGGGCAATGTTTGCTTGTCGATTGCCCTCAGCCAGTGCCTTGTTCTGGAGTCGTTTTGGTTATTGGTAGTCTCTAGCGTAGTGTCCCATTTTTTCACAGTTGTAGCACTTAACGGTCTTGGTGTCTCGCAGTAGCTAGCCTTTTTGCTTCCTGGCCACGCTGACATCCATAGGTCCTACATGGTGTCTGTAGGATGTGCTAGGCTGGTTTCGGGGTTGCTACTGGTTGTTGTTTTTGTTCTGCTAGTGGTTGTTAGGATTCTTTGGTCCCTGGGCATAGTATTTGCTCGTATTGGCATTAGGTCATTGGTTTTTGCCTTTCTCTTTGCGTCGTTCGTAAAGACAGGTGTTAATCTTAACGGCAAGTTCGACGTATCCAAGAAAATCTTCTGGAGTGTTGACGATCTTAGCGAGTTCGTCCTTAACGTCCTCCTTAAGTCCTTGGTAGAACATGAAAATCAAGGATTCGTCCGTGATGTTAAGCCTGGCAGCGAGTCGTCAGAATTCGGCTGCGTAGTGCGAGGCTGCCTTGGTCTGTTTTAGTGCAGCGAGGTCTCGCTCGGCTTGTCGTTTCTCATTGGGATCTTGAAACAATGACTTAAGGGCTTGTTCGAAGCCTGCCATGCTTCCGAAGATCGACTGGGTTTCATAAGAGCATACGTTTAGGTCCCCGTTGTTCGTGAGGAATTCTTCCTGGAACGGCTCAAACCAGGAGAGTGCCTTGCCACAGAGGAACGTCCCGGCATAGATAACTCTCTCAGTTTTGTTGCAGAAGTTGGTAGCGTAAAAGGTCTGGTAGGTGCGTACTTAAATCAGGAATCCTTTCAGTTGTCCACTGGTTCCGTCGTAGGTTCCAGGGGAGTTAAGCTTGAGCTTGTCTCATCCTTCCACAGGGGTCAAGATGATATTGGCAGCACCTTGAAGGGTTTTGACCTCATGTCCCAGCTTGATAGCCTCGTCGTTCTTGGCCTCTAGCTTAGCAAGGGTGTCATTAATAATAGCTTGCATCTGGGTGAGGTCATAATTATTAGCGTTCTTCAGTTATTCCACCTGGGCTGCATTGTTGTTGACAATTTCAGCTAGTTGTTTGTTGCGTTTGGCGTTCTTTTCAACTGTCTTACGTATAGCCAAGTATTGGTCCGTGGTGAGGACCGCTTCTCCATCTTCATCGAACTTGATGTCGGGCATCGCTGGTTCATCGAGGTCTATGGCTTGAGCGAGCTCCTGGTCCAGAGACCTGGGAGTCTTAGGAGCACTCAAGGACGATGGGGTCTTTGGAGAAGACATCGTGGGTACTGTTAATTAGTATCGTAGGGTCAACTTACTAACAGGAGCAATCAAAGTATTACAGCTAGATTCCTGACAGTGGGTTTTCTACTAAAGTATAGCTAAGGCTGCGATAGTAATTAACAGTGTTAGTGCTTGCTGGTACTTTTGTTGGTGTGTTGATCACTCGGTGATCAGTCGGGTAGTCAACAGTCTGAGTTGCTTGTATAGCTCAAGGGTTCACAAAGGTAAGCAGGTGAAAGGAGTCTAAAAGTTATCTAAAGATATTTCATAAGTTGATTGCTAAAGAGCTATGGAAGGTAATCTATCTAAGTGGAATAAATATCCTTATATCCTACTGTTCTTGATATTGGGACCGATGTCCAGATGTCGGTCCTGTAGGGGTAGACCGCTCTTGGCACGTCGGTCCTTGATCGTGGACCGCTTATCATCCGTCAGTCCTTTATTATCACGTGACCTTCCTTAGTTCTTCTGTTCCAGAGGAGTCATCCTGTGCGACGATGTTCCTTAAGTGCTGTGCCCCTTGCACCCTGCCTAGCAGGTGGGGCTTCGTCACCTGTAACTTGTTAGGTTGTAACAATTAAGTAATGTGCTTGAGGTATATATATTACTTCTATTTACTAACTAGAAGCGGCCTTTAACTATTTAATTACTGCCTAGTACTAGTTACCTAGCCTAGCTAAAATCAAGGACCTTAACTAGTAGGTTAAGTAGTAGATAGATAACCTTAACCGCGGGCTGTGATTTTAACTACTAGATCTTACTAGCGCCAAACTCTTTGTATTTATTAACAGCTCTTTTATAAATAATAGTAATTTAATATTGTAACTTAGCTTTATTGTTGTACTTGCTAATAAGTCTAGTAATAATGAAGAGCACCCATCCACTAGTGGAGATACTGCTTTTGACCTCATAGGTAATATTATCCATTTCAGCTCTATGAAGTACAAAAGAGTCACCCACAGTGTACTCGCCTCTAAGATATATACAATGGTTACTAGAGCTGATGTAGCTTATGTAATTAGGACCATGCTAGCAATAGTCTCTGACCGCCTTAAGGTTCCTTAGATCCCCATGACTATATACACTGATTCATACTTGCTATATAAGTGTTTGGTGAAACTTGGTACTACAAAGGAAAAGTAACTTATGATAGATATTATAGCTCTTTAATAGTTATATAAATGCTATAAGATTTATGAGGTATAATAGATCTATAGTATAGATAACCTAGCTAATGGCTTTACAAAGTTATTGCTAAATAAGGTACTAGAGGAGCTTATTAGTACTAGGTAGATAAAGATATAGATAAATAGATAGGTTTCACGCATGTGATATATAGATATTATGTTAGTAATAAGAAGTTAAATACTTTGTAATTTAGATTTTTATTATATTTTTAAGCTTTTTAGACTAAGGGCTAGCTAGTAACTATTTAGCTATAATAAAGAGTTGCTAGTGTTGCAATACTAGCTTATTGTTAGGATCTATTAGAGTTACCCGCTAACTCCAATCCCACTGGTTACGTGAGACTGGTCTAAGCTTGTCCGCAGGCCTACCTACAGCAGCCACTTTTACCACTAGCTTAACCTGGTGGCCCTCTTGATAGTTATACTTCTTCATGCATAATTGACCCTTTTTGAGACCCCTTATTTGTCACCTGCTAGTTATCACTAGACCCCTTTTGCCTTGCTTACTAATAAGAAGCTTATATTTTTATTAGAATTATTATATACTCAATACTATTATAAAAAAAACTATTACTTACTTCTCTTTATTATTAAAACTCTTTAATAAATAAAATCAATAAAGTAATATACTAAGATTAATATTATTACTACCTTTGATAAGTTATAAATAATTAAAAAGTAATAAATATAAGACTATATTTTATATATAATATAATCTTTTTAAATAGATAGTAATTCTATTTAGCCTTATAAATATACTAGCTAGCTTCTAGTACTATATTAATAATACCTTAAAAAAGTTTTTTAATAACTTTATAACTATATATTTACTTCTATTATTAGTAAATTTACCTAAGTTAAATTTATAGTATAACTTATCTATTACTAAAGCTTTACTAGTTTTTTAGCCTTATCTATATACTAGATTACTAGAGTAGCTACTTCTATTATATCTAAAAAGTACTAGCTAATACTAGAGCTAATTACCTAGTTCTCTATATTAATTATAGGTCTATAAAGTCTAATAGCTTCTATAATAGAGCTAATCTAGTCTATAGCTAGAAGCTCTATAGTAAATTTTACTACCTACTCTCTTAATTCTAGAGAAAAAGAGAGAAAGTCTCTCTTATATCTTATTACCCTTAAGCCAAACTCCTCTATAATCTAACTAGTTACCTTAAGGTTCTTATAAGTAATTACTATAGAGGGGTAGTCCTCTTACTAGAGAATACCTTAGGGGTTTTATATAGTAATAGGTATCTTAAAATAGTAATAATTAATAATATAGGATTAATAAAGAGACATAAGACTAGAGTCTAGCTTCTGTCTTTTATATATCTAGCTATAGCTAGTAAGGTTACTAGAGAGTACTATTTCTATTTAATAGCTCTAGAGCTATTATAACTTTAAGGGGCTATAGCTAGTTACTATTACTAAGCTATACTAATAGATAGATACTATAGGGTAATTTACTCTAAGCTATAGTTAAAGTAAGATCTAAGTTAGCAATTATTCTAACTTATTAGGTTTTTATAATATATTAGATTATTAAGATATATTATAGGTTAGAGATACTTTTAAAGGGTTAAACATACTATAATTATACTATATATTAAGTAAACTATTCTAAGTAGCCTATAGTGGTCTAAAATAATTAAGTTAAATAGATAGATAACTATATACCTAAATAATATATTAATATACTTAAATAAGTCAAGAAAGAACCATAAGAAAAAAGTATATTATATACTTAGTACTCTATAAGCTATAAGCCTAGTTCTTAATATAGGTAAGAGTAAGTTCAATATTAAAAAAGTAAAGTATATAGGTTTTGTTCTAGAGGCTAGAAAAAGAGTCTTTACTAACCTTAAAAAAGTATATATTATTTATAAATAATTAAAGCCTTAAATAATAAAAGAAGTATAAAGCTTTCTTAGGTTTATAAACTATTATTAAATATTTATCTTAAATTATACTACTATAGTTAGCTTACTAATAGTTTTAACTAAGAAAGGTATAATCTTTATATAGTTATAAGAATATACCTATATATTTTAATAGTTAAAGAAGCTCTTTTACTTTATACTACTCTTATATAACTTTAATATAGAAGTACTAACCTTTTCAAACTAGATTACTTAGGTTAGATACTAAGTAATATACTTATATAAAAGAATAAAGATAGTATTTATTACTTTATAGTATTTTATTTATAAAAGCTAATTCTAGCTTAGTATAACTACTCTATTTAAAATAAGAAGTTACTTACTATTATAAAATATATATATATCTAATATATTAAGTTATATAATATAAATACTATCTTTAATATTATTACTAACTATAAAGCTTTTAAGTACTTTATGAAAAAGTAGAAGTTAATAAAGAGATAGAGTTACTAGATAGAAGAGTTAGCTAAGTATAACTTTAAGATTAAATACTAACTAAGTAAGAAAGCTAATATATTAGATATACTCTCTTAGTATAAATAAGATATACTTAGAAATAGCTTAGATAAGAGAGAGTAAGGTTAAATTATTTAAATAATCTTAAATAGTACTTAATTACTTATAGTAAAGTATAGTAGTAATAATAGTATAGTAAAAGCCTTATATACTATTATTTTTAATGATAATAATAACCACTAGTACCTTTAAAAGTAAATATAAGACTAAGATACTAATTTTTAAAAAGTATATTATATAATAATATATAATAATTATATATTACTAGTTAGCTTTAAGATCTAAATATAGATTATAAACTATATTATTAACTTTATAAGGTATCTTACCTAATAAGGTTAGCTCTAAGTACCTAGCTACTCTAACCTTAATATACCTAAAAATAAACTATATATATAGCTTATCTAAAGAAGTTATAACTTATTAATAACTAGTTACTTAAAATAAAATAATACTTTTTTAATATTATTGTAAAGATTCTTTTAGCTAAGCTAGTTCTAGGTAGTATAATATTTTATATATAATTATAATACTTATAATAATAAGAAGATTTAATATAAAGTAAAAAAGAGGTATTTATAACTTCTAAGTATACCTAAGTACTTAAGATATAAACTCTTAATAGATTTTATTATTAACTATTCTAAGTTGGATTTAAATAAAGCTAAATATATATAGATTATTATAAATTACCTTAAAGAATTAGTAATAATTAAACCTATACTAATAATAGATATTAAAGTATATACTAAGTACTTTTTATAAATATACTTTTACTTTTATAGTATACCTAGAAGTATTATTAGTAATTAAGAGAGGAATTAGATTAGTAAGTTTTAAACTTACTTTCATATACTTATTAAGATTAAATACTACTTAAGTATTATATACTACCTCTAGAGTAATAAAGCTATAAAAAGGTTTAACTAAGAGATATAAGTAATACTAAGGGTATATATTAATTACTTATAAGAGAACTAGGTATACTAAACCTCTATAATAATACTAATAATTAATAATTATAAGGCTATAAGTATAGAAATAAGCTTATTCTTTTAAAATATAACTACTATATAAAGCTAGTAATAGTATTAAAGGATATAATATCTATATTAGATCTATATAAAAAGCTTATTAAAAGGCTTATTTAAAGGATATCTAATATAATAGTAATAACTTAAGTAACTATTACTATTATATAATAAAGAGTAAAAGATTTAGCTAATAAATAAAGAAAAGTAATAAAATACTTTAAGGTAAGTAATGAAGTTTAGCTAACTATATATAATTACTACTTATTATACCTAAATTAGAAGCTTAACGAATTATATTATAAATATTAAATAATTAAAGTTCTTAATTTTCTTAATATTAAACTTAATATATTAAGTTATATATATAACTATTTTTATATAGACTTACTCCAAAGAACTATGGATAACTTACTTCTAGAGTAAGTAATAATTAATTATTAATTACCTATAATTATTAATAATAATAAAAAAGAATAGTAAACAGTAAAGATTTTATATACTAAATAGAGAGTATATAAGAGATATAAAAAAGGTACCTAATAAGTACTTATATAATAAAAAAGGTTTACTAAGCTAATATAAAAACTAATTAAACTTTTAAAAGAGATAATAGCTTTAGATATATATAAATAAAAATTTAGTCTTATATTTATAAATAATAGAGATATTATATATATATAAAAAAGGTATATAAAGTAATAAAAAATAAGGTAGAATAATAATTCTCTTATTAAAGAGCTATAGTCTAGACTAATATTAATTCTATAGAATAGCTAAGAATAATAATAATATATAAGAGGTATATATATAAAATAAAAGTTAAAAGATTTTCTATTATAAAAAAGCTCTAAAGTCTAATAAAGGTAATAAATATAAGAATATATTATTAATATAAATAAAGTTAATAAACTAAAAGAAAAGTTAATTAAAAAGCTATATATAAAGATTATAAGAGTAACTTATTATAACTAAAGAGGTAGTAATACTCTCTTAAGCTACTATTAAGTACTTTACTTAAGTAAATATAAGCCTACCTATAGTAAGGGCTATATAAGTAAAAGTAGTATTAGTAGTAATAAGTATAAAAGAAGTAGCTAATAAAACTAGAAAAAGAGAAGCTAGTATAAAAGTAGTAAGAGCCTTATAAGTAGCTTTATAAATACTTTATAAAGTATATTTTTTAATTATAAAAGTTATATATTTAAGCTTTATAAAAACTATTTAAATTTCTATAGCTAAGTAATAAGCTATATCTTAGAAAAAAACTAAGTTAGTATTTTATATATGATCTATATATAATAGAAAAAGACTACTTATAAGCTTTTTAATACTAAGGGTTATAATATTAACTACGTAAAGAATAGTAGTAATAGCTACTATATTAATATAAAGAACTAAAAAGCTTTTAAAGATCTATAGATATAGTATTATTATATAATAATAATACTATAGATATATAAAGCTTCCATTAAAAGGGTATTTATAATTACTTTAAATATAATAAAGATATTAAATACTATAAGAGAATAGATTCTTTTAATAAAGGTTAGTATTTTTATTAAGTATAAGGTAGTAAATATATAAACAATAAAGTAGAGAGTAAAGCTTATTTAAGATAAGAAATAACTTATATTACTAGTATTTAATAAAATAAGTAATAAACTTAGGCTTTAGCTTAGCTTTTACTATAGATAGATTAATAGATACTAGAGGTATTAAAAGAAAAGTATATTATTTTATATAACAAAGTTAGCTTTTAAGTATAATATTTATAAGAAGTAATAAACTTATAAGAGAAATAGAGTTAAGAAAAAAAAGACTACTAAAGTTCTTACTCTTAAAGTTAGAAATTATGAGAGACTATAAGCCTTATTAATAACTAACTTAATTAAAATAATATATATACCTATATATAAATTATAATAATAAGAAAAGAAGTAACTTATAGGTATCTTAAATTAATCTCTCTATAAGAAGATAATAGTTAGTAAGTAATTTATAAGAAATATAAATACTATATAATTTAAAAAACTTATAGTTTTATAATAAGAAATAATAAAGAGTAAAAAGAAGAAAAAAGAAACTATAAAGTAACTAAAGGCTTATTATTTTTTCTTATAAGCTAGTAGGAAAAATAAGGTATATATTATAAGCTTATACTATAATAGTAGTAACTAGATTATACCTATTATATTATTTAACTAAATATATAAACTTACTTTATATATATATATATATAGATATAACTATATAACTAGTATATATAACCTATAAAAAACCTACTTCTCTTCTTAGCTTTAAATAACTAGAGTTAAGCTATTATTTACTTATAATAGTAATACTAGCTCTTTATACTAACTATTACTTTCTTATAAAGAGATTAATCTAAGATACCTATAAGTTACTTCTTTTCTTATTATTATAATCTATATATAGGTATATATATTATTTTACTTAAGTTAGTTATTAATAAGGCTTATAGCCTCTTATAATTTCTAATTCTAAAAATAAAGACTTTAGTAATTTCTCTTTTTTAACTTTATTTTATCTATAAGCTTATTACTTCTTATAAATATTATACTTATAAGCTAACTTTTTTATATAAAATAATATACTCCTTCTTTAGTATCTCTAGTACCTATTAACCTATTTATAATAATAGCTAGGCTAAAGCTTAAGTCTACTACCTATCTTACTAAGTATTAGTAATATAAGTTATCTCTTATTCTAAGTAAGCTTTACTTTTTACTTTATTTTTTTTATACTTATTATCTTATACTTAATGAAAATTCTAACTTCTACTAAGAAAACTTATTTTCTTATAATACCTAGTACTTCTATTATATCTAAGGTAATTATAAGTACTTTTTTAATATAAGCTTTATATATCTATAATACTATTATTATATATCAATACTATAGCTATAAATTTCTAAGGGCTTTCTAGTCTTTTATACTAATATAGTAATTATTATTATTACTTTTAAAGTAACTAATACTATAACCTTTAGTATTAAAAAGCTTATAAGTAGTTTTTTTCTATTATATATAAATTATATATAAAGTATTAACTTAGTTTTCTTTTAAGATATAGCTTATTACTTAATTATAAAGGCTTAAATAATCTTTATAAAGCTTAAGTATATAGCTTTTATAATTAAAAAATATACTTTATAAAGTATTTATAAAGCTACTTATAAGGCTCTTACTACTTTTATACTAGCTTCTCTTTTTCTAGTTTTATTAGCTACTTCTTTTATACTTATTACTACTAATACTACTTTTACCTATATAGCCCTTACTATAAGTAGGCTTATACTTACTTAAGTAAAATACCTAGTAATAGCTTAAAAGAGTATTATTACTTCTCTAGTTATAATAAGTTTCCTTTGTAATCTTTATATATAGCTTCTTAATTAATTCTTCTTTTAGTTTATTAATTTTATTTATATTAATAATATAGTTTTATACTTATTACTTTTATTACACCTTAAAGTTTTTTAGTAATAAGAGGTCTTTTAATTTTTATTTTATATATATATCTCTTATATACTATTATTACTCTTAGCCATTTTATAGAATTAGTATTACTTTAAGCTATAGCTCTTTAATAAGAGATTTATTATTCTACCTTATTTTTTATTACTTTATATATCTTTTATATATATATATAATATCTTTACTATTTATAAATATAAGACTAAATTTTTATTTATATATATCTAAAGCTACTATCTCTTTTAGGAATTTAACTAGTTTCTATATTAGCTTAGTAAACCCTTCTTATTATATAAGTACCTATTAGATATTTTTCTTCTACCTCTTATATATCTTTTATTTAATATATAAGATCTTTATTACTTATTATTCTTTTTTATTATCTTTAATAATTATAAGTAGTTAGTGATTAATTATTACCTACTTTAAAAATAGGTTATCTATAGCTCTTTAGAATAAATCTATATAAAAATAGTTATATATATAGCTTAATATATTAAGTTTAATAGTAAGAGAGCTAAGAATCTTAGTTACTTAATATTTATAACATAATTAGTTAAGCTTTTAATTTAGGTATAATAAGTAGTATATATATATAATTAGTTAAACCTTATTACTTACTTTAAATTATTGGATTACTTTTCTTTATTTATTAGCTAAATCTTCTACTTCTTATTATATAGTAGTAATAGCTACTTAAGCTATCATTATTATATTAGGTATTCTCTAGATAAGCTTTTTAATAAGCCTTTTAAATAAGTTTAATATAGATATTATATTTTCTATTACTATTACTAGCTCTATATAATAATTATATTCTTAAAAGAATAAGCTTATCTCTATACTTATAGCCTTATAATTATTAATTATTAGTATTATTATAGAGGTTTAGTATACCTAGTTCTCTTATAAGTAATTAATATATACCCTTAGTATTACTTATATCTCTTAGTTAAACCTTTTTATAACTTTATTACTCTAGAGGTAGTATATAATACTTAAGTAGTATTTAATCTTAATAAGTATATAAAAGTAAGTTTAAAACTTACTAATCTAATTCCTCTCTTAATTACTAATAATACTTCTAGGTATACTATAAAAGTAAAAGTATATTTATAAAAAGTACTTAGTATATACTTTAATATTTATTATTAGTATAAGTTTAACTATTTCCAATTTTCTAAAATAGTTTATAATAATCTATATATATTTAGCTTTATTTAAATCTAACTTAGAATAGTTAATAATAAAGTCTTTTAAGAGTTTATATCTTAAGTACTTAGGTATACTTAAGAGTTATAAATACCTCTTTTTTACTTTATATTAAATCTTCTTATTATTATAAGTATTATAATTATATATAAAATATTATATTATTTAAAACTAGCTTAGTTAGAAAAACCTTTATAATAGTATTAAAAAAGTTTTATTTTATCTTAAGTAGCTAGTTACTAATAAGTTATAGCTTCTTTAGATAAACTATATATAAAGTTCATTTTTAAATATATTAAGGTTAGAATAGCTAGGTACCTAAAGCTAACCTTACTAAGTAAGGTATCTTATTAAGTTTATAATATAGTTTATAATCTATATATAGATCTTAAGGTTAGCTAGTAATATATAATTACTATATATTATTATATAATATACGTTTTAAAAGTTAGTATCTTAGTCTTATATTTACTTCTAGAGGTATTAAAGGTTATTATTATTACTATAGATAGTAGTATATAAAGCTTTTACTATATTATTATTACTACTATACCTTACTATGGGTAATTAAGTACTATTTAAGATTATTTAAATAATCTAATCTTACTTTCTCTTATCTAAGCTATTTATAAGTATATTTTATTTATATTAAAAGAGTATATCTAATATACTAGCTTTCTTACTTAGTTAATATTTAATCTTAAAGTTATACTTAGCTAATTCTTCTACTTAGTAATTTTATTTTTTTATTAACTTTTACTTTTTTATAAAGTACTTAAGAGCCTTATAGTTAGTAATAATATTAAAGGTAGTATTTATATTATATAACTTAGTATACTAGATATATATATATTTTATAATAATAAGTAATCTTTTATTATAAATAAAGTAGTTATATTAAGCTAGAATTAGCTTTTATGAATAAAATATTATAGTGTATTAAGTACTATTTTTATTTTCTTATATAAGTATATTACCTAGAACTTAACCTAAGTAATCTAGTTCTAAGAAGATTAGTACTTCTATATTTAAATTATATAAGAATAATATAAAAGAAAAAGAGCTTCTTTAACTATTAAAATATATAAGTATACTCTTATAACTATATAAAGGTTATACTTTTCTTAATTAAAGCTATTAATAAGCTAATTATAATAATATAGTTTAGAATAAATATCTAATAATAGTTTATAAACTTAAGAAAGCTTTATACTTCTTTTATTATTTAAGGCTTTAATTATTTATAAATAGTATATACTTTTTTAAGGTTAGTAAAGACTCTTTTTCTAGCCTCTAGAACAAAACCTATATACTTTCCTTTTTTAATATTAAACTTACCCTTACCTATATTAAGAACTAGGCTTATAGCTTATAGAGTACTAATTATATATTATAATTTTTTCTTATAGTTCTTTCTTAACTTATTTAACTATATTAATATATTATCTAAGTATATAGTTTAAAGTTATTCAGAAACTTTTATAAGGTATTATTAATATAGTATTAAAAGCTAGCTAGTATATTTATAAAGGTAAATAGAATTACTATTTATTTAAAAAAGCTATATTATATATAAAATATAATCTTATACTTACTACCTTTTATTATTTATAATTCATAAAAAGTAATAATAATATTAACCTTAATATATTACTTTATAGATTTTACTTATTAAAAAGTTTTAGTAATAAGAAGAAGTAGGTAATAGTCTTTTTTTATAATAGTATTAAGTATATAGTAGTTATAATAAAAATATAAGTCTTTACTTAGTTTATAAATAAATAGAATAGAGGTATCTACCTTAAAGCTACTTATATAAATAAAGCTCTTATTTAATAGATCTTTAAGAGTCTTCTTTAGTATTAATAACTTCTTATATAATATACTATAAAAAGAGCTCTAGAATAGTAATATACTTTCTTTAAGTTTAATCTTATATTTTAAACTAAGATAATATAGTAAGAGTTCTATACTCTTATCTAAATTAAATAACTTACTAAACTTATTATATACTTATTATAATAAAGTAGTAAATTCTATTACTTATTTTATATATTTCTTATTCTTAAGCTATAGGGCTTTTTAAATATTTAAGGCTTATAGCTATCATTTAGCTAAAGGTTTTATAATAACTAAAAGAAGCTTCTAAGTTATATCTCTTTTTATAGTCTTATTAGGTAGCTTATTAATAAATAGCTATGAATAATATAGTATTTAAAATATATACTACTTAAATCTTATATATCCTTTTTAATTTCTCTTAGCTTATTAGTTTTAAAATAAACCTTACTTTACTATAGTAAATAATCTAGTTTATAGTATAATATATTATATTATTATACTCTAACTATAGTTTTTCTAAAAAGATATTAATATCTAGGTTAAGTATTATATATATATAAGTATACTAGATATATATACTAAGCTTTAAATTTATAATAGATACTTCTATTAACTTAATTTAAAAGGTATTATTAGTAAACCTCTTTAGTAATTAAAAATATCATTTTATATATAATAAGTACTATTAGTATATATAGTCTTTATTTACTATTATAAAAGTATTATAGCTAGTATTAATAAAAGCTTATATAAGAGATAATTTATTTATATAAGCTTTTATCATTATAATAAGCTTATTTATAAATTAATTATATTTAAATAATTTCTACTTTATATATTCTTTACTTATAAACTCTAGAGCTTAATTTTATTCTAGAATTACTTTTTTTTAAACTATTACTATCTTTAGGAATATTATACTTATCTATTAGTATTATAGGTTAGGTTAATTAACTAAGTAGGTAAAATAGTCTATTGATAATAAATGAAAGAGGAGGAATTTACTAGTATTTACTAGTGCTGCTAAAAGAAGTGAGGTAGCTGTAGAAGGAGAGATGTCACGTGATATAGAAGTCACGTGACGTTAGTACAGCCCTACCGTTGTTCCAGTGGATCTATTATATCCTCAACACTAGTAACTATCTAAAGTAGTAGCATTTCTCTATAGTAGCCTAGCTACTATATAAATCCAGCTTTTTGCTAGAAAGCCCAAAAATATAATAAAAATCCAAATCCAAAAGTATTGTAATACTTTAAATCTATGTGATCTATTACATAGCTTGTGAAACCTATCCTTCTATTCTAATTACTGCTATCCTATTGCTAACTAGCTTCTTTAATACCTTATTTAGTACTAATTTAGTGAATCTATCTACTAGGTTATTAATCCCCTTGATTTATTGTACCTTATAGACTTTCTATCTCTTATATAACTACCTAAGGGCTATAATATCTATTATAAGTTACTTTTCTTTTATAGTACCTAATTTAATAAGGCATTTGTATAAGGAGTATAAATCTATATATAAAATAGTTAGGATTACTAGTATTTTTATCTAGTCTATTACTTACTAGAGAGTGGTTGCAATAGCATATACCATGTCTGCTCTAGCTACTATCCTATATATCTTACTTACTAGTATGCTATAGGTAATATACTTATACTTTATTAAACTAAAGTATATAATACTTCTAATAATATTAAAGTAGTTACTAGTATTGTTATTACTAGTTTTCTTAGTAGTAAGGATAATAAGGAAGCCTAATTATAATATAAAGTCCTTGTTGTTTATAAAGGACCTATTTATAAAGATAAATAGCTTTACTATAGTAAGGTTAATAGGGTAGAAAGTTAGACCTTAGTTAAGGTTATTTATTTACTAGGTAATTTAGTAGTTTAGAGCTGTGATATCTTCTTTGTTTAGAGCTTGGTGCTGCGTGGCGATGGAGTAGTTAAAGCATACTTCTGGCTGATAGACTGATGTAATATAAGCTCCTTAGGCCTATTATTTGATATACTGTTTAAGAGCCTTGGGGGTAGTGCTGTTAATAGGTTATAGCTTCTTACTCTAGCCTTTCTGCTTAAGGACTAGCTTTCTATTACTAGTTAAAGAGATAACTCCTCTATTAAATATAAGTAGGTTATTAATAGTTAGTCTCTTCTTTAGTTTAGCTATAAAGTCTACCTTAGTTAGCTTCTTATCCTTATATATAGTAAATTAGTTATCTAAAAGGCTAAGCATGTTATTAGTCTATATACTAATAATTATAAAGTCTAGATTTACTATTAAGGAGATAAGCAAGCATAGGTTATATATTAATAATTCTATCTAGAGCTTTTCTCTATAGTAGGTACTATATATTACCTACTAGTAAGTGCCTGCTTCTATAATACTATATAGAGGTTAGATTACCTATATAATAGTTCTCTTAGGGTAGAGGTACTAGATCTGTAGTAGTAGATGCATAAGAATTGTTTAGGCTAGCTGGGTAGTAGACTGTAGGTACGCTTAAGTGATGTCCCTCAGCCACAGCTAGAATCCACAAAGTTATATCAGTAGTGCAGCAAGGGCTAGAATAAGTCACTAGCTAGCCCTTTAAATAGTTAGTAATTAGGTTAGAATAGCCTCCTTCCTATCATTAGCATACCCTTATATAACAAGGTAGGATTTTTTATAAGGTACTTTATTCTTACCTTTAACCTTATTAACTATTCTAGCCTTAAAGATATATATACTAGTATACTCTCTTTTGTTATATATAATAAAGTAAAATATACTATAGGTAAGAAGGGCCTTAACCTTAAGCTTGTTAGAGTATTTAAAAGGGTCGCTAGGGGTAGTAATAATACTCTTTTTATATAGTTCAATTGCCAGCAGTCAGTCTACTTCTTCTTTTGCAGATAGAAAAGTAGTAGCTAATAGAGTATTAGCTACATAGTAAGTCATAGTTAACTACTGCCTAGTCTTATTAAGGAAGTGGTACTTATAAGGGCAGCCTCTACCCCTTTTTAGTAGGTTTAGATTAATAATAATAATACCTTATTTATTATTAATAGTTATAGCAGCTAGCTTATCTTTATTATTATTATTGGTCTCTAAAAGACCCTAGTTAGCTACTTTAGTTAGTAATATATTAACAAGCTGCTCTTAGTCTCTTATATTATTATTAAAAGGGTTGCAATAGTATGGTTTAACTATGGTATATCTGAAAGTTTGTAGGCTGCGGGGGAGGTTAACAATGCATTTGGTTCTATTAATACTAATAAGTTAAAAAGGGCCTTACTAGCCACTCTTTTTATACCACACGCGGACCTTGGACTGCAAGGGTAGTACTAGAGTTAATAATATATTAGAACTGTTGTATATTCTAACTACTTTATTAACTTGCTGTTTTACATAGATTTGGTAGACTGCTTCTATTACTTTTCTAACTGCTTTAGCCCTCTTAGTTATAGTTAGTAATAGAGGTAAATTATCTATTATCTATAGGTATATACCAAAAATGAGAAAGGTTAGAATAAGGCTGTTAGGGCTAGCAGTATTATTAATAGTCTTAATAGTAAGTTAGAGGGTGACTTCTAGTAAGATACTCTTATTATGAAGTATCTTATAGGCTTATTATAAAGAAGCGTGGTATCTTTCTACCTTACTAATACTGTAGTACGCTTTAATAGGTACTTCTTTTACCTTAATTAATAGTTATTAAGCAGAATTCTTAAATTTAGAAGAGTAAAAGTTAAAGCTAGTATCTATAACTATTTAATCTAGTAGGCTAAGATATATATTAATCTAATATATGTGCAGAGCTTCCTATGTGTGTTCTGCAGTAATAGAGTTAAGAAAGTAAGCTACTTGAAATAATGTAGCGGTATTAATAATATATAGGGCAGGGTAGTTTCTATTAAGGTAAACTATATTAATAATAATCTTATAGTTAAATTTATAGTTATTATCTCTTAGAGCAAACTTAAAGCAGTTAGATAACTTTCTATTTATCTAGTAATAATAGTAGAGTTTTATTAATTACTCTAAAGCAGTAATTTTAATGTTATTATTGGACTGCGTCAGTACCTTGTAAAGTCTATAGACTAATAGGTAGCTAAATTGTTAGTAGACTCTTTATAACTTAGTATCTATAAGATAGTACTAGGCTATACTTTATATAGGCTGCTCTAATAGTATCTATGTGTAGCCCTATTTGTAAATAATAGGTATAATAGTCTTTTCTTAGATAAGCTTGTTTATTAGGTTATTAAAGTATATACTATTGTAGTCTATATCTATAAGGTATAGGAGAAATAGTGTATTTGTTAGTATTATATGGAATATGAGGATGCCTAACGGCGTTGGGATATTAATAGTACCTTTTGAGATAAAGTACTTGCTGTTACTGAATTGAATTCTTACTTGACTAGCATTGTTAGTATTTAGTGTTAATTGGCTATGGAGGAATTGTTATAGGGCAAGGTATTAATTAAAACTAATAGTTGAATGTTCTGCTGCTCTAGAATCTAGCATGATACCTTAAAAGGTAGTTACTAAGTATTAGTCTTTAAGCATAAAGATATCTCTTACTGTAATACCTTCCTTAGTTATATTACCTTATAAATCTTCTTTAGTAATAAAGTAAGTAGTTAACTAGTTATAAAAGGTATTAAAGAGTATTAGACTATTAACTATAGTAGAGTTAAAGTAAGTAGTTAAGGTAAAGAAGGTAGTATTAACTCTATTAGGTTTATTATTAACTTTATTATCTAATTTAAAAGGTTTAAATCCTTTAAAGTTAGTTATAAAGTAGTAAAAATCTTTAAGAGAAGATTCTATGGGGTACTACTTCTTATACTTATAGTATAACTATTATTATTTCTCTTTTAAGTGTTTTATTAACTAACAGCTAGTCTTGCTATAGATATAGTACTTTTAAAAGTACTACTGCTGTTACAGTTTTGATTAAAAGGGCGATGTAGGCCTTGGTTGTTGCAGTTATTATAATTATTTCAGTAGGTACTGCTACTGTACCTCTGCTAGCAACTATATTAACTATTATAAGTATAGTTAGTCTAGAAAGCCTTGTTACCTTAAGGTTGTTACTAGGTAAAATCTTCCTTAGTTGCATACTAATAGGTAGGCTGCTTAAACTTAGCTATATTACTAATAGCTAATTACAATTAACTATAGACTTTAGCAAACGTAATAGAAGGGTTATAGAGAGCTAATAAACAGTCCCTAACCTCTTAGTAGCTATTAATAAGATAATCTTAAAGAATGCTATTAGTAGAGATACTAATTTAAGTAACTACTCTTACTAACGTGCTTACCCTCTTAATAAGTATCTCTAGAGCCTTGGTCTTACTCTTATTAGGGTTATTACAGATAATAGTAACTAGGTTATTCTACTATAACTTTGAAAGGTATACTTAGTATATCTCCTCTATCTTAAAGTTAGCCTTAACTTAAGAGACTATTATATAAAAGTCAAGGGTAAGGAATAGGTTGTAGAGGTAGTTAGCATAAAAGTCAGACGCAGCCCCTTTTAGTATAATAAAGAAGGTACCTATATAGTATTCCTAGGAGATACCTACCTTCCTATATTAGTTATAGAAGATAGCAAGCTTTAACTTAAGCAACTCATATACCCCTCCTCTATACTTTACCTTATCTAGGTATATCTTAATAAGGTTAGTAATCTAATATATTAAAGGGGTATTATTATAGGGGTAGGTTGTTATAGAGTTTGTAACTAGTATAGATATATAAGCTAATGCTGAAGCCGCTAGGGCTGGGGTTGCTAAGTAAGCTAGCACTAGAGCTAGCGTAGGTATATAAGCTAGTGCTAGGGCTGGTAGTCTAGTTGGGCTCTGATTGAATGAGATAGTTAGCATAATGCCTAAGATATTATTAACAAAGTTAGGGTTAACTAGCTTGTTTCTAAAGTTATTATTCTTAATAGTAAAAGCCTTAATCTAGGTCTTAGACTATACTTTAGGTATTTTACTTTTAAGTATATTACATACTTATCTAATAACTGTTATTTTTAATAAAGTAGATACTAGGATACCTCTTTATATAAGGAAGTTACAAAAATCCTTAATAGTATTATAGTAAGCTTATTTAAAGTTTATAAGTAACCATTCTTTAAAGTTATTCTTAGCTATCTATTATAGGGTTATACCTATTTATTACTATAAGATACTATACCTTACTATTTAGAAGTTAATAATAGTAGCTAAGGCTTAGAGTTAAAGAGTTATACTTAGGTTATTAGAAAACTCTAATAAAGTAGTAATACTTTATAATAAGGGGATAATAATCCTATAGCTTACCTTAAGGATATAGTAAGGGTAGGTAATACTTTTAGGATATACTTTACTATCTTTAGGGAATCCTCCTAGTACTATAATAGATACTAATACTAATCTACTTTAAGCTAAATACTTTTACTATAATAGTAGTAATTATATAGAAATAGATCCTATTACCCTCTATTAGCCTCATAACCTCTATAAATATAGGTACTTATTTCTAACTATACAGACTTAGAAATAAATCTATATATTAGAGGAATTACTACTAGTGGTATAGATAATAGGTAGAAGGAGTAGATAAAGTGATAAAAGTTAGGATAAAAGGAGGAAAGAAGTAATAGATTCTTAAGAGTTATAATAAATAGTAGAAAGAGTAATAAAGAAGAGTAAGAAGGGTAAAGATAAGTACTGTTTATAAAGAAGGAAGAAGTAGTTAAAGAGATAGGTAGTTAAAGGGTATAAAAGACTGTCTACTGTGTAAGTAGGTAGATAAAGTCTTCTAACTACTTATATCTTTACTACTAATTAAGCAAGTAGATAAAGTTACTAAAGTTAATAAGGGGAAATTGCAAAGTAGAAAAGGGTAAAGTTAAATGGGTTAATAGACCGTAGGAGTAGACTTTTCTATTTGATTACCCTTTCTAACTATAATATTAGAAATAGATATAGTAGTGAGTTTTGTAGAGAGATAAGCTCTGTTTGATATACAAGCTTATAGGCTAGCTGACAGTTTGTTAAGATAGGATTCTTTGTTGTTTACAGCGGTGAAAAATGATACTAGCAAGAGTGCTGCGGCAGAGATAGGATAAGGGTAGTAATAAAAAGAGGTTATAAGAAGTAAAATGTAGAGGCTACTATTGCCTTTCTTAAATCGGTTAAAAGTAATAAAGTTAATAAGGTTATAAGTTATAAGTAATAACTTCTTAAAAAGTAATAAAGTTAAAGAAAGTAATATTTGTATAATAGATACTAGGCTTGAGAACCTTTTACTAGGTATTTATTCTAATTACTAACCTTCCTTCTACTAAGTAATACGCTAGCTCTCTATAAGTTAGGTAAACAAGTGAGGGTATTATTATCTCTTCTACTAATCCTTGCTGATCTGCGGTAATTATAGTAGTAATTACTATAAAGTTAACTACTAATCAGTATTAGTATTATAGGTTAGGTTAATTAACTAAGTAGGTAAAATAGTCTATTGATGATAAATGAAAGAGGAGGAATTTACTAGCGTTTGCTAGCACTGCTGAAAGAAGTGAGGTAGCCGTGGAAGGAGGGATGTCACGTGACATGGAAGTCACGTGACGTGGGCATGGCCCCACCGTTGTTCCAGTGGATCCATCACATCCTTAACATTATCCTTTTTATTACTATTAAAAAGCTTTTTAACCTATAAGCTAGTAATCTTAGTAATATATAGAGATATTATTTATAACTTATCTTTATTTTACTTTATAAGGTAATTATAAATAAAGTACTTAACTTTATTATACTTATAATAGTTATATATCTTAACATACTCTTTATATACTTTTATCTTTTAAATAGTTTTAATAAATTTAGATATAAAAGTATCTCTATTAGTATCTATTATCTTATTATAGCTTAAGAGATATAATTTATATATCTACCTTTTACTAATAACCAAGCTTTTTACCTTTTAAGTTACTTCTAAGATTTATTATATAAAGGTATTAAAGTTATTAAATAATAATATACTAACTAAGGCTATTTAAATATAAAGGTTTAATATATTTAATAGAAGTATAGTTTAGGTATTAGAAGCTTATATACTACTACTTACTTTAGCTAAATAATACTTGAATTATAATAAGAAAGTATTAAAGGTATTATTCTCTCTTATCTTTAATTTAAAAAGTTTTATTATAGTTTTAAACAATATATTTAGGTTACTATAGGTATAATTAAAGTACTTAAGATAATATACTAAATTATATTAATACTCCTTTTTACCTATCTTATAGAATATAGAGATAGTATATTAAAAGCTTATATCTAGATAAGAGTTAATAAGGTATTATATAGCTCTAGGTAAGAGAAAAAGGTTATAGTTAATCTCTAGCTTATTAGCTATCTACTTCTATTCAAGAGTATAATTATAGTATTACTCTAAAAAGTTTAAAGGGGTTTAAAGTAGCTTTTAATATACTAGTATTATATATAATATATTATTTATATTAGAGGTACTAAGTATAGGTATGATAGTATTAAGCTAGGTATTAATATTTTAATTAGTTAGTAGTACTTATAAGAGAAGCTCTTTTAGTAGCTTCTTTAGGTATACTATATAAGTATTAGTTATTAGAAAAGTGCTTATTAGTTATAATACTTATAAAGCCTATATATTTTATATAGCTTTATTATTTATTATATAGGTATTTATTTATATAGTATAATTAATAAATAATAAGTAAAGTAAGCTTTAAATATATAAAGAGTTAGTATTACTATTATAAGTAAATAATAGCTTAGTTTTAGTTATCTAAAGCTAAGAAGAGAAGTAAGTTTCTTATAGGTTATATATATTAGTTATATAGTTATATATATAAACTAGGTTTATATATTTAGTTAAATAATATAGTAGGTATAGCCTAGCTACTACTATTATAGTATAGGCTTATAATAATAGGTATCTAGTAGTAGAGAAGGTGGTTACTCTTATATCTAATAGTATACTCTAGAAAATATTAGTAGAGTATCTATCAAGAATAAAAATACTAGTAAGTTAAGTAATCTATTACTATAAGTTACTCTTAATAAGTTAGTAATAAATAGCCTTATTAATAAGGCTAATAATAAAGGTATTATTACTTAAAGAAGTATTACTAAAGCATATAGTACTAATAAAAAATATATTACTAGTAAAATCTCTATTAGTATTATTATTAGAGTAGTCTTCTTAAAGATATTAATAAAGATCTTTATCTTTAAGGTTATTAAGTAACTTAGTACTTTTATAGGTAGTAAGAAAAGTCTAATATATATATTATAAAGTATTATATATAATTGAGTTATTTTTAAACTATTAGTATATAGTATATCTTTTCTTAATAGAATACTTTATTAACTGATAGCTTTATTTGTAATAGATATAATACTTATAGCTACTATTACTATTACTATATCTATTACTATATAAAGGATTATAATTATAATTATTATAGTAATTATTATTATTACTAAAGTAGTTTTAATATCTCTAGCTATAGTAAGTATAGTTAACTTAGTATTAGCTATTTCCTTTTATAAAGTTTAAAGTACTAATAATATACTAACTTAGTTACTAAGCTCTTATTATAGTACTAACTACTAACTAAAGTTAGTTATAAATTTCTTTTAATATTAATAATAGATTATAGAAGTAGAATTCATACTTCTTTACTTTAGAGTAGGTATTTAATAGCTAACTTTATAGTATCTTATTTAATTAGTATTTATTAGGTAATACCTATTAAATAAGAGTAAGTTTATTAATAAGTACTTCTAATACTTAGATCTTTATCTTATTAGAGTAGTTTTAACTAATATAGAGAAACGTAGTTTCTTGTTACTCTATAAAGTAACTTTAATATATTTCTTTATTCTTAAACTATACTTTAATATAAGTAACTATTATAATAAAGTCTTATATACTATTTATATAAATCTTATTAAAGTAAAATATAGCTACCTTCTTATATAATATAAGAAAAAGAGTAAATACTAATTAGTAGTTCTTAATATTTACCTTATTATAGTTATTATAAAAGATATTTAATTTTTAGTCTAGTATATTATATATCTTACTACTATATTTTATCTTATTAGTAAGTAACTTACTAAGGTTAATTAATTAGTATAGAGTTAGACTATTAGGGAATATTATAAGGTTATTAAGTTATTTCTAATATTAAAGTAATAACTACTATTAGTATTACTATTAGTAATAGTTAATAGATATTTATTTTTATAAAAAAAAACTTATATAATAGTAATTATTATTTATATCTATAGTATCTATAAGTTATTAGCTAAACTAACTTTTTATTACTAGTAGTTATAAGCTTAAGTTATTATAGAGGTTATTTATAAATAAGTTATTTATATAAAATAGCTTTAATAAGCTTAGAATAGGTATAAATAATATATTATTATTCTTACCTAGTAATAAGATATTCCCTTAGAAGTATATATTATTAGTAGAAGATATTTAATTCTTAGTAATACTTATAATAACTTTTTAATATTATACTATAGTTATTAGATTAGATATATTAATAATTACCTTACTTATCTTTTAATAGGTATTATATTACTTAATATTATAATACCTGTAATATTAGGTATGTCCATTATCTTATTATAGTTATATAACTACTTATATCTATTAATATATATCTAAGGTAATATATTCTTTTTCAATTCTATTAATAAACCTTAGTATTATACTTATAAGGTTCTTAAAGTTATTAAATACCTTATAAATATCCTTAACCTTTTTATCTATCTATAGGTAAAAGGTTTTAAAGTTAATAATACTTATAAGGTTTAAAGTAATATAAGTATAATCTTTAGAGATAAATACTTTATTATATAGAAAGTAGTCTTAGAATAAGCTTAATACTTAAGTACCTATAAATTTAAAGGTAAGTATAATCTAATTAATAAAGTCTTATTAAAAGTCTTTTTATAATAAATAACTAATAGTATACTCTTACTCTTATTTTACTATCTTAAAGATAAGGTATATAGAGATATCTTTATTATTATAATTAATAAGGTTAATATCTTAACTATAAATAAGAGAATTAATATATTATATTATAATAAAATAAGGTATAGGCTAAAGTATATCTAGGTTAAAGATTAATAAACTCTTTAGTAATAGGTTTTATAGTAGTAAATCTTATAGTAGTAAGTCTTATAATAATAAGGTTTTACTTTTATTTTTATTATACTAACTACCTATACTTTCCTAGTTATAGTTATTATCTATAATAATAATAATAATAAAAGGTATAAGTTAATAAAGAAAAGTTATAATAATAAGTTACTATAAAAACTTCTTATCGTAAAGAAAATTAAAGTTATTAATATATAACTTCTTATATTAATAAAAGTAAAAGTAAGATTATTAATAGTAAAAAGTTAAAGAAAAAAAAGAAAAATAGGTAAAAGTAATATCTTTTTTTAAAAGTAGTCTTTTTCTTAGGTATCTTAGATATGTATAGATATTTAACTAAAAGTTAATTAAAGTTATTATAATATTACTAATATCTTTTTTAATAAGTCTAAAACTAAAAGAAAGTAATTCTTAGTAATATAATAGATCTTATAGTTAAAAGTATTTATATATATATATATACCTTAATAATTTATAGTTAGACTACTAATTAGTATTAATTATAGGTTATAGTTAGTAAAGCTATAACTATTAAAAGTTATAATTATAAGTAAGTAGTTAGAAGTAGGTGATAGTATTAATTATTAGTAATAATAGTATAAGCTACTAGCCTATAAGGTAAGGAAGGGGGAGGACCCTATATTCTGCCAGGCAGTAAGTCACATAATCACTCACGTGACTCCCATGTCCTCCCCATCTCCCCCTATGGCCGCAACAGTTTTATCAATGGAAAACAACACCATGCACAAGAGTTGTTTTTCGTCTATCGGTAGACTCTTCGAGAACCCGCCTGGTTTCACGTCCTCGCGATTCGTGTTAGAGTTAGAAAGGTATCTCCAATAACAACCTCATCATAGAGACCGAGAGGGTAAATTTGGAAAAAGAGCACTTCCAACGAGAGGGGGAAGGGTTAATCGGGCAATAGATTCTTCGCAACCATCATCGTCCGTATTTGCGGGCGTGTCTCACCCTTGAGCTAACTACTCTGGAAAAGTCTTCATATTGGCAAGGGAAAGGTTGTTGCAGCCACATCAGAAATTCCTCTGACAATTTGTAAGGCATTTTGCATAACACTGAGCAAGAGCACTAATGAAGAAGAGGAAGAAGAGTAAGCTTTTCGCCGAAACGGAATGTTCTGCATTCAAACACCCAGAAGCGAGTCGCAAGATTGACGGTATTCGAACCAGGTATCAGTAGAGCAAGAACATCCACCAAACCTCCTTCGTATTCCTACCACCAACCTTTGCCCACATGACGGCACCTACGCTTCTCTAAACACGGTGAACATATGACCACATAGAGTTGTCCAGCTAACGGTCCATGCAATGGAATTCGTTCTGGTTTGGCCCTTCGTCCGAGGTGTCGAAAGCCAACCGGAAATAGAACATGAAGTTGGCACCATAGGAGCCGCGCTCGAAATACTTATCAAGTCAGCCACCGATTTGTAATCCCAATACGAGGCAGCAGAGTGTAGTTCCGCCCCATGATCATTGAGGTTTGAAGCCGCCATGACAATGTCGCTCGAGTTGGGTGCCGATCCCAACGTGAAACATATAAAAGGAAATGCGGTGCTTCCCTCAATCATCGAGAGGGCGTTGAACGTTGTTGTTGGATGCCGCTCCATAGACAAGGCGCCAACAGCATGGCAATGAAGAGTTTGCACGCTGCGGTCACAAACATACGACGAGGCGAAGTCGGAGTGAGAATGAAGAGGGACCGTATTAGTGGCGGAACTCGGCGATCTCCTAGGGCAATTCCGGGTGATTGATGATTGATGACTGAACTTCCAAAGCTGTCGAACCATCAGTATTGTTGTAGCGGTATATGAATCAGGCCAGAAGAACAGGCAGGTAGTTTTAGCCTGGTTGAAATTGCAAGCAAGTACGGTTAAATCAACTATGCATGAACCAATATATACATACATGCATCCATAAATGTACGCATCGTTCACTTTTTATCTGGCTTTAATTACATAGTACGAATTCATCAGAGTGGAGAATACAATCAATCCTTGCTTTCATTTATTGTTTAAACAATAAAATGATGAACACCTTTAGTCCCAAGCGCAGCATAGGTCAACGGCAGCTGATGGGTTGGACGAGCAAAAGTTCCGAAACCGAGAATCGAACTCGGGGCTATGCCTATCCTCTCCCGTGGATGAGAGGGCATCATGTTGGCCACTACACCATATCGGAGATCTGTGTGGATTCACGATAGTGGATGCTTCAGGAACCCTCACATAATTAGATTCCCCACCAGTTCTATTGCAGACGCAGCCCTTCGTAACGGGAAGCCTCGAACATGATGGCATCCCATTGAACCTCCTTCCGGGTTTGGCCTACCCGAGCGAGTCATTGCACCGGCCTCGCTCTTATGCAATTGTATTATCCCCAAATCCCCCGTTTTCTTGGCTAGGTATTCTCGCCGTTGGTCGATGACTGTGCTGCTCTTGCCTGCCGGTACAGATCGACCTGGCACCGGCAGGTCTCGGTCTCGGTCTTGCAGGTAGGTACCTAGGCAGGCAAGGTGCCCGAGTCGCTGAAAGAACAACAGCAACCCACTGCCCAGGCACCACTACAGGCTCCCGCATTGGTTCCTCGTACAGTGCCGGCAGATGCCCTTGGGTGTGTGGGTATAGATGACGTCGTGTAAAGTTGATCTCGTTGTGGTTCATCGGGATTTGGAAAGGGAGGGTGGGCTTGTGGATGGGGATGTTGGCAGTGGGCCCCGGCTTTGAGTGGTGGAGGACTCCAGATGTACTTTGTAGATGGTACATACCACATTTGACGCGCTTTTGTACACTGTACTTTGGTCTTTGCCATTTCTTGTTTCGGTCCCTTGCTTCTCCAGCTCCTTGTCTGATCTATGCGATACCGATACCCAGCGGGACGTTGCGTGGTTGCGGACGCACTTGCTGATGCCTTGCATGGTTACAAAGACGCCGAAATCGCTATGAGAGGCGTCTGATAGCCCATTGCACCGTATCATCTCCCCAGTTCCCCATTGTCGTTCGTCAGACTCGTCTGGGTTGGCAAGGGTATGACGCAAAACAGTCATCATATTGGGGCCTCGATGTTAATCAAACTGATGGGTAGCAAATCGTGGTTCAACATAGCACCTACACCAGTTTACGATATCCCACTGTAATGCGGCGATGGCCCATCCACGTGTACTATGGCCAGGTCTAGTCCATCAATAACAGCGACCCTCACCTGGTCCCGGCAGGAAATTGCCGGCACTGAATCATGGCACCTTCCCCTGAAATACCTATAGCTTGCCTTGGTGGCAAGGAGTATGGTGAAATATACTTGGCACCTCTCGGAACGCGTACCCCAGAAGAGTTAATGATCTCAAGGGTGGTCGAAAGCTGGACGAACCTCAGGAGGATCCTCGGGCTGTATGTGAATCGCACGACGTCAACCTCCTTGGTCATCACCGAACTAGCCTCGCATGCCTTTGCGTCACCCCGTCTTGACGGATTGGACTTTCCCTTCTTATCTTTTGTGTTATCTGGACTAGTCAGTGAAGCCCAAACTGCGGCTCGAGTTGCATGTCATTCAGATCGGCAAGGGCTGTAAGTAATACTGCCTGTGGGGTTTGTGCGACCTGTCAAGTTGGGGTCTGCGCTGCTGAAGGAATGCAAAGCATCTATTCAGCCGGCAGAAGCGAAGGAGCTTGATGCGGAGCCCCGCTTCGCGCACATCGGACTTGGCTTCGCGTGCTATTCTGGAAAGGCATCACCTCCCGATCCTCACCGAAGCCCGAAAAGCAAAGATGCGTACTAGTACGTACTAGGTAGGTAGGAAAGTTGATGCGATGACATATGGGCGGGGTTCGGGTTCAGGCGGGGTTCACTTTGGACAAAAGTATGCTAGCCATTGGGGTTGCGATTCATTCAAACTACATTCTCGTCGGCGAGCAACGAGACGGATAACTCTAGAAAGGCTATAGGCGCGAGATCCAGTTCCCGCCAGCTAGTCAATAGACGGGGATCGACCAAAGTACCTCAGTGACCAGACCAAGTGGTGCTGGGCTCTTGTCTTGGACCTTGCATAACGTCTCAAGGTATGGAGGTGCCATTGGAATCCATCGTCCGTAAACCATTACTGGTAGTTGCCTTTCAGTAACCCTATTGGTACTTCTGCGTCTCTGCGCAGTCATGTGGGTTTCGCCGCCAGGCACCGGCGGCGCCCTGGGAAGATGGCATCTTTCTAACGTCTCGGCGGAACAACGATCGTTGTCTTGTTCCCGTATGCTGCTAAATCCATGTCTAGGCCACGACTCATCGCACAATTGGCCAGATGCATCAGTGTGCTTTGGGACCTAGAAGGTCAACGTGCGAGAGGATGCCCTCGGGTGAGTCGCTTGAGCGTGGCTTGAGGATTGGTGACGCTTTGGGGATGTCTCGGCCACATCCCCACGTCGAATGATCCCTCGGCGTTGCAGGCCATGTTTGTTTGTGCGATTTCCCGCGTTGTGATGAGGTAGTGAGGAGGGTTGTGAGGTCAGAGTCCAAGCCGGCGACAGATAGCCATCTCGGACGAGGAGGAATCGCGTATCTGGAGACGGCGTTCAAGGCCCCTTTCAGTCAAAGCCGTTGGGGACTCTGCTATTCTTTTCCTAACACGACACTGAGTCGACCCGTACAAGCATCGAGCGTGGCACAAAAATGTACAACTCGGTGATGACCTCACTGACATAATGCCGGATACCAACAGTCTGGAACCAGACATGTGAAGCTACCTAGGTAGGCTTGAGCAAACCAGGTAGTTTGTTTGCCTGCGTACTCGGCCAATCACATCCTTCTTGGCTCACCAGCAGCCATGGCAGATCGGACACCTGTGTGCCTATTTGGTACCTACCTACCTAAGTACCCACCCATCAGGTACGGTGCATACACTAACTACCTACCAGGTACACTACATACCTACCTACCTGGTTGTACGAATAGGTAGGTAGGTAGGAAGTGTGGCAGGTTGGCAGGCTCGGCAAGAACGACAAGAGTCCTCGGTGCCAATGCAGGGGTCGCTGGTGATCCGTGCTGAGCTCTGGCGAGGGAGGGGGGGCATACGGATACCGCACCAAGGCTTGTGATACGCGGCGGGAATCAGGGTGCCAAATGACGCTGGAGGCCAACCTACAGGGGCGGTGGTGGTTCAGCCAATGGTGTACAAGGGGTCGGCACCGATTTGGTTTCCTCCCTCATACCTCTGACAAGGAGCCCCACGCCTGGCCGCACTAACAAGGCCCCGTCACCGAAGTCGTGCCTTGCCTTACCCGAACGCACCTTACCCTGCCCGGGGACCTGGGCTTCGCTGCACGCTGGTCTCCCTGTTCGCAACTTCGCACGCCTTGCTTGCCCTGCTTGAGCCTGACGGAGGCGGAGCCAGTAATAACCATCGCCTTTCAAGCCCCGACACCTCGCCAAAGGTGTGCGGAATCTCATTTTGCGGCTGGGCTTGGGCTCCGGTTCTCCAGCATTCTGCAACCACCTGGCCGGACGGACGACCACCACAAACACAACCGCCGTCAAACGCCGAGTCGTCCTAACTACAACCTCGTCGTGTAAACAAATCCTCTCACGACTCACGCCCGACGCCCGTCCCCGCCCCGACCACCGCCCTCGAGACAACCTTACCGGAGCAACTGGCCTGCCAGCCCCCCCCCCTTCTGCCCTTACTGTTATCCTCCCGCCATCCCTCTCCCTCGCAACCGCGGCCGCAATCGTCGCCTCCCTAGAACCAACCCCCGGACATTCATCCACATCCTCGCGAGAGGGGGGCAATGACCATCACCCCGCCGAACCATGGCTGATTCGGCCAGGTCCTCGGACAAAAACCCCCGGTCTCCCTTCAAGTCCAAGGCCATTCGCTCCAACAAGATATCCGGCCCCTCGCCCGGCGATCTGCCGCGCCCCTCACCACCTCCGCCTGTCGCCGGCCTGCCTGACGATCTCGAAGACATCAGCGACCGTGACCTCGACCACCGTCGTGTCCCCTCAGCCCCCAGCGGCACCCTCCCCCGTTCTCACACGCCCGGCCATCTCTCGTCCAAGAGTCAGGATCGCCGCCGCAAACCCTCCGAGTTGTCCATTCGCCAGCGTTCCCAATCGGCCTCGCAAGCACCAGTAGCACAAGCACAGCCACCTCCCCGCACCACTCTCCCGACTTCCAACACCCCCAAGCCACCGCCGCCTTCCTTCCGGCCCAACAACACCGCCAGCGATGCCGTAACCCTGAATAGCAACGATGGTTCCGAGTCCACCGGCGGCCCCGGCTCCGACCGCGATGGCCGCCGCCCGGTTGCCATGCGCTCCACGTCTGCAATAGCCCCTAAGCACTCACTTCCTCTCTCATCATCCTCGACGATCCAGCCCTCGGTTACAACCTCTTCTTCCCGGTCTGCCTCAAAGGGCCAGTATACCCCCTTTCCTCCTCTTCAGGACCCCAGGACGGCGCCAGATGTACCCCCGGCTCCTTCATCCGGCATGTACTGGTCCCGCGCGCCCGTCTCGGGTGCGCCTCACACGTCGCTTCGTGCTCATACGACAACCTTGGTTGGTTCCAATATATTTGTGTTCGGAGGGTGCGACTCGCGTGCCTGTTTCAACGAGCTCTACGTCTTTGACGCCGATGCCTTTCACTGGTCTATACCACATGTCACGGGCGAGATCCCTGTCCCGCTGCGCGCAATGACCTGCACCGCCGTGGGCAAGAAACTCGTGATATTTGGTGGCGGCGATGGGCCTGCCTACTACAACGACATATACGTTCTCGACACGACCAACTTCCGGTGGCACCGACCCAAAATCACAAGCGAACGTGTCCCCTCGAAACGTCGGGCCCACACAGCCTGTCTCTATAAGAACGGCATCTACATCTTTGGAGGCGGCGACGGCGTGCGTGCTCTGAATGATGTCTGGAGGCTCGACGTCAGCGACATGAACAAGATGTCGTGGAAGCTCGTCTCCGGGCCAGAGCGGATCCCGCCTCCCGGGGTTCGGGAAACCCGCCCGAAACCCCGCGGGTACCACACCGCCAACATGGTAGGCAGCAAGCTCATAATCTTTGGCGGCTCCGATGGCGGCGAGTGCTTCAACGACGTGTGGGTCTACGACGTCGACGCCCACATCTGGAAGGCTGTCTCTATCCCGCAAACCTTCCGCCGCCTGTCCCACACGGCCACCCTCGTGGGCTCCTATCTTTTCGTCATTGGCGGCCATGACGGCAATGAATACTCCAATGATGTGCTTCTGCTGAACCTCGTCACCATGACTTGGGATCGCCGGCGTGTTTATGGCCTGCCGCCTAGTGGCCGTGGTTATCACGGCACAGTGTTGTATGACAGCCGTCTATTTGTGATCGGTGGCTTCGACGGCAGCGAGGTGTTTAGCGATGTTTGGATGTTGGAGTTGGCCGTGCATGCATATTATTCCCAAATTAGCCACTTCACTATTGAGGTTTGAGGCCTATCCCTCCGTTGTCATTGCGTTTACTGTTCTCTAGTGTGACCTCTTTTTTGTTCTTGTGGGAGTGTTCTCAAAATCCGCACAACCTGTATCGTTAAAACCTCAACCCCCCCAATCTTCTCAGCTACAGCACTTATGCTTGATGACGGAACGGCATCATAAAACCCCGGTGGATGGCAGGCAGGCGGGCATGCGTTCTTCCTCTCAAACAAAGTACCAATTCGAAACCGCCGTCTGTCACTGTTGATCATGTGTGACGTGACGAATCTGTAACCTCCTAAGATCTCGCGGAGTCAGCGTAGGATTGTTGCCTACTGAGGCGGATCGACTGCTGCTTTGACTGACTCGCGTATCGACGCTGTCCTCCACGTGCTTGAGATGGTGCGTACGTCACTAGTCAAGGGGGGTGAGGGGGTAGCGTCCCGGTGATCGTCTTGGGGTCGATTAGGTATGTGCAGTCGGTTTGTTGGAGATTTGGAGTAAACGGCGATCCGACCCTTGGAAGACGGGGAGAGAGAGAGCTAGAGAGAGATAAGGGGGTTGGGGGGGTGGTGTGCGCGGTCCCGGAGGACTGTGGGGGGAAGGCATATCCCGATTCTTGTGAGCCAAGCTTGGTATATGTGTGTGCGTCTCTCTCTCTGTCTCTCTTTTGCATGCTCTCTCTGTCAATAAGACCGATATAAACACGCGGCGGGTCAGACATTGGAAAGAGTAAAACCCGTATTCGGCAGTGTTAAAAGAAGCTAAATGGTGGTTATCGTCTGTGTGTGTGCAGCCCAAACGGGTCGAGTTGCCGAGGGAAACTCGTTTACACGCACGTCTTGGCATCATATACATACACGCAACCTATCTCTCTTACCAAATGCTACACGTTAGAGCAAGGCGATTCGAGATCAAATGGAATTTGTAGTCAATGGCTCGTCCAGAACGCTGTTCACCACCGCCTCAAAGGCCCAACCATGATATGTTCATTAGTCCGTCTAAGAAAGCATTTGCCGCTTGCTTCCACAATCGTATTATTAAACAGTCGTGGCTGGGTGGTCTGGAGGTCCATCCCCTCTCTCGAGTAGCAAAACTAAATAAATGAAAAACGCCGGTGATGCATCCAGCCAGCCAACCGCCAGCCGCTCTGCTCCAACTCGCAGGAGCAGTAATGCGCCTTTTTCGAAAGCCTCGGGTTATTGTGTAACATAAGTAATGACGCAGAAAACAACTTGTAAAATGTTACAGAGACCCCTCCCTTGGGAGAGCAAGGTGGGTGGGGGCGCTCTAGAGTGGCAAGATATAGGTAGATAGGTAGGGTAGGTAAACGCGTTTACTTGGGTTCAGCGGCTTTGCGAGCGGCGATGCGGCGCTCCTCGGCGGCGACCATGTCTGTGGGTATCGAGTCAGTTTCGGCTTTTCACAATAAAGAGCAGACCGGGTATACTCGGGATGGAAAAGAGGGGGGGGGGGGACTTACCCTTCCACAGGTCCTGGCCCTCGTAGTCCTCCTTGTGAATCTTCTTCTCAATGAGGTGCTTGTGCTCTGGGTCCTCAGGATCGACGATCATAACCGTCTCCCAACGACCGGCGCCCTGCTTGGCGTCGTTCATCTCAAAGGCGGCAGTGACGACGAGCATAGCGACGGCGAGGGCCTGGGCATAGACACGAGCCTGGACGAGCTTCTGGGATCCGGAGAGGTACTTATTGCGGCCGACGATGGAGAGGGCAACGCCCATGGAGGCGAGCCAGGAGGCGAAGACGATGGAGTAGCGGTTTTCGCGGCCCCACTCCTTGAGCTTCTGCATCGTCGTCTCGTTGGCCCTGGCCTCGGCGACGGCGCGCGCGGTCGCGTCTTGGTAGCCGTACATTGGGTCCTTCTCCTTGCCAAAGCGGATCGATTCGCGGTCGGCGTGGACGATGGCGCCAAATGTCGCGGCCGAGGTGACGAGGAAGGATCGGAAGGGCAGGGTGAGCTGGCGGAACGCCGGGTAGCGCTTGGTCGCGAAGAAAACGCCTCCGAGGCCGACACCGAGGCCGACAGTGCCACCGATGAGGCCGGCCTTGACGACTACGCTGTAGTGCTCGGCCTCCTCTTCTTTGCTGAGGACCTTCATGGCTGCGGTTTTTGTTGTGGAATTCAGGCGGATGATGTCAGAGCGTGTATAATATTGTGATTCCTGCCTTTCGGGAGAACGAAGAGTATGTGAAGGATAAGGGATATGATATGAAGCTGCAACTGAGTCGGGTTATTGGTGCGCAGCCTTGTTGTTTTGGTGTCGTCAGGAATTGAACCGGTGGCCGTGGGGTAAATGATGTCGTACGATGCGCGCAGTCACCAGTGACGAATCGATGACGGGTTAGGGGTCTGTCTAAGCTAGGTAGATATACAAGATGGCTAGCCGTTGGTGCTCGCGTGTGCAGTGGTCAAAGGACTGGTGGTCTGATGTTGGGATAGGTATTTTGGTGATTCGAATTGCTAATTGAATGGCAGACTCGGGCTGGAACCGACTGCTAATGAGCCTTTTATTCAGTTTCAAGTGGACGCAATGGAGGTCGCCCCGAACGGCGATTGAAAATCTGGAAGATCTCGGCGTTGGCGAAAAAGTCAGGTCGTAACAGGACCCAGAATTGTGCCATGAGGTCGTCGTCCCTAGGGCACGGCATGATGTAATGGACCCATGCTGGCCGGTCTTTGCCGTCCTTGCTCAGCGTCTCGCGGTCACAGCTCTCAGCGATCCTCCAGCAGTCTTCCAGCGGTCTTTGAGCGGCCTTCGGTCGACTCAGATACGGCGGCGGAAATTTCTCGGTGTTTGCCTGGGGAAAGTCTGGTGCTCGCTGAGTCAGCCGTGCACAGACCCGGCTCCGACTGGTCAGCTATCAGTTCCTATTTTCGCCGTTTGCTCCCAGCCCCACTCGGTTAGGTAAGCCGTATGATTCAAACACCGAAAACATGTGCTGCTCGAAGTCTTCAAGCAGCGCTGATAATGTTCGCATGGTGTCGACTGATGTCCAAGTTACCGAGGGAGACGACCAGCAGGTCTGAGCGGCCAAGGAGAAGCTTCTTTGTTGAAGAGCGAACAGCTCTTCTCCACCGCCGGCGGCCGAAGGCCGCATTTCGCGGCGCCCTGCGTCACCCGCGCATCATCACAACACAACACAACCATCTAAGAGGTCTGTTCGTTGAGTGTGGCCAGGAATGATGGAAGTGGCCTGACGCTCCGGTCTGGGCCGTCTCTGGTTTTCTGGCACCACTCTCTCGTCCTGGAATCCGCTGCATTCCGATTTGCGCGCCAGAGCATTTGCGTGAAGTCTGCTGTCTCTTGGTAGAGGTGCCGTGACAAGTTCGGTTATTCGCTGTTGCACCCCCATGGTCTAGTGGTTGAGACCTAGAAGCTCTGCAGGCATCCAACCTGCAGGGAGTCGGTTCGAGTCCGGCTGAGGAACCCCTTATCCTCTTGCCTTTGGCAAGCAAGAAGATTAGGTAACTAAAGTAGAGGTATAGGATAATCTAAGATAGATATCTGCATACTGTGTATTACAGACGGGTTTTCTCAAGAGGTTTACGTCTGTTAGGGACGACTGTGTATTTCAATATACCACACTTAAATATAGTGTACCTGAGTGACCTTATGAGGGAATGCCATGAGATAGTACCTTGTTGTTTGCTGTTGCGCCTGGCGCGGGCGGTCTCGTGCCCTCGCGGCTGGCCGCGTGAACCAGCCGCGTGAATAGTAACGTGGAATCTGGGGGCCGACCTTGGCATCTGCAAAGTACTTCCGGTATCGTCTTGGCATGGGTTAATATTGCCTGCATCAGCCGTGTACGGCATATTGCAACGAGGGGGCCAGATCTACCCCACCGTTTTCGGCCTCGGCTCCGCGAAGGAAACGATGAGAACGGCGTTTGGGGGTCTGTGATTGGGCTAGGCTTTACAAGACCGATCCAGAGCAGACGCAGAACATTCCACCATGGAGATGGTTAGATGAGTAGTACCCGAAGGCGGTGAATGGAAGTCATCTTACTAGGTACTTACTGCGTACCGTCCTCAGGGAACATGAAATCACCTGGCCCCAGATTCTCCAACGTGTCCATCATAGGCCGAATCGTTGACGAGTCCCTTTGAGTTTCAGAGCTTCTATGTAGTAGATGCTCAGGGTCCAAGTCATGCGGTCCACCGACCATCACAATCCACGGAGCTTCCACTCGATCCAGGGTCCTCGCTATTATGCGCGGCATTCTGATATGCATGCATCTACGACCCAAAATCTTCACCGCTGGTTGGTCGATGGGGGGGGGGGGTTTCCATGGGACAGAGGCTGCGTGTATAAATGCCATTCGATATCGTGGACAAGGTCTAGGTCGTTTGCGAAGAAGATTAGTCAAGGCTCGCCTCCACGCGGCAGTGGCTGTGAGGGGCGGCGACTCCTTCGCCCCTTGTTCTTCAACCCGAACCATCTTCTGGAAGCCTTCCACAATATTCGCTAGGGCCAACCAGGTGCGCTCCCGTCCTGCCATGTTTGGCCCCAACCCGCCGCCAGAGGACCGAGTTCCCTCGATCGCCGACTGCCAGTGTTCCTACTTGCAGACGACCAGACTCTCCATTGATAGCAAACCTTCCGAGGTTGATTCCTCCCAAGTCCTGAGTGGGCCTTCGTAGGCCTTGTTTCGTGTGCATCCCAAGAGCCCGTCAGAACTCAAGGCTAACCCCTCAATACTCTTCCCTTCTTATTCGTGCATTGGTCCGAACAGCTGGCCCTCGGTCCCACACTAGGGCTCTCTAAGTACATAGTACTTTTTTTGTACGGGCAGTGTACGATTCATGCCTCATGCACAACCAAGTGGTTGCGCGCAGACTGTCGGGGGTATTACCTCACGTTATTGGGTCGACTTCAGAAAAGCCCTCTGGCCAATGCACTCCATAGTGCAATCCTGGGTCAACCCAGTCCGAAGCCCTTAGGTGGGCTGGCGCCGAGTCATTTGCACGGACTCGGCGCGGTATTGACGATATACCGTCACTGTGTTACGTACCAACCTACCTACTCACTATAAGTTTGGTGCCAATAAGTAGTCTTGACGAATCCCGGGTTGGCTGCTCATTCGCCTATGGAAACTGAGGATGGCGGATGAAGGTGCTGAACCCAAAGGCAATGTCAAAGAAAGTGTACACAGAATCGATCCGCGACTTCCGTCACGTAATTTATTGCCATGAAGTCTTGACGTCGAATTTCCTGCGTTGCTGGGCATCGTACTTGCAGTAAACGGAGTGTTATCCTGTCGTGAGAGACCGTTCGCTCGTGTCCGGGCCAGAGCTCTCGAAGAACGCGCAATGCTTGTGGGTATGGTGGACCTGTCGCCTAGCGAAGATACAACCAGATGGCGGGTTTCCAAAGGCCATGAGGCTCAACAGCGGTAACGTGAGGAACCGGCCTCCAATGCAACAATATCTTACCCAGAGAGGAGAAATGTCATCTTGTGTGCGGGTATCCGCAGGTGGGCTGGTGAGAGTGATGGATATTTTACAATGCAGTATCGAGATTGCGGCATTTCGGGCGGAACCCCGCTGGGTCTCTCGTACTGACAATCTTGGAACGGTGGACAAATACTGACATTGCCATCGCCATCGCCGTCTCCGCGATCTCGGCCGAGCGGGTGTACAACAAGAGGCTCGTACTACCCCGCATACGTAGGCACCGCATCTTTGGAGCTGTTGTTGTTGTTGTCGTTGTTGTCTCAACGGTCCGGGAGATCGCTAAGTGAACCCGGGCTTGGTTTATAAGATCAAAGTCGAAAGTTCGTCAAACGAGCTTCCGGGCGTGGCCACCATACGCAGGGTAAGATCAGTGATAGGTAAAGCACAACTTGGAAGCGCGGTGCAAAGGGGGGGGGGGGACGAAGAGGGCACAAATATCCAATTTCAGTCGCCGGCAAGTGGGTGGGGAAGCTACCTATGTGAAGGGCATTCGCCAACAGCACATTATTAACCGGCATTGTGTGGTTGGAATGTCCTGTTTCTGTGGTCGCAGGACAATGAGGCACATCTCTTCCTTGGTCCTGTAAGTCGCCAAGTCTGGAGGCGAAGTGAGGATGCCGAGGTCCAAACCAAACAACGAGCCTAGGCGCCATGGGTATCCAGAAACCACTTTGTGTATCCGTACTCTGTAGCGTACGTAGATCGCGGGTCGCTGTCTATTATTGGTAGGTACGAATAAGGCTGTGGGATGTGTTACACACCGCCTTTCTTTTCGAGCACGACGTGGTATTCCCTGAGACAAGCCAGAAATATGGGCGAAACTGTGATTCGGTCTCTCGGCGCTAACGAGGAAATGTTCGTAGGCGGCGTGTCCATCCATGTGGCTATGGCTTCCTATCCAAGCCAAACGCTAGGATCGTGTCCCTGAACAGCAAAGTGTCAAGAGCCTTGCGCAGCCCACCCATGCAACGATGAATTCATCCGGAGCGGGAGCGAACGCTGGGAAAGGGCGTGTACGCGAGCGTTAGGCTTGTTTTAGCTGTCGCTTCTAGCAAGGATACCGTAGCGAGGCATGAAGCTGGCGTCCCGGCGCTGGGCTTGGGCATGTCTTTGGGGTGCCCATTGTCGGAACTGTCATTCGTCGGGTCGAAGGTGGGCCGGCATCGGTACTAGGGTATTCACTGCATCATGCTTCCAGCATCCCTCTGCCTCCATCACGAGTGAGCCAAGGTTGAGGGTAAATCGAGACAAATGCTAGCCTCAGTCGCCCAGACCCCGAAGCCAAAGGTTACGTAGAGAGGATGGGAGGGGGGACCTGGTTCTGCCACCTTTTTCTTCTTCTTTTTCTCTCTTTCTTTTTTTCTTCTTTTTTTTTACCCCCTTGGGTACTGGGCAGTATACTAAGACTCCCAGGAGAATCCGCCTGACACGCTTTGCATCCCCTCATCATCTGTGACCAGACCTGCAGGCTAGCTGGTCTGGCCCGGAATGCTTCTCCCCTGGACGATGATGAGAGATCGAAGCTGACCCGAAGAATCATCGAGGAAGCGTTGGCTGGCTCTACGACGAGCCGCCTTGATGCATTTCCTGACATGCCGTAGCCTCGGCCGCAGATTCTAGTTGACGAATCCCTCAAGTATCTCAGATAGTGTCTATTTTGCTATCGACGACGGCCAACACCGACGACGATGAAGGCATCTTGCATGGGGTGGCCGGACAGGCTTGCTCCTAACAACACTAATCTAAATGTCTGGTTATGAGTCAAGTATGGCTGTCCAGTCGCCTCGTGGTACAGCCATCCGTCGGTACTGTAGGACCCACCGCCGAGAAACAGTGGGTTATCCGTAGTTCGCTGACGTTGATTGTCTCTGCGATGGTATTAAGCTTGGATTAGGTGCAGCTTACCGCGGATAATGACATTAGTCGGCTTTGCTCATCGCTCACCTAGGTAGACGATGCGCGAACATAGTTGGAGGTTATTGGAGCAACTTTCTCCAAGACGCACCTGATCGGATGGTTGGTCAGCATAATCGGTTTGCGCGTGGTGACGTCTCGTTCGGCAGCGCATGTCGGCGATCAGTCGCAAGACAGCTGAGCCAATCCACTGACCAGCCTCCCAGATACCACGGCCAGCCCACATACCTACTACGAATGGCCGGCCATCCGCCAGTCTGTGAGTATCCGTACCTCGCAGGGCCCATTGCACTGGATTGCTCGAAGTAGGCGGGCTTGCGTTTCCTTGTTTGGAGGTCTGGATCGTGCCTATCAACGAATAGGTAGTCTTGGAGATGATAAATGATGAAATAATTCCTCGGTTCCAAATACGGGGCCGTCGCATGTACATAGACTATGTACGGCCCGGTGTTAGTTGTGATTGGGCGTGGTATGTACTAGTATGGTTTGACGGAGTTAGGACCCATTTATCGCAGCAGCCAGGCCCGTGTCAATCCAGAAAGGTCTCCGAGATACTGGGTCGATCACGTAAAGGTTTGGATCCCTCTCCGGCCCCTGTGCTTTGAGACGGCTGTCTCTTACACGGAAAGCCGATACTCCTCCTGCTGTCTCCTGCGCATTCTCTGGAGAATTAAGGTGGGCAGTAGTGGTTAGTGGGAGTGCCGGAAAGTACACAGTGGATGAAATAGCGTTTCGGTCATGGGGCGTGTAACTCTTTGCGCTAAGACGGCTTGCTCTGACAGACTACCGGCGTCGGCGGGCAGGGGACCCTTCCTCTTTTCTGCGTGTGGCAAGCGGATCCAGGAACAATTTGACGAGAAGGTAACGAGCAAGGTGCTGCTGCTTGCGACCCGATGTTCTTCGTTGATGCCAGGGTGAGAAGCACCTCAAGACCAATGAGATACAGTGAAGTGCATTCAATGTAGGACATCATCGAAGAAGGACAGTTGGTCGGGGAGAAAGAACCGTCGGCAAGGAAGTAGGTGTAGAGCCGGCCAAATCGCATGGATGTTGGTACTGTTAGATGTTAAGAACGGTTATTCATTCGCTAACACGCAACCTACCGCATTCGCCCAGGGTTGATGCAAACAGGATGTGGAAGTGCTCGCGTGAAGGCAGACCCTCGCCTTGATTAGGTAGGTTATTGCTTCTTTTTTTTTCCTCTGGCGCCAGCTAGCCGACACACACTGAGTAGAAGTCATTGCTTTTTCCTTCTTTCTCTCTCTCTCTCTCTCTCTCTCTCTCTCATATCTGCCGCTCCGTCTTTTGGTGGACCGTGCCACGCCCATCCTACCTGCCTGGGGAGTAGTGTAGCATGGTGAGGCCCTCTTGCCCTGCTCTACGGATACCCTGGCTTGCTTGCCTTGCTTTCAACGGCCGTGCCATTCGCCGCCATCGTCTTTGGCCCGCGACGCACTTGCCTGCCCGGTCTCGACTCCCTTCCAGAGTCTTGTCTTGTCTTCCTCTTTTCTTGGTTCCTTCCGACGCCTCCATCGTTGATGTGGAGCAGGAGCAGCCCGTTCCACGCTACTACTACGTACCTTGACGTTCTTTCCTGATTATTTCCTTCTACACTATATTGTGGACGATGACAAACAAGTACACCGGACTCTGCTCTGCACTATCCACCAAAGTACCTGCCTAGGCACAGGAAATGCACCCCTGCCTGCCTTACATGCACCACCTACTCCTTCAACTTGATTTCCAGCCTGCCAGCTTCCCTTTTGTCCCAGGCCGGGCTAGGCCCAATAGCGTACCCGCTACATCGGACAAGATCAGACACTTTTCGGGGCGTCTTCACCTTAGCGGTCTTCCACCGTTTGCCGTCGAGGAGTCACACTTGCAGTCATCGACCGTTAAGGTGTGTGTCTGTGTGGTGTCATTCGCCCGTGTGCTTCCTGCCCCTGCCCTCTCTCTCTCCTCGAATACTTTTCTGCCTCGCCTTTGGGGCGATGAGAGAAAGAGGGGGGCAGGCGCCATCGAATGCTACAGGACCGCTGTTACAACAGACTCGTGCCCCGATCTGGAAACATCAAAAGTCAACCGTGTTGAATCGACGTACCTGACACTCCAAGGGAGTGTGCAACAACGATAGGGACCGTTGGTTCCCATTGCCATTCACGTTATCCATGTTGCTGCTGCGCATGCCTACCTAGCTAAGGCAGTGATGAGGCAATGGTAAATGATACTTACGTAGCAATCGTAGTCGATCGTGGAGCGACCAAAGTAACCAGTGACCTTGATTCATCCCACACCCGTCGCCAAGACACCCCCAACCCAAACCCCTAAACATCGGCCGAGCTTTCTTCGAGAGCCCGTTTCCCGTGCTCTGTCTTTTGCTCTGCCTTATCCTATGGATACCCTCCCCCTTCTTCCAGCTCCCCCCTCCTCATCTGACGGTCCCCTAAACCGAGCAACCTGGAGTCCGCACTGGAGTGGACGAGTACTTTGACTTGGACACCAGGGCAACCCGGATTTGTTCTTGAGTCGAGTCAACGCATACGCTTCTCCATCCAGATCTACCGTTCGACTTCTTATTCATTAGCCCCTCCCCCCTCCGGCCGGCTCATCGACCGTCTGCTCTGACCTCGACATTTGACATCAACCGTTGTTACAGATCACACTTACATATCCCCCACCCCATCACGTCCGATCCTAAGCTGCTTCAACAACCAGACTGTCGAGTCGTCAGGGCTTTCCGCATTCACAGCTTTGCCCACACCAGAGCCAGCGCTGGATACATGACACCCGCTGGAACAACCTTGTCTATACTATAAGACGGCTTATAATCACAATAAACAAACATCGACACCGCCCAAGCAACCGCCCCTCGTTATATAGCTCCCCTCGAATCGTCTCGACTGACTGGACGTCCGCCTCTCAATAATCTAGAAGCAGATCGCCACAAACCCTTTCGACCTCACCTCCCAATAACCTTCTGCGGCCCTAGACAGAGTTTCGGTCGCAAAGCCCGGGGATAGGCATCATCCAATCGTCATCAACATTGCTACCTAGACCAATTGTCAGCCAGCTTTGGATCGGGCTCGCTCTTTTGCTTCCCCAAGACCGAAGATTTGCTTGCGTACTCGAGCACAAACGATCAAGTTAGGTTTGTTTGCCCCCCTGATTCAAGTCGCCTCCGGCCTTCGACGCGACTCTGCCATTACCAATACTACGCGCCGTCGCCGGAATCCCCATCCTCGGTCGGCCCCCAGCCCACCTTTATTCGCCTCCCTGGTCGACCACAGCTACGGTGAACCATCCACTCCTTCAGGTACAGGGCGGCTTGGCCTAAAGGTACTTCGACCACCACCATCCTTCACTTTCATCTGCCATCATCCATCCATATATTTCCGCAGCGAGTCGCTTCTGCCGGAAGGCCCCCCTCCCCCGTCTCATCCTTCTCCGAGCATTTCTCCAGTGGGAAAACACATCCACACAACATCTTGTGAAAGGCGAGATCAGATCATACAAGAAGACAAAAAAAAATAAGAACAAAAGGCAACCGCACAAGCGAATCCTACTCACCTCACCCCCTCTTTTATTTTTACCCTTTGGTCTCTCCGACCTGGCCTTCTTGACATCTGCTAGTTGAGACGCGGACTCGATCTCCTTTTTCGGGGCGCATCCGCCGGCTGCAGCAAGTGGCCCGATTTAATAAGTACCCACAAAAAGGGTCGAGAAACGTTCTGGGAGCCACGGACCCCCTACCTAACCCAATACAACGGCTACTTCCAGCCGTCATGAGGAGCGCTTTTCGCTGGTTCAACCCAACAAGTACCGAGGACCCAAGGGACCCGTCGACCCGGTCCACCGCCGCCGCCCACAACAGCGAGGACAGGCGCACGCCCAGCAGAAGTGACTACGCCAGCGCCGATAATATTAGTTATCGTGCGTCGGCCTCCTCCTTCACAACCACCACCGCTCCTGCATCTTCTACTCTTGACAACGCTGCCTTTGCGACTCCTTCGCCCAGCTCCTCCAATTCTGCCTCTCTCACCCCCAACTCTCCCTCCCCCCAGCCCCTCACGCCCACCGATCCTTTGGACGTGCGTGATTCCCGCGCAGGCCTCTGGACCTCCAAGCCAATCACCATTGCCACACCCACAAGTACGAGGGACCCTTCATCCACCTCCCCTCCAGTGCCCCCCGCCAAATCCAGCTTCGACAGGAACCCGTTCGCCTTGCCCGACGACGTCTTCGACTTTCCACCTCCCCCTCCGACAAAGAGTATTGATATGACCACTGGCCCAGCCATGGATTCGGCCATGGGTCGGAGTCGCCAGGACTCCTTTGTCAGCGCCGGTCCCAAGCCAATTTCTATGGCCAATCCTAACCGTGATCATGTCAACCGCCAACGACGAGAGTCTCTGGCAGGCAGCCTGATGGGCGGCGCAAGCTGGGGAGGAATGTCTTTCGGCAGCTTTATTCGCGATGAGTAAATCCCACCCCGTACCCAGCCTCAGTTCATCGTCGTGCATCTCCCGCATTCCTAGGTGGCGACCTGCCGCATCCTGTCCAACTCACTCGAATCGCTGCCCTTGCGCGGAAAATGTACTGACCGCCCTCACTAGCATTGCCATGGCTGGCACATCGCCGTTTGCCCATCAAGCCTCGCCGTCCTTCCATTCCGGTTCCTACTTGCCTAAACTCGAGGCAAGTTTCATGAAGGACTTCACCTGCTGCGGCCTCAACCTGCCCAACCTTCATGATCTTCTGCAACATTACGAAGAATCGCATACTCAGCCCAGTCCGAACACGGCACGTAACGCACCTTTCTCCTCCCAATTCGCCGCGATACCTACCCAGCCATCTTCCAGAGCCAGCAGCGCAAGGCCCCAGACGCAGCAACAAAACACCACTTCCATGTCGCAGCTCGGCCAGCAGAGTCGCCCAGGCTCCAATCTTGGCGGAGGTATAGGAGGTCTTGGGATGCAGCTTGGTCAGCAGGACATGTCTGGTCAGCAACATGCACAGATGTCGCACCTTGACGAAATGGATGCAGTTGGTGACATGGAGATGGACGACGCTTTGGGGACAATGGAGATGGACGACAGCCAGAGAACCATGTCTCAGACTCGACAAATGTTTGGCCAACAGCAAAGACCCCAGTTGCACGTCAACGCCTCGGGTCTCACTCAAGGCCTGCGAACATCTCAGCCACCTACTCCTGCAGCCGCAAGCTTTGGTCTGCAGCACAACCCCACGGTATCCTCTGTTAATACGCCCACGCTTACTACCCAACAAACAACGCCACAGCAGCAGAGACCGACCAACGGCTTTCTCCAAAACTCACAGATACCGTCTATTGACGACATGGACGACGACCTGCCGGGAATGCCAATGGGCGGCAACATGGAGCTCAACGGTTCCAATTTTGGGGACGTCAACTTCGGCAATTCCAACAGCAACTCCGAATTCTGCATCAATGACCCCGGCAAGCATCTTTTCAGTCCTGGTGGTGCTCTAACCAACCAGCAGCGAGCCATCCAAGCACACCTTATTGGAATGGGGTTCGACCCTAGCCAGCCTAATAGCGCAGCCAACAAGGCTCTGATCCAGAAGTTTGGGGCCATGATGGTTCCAGAGGAGCACAAGCCTTTCAAGTGCCCTGTCATTGGCTGTGAAAAGGCGTACAAGAATCAAAACGGCCTGAAGTAAGTTTCTCTCGACTCGGCAGATTTAATGTAGTTTGTGGCTGACCATGACTCGAAAAAGGTACCACAAGACGCACGGTCATCAGACACAACAGCTGCACGAAAACGGCGATGGAACTTTCTCAATCGTTAATCCTGAAACCAGCACACCGTATCCCGGCACGTTGGGAATGGAGAAGGAGAAGCCGTTCTCATGCGATGTGTGTGGCAAGCGCTACAAAAACCTTAACGGTCTCAAATACGTGAGTCTCAATCCTTGCCTCGAGCGTTCGAGTTGCCAAGTCTAATCCAAAGAACAGCACAAAGGACACTCGGCTCCTTGCAACCCCGACTTCAAGTTTCTTGCTGCGGGGCTCAATAACCTAGCCAGCCTGCCAGGCCTCATGGAGAACTCGATGTCCAATCTACCCGGCATCGGCGAAGACCAGATGATGTAAAGGACCAGTCTACTTTGAGATTATCTTGCACTCACTGGCCCCGACTCCTTGTGAGGGGTGCTTTCGAAAGACTACCGTGGTCACCCAGTTATTCCCAGCAACCTGACCTCGGTTATGGAGTCGCGACTGCACATTTCGGCCACACAGCTGGCTTGCGGCATACGGCATGGCGTTTCGTTGCTTTCACGGACAGCTCCCTCGTCGACTGAGCCTGCTCCGCTCCGTTTTTATACCCTCATAGACTTACCAGTATCGCTTTGCGACGCTTGGACCGCGGTACATCCCCTCTTAGATTAATACGCGCCTCTGTGTTAGCGAACGAGTGTAGATGGTTACGAGGCCATGGTAGGAGGTCAGCGTTGTTTGGTTTTCTTTTTCCCATTGGGTTTTTATCGATGATTTGACCGCCTCGCGTCGGGGCGTCTTTTACATTGCCGTTGGGGACGGCAGGTGACGAATGTGTTGCAGACACCTGGACAGTATGTGGATGCACAGGATGCTATCACGGAGATACATGGAAAAGGCCACAAGAAGGGCCATGGGGACACGATTGATGGATCTGGCCAGGAAGGTTCTTGTATGAGTTTGGACAACCAAGGAAGAGAGAAAAGAAGAAGAAGCCCGACGAGTATGGTTGTTTTGCATCGCGGCCATCAAGTAGTTATCAGTCTCATTTTTATCGTTTCTTTTTTTTCTTTTCTTCTTTTTTTCCCTGGAGATGGCTGTCTCCCCTCGAGGTTTCGAGGTTGCACGTTGATGACGCATGATTAGTCTGCGGGCGTCGAAATCGGACACTGGACGGGAAAAGTTTAGGATCTTTGTATTTTTTGCGCCTTGAAATCTCCCAGAACCATAGAAAGAACGTGCATATCAAACCAAAACCACCCGTACACAAAGTGATGGAAAAAACAAATTTCTCTTTGTTACTGAATTTTGTGGATATCGCTGTCTACAAGACTACAAGGCCGCAACTCCATCATCCAAGTGAAACCAGAAAAACACAAGAACCGCACCTGAAGTGAAACAAACAACACCAGACCATGCAATAAGCCATCTCATCGTTACTTGTTCGCCATCGTAAAACTGAGGGGGGCATAAACCGTGCCAGCACGTCTAATAGCTTAGCTCATCTTGAGTACCTCACCACCAGTTCCTCCTCTGCTGCCTGGATTTGGCCCCCCTTTCGAAGCAAGCAAAAGTGCTTTGCGGGGCCAGCATCAGTTTGGAGCGTGTATCATCTGGCATTGACTTGCCGTAAGACATCAGCTCATCTCCATGCCATCTTCATCGTCGGCCTCGCTGTCAAGCAGCTGTGTGTGGTTGCTACCGACACTCTCCTTCCGACTGACTATGGAACAGCCGTCACCAAAACGTGAGCCTGCCAGTCCGCCGACATACTCCAGTTCGTCGCCACCAACAACACGGCCTTCCATATCGATTTCTTGAGACAGCTCAACCAACGCTGATCGTGGCAGTCGCAGGAACCCCTGTGTGCGGACGATGCGACCCCAGTGTGTGAGGCAGAACTGCGCCGCACGCTTGCGGAGCCATTCCTCGTTTGCAAGTCCAGCACAGTGCCAGATGATACAGGCATGATCGACATCTAGCTCCTTGGAAAGTCGATTTACGCAGAGCAGCCGGAGATGGGGAATGCCGTAAATATTTGACATGACCAGTAGGCCTGCCACGTCTGACAAGTCCGTAGTAGCGCCGCTCTCGTTGACTGATGTTCCATGGATACTGTCTGTGTACAAGTAGTACAGGAACGCTTTAACCACTGTGTATGGCTCGGGGATGTGCATCTTCTTGGTATGGAATTCTGCCATCTGGGAGTTGTAGAGTCGGGCAAAATGCGGCCAGCGGGCCTGAAGGATAAGTTTGTGAACGTGAATCGGCTGAGACGTAGGGGCGTCAGGTGCCAACCAGTTCTGGTCAGCAGAGGCGTCAGCAACTCGGCTCATCATATCATCGTCTTCGTAATCGCCCTCCAGGGCTGTGACAACAAAGTCAGTGCCACTGCCGCTCTCGGGGGGCTGGTCAAATAGTTTGGCCAAATCAGCCCCGAGGCCCTTGGAAGGCTGATCGACCACTCGCGTCGTTGGCCTCGACTCTATGCGTGGCTCAGAGGATAGGTTGTTCCCGAGGAAGCCATATCGGCGCAGGTCAATCTCCATGATATCACTGCGAGAAGCCTTGTCAGAAAGATATATACGACTAGGATCCGCTGGAAAAACTCACCTGAGGTACTCTTCGAACCCGTTTGGGCCCAGATCCGACGCGGCTGGGTCGGTTGGGCAGCCCAGCAGCCAGGCTTTGGTGCCATCCTCGTTCATCGTGCAGTAGTGCCAACGATAGCCCGACTTGAATATGTCGCGGCCCTCAGCGAGCTTTTGCCATCGGAGAGTCGCCAGGTCCAAGGCTGACAGTGAACACTCCTTAGAAGTGATCGTCGCCGCTGGAGTGACGAAGTCAAGGAGGGTACCAGAAGAGTACACATGAAAATGGATTCCAGACCCTTGTGAGGGTATGTTGGGCCCGGACACGAATTTTAGGGACGAGATAGTTCCGGGGGCCATGGGAGCAAAGGTCTTGAGCTGAAATGATGGCGGGTTCACCTGCTGTGTCCGGGAGTTGGCGGCATACCCAGATGCACCAACGGCTGGCGGCGGGTGTGCCATGGAGTAGGGCTGTCGCGGCGAGCCAACAGCTCGACTAGTACCCGCCTGACGGTCATAAATGCCGACTTGAGGCGTGGATTCGAAAGCTGGACTCCCTTTGAGGTCGAGCCACCAGAGATCACCAATCTTGTCCATATCCTCGGAGAGCCCTCCGAAGACCCATACTCTGTCACCCCATATATAGGCTGAGTGGTCAAAGCGACCTACAAAACGCCAGGATCGTGACCAAGTGAAGGTCTTAAGGTCGAGGTAGCAAATGTCGTCAAGAACGTAGTTATCGTGACCAGTGATACCACCAACAATGAAAAGTTTGTCCTCGTGCAGAACTGCCGCGTGTCGTGCCCGGCCTTTCGGCACAGGACCTGTAACTTGAGGCTGTGTCCAATGCGCCGTCTTCAGGTTGAATATGATCAGGTCGGATAGATAGGTTCGATGCTCATTTTCGCCGCCAAAGACGAGTAACTTGTCGCCTTGATAGAGGGTAGCCGTGTGGCCTAGACTCCCGTGTTAGACATGACAAAGAAACCACTGCGCGTCATCCTGTAGAAAACCTACCCATGCGTACGCCGGGGATATCGCCGTAGTTATCCACTAGACTCCACTGATGGCTGACCAAGTCCAGTTTGAGAACATGATTGTACACTTCATCAGTGTACTGATCAAAGCCTCCAAAGGCATAGATGTGGTTGTTGCCGCAGTACGTGACCGAAGCATTGACCAGACATGCCGGTCGCTGCCCCAAGGTCCTTGTCACCCTGGGACGATACCCATCCAAGGTACCTCTATTTTTAATAGGCGAGTTGGGCATGATGTAGGTATTGTTGCTCGATGTGGCCGACCCTGGTGTTTGGTCCACCGGCGACGATATCGGCTGCGACAGCGCAGTCGAGGCTTGATTGGGCGTCGTCAAGGCTTGTGAGGTAGGTCCGCCAAAAAGAGACTGAGACAGCGCTCCGGGTGTTGCTGGTGATGATTGAGGCTGGGCCATGATGGGCAGCGGTGCTAATAAGTCATCTCAATCGCCGAAGTCGCTGAAAAGAGGATGTCTCCGTGTTGCAGGCTGCCCGAGCGAGGAGGAGTGTAAGGTGTAGGTAGCAACGGGAAGGGCGCGAGTTGAGAGGGCCAGAGTGGACAGCACTGTTCAAAGAAATGCAGTTTCGGTAGCGGATGGCGTTGACGAGACTGGTTGCCGTCGCAAGCTGGGGTGGTGGAGGGAGGTCCTAATGTTCCTGCATTGACAATCCGAGGCGACCTAGTCAGGAAATCACGGGCCACCCCTCCTGTATCCGCAGTCTCCGTCCTTCCTGCCTACCTACCTACCTACGGTGTGTCAGAGAAGAGGGGGGGGGGCTCCTCGGTTTATTGGCCTGCTTGGTCGCAGCGGCAGAGCCCGAGCAGGAGACCACGTGATTGGGTGCCCGTCACAGCGGAGCGTCAGCGGCTGCATGTTGAGCTGGTCCAAGCGTCGTTGCCCGGCCGCAACGTCGGTGGGGCACAAAGTAAATAAAAGATGTGAGAGTTCCTGACCAGCTTGGAGCTCTTTTCCTTCCGCATCCAACCTCACTCATCATTTCCACTGTTCATTCTCACAATATCCTGAGACTTCTTTCTCCTACGCCTTTGAGCTGGGACAAACCTCTCAAACAGCCTTCTCACCAGAAAATCCTAAGTCTACTAGATCTCATTGCTCTCCTCAGCCATCTGGTCGCCCCCCGACTTGGACCCCTTCTTGTCAAGGCACTACTTCGACTTTCGAGCAACGCACATCGACAACGTACTAACAACAACTACAACATCCATGAACCTTTAGCTAGAGTCTCTTGGAGCTCATTCGATTCTCGGAGCTCTCAATACCTCTTCCTTCGGCCCATCCGTCGGAGTTACACCACTCGCTTCATTGCCATACCACATACATACGCTATTCAAAATGGCCACTGCATCAGTAACAACACCCATCAAGTCCCACAAGGGCCTCTTTTCTTCCCGTACCGCCGGCGGACGGATGCCTCTGACCCCATCCCCTCGTCAGCATTCGACCACCTCTGTTTCAGTGAACCTCAACTCCTCTCCCTTCACCCCTGAAAAGCAGTCGGGCAACGACGCTTACCGTACATCTGGCAAGCCGATCTACAGCGGAAACCTCACTGCACACTTGGCAAGATCCACCACGTCCAAGTCGTCCCATCGCGACTCGCCCAAGTCCAACATTGCCAGAGGTGTCTCGACTCCCCGCAGAGCTCTTGAGCTTGGTGTCTCCGACTTTACCCTGACCAGCTCTGGAGCCTCCAAGACTCCTGCTAGTACCAAGTCTAAGAAGAGCTCCTTGAGACAAAAGACGGCCAAGACTACCGTCAACCATGGCGGTGACCGGTTCATCCCCAACCGTAGCGCCAGCTCCGCCATCTCAAACGCCGGCAGCAGCAAGCTCGACCGCCCCGACAAGCGATCCAAGACTAGCTCTAGCGAGTCTTCGAACGTTCTTTCGTCTGCTACCGATGACGCTATTGCTGCCCTTGAAGGCCTCAACATTGAAGACGAGGAGCCTGCTACCTATTCCCGTCCTTCTCCCAACACAGTTGCCTACCAAGACTCTCTTGCGAATGCCTGCGGCGTCAGTCTCAACACCCGAATTCTTCAGTTCAAGCCTGCACCTCCTGAGTCTTCCAAGCCTATCGACCTTCGTCAGCAGTACAACCGTCCCTTGAAGCCTGCCAGCTCTAGCTCGGCCCAGTTCCGCCGACGCGTCGCTACCGCGCCGGAGCGTGTCCTCGATGCCCCTGGTTTGATTGACGACTACTACCTGAACCTGCTTGATTGGAGCTCTGGCAACCAGGTCGCCATTGGCCTGGAGCGCAACGTCTACGTGTGGTCCGCCGACGAGGGCAGTGTCAGCTGCCTCCTCGAGACCAGTCCTGACACGTACGTTAGCAGCGTTAAATGGTCTGGTGACGGCGCGTACGTTGGCGTCGGGCTTGGCACTGGTGAAGTCCAGATCTGGGACGTTGCGGAGGCTCAAAAGGTTCGCAGCATGTTTGGCCACGACACCCGCGTCGGTGTCATGGGTTGGAACAAGCACCTCCTATCGACTGGTGCACGCAGCGGGCTTGTCTTCAATCACGATGTCCGCGTTGCGGAGCACAAGGTAGCGGAGCTGGTCTCGCACACCTCTGAGGTCTGTGGCCTCGAATGGCGATCTGATGGCGCTCAGCTTGCTACTGGAGGCAACGACAACCTCGTCTCCATTTGGGACGCCCGCTCCCTTTCTGTCCCCAAATTTACCAAGACCAACCACAAGGCCGCTGTCAAGGCCCTTGCCTGGTGCCCATGGAACATGAACCTCCTGGCTACGGGTGGTGGCTCGTATGACCGCCACATCCACTTCTGGAACTCTACTTCGGGTGCTCGCGTCAACAGTATCGACACCGGCTCGCAGGTCACCAGTCTCCGCTGGAGCCCTCACTATCGTGAGATTGTCAGCTCCAGCGGCTTCCCCGACAACTCGCTCAGTATCTGGAGCTACCCGACCTTGGTCCGCAACGTTGAGATCCCGGCGCATGAGAGCAGAGTCTTGCACAGCTGCCTCAGCCCCGACGGGCAGATGCTTGCTACCGCAGGTAAGTCAGAAACAAGCAGCCAACTGTAGTTCGAGTTGCTAATTCCCGCCCACTCAGCCGCCGACGAGAGTTTAAAGTTCTGGAAGGTCTTCGAGAAGAAGGCGGGAGCTAGCGCCGGTCTTGGCAGCAGCACTTCGTCAGCAAAGGCGGACATGGTCAAGCAGATGACGATTCGGTAAACGTCTCACCGACCAAGCCTGGCGAATGTCGGTCCAACGACGCCATCAAATGTAGGTATATCTCCTCTGGCATTTGTCGGTCACGGGATCCTGGCGGTCGGGGTCATCTTCAGCGAGGAGTTTGGGTTTTATTGCATCCGACTCTGCGTGGCATGAAAGGGCTTCTCCACGACGGGATATGAAATTGCTTGGTCATGAGTAACTGCAGACGATACCATTCATTACTGGGCCTAGCACGGGACAGATTGATTTAGTACTGCTTTTGAAGAAATGCACCGTAAATTACGTGCTAATAGGTCAGAGGGGCCAGTAGGTAAGTAACAGACTGGCACCCTCAAATAAATACAACTACTTTTCAAAACTGTGAAGACTCGTGCCAACCTGTCATTGAGAAAACCACGCTTGACCCGTACAATTGCGGTCCTCCCTCCCCGCATTTTGAACAATCGATTTCAGCACACTTTCTTATCGGCTTATCGTGTGAGTGGAGCCATTCCACAAGAGGTACCTAAGCTTACTAATGGGCACGCGCCTGCTTCGAGCCTCAAATCGAAATCAATCCACTCAACAAAGACAACCTTGTCCCGTACACACCAACCAACAGAGGCAAAAACAAGGCACCAGCGAGCCACACTGTCACATACCGGAGTCCACGAGACTCACGAAGCAAATCTCGATAGAACCCGATCTCGGTCTCGCAGTCGTCGACTTTCTAAGCGCGTCATTCTGGGCAGCGAGTAGTGGTGGATTAGGCAGGCGAACTGAACCAGGCAATCCTCTGACTCGGCAAGCAACCTACGGCGTGACGACGGAAAATCCGCCACACGCGATCGATTATCCCACGGAAGGAGTGTTGCGTGGAGCAGAAAGTGCGGCCAAGCGCCTCATACATTGGTTTTCTCCCCTGCAAAAGGCTAGCTTTCGCTAAACTCCTTGACGAGTCTGCGGGCGACAGCTATTAACGAACCTTCACCATGTCGAACAACGCGGTCGGTGCGGTCTATGAACAGATCATCGCCGAGGTTATCAACTCCTCTCGTGTCGATTTTGAAGAGGGCGGGGTTGATGAGAGCGTTCTCGATGAACTTAAGAAAGGCTGGCAGGAAAAGCTCTCCCAGCTCGAGGTGGCTAGTTTTCCTTGGGATCCCCCGAAGGATGTGCCTGCTCCCGCTGCACCGCCTCCAACAACTGCTGCACCCCCACCAGCTCCATATTCTCAGGCCCAGCTAAGTCCTCAGATTCCGGGACCAGGCCTCCCTCTGCCTGGTGCTCCTTCCGCCAACCAGGCTAGAAATGTGCCAGTTAAGGAGGAGCCGTACATCAAACCGGAGCCCGGCATGCAGAACGTTCCCATGCCTCCGACTCAGCAGGAGGGCGCCGGCATTGCTGCTTACCGCGCAGCTCAACATATTCAGGGCCAATTCGGTGAAAAAGGAGCCGGCTCCATCAATGCCATTCAAGCCTCGGCGACCAACAGACCTGCCGGCCAGCCGGCCCTTCCTCAGATGCCTGGCCAGCCTGCGCAACAGCAGCAGCAGTACCGGCCTGACGCGTCTCAACAAGGTCAGCAGCAGCAACAGCAACGCCCCCCTAGTAACGGTCAGCCCGGCGTGAATCCCTCGCAAACTGATGGGGCTGGTGACGACTTCGACTTTGAAGGTGTACTACTTCAGCGTGATGCTGATGGCAACGAACGCGAGCTCGGACGCGTTGACATTGACCGCATGATACACGCACGGATTGCCGCGAACGCCAAGAGCATGGAGGGTGGTGGATTGATGCTGCCACTCAAGGAAGCCACGAGACACAAGTCCGCCGCCACCACGCGCTCCAAGGGTAAGGAGCATGGCATAGCTTCCTACGATGGTTACGACGATGACGAAGTCGATGAAGACGCGATCAATTCGGATCTTGACGATCCTGATGAGGACAAGGACGAAGATGAAGTCGACGATGAGGGTCTGGGCCACATCATGCTCTGCATGTATGACAAGGTCCAGCGCGTCAAGAACAAGTGGAAGTGTGTCTTAAAGGACGGCGTCCTTACCGTCAATGGCAAGGAGTATGTCTTCCACAAGGCCACTGGGGAATATGAGTGGTAAAGCACTCGTTACTTGCCCACTTACCGAACTCAATCTACTGCACTTCCCACTCATTGAACATACCGACGTCGAGCTCGGGGGTTTTCTCTCTGGGAATTGCAACCTTACAGGCTGGCACAAGGCGTGAAACCGCTTTGTCACCTACTCGAACCTCATCAATATATTTTCAAAACAGCTCCATGTACCCCTCCACCCATCGACAAAGTGCTTTTGTTTGGCCGCGGAAACCCAACTTGGATCACGCGACCAAGGTTTTTTTTCCCTTCTCGACCATAACCCGAGTTCATATCCACATCTCTCGCAGCAATTTGGTATTTGCCTTGACGTACAAAGGAGACTTACATTCAGAAAAAGCCCAGGAGGCGAGCTGGGCCGGCGGTAATCAGAAGCGAGAGCCAGGAATAGAGAGAGAGAGAGAGAGAGAGAGAGAGAGAGAGAGAGACGTCAGAAAGCATTTCCCGCCGGGAAGGGAACGAATGAAAAGCTCATTGAAGCCACGCATTTCGTGAACATGGGTCAAGGGTACGGGGAACGATTTTATGGAACGGATCAGAAAAAGGTTTCCTTTGAGTGCATCAGGGAGGTTGTCGATGGAATGAATGATGACCTCCTTTTTATTTCCCTGCACCTAACAAATCCCTCAAAAGTGTACAACACTAAACCATGCGGTTTTCTCACCCTTAGAATACAATCTGTTGCCGCGACACTCCCCCCCTGCCTGCCACCCCATCCTGGTGCTGACATGAACTGGCTGCGAGATGACTTGTAACGTTCCAAGAGGCCAAGTTTCCTTTGCGAGACTGGCTCTCTCTATGAAATTAAATTTACTCCATCTCCACTGGGTCCTTCTTAGCATATGATAGCGATCTCCCTCAACCCAGTTGGAACCCTCATCCCACGGCCAGAGAGTTATGTTGACTGCGGAGTCTAACTGACACAGAGCTGCTCGTGTGTCTCTGTTTCTATCTCCAATATGCCTCATGAGTTGCCCTCCCTATCCCTACAATCGGTGGCCTGCCGTCTACCGGGCAAACGGCCGCCCTCCCTACTTCTGCGGAGACCGTGGGGATGGGCAACACAGACAGAGTCTCGAAAGGGGATGGATCGTGGGAAAGACGTGCGAGAGGAATCTCGTCGGGGCCGTTTCCCCTCAACACCCTGCCACTCGGGCCCCCGTCAATGATTCCAGAACAACGAAAAGGTAGACAGACATGAAATAGTGTAGTTTGTCTTCCGGTCCGACACCCTGCGCCGGAATTCACCCCATGTGTACGGGAGACCGGCGGCCGGGTACGGACACAGACCGGCAACAGAACAAAAGACGACAGAACAAAAGACGACAGGTTCGAGAGAGGTGAGACTGAGATGGCTGGCCCGTCAAACACACAAACATCTGGGCCCCGTTACTGTCCCGTCCCTTTTGCTCTGCAGCTACAGCATTTTCATCGTCAAGGGCCTCCTCGACCGTCCGCATGCGACGTCCGACCCAAAGGCACCCGGGGAGACAGGGTCGGGGATACACTTGCCGCCCTTCTTTGCCACAACTTCATCAGCAGACGAGCTCAAGCAGCCCGCACTAGAGGCGTGTCCTCTTCGTGCTTAAACGGCAGGGCCAGAACGACGTTCCGCTTGGCGGCGTCTCCCAGTGTTTGCATTCTTGTCGACTGTGAACCAAGATGCCACTGGAACAGGTGTGTACAAGACCTGGGTCACTCGGCTGGGTCGATTTCGGGAATTCGCGGACTATATATCCCATTCCAATTCAATCCCGTGTCCTCTCATAATGCTCTGTCAAGAATGCCAACTGGCCGCTAGCGTGCGTAGAAAATGGCCCATCACGCATCATCAAAGGCAAGCCCATGTTACCGCGGACCAGTGGACCACAGGCCACTGGTTTGTCCCTCGATCCTGCCCGCATCGAAATTGGTCAACTCTCACTTTGTCTGACAGTGGAGATGGGCCTCGCTGTGCTCCTCTTGCAAACATTGACAGCCGTCAAAACAATGGGACTGGTCTGTCAGGAGTCGCCCATCTTTCTTGACTTGACGACGGTAATTCTATGACTTGAAGTTACTATATATTTGAGCCTCGTCAATTCGGCTAGACGTAGGGGTCGCCCCCTCTCCCCTTCCCCCCTCCATGGGCAGTCGAACTGTGGTGGACCTCTACTGGCATTGTGTTTCTTCTGGAGACCGTCTATTATGTTGAGTATCGGGCATGATGCTTATGCTGTGTTTCCTGACAGTACACCGTATTGTTGTGTATCCGTGCGATCTCAAGAGAGACCGCCTTGGATACGTACCTCAGCGTGGGTGCTCCATCGAGCATACAACCTCATCATGTACGTCGCGCCGAGAGAGGACAGGACACAATCACCGCCTCTATCTCGGCCTCATTCCGAGATGGTGGGGTACCGACCAAATACCGACGCTGCATGCTGCGTTACTGGTTACATAACAAAGCAGAGTACCTGCGCGACTTGTCAGTGTTGCTATGAAAGAAGTAAAGACCATAAAACGGGAATGGATGAGCCGAGGGAGGGGGCCGGACTCGACAAGCTCCTCGGTCAAGAGTACCGAGAAACCACCGGAAGGAGAGCCATCTGTACGATGACGGCGAGCTCCTCTCCAGACAGGTCCACGGGGCCGAGAGGGTCCAGCACACACTGATGAGACCTGAACCCATCGACAGGAATTACTCGAGGGCGTCGTCCACAACATCCCCCCCCCTGCCGGGTCCATTGGGTGTCCGCTTGCTCACGATGCCTGCTGGAAGCTCCGTTTAATTTGCATGCCTGGTTGGGGAGAGGGGGGCGGGCTAGTCCACCGTCAAGATATGCCCATGAATGATGATGGACTTGGTTCGTGAGGATCTGATCGTCGTCGTCTTTCTCGTGGCGGCCCATTGGGTTGTCCTAGGACCCCAGCCTCCCTAGGACCGAACGCCTAGCACGGTAAATGAAAAAAAAAAAACCCTCGGGCGGTAGGCATCGACCGATCGGTTGGCACGCTGGAACCGACCCCGGCAAACAAGGAATGGCGCTGGCCGTTTCGTCGAGCGCGCCTTGCGCACACAAAGTCTTGTACATTTCCCATCGCCATGGCTTGTCCGTGGCAGCCCGCAACAGTTGGATGATGTTTCCTACTGGCCGTGAAAAGGGCGAGACGCTCGGAAACCGTGTTGACGAGTCCGCCACCTTGTTTCTCAACTTTCCAAATCGGAAACCCGGTGTTCATCGACGGCGCTTAGCATAATGTAGAATCCGTTGCCTGTTGCCTGAACATGCAACCTCTGAACGGCAGCGAGACGCCCATCAAGTGTCACCGCCGTTCATCATTGGCTGATTTGTTCCAGCAATGGCCAGGGGAGAGTTCAACACCCATGATTCCAAAGGTAAATAGAAATGGTGTGCGTGTAAAGCAAACCCTTGCGATTGATGCAAAGCCTGATCCATTGGCAACTTGCCCTTGCTTATGACAATTCCGGCCGCGCCAAGAGGCCTGCCTGAAGCATGGTGGATGCCAGTTGGGTGGCGTTTGAATCGCATCACTGTTGGACAATGGTTGCAGGCTGTTACCGGCATCGTGCTATCCCTGAACCCGGCATGCATAGGGTCAAGAATACATAGGGTCTGCTTCCAGGCAACTAGTTTACTCTGCAGCCGTCATGATCCACGGACGTCCGGAAATTTGTACGAGATTGGAGAACATCCGTCCGGGATATGAAACCCGATGGGTTTTTTGTGCGCACTTTGATCACTCATTTGACTCTGGCATCTGGGAGAACAACTGGGTCTTCCTAGCCGGGGCCGAATGCCAAAGCTCTATTTGAAGGCACTCTGGTTGCCAAGTACCGTTGGAGATGACCTACATGCTCTCCAAGCTGAGAGGGTATCAGTAGCAGCCACCTAAGCAACCCGGCCAATCAGGAATGAGACCTTGTCAACGAGGAGCAGGCGATGCTGACCCGAGAACTCGGAACCGCTATTGCAGTATTACGTCCGGGATTCTTCTCCTGTTGGTTAGCTTCATTCGGAGATTTTGCTGTTGTTTGCTCCTCATGTCGGCCGTAGATTGCTCAGAAGGAAAGGGTCCAATTGGGTGTAATCAATTGTACGCGCTCAAAGATTGGCACCTTATTCCAGGCTCGTGGTCTGGTTGTATGCTGCTTGACCGTGCCGCACTTATCATCAGTGTACACTCTCATTTCCCCCCCCCTACGTAATAAACTGATCATCAAGCCGCATGGGTGAGGCGATGGGTCTGTGTTAGTTCTTCGTAGGAAAAGCAAAACTCGTTCCATGCTTATGCCTGCGCCTGAGACGCGGTAACTTCCATGCCGTAGGTAGGCAGTGCGATCGGCGAGGAAGACCTAACGGCGGCATGTAAGCGGCGATGCTCGATTGTAGCAGCCCGCGGTAGCCGCAGTGGAAGCCTTGACTGCTACTGTGATGGCATGAATCAGATGAGAGTGCGTATCGGTCCTGATGTAACATCGCTGAAGCCGTCCGGGGCGTTGCGGTAGGTGCCAACCAAGTGGTCGAGCAGTACAGTCTGTTACGTTGGCAGCGTTGGAAACCTATTTTTCTGTCTATGCGTTAGAAATACCATCGCTAATACCACCCTAGTTAGGGCTATATAGGGGGGTTACCCTACTAAGTAGCTACATACTATAGACTTTTATATAGATATTATAATTATAAATAGCTTTAAAAGATTATTATTATTATTATTATTACTAGTATATTACTAAAAAAGAAAGAGCTAAATATTTCTAATAATAAAGAAGTAGTATTATTAATATTACTAATTAATAGTATATAAGCTTATAAAGCTATTAATAAAATATTATTAAATACTAAAGTATTATTAATAAGAAATATAATAGCTAACTAGCTTATAATTAGTTATATGATTATTATAAAAAGCTATATTATAAAATTACTCAAGAAGTTAATAATAATTATTAAGATATTAAAGAAGTAAGTAAAGCTCTTTTAAGTAATTAAAGTAAGTAATAATAATAATAATAGTAATAGTAATAATAATAGTAATAATAATAGTAATAATAATAATAATAATAATAGTAATAATAATAGTAATAATAATAGTAATAATAATAGTAATAATAATAGTAATAATAATAGTAATAATAATAATAATAATAGTAATAAGTTATTATTATAATAACTAACATATTACTACTACTTATTAAGGTAAATATCTATTTTATCTTTAGCTTTTAATTTAATAGTATTATATTAATATTATTAATCTAGCTCTTTTAAATAGTATAAAAGTTAAGTTAATTAATAGCTATAATAATAATAGAGTTATAATAAGAGAAATAAATATTAAGAGATATAAAAGAGTATATTTAAATATAAATTAGTAAGTAATACTAGCTTTTCAAGTTATAAATAAGTATAAAGTTTAATAAAAGGTAGGTAATTACTAAGATATTAGAAGTTATTTATTACTATAATAACTTTACTATAAAAAAAGAAAAATAGCTAACCTTACTATAAAGTAACTTTAACCTCTAACTTAGTTAATTCAGTTATTGGATTTAAGAAATCTTCTTTAGTATAAATCTTATATATAATATTAATTTAATTATATTAGTATTTAATATATTATAAATAATATAGTAAAGGTAATAATTTCTAGTAATAAGTAATATAGTATATATAAAGTTAAAGTCTTATAGTAAAAAATATAAAAATCATAATAACTAATAAAATTATAATAACTAAGATAATAATAATAATAATAGTACTTAAACTAACTATAGTAGTTAGTTACTAAAGCATAAGCTAAAGAAAATAGTAATAGCTTTAATAAAAGAGAAAATTAATTAAGAAAAAGATATAAAAAGAGATATATGGTAAAATCTAATAAAGTATTATTAGTATACTAACTAAATAACTTATTATAACTATATTTATAGTAATAGTAGTATTAATTAATATTCTATTATAAATAAAACTTATTATAAGTTACTTATAAAGGATATAGAGATATAATAAGAGGTAATACTTTATTAAAAATCTAGTATAAGCTTAAAGAACTTACTAGTAACCTTATTAATTACAATTAGCTAGTAATATATAAAGGAGATTATACTAATAATAATAATAATAGGTAAAATTACTAACTTACTCTTTATAACTATAGTTAAAGAAAAAGAAAATCTAGTTACTTTAGTAATATTATTAATTATAAATAACTCTATTAGTAATATAGTAATTAATTTATTATTTAGTAATAGTAAAGAAAGCCCTTATCTCTAGCTACTATATTAATAACTATACTAGAGTTAGCTATCTTTTTTACTATAATATTATTAACTACTAATTAACCTATTATTACTATAATTACTATAGACTTTTTATATAATAAGAAGTATTAATCTAGTATTATTATTATTATTACTATAGTATAATAAGTAATTACTTATAATATAGTTATATAAGCTAAAAGATTTTACTAGTTAGTTTATTAAAGTTAAAAAGTAATATTAATAATATAAAGATAGTACTAATAAGGTAATTAAGTAATTCTAAAGCTTATTATTAAGTTTAAAAGTAATTTAGTATATATTAAAAGAGTAGTATAGGAAAAAAGGTATACCTATCACTCTTATTAACTAGGTATAGAGGTTAATTAAGACTTTTATCTATATATAATAGTATTATAAGTATAGATATAACTTTATTATTTCTAATTAATAAAGTAAATTACTATATATTATATTAAATATTATTAGTAGTAAAGTTAATAATTTATTACTTATTACTATTACTATTATTAATAAAATAAGTAATCTTAAAGATAAAAGATATAGTATATTAACTTTACTTTAGTTATTACTATTATAGTACTAATCTCTTTAGATACTAACCTCTTTATACCCTTATCTCTATCGCTAACTACTATTTCTTCTTTACTTCTCTACCTAAGTTAATAAATTTCTTAATCTATATATAATTAATACCTTAAAGATAATAATAATAATACTTTTAATATTAATAATTTATATAATAATAGAGTTAAAACTTAATTAAAGAAGTAAATAATAGGTTATTAATAAAGTTATATAATAGTAACAAGTAATAATATAATAAAGTTAATAAAAAGTAAAGTAGTAAGTAAAGTAGTAAGACTAAATAAGTAATAACTAAAAAAGGATTTCTTTTAACTATTAATAATATATATATTTTTTCTTTATTACTATCTTAATAGTAATACTTTTTTAACTATAGAAATAACTTTAACTTTATCTCTATCAATAATAACTATATTACTATGAATTAATTTTTATTATTAAATATATATTATATCTTATTAAAGTTAATAAAAGAATAGTAAAAGTAGCTTTTTATTTATTTTATTCTATAGCTAACCTCTACTTTATAGTTATAAAGTAGCTTCTTAAAGTTTTATATATCCTCTATATCTCTATTTTAGATAGAATATTACTTATAAAGAAGCTTTTTAAGGTTATTAAATACCTCTTTAATAGAGTTGAAGTTAGATAAGTATAGTAATAAATATAGTAAGTATATACTAGCTAATTTATATACCTCTTAAATAACTTATTATTAATAAAAACTAATATTATTTACTATAATAACTAACTTTATTATAAAAAAGATACTATACTTAAGTAATACTCTTTTTTATATCTATATTGTAAATTTATTACTATTAGTTATACCTAAGTATATTAATATATTAAAGATTCTACTTATTATAAAAATTAGTAAAACTTAATATTACTACTTATATTTAACTTTATCTTTATAATAAGGTATTAAGCCTTTTAATACTTAACCTATTCTTTAAGTACCTATTTATTTATCTATACCTAACTTATTAATAAAGATTAATTACTTTAAATAGTATTAATAGATAGTATATACTAAGGTATATTATAAGTCTTTATCTCTCTAAGTAGTAATAATATAAATAAATTTTAATAACTACTTAGTATCTTAAAGTTACTAATTAATTATTAACTTATAAATATTAATAATATATTATTTTAAAAAAATCTTATATTTCTTTAAAACTAAGATTATTATAATATATAAAAAGCTTTAATAACTCTTATAGTTATTATATTTCTAACTTTATATAACTTATCTTATTTAATATATATATTTTTAATTTTTTTATTACTTTATATTAATATTACTATTATTAAATTATATATAAATTAAAGTCTATCTATTTAATAACTTTAATATTTATTTTATCTTTCAACGTTTTTAATATTTATACCATCTTTCTTTATTTATTTTTATTTAGCTTTAGTACTATTATATTTATTTAATTAAATATATAGTTTCTTATTTTATCTAATTAAAGCTCTTATTTTATTTAATTAAAGGTAGTAATAATAATAAGGATATTATAAACTTTAAAGCTTAAAGAGTCTTAGCTAGCTTATGTCAAAGTGGGTGTAATATGCCGGCGAATAGCACAGACCTCCAGGCCCATTGGGCCGGATTGGGAAAGGTCTGCGGCGAAATGTCGGTTGACATCTATGGGACGGATTTTGCCAGCCAAAATATCTGGAATCCGATGACAACGTGCATTTAGATCCTGAGGTAACACAACAGCTATAAATATGCAGGGAATCCTATAGAAAATAGCGACATAGTTATACATACACCAGCAATTAACTAGGGATTTTTACTATAATTATCTAGATACTTTAATAATTAATAATCTAAATTTATAAGTACTAATTAATATTACTTAAAGTACTATATATAGTATATATAACATATACTATAGTTATTATTATAAGTAAAAATAAGATAGCTATAATATTAATAACTCTAAGTAGCTTAGCTAACTAAAGTGATTAGTATATTTAGCTATAGTAATAAGTAGTAGTTCTAAATCTATAGAAGTTAATTAACTTAAATACTAATAATATATAGTATACTACTATAAAATAACTAGTAAAGCCTCTAATAGCTCTAGATATTATAGACTACCTAATAATACTATCTATAATAACTAGGTAGGTAATATATAATATAGTAAATAGCTAACAACTACTAGATCTAAAAGATATATAGGCTTTAAAGCTATCCTAGCTATTAACTAAAGGCTAGAAGTAACTTAAATATAATAATAAGATATATATATAAAAATAATAGTAATATAAGTAAGACTATAAGGTAGTTAGTAACTTAGTTACTTAGATCTATATAATAGTAGATCTAATAGTAGTTATAAAATACTACTCTATAAGTAAGTTAATATATATATAGATATATAATATTAAGGTATATATTAGTTTACCTCTATATAAGAAAAAGAAAATTACTATAGTTAAGTATAAGAAAGTTATAAAAAAAGCTATAGATTATAAGGTAATAGATATAAAAGAGGTAGAGAAATAGATATCTAACTAGGAGAAAGCACTCTCTTATAGTATATAAGTCTAGTAGTATTTAGCTATAAAGACTAGTAAATAATTCCTACTACTAATAAAGGTATTAAGGTATATATTACTAGTAGTATAAGTAGAGGTATATAAAAGTACTAACTATATAAGAGCTATTAATAACTAGCTCCTATATTATAAAGTAATATTAGTAATATAGGCCTATATTACTATAGAGCTAGAGCATCTCCAGCCAAAAGCTACTTATAGTACCTTTAGCTTAGTTACTATAGTAATAGTTACTAATAACATTATAGAGAATTATATATAAAAAAAGCTAATAAAGAAAAAATAGTATAATAACTACTATAATAACTATAATAATAAGAGTAATAACTATAGTAATAAAAAGTACTTACTATATAATATCTCTAGGTACTTACTAGTAAGGTATTACTTTATGGGTAAAATATACCTAAGGTTTCTATGGTAACTATATAGAGTAATTATTAACTATATAAAGCAAGCTCTAATATAGTAATATATAAAAGATAAACTAAAAGAGAAAGATATATTACTAGCCTCTATATATACCTACTTGGATAAATTTACTATAGTAGTAATAGCAGTACCTCTAGCAAAATAATAATTAGAAGGTAGTAAAGGTAAGGTATAGTTAAAGGATAAAGGAGTCTTATCTATATAATTAGCTACCTTTATAATATCTAATTATCTACTTAAAGACTTTATTATCCTAGATTTAGAGGTAACTCTTTATATCTTCTACTCTTATTATTACTTCTTAGAAATAACCTTAGTAAAGTTAAATAACTTTATCTAAGTAGGTAATACTACTATCCTAATTAAGAAATAGGGTAATAACTTATCTATATAAAACAGGGTAATTACTAAGTATAATTTATACTTAAAAGAATTACCTATTATCTATTACTATTATATAACTTAGTATTATATATAATACTTAAAATAAGGAATAATTAGTAATAGGATAATAGTCTAACTAATAATTATATATATATAGTAAAGAACTATTTTATAGTATTTAATATAGATAAAATTACTAGTTAATAGGTTATTAAGGCTAGTAAGAATTATAATAGTCTTTATACAATATTAGTAGTATACCTAGCAATAGTAAACATAGATATAATTATAGTAGTCTTAGTACTAATAGACTATTACTAAAAGAGTAGGCTAGTTAAAGCTAATTACTAGTATTACTATCTTAGCTACCTAGGTAGCTATATACTTTATAAAATAACTACCTAAGCTTATAGTATATAGATAAAAAAAGATATACTAGAGATATCTATTATATTATATAAAGTATACATAATAAGTAAAATATAGTAGTAAATATTATATTAACTATAGAAGTTAATTAACTATATAGAGGTAAGTAATTATATTATACTAGATTTTTACCTATTTAAATAAGGCTATAGTAGATATAAGTTAGTCTTACTACTTAGTAACTAAAAATCTAGCTTTATATAGGACTATTACCTATAATAGTATACTTCTAAGCCTATTAAGATAGCTTTGGTAGACTTTATAAAATTAATTAAAGTATATAAATTAATAGAAGTATAAGTAATTAAGTATAATAATAAGATTATAACTACCTATTTATAGGTAAAAGAGGCTATAGAAAGTATAGGAATCCTATGTAAGGCCTTAGTACCTAATATATAAGCATAAAATAGTAGTATAGAGAGGATTACTATAGTAATTAAGTAGAAAGCTTGTATAATAAGGCTAAAGTTAAAATTACTAGTATTACTATAGCTAGAGATTTTAAAAGTAGTAGTATACTTATATAACTAAATGCTAGCTAAATCTTATAGCTAGAGATCTCTATATTAGATCTAGTATATAATAAGAGGGTAGCTATTATTTATACTATACCTTAGTTATTTATAAGTATTTAGCTGCTGCATATATGCAATAACTTTAGATACTTAACTTAGCTATAATTATCTCTAGTACTTTAAAGTAAAGGTATATATTAGCTATCTAGTTAGTTATATATTAACTAACTAATACTATATATATATCTCTCTAAAGAATAAAGTTATTATATCTTATAATATTATATTTAATAAAGATAGATACTTCTTTAGAAAAGAAGATAAATAGGTAGATAAGTTAGGTAATATAGATAAGGCTATAATTAATAAATAGATTGAAAAAGTAACTAAAAAGAACTTTATAAATATTACTAATAGTAAGAATATTATAGAAGAAGATATAGTAGAAATTCTAAACTAAACTACTAGTAAAATACTAAAAGAAGTTTATAAATATATAAAGTTATACTTTATATTAATAATACTACTAGAATCTTTAAATACCTTATTTATTATACTACTATTAGATATACTTAATATAAAAGAGTAAGAAAACTATATATATTATAATAAAGTCTAATATATTAACTATATTATATTTTAAAAGTAAATATATTTATAAAAATCTTAGAAAGCTATATTTATAGCTAGGACTATTAATAGTTCTTGCTATAGTACCTAGAACTAGTAAGCCACTTACATAGCTAGGACTATTAATAGTCCTTGCCGCAGTCCCTAGAAAATCTTAAAGCAAGACCTTCTGCCTAGTAAAAGTATAGGCTAGCCCTCTAACATCAGAAAGGATAATATAATAAGAGAGGATTTATCTAACTCTAGTAATAAGATAATAGTACCTTAAAATATAATTATAAGGCTAGCTATAAGGTTATACTAGAAGGATTTATCTAGGTTACCTAAGGTATATACTAACCTAAAAAACTACCTATTTATAAAGGATTTTTAAAAGGTTAAAAAAGCTTATTTATAGAGCTATAATACTATAAATAGCTAGGTTAAAGTTAGTATAAAGAAAGCTAGTAATAACTAGATACTTAATTACTAATAGGTATATACCTATAAGCTAAATAAATATAAATTTCTTATAAAGTTTAAGATATACCTTATTATTTATAGTAATTAGTAGCTAAAAGATATAATCTATAATATATATATAGTAATACTAATAGGACTTTTATTTTAATTACTTATTATAATTATAGCTAAGTTAGACCTAGAATTACTTTAATTTAATATAGTAAATATATTTATATATACTGTTAGAGGTTATGAGGGGTAATAAGGTTAGAGATAAGAGATAAGAGATAAAATATGATATATATTGTTTTAATATAATAGAAGAGCTTTTTTTTTACCTTGCTATCTAGCTAGATATAAGGGATATAAGGGGTTTATTTATACTTATTTTCTATATATTCTAAGGATTTCTTAGATATTCTAGGTTATTATCTAAAACACCTTGGTTATATAGTTTATAACCATATTCTTATAGGTTGTTTTCTAAAACATCTTAGTTATATAGTTTATAACTATATTCTTATAGTTTGTTTTCTAAAACATCTTGCTTATATAGTTTATAACTGTATTCTTATTTCCTGGATTTCTCCTTAGATAGTTCTTACTTAAAGGAACTATTCTTTGTATATAGATATCCTATGTATTTATAATATATAGGCGTTTTCTAAGTAAATATATAGTTATCTAGTATATACAGTATATACAGTACTATTAATACTGTGTTATATAATTCACTTTATTATTATATATACTATCTTTTATATATAGATATAAGGTATTTAAACCTTAATATCTAACATATACTAATATAAATAAGATAGTGTTTATAAGACTTCCCCTAGGATATCTAAGCTATAGTAGTAATAAGATTATTTACCTATAAAAAGCCCTTTATAGGTTATAATAATTACTACTACTATAGTAAAAGTACCTAGAAAAGAGACTTTAAGAACTTAGATTTATACTAGTTACTAGAGAGCTATACTACTAGTAAAAGAGAGCTATTATATTCTTCTTCTATATTAATAATTATATCTTTATATTCTCTAAGTTATTATAATAGAAAGCTAATAAGGTAATTAATAGTATAAAAGAAAGATACTACTTAGAGAGTAGTAATGAAATACAATAGTTCCTTAGTATAGAAATTCTCTATAATAAATAATAATAAAAAATATAGCTATTATAATTAGTATATATTAAAAAGATAGTAAAGCTAATTAATAATAAAACCCAGCTACTACTAGATAATACCCTAATAGGTAATAAAGAACTTCTACCCTTATAATAGATAGTAGTAAACTATAAAGTTATAAGATACTAGTAAAAAGTTAGATTAATCCTATATATAGTAGTAATAACAAGACCTAATATTATATTTATAATAAGTCAACTAGTAAGATTTAATTATAACCTATTAGTAGCCTATTAAAGGGTAGCAAACTAGGTACTATAATACCTTCGGTATATAGCCAGCCTTTACCTTGAATTTAGACCTAATAGAGAGCTTATTATTATATTAGATATAAGCTTTAGAGATAACTTAATTAATTATAAGAGCTTATAGGCTTTTGCTATCAAGCTATATAGTAAACCTATTAGCTAGAGAGTAAATAAGCAGTAGATAGTAACTACTTTAATAACTAAAGTAGAGTTACTAGCCTTATTATAGGCTATAAAACAATTAATATTTATAAGCTAATTAATTACTGAGCTTACTACTAGTAATAGTACTTTAAATATATTACTAAAGGTTATAATATAATATAATAATTAATAGATAATTAGCCTTATAACTAAGGAGTTAGTTTAATTATAAATATACCTTTATTATATAGATATATATTACTACTAGTTATATTAGGAGATTATAGATAGTTATATTAAAGTTATATATACCCTATTAGTAAAGCTAATAGTAGATAGTTTAATAAAGGCCCTACTAAAGTAAAAATAGCTTGTATTTCTATAGTAATTAAATCTTAGTAACTAAACTACATGCTTAATATAAAACCACAAGGAAGAATTAGCTAAGAATAAATTACTAATATAATTAAAGTAATAAGTACTATAGTAATACATAGTTAGCTAGTATAGCTCTAACTAAGAGGGTTAAATTATATAATTATACTAGTTAGTAAAAGTAAATTATTATAGAAATATAACTAGTAAACTCTAATATTATGACTAATTATTAATATAATTAATAAAACTTTAACTATAAATTTCTTAATAACTAAGTAATATATATAATTAGTAATTTTATTATTATAATTACCTTAATTAAAGCTAAAAGTTAATATAAAATCTAATTATAAAAGATTACTATTTTAAGTTAGAAAGTTATAATAAAAGATAAAAGTATAGTTAAAACTATACTTTAAGAATAATTATATATATAGACTTATAAAAGCTATATTAAATATAATAGTAAGTATATAAAGCCTAAGACTACTATAAGTATAATATAGCTTTACTAAGTAAAAGAACCTTAGTTACTATATATTTATATTATTAAGCTTAGACTTATATAAAAGAGCTAGTAAGCTTTATAGATATAACTACTATTAAGTCTTTTTACCTCTACTTAGAATTAAACTCTAGAGCTCTAGTATAAGTTACTATCTTATACTATAACTATCTAGTAGAAGGTAATACTACTAGATTATTTATACTTTAGTTTTAGTTATTATTAATTAGTTAATTACTACCTTTTATAGTAAGTAATTAGTAGTTATAAGAACCTATAAGAATATAAAAGGAAGGTATAAAAAACTAGTAATTACCCTATCTATTAATTAATTAGATTAAACCTATAAATAGCTTTAATTTAAGAGGGTATATTAAAGTAAGTATAATATACTAGTAAATAATATAGACCTCTAGGCCTATTAGGCTAGATTAGAAAAGATCTATAGTAAAATATTAGTTAATATCTATGAGATGGATTTGTCAAAGCGCCTATAAAAGTGGAGGCACCCCCGCTTAGAGGACACTTTGGTTGCTGCTAAATACTCTGGCTACTTTGACAGGATTTTGCTAGCCAAAATCTACAGAATCCAATAACCACGTGCATTTGGATCCTGAGGCAACACAACAGCTATAAATGTGTGGGGAATCCTATGGAAAATAGTAACATAGTTATATATATATTAGTAATTAACCAGAGATTTTCACTATAATTATCTATATACTTTAATAGCTTACTCTTATTCTTATTAAGCTATTTCTTAAGGTAAACCTTATAGTATTTCTTTAAGATATTAAAGTTTAAGATTTTATTAATTAGTTAATAAATTAATAAAAGAAAAGCTTTATATAAATTTCTAAATTAAGAATATTATAAACTTTAAAGCTTACTTATTTTTATATATTATAATAATAAGTAATAAGGCTATATATTAATATAATTTATATAATTTTTTAGTTAGAGTAATAAAAGAATTAAGAGGTATTAATTACTAATAAATCAATTAATAAAGAGCCTTATATAGGTTTAAATAGCTTTACTTTTAATATTAGTAGTATTAGTAATAGGTAACTTTAAAAGAGGGACTGCTTAATATTTAGATATATAGATTTCTAAATCTACTAGCTAAAAAGTGCGGTTTTTTATAGGGTTATATTGGTAGGTTGCTAATGTATAGACAGAAAAATAGGTTTCTGACGCTGCTAACGCAACAGACTGTATGGTAATGTCTTCATCCTTGAAAAGAAATGAAAACCCCGGACGGGATTGATTCACAAGTCCACTTTTGCTTCCAGAACGCTTCCCACGGGTCAAGGATTCGTCCTCTTCAACCGGGGCCTCGAGACGAACCATCGTATAGCCCATTGGAATTGAAGGCTGCTCAAAACCTCGAAACGGGGCCCAGCATATAGTTCAGTAAGTGCCGACATCTGGCTAAACGGCTCAAGGGTGCACCGTGTCGGCGGGCGTATTTGACGCCTTCTGTGAGCCGATCTGGCCCTAGTATCTCGTAAGAAGGCCATCGGTCATCGGTCATCGGAGTGGCGGACAAACGACCGCCGCATGGGCGGAAATTTGCCAACGAGCAACCCCTTGCCGTCGACAGGGGGGCAGAACCCCCTTGGCCGTTGGAAAGCTGCGCGTCAACATCGATGCCTGCCCGGCCTGCAAGACGACGTAACCGGCGACAGCCACTCAGCAGTAGCGTGGGCAGGCCCCCAAGGAAGTTCTGCGCTCACAGGCATATTGGCAAAAGTAGACCCAGGCAACTACGATCGTCGGTGTTGTAATTAGTAGCATGAGTCTCTTTTCTCTTGGTTGGCGATGCAAAGCTCTCTCACATGGTCAGCATCGGGACATGCAGGCGCTGCCATGTCTCTCCTCTCTTCGTCACGAGTGATGTACAGGCTGCCCGAGGTCGGATAATTGGCCGTCAGCGCTCAGGCAGCGCACGCATTGCTTTCCAGAGGATCCGGCCAGTGCAAAAGTCCCTCCTGGGACCGGTTATGTTCGATTAAGGTTTGGCGGCGTCGGTGCCGTCCAATGTCTCGACACTAGCCCGGAGTCGAGCGAGACCTGCCGGCCAGCAGCAGGCCCTCGTTCGTTTCATTGCTCAGGTGTCGGTTCTTGCCTTGTCGATTCCTGAGTCTTGCAAGAACGGTCTGAAGGAGTGCACTGTGCACTGGCTCGAGGCGAGGATTTCATCAATAGGAGATGACTGGCTGGATTTACCGGGTTGCGTTTGTGTGTTGTCCGTGAAGGCGACTCGGGTTCCTCCAGAGGCTGCGTGCACAAGAGGGCCCACATCGCTCTGCTCATCTCTCCGTCTAGTGTCTACCTAGGTAGTGTAGGTAGTGTGCTTACCTACCACCAACCTCGCACAGGTAGCTACCTGTAGGTACCTACTAGGTAGGCAGGTAGTGCTAGATGGGGTGTACACTAGGTCCCTAGGTAGTTAGGCATGATGAGCAGGCTGCAACTTGGGTGACTAATTGGTTAGTGGCTGAGCCGGGTGGGTAGCGGCCAAACGCAGTACCAGAGTGTTGGGTCCTTGGTGTCAGGGGTCCAGGATTGAGCACCGTCACCCACCGCTGCCAGCTCATCTAACCCCCGACGTCAGCCTCCTCAGACAATGCCACGGACCCTGGGACGTTTTTGTATGCAACGCCGAACAGAAGCGGGAAAGCCGTGGGATTCATGGCCAGCAACGGCCAATCATCCGGTCGGAACCCCGGACAATACATCATCCACCGTCTCAGTCATCGTTGTCATGCTGAAAGGAAATTCGAGTCCAATTTCCATCATCGGGGTCTCGTTCGATGAAGACTCCATCTTCCAATGCTTCTAGGAGAACTTGAGCTGGCCCCTTGACGCCCTTTCGGGGCTGGCAGTGTGCGGAACAAAGGATTTGGTGGGACTGGAGAGAGACAAGGGCAAAGAGACGAGGATGGCCACGCTAAAGGTATAGCCGCTTAACCGTCCTCCGTCTCGTGGAATCAATACCGCCCGTGCCGATCGGTGCCAGCCTGCTGGGACCAGCCGTGGCTTCGGATGATTCGTACCCCTCGCAACTAGTGTGAACTTGGGCTCCCTGATAATCGACGGTGGGCCACCAAGGTTGTCTCAACTCTCTAGGGCAGCCCGGCATCGAATTAGTGGACCAGAGCTATTGCATTGGACTCTGCCATGTATAATAAGCATGACCCAAACTCATTTCGATTCCTTGCCTGTAAGTACTACGACCTGTATTCCAGGAGGGGGTGGGGGTGGGGGTGGACAGGAGGGCCACACATGTGCTGAATACGGTCCAAGATTCCAATGCCGCCGGAGCTTGCTGACGAGGCGCCCACCATGCTGCAGAAGTGAGCAGGCTGCAGAAGTGAGCAGGCTGCAGAAGTGAGCAGGCTGCAGAAGTGAGCAGGCTGCAGAAGTGAGCAGGCTGCATGACGCGGTGCGACCAGACCTTTGGGAATACGTCTTGTAATCGCTGGGCTCGGGATACCTGTTCCCCCTCATCCCGGCAGTCAGCCACAGGGATCCGAGGGCTGGCGGCGAGCTGCGGTAGCATATCGTATATGTGCCACGTGAGTATCAAATACCCCCGAAGGAGCACCATACTGGCCTCAGCCCCCTCAAGGACCTCATGGGTCCAGTGGTCATGGACTCTGCACTCCGTGCCTTAGGACAGGGCCTCCATAATACCCGAGGAATGGCCTCTGGGGCCCAGGTGACTGGGCCAGTCTCGCTTAGAGGAACACAAGTGTTGTACTTGGACGATTGTCAGAGCCATTGCGCTCGAGACGCTGGCAGGCATTGGGTCCGGTTCGCCCGTAACTGGGGTGCGCCCATCATCAATGGGGTTCGAGGCGCTAGAGCTTGGAATGTCCGTTGCGTGTTTCCAGAAAACCTCGAATGTTATCGAGAATGATGAAATTTGGGCTGTTTGGAGTAATCCAAAAGGGGGCTAGAGCAAGCCAAAGGCTGAGCGAGCTTCTGGGGCAGAAAGACAACCAACAGGTTGTCCGTCCTGCTGCGCAGCCAAAGCGGTTGGCCTCGTCGCGGGATGAGAGAGAGGTCCGGGCAAACCGAATTGCCAGTCGCGGCGGGGAGGGAATCCAAGAGGCTGGGTATTTCGACGTCACCCCTGCAGAGAAGAAATCCGCCATTGTCGCGTTACGGGCGCTTATCCCCGACGGTGGGCTGCAATTCGGTGCTGTGACCAACGAAGGTTAGCCAGTGGACCAACCAGGTGGGGGTGCATTGGACATGGGCTACCGGACGAGAAAGCTGTTGTGACGACGATTCCTCGTTTAAGGCGATGGTGACCGAGCTAGGGTGTCTACCCAGGTAGGCTGGGAACGTTGCGACGGGGGAGGGGGCGGCGGTGTGCGTCAAGTCTCGTTCCGGCCGATGTGTGACTGTAGGTATCCTAGGGTACGGCAGCCTGCAGGACGCACTGGGTCAAAAGTCAACTGCCTTTACTATGTTTACACCTATGAATATTTTATAAGTGTGCATTTTGATTGGCTTGCTTATAGTGCACGGGCTAGTGCTACTACTCTATTTTTTCTCTATATGAAAAGAGTAAAATTCAATTTAGAATACTAGTTTCTAAGAGTATTTAATAGAAATATTTATCTACTTCTAAATATCTTTATTTCTTAAGAAAATTAGTTAGATGTATATTACCTTAGTAAAAGTAGTGTATGCTAGTAAAAGTGGTGCACGCTGGCAAAAGTGGGTAGGTGCTGGCAGGCGCTGGCAATAGTGGGCAAGTGCTGGAAATAGTGGTCGGGTGCTGGCAATAGTGGGCAGGTGCTGGAAATAGTGGTCGGGTGCGTGCTAGAAATAGTAGGCAGGTGCTATAATTATAGGCATCATATTTTTTCTCACGGAAATAAGCCGGAAGGTGTAAAAGACTAGGGCCAGGGCTCTAATTATTATGGGCCAATAGGATGTGGGAAAATTACATAATCATATAAGAATATCCAATCAGAGCCTCTAGATTCTAACTATTAGTGGGTCTCTGGCTACACCATACCGTGGTTATATCTATATTCCGTCCCAAAGAGGAAGTTTCTGACTTTTGACCCAGTGCGTCCTGCAGGCTGCCGTGCTAGGGTACCTGTCGTCTTGGTGTGTTTTCTGCGCTAAGACACCCGGCAACATGGACCGTCTCATGATGGTCGTCTCGCCTGGCAGCTTGCTTTTGCTCGCGGGAGAGGTCACATTGGCTGTCCAGAGTAGAGTAGGTACACTACACGGGACCATGAGGATCGGTCAGTAAAGTGCGTGTGTTGGATCTAGGAACCCAAGGTGGGATGGGATGCAATGCCGAGTCGCCGAGTCGGTGAGCTCAGTCGGTACCGTTGGATGGACTCGGTGGTTTGTCGTCTGTTTCCTTGGCTGTTAACGTTGCATCCAGTTGACCGCGATGCGCGGGGAGACAACGGCCGATGCATAGAAAGTGCAGCGCATTGCGGAGCGGGTGGTGGTCCTGATGGATTGTATCATCTGCCTCCATGCCTCGACATTGTCCAATAACCGGCGGGGCAAGAGGCGCGTATAGCGAGCGCAAAGAGCCATGACACGGATGCTATCTCGGCCTGAGCAGTGTACCTCAACATGTATTGATGCAGGGACGTCCAACAGGCCAAAGTGTGAGGCTCGGCGTGAACTATGCGGCGTGTATTCAAGAAGTGTGTCGTTCTTTCTTCCCGTTTTTTGTTTTCATTTCCATTCTGTTCAGGAGAACATCGGAGGACAGCGCTCCTGAGACACCACCGTACCCTACCTAGGTAGGTATAAGGGAATTGAAATAAATGCCTTATGGATACCATGACAAATGACGAGCTGGCGGGACAACCCTCTGAACGCGTGCGGGTTTGCCCACGTCCTAATTACTTAGCTACACTGTAGGTAGGCGCACAGTTTACCAGCACAAATACAAAATTGCGTACTTTTGATCCCCACTCGACCCATGCCGCGACGCTCAACTTACTTGTACAAAATGTGAGTCCATCCTGTTTCACCGAATCAGGGTTGAGCGGAGGCGCGCACGATTGGACTGGGGCCGCGGGAGGGAATACAAGGAAGGGCCAGAGTGGTCCGGGATGAAGGTCAAGATGGCTTGCAGGGGATGGTTACTTTGCAGGATACGGCCGGGGTGAGGCGGGACTAGGGCATTTTTTGCTCGCCAGAGCCAGGTCTCCTAGTTGTTTCTAAAGCACACCTCGAAGCCGGGTTCTGGCAAGGGATACCCAAGACAGAACCGGGACAGACACTATGTAGTGTACCTTGCATTGAAGGTAGTTTACTGTAGGCAATGGTTGTAGTTTACCATAGGTAAGGTAGGAAGCTAATTATTAGGCTTGGGGTATCCGTACAAATAAAGGAACATGAAGGTGGGAATTTGAAATGGGCTGTCGGGTACCCTCTCCTGACTCTCCACCAAAATGTACGCTTCTGGTACATCAGCTTACCCAAGTAGGTAGTCGACGCACCTTTACAGTACACTAGTGCCACGACCATGGAGTGTGAGAGGGACAGACCCTAGACATGTAACGAGATGAATGAACCAGAGTAACATGGAGTTCGCAGCGGAATTTGGATACTGCGCTCCCTTTGTACTCACTTTCACTTTGCAGAGAAGAGAAGGGAAAGACACGCAATTTTCCCCTTTCGTTCTTAATCTTCTTCTCCCACATCTGCTTCTCGTCTCCTGCCCTCCCGCCACTTTCTCACCGGTCAGGTGGTCGAGAGCGGGTTTTCAATGGACATGGGCCACCCGGTCAGCAGTGGTGATGCAGGCTGCGAAGCTCTTGGATCCAACAAATACCTACTAGATAGGTGGGACATGCCTGGAGTAGGTTGCTTTTAGGACGATGATGCAGACAACGCGGAGGGCTCACCACCGCAGGCTGCGTGGGGCGGCGGCCAGGTTGAAGACGAACAAACGGCTCCTTCAGTGGCGCCGGATGCCGTCCGCTAAGAGCGAGTTAGACAAGCCAAGCCCTCCCAAGGCCAAGCCAGGCCAAGCCAGGCTGTTTGCTCACGCTACCTAAGTGAACCAAGTCGGTTCTCTCCACTAGGTACACTGAAACTACCTACATGGGTAGTGATAGACGGCATGCGGCATGTACCGGGAACAGCTGCTCGATACGTACCTGTACAAGTTTCTAGCGTTGCCTAGGTAGGTAGACTAGGACGACGACTTGCTGCTTCCGAACTCGGGGTAGGGCAGTAATTAGACGCGATGTACCTACGAGAAAGGGAAGAGCGTGAATGAACGGCACGGTAGGATGAGGTGCGGGGCAGGATCAGGAGGTATGAATGCCGCAGGCAGGCAGGTAGGCAGGCAGGCAAGCAGGGGAGAGAGGATACGAAAGCGAGAAGGAGAAGGAGAAGGAAATGACGATGGTGAATAAACCTGGGAATTTAACGCAAAGAAAGAGGCAGGTACTTGATACTACCTATGTATCTACCTACTTACCTACCTAGTACACACACTTGCATTGCACACTGCTCTGTACCTACCTAGTGTACAAGCACCGACAGTAGTCCCCATCAATCGATGGTTGCCAAAATAGTGTAGAGCCACGGGGGCCCAAGAGATGGGTTCCAGTTCCCTGATGCATGTTCGTCATGTCCTACCCGCCCTTCTTCCCGTATTGTTTGACTGGAGCTTCCCGCCCTCGGGGTGCCTTGCCCTGCCCAAACATTCGTCCTTGCCTTGCCTTGCCTTGCCTTAGCTCAATCCACCTACTTGGTCTGGGTAGTTTGGACAAGTAGGTACAGAACATCCGCGCTATCCCGGACGGGTGCTGCTGCTGCTGGACTCCGGTCCTGTCCTGCACCTCACTCACTCACTCAATCGACTTTTCCCATCTCGTCGGGTCTCCCAGACTACCTACCTACCTAGGTAGGTACCTGGGTAGTTACATCACGAGGCACCTGCTCGCTACTTGTATCGATATTGTCCCTTGCCTTGTTGTCCGACCGCACTCTCTTTGCCTTGCACTCCTCCTCGATACCTTCACCAGATATCCGTCTGGGCTGTCTTGCCCCGGGGCACAGCCCAGGGTTCATATTGCAGACCACCTAGGTAAGAGACCAGGCCCTCGTCTACATTTCCTGTTGACTCTACCCAAGTGTCAAGATCCTTGATGGCCGGCAGAAAGCCCAGGGTTGCAAGGCGGAAAGTGACGGGGCGAAAAGGAGACAAAATGGATAGGACGACGACCCGACGAACACAATAGTAATCAATATCCCGTTTACCCATGCGTGCGCGCGGTCCCACGCCCACCCGCCGCGGCAAAACCCTGGACGTGCGCCAGGAATGTATCTTGGAGATTTGATGACAGGTTACACAGCGCCGTTCCTACCTTTGTGCTGCAGGCCGTCATCTCAAAGCCCCATTCATCACATCGACACGCCCTCCAGTCTCCAAGGAGGGGGCGGGGCGCCCGGGCACCTTTGCCCCAATTCCCACAGCACCGATGGTAACAGCAGCTATAGTTGCAAGGGACAGGGGTGCGAGGGGAGACTGGAGAATAGAACATACTATGTAGAACGAAGAAGAAAAAACCCACAAACTCTACTTAACAGCGGAGAACCCCCTCGAGCCAGGGAACGTCTGCCAAAGTGCCTTCGATGTCTGTCTAGATGAGCAACATTTGAACAAGACCAGCCGAATTTCGACTATCAATCCGCCCGTTGCTGTCATGCCATCACCAACGACGTAACCCTTTGTCTCATCTTCTATTATACTTTCACACTGCCGCTCTTCCTCCACCGCCCGAGAAGACTAGACTACGACTCGACCCGCCTCTTACACGCAAGACCTCTACTAGGTTATTCCCCATTCCCCAAGGCCTACAGATAAACTACACCACTTGGTAGCCCTACATACGATACGGCCACTCCAACTATTATTACTCCTCACACCCTCTCTGATACACCGGACCGACGGCGGATATCCTCCCCCCCTCCCCCTTCTTTTCTCTCCGGGGTGTTTGTGTGCGTATGTGTGTGTGTGTGTGTGTGTGTCGGCCTCTGGACACCATCTTGAAGCAGCACCGCAGCGGCAGCAACAATAGCACCACCACTGACCGCTTGGGCAGCCGTATGCAGTAGACGGACGGTTACCTACTCTCTCATTGGGCCCGTTCACCTGCATCTGCACCAGTTAGTTTTGGGTCTTGCCTGGGACTTTCACTGGCAAAGCTTTGCTTTCCAGGGTTCCCTCCCCCCTTTCAACGTCGCAGAATACGTCTCTCTGCTCTCTCCCTCCCATTCGTACACCACACACATATACACACAACGTAATCCATCCCACGCAAATCAATCAATCAATCGCCTTAGCCTCCGCCCCTCAAGCCGGGTACCAAGGTTGGGAGGTCCTTGTCTCTGCAGGCCCTGTCCTTTGCGCGTTCGTGCCCTGTTGGCGATTGGTAGGTATTTCCCCTTTGGTTTTTAATCCATACATCACATCCCCTCAGATCGCTGCTCCTCCCGCTCCCGCCCGTCGCCGACCCCCCCGACCCAACCTGCCCAACCGAGACAGCTTGCAGCATCAGCGCCAGCGGCCACTTCGAACCTCGACCCCGAACGCGACCTTGAATTCAACCTGAAGCTTGGCCGCACTCGTGATCGACACCTTTTTTTTTCTCTCTCCATCGCCTCTCCCCTCCCCTTCTTTTGTTTGTTTGTTTGTTTGTTTATTCATATATTCCTCGGCCTCGGCCTGGCTGGTTAACGTAAAATCTCGCCCTCGCCGCACAATCTGTCTCACCCTGGCTGTCTGAATTCCTCACTCAGTTCCTCATTCCCGACCCTGAAACCCATCTACACCGACGCCAAGACATCGAACCCGAACCATTGCCCTGAAACTTCAACCCCAACCCATCTGGCCCGACCCGACCAACGGCTTCTCGTCTCTTAAGACGCCGCCCGTCGTCTCGCAACCTATCCACCTCCGCCCAGTCAGCACACAATTAGAAAACCGCCGATTACCGCAGCACCGGTCATCCTCTGTACAACCTCTCCAACTCGTTGTGTGAACTAAGTCGACTCTCAGCCATCCAGCCGAGCAACGACGAGGCTGGCTGCCTGCTCGCTCTTACCATGTACGTTAATTGCAGCATATTCCTTTTTGTCTTCTGACTTCGTTGGCTCTCACTTTAACCTCTGCTTCGTCGAATCCCCCCCTCTTTCTCTCTTTCTCTTTCTCTTTCTGTCCCGGTCACTTCCACCCTAGCCTTGACCATCTTGTTGCGTTCGCTCATACCTTGTCCTGTTTTTTTCCTTTTCTTTTCGATGCACAACCCGGTCTTTCTCTACTCTAGCTCTCCCCGATGCCAGTGGCAGTGTTACGAATGGCCGATAAAAAGATGCCCAGAGGTCATGTGAGAATGATGAGCCCGTCCCGCATATGATCATACACAAGTACACACATGCATGCATTCTGCACAATTTTGCCGCTGTTCTAGCTCCAGGCTCAATTGCCACCGTCTGCATGCAGGTACATGTATTGGTACGCTGTCAAGGCCCATCACTCGGCCCTCGTCTCTGCCCTAAGTTAATGCACCTTGACCCTTGTCATCCTCACCCTCATGCCGACCTGGAAGGGCAAAAGGCGTCCTACAGTCACACAATCGTTCGCCGGTTTGTTGGTTGGGCCATGAGTTGTCGTGTCGTGCCGACAACCTTGTCCTGCAAAAGGGGTGCCCTGGGTGTGATGCCTTCAGGTTGATGTATGCGCGCGCTCGCGTCGGCTGGTGCAAGTGCAAGTGCAAGTGCAGAGGGTTTCCTGCGTATTGATGTGGCGCTCGTGTTGGTCATCGCTGCTGCTGCTGCTGCTGTGTGTGTGTGTGTGTGTGTGTGTGTGTGTGTGTGTTTGAGTGAGGAAGAGTGAGAGAGGGCGAGAAGGAGGTGTAAGTGTACCAATCCTCGGAATACAAGAAGCTGTCGAGTTACCCATGTCCCTTGACACAGGAACAGGACTTTGTCACAGCCTCCTTCACCCTCCCCCTTTTCCCACTGATGTCCGTTACATCTCGCCGCGGCTGGCTCATTCCCTCGCTTCCCGCACCCTCTCGCGAAGAAGGGCTCTCGCGCGGGTCGCTTTCTCCATAAAAGTCAGTTGTACCGGGCGATCTTATTCCCTGGATGCCATCAGCGAGTGCTTTCGCCGACCTGCTACCGCCTGCACTGCTGCCATCGTTTCGTTTCGTTTGCCTGTTCAGACTCAGAACTGCACATGCGCGCGCACTCTTAAATTACCCGCTTCTCGACCCCACCGCATTCACCTCCCTTTCCATATTTTGTAAACCACCAGCGTCAACTCATAGCTCAAGCTGCCGAAACTTACCAACGCATGTTTCGTCAAAGCTGACTGGCCAAAGTTCACTGAAAAAGGTTACGTCTTGCTGGAAGGCTACCACGGAGGCAAGGCGGGTTCTACGGACTTACGACTCCCGCTCTCGGCTCTTGACACGTCCAGTCTCCATCCAGCACCTTCCGGTTGATGTTACGGTTCCATCGCTCACTGGAGAACCATATCTTCGGCCATTCCGCTCTCTCGTCTTAAACGGCGAACGCAACCAAGGCTCATCAGTTTCAACTCGCATATTGTCTGTATGGTAACAATGTCTCAAAACGGGTATGTCTTTGTTATGATTATGACCATGACCATGGCTTCACCGAGGCCAATCTCTAACGTGCAATCTCTAGTGGAAACCCCGATACCTCATCGCATTACTCTGATCACGGCCGCGTTTATGAAGGGTTTCGACGGGGAAGATATTTGCTTCCAATCGATGAGGCAAGTTGCTCTTAGAGTTGACGTGTGAGAGATGGAAGCCACCCCCCAGCTAACAATCTCTAGGCCGAGCAAGACAGACTAGACATATTCCACAAGCTCATCTACCTGGCAAGAAAAAGCAAATTACATGACGCACCACTTCCCGATAGGGCCCAAGTTCTTGACCTTGGGACGGGCACTGGCATCTGGGCGATCGACGTCGGCGAGTAAGAAAGCCTAGCCTGCCCCTCCTCCAACGCCAGGTTACAGCACTGTCGTTTGCTAACACCCTCGCCGCAGTTCACTTTACAAGAGCGCAGACAACCAGGGCCGCGTACTAGGGCTCGACCTTGCTTACATTCAGCCCAAGGTGTATGTTAACGAGAATTCCCCGCGGGCTTGGCAACATCGGCTGACTTTTCCCTAGGATCCCCACATGTGTTTCATTCGTGCGTGCCGATGTCGAGGCGCCGTGGCCGGCACCAGAGCAGACCTTCGATATGGTCCACATACAGATGCTACTCGGTTCCATACGAGACTGGCCAGACCTCTACAGAAAATCCTTCAGGCACATCAGGCCCGGTGGCTGTATCGAGCATGTGGAAATCGAGTGGATGTTCCGTAGCGATGATAACACCTTACCGCCGGATTCGCCCCTCGTTCTTTGGGGTAACACCTTGCGACGTGCGATGCAGACGTACAGGCAACCAATTGATATTTTCGACACCAGAGCCGAACTTCACGCTGCGGGTTTCACCAACATCACCGAGGACATAGTCAAACTCCCGATCAACCCGTGGAGCGCCGACCCGTTCGAGCAGGAGATTGGTCGGTGGTTTAACCTTGGTCTCACGCATGGGTTCGAGGCACTGACACTCGCCCCCTTCGTACAAATAGAAGGCTGGCCAAGGCACCAGGTCGACAGGCTGGTGGAAGACCTTAAGATGGATATCTGTCGGTTGCACGTCCATGCCTACTGTAGAATGTGAGTTTCCGCATCCAGACTGCTGCCGAGATTTCTGCACACTCCGTTCCTGGGCGCAGTATGCTAATCGTCGAGTCTAGGTTTGTCTGGACGGCTAGGAAACCCGGCCAATGATCTGAAAAGGGGCAACCCAGCATGCCGAGGGGGTCTTCATTACACGAGATGGGGTTTGCCATCACTGGTGGTTCTTTCTCATGTCGTTATCCTCCCGTTGCAAGCCGGTGTGGGCCCGAGATGAGACGAGGCGAACCTACAAAGTCGGACATCTCGCAAAGAGACGCCTATCAATTGGACCACTATAGCGATTCTGTTTCTATCTTTACACCATCCACCTTCCCATCATCTCGCGTTGGTTCGCTATCATCTGCCTAATTACTTCGCTTACCGCGTTGCCAGCAAGCCAACCTGCCACTTGCGATTCCCTTCGCGGCGCTTCTTCGCCCACTGAGATCATCTCCACCCTGCGGCCCTTTGGAGATGCGGCTGGCGCAGTCTTGCCTCAGTCTTCCTCGGGGTGTGCAGACTTGTGGCTAGATGATGTTGTTCATGCCGAATTATGCCTCGTGGATTTCTGCCCGAGATCTTGTCGAGTTCTGGTCCGGCCCCGCACCTTACCACATATCCCTCGATCCGTCCAGGGCCGCCGGCTGCCCGCATCACGTTGGCTAGGTGCATGCATACACGGTGGGAAACGCAACGAGTATTGCAACCAACCTGAAGCTTTTCCTACGCGCCGTCATTCAACCTTGCTCGGGCAGACCTATCGCTCAAGTCACTATACCTGGCTTACAATCACGCGTCGCACAGAACATCCAACAAAGTCGGCCAAGGCGCTCTCAGAGGCCGCCTTTAGTGCCTTTACATGGGCCAGATGCAAGCACCGGCCCTCGCATACATTAACAATATAACCCTGGATTCGGCACGTCAACCCACCGCAACTCTCAACCAGTTTTCGAATTTATCCCCCCCCTCCCCTTTTTTTTCCATATTCTTTTTTTCCCCAGGCATCAAGCGCGGACCTGAACTTGAGGTGTTGACTATCCATCGGTGTGCATGCGCATGGGAAAACGGGGTTGTGTGGATAGAGAAGACCAACGGACGACACGTTTACGGACAGTGGCATGCTGTTTGTCGTTTCATTCTCCAAATCGGCCGGTGAATCAAGTCACATCTACACGAATGATGGAGACGACCGGTGTTTGCGACCATTATTCGTTTTCTATTCAAGCCTACTTCATGTTGGCTGTGTAAATAAAGCTAGGCTAGACAATAATCACAAATTGCGGCCCGCGTATAAGGCTGCTTGAGACCTATACTGACGGCCTGGCCTACGTCATAGCTAGGTTCAATGTTTTCGTGCTTTGACGAAACGCGTTGCATGGCTGGGCTATGAGCACGATCTGGCCTTGCAAGACGAAGATTCGAAATTGGCATGTGGCGCAGGGCGAGGCAGAACACACTGGCGGCAAGCCTCGCCGTATCTCTTTCCGAGCTCGCAAGCAACTCAGTACTAGATGGGATCACGATCGTGTTGTTGCCTCAAGCCTCGTGGAACAGTTCTCCGCATCCTGCAGGTCACATTTCTCCCACATTGCTCGTCCGTATCAGTCAGCCACTCCCGGTTGGTCGTTGGACTGTTGGCCAGCCCGTTTCGCCCCCTTTCCACTGAAAACGTGTCAGTCATGGGGGCACCTAACAAAGTTGTAGTCTCTTCGTCAAAGGATCCCTACCGGGTTGGGCAACCACGCTACTGCATGGGCTGTGGCCGGGTTAGGAGCATCGATGTGCTCTTTTGCCAACGTTGAGCAGCAAAGCAATGAGACGCTCAGGGATGCCTAGCCGACCGGCGTGCGTACGTGGGAATGGGAGAGACGCAGAGACGGCATTGTCTAGCATGCCCGTAAGCAACAACACGTCACGTACGTGCTTCATATCATCGGCTCATGCTCTCGCATGTTCGCAACCGAGAACGACGTAGAGTTGCGCATCCCCGGGCCCTCGACGAATCGCACTTTCTGCATGTTAGGCGCCTTTTGAGTTTAGTTTAGTTTTTTTTTTTCCTTCTCTAATGCCTGCCGCCCAGGCTGGCGTCCTCACCTTCTTCCTCCTCGCCTCCTTCTCAAAGTCTTGCTTGTGGCATGTCGCTCAGTACTATGTGAGGTTGGAATAGGGCAGTACTCGCCACCCCATGGAATTGGCTGGCCGTACCAGCTTCCTCAGAGTGCGACGTGCATGCTGCGGAGAGAAGGCCGGCGCCTCCGGATCCTGCAGTCGCCGTTGGCGGATTTGCAGACCTCTCCTTGCCCCGGACACTCGCTTCAGGATTCCGCCATGCGCCCTTCTCGCAGCCTCCCCTCCCCCTCTCTTCCTCTTGTCTCCCCTCACCCACACGCGATGCTGTCCATGTGCATGCGCTCCCAAGTCCCACACACCTTGTTCTCCTTTCTCTTTTCGATACGAATGTATATGTACACCATCGACCGCCCGAATCCGGGAATACGGATCTCTGATGTGATTGGCCCGCGTGAAAACAAGGGGTGCCCGTCCACCTCTCTGTCTTGCTGTCAGCCGTTTAGGAGCGACAGTCGGTGTGTGGGTTAGGATGAAGATAAAGAAGGAGAGGATAGAGAGAGGGGGAGAGAGAGAGAGTAGAGAATAATTCAAGAGTACAAGAGCAGCCTCTTGGCCTTCCCTTTCCCTCTCTTTCCATTGGGGGCATTTTTCTCATTTTCTTTCCCTTTCTTTTCTGTCTGCCACAACCGCTCATATCTCGTCGCGAATTGGCCCGAACAGAACCAAGCTTGGCCCATGGGGCCGCTCGTCGGGTGGGAGTTGCCATGCAGGAACAGCTGGCCCTGCAGGTTAGTTGGGCGTGAAGTTGGACGGCCGCGCCCGTTGGTAGGGTTGGAAGGATCATGGCCGGCAGCGATCCGCTTTCATTACCTGGGACCAAGTTTGTAGTGCTAGGAAAACGGGTTGCCAATGGCGACGTTGAACGAGGCGCGGTGACGGGCGGCTGAGGGCGCGGGGGGTGACGGAGCTGACAGGCAGTTGAGGAGACGGAGACGGCGCGTCGGATATTTATTGTCCTTGCCCAGTGGAGACCAAGACGTGAAACGACATCATAATATTGCGTGAAGCGCGATGCGTTATTTGTTCCGCCTCGAATGCATCTCTCAGTTTCTCTTGATAGTTCCTCTGCTGTTGACGTGGTGAGCAATGTGCAGGTTAAGGGGGCCGCTCTCGATCTTTCCCGGACCAAGAGCACTGCATCAAGACCATACTGCGCTTTCCCATCTGGATTAGCTATGTCACATGAACACGAGAACTTGGAACCATCAGAGGTTCCATTCTGAGATCACGTGCACCAGCTCGGTTGTCCTGGGCCGTTTTCTCTGTGCCAGTGGTGGTCCTGTGAACTCAGAACTGGACTTGAAAGTGTATCTACTCCACCTATAACGTAATAATACTACAGTATGGGGGTCTTTGCATCTGAATCATCTACATGCCTCCCTCCCCTGGATATGGATGGATTTCGTGTGTTCGAGAGGAAGTTCGTAACAGAGGTGCTAGTATCGCATGCTTGGAAAGGCAATAGCACCCTCGGTACGAGGTGGAAACACTTGGTTCCTTCTTGGCCCCGGCAATATATTAACTTCAGAATCGATAGAGACTCCCGGTAGGCGGATGACTGAAAAATGATGTATTTTTGGCAACGCATCTTTCTCAGGCTTTCGCTGCTTACCTAGGGTGGCTGTGGACGGTGCGAGCCGCCATGGTCCTCATTGGCTGCCCGCCTGAGCTGACCACCACCACCGAGAAAGCCACTGCCTCCATTCGGCCACTTTGTGTGTTTTCATGGGTCAACCCGAGGGATTGGTACCGTAGCGTGGGGATGTAGTGGTGGTGGGTTTGCGAAAGTCCCCAAACTCTTGTCCCCAGGCCTTATTTCCCGGAAGAGTAGGGCCCATATACAATGCAGGCCCTGAAGGCAGAGCTGTATTACTGCACGCGTTGCCCAGTCGTCTTCTGTACATGGGCAGTGGGATAAATATGTGTGGCAGAGATACACACCTTGGTTGACGTTGATACTTCGCACGGTATGTAGCCTCAAGGATATATGGCGATTCCTTGGGGGACGATGGGCCCGATACACAAGTTACGAAGGCGGCACCGTCACAGCTCTGCCGCTGTGGTGGTGTGTAGGCTGTAATAAATGTGTTTCTTTGGGGGGTTCCCAAAGACCGGACGATAATGCGCAGTTGGGCTTGAGAGACTCTTGTGACACGATTTGGATAGGGCCAGGTCACTTGGATCTCGGCGATACTTGGTTCCCTCGTAGGGAGCAGTTTGTTTATCGAATAGAGGCGGATTTGGAACACCGAAGGCTGAATACCTAGTTTATTACTGGCTTAAGCCTTTGTCATCTAAAGTTAATTGGTTCAATGGTCTGTCTACTGATCTTCACCGCCTACTCATCATAAGCTTCCAAGCTTGCGGCAGTCGCTGATGGCATGATATTTGCAGTCACTGCCAAGTATTCTATAAGGTTCTTGCTGGAACGTCTGGCTATCTGGCTGGCGGCTACAAACTGGACCTTGCCAATTATTATCAAAGGGCCCAAATACTCAGATCGAAATTACCCCACGCTGTCTCTTATCACGGGCAACAAGACGAGGAGGAAGAGGAATAAGGTTGGTAGGATATAATCCTGGATAAGAGTGTTGTTTGAAATGTCATGCCATGACGTTGAAATACCCTTCAGGTAAATGGAATGCGTGGGAGATGAAGAGGGAAGACAGAGGGGGGAGTGATATCCGATCTCATATTTCTCGAGTGACTGTCTTGGAGGCTACCACAGCAGGCTTTGCAGCTTGTCCTGCTGCCATCTCCATATACCCTCCTCCCAATTCCACCCTCAACTCAGTTTCCTGTGGAGTTCCAATGGCCCATACTCACACCTTTGCTGAACAGCCACTTATTCATAAGCGGTTCAGAGCCGCACATGAGTTAAGTAATCACCCAGGTCCGTCGCGAGAACCGGCTGTCACGCCTCGAGGTCACTGTGAGCTGGTCCTTAAGTTTCATTCTCGTCGCGGTTGGCTCCCTGAGAGTCTTGCAGAGTTGGGCCATGTGTGTGTGGCCCTCATACATTTCCAACAACCGACGTCCCTCGACATATGCCTTCTTCTGTTGCCGTTCCACTGGATTTGAGTGACATTCGTTGCAAGTGTTTCCTTGAGCCTCGGCGTCAGTGTATCTCCGGTAGCAAATCAGAGACCACGCGCTGGTGCGAGGAAGAAGGGCCACTCCAGTCTGGACGCCATATCGATAAATGGCTCGTTCGAAATACCAAAGGGACGGGACAATTGATTCAAAAAGGGTTCCTGTTATTTACCTGCAGGAGGCAGGTTTCGCAGCATGTATGGGCTGCGTTTGACGTGTGATGTACAGAGTCTACATAAGGAAATAATAAGGTGCCTCTCAAGGAAGCGGCCCAACGACCGAATCCAAGGCCGCCAGACCGTTCTCTTCCCGCGTTTCCCAGACACCAGCTCCGTAGCGGTCGACCGGATCTCGACCGGGAGCTGTGCGAATGGATACATGAACCTCTACCACGGGCATTGAGCATTCACGTCATGGTTCCATAAAACACCACCCCTTCCACCGAATTCTATATCCCGACACCATTTGCGCTCTTTTCCTTTAGATGCAGTTTGAATTAATGAGGAATCAACCGGCTCCTATCGCGATTTCCCCTTCGAATCGGTACGAGCTGGAGAGGCTCAGAAGTCCGCTCGTTTAGTGGTGGGCGGCGTGGGTCTCGCCGTGGTAGCCGACAATCTTGAAGCGGCCGAGCATCTCTCCGACGGTGAAGAAACCGAGGCACTCAGCGGCGACGACGGCACCGAAGGCCACGGAGGCGGTGTTGATACGCGAGGCGATATCGGCGGGCTTGGCGGCGGCGGCGGAGGAGGCAGCAGAGCTGGCGGTCGAGGACACGGAGTTCAGGAGGGTGTTGGGGTTCTTCAGAACGCTCAGGGCGCGCTGGAAGTAGGACTGGAAGGTGTTGACGGGGCTAAACCGGTGGTCAGAAGATAGAAGGCCGATGCAACAATACCAGATCAACTTACGGAGGAGCCATCTTCTGGCCGTGGAAGACGATCTTGGACAGCTCAAGGCCGACGCGGGAGTAGTAGACAACCCAAGGAACCTGCTCTACAGTCACATATCCGTCAGCGATTGGCCGACCAAAGTTGCGGAAGGGGGCACTCGGTGGCGGCAGTCCTCATGAAATCATTTCCCCGGGCGACACGTACTCTCAATGAAGTTGATGACCTTGCCAGTGCGGCCGCCGACCTTGCCGAGAGCGTTCACGGCACCAGAGAGGGCAGGACCGGCGGCGCTGGCGGCGCGGCTCAGGCCCTGGGCGGCCTTGGCCGAGTACTCGCTGGCCTTGTTGGCGGCTTCTTTCGCGGACTCGGTGGCCTTCTTGGTGGTGGTGGACTCGAAACGGACGGCGAGGCGCGAAGGGAGAGTGCGAGCGGTGGTCCGCATCAGAGGGCGGGCGAGAGCGGAAGACATTTTGAGGACCGTTTGAGGACGTCGACGTCGGAGAAAAGGGAATTAAAAATCGGGGTATCTAGAAGTCGGATCGGGAAACGTCGATGTGGGCGGCTCCGGGGTCGAAGAGGGAGCTTCGTTGGCGGCCAATTGATGGGAAGGGGGTGGTGATGAGGTGTGTGTTTTTTGCGTGAGGTGAAAAAAAAGAGCTCTCTTGCCAGAGTCTGCCTCCGACCTTCTCGGAAGATTTCGCTTGTGCTGTTGTTGCGAGCCGGACGAAAGGCCCGTGCGTGCGATTTCCTGGCAGTCCAGGTGCTGGGTGGGTGCTTACCAGCCAAGGCTTGCTCAGGCACCTGGTACCTTGGTACCTACCTGGTAGGTAAGCTACCTAGGTACCTAGGCAACTAGGTAGGTAGGCAGTAGGTAGGCAGTAGGTAGGTAGGTTAGGTAGGTAGTTCAAGGTACGGATACAAGGGGCAGCGTATCGCGCTGGCGGGCAGGGACGGTAGGTAGACGGGCTATGCCGCTATAATTCAGCCAATCAAATGGAGGAATCGCTCCAAGGTGAGTGGGGGGGTGTTCCCTTCGCTGTTCAGTACAGCTCTTGCCGCCACAAGAGGTAGGAGCCTTAATAGTAGATAGGCCTAGGTTACCTACCTAGGTAGGTAGATTGGTAGAGAAAGGGGATGGTTTCACTATGGATGCTGCATCTCCGCTGTCTCTTTGGCTTGCCTCTGACAGTCACTTGTATTATATCGCCCACTTCGGTTGCATCACAACTTCGGCGTCACATCATCAACGCTGCACTCCAATCCATCCTCACTCGTACCATACATATCCCAAGCACCACCTTCCTTACGGAACATGACCGCTCTCACAAAACACGGATTGCAAACACTCAATATGTCCAAGTGCAGGTTCATTGACAACCTTTCTAAATAATACCGGGAAAGGGAAAACATAAAAGAAAAGAGAAGACGAAGCCATCCGTGGCACCAAATCGCCAACACCACCAGACTATGCCCAAAACACCAACCATGTCGCCAATGCAGCTTAGTCCAGGCTCTGGATCATTACCTTGATGGCACCTGATTTGGGATCCATGGCTGCCTCGAAGGCGCCGAGGGCATCCTCAAGCGTGAACTTATGCGTCACCAGCTTGCTGAGGTCGACGACACCGCTCTCCACCAGTCGGATGGCTCTGGGCCATGTGTTGCAGTAACGGTACTGCAGCTGGATGTCGACCTCGCGAACGCTGGCACGCATGAAGGGAAAGTTGATCTCGTTGCGGCCAACACCGATAATGAAGACCTTACCGCCAAACTTGCTGGCCCAGACGGCCGACGCGATACTGCTCTCGACGCCGGTGCACTCCATGGTCACCGCGGGCTCGATGCCTCCGAAGGATTCGACGATACGTTTCGCCTCCTCCTCGGCTGTTCCACGGCCGACCTTGTGGGTGATGGCCGTCGGCACCAGCTCCTTGGCGAAGGCCAGACGTCCGTCGTCGATATCCGTGATAACCAACGGACAGGCACCGGCGGCCTTGGCGCAGAGGAGAGTGATGAGGCCGATGGGGCCGGCACCGCAGACCAAGACCGGGTCGCCGAGGCGCATGCCGGCACGCTGCATACCGGCGAGGGCGACACTCAGGGGCTCCAGCATCGCACCGTTCTCGTATGTCATGTTACCAATCTTGTGGCACCAGACCGCAGGATGGTTGACGTATCGGCGCAGAAGGCCGGGGACCGGCGGGGTGGACAGGAATTGGACCTGCTCGCAACCGTTGTAGCGGCCGGTCAAGCAGGGCTCGCAGGCATTGCAGATGACGTTGGGCTCGACGGCGACGCGGTCGCCGACCTTGAGGTGGGTGACACTGGGGTGGACGGCGAGAATCTCACCGGCCGATTCGTGGCCGAGGATGTGATCACCGTCGACAATCATGGGGCCAATGCATCCGTGCTTCCAGAAGTGAACGTCAGATCTGTACGGCCCTTTTGTCAGTTTCGTCCTCTCCAACGCGGGTCATGTCGCGCGTCGCCAGGATGCTCACCCGCAGATGCCGGTGCTTCGGATCGCCACTGTGACCTCGCCATGCTTCAACCCCTCTCCGGCCTGGACAGCTTCCAACTTGGGCTCGGCCTCGTTGATCCACAGGTCATGTGCGGGGTTAGTGAAGACACCAATGTTGGCCTTGGACGGCCTGATGGAGGCGACGTTCGCGGGGGTATCGACAGCCGAGGGAGACATTGTAAAACTACGACTCTGAAGGTTGCTCTGTTTATGCGTGTATGCGACGGAGCAGTACTTCGAGAAACCGCTGGGGAAAAGTGTGTCTTTGCCACGAGAAGGATGCGGCGGGGTATGAAACGTGGATACAAGGTCTACGAGACGACTGATAGCTATAATTGGCGGGGAGGAAGCCTGAAGGACGGCAGATTGTGGACAAGAAGAGTAGGTAGACGAAGGAGACAGAGCAGAAGAGAGGAGGACTGGAGCGCGAACCAGACGGCTAAACAGTCACTCGGCTGGATATAATATACCTCGGAAGCCTTGCGGGCTTCTTGGTTTGTTTTATTTTTTATTTTATTTCGGGACAACAAGCAACCAGGAGCTTCCTCGGCCCCTCGATGATGCTGGCTGAACTCCAGCCCCTCATCAACCCCGTCGAGAACGGCCGCTCGAGGCGAAGTGTTCCCCCCAATTCCCCACGCCGCAGGGTCGAAGCTTGTTGGAAGGGGTGGGGCCCTGCCGCAAGGTGGGAATTGTTCGGTCGCTGTAAGACCGACATTTCCTCTTTGCGACTTCCCGCTCCAATCATGACGACGATCCGTACCCGACATCGACCATGGTCCATACCTCCTACTCCCTCCCCCCCCCGCGACACGCTTGCCAAACGTAGCGCTTCTCTTGCCTGTTGGATTTATTATTCTTCATCTTCCATGTGTTCACGTGCTCATCTAGACCGGGGCCTTTGATGGGGTCTTGAGATTTCCTGCATTTTTTCCATCGTCTCTCTCTCTCTCTCTCATTGTATTGTCACTTGGTGGAAACCATGTTGCTCCACGTATTGCCATAGTCCCCGAGGCAAGACCCCTTGTACATTGCACATACGGTCAGACTTTCTTCACGCTCTCTGCAATAGTCTTGAAACACCCCGGCGGTCGGCCCCGAACTGCTCCCCTTTCGCCCTCGACGCGGAGCGACATGGGTCACTGATCGCAGGCGGCAGATCTAGCCCATGGGCGGTGACTAATAACATGGCACCTCTGTCAAAGGCACACCTCCCATTTAGATACGCGCATGCATGGAGGGCTCACTGAGGACCATGTAGTTGTTTTATCCACCCATACGCGCACGCAGAACCGGAATAACCTACCCTTGTGAGATTCAACTGCGCTGGCGGGGCGAAGGCGATGCAGTATGCGGTCGAGTTATGAGACTTTTCGCGTTTCTTTTCCTGTACGTCGGGATCGACCACTGCTCGTCCGTGATCGGCCAATAGCCGCGCCGACGCATGCTCCTTCCCGATGGATGGATAGAACGGGTAAACGTGGTTGACACGTACATCCGGCACAAGCGCTGCGCTGCACTGCGGGATTTCTTATCAGATGACTCTTCTTCATGATAGAGTTGCATGTGTGCTTCTCATTTCTCATACTCTCGACTGCGCTAGCCTGGCCATACCTTTTCCGCCCAATCGCTGAAGAAGAAGAAGACAGAATACCCGCAAGCCGGGACAAGTTCTGAGTTATAGCCGCAGCCGGTGCTAGAATACCCGAGGACAAATTTCGGACCCTCCTCGCCTTTATCATGCGACCAGACTTGACTTTTGGACCGCCGGGCGACGAGTGGCATTACGAGCGATCATCGCGAACCTATGATCTCACCCGGGGCCGGTCGCCGGCCTGGACGGTCGGCACGAGCCAAGGGCCCGCGGGTGCGTCCATTTCGGTGGCACCCCACTGCACGGCGCTCGTCATTGTCGACATGCAGAACTACTTCCTGCACCCAAAGTGTCGAGATCATCCAGCCGGTCTGGCCGCGGTGGAGAGGACCGAGAAGGTGATTAATAAATGCCGCCAATTAGGCGTCCAGGTACGGCTTGTAGTTCCCGCCCAGTCAGACGTTGGGGCCTCGACAGCAAACTTGGCCTCCCTGTGCTGAGGTAGACGTCGCTGAGCTCACCGTTGCATGCGCGAGACACAGGTAATCTGGCTCAATTGGGGCCTGACCGACGGCGACCTCGCCGTGATGCCCGCCAGCGTCCAGCGCGGCTTCTCTCGGTCGCTCATCCTTGGGGAGTCGGACGACAAGGTGGTCCGCCTCGGCCTCGGCGGGGACCTCGGCGACGGCCAGGGGCGGTGCCTCGTCGCCGGGGAATGGAACGCCGACATTTACGAGCCACTGAAGCGGAGCGTCCGCCCGGAGGACGTGCGCTGCAACAAGAACCGCATGTCGGGCCTGTGGAGCCCGGAACAGCCGCTGCGGAGGCACCTGGAGCGGTCCGGGGCAGGCGTCGAGGGGGGTAGGCGTACGCTGCTCTTCGCCGGCGTCAACACTGACCAGTGCGTCCTGAGCACGTTGACGGACGCCTACAACGCCGGGTGGGACTCTGTCATGATCGAGGACTGCTGCGCGACCAAGTCGCCCGGGGCCCAGGAGGTATGCCTATACAATGTCGCCGTAAGTCGCCCCCTTCCCTTCTTCTCCAACGTCATCCATTCCTCTTCCTTACCCGACCACGGTTTTGTGCGGATCTCGTGTGTTTCTTGCCGGAAAAGCCATGACGGCCGGGCGCTCACTAAGCATCGCAGGGCTCGTATGGGTTCGTCATCTCTAGCGAGACCTTTCTCGCGGGGAAGGCCTCGTAGAGTCCTCGTAAGAAGGTGGTGGTCCGTGGAGGCCCCGTTCATTCGACACGATATCAGCCCGACCCCAACCCGACACGCCAGTGGCTGGTCCCCTCCCCCGGTGCCCGGCGTGAGTACGATCCCTTCCGGCGGGTGGGAGGCGCAGACCGGGAGGTGCTCATGTCGCGATACGAGACTGTGGCCAATAGACGAACGCCGTGGGTTTGGGGATCGGTCACGAATTATCTTTGCACGAGGCGCTTCTCGTCAGCACGGCTTAAAACACCCATTTCTTCCAAAGTAAAAATCGACTATTCATTTCTGCAACATTCAAGGCTGTGTAGCCGACAGCATGGCTCGTAATACCCGGCCCATGACCAACTAATACCGTATGGCTCATTATTTGTACGCGTTCATTCGTGATATCGCTTCATCCGCACGACCGGTCCCGGATGACGCCGCCGCCGAGCGTTGAGCCTGGCTCCTTCTCGAGCCCCCCATGCGTTCCCCATTATCCGTGCGAAGCCAACGTGGCCATCCCATGCACAGGCAGTCCCGCGTGTCTTGATCCTTTGGTCCGGCCAGTGCCCGGGCGGTGAGGTTTTGCCAAAGCCCACTCCCGGGCATTCCATTCGTCGGCCACAGATATCAAAAGATAGCGAGAGGTGCAGCGTGGGCTGACTGCGTACGCCCGACCGCTTCTGTTGCGTTAAAATCCGCAACCAATCCCGAAAGGGCAGTCTGAGTGCATGTGTTTGCAGCTCGGCCATGGACAGGAGTCTCTCCCTCCTCCCCATGAAACTGCATGGGGAGTTGCCGATGGTTGCGCCCGTAACACCGCTGGGGACGATGCAAACTGCTCAAACGCCGAAATATACATATGCTGTTGTGAATATGTGTGTACTCGCGCGAGTGCGAGTGCGTTTGTGTTTTTTTTAACAGAGAGAGAGAGAGAGAGAGAGAGAGAGAGAGAGAGAGAGAGAGAGAGAGAGAGAGAGAGAGAGAGAGAGAGAGAGAGAGAGTGTGTGTGTGTGTGTATGAGTGTGAAAGTGAGAAAAGGGCGTATGTATGTGACGTGGCGAGAAGAGGCGCAGAGACCGATGTTTTGATCTTATCGTTGCTGTGGTGGTCTGTTTTGGTTGGCGCGAATGGTTTGCTCGCACAATGCTACCATTCAAGCCTCCTCCGGCTCGTTCAACCGCTTCTGACGACGACGTCACCTTTGCAGATGCCGTAGGAGCAGCAGATCTCGGGGTTGGCCTTGCCGTTGAGGATATCGTCGCGCTTCGCCTGCAACATGAGAGTTAGAAAAGAATCGTCTTGGTTTCGCCCGTTTGGGGCGCAACAGCGGGGACTGGAGACGCACATCTGGGCAGGGGAGCGGGCGGCCCTGGACGAGAACGCCAAGGGAAGCGGCGGCAAGAGCCAAGGATAGTATCGTGGGAAGCTGCATCTTTGCTTTGTGCGAGGTCAAGAGGTTTTTGGGTGGGAGACGAGTTGTGTGTGTAGAAGGGCGCCCTCGAGTGGTTCGAACACGGATAGTGATGATGGTGCTTTGTTGATAGATGGCAAGAGTCGGGAAGGATAAAGACCAGACTACTCGAGAACGAACCCGAAGCAAGGAGAGAGTGTGCAGATAAAACAAGAACAAGAACCAAGAGAAGTCCCGAAGAATGTTCAGACCAGGCAACTGACAGAATGCAAAAGACCAGAGGTTGGCTGACAACAGGGCGGGAGGAATGCTATTTAACTTGGACAAGTATAGATGTATACGAGCCGCTCTGATAGGAAACTGTGGGAGCCATGGATGGCGGCGTTAAGCACCCCCACCACCACACCTTGGCACTTGCAGTGCATTTTTCTTCGAAGGAAGCTTCGAAGCCTTCTTAGTACCTAGTAGTCAACGCCCATCTCCCGCCCGTGGCAGGGGTGACGAACGGGGGGACGGGCAAGGGCGAGAATTCGGCCGGTTCGGGGGCCGGGGGGGTCCTCGTGGACGCGTGCTCTACTACTAGGAAGAAGCAATCATGGATCAAAGGGATGAATGAGGCCCAGAATTGTGGACAGCCAGAAAAAAACAGGCCCTCTCCTTCACTTCTCAAATCCGCGCAGGATCTGCACCGTGTCACTAAGACACAGCAGCTCGTCATTTCCCGCAGCGGGCACATGGTGCTATCATGAATCGTTGCCGGTGGCTTCGCACCCGCACGGAAGGATTCAGCCGGGTGGTTATCGATGAATCAAGCCTCTACCAGGAACGAGAAACAGCGAGGACGTGAGGTGTGAAACCATGGGAAGGGATACAAGCGCTACTGGCAATTTGTCGCGAACTCTTTTCCCGGCAGTGTATATTAGTGCCCGGAAGTGGCCGAGAATGCTTGGGAATAATAGTGGAACTGAAAACTCATTAGGACAGAAGCGGCTTGGCGCGGCTGTATGTCGTAGTGGGGAAGCTGAGTCGTACGAAGAGTCGGACTGAGGGACGTAGTCCAGTCCAGGCGATCCCTCTTCAGGTCGCACAGGTAGGTACACAATGATACTATAACACAGTCGACGAAGAGTCGGGCGAAAGACTGAGGATGGCAACTGTGGCCGAGAGGAGACAAACGAACGCAAGTCGGATGATGGCGGACGCGGATCCATATAGTGCTAGAGAGAGAGTGGGAGAGAGAGAGAGAGAGAGAGAGAGAGAGAGAGGAAGAGGGAGTGAGCGAGTCGACCAATGGCGTCAATGCCGGCTGTTACAATCGAAAAGCAAACAGTCAAGTATTGACCGTGTTTTGCTCTTGTCTTGCTCGCTTGTCTCGACCGTCAGACCATGGAAAAGCAACGGGCGGTAAGGTTCATTGTCCGAAGCCTCGTTTGGGTTCCGCCATGGCCCTTGGAGTCAATGTGTTCATGGGCCGTGGGTCCCAGACGAGCACGACGAGTTTGTCTCCCTACTTTTCAATACACCGATTCCAATCGCGCAACTGTCGCGACGGTGGGTCACGGATGACCCGTTGGAACCCTGCCGTTTAAACGTCCGCCTAGGACCATGCAACGACCTGGCCTCGAACGGTGACAGTCCAACAGTTACACGTGTAACCTAGTGGGTGTGTGATGGGAGAGGTGCGCTTCCAGCGGCCCAAACCCGGTTGCAGATGCACATTGGATAATGTGGTACTACGAGAGACGGAAGGGAGTGTCGAAACTAGATGGTGCTAATTATTGGACGGCTGACGGGGGTCTTGCTTCCCTGCATTAACGGGGGGTTTGGGACGACGATGAGCTTGTAAAACAACCCGCAGCGAACGGCATGTCTAGACTCGACTTGGCTTTCACCCGTGGCTCTGTACGAAGTACTCACTTGCGTATCAGCCGGGGGGTCGCGATAGTGCCAGCGATCAACGATGATGCCGTGTCCCGCGCCGCCGCAGTAAAACATAGCAATACCAGCTCGTGGTAGAACGGATTTGGAGCGGCCCGAATCGTCGTACTTGCAAAGGTGAAGTGCCGGTCGATGGCTGGTTGGCCGTGTCACTTGGTTGTTCGGCTGCTCGGGCAAGGCCGTTGTTGGACGGCCTGATAATCAGCGAGTAATGGAATAGTGAGACGAGGAATGGCTACTACATGCTTTTCTTTTGAAAAGAGCGACGGCGAATAAACGCCCCTTGGGCTTGAAATGAATGCATTTGCCTGGTGGGCAGGTTTGCCTGGCTTGTTTGTAACGCGCAGCGAGTGTGACACAGCACCGCCGTCGCCACATGGACGTAGTAGGTATGCAATCCAGCCACACACGCACACTCGTGCAGGCGCCAGAGAGGGGAAAACGTGCTGGAGGAAGGAAGCCCTGATCCACCAGCCGACATGCACCGCCACTTTGGTGGCTGCTGGCTAAGCTTTGTGGGCACGAACCCTGCCTGCTTGATTTTTGCTTTCTCCTTAGACCCTAAAACCTGGATTCGTGGTGTCGCCCCACAATACAGCCAAAATCCAGTGTATGATAGATCTGAAGGAAGTTGGTGATTGGTCAGCCACAAATCCAGGTTGTAGGGTCTAAGGAGATCGTCCGCGACTCGGCCGTCCCTCCGGGCTCGCTCGCTAGGTACCCATTCTGGACAAACTTCTCCCTCGCCAGGCTAACAGCACTTGGGCAGTATCACGACTTGTAACCATACAATGTTTCCGTAAGGGCTTAGGATGAAAAAACCATCAGTGCCCATCAACCACAAATCTCTTTTTCGTCCCATGCATTCGGCTCTGCGGCAGCTAGACCCGGTCCCCATGGCGGAGACCCTGCTGCTTGACAACCACTCAGAGCTCTAACAAATCCCCTTCCTTTTGAAAAGGTGGAGGCCGAGATAACGGACTACCCATCGGCAATTGCCAGTAAACTCCTTTTTGACTTTGCGCATCGATGCTTTCTTCCTGATGTCCCAGGCCAGAGTGACTCGATGCAAACTCGCATCGCAGCACATTGCGACATATCCCCAGTGGTGTGTGTGTCCATTGAGCAGACCAGTCTGGCACACCCCAACTTCGCCTCCCAAATTGTCTTCTTCTCCTAGACGACCATGTGGCTAGCTCACTTGCAGAGCTCCAGTTCCCTTGCCCGGCCTATCCTAGACGGCCGTCAAGTGCTGGCCTAATCAGGGACGCGTTGGTGGGCCATCAAACGGCTTCCATACCGCGCTTCTTATCTTGGTCGCTCCATTGCGCCCCCACCAGTTTCGCGTTAGCAAGCTGGGTTGTGCTCTGCGTAAAATTGGAATAAAACCAGACGGCATCTCGAGCCCAGAATCTGGGTAGGAAGCCTCGGTCCGCTGCCTGTCGCGCCCTGATAAGGGCTCCTCCACTTTCCCGCAATGAATATTACCGTCGGGTTTGCCGCCACCCTATGTCTCCTGGCATAGCTCGCGGATCTTCCATCCCCTCGCAGTCGCCGCTGCTTTGAGCATCTGCTTGTCTCTGCCAACTATCTGCCGTCGAAAGTCCCGCTCCTCCAGGTCAGCTTCCTCCCTCCCGATTCGTCGAGTAGAGAGCTATGATATGCTGGTGACCTGATTGCCAAACTGATATCCAACGCATCAGAAAGCGCCGCCCGTGAAAACTGCAAAGATGGCTGTATTTGAGACCAAGAGCGATGTCTCTTCGAGCGGTGGGGAGAAGAAGCCGGCCGGCGACGTCGAGCAAGGATTCGCGGGCAATGACGGCGCCGTCCAGGAGGCGGACCTCGCAGCCGGCACCAGCACATATGCCAAACTTCAGAGGTTGGCGGGCAAGCTGGGTGTAGAGCAGAGGGGCATCCAAAGAGTCCCCGAAGACGAGCGAACCAACGACGCCGTCGCCAACGTCGGAACGTTGGTAAGTCCACTCGAGGGCCGCGCCCGGGCCCGCGAACCGTCCTGACTCTTTAATCACAGTGGTGTTCGGCCAACATGGTTGTATCGTCCTTTGCCATTGGCGTCCTGGCTATTCCAGTCTTCAGTCTCGGCTACGTCGACACGGCCTTGACCATCATCTTCTTCAACTTCTTGGGAATCATGCCCGTCTGCTTCTTTTCGACCTTTGGCCCCGTCTTCGGACTGCGACAGATGGTCCTCTCCCGGTACTGGTTTGGGTTTTACGCAGTCAAGCTGAGTATGTATCCGAAGAGAATTGCACAAGGGGGCAGTGGCACTGACTTCTCGGCCCAGTCGCAATGTTTAATATCTTGGCATGCTTGGGCTGGTCAGCCATCAATTGCATCGTCGGCGCACAGCTGTTTCACGCCGTCAACAACGACATGCCTGGGTGGGCCGGCATCCTCGTCATCGCTGTTTCGACGCTCGTCATCTGCACCTTCGGCTACCGTCTGGTTCACACCTACGAGCGTTTCTCCTGGATTCCCTGCGCCATCATCTTCCTCATCGTCCTTGGGGTGTTCGCACACTCGGGCAAGTTCAACAGCATGCTCCCCTTGGCTTCCGGGCCCGCCGAGGCAGGCTCCGTTCTCTCGTTCGCTGCTAGCGTCTACGGCTTCGCGACCGGCTGGACTTCCTATGCCGCCGACTATACGTGCTACTACCCGGCGTCCACATCTCGGATGAAGGTCTTCCTCGTCACCTTCTCCGGCCTCTTCTTCACGCTCTGCTTCACCGAGCTTCTGAGCGCCGCCGTCATGACCGCGACTGTCTCCGACCCGACCTACTCCGAAGCCTACACGGCCTCTGGTGTCGGCGGCCTGCTAGCTACCGTACTCGTTCCCCGCCTCGGTGGCTTCGGCCAGTTTTGCCTCGTTATCCTCGCCCTGTCCATCATCGCCAACAATTGCCCCAATATCTATTCCGTCTCCCTCTCACTGCAGGTGCTTTCCAAGCGAGCGGAGCGCGTACCGCGCTTTGTGTGGGTCTTTGTCGGTACCGGCATCTACATTGCCATCAGCATCCCAGGCTACGACCGCTTCGAGGCCTGGCTCGAGAACTTCATGCTCATCATGGCCTACTGGCTCGCCATTTACGCGGGCATCGCCGTCACCGACCACGTGGTTTTCCGCCGCGGTATCACCGGGTACGACATCAAGGACTACGATACGCCGTCGCGTCTGCCGCCGGGGTTGGCGGCCGTGGCGGCCTTCTTGCTGGGCGCTATGGGCGCTGTCCTCGGCATGTCCCAGACATGGTTCACTGGCCCTATTGGCAAGCTTGCTGGCGGCAGCTTTGGTGGCGATATTGGCTTTGAAATGGCTTTCGCCTTTTCGTCAGTTTCGTATCTCGGACTGCGTACACTTGAAAAGCGCTTCTTCAAGAGGTAGCCCAAAGGGACGAGGTGGATCTTGTATAATAGGCACAGGTGATTTGTAAATATTAAAGGTACGGGCGTCTATAGACACCTTAGGTACCCGGCATCGAATTGATCTTGGTCATGTGAGTTTTGAGCCTTATTGGTGGCTCAAGTGAGCATTCTTGGATACTTTTTAGGTTGTATTCCACAGCCGCTCGATAGCTGTCAAAATCAAAAATCGAATCGTGCAGATCCGTAACAAAAGAAAAAGAGGTATAAGCCCCCCCTTGGGCAAATTCAGTTTTACCATGCCAAAGCAGCCAGCGGGACATTGAATACCTTAACCTCGAAGATCCGGCTGGTCACCGTCTCGATAGGATTTCCAATCAACAAGCCAATCGCTGCAAGGAGCTGTTCTGCCAGAGAAAAGAAAGTTGCGAATGCATAAAATGCGGAAAGAAAGCATGGTAACCCCTGTCTCGCGAAAAGCAGTGGTCCTCTCAGAAAGTATCGTTGCAAGTTGAGTCACTTCACTCTTCCTTTTGATACATGACCAGGACTGAAAGAAGACTCTTCGTCCTTGTATGCACTGGGAGACTCTCCAAAGCCTTGCAGGTTGCCAGGAGATCAAACCCCCATTCCACTATTCTCTGAAAGCAATATCGTTAATCACTACGGGCTGGGGAGAAGGGAAGCATAAGATGGGGGCCCCTCTGCATTGGTAAGACTCGTCGTTGGTTGATGTCAATCCGACATAAGAATATCAACGAGTTGTGAAATGTTGCAATGTCTGGGGCTAGAAAGGTGACCTCAGCAATTGTTGGCTCGCTTCCGGGAGACGTGGTTCCGGGAATTGCAGATAGCGGGAAAATATGCTTGGATCATTAGGTAAGACATATAGGTTTAACAATAAGATCGTAGCTTTGGATTTACTTCAGACTTCGGAATAATAAAGTTATAAACCCTAAACCAACAACCCATGTTTCTTTCGCAGCTCAACCACAATTAGACAGACTACTGATTAGCTATCAGCTCAGGTTGAAATCAGCACCGCACAAACACAGCCATATTGATTGATCATCTCTGGGTGACATTGATAGATGGCACAGTTGCATGTAAGTACGTATATTCGGAAGCTTATGCGTTTGTCCATGTGAATGAGGCACTATGCCATGCGTTCCATCCGCGATAAGAACAATGTATGCTTTGTACTCCTGAATGCGCCAATCAAATATACATCCCCCAGCTAAGCAGCCATGTGACACGCACAATTGAGCCATGTGAAAAGACTGATAAAACCCGCCAACTGGATGCCATTTGTGAAATGCAAAACAACAAGCCTGAACTACCTCCTCGATAATAACACTCTGTATCCATCATTTCACACGTAGCCCTTTCAAGGCATTGGCTGATGGACCTGTGCCCGGTAATCCTTTCAGAAAGTGTGGGTAGTTGATACCTCTAGGACTCCTCATCTGACGACGACCGGAATCGAGCTGGTAATTTCTTTTTTCTGGCGGAACGACTGAGAGAAGAGATGGGCCCATCATCGTCATCATCCTCAGAATCCGTGCCAGCACCCTGCGTCTTATAACTGGACTCGCTGTCATTGTTCTCTAGAGAAATCAGAAATCGTTTCTGCATGCGCTTTCGTCTGGATGCTGGGGTGAGCGTCAGAGGCTCCTCATCCGAATCCATGGCACCGTCTGTTTCAATGGTCAGGCGACGGGTCGCACCTCCGGTCCGCGATGGCCCTCGAGCTGTAATTACGTTTTCTCCGGCCATGGCTCGACCTCTAGACCGTGTCGGGGTCGCGTTCATCTGGGGCTCGCTTTCATCAATATCCATCGGGTCTTCCGTCGGCTGGCTGAAGCCGGCTGCAATGATCTTCCGCCCACGGACAGATCTAGGACGATTATCCAAGTCGACAGAGATCGTATTGCCATTGGCCTCTGGTTGTCGAACTGCGTTGAAATGAGCATGAATCTCATTCGCGACGTGCTCAACCTGTGGTTCGTTTGCCACAACAGGGCTAGGCGGGCGAGGATTCTTGGGCGGACGACCGCGACGTTTCTTCTGTGGCGGTATCACATTTGCTGGCTTCGCAAGCTTCTCACCATTCTTCGCGGTTGGCTGCAGTCCGCTAGCACGATGAGAACCAAACGAACGTCCTTGTACACGCCTATCAAGAGTTGCCGTCTTCATCGAGTCCTCCGGTTCCGACTCTGATTGCATGACGGAGCCCATCGACCTCACGCGGCGGATCCCGGCTCGTCGACGAGATGTCGACACACGCTTTCCCGCGGCCTTCGCCTCAGCATTCTCTTCGGATTCCAAAGAAGGGTGGAAATCGTCGTCCTCGTCTTCACTTTTTGCGGCTCGCTTTCGCTTTCGATTCAGACCGGGCATGACGTCGACATCGGCCAAAGCCTCGTAGTCATCTATTACCACCTTCGGCGCCTCTTTACGAGCCCCCGTGTTGACGCTTTTGGCAATTTTTGCCTTGGTGAGCCTCTGCATGGCTGGTTTCTCGGTGCCGGTCGTTGCCTGGCGGCGGCGGCCTCCTCGTCCACGTTTGACTGGCCCCGCACCCTCCTCCGCGACTTCTTCTCCATCGCCAGCCTTCTCTTTGATCATTTTCTCCGTTAGGTTAGGAAAATTCTCGCCATAATTGAAGAAGAGCTCTTCGCCAGCCTTGATATTACGCGTGGCAGTAAATCGTATGCGAAATTCGCCATTAACGTAGAGAATGCCGGGCTGAACATTGGCGTTCTCAACAGCGTGGTTGATGTAGCGACTGAGATTGCCATAAATAGCAGCGTCGACCCAGATGCCTTCGTAATCCAGGAGACTGAACACATACGATGTGCTCTTCTCTATGGAGAAAGCTTCGCCGCGCCTGGCCTCTCTCCTGACTCCCTCGTCCGCAACAATGAGCTCGCCCGTGTATTCAATGACAAACTCGTCCTGGGCAATGTCTACCACTGTGAAAAGACCGTAACCACAGCCTTCTAGTTGACTTTTGCCGAGGATGACGGCTTTGCTCACGCCCCGTTGGATGGCGGTATTCTGACAGCCTGTCTGAAAAAGGGCATCATCGTGCCGATTCGCAGGATCCGCGCGCTCCACCGCACCACACGTACCGCATAGATCAGGATCGCATTCGCGATTCAGTTGCACACAAATGCAAGGCCGGCCTTCCTTCTGCTTCTGCAAGCATGTCTTGCCGTTGGCATGGCAGGCGCAGCCAGTGAACTTGTACGCGCAACAATCCTCCGTACAGCGGCAGAAGCGCTCGCAGAGTACGTCGTTGAGAACACAAGGGCACCTATTGTCGGCAGTGCAGGGGCCTTCGTGATGACACGGATCATTGGATGGTCGCACCTTGGTGTCGTGGGAGTTGGTATGGTCCTGCCAGTCGCCAATGAGCATCTTCTTCTTGCGATCGTACCAAGGAAGATTCTTGGCTCTTGGTTGATCGATCGTGGTGATGGGCGGGAGCTTGATGCCAAGAGATTGCAAATGACGATGCACATCCGAACATTCTCTATCCAAGATCTCCGCGGTGGCGCATTGTGCCTTGACCCGGACTATGTTGTGATCCAAAATGGAGTAGAGACTGCGGAGCAGAAATGTTTCGTCTTCGGTCCATGGCCTTGACTGAGCAGCGTCAGAGCTGCCGCTGTCGAGAATCCGATAGCACTTTCGCTTGCACGGAAGCGGAGGTGGCGCATGCTCAACCGGATCATTGGAGGTCAGGATACGATTCGCCGAGAACATCCGCCCGTACATTCCGATGCAGTCCATGGAAAAGTTGCGCTTGTGATTTTCCAGGCTATAGTCTCCATGCTCGCACGAGTTGCTGTAGCAAATGAGGCATCCCATCACGGTATGCGTTTCAATCCAATGCTCGAGAGAATCCACCCTATCACTGTCGTCCTGGCCGACCTTTGCCGTCTTCTTCGTTTCAACGATTTCATCAACGGACTTGTCGAGCTTCAAGACATCTGATAGCAAGATCCCCATGTTCTGAGGACCGCTGTGGTAGAACACCTGATCAAAAGCATCGGTGAATACCCTTGCCGCTTTCAGGGCTCGTGGCGTTGCGGCCACGTTGTCGTCGCTGTGTAGGTTCACAAGGCTCGACTTCTGCTGCGGCGTGATGGCGTCGTCGAGGTTCGAGCTAGCCATATGGCGAATTAATGTGGTTCGGTTGCAGTTGTCAATGGCAAGCTTCCTGAGCCACGAGTCCAAGAACAGCGACAAGGTGGCAGTCCTTTCCTTCTTGATAGTTCGGTTGACTCGTTGGTCGCGGCTTCCTAGGGTTTTGAAACCGCAACTTTCATCCATCCTTTCCAGCTCCCCTAGCCAGGTGTTGTACTTTCGCTCTTCCTCGGGTGCAAGATCTCGAATGACGGGCACGAACTTGAGCAAGGAGTTGGGGGAAAGAAAATTTTTGACGATTTCTGTGTGATGAAACCGATACTTGGGCACGGCAGGCTTGTTAGACTTGATACAGATCGGCACGTAATGCGCAGTCTTGGCTTGATCAGACTTCCTCCCACGGAAGTGTTGCTGTAGCAAGGTCAGTATCGAGAGCGAGAGGCAGTCGGAACGAAACCAGATAGACCATACTGACCTTGGTTCTGATGGACATGGTTGTCCCCTCGCTTTCTTCAACTGGGTCAAGCTTGACGTTGGCAAAGAAATCAGTGCCGGTCTTGACACGTGTTTCGATAGGCTTGGTGGATTTGAGGGCGTAAAGAGCCAGCTGCGAATGAGCTTTGCCAATATCGGCAGAGAAACCCTTTAGCAAAGTGACAACCTGCCTGACATCAGGAATCTCCTTCTTCGGGGTCTGCTTCTTGGAGATGGCGCCATTCTTGGGAGACTGGTGGCTTGGTGTACGCGTAGATGACAGCGGCATCACCTGCTGAGGGCTCTTCAGAAAGCCTTCAGATGGCGTTGGTCGAGGCATCTCGGCATCCAAACCGTCGTCGAGGTCAACAGACGAGACCGAGGGCTGGACTGATACAGGCGGGGGCGAAGGGTCCAGGACCGAGGCTGCATTGCTGGAAACAGCAGTTGAGCCTCCGCTGGGGTCCGAAAGGCAAGGTGCGGGGCCTAACGAGAATACCGGGTGAGATTGACTGGCCTCAACCTTGGCTGCAACGAGTGGCGCGCGGTCGGCATCCGGATCGCGACAACTCCGTGGGCGCGAGAGCGGGCTTGAGTTGATGGTCAAGTCGATGACATCAATCGTCTTTCCCGACAGTCTTAGAGGACGAGAATGAGGCTCGGGTTGAGGGTCGTCAGGCGTGCCCCGATCGCTGACGGGGCGGAAAATAGCGTAGTCGTTGTATGGGCCTCTTTGAGTAGGAGCGTCCCGGTCGGTCCCAGCGCGGAACGGAGACATGTCGAGGTAAAGGAAGCAAGTGGGAGGCGCGAAGGTGATGGCAACAGTGGCGGTCTCCTCCTGAGTCGCTGGTGGTTACAACGTCCCGTCCCCCTCACTTGCAAGCGCAGACACAGACGGAGACACGATCGCTCACCATGTCCTCGTCCCCGTGGTCAGCTTCAGTGAGGCCTGTAAACATTGGCTAGGAAACTACCATGCCAGGCTGTTGTGGGCGGGCGTACGATGATGGCTCGCAAGAGCTCTAGGGGCTTAGTGATGACCGAGGATGGGTTTAGGTGTGGATATTCACCAAAGCCGTCTCTCTGGGATGAGGTTGATGATGAGAGAAGAGGTGAGATATTGTGAGACGCGTTGGTGAACTACGAGACTAAGCGCGTTCAGGGAAGGAAAGAGCTAGAGGGAGAGATTGCAAGGCGCTAGGCCCGAAAAAACAGCGGGGTGCAGGGATTGCACCTCGAGCCACCCGATACAAAACCCGCGCAGACAGACATCTGGATCCTATTTCCGCAAGTTGAAACTCGTAAAAAGGTGTTCTTAAACAGACCAGTCTTTTGCTATTGGTGCATTACGCCAGAAACACTCATTCCCATCCCCATTCTCGCGCAATCCCGTCTGTAGGCAACTTCCAAGTTTGTTAGATGCGCCTGGAACCTCATGAGACAGATTCTACAATGTGCAGTTATATTACGGAAACTGTACACACCAACTCCAGGGTTTCGATGCTACTTTCCTTCCTTCTCACAATGCGACGTCTCCAACCGCCAATCGTTGGCAGAGACATGGTACAAGCGTCGATGGATGAAGAATGTGTGTAGTTGTGAATGTACATCAGATCAACAACTGCTTTTTGTCTTCTTCTTCTTCTTTCTGGGAAAACATAGCTCTTTCCAGCCCTTCAACGTTAAACTCAACCCAGAAACTCTAGGGGTTGGTAATTTATAGCTCATAGTAAAATTTTCTGTAATTCATAATAGCCGGGCACTCAAACAGATCTTCGAAATCTAGCCTGCAAAGTCGGAATACCAATTCTTGCATGCTGAGGTGAATGGGAGCACCGAACTTGTATCGTGTCCAAAACCGAATGCTGAAGTGCGAATGGGGCTGCCGACGACCACGGAGTGTATGTAACAAGTGGGTGTGCTAGGCTATTCAGGCACTTTGAAAAGGAGGGCAGTCTCGAAGTAGAGTTGAGACAAATCTGCTTCAGACCACCGGCGGACGACAGTAAGCAAACGTTGGTTTTCGCAATGCTCAATGCAATGCAACCAATAGTAAGCGGTTCAGCCAGCAAATAAGTGAGATGGCGGCCGAGTCGTGTTATAACCCGCCATTACGGCTTTGGGCTGGACTGGAGCCTGCCCCTAGTAACCGACCGGATGGTCTCAATCCGACAAGCATGCCGCACAAGCACATGTGGTTGGGGTCGAAAGGCTAGGCCAACGAGATAAGCCCGCGCTAAGGAGGTCAATGAAATCATCGCCCATTTCCTTGGCCCGGCACAATCTCCTTTGGCTTCCAAATGCCCGTGCAAGACGACGATGAAGAACTGGACGTCAGCCCCAGAAGAGCGACTAGTCAATTTAATCAATGCCCCGAAGACGCCGGGTGGTCCATCGAGAAAAGCACCCGCCCGGCTACCCATCACCAAAGCCTGCGATCGCATGGAACCATCTTGGTGATGATGGCCTGGGCACCTGGTATTCTGAAGCGAACACAAGCATCATGGGTTGTCTCTGTACCAAGCCTTGTTGGGCACGCAGCACATACGCCAGTCCGAAACATGAAAGGGCGAGTGAGATGTCGACCCTCTCGCCAGAACTCGTCGAGTGTTCTCGTCGCGACCTGCAGATATTCCGAGAACCGAAGCCGATGAACATGGGGTTGATGGGGCACTATTGCAGTTTGCGTCGAAAGCTTGCTGTATCGTCCCATAGTGGCCCCCCAAGAGCTCCTCGGTTGCCTGGCCGTTTGTTTCATAAATCCACATCGGGCAAAGGGTTCGACAAGACGGCGCCATCCCGGATGGCGATCATCATGGCTGTGCGAGGGGATCCGGGTGGCCGCCTTGGGAGCCTTTGCCCTCGTCTGAGATGTCTATGTACGGTGCGGCGCGGCGGTGCTCCCGCCGTCGACCACGGGCTGGTCAGGCAAGGTTCGTCAGGTCGACAGGCCGTATCGAGTTAAGGCTGGCTCAGAAAAGGGCGAAAGTAAGTGACAACGGTCAAAGCTTTGGTGGTTGTAGCTTCTGACGACGGCACGAAGACGGAACCCGCAATGAACAGCGCAACGAGTACTTTGGGTGTGGGGCAACGTCCTTGTACCTCTCCGCGTACCGTGTTTTACTGCAGGCACCAGGTTAGCTAGGTGACGCTGCGAACAACGCCAAAAGGACGAACTAACAGCACTGATGACGTCGTCAGCGCGAAAGAGGCACCCGAGAGAGACTTCTGGACCAGTGGAGGAGGGACACACAGCCAGACCAGCCGTCACCTCCGCAACACCCACCAGCTACCTAGGTAGGTAGGTATGTAGACACAGACGCCCACGCAGACCACACCCAGCTGGACCCTTTTGCACGCCTACCTCCCTACCTACCTAGGTACATATAAACACCCAGCTTCGCTTCGCCCCATGCTTTGTGTTCCGACCGTCACTTGAACTTCTTCCACCCATACCCCTTGTTACACCCCGCGATACCCTCCCTACCTCCACGCGCGTTACCGCATCGACGTCTGCATCCACTCGATACCTGATCCATCGCCATCCCCCGGTCGCCGCCTCACAACCACCGTCGCCATAAACACCAAAGCCATGCATCGCACATACTCCATGCGCCAGACGCGGGCGCCTACCGCGTCCCAACTCCAGGTATGCGCCGCTGAAACATAAACAGTGGTTTTCCGCTGAGGCTGTGCGCCATGACGCTGACTCTGTTTCCAGAACCCTCCTCCGCCTACTTCCACCACCAAGTCTGGTCGCCTGTTTCGTGGTGGTTTTGGTATGTCGTCCTTGTGTTCCTTGCGCCGCTCTCTCCCCACCTCCTACGACGCTCAGCTTGACACCCCTTTGTCCAACTAACATATCTACATAGGCCATGCCCTCCGGCACAAGTCTGCGGGCGCTTTCGGGCCAGACCTTGCCAAGAAGTTGTCGCAGCTGGTGAAAATGGAGAAGAATGTGATGCGTAGTCTCGAACAAGTGGCCAGAGAGCGTATGGAGGTCGCTGTGAGTCGCCTACAATGACTGCCATTTCTGTGAACAACATCCTCTGATCTTTTCATGTGTAGCAACAACTTTCAATCTGGGGCGAAGCTTGTGACGAGGACGTTTCCGATGTCACCGACAAGCTCGGCGTTCTGCTTTACGAGATCGGTGAGCTTGAAGACCAATACGTCGACCGATATGATCAGTACCGTGTGACGATCAAGAGTATCCGCAACATTGAGGCTTCGGTGCAACCAAGCCGAGACCGTGAGCTAGACCTCGTACGTGTCTAGGCACTGCCTCTTGCTGACCTTATTGTGTCCATAGGTAAACAGAAGATCACCGATCAGATTGCCCAGCTCAAGTACAAGGAGCCCAATTCCCCCAAGATTGTTGTTCTAGAACAGGAACTGGTCCGCGCTGAAGCCGAGTCATTGGTTGCGGAAGCTCAGCTGTCCAACATCACGCGTGAAAAGATTAAGGCTGCGTACACCTACCAATTCGATGCTCTGAGAGAACATTGCGAGAAGGTCGCCATTATCGCCGGGTACGGAAAACATCTGCTCGAACTCATTGACGATACGCCTGTCACCCCTGGCGAAACTCGTGCAGCCTATGATGGTTATGAGGCCAGCAAAGCCATCATCCAGGACTGCGAAGATGCTCTTACCAACTGGGTCACGTCCCAGGCTGCCGTCTCATCTAAGCTGTCGACCCGTGCGCGAACTTTATCAACCCGCCGCAGGAACAACATCAGAGCTCGCGCTGAGGGTGGTCACGATCTCTCTGGGCAGGATGTGCCGTTGAACGACGATTCATCGTGGACCCGGGCACATAACAAGGAGACGGAGTACACGGATGAGGAAGAGGAAGAGGATGATATCCACCACTCTGTAACCGGTACGGACGATGGGTTGAACGGTGAACCCAGAGGTCGTCAACATGATAACATTGTGGCATAAGAATAGGATGCATCGAGTTTGGGCTTGCGTTTCCCATGTTCGCGTTGTCCTCGCGCAAATTTGAGCACACGGCTCATAATGGCTGCAATGTCCGCACTTCAACAATGGTAACGGTAGCTTGGTTCTGGTGTTTGGGAAATGGTTCCTCTGTAATCTGGTCGAGGACGGCTCGCAACAATAAGTCAGGCAGGGTGGCTGCCAGGGTTGAAACAGGTTTCCTCGTAGTTTTTAATGATCAGTTGTTACGCCATCCCAAGTATTGCAATTAGCGACCATGTTTGATAGGCTTCTGATCCCTTGCCTTGGACTGTGGGATCTGCGAGCTTCCACACATTGGCTTTAAGCCAAGGATATCTGCCACTCAGGCAGCGATGTCTGGATATGGATTTTGGCCCTTGATTTGGCTTGCAAACTCCTCAACCTCGATCTTAACGATATACTGTCCAGGTACGACTACCAACCCCAGGTATCGGGATGTCATATCTATCGAGACAGTGCCTGCTCCCTCGGCCGCATCTTGGGCTGCTTCGGCCCGCCGCTGTGCCGACGGCTGGCGGTACTCGTAGGCGTGTGCTAAGACGACATTTCGGTCCTGTCGAGGGTTAAATTGTCAGCAGGGGGTCCTGAGAGGGAGGACGGCGGAGAGGTCCCTACTGGATCTGTACACTTGAACTGGCCCAGAAACATGCGGCCGTCAGTGGCGAAGACGCGCAGATTCTTGTTGAGAATCGCGGTCAAAAATTTCCTTCCCTCGTCTTTTTCCATCACGACTTCTTGACAGTAATGGTGCGCATCGCTCTGATGGTGTCGTCGAGAGGTTCGTGGGAAGAAGAGCGCAACTTGGGATGGGTTTGCGCTATTGCGCTTCACAGTGGTTTTCGGCGGCAAAGGCCCGCACCCCTGGTCGCTCTCGCACGTCCCTTAGCCGATGAGCGATACGGCGCGATAACGACGCCTCGAGTGGAGACAGGCGCGTCATTGACCAGAGAGCTCTTTAGCAGCTGTGGCTGCCTTTGTTCTTCACAACAGTCACCACGTCCTCGGAGTTTAGGATAGCACCCTTGAGATCCGCTCGTTTGCGAGTAAGCCAGGAGATTTCGCCTGCTATTCAAAATGAGATTATCTACTCGGTAAATGAGAAGAACGCTTCTCGCAGCAACTGTGATTCCATCGAGTACACTCCTCGGTGAATCCCGACCCGACGCTGCCGCACCTGACACCTCTGCCATACCCTCAAAGCCATGGGTGTGAACGGCCTCTGGACGGTTGTGCAGCCTTGCGCGCGTCCGACGAACCTCGCGACCCTCAATCGAAAGCGCCTCGCCGTCGATGCCTCCATCTGGATATATCAGTTTCTGAAGGCGGTTCGTGACAAGGAGGGCAATGCGCTGAGAAACTCTCACGTTGTCGGCTTCTTTCGTCGCATCTGCAAGCTCCTTTGGTTTGGTATCAAGCCAGTCTTCGTCTTCGACGGTGGCGCTCCGATACTGAAGCGCCAGACGATCCAGAATCGTAAGCAGCGCCGCGAGGGCCGCAGAGAGGATGCCGTTCGCACTGCCGGGAAGCTGCTGGCTGTGCAGATGCAGCGCATCGCAGAAGAGGAAGAGGAGAGGAGGAGACGTGATGCGGACAGAGGCATTCAAAGAGAACGAGAGGGGCCCCAAGAGGAGATACCCGATGCGGACAACATTGTCTACGTCGATGAAGTCGGCATGTCCCAACAGGAGCGACAGAAAACGAGGAGGTTCTTCAAACAGGACGCGTATCATCTGCCCGAACTTGACGGGGACATTGCTTCAATGGCCAAAGCAGATGATCCCAGGATTATGAGCATCGAAGAACTGGAGGAATACGCGCGGCAATTTCACAACGGAGAGGATATCAATCTCTACGATTTTAGCAAGATCGACTTCGATGGCGAGTTCTTCCAAAGCCTGCCAGCGGCAGATAGGTACAACATCTTGAATGCAGCCAGATTGAGGAGTCGTCTCAGAATGGGATTGAGCAAAGAACAGCTAGACGACATGTTCCCGGACCGTATGGCATTCTCGAGGTTTCAAATCGAAAGAGTCCGTGAGCGGAACAATCTGACCCAGCGCCTCATGAAAGAAGCCGGCATGACTGGTCTCGATCTCACTCTGACTGGCGGCGGAAGGATCGCCGGCGAGAGAGACAGAGAGTACATCCTTGTAAAGAATGACGGAGCAGAGGGCGGCTGGGCGCTGGGCGTCGTGAGCAAAGAGAAGGACTTGGGCGAGGCTCACAAGCCCATTGACGTCGATGCCCTAGACTTTCAGTTTCAGCCGAAGGAAAAGGTCGAGGAGTCCGATGAGGACGACTTCGAGGACGTTCCCGTAGAGGGATTAAACCGGCTGCCCAAGATGTCATCCAAGGAAGCCGCTCTCCGAAGGCAACAACTTTACGGAGGCCACGGAGAGGGCGAGGTCGACGACTTATTCGAAGAGGAAGAAGAACAAAGTCTCTTTGTCGGCGGCGATGTGCCTGAAACACAAGATCGAAGGAAGCCTATCGGTAACGAGGCAACGCACCCTGACGAGGAGGACGACATCAATCGTGCCATTGCCATGTCCTTGCAGAATCAGCATGGCAAAGAGGTAGAGAATCCCGAAGAGGGCCAACAGTTCGAAGACGTGGAAATGGAAGCTCCAACGTGGAAGCAGAAAGCTGTCGAGGGGCCAAGGCCAATTGCTGCGAGAAGCGGCCGCATGGTGGCTCGCATCGTCAATAACAGGTCTACTGCTGCCGTTCCGAAAAGACGCGCCAACAGTGCCAGTAGTAGCGACGATGAAATGGACTTGCAAGCAGCTTTAAAGGCGTCCCGGCAGAAGAAGAGAACCCAGCCGAGGCCGGCAGTGCCCAACATCAAGAATCCCTTCGACGGTCCATTGCCGTTTCCTAAGCTCGCATGGGGGCCTTCTCTCTTCTCAACGAATTCCCAACCCAAGAAGCCCCAAGTCCCGCTGACAACAAAGCAGCCAACACGAAATGTACAGAATCCAGCGTTGAACAACCATGACGCCGGATTTGGTGGTGGCTTTATGACGGAGGATTCCGCCAAGGAACCCGCCGTCGTCGCCGCCGAAGACAACGATGATGAAGGCGGTTTCGAAAGAGGGCCGCAAGAAGAACGCCCCAAGCCATTGCCCCCTTGGATGGTGGACAACACGGATATTCGTGAATCGATTAAGCAGCAACGACAGGTGGAGAGCGAGATCAATACAGAAGACAGAGAGGCGGCAATGGAGGAGGAGCGTCGGCTCGAGCGCCAGAGGCAAAACCAACTCATTGAAATTCATTCGTCCGATGACGAAGGTAGCGATGTTGAAATACTCGACGTACCCCCGTCACCGCAGCAGGTTATCGCTCAGGAGGAGGTTGCCTTCGTTGACGAAGCCAAATCGACCGACGCCGCTCGGACCACTCACCCCGAGTCACCCAAGAAGAACGAATCAGCAGTTCTGCCTTTGGAGAAGGCGGATGTCGTTCCTCGAAAGCCGCCGCCGTCACCAGAACCCGACTTCGGAGAAGTCGGACCGGCGAATGCTGATGAGGATTTGGAAGTGAACATTACGCAAGTGCCCGACTCCCCGGAACCAGAAATGGAAGACATCATAGTTGATGCCGAGCAACAAAAGCCCGGGTCTCCAGACACGGCGATGCAGGACGCTACTGTCGATGCAGAACAACCAAAGCTTGCTCAGGGAGAACACGAGCTCACCTTTGAGGAACTCATGGACGGGCCCCAATTGGACGACGCCAACACAACGGGGGGCCCCGTACAGAATGCCGAGGCTGCCATCTTCGATGAGAGCGACGACGAGTTTAGCGACCCGGAGGATGAGGAGCTGTTCGCCAACCTGGCCCAGGAAGCGGAGGAACACGCCCGTTTCGCCAGCGAGTTGAATAACAAGTCAGAACATGAAAACAAAGAGGCATATGAGAGGGAATTGAAGGCGCTCCGCACACAACAGAAAAAGGATCGCCGAGACGCCGATGAGGTCACACAGGTCATGGTTACCGAGTGCCAGGCCCTGCTCCGTCTCTTTGGCATACCATACATTACAGCGCCGATGGAGGCCGAGGCTCAGTGCGCAGAGCTCGTGAAACTGGGCCTAGTGGACGGCATCGTCACCGACGACTCCGATTGCTTCCTGTTTGGCGGCACGCGCATCTACAAGAACATGTTCAACAGCAACAAATTTGTCGAGTGCTATCTTAGCTCGGACCTCGAGAAGGAGCTCTCCCTGTCGCGCGAGCAACTCATTGCCATCGCCCAGCTCCTGGGGTCGGATTACACGGAGGGCCTGCCTGGCGTCGGTCCCGTCACGGCCGTGGAGATTCTCTCAGAGTTCCCCGGCAAGGACGGCCTCGACAGGTTCAAGGAGTGGTGGAAGGACGTGCAGATGAATAGCCGCCCCAGGGAGGCTGACGCGGGGTCCCCGTTCCGCCGCAAGTTCCGCAAGTCACAGGCCACGAAGCTTTTTCTTCCATCGGGGTTCCCGAACTCGGCCGTCACGGACGCGTACATCCGCCCAGAGGTCGACAGTAGCCCTGAGCACTTCCAGTGGGGTGTGCCGGACCTCGAGGGTCTGCGGCAGTTTCTTATGACGACCATCGGGTGGAGCAAGGAGCGCACCGACGAGGTGCTGGTTCCCGTCATCCGGGACATGAACAAGCGCGACATGGAGGGCACGCAGACGAATATCACAAGGTATTTTGAGGGCACTGTGGGTGTTGGTGCGAGAGACGCCTTTGCCCCGAGGCAGAAAGGCGCGACGAGTAAGAGGATGGCGGAGGCCGTCAGTAGGCTAAGGGCGAATGCCAACGGCGAGCAGCCTGCTGTTGCGGGGCAAGAGGATGCGTCAACACCAGCCAAGGTTACTGGGAAAAGAAAGACCCGGGCACGGACAGCGGTAGTGGACGAGGACGAGGATGAGTTCGTTGATGACGCCGAGGAGGGGCAGCCGGAACAAGGTACCCGAACAACAGCCCGTCGGGGGAAGAAGCCCAAGGCATCCAAGTAGATGCGAGATGAATGATCCCATGACATGGAAACCATTGCATATGCTGCATTTCCCTACGATTATGGCGAGTTGACGTCGTGGTTTGCTAGAGCCTTGCCTGCTCGTGGGGTTTCGTCAATGCCACGAACGACGAGGCTGTACTCTATACTTTCATAGCCTGTATAACCTGCTGGCCGATGAATTTCCTTGTGTTACTTCAAGATTCTCGGCATTTCCACAAATATTGTTGGCTCATCAGTCGGTTCAAAATTCGTAGACCTCGGCTTATCACCCTAATCTGTTCCTGAGCTCACAACCCTGCCACGATCCTGATGTGACGATCACTTGGGCTCGAGAACTCCTGGAGGGCGGGGACAAACAGAAGAGAAGAGAAGGGGGGAGGGGACGCATATTCCCACAAAGACAAGTTCTAGATCGGAGTATGAGTCACATGCGGTCGGCGGCACTTGTCCGAGATCTGGTCGACAAGGGAGAGCGGATTCCTACATGCAGGTCCGGACAACCTGCGAGCTGCAGCAGGGTCGTCGAGTTAAGTGGCGGGCCTAGGGCTGAACCGGACGCGGACAAGCCTTCCTCAGTCCGCTTTTCCAGAGTGACTTTCGGGTAGCTACCGTACGTTGTTCCATGACCAGGTGGGCATATACCTACCTACACTACCTATGTACCTAGAAGCTAAGAAAAACAGGTTCTCGACGCCGATCGAACGGGAGGGAAGGGAAAATCTTTGGGCGTTTCCACGTGGCGGCACGCGGGTCCCCCGGTGTGTGTGTGTGTGTGTGTGTGTGTGTGTGCCCAAGGGAGTTGGTTGGAGTTACACACTGCAGTAATGCCGTACCAGGTCGCCTCGGGGAGAGAAAGACTTGGATGGGCGGACCACTAGTTCAACCAGAATGAAAAAATCAACACAACGAAAACCAGAGCTCTGGTAATTCTCATCACAAGGGCGAGTGTATGTGAAGTGACCTCGGCCGGATAGACCGTGTGCCATATCCAATGTGATGCGCCCTGACCCGCCTTGCCGCCTGTGACAGACGGCTGCAGACCCCCCTAATCAAATGGTGGATGGCAACAGTAACATGCAATGCCGTCGAATGAGGGTTCGCCACGGCGAGTATAGATGGAGTTCATCACGGCAGACGGAGGTCCAGAGCAGCCAATCGAGGCACTTGGTTAAGCGGTTCCGCCGATGTAAGGACAGCGAACATCAAATGTCGTGGGCGGATGGCAATGGTTCTTGTCCATCTCTCGTCAGTCGCTGGCGCAACCTTTCATTTCATCCCAGGCAGCTTAGACTTGCTTGTTCTTGTTGAGTGATGGGTGACCTGGTCTTTTTCCGATACGCTAGGGGTTTGGGGCGTTCATTTTGTAACCTCTGTTCTGCCCTGCCACAATATATCACACCGTGTCCTACGATTGAGCCTGCGAATTAACGACGTCAACGTGGTCGTCGAAAGAACCAATGCCAGATGGCCACCGTGTGGCAGAACAGCTTGTAATGAAGGGGGTCGGTGTAGGGAGTGGGTGAAGGGGGTGGTACATGAGCGGTTTTCCTGCGTTTTGGACTTTTCTTCTTCTTTTCTCCTCGGAAAATTCCCTTTCTGTCCCACAGTTATCATGCCAGGCTTTCTTGCTTTTCTATTAACTGCGAAGACCGGGTTGAGACTCATTTGGCCCTGGGCCAATCCTCATATAGAGGGGCTAGAACGAACGGCGTAACAAAGCTGGGACGGACTGAGAATTTCTCTAAATGAGAGGAGTGATCGCCGATATTGCCTGCAGGACTGCTGAGCGGCAGGCGTTGGATAGAGTAGAAGCGCAAGCGCGAGAACGAGGGGCAAGAGGCAAAGTAACTCCAAAGTTGAATGACCAGGGGCCATCCGTTCTTCCGCGGCGTTGAAACATGGGCTGGGTCGGTACGCGGTGTTGGGATGTTGCCTGCCGAGCGGAGAGGTGATGCGTGATTAACCATCGGATGAAATGGGCCGTCCTTTCATATTGGATGAGCGTGGTGACTGGATTGGCGAGAGGGTTCGAGATGAGATGCTGTCCAGGCTTTAGGACGAACCAAGGTGAGAGACACACTCCTTCAGGAATTAACCTGAGTCTGGTGATACAGAGACAACCCGACAGCAGCGCCGGTGCCTGTCACTGGGACACTGCTAACCCCAAACCTCCGGCGCGAAAGGGTACCCTCGTAGCTCTCGAGTCCTCCCCGCTCACTCAACCCTTACTTGGTCTGGACCTGCACCATGGCTGGAGATTTACCTAGGTCGTTCAGGTTCTTTGCGTACCTGACGGATAGATAGACGTGATGCACAGAAGGGAGGATCTCGTGGGAACCAAGCCAGGCTCCCAGCCACAATCGCGTATGGATGCGGCTTGCAGAAGCATCCTCTGGTCAGTTGAGTGCTACTCAGTCAGCACAGACCACTAACTGGCGAACGAACCCTGGGCGCGTGGCCCTTTCTTCATCATGGTCCCGCTGATCTACTATCTCGACCGGGCTGGCTCTATCGTGTTCTGGCCTGACTAGGTTCGTGTCTTCGTGCCATTGTCGTGTTGGGATATGAGCGCCAGTCAGTTGGCACCGTGGTTGTCCTTGAAGGGCAAATTTAGCTGAAGATTAGAGCCCAGAACGCCGAGAAAGCCCAGCTCTGCGTGCCAGACGATGGTTGGCTGTCCCTGCCAAGGCCTCAATAAGTAGAGCGAAACGGGCCAACTTGGCCCTTGGCGTTTACGGTGGGAGCAGAGTACCTATCCGTACCTAGGTAGGTAGTTGAGTGAGGTGAGAAAGCCGGCCTTTTCGGTCGGCATGGAGGAGATGTACCTACACCCGCGGCTGCTGAGCCCAAAGGTCATCGGCCAAGGGGGGGGGGGGGGTGAGGTTGATAAGCCCCCCTGCCAATAGCTGCAAGGTACAGCCCCCCCAACGCGGCCAAGCCAGTGTTTCATAGGGCCGACGACTGTCTGGATTCGTGGGTTCAGTCATGTTTCCTCAGTTCATCCAATTATCCAACGGCTGTTTCTTTCTCTTCTTGGCTTCCTGCGCTCCTCCTTCCACATAGAGAGGAGCCCACTCACTCCTCCCACAGACAGGCAGAGAGGCAAAGAAGGAAGGAGGTAAGGTGGCGTGTGAATATCAATGGCCATACATCAAAGAGTCCACTTCCTACCTACCTACCTAACTTTCAGTATGTGTTCACCTCAAAAGCCCAGGGAAGGAGTGACCTGACCCCTGCTGGCTCCTGCCCGGCCCTGACTGCATCTGCCATTGTGCTGCTGCTGTGGGAAGGGGGCCAAAGTTCACCATATTAGACCCCAGGTACAGTCTGTTGCGTTAGCAGCGTCCAAAACCTACTTTTTCATCTATGCGTTAGCAATACTATTACTACTACCACCCTAGTTAGGGCTATGTAGAGGGGTTACCTTACTAAGTAACTATATACTATAGACTTTTATATAGATATTATAGTTATAAATAGCTTTAAAAGATTATTATTATTATTATTAGTATACTACTAAAAAAGAAGAAATTAAATACCTCTAGTAATATAGAAGTAGTATTACTAATATTACTAACTAATAATATATAAGCTTAAAAAATTATTTATAAAGTATTATTAAGTATTAAAGTATTATTATTAAGAAATATAATAACTAACTAGCTTATAGCTAGTTATATTATTATTATAAAATATTATATTATAAAACTAATAAAGAAGGTAATTGTTATAATGCTAGCCTATTGTTAGGATCTATTAGAGTTACCCGCTAACTCCGATCCCACCGGTCACGTGAGACCGGTCTAAGCTTGTCTGCAGGCCCACCTGCGGGAGCCCCTTTCACCGCTAGCTTAACCTAGTAGCCCTCTTAATAGTTATACTTCTTTATATATAATTAACTTTTTTAAGACCTCTTATTTATTATTAGAAACCTAACACCTTACTTATTAATACTAATTAGTAATTAAATATAATAACTACTTATTAAAAAATACTATAGATTAGTAAGGTTTTTTAAAAAGAGATAGAACTACTTTAAACTCTATAGTAGTAATAAGATAGTTCTATACTTTCTTTTATATAGATAACTAGCTTAAAATACTATTATAGTAGACTTATAGTACCTTTATAAAGGGTACTATAAGTATATAAGCTTGATTTATATAAGTTAACTTTATTATATTATAAGAAGCTATAACTTATAAGATAATAATTTTTTACTAAAAGATTATTAGACTATAAGACTATAAAGTCTTATACTTTATATACTAAAAATAACTATTAATAACCTACTATTAACTACCTTAATATAATCTTATTAACTTTACTTTTTTATTACTTTAACTTTAGACTTATAACTACTATTATAGTTACTTAAAAAGTAACTCTACTAGGCTATTAAATAACCTAATAGTCTAATAAGCTTATAGAAGTATAATAGACCCTCTTTCTTTTCTCTAACTTCTATAATTTTTTTTTTACTTCTTTTCTCTTTCTAACCTTCTTTTTATACTCTTTTTCTTACTTAAAATATACCTCTAATTACCCTTGAGTAACTGATACTAAGGAAGCCTATATAAAGAAGGCTCTTTTTAATAAGTAGTAAGTACTATATAAGGAAGGCTCTTTTTAATAAGTAATAAGAGTTATAAGACTATATAAAAGGCTCTTTTCAATAAGTAATAAGTTTAGTATAAAGGAGGAAGGCTTATATTAATAGGTAATACTACTACTAAGCTCTTAGTAAAGAAAGTAAGTAAGACCTTATTAACTAAGTAGTTACCTATACTACTAGTAGTAATTTCTCTAATATATATATATATATATCTTTTAGCCTATTAGAAGAAATATCTATATTTAAGAGGTTATTAAGCTAATAGAGGGTAATTATAATAATATAAGAAGAAGTAACTACTATAAAGTATGCCTCTAAGGCTACTAAAGAGACTATAAGTAAGTATATAAGTAATTATATAGTTAGCATAGTATATGGATATTATAAATCTATACCTAATAGATACTATAAGTATATTAACCTATTAATTTAGGGTATTAAGTACTTAGATTAAATCTTAGAGAGTAGCCTACTCTCTAACTAAATTAAGTTATTAGATATAATTATCCTATATTACTTAACGACCTATAAGAAATAAGGTTACTTTAGTAGAGATTTATAGTAATAAGTTTATAATAAATTTAAGGATTAGTTTAATATAGATTTTAATACTGCTTTAAGGGTAGTTATAACTACCTTCTATAACTTTATTATTAGCTATAGTATATAGGTAATAAAAGAACCTATTAAAAGTACTATTAGTATAAGGTTAAAAAGCTAGTTAATAATAAGTACTTCTTAAGGTAGAATGATAAGATAATAAGTAAAATAGAGGCTAAGTATAAGGTCTTTTATAACTACCTTAATAACTTAAACTTTATAAGAAATATTAAATAGATACTATAAGCTACTTCTCTACTATTAATTAATAAGGTATATAATAGCTATAAAAGTATAGATTTTTTATACAAGTTATATAATAAGTAAGATTATTAATAATATACCTTATATAGTAACCTATTATTTAAACCTTCTCTATTTAAAAGGCAAACTAATAAAGCCTCTCTTATACTAAGTTTGCTTATAACTACTATAATAGTTAAGAGGTAGTTACTAAGTATAACTACTCCCCTAACTAATAAGCTAACTACTTATTAATTAACTAACCTTATTAAGCTATATTTAGATAATTTAATATTGAAGTATAGTAGTAGTAACTATAAGACCCTTAACTTAAAGCTTCTAATTTTTTATAACCTCTATATAAGAGTTAGTATCTCTAGTAACTACTATAGGTCTATTATCTTATTTATACTTATAAGTAATATATAGGAGTATTATACTAGTAACCTCTATAACTATTTAATTATTTTTAATATACTTATAGTAAATATTAAATCATAGTTTAAAGGGGATAAGGTTTACTATATATATAATATAGAGTTGTAAAGGCTTAGCTGTAAGTTAGTTATTTATAAATTACCTAGTAAAATAAGAGTTAAAGTAGTAGACTTACTTATTAAGAAAGTTATAAAGCTAGTTAGAGCTATAATATAGTAAGGTATACCTACTGATAGTAACTATTATAATACTTTACTTACTTATTACTAAGGCATACCTAAGTATATAGCTACCTTACTTAATCTATTTATAACTTATAATATACTTTATATATAATTAAAAAATAGTATAAGTAATGTAGTAGTAATATATAAGTAAAAGGTATAGTATCTTATAGAAGGACTACCTAAGCTAGACTAGTAGCACTTTACTAACTACTACTATAATAGCTAATACAGTAGTTACCTACTATAACAAGGGTATAATCTAAGACCCTAAAACAACTACTTACAAAGTAGTATATTTTAAGTAAAAAAGTACTTTATTTATAATAAGAAAGGATATTAGTTAATAATATACTTAAAAGAGAAAAGAGACACCTCTTATAAGTAGCTCTAAAGAAGCTACTTTACTAAAGGATTTAAATAATACCCTTTTAACTATAAGAGTAAAGAGCCTAACTCTCTTAGTAATATAACTAATAATAAGTATATACTAGATAATAGTAAAGAGCTTTTTAAGGATATAACTTTTTTTATATCTATAGTGTTTTTTAGTAAAGAGAGTATTAATAGCTAGAAGGTTTATATATAACTATATAACTAGGCTACTTTATATACTTTAATGAAAGAAGACCCTTTTATATAAGACTCTAGCTAAGAATAAGGGTTAGTTAAAGTCTTTATACTTAATAATTAATACTCTGCTATAACTTTTTAGGGTATTATACTAGATACTAGGGTAGCCTAAGTATTAACTATAGGCTACTAATAGTATATAGCTCTCTATAAGTACCTTAGAGTAGAGTTATTACTAGATATAAGCTATACAAGTAAAGTAAGTATTAAATTTAATAATAGTAATTTATTTAATTTACTTAGAGCTATTACTATACCTACCTCTATTAGTAAGCTTACTTTTTATGTAATAACCTCTAGTACTTTATTTCTTTTATATCTAAAAGATATAGACTCTAATAGTATATAATTTAATAACTTTACTAATATACTTATTAAGAGTATAACTATAGTACTAGTGGTATATAAATAAGGCTACCTATAGATACTTTTAGAGTAGCTAGAGCATAGTATAGTATAATACTATCTTACTAACATAGAGCTATAGTAAATATATTACTAATTTAGTTACCCCTTAGTCTATTAGCTATATAAAGTACTCTAGTAAGCTAGCTATATAATAGTAATCTTAAATATTAAAAAGATTAATAAATTTTACTAGTATTACTAGCTAAATTTAAAGGCTCTAGAAAGGTTTAAGTTTAACCTTTATAATAACTATAACTTTAATTATAAGGTCTTTATTAATATAATATACTTAGATAGTAATAAACTAATACTCTATATTATTAATAATATAACCTTTTTTAATATAGTATAATTTTTATACTCTATTACTATAGAGTATATATAAGAAGTACTATAGATATATTAGATTAATATATATCTTAGCTCTCTAGACTAGATTATTATAAATACTAAGTCAAATTTTTATATAGCTGAATTTAAGTATACTACACATATACTATCTATTAAGGTAAAAGAGGTCTTTATTAAGGCTTATTATAGTATTAATAAGGTTAAATAGTACTATATAATACTATACTAAGTATATAAGATAGTCTATATAGAGTTAGAGGCTAAACCTAAAGTTATTTTATAACTTACTATGAAAGTAATTAATAATACTACAGGCCCTAATAGCCTTATCCCTATACTATTAGTCTTTAGTATATACCCTTATATTAATAATAACTTGGCCTTATTATCTTTAACCCTGTAGTATGTAGAAGCTATATAAAAAGTAATAGAGGAGATTTATAATATCTATATAAAAAGGTAGGTTAATAAGGTACTTATAGTATGCAATAGATCTAATACTATAGTAAGTATAGCCCTCTCTCTATAATTACTTATTAGAGTATACTATTATGGTAAAGGCTAGAAAGGACCCTACTAATTGATTGCTAATAATAGTACTGTAGTACTATTAAGATTCTATAGGGACTGTGTTAATTCTCTATTACTACTATCAAGCTATAGTATAACCCCTATAGAGCAGAGGACCCTATTGATCCCACGCAACTGCTACTAGTAAGAAGAGGCCTAGGCTAACTGAGGAAGAATCTGGTTTAAATTTTTGCTATAGAAGTTGTGCCTGCAGTTCCTATGATTGACTGCATTTTTACTATAAAAGAGGATACTAACTATATACTAGTAATTAAGCTATATAAGAAAGATATAATAACTATACTTAATAAGCTATTTAAATAGTTAGATACTAGTAAAATCTAAGGACTTATAGACTGTAGTATGTTTTTTATTATTAAATATAATAAGGAAAAGTATAGTAGTATATAGATTTTTAAGTTATAGTTAGTATATAAGGTTAAGAGTAAAAATAAGTAACCTTATAAAAAATTATAATTAGTTATTTAAGGTTATGTAGATAATAGTAAAGCTGTAATTTTAACTTAGTTACTAACTATCTAATAAATAGCCTAATAAGTAATACTCTCTATTATATTATTACTTTTGTAACAAGGTTATATCCTCTAGTTATATAATATAATATAAGTATATACCTAGTTAGTAACTAAATTAGTATATATTATTCTTACCTAACTTTCTCTTAAAATTTACTATCTCTATATAATAGATATAATTATAGAGGTTAAATAGCTACTTTATAGTATACCTAAGGTAGGTACTTATTAGTAGGCTATATATAATAACTACTATAGAAAGAGCCTCTAGATAGATTTATCTACTTTTAACCCTTACCTACTTATTTTAGTACTTAAAAATAATAATTTTACAATAATAGGTATATAAATAGATAATACTATTAGCCTTATAGATAAATTATTCTCTAACTATAAAAACTATATACTAAAAGAAGTTACTTTTATAGCTAAACTAAAGTAATTTCTTAAAGTTAATAAGCTTATTACTTTTAATAGTGGTATATTAATTCTTAGTAATAATAGTAAGATAACCCTTTACTAAAAGAATTAAGATAACAAGCTATAATTAGTTAACCCTAGTATGCCTAATATAAAGTAGTAATATATTAAGTAATATACCTAAGGTATATATATTACTTCTATTTACTAACCTAAGGTATGCTTTAACTATTTAATTACTACTTAGTATTAGTTACCTAGCCTAGCTAAAATTAAGAACCTTAACTAATAAGTTAAGTAGTAAATAGATAAACTTAACTATAGGCTATAATTTTAACCGCTAGATCTTACTAGTACTAAACTCTTTATATTTATTAATAGCTTTTTTATAAATAATAGTAATTTAATATTATAACTTAGCTTTATTATTATACTTACTAATAAGTCTAGTAATAATAAAAAGTACTTATCTACTAGTAGAGATATTACTTTTAACCTTATAGGTAATATCATCTATTTTAGCTCTATAAAGTATAAAAGAGTTACCTATAGCATACTTACCTCTAAGATATATATAATAGTTACTAGAGCTAATATAGCTTATATAATTAGGACTATACTAGTAATAATCTCTAACTACCTTAAAGTTTCTTAGATCTTTATAACTATGTATACTAATTTATACTTATTATATAAGTATTTAATAAAGCTTAGTATTATAAAGAAAAAGTAACTTATAATTAATATTATAGCTTGTTAGTAGTTATATAAATACTATAAGATTTATAAGATATAATAAATCTATAGTATAGATAACCTAGCTAATAGCTTTATAAAGTTATTACTAAATAAAGTATTAAAGAAGCTTATTAGTACTAAGTAAATAAAGATATAGATAAATAAATAAGTTTTATATATAGAATATATAGATATTATATTAGTAGTAAGAAGTTAAATACTTTAAAATTTAGACTTTTATTATATTTTTAAGCTTTTTAGACTATAGGCTAGCTAGCTACTATTTAGCTAAAAATAGAGAGTTACTAGTGTTGTGATACTAGCCTATTGTTAGGGTCTATTAAAGTTACCTACTACCTCTGATCCCACCAGTTATGTAAGACTGGTCTAAGCTTGTCTGCGGGCCTACCTGCGGGAGCCCCTTTCACTACTAGCTTAACCTAGTAGCTCTCTTAATAGTTATACTTCTTTATATATAATTAACACTTTTTAAGACCTCTTATTTATTACTAGAAACCTAATATCTTACTTACTAATAATAATAATTATTTTAAAGATATTTAAAAAGTAAATACTTATGAAGCTTTTAAAGGTAGCTAAATTTAGTAATAATAATAATAATAATAGTAGTAGTAATAGTAATAATAATAGTAGTAATAATAATAATAAGAATAATAATAGTAAAGAGCTTATATAATAAGTACTTTTTTACTCTAACTCTTTTAAAACTTTATTATAAACTTTATTATTATCATAGTAATAATAATAAGTTACTATTATAATAGTAATTCTATTATTACTATTACTTATTAAAGTAAAAATCTCTTTTACTATTAGCTTTTAATTTAAAAGTATTATATTAATATTATTAATCTAGCTCTTTTAAATAATATAGGTAATAAATTAGTTTATAGTTAATATAATAATAAGGTTATAGTAAAAGAAGTAAATATTAAAAGATATAAAAGAGTATATTTAAGTATAACTTAGTAATTAATACTAGCTTTTAAAGTTATAAATAAGTATAATATTTAATAAAAGGTAAATAACTATAAGAGTATTAATAGTTATCTATTATAGTAATAAGTTTATTATAAAAGAAGAAAAATAACTAGCTCTACTATAAGTTAATTTTAATTACTAACTTAGTTAATTAAGTTATTAAACTTTAGAGATCTTCTTTAATATAAAGCTTATATATACTATTAGTTTAGTTATATTAGTATTTAATATACTATAAATAGCTATATAACAAAAGTAAGTATTTCTAGTAATAAGTAATATATTATATATAAAGTTTTATAATAAATAATATAACTATAATAATAAACTAAACTATAGTAATTAATTACTAAAGTATATACTAAAGAAGATAATAATAAGTTTAATAAAAAAGATTAATTAAGAGAAAGATATAAAAAAGAATTTATAAGAAGATCTAATAAAGTATTATTAGTATACTAACTAAGTTACTATAATAGTATCTAAAGTAGTAATAATACTAATTAATACTTTATTATAAATAAAACTTACTATAAGTTACTTATCAAAAATATAAAGATATAATAAAACATAATAATTTATTAAGAAGCTAATATAAGCTTAAATAACCTATTAATAAGCTTATTAATTATAATTAACTAGTAGTAAATAAAAGAGGTTATACTTATAAGAAGTAAAGTAAGTAATAACTTACTCTTTATAATTATACTTAAAAAAGAGAAAAGTCTAATTACTATTTTAGCCTTATTAACTACTAATAACTTTACTAGTAATATAGTAAGAAATATTAACTTAGTGTTATTATTATTATTACTATAGTATAGTAAGTAATTACTTATAATATAGTTACTTAAATTAAAAGATTTTATTAAATAGTTTATTAAAGTTAATAAGTAATATTAATAATATAAAAGTAATACTAATAAAGCTCTTAAGTAGCTCTAAAGCTTATTATCTAACCTTATATTAATATAGTATATACTAAAAGATTAGTATAAGAAAAAAGGTATATCTATATCTCTTATTAACTAGATATAAAGGTTAATTAAGACTTTTATCTATATATAATAGTATTATAAGTATAATAAATATAACTTTATTACTTTTAGGTAATAAAGTAAATTACCTTATATTAGGTTAAATACTATAAGTAATAAAGTTAATAATTTATTACTTTTTACTACTATTAATACTAATTAAATAAGTAACCTTAAAAATAGAAGATTTAATTAATTAACTTTACTTTAATTATTATTATTATTATAGTATTAACCTTTATAAATATTAATCTCTTTAGATCTTTACCTCTATAGCTAACTACTATTTCTTTTTTACTTCTTTACCTAAGTTAATAAGTCTCTTAATTTATATATAACTAATATCTTAAAGATAATAATAATAATACCTTTAATATTAATAAATTATATAGTAATAGAATTAAAAATCTAATTAAAGTAATAGATAAAAGGTTATTAATAAAGTTATATAATAGTAATAAGTAATAATATAATAAAGTTAATAAAACGTGAAGTAGTAAGTAAAGTAATAAGGTTAAATAAGTAATTACTAGAAGAGAATTTCTTTTAACTATTAACAATATATATATTTTTCTTTTATTACTACCTTAATAGTAATACTTTCTTAACTATAAAGGTAACTTTAACTTTACTTTTATTAATAATAACTATATTACTATTAATCAATCTTTTATTATTAAATATATACTATATTCTATTAAAGTTAATAAAAGAATAGTAAAAGTAGCTCTCTATCTATTTTATCCTATAGCTAACCTTTACTATATAGTTATAAAGTAGCTTTTTAAAGTCCTATATATTCTCTATATCTTTATTTTAGATAAGATACTGCTTATTATCAAAGTAGGTGCAATATGCCAGCGAATAGCACGGACCTCTAGGCCCATTGGGCCAGATTGGGAAAGATCTGTAGCGAAATGTTGGTTAACATCTATGGGACGGATTTTACCAGCCAAAATATCCGGAATCCGATGACCACGTATATTTAGATCCTAAGGTAATATAACAGCCATAAATGTGCGGGGAATCCTATGTAAAATAGTAACATAGTTATATATATACTAGCAATTAACTAAAGATTTTCACTATAATTATCTACATACTTTAATAATTAATAGTCTAAATTTATAAGTATTAATTAATATTACTTCAAGTACTATATATAGTATATATAATATATACTATAGTTATTATTATAACTAAAAATAAGATAGCTATAATATAAGTAACTCTAAGTAGCCTAGCTAACTAGAGTAATTAATATATCTAGCTATAGTAATAGGTAGTAGCTCTAAATCTATAGAAGTTAATTAATCTAAATACTAATAATATATAGTATATTATTATAAAATAACTAGTAAAGCCTTTAATAGCTCTAGATATTATAGACTACCTAATAATACTATCTATAATAACTAGGTAGGTAATAGATAACATAGTAGATAGCTAATAACTACTAGATCTAAAAGATATATAGGCCTTAAAGCTATCTTAGCTATTAACTAAAGGCTAAAAGTAACTTAAATATAATAATAAGATATATATATAAAAATAATAGTAATATAAGTAAGACTATAAGGTAGTTAGTAACTTAGTTACTTAGATCTATATAATAGTAGATCTAATAGTAGTTATAGGGTACTACTCTATAAGTAAATTAATATATATATAGATATATAATATTAAGGTATATATTAGTCTACTCTTATATAAGGAAAAGGAAATTATTATAGTAAAGTATAAGAAAGTTATAAAAAGAGCTATAGATTATAAGGTAATAGATATAAAAGAGGTAGAGAAATAGATATCTAACTAAGAGAAAGCGCTTTCTTATAGTATATAAGTCTAGTAATATTTAGCTATAAAGACTAGTAAATAGTTCTTATTACTAATAAAGATATTAAGGTATATACTACTAGTAGTATAGGTAGAGGTATATAAAAGTACTAACTATATAAGAGCTATCAATAACAAGCTCCTATATTATAAAGTAATATTAGTAATACAGGCTTGTATTACTATAGAGCTAGAGTGTTTCTAGGCAAAAGCTACTTATAGTACCTTTAGCTTAGTTACTATAGTAATAGTTACTAATAATATTATAGAGAATTATATATAAAAGGAGCTAATAAAGAAAGAATAGTATAATAACTACTATAATAACTATAATAATAAGAGTAATAACTATAGTAATAAAAAGTACTTACTATATAATATCTCTAGGTACTTACTAGTAAGGTATTACTTTATAGGTAAAATATACCTAAGGTTTCTATAGTAACTATATAGAGTAATTATTAACTATATAAAGCAGGCTCTAATATAGTAATATATGAAAGATAAGCTAAAAGAGAAAAATATATTACTAGCCTCTATATATACTTACTTAGATAAATTTACCATAGTAGTAGTAGTAATACCTCTAGTAAAATAATAGTTAGAAGGTAGTAAAGGTAAGGTATAGTTAAAAGGTAAAAGAGCCTTATCTATATAGTTAGCTATCTTTATAATATCTAATTATCTACTTAAAGACTTTATTATCTTAGATTTAGAAGTGACCTTTTATATCTTTTACTCTTATTATTACTTTTTAGAGATAACTCTAGTAAAGTTAGATAACTTTATCTAAGTAGGTAATATTACTATTTTAATTAAGAGATAGAGTAATATACTTATCTATATAAAATAAGATAATTACTAAGTATAATTTATACTTAAAAGAGTTACTTATTATCTATTACTATTATATAACCTAGTATTATATATAATACTTAATATAAGAAATAATTAGTAGTAAGATAATAGTCTAATTAATAATTATATATATATAGTAAAGAATTACTTTATAGTATTTAATATAGATAAAATTACTAGTTAATATGTTATTAAGGCTAGTAAGAACTATAATAGTCTTTATACTATATTAGTAGTATACCTAATAGTAGTGAATGTGGATATAGTTATAGTAGCCTTAGTACTAATAGACTACTGCTAAAGGAGTAGGCTAGTTAAAGCTAACTACTAATATAACTATCTTAGCTACCTAGGTAGCTATATACTCTATAAAATAACTACCTAAGCTTATAGTATATAGGTAAAAGAAGATATACTAGAGATATCTATTATATTATATAAAGTATATATAATAAGTAAAATATAATAGTAAATATTATATTAACTATAGGAGTTAATTAACTATATAGAAGTAGGTAATTATATTATACTAGATTTTTACTTATTTAAATAAGACTATAGTAGATATAAGTTAGCCTTATTACTTAGTAACTAAAAATCTAGCTTTATATAAGACTATTACCTATAATAGTATACTTCTAAGGCTATTAAAATAGCTTTAGTAGACTTTATATAATTAATTAAAGTATATAAATTAATAGAAGTATAAGTAATCAAGTGTAATAATAAGATCATAACTACCTTTCTATAGGTAAAGGAGGCTATAGAAAGTATAGGTATCCTATTTAAGGCCTTGGCGCCTAATATATAAGTACAAAACAGCAGTATAGAGAGGATTGCTATAGTAATTAAGGAGAAAGCCTGTATAATAAAGCTAAAGTTAAAATTGCTAGTATAACTATAGCTAGAGATTCTAAAAGTAGTAGTATACTTATATAATTAAATACTAACTAAATCTTATAACTAGAGATCTCTATATTAGATCTAGTATATAGTAAGAGAGTAGCTATTATCTATACTATACCTTAGCTATTTATAAGTATTTAGCTATTATATATATATAATAACTTTAAATACTTAACTTAGCTATAATTATCTCTAGTACTTTAAAGTAAAGATATATATTAGCTATCTAGTTAGTTATATATTGACTAGCTAGTACTATATATATATCTCTCTAAAGAATAAAGTTATTATATCTTATAATATAATATTTAATAAAGATAGATACTTCTCTAGAAAAGAAGATAAATAGGTAGATAAGTTAAGTAATATAGATAAGGCTATAATTAATAAATAGATCTAAAAAGTAATTAAAAAGAACTTTATAAATATTACTAATAGTAAGGATATTATAGAAGAAGATATAGTAGAAATTCTAAACTAAACTACTAGTAAAATACTAAAAGAAGTTTATAAATATATAAAGTTATACTTTATATTAATAATACTACTAGAATTTCTAAATACTTTATTTATTATACTACTATTAGATATACTTAATATAAGAGAATAAGAAGACTATATATATTATAATAAAGTCTAATATATTAACTATATTATATATTAAAAGTAAATATATTTATAAGAATCTTAAAAAGCTATATTTATAGCTAGGACTATTAACAATCCTTATTATAGTACCTAGAACTAGTAAGCTACTTAAATAGCTAGAACTATTAATAGTCCTTACTGTAGTCCCTAGAAAATCTTAAAGTAAGACCTCTTACCTAGTAAAAGTATAAGCTAGCCCCCTAATATTAGAAAGAATAATGTAATAGGAGAGGATCTATCTAACTCTAGTAATAAGATAATAGTACCTTAAAATATAGCTATAAGGCTAGCTATAAAGCTATACTAAAAGGATTTATTTAGGTTACCTAAGCTATATACTAACCTAAAAAACTACCTATTTATAGAAGATTTTTAAGAGACTAAAAAAGCTTATTTATAGAGTTATAATACTATAAATAGCTACATTAAAGTTAGTATAAAAGAAGCTAGTAATAATTAAATACTTAATTACTAATAGATATATATTTATAAGCTAAATAAATATAAATTTCTTATAAAGTTTAAGATATACCTTATTATTTATAGTAATTAATAATTAAAAGATATAATCTATAATATATAGATAATAATACTAATAAGACTTTTATTTTAATTACTTATTATAATTATAACTAAGTTAAACCTAGAATTACCCCATTTAATATAGTAAATATATTTATATATATTAATATAAATAAGATAGTATTTATAAGACTTTTTCTAAGATATCTAAGCTATAGTAGTAATAAGAATATTTACTTATAAAAAGCCTTTTATAGATTATAAAAATTACTACTACTAGAATAAAAGTACTTAGAAAAGACACTTTAAGAACTTAAATTTATACTAGTTATTAAAAAGCTATATTACTAGTAAAAAAGAGCTATTATATTCTTCTTTTATATTAATAATTATATCTTTATATTCTCTAAGTTATTATGATAAAAAGCTAATAAGGTAATTAATAGTATAAAAGAAAGATACTACTTAAAGAGTAGTAATAAAATAGAATAGTTTCTTAGTATAGAAATTCTTTATAATAGATAATAATAAAAGATATAGCTATTATAGTCAGTATGTATTAAAAAGATAGTAAAGCTAATTAATAATAAAACTTAATTACTACTAAATAATACTCTAATAGGTAATAAAGAACTTCTACCCTTATAGTAGATAGTAGTAAACTATAAAGTTATAAGATATTAGTAAAAAGTTAGATTAATCCTATATATAGTAGTAATAATAAGACCTAATATTATATTTATAGTAAGGTAGCTAGTAAGATTTAATTATAACTTATTAGTAGCCTATTAGAGGGTAGCAAACTAGGTACTATAATACCTTAGGTATATAGCTAGCCTTTACCTTAAATTTAAGCTTAATAGAGAGCTTATTATTATATTAGATGTAAGCTTTAGAGATAACTTAATTAATTATAAGAGCTTATAGGCTTTTACTATTAAGCTATATAGTAGACTTATTAGCTAGAGAGTAAACAAGTAGTAGATAGTAACTACTTTAATAACTAAAGTAGAGTTACTAGTCTTATTATAGGCTATAAAAGAATTAATATTTATAAGCTAATTAATTACTAAGCTTATTATTAGTAATAATACTTTAAATATATTACTAAAGGTTATAATATAATATAATAATTAATAGATAATTAGCTTTATAACCAAGAAGTTAGTTTAATTATAAATATATCTTTATTATATAGATATATATTACTACTAGTTATATTAGAAGATTATAGATAGTTATATTAAAGTTATATATACTCTATTAGTAAAGCTAATAGTAGATAGTTTAATAAAGGCCTTACTAAAGCAAAAATAGCCTATGTTTCTATAGTAATTAAATATTAGTAACTAAACTATATAGTTAATATAAAACTATAAGAAAGAATTAGCTAAGGATAAATTACTAATATAATTAAAGTAATAAGTACTATAGTAATAGATAGTTAGCTAGTATAGCTCTAACTAGGAGGGTTAAATTATATAGTTATATTAGTTAGTAAAAGTAAATTATTATAGAGATATAACTAGTAAACCCTAATATTATATCTAATTATTAATATAACTAGTAAAACTTTAACTATAAATTTCTTAATAACTAAGTAATATATATAGTTAGTAATTTTATTATTATAATTACCTTAATTAAAGCTAAAAGTTAATATAAAATCTAATTATAAAAGACTACTATTTTAAGTTAGAAAGTTATAATAAAAGATAAAAGTATAATTAAAACTATACTTTAAGAATAATTATATATATAGACTTATAAAAGCTATATTAAATATAATAGTAAGTATATAAAGCCTAAGACTACTATAAGTATCATATAGCTTTACTAAGTAAAAGAACCTTAGTTACTATATATTTATATTATTAAGCTTAGACTTAGATAAGAGAGCTAGTAAGCTTTATAGATAGAACTACTATTAAGTCTTTTTACCTCTACCTAAGATTAAACCCTAGAGCTTTAGTATAAGTTACTATTTTATACTATAACTATCTAATAAGAGGTAATACTACTAGACTATATATACTCTAGTTTTAATTATTATTAATTAGTTAATTATTACCTTTTATAGTAAGTAATTAATAGTTATAAGGACCTATAGAAATATAAAAGAAAGGTATAAAAGGGTAGTAATTACTCTATCTATTAATTAGTTAAATTAAACCTATAAATAGCTTTAATCTAAGAGGGTATATTAAAGTAGGTATAATATGCTAGCAAATAGTATAGACCTCCAGGCCCATTGGGCTGGATTAGGAAAGGTCTGCGGTGAAATGTTGGTTGACATCTATGGGATGGATTTTGCTAGCCAAAATATCCAGAATCCGATGACCACGTGCATTTGGATCCTGAGGCAACACAACAGCCATAAATGTGCGGGGAATCCCATGGAAAATAGCGACATAGTTACACATACACCAGCAATTAACCAGGGATTTTCACTGTAATTATCCACGTACTTTAACACTTATAAAGAAGCTTCTTAAGGTTACTGTTATAATGCCTATTATTGTAGGACTGATTGGCATTATTAGGCTTAACTCTAATAACGCGGCGGCGGAAGAACTACGATTCCGCTACGACCCCACCTATAGGTTTCACCACAGTCTTTACTGTAAGTGGGCTAGTTATAACCTACTCACTTTAACCAGGTAGCTCACAATAGCCTCTCTTTTCTTTACATATAATATACACCACAGTCCTTACTCTATTATTTGTTATTTACCTCTTAATATATATAGTATACTATATTATAACTTCTATAACACTAATGGTTACTAAACACCTTCTTAATAGAGTTAAAGTTAGGTAAGTATAGTAATAGATATAGTAAGTATATACTAACTAATTTATATACCTCTTAAATATCCTATTAGTAGTAAAAGCTAGTATTATTTATCATAATAACTAACTTTACTATAGAAAAGGTATTATACTTAAGTAATACTCTCTCTTAAATCTATATTATAAACTTATTACTATTAGTTATACCTAGATATATTAATATATTAAAGATTTTATTTACTTTAAAAGTTAATAAGATCTAATATTACTATCTATATTTAAGTTTATTCTTATAATAAGATATTAAGCTTTGTAATATCTACCTTATTCTTTATATACTTATATACTTATTAATACTTAACTTATTAATAAAGACTAATTACTTTGGATAGTATTATTAGATAGTATATACTTAGGTATATTATAATATATTATCTCTCTAAGTAGTAATAATATAAATAGATTTTAATAACTACCTAGTATCTTAAAGCTACTAGCTAATTTTTAACTTATAGATCTCTATAGTATATTACTTATAAAAGAAATTCTATATCTTTTTAAAGTTAAAGTTATTATAATATATAAAAAGCTTTAATAACTTTTATAGTTATTATACTTCTAACTTTATATAACTTAGCTTACTTAAAGTATATACTTTTACTTATTTAGTTATTTTATAATAATATTACTACTATCTAACTATATATATACTATAACTCATCTAAATTATAATATCTTTATGTATTTTATTCTTTAAAGTCTTTAATATCTATACCATTTTTCTTTACTTATCCTTATTTAGCTTTAATATTATTATATTTATTTAATTAAATATATAATCTTTTATTTAATTTAATTAAAGCTCTTATTTTATTTAATTAAAAGTAGTAATAGTAATATAAAGATATTATAAACTTTAAAGCTTAGGGGGGGGGCTTAGCTAGCTTACTTTTATTTCTATTAAGCTATTTCTTAAGGTAGACTCTATAGTATTCCTCTAAGATATTAAAGTCTAAGATTCTATTAGTTAACTAATAAATTAATAAAAAAGAGCCTTATATAGGTCTCTAGAATAAGGGTATTATAAACTTTAGAACTTAGAGAGGCTTAACTAGCTTACTTACTTTTATATACTATAATAATAAATAAAAAGACTATCTATTAATATAATCTATATAATTTTTTAATTAAAATAATAAGAAAGCTAAGAGGTATTAATTACTAATAAATTAACTAATAAAGAGCCTTATATAGGTCTAAATAGCTTTATTTTTAGTATTAGTAGTATTAGTAATAAGTAACTTTAAAAGAGGGATTACCTAATATTTAGATATATAGATTTCTAAATCTACTAGCTAAAAAGCATGATTTTTTATAGGGTTATATTTATAGGTTACTAATGTATAGATAAAAAAGTAGGTTTTAAACACTACTAATGCAACAGACTATACCTTCTCTAGGTATCCTTAGTTAACCTTGTTCACTGACGTACTCTTCTTTCTATCCCCCCGGTCTACCTACTTTAGTCGATTTATTAACGTAGACCTCCCACACCGTTATCTGACCTCCCTTCTACTTCCTCTTCCGTCGTCTCAAGCCCAAGATCAAGTGTTGATACACAATTCCGTCCTGCCGGGTTCCGAATAGCATCGTCACTCCTTACACGAGATTCACCATCTCCGTTCATTCATTATTCACACACACTCAACACTTGGTCTTTCTCCCCCACACCACACGCCGTTGATTCAGAGACACCACGCCGTTGAACAGGGTTCAAGACAGTAACGCACTATTACAATCACCCCCAGTCATACCTCGCAAGCCGAGTCAAAGAACAATCTGGGCCATATCTTTACCCCATTCAACCATTCCAGCATCCTTCCCTACCAGCCACCCGCAATTCTCTTCAAGACGGGTCAAATACTCGACGGAACTCACACAGATCTCTCAGCAATCTCTATATTTCAGTCTTCATTCCAAGCAAGCTCTGTGCAACCCACACTAGAACAAACATGAAGTCTTCCACCGTCGTCATGCTGGCTTCAGCCGCTGTTGGCCACGCTCTTCAACAGTGCTCCGGCACTGCTAAGAACGAGGGCGGCAACTGGTGGTGCGGTTCTGTCGACCAGATTCTATACTCTAACGTCGGCCACCCAGGCACTTACAAGGCCGTGAGCAACATGGCCGATGATGGATCCTGCACCTTTGAGGATGTCCCCTTCTCTGGTCCTCTGGCCCCTTTCAATGAAGAGGTGAGTTTTTGTTATTTTTCTTTCAAGTTAAATCCCAAGCGACTCTGAGCGCAACACACAAAGATACTGACTCGACCACAGCTTGTCCCTGTCTTCCGTGGTCCCATGAACCTCAAGCAGGTCGCCATCTACAACCTATCTCCCAAGGCCAAGCGGTCTCCCGCTGTTTCCCACACTCATGCCCGCCGTCATGGCCACCATGTCCACCAGCACTTGCACAAGAAGCATATTGAGGAGAAGCGCGACAGGGAGAAGCGTGGTGACGTCTGGGTCACTGCGACTATTGACGGCATTGTCCAATCTTGGATCAATACCTACCACGGCCCTACCCCCGAGGCTGCCCCTCCCGCCAACGCTCCCATTGCCCCTCCTATTGCGGCTCCAAGCCCTACACCCGCCCCGTCCAAGCCTGCCTTTGTTGCTGCGGCTATTCCTAAGCCTGCCGGCAACTCCAAGCCTGCCGGCTCCGGCTCGGGCGCCGCCACTGGCGATTACACCCGCGTTGGCTACTACAACGCTGACAATGCTGTTGCTGATGGCATCGTCTTTCTCGGCAACTATGGTGGTCAGGGCTCCGGCAAGTTCGACAAGTAAGTGCCAAGCTCAAATCCTCCAAGCAAATTCTGACTGGAAACAGCGTCTTTGGCAACTCTCTGTCGTACCTGAACTCGGATGCTACCGGTGGTGCCGCCTCCCCTCAGGTTCTGGACCCGATCACCCTCAAGTCCAACCAGGAATTTCTTATTGCCAGTGACAAGTCTTGCGACGACGGAAGCTGCGGCTACTCGCGTCCTGGTTCCGTTGCTTACCGTAAGGCATATCCTCGATAAATACGTATACGCGACCGAGCTAACATTTCTGTAGACGGCTTCAAGGGTGAGGACTCTGTCTGGCTCTTCGAGCTCAACATGCCCCTCGACGGTACGTCGGGGTTCAACGCAGACATGTCCGCCCTCTGGTTTCTCAACGCTCGCATTCCTCGCACTGCCCAGTACAACAAGTGCTCTTGCTGGCCTGACTGCGGTGAGCTCGACATCCTCGAGGTCCTTGCCCCTGGCGACACCAAGTGCAAATCCACCTTCCACTCCAACGTTCCTGGAGGCTCTTCCGACTACTTTGACCGTCCCACTGGTAAGCCTATCAAGGTCGCCGTCGTCCTGGACGGTGACTCAGGCCAAGTCTCTGTCAAGGTTCTGAGCGACGACGTCGACTTCTCCACTGGCCTCTCCCGCTCGCAAGTTGAGAGCTGGCTGTCGGCCGATTCCTTCTCGGCCGCTAGCGCCGGTAAGAAAATCAACAGGGTCAGCCTGTTTGCCCTTTCTTCGTGAGCGATTCGAAAAAAAAAAGAAAGAAAGGCGATTTTGGCATTACGGGATGCACCATGATTGCATATATGAGATGGAGAGGCATTCGCAGATTCTCTGTTTACCATTTCATTAGTCGAGCCAAGCGAGCTTCTTATGTTGGATCCCCGGCATTTGGTGACGCGATCACGGCCTTTTCGATTCTTTTTACTCTTTGTTACGCGAGGATGCCCGTTGCACCTCGCCTCGGGCAGCTCGGGGGCTTGCAAAACGAACATGTCTCTCAGGCGCCGAATACAGAATATACCCGGCCCCAGAAAAGTGCGCCTCTTTGATGGTTTTTATTTCTTTGTTTTGGTTTGTTCAGGGGCCCGTAGGAGGACCGAATTTTCCTCTCCCAGGTAGAGAGAAGCAGTCAATTGATGGGAAATTACTCAAAAGAGAAAGAAGAAGAACAAACCCTCGGTCGCAGTACTGTGCAATGCATGGCTTATTTCTGCAACTCGCTTGAGTGAAGATAACATGCCTTAGTAAGTACATTTGGGTGACCTATGACGTCCCCAAGCCCTTTGGCTTATCAGCGTGACAGCATCTTGAGGCTGATAAAAGTGCTCAATGGCTGACTTGACGTTGCCGGGTAAAGAGTGTATCTGGCTTGCTGTCTCATTTCGAACTTGCCGGGTGATCAAAGGTTGTCGGTGACCGGGCAGAATGAATGGACTCCGTCGACTTTGGTGAACTGCCCAGCAGCTTCGGAACCATCACCAACCAGTTTGCCTTGACATGCCTTGCCAACAATCTAATGGTTGTCGATGTAAACGTGGCGCTTGCGCCTGCGGTGATGGATAGAAATCCGAGCTGCTTTCCGTCCGCACCCTTACAAATGCTTACTCAATTGAGGTACGTAGTATGTAAGGTACCTAGGTACCTATGTGAGGTAAGACAGCAAGCACCCTCTCCGATGACCCCGAGCGGTAGGTCCACTTAAGTCCGGCCCGAGGGTTCTTGATCTGAGGTAACGCGTAGTAGACTGTCTCTACAACAGTCCTCGTTGAAGTGGCATCTGCTTCTGTTAACATACCCAGTCGAATTTGTAAGACATTCGGGACGGATTCCATGTTTCGCGTCTTCGCGTTCACTTGGGAGATTGGAAGCTTGGAGGCCGGGGTGAGGGTTACAATAGGCTTGCTAAGCTTACATCTTGGCGGGAAAGGGCCCATGACATTGACAGGTTTGCTCTCCCCTTCTGAACCTCACTGATCTTTCTTACGACCAAGGAAATGTAGGTGAACGTGACGCTATATTACAGTTGTATATGTAAATAACCTACACAGTCAGAAAGAATGAACATAAGTATTGGCTAAACTGTAGGCTTTTCTTTCTCTTGTGAAGTACCTAGAATAATACATCTGCAGAGAAGACGGCTCACGCTAAGTATGTACCTAGATAAGTAAATTGGTAATTACCTACCCAGGTAATAGGGAGGGACAATGACTATAGGTGTACGGCACGTACAGCCCATGCATGTCTAAAGCACAAATGCAAATGAAATAATTGCGCGCCGGGGAAGGAGCCAGCCTTACGAGTAAGGAGAACGACAGCGAGAGACTGAGTGGGAAGGGGTTCTGATGCAGTAGCGCTTCCCGATCCGGTAATGTACTTCGAGGTGCGTTCCTTTGTCATCGCTACGTCCTGGAGGGGCGAGGGAGAAGAAGCCTCATGGATAGGTACTCTAGATGTGTATAAAAACACAATAGTCGCCGCCTCGCTTCGACACTGAACTCTTAACCTCATCAAACAAGCGACATTCCACTATTACCTACCCAGCTATTCAGCACTCCATCGATACAAGCTTTTCAAAGTATGTAGGCCCGGATCTATCCCAATCATATGGTGCATACTTGCCCGATCTGTATCTAACGCAGCAGCACAGAGCAACTTCGGCTTGAGTACCGGAAGGCATATACACCGACCTTCAAAATGTCCAAGAAGATCATCACTGTGTTCGGCGCCACCGGTGCCCAGGGTGGCAGCGTCGTTTCTATCTTCCTCAGCGATCCCAAGCTCAGCAAGGACTGGCAAGTCCGTGGCGTCACTCGTGATGCCAGCAAGGACTCGTCCAAGGCTCTGGCTGCCAAGGGAGTCGAGGTTGTCGCTGTAAGTTTAGCCCACGGATGCCCCTGGAGCCGAGACGATCCCCGTGCTAATCTACGCTCGAAAGGCCGACCTTGGTAACAAGTCCTCGCTCGCCGCCGCAGTCAAGGGCGCCTCGGCCGTCTTCGCCGTGACCAATTACTGGGAAAAGCTTGACAAGGATCTCGAGGTCCAGCAGGGCAAGAACATTGCCGACGCTGCTCTGGTGCGTAGACCGTTCACCATCTCTGCAGAATACAATCTGACTTGTAGTAGGAGGCTGGCGTTGAGCACTTCATCTTTAGCTCGCTCCTCGACATTACGAAGTGTGAGTCACTCCCCTCTTCTCTGGGAATGTCGTGATCACAACCCGAGGCGAGGGACTGACATGTTACGAAACATAGTGTCCAACGGCGTTCTCCCCGACGTCTATCATTTCGACAGCAAGGCCGCTGTCGAAGAGTACATCCGCACAACCTCCCTTCCATCAACCTTTTTCCTTCCTGGCTTCTACATGTCCAACCTCCCCGGCGGCATGCTCCGCCAGACGCCTCCGGATAACGCCTGGGCCCTCACCCTCCCTGTCCCGGCTAGCTCGCAGATTCCGTTCTTCGACCCGGTTGCCGACACGGGCAAATTCATCAAGGGCATCGTGCTGAATCGCGAAAAGGTGCTTGGCAAGCGAGTCCTGGCAGCAGCAGCGTACACAACGGCCGGCGAGGCTCTTGACGTCTTCAAGAAGGTTTACCCGGAGGCGGGCAAGACGGCGCGGTATAATGAAGCCTCGCACGAAGCCTACCGTGAAGCGCTCAAGGGCCAGGGCATGCCCGACTTTGTTGCAGAGGAGTTGCTGCAGAACATGAGGCTGCTCAATGAGTTTGGGTACTATGGCGGCGAGAAGCTGGACGAGTCGCTTGCGATTGTGGAGGACAAGCTGACGACTTGGGAGGAGCATGTGAAGAACGCCAAGGCTTTCGCCGGGCTGCAGTGAGTCACTTGGTCGACTGGTAACTTGATGAGGACAGTGGAAGGCAGGATGCGCTGAGCATAATGAATCGATGCTCCATTGTTCGTTGACTTATTCATGAAAGCTCGTTTTCCGGCTCAATACCTACCTAAGCCACTGGCTCCAGCCTGAGCTTCCGTGGTCCGTGATAAAAGCTCTGAAATCGCGGCTAGCCTGCAACTTGACAGACACGACGCGTTGACATAGGCGGTCGTGCGACTGAGGTGGACGTAGGGGAGAGGCCAGAAATGTCTCTTGTAGGTAGTGGATAACGAGTGGCCGGGATGTTAACAAGAGTGAATCTCCCACGGTCGCAATCCGACGCGTAAAGATACCGAGGCCCCAACGTTGTGGCAGCACAGTGGTGGGCGAAAAGGAATGGTGGGTCATCAGCGGAGAAAACGAACCGAGGCAAAGCAATTCTGGAGGGGGCCCGCATCAGCCCCGACCCCATGTTTTCTTTGGCACTGCCTACCACATAAACGCTAAGCACGAGCCCCAGGTCAGTTGCCCGCCACCTGCATGCACTGTGACTTCCTCCCAAGAGCGCGAGCGCAGTAGGAGCCCAATCTGCCTCCGCCATCCCGGCGACTCGTCTCTTCCTTGGACTCGATTTCCATCCCCTCTTCCTCTTTCGACGCATCAATCAGCGCCGTTGTCTCGTCATCATCGGACATTGCGACTGACTGAGGTCGACTATTTATCATCACCTCGAGGACCTGGCTCTGTTTAAGTCATCCATCGTCGCTTTTCCGGAGCCTGGTGTGCACACCGATCAAACACGCGCCTAAAGGAATTCGCCACACCAGGCGGGATTGCGAGATAACGCCGAACCGACACGGTATCAAAGGAAAACTTCTTCCTCGCGGGAAAAGTAAATATGGCTTCCCCTCCAAAGCCCTGGGAACGGGCTGGTGCTACAACAACAGCTGCCCCAAGTGCGTTGAACACCAAACGAATGTCCATGACGCCGTCAAACAGAGATTTGCTAACGACGACCCCAGCAGCGGTCCCGACACCGGCCGCCTCCGTTGCCTCCTCCGGCAGTACCCCGCCCGCTGTCCCCGAACGACCGGCCTCTCTCAACGCTGCCGTCACCCAGAACGCCGCTGCTTATAGTCGAGGTGTCGGTGCGACGAACAGTCCTTACGGAACCTACGGCGGCGCCTACTCCTCGCCCTACAGCAGTCCATACTCTAGGATGGGTTCTTACGGCGGCTACGGTGGAGGCATGTATGGCGGCTACGGCGGCTACGGCGGGGGCATGTACGGCGGGGGTATGTACGGTGGTATGGGAGGTATGGGAGGCATGGGGATGGGCGGAATGCCCAACGACCCGAATAGCCTGACGAACCGATTCAACAACAGCACCCAAGCGACGTTCCAGATGCTTGAGGGGGTCGTTGGCGCCTTCGGAGGCTTTGCTCAGATGTTGGAGAGCACATATATGGCCACACACTCGAGCTTCTTCGGTATCTCCCCTGCCCTTTGAACCGATATATAACGTGGGCTGACATTACCCTAGCCATGGTATCAGTAGCAGAGCAGTTCAGCAACCTGAGGGATACTCTGGGCTCGATCCTCGGCATTTTTACGTTGATGCGTTGGATCCGCACACTCATCGCCAAGATCACCGGCCGTCCACCCCCGGCCGATGCGACAGCGCTCACACCAGCAGCCTTTGCCAAGTTTGAGGGCCGCCAGCCCATCGGCCCCGACGGCGCTCCTCTCGGACCCCCCAAGGCTTCCCGAAAGCCCCTCTTTTTCTTCCTTCTTGCCGCGTTCGGTCTTCCGTACCTCATGCGCAAAATGATCAACACCATGGCTGCCTCGGCAGAGGAAGAGGAACGGCGTCGCATGGCAATGATCAGCGAGCAACAACCTTTGGACCCCTCCAAGCTCGACTACTGTCGTCTTCTCTATGACTATACACCTCAGCCCGGCAATGCCGTAAAGGACGTTGATATGGACGTGCGTAAGGGTGATCTCGTCGCCGTGCTCTCAAAGAGCGATCCTATGGGCAACCCTAGCGAGTGGTGGAGGTGTCGCGCTCGCGACGGTCGGCAGGGCTACCTCCCAGCGACTTATCTCGAGGTCATCAAGCGACCTGGCCAGCCCCTGGCTGCCATCAAGGCTGCTCCAAGCGACAGCAGCCGGACCAACTCGCTGACTAGTGCTGCTCCGGAGAAGGCGCCTGAAGTCAAGTCGAAGATTGGCGATGTGTCACCCGAGAGCTTCCAGAAGAGCGTATTCTATAACTAAGCAAGGAACCTGCAACAAGCGAGTGCAAACTCCATGGCGGAACCATACGGCGGTGCTATAGGTTTTTTAAGATTTGTATGGTCTGGTACTCTTTTTTTTTGGGGGAGCTTCTTTTACCTCGAACTTTTGTCTCGTCTTGTGGACGTCTTCTGGGGGTTTGTTTTTCTCTCTCTTTTAAACTCAAAAGCTGGGCGTTCAGGTTTACGAATGAGTCTAGTGGTATGAGAAGCGGTTATGTGACCGCTTGGTTGCTTTGGTTTCAATTTGCCATGAATACCCAAAGTGAAGCCACATAGGCAGGTCGCATGTATTAAGTCAAGAGAGTTAGTTGTACATTGATGATCCTTATCGCCCGTCAAGTCTTAAGCTAGATTTTGTGATGCATGCGACAAGCGGGTATGCAATCGTGATTAGTGTCTTGTTACGGCTTTGCTGTGGCTTAGGTATTCATGTGAATGGCCTGCTCTGTCTGCCCTCCACTTCCTGATCGTTCTGTATACTATTGGGGTGGTCCTGGAATTGACGTCAGATGGATGGATGACCGGCCAGTTATGAACTATTAATATTATGGGCTTGTCTAGGGTCTCGGAACGATCTAGGCGCGAGGCAGCACCATTGACATCTGGTGCCAGCTGCGTAAATTTAGCCACATCCGCTACCCTACCTACACTCGTTGACACGAAGCAACCGTCCGCCAAACCGCAGCACCCTAAAAAAAAGCGCGTCCCTCAGCTCCCTACCTAGGTAGGTACCTACGAATGCCCCCCCAATTGGAGCCGCACGAGCCACCGATGACGTTGTTGACTTACGTTTCGTTTTCACCAGCCAGCTGTGCTGTTCTCAGCCCTGGTCCTCTCGCCAAGGTCCCTCTCCCGCCCAAGCTACCTAGGTACTATTACCTACCTACCTACGTAACCTGTAGAAGTCGGTCCGGGTCCCTGCCTTAGAGAAAGAGAGGGTACCTCGCTGGGCGTACCTGCCACCTCTGCCAGAAGGAATTACTTTACCCCATCGTCACCTCTTACGCACATCCTACATAAGGTCAGCTCCGCCCATTTGTGTCTGCAGCACTTCTACAAACCACAATACAATCCCCGAAAAACACATCTCCCACCAACGGATTCCGACACTCACCACAAAGAAACACCGCCGGAACAAGTCAGTCTGGGCTTCCGAGTGTATTCATCATCGTCACTACAGCTTCACTGCTTGCCTTCAAAAGAGGGCACACGACCAACCCAGCTTTTTTTACTAAGCTGTTCCGGAAGCCGAAGCTTTCCCCTCACCGTTCAAGATGACGCTTTACTACACTCTCGTACGTCTTTCGCCAGCCCTCGATCCATTTATTACCTTCCAGTCGAGATTGGGAGAAGGAAACATATACAGGGACAAAGGACAGTACTGATTTCCCTTCCCGCGTTAGGTATTCGTGCTTCTCATGGCAGAGATGGGGCTGTTCATGCTCCTCATCGTGCCCCTTCCCTTCACCGTTAAGCGCAAGCTATTTACGTAGGTTTCACCCTTTCCCCCAGCCCCTGGTCCAACCCCCTTTCCCGGTGATTCGACCGCTAACGTGGCTTCCATACTGGCAGCTTCATCTCCGAGAGTCCAGTCGTTGCAAAAGTCCAGTATTGGATGAAGATAACGTTCGTCTTCATCCTAATCCTCTTTATCGACAGTGTCAACCGCGTCTACCGCGTTCAGGTCGAGCTCGCGCTTGCTACTGAGAAGCAGAACAGCGGGTACGCTTCCTCCTTCCCCACTCATTTGACGCTCTCTTGAACCCTTCCACAACAACATACCCCCAGAGATCATTAGAGCATATGACACTAACAATTATTGTCTCTGCAGTGTCGCCGCTGTCATGGGTCATGAACGCCTCGAGGTGCAGGCCCGCAAGTTCTATTCCCAGCGCAACATGTACCTCTGCGGCTTCACCCTCTTCCTCTCGCTGATTCTGAACCGCACCTATGTCATGATCCTCGAGGTGATGCGTCTTGAGGACAAGGTCCGCAACTACGAGGGCACCAAGGGCAATACCAAGGAGAGCGAAAAGCTTGCCGTCGCCGGCCAGCCCGCTGAGATTGCCAAGCTCCGCAAGGAGCTCGAGCAGAAGAACCGCGACCTCGAGACGCTCAAGAAGCAGAGTGCCGGCCTGCACAAGAGCTACGATGAGCTCTCGGACCAGTACGCCCAGACGCAGCCCCAGGGCAACAAGAAGGCGCAGTAAAGGACAAGAAAGAAGAAACGACCCGACGGTCTCGACTTTTGGTAACATCACAGAAACCTGCCGCGCGTAGGGAGGTTGAGTGGAGTAAGCAGAAATGGGCTACAGAACAAGTTCCGATTCAAGGACCAGTCTCGATGAGATGCAGGCGTGGGAAGCCTGGACGGCGTTGGCATAGCTATAATCAAGGTCTTGCTTTTTGACGCAAATCACTATATATGACCCCCATCGTCCATCACGTTTAATCATAGCGCCGCCCATGCCGTCCTGAAGCATACTTGCAGAACAGCCCTAGACGGCGAGAGGACCTCCCGGCGTCTTGACCTTTACATCCCCCGACTTCTGACAAAATGAGGCTCCCTACGCAAATTCCCACAAGCCCCAAGCCTCACTTGGAGGAATGAACAGCTGTTTTCTCAGTTTTGCACCGAAGCCTGGGATGCTACCCACGCTAGCGGCACTGCCTTAAATATGGGCTACCGCAAGAAGAAACTGACGGCAGCCACGTCGGATAGAAGAAAACAGAAATGAAACGATAAATTGGATGAATAGAACAGACCACCGCGGATATATATCGTCGGCAATTTTCATGGAGCCTAATACCGCGTCCCGGGACAGGTACCGTACGGGGGCCCGAGGCGTTTGCGAATTTTTACCTCCGTCGTGCGCGCCTTGTCGGACTCACGGGTAGGTAGGTTCGACGCCTGTTAGCGACGACGGCACTTCCGATTGGTCTTGTTCGTAAGCCGGAGTGACACATGTAGCAAGCACGCAACCGCAACTGAACCCTAACCCGGGCAGCCCTCTTGTGATCAACTGATGTACTTATGGGGTACGAGGAATAAGAGCAATATGAACGGTCACCGGATTCTTCACCTTACCATCGGACCTCATGGGAAGGAGCTAGAAACTCAAAACCGCAGAGATCGTAACGAGAGCCATTGCCCTTTCTCTAACGTCGTGGTTATGCCTTTATGTGGCAGCTCCTGGTTTGTCTGCCTTTTGATGCTATTTTACACAAAGGCTTGAGCCCCTCTGTCTCCTCAAAACAACATGGTAAGCATCCATACGCAGATCCCCACGCATAAGAGCGAAGAAAAAGAAGAAGCCGAAGGATGGGAAATGTTACTTTTCATCTGCATGACCTCCAGTCTGGGTCAGTGACCGTACTCGTTCTCGTTCATCGTCAATCTTAACCCTCGGCCTCGTACGAGTGGGACTTGTGTTTAGGCTGGAAGTTGAAGTTGGGATGGGCCGGGCCCAGGTACATCTCGCTAGCAGAAGTTAGCAAACCAACCCCTTCCCCCCTTGCTCCTAGGCAGTCAGTCATTGAGGGTTCACATACCTAATCTTGATCCAGTCGCGATAGTTCTTGCTGGCAAGCAGGGTCTCGAGGTCGTTGCGGCCGTGATACGCCGGCGGGCGATCGTTGAGGTTGGGGGGGAGGTACTCAAGCAGGCCGATGGGCACGTAGCGGTGCGCAAAGCTGAGCCACTCCAGCAAGAAACGGCGGGTGAAGCCGAGACCGAGCTCGTCGGTGCCCCAGGCCTCCATGCCGAAGCGGCAGAACTTCTCGACGTAGGCGAGGCGCTCCGTCGCCGATTTGTCGAGGTACTGGCCCTTCTCGATCTCCTCAAAAAGCCAGGGCTTAACGAGGGCGCCGCGGCCGATCATGACGGTGTCGACTTTTGCTTTCTCAATGTGCTCGTAGTACTCGACGTGCGAGTAACAGTCGCCGTTGCCGAGGAAGAACATGCGGCCATCCTTTGCGTTGGGGAGGGTGGACTCATCGGGCTCACGCGCCGTGTCGGTGATTTTGTCCTTCTCCTCGTTGTACGACTTGATCATGGCGGCACACTCGGCGATGTAGCCCCAGTCAGCCTTTTTGGTGTACCGTTGCTCCCTGCTGCGGCCGTGGAGGGTGATGGCGGCGCAGCCGGGTGCGCCAAGACGGTCGCGGTTCTCGCGGGAACCGAAGGCAAGCTTACCAAGGATGGTGGTCGCAGTAGGGCGGTTCTGCCGGACGCCCGTGCGGAGCTTGACAGTGATGGGGATCTCGCCTGATACGGTGTTCATGCCGCGGACCATACGCTCGAGCTTGCCGTGGGCCTCGAGCAGCGCGGAGCCGCCTCCGGCCTTGTAGACCATGTCGATGGGGCAGCCGCAGTTGAGGTCGATGAGCCGCAGGTGCGGGATGTAGCGGTTGAGGAGGTCGGCCGACTTGACGCAGTGCCAGGCCTGGCTGCCCGAGATCTGGGCGCCAAACTTGAGGTCGCGGGAGTTATCGTAGGCCTGGACGATGTTGTTGCTGGCCGGGTCGATCTTGGGCGGGCTGATCTCGCTCTCGTGGGCCTTCATCAGCGCCCAGTCGTTCTTGACGCCCTGCACCAGGGGCATACCCAGCGCCATCTCTGAGTAGGTGAGCTGGGCACCGAGATCGACGCAGAGTCGGCGGAAGGGCAGGTTGCCCTGGGTGGTCAGGGGCGCGAGGGCAGGCGTCTCCTTGCCAAAGTAAAGCTTACGCTTCTCGGACGGCTTCAAGGGCGGGTCGACGAACTGCGCGCGCAGATCCTCCTGATTGCTAATGACTTGGTCCTTGCGGCGCTGGTGGAACTCGTCGCCCAGCCTCGCCTCCTTGTTCATCCAGGTGATGTACTTATCCGTTTCGGTGAAGTCCACACGCTTGCGGTTGAGATCGATCTTGATCTGGTTGTCCGTGTTGTTGTAGACACCTGGCCTGAGATCCTCACGCCCGGCTTCGGTGGCCTCGCCGCTCGTCTTCGCGTTCTTGGGCTCCTCGACGAGAACCAGCTCCTTGCGGCCGTCCTCGTGATGGACCTCCTTCATGTGGCTCTTGACGAAACGGCACTTCCAGCCGGAGGGACAGACACCCAGCTGCTCGAAAACGGGGCACTTGCCGTCGAACGTTTCGAGGTCTTCGCGACGACCCTCCTTGAGGTACTTGCGCAGGTCATGAAGCATGTTGCACCTGTCACCGAACTTGCACTCCCGAGGAGAGAATTCGGGAGTGTTAGCACGGCTGTTGCAGAGGCGATGGGCATCGTCAAAGTGGCCGAAGCTGCGCTCCTTGTTCTGGCCCTTCTCACGCTTCTTCTTGTCGCGCTTGTCACGGCTGTCTCGGTTATCGCGGCTGCCGTCGCCTTGATCGCGACCCTCTGCCGCATCGTCGTCGTCGACGACCTCGTCTTGCTCCTTCTCTTGACCTTGCCTGTGCACGAGGAATCTACGAGTGAAGTCAGTCGAACAGACCTCTTCAAAGGTCTTTCAGTGTATCTTACTCGGCCTTGATAGGAGCCTGGCCAGGTCTCACATCTCTAGCGTCCCCTTTCGGCTCTGCGGTTGCATCGCTCGTCTGGGCAGCTGCAACAGAGCCGTCGCTAGCCAATTTCTTCTCGACCGCAGGAGCCTCACTCATCTGGACGTCGGCCTTCTCACCGGCGTTGCCATTGGCAAGAACAGGCTCCACGTGCTTGTAAGCCTCATCAACTGCAGCACGCTGATCCTCGGCGGCGGGTACTTTGGCCAGCTGCGTGGAATCGTTCACCTTAAGACGCTTCGCTGCGCGTTGCTCAGACTCGTCGATCTGAGGGGCCTGGTTCTCCATCCTGCTCGGATCTGCCGTGTACCTGACAGAAGAGATGTGAGTGTGGCGTGGTCTCTCTAGTGGATGGGACACCAGGGAGTTGGAATGAATTACCAGTGTTGCAAGGTGATATTGGAAAAGGAAAGTGTGGGTTACCGGTCCGAGGAGAGAAAAGCCGAGTGGCTCACTGGTAAAAGAATATGAGAGAGGGAAAGAGAGGAAAGTCTCACTTTACGCTGTGTATCAATTTTGGTGTGAAAGGGAGGCATGCACCTAAGAAAAAATCCGCAATCTCAGCTCGGTGAGTTGAATCGAGCCTCTTCGGTTGGTTTGCTGCTTCCCCCAAAGCAGTTGAAAGATATCGGGATAGTTCACTCCAATCACACCGAGTCTGTCAAATGGCAGAGGGAAGAAAAAGAAAAAGAAAAAAGAGTTGATGTCACAGGCTCAGCTGAGGCGGAAAGTGGGGCTGCCTCATGGAGGGGGGCAACTGCCTCGCCTCAACTCGCCCGCGCAAACGTATATGCAGGCAATTGCACGCGGGCGATTGAGCAGGCAGGCAGTGCGAAACCGACTTTCAGCTTGCAGTTAAGTACGCAGGTATCTTTCTTCTTGTCCGTCTTGCACTTTGAGCCCCGATGCGATGATTCCTCGTCATTGCACCGGGCTGTTCATGCAGAACTCGCAAAATGCGTAAAGAAGACCATGGGGGGCTCAAGGCACTGTCACACCAAGTGAAGGCAAATTTGTAAAAAGAAACCAAGTCCCAGTACCACTACATGACTATCTCTCTGTGAAAGATGATAAACCTCGTTAGCCGATGCCTTCATCGATACCCGTTCGTAAATGAATCAGATATACGCAGTGTTGCTAGCTCCTTGTTGTGCCTGTCCAAGACAGGCTGGTATCAAGAGCCGACACCCCCACCACCCTCATCACCAGTCAGACTCGGTAACAAACCCAAGTCTTATCCTGGCACTGTCCACCAACCTCGAAGAAGCTCGCCAGTTTCCTAGCTGTCTCCGGCTCTTGTACAAGCCCGTGTCTAGACCTGAATTTATAACGAACGGCACCTGCTGGAGGCTGACCCTGCCAAGTATCCCAACCTGGTCATCGCTCGACTCGGCCATTACGCCTTTTGCAGGCATATTCCGTCCGTGATCACCGGACTCGAGTTGGCGCTCATGTCCTTCGGGGAGTTCCACCTGCCGAGGGTATTTGTCATGGCACCTAAGCCGTATCGGTTGCCTAAAAGAGCTCTGGTCTGAAAATGTTCTGCACGGTTGCCCGACTAATTGTAATTCGTAGTAATGATCCATCAGTGAATGGAGATTTGTCTGCTGTCGTCCCTCTTCTCGCCAGCACAGCCGCCTCATCAAACGCTTCGCGGCTCGACGTGTGCAGGCTGTCGTGTTCGTTAGCCTCCTCTCTTCTTCCGTGCTGCGGACTTCGAATCGACTCACCGGACTGTTGAGCATGCTTTGTCTCTTGTTCCTGCCCTTCTTGATGTGGCTCTTCAGCGCGCTCGAGTCTAGCGGCTTGAGCAACTCGAAGCTGCAGAGCAGCTCGTTGGAGACGGACATGACGGCACCCCAGTTGTCGAATTCGCCGCAGTACTATCGTTTCTTGTTAGCGAAGTTCGTAGCGCATCGACAGACCGAGACTCACGTTTGGGGCACTGAATACTGTCACAAGAACCCTATCATTGAAGAATTCGTACCCGTCCTCGACCACCATGTGTGCGCGACAAATCAAGTCGAAGTCGTGGGTCGCAAGAAAATCCAGTATCACCCTCTTACCGAAGCAGTAGCTCACACCTCTTTCGTTGGCTTCCCAGTCTTGTTCCATATCGGCCGGATCAGACCACAACAGGTCGTTCAGCAGGCCGTAGTCGGGGACGTCGGTGGGACGAGCAATGTTGCGGATATCGTCCATGTGGCCCAGCGCGGGGGACAGACCGCCGTGAACGCAAAATATCTTGCCTGCAACAATGGCGGCAATGGGGAGCGTGTTGAAGCAGTCAATGAACGTCTTCCAGATCTTGACGTTGCAGCGGCGCTTGCACTCGTCGTAAAACCCGTAGACCCTGGTGACATTGGCACACTCATGGTTTCCTCGCAGCAAGAAAAAGTTCTCGGGAAACTTGAGCTTGTAGCAGAGCAGGAGAAGTATAGTCTCGAGCGACTGCTTGCCACGGTCGACGTAGTCACCCAAGCAGAGATAGTTGGAAGAGGGCGGGAAGCCGCACATTTCGAACATGCGAAGGATATCCGTGTATTGTCCGTGAACGTCACCGACGATCTTGACCGGGGCATCGAGTTCCAGGAGGGCGGGCTGCGAGAGAAAGACCTCGCGGGCTCGTTGGCAGATGGCCACAATCTCAGCGTTCTTCAGGCACACGCTCTTGGTGACCTTGCCGGCGTAGCCCGCGTCGAGAAGCCGCTTGATGAAGTCGTCGAGGTCGATATCCTTGATTTCGCTCATGGCAACGCCGCCCTCTTGCTTGTCCCCAGAGTTTGTCGAGACCGTCTTCGCAACGGGCGTAGCAGCGCCGTCACCACCCTTGGTAGCCAGAATGGACTTGCCCGGCTGCTGCATGTGGGTGTTCAAGCTGCCCCCCGCACAGGGGGGCTGGTCAGAGACGTGGTCAACCTCGCCCGAGGCCTGCGCGGCGCTCACATCATGAACACCGCTCTTGATGGTGCTCGACTGCGTGGGGGATGGCGGCGGCTGAGAGTCATCGAACGGAGATTCGACGTCGCCCGAGGGCGAGATTGGCGACGTGATGGAGTCATTGCGGCCTCGGGAGGTACCGGACTTTGCGCTCTTGCCCGACTTGACCGAAGCCGCGTCGGACTTTTCGTCGGTTGGGGATGTGATGACGGAGTTCCTCGAGCTGTCAGTCTTGCTGGAACCAGGGATCTTGGACCGAAGGGCCTTGAACGAGCGCGACGAGTCCTTAGTGTCGGATTTGCCAAAGGAAGGATAGGACTTCAGGGTCTCGGCGGTGCCGTCAATGCCGGCGCCCTTGCCAGATGCGTGGCCGCCGTCTTTAGATGGCTGGTTTCCCATAGTGTGTATCTCTCGTGTGGATGCAGAGGAAAAACGAACGATGGCAGGTGTTTGTTCCGTCGGTCGGGTTGTGGGCTGGCCTCGTCCTTCGTCTGATGTGTGGGCTAGCCTACACGTCTCGCCGCAGCAGCCCGGGTCTGGCAGGGGCTCGAGTTGGGTAAGATGCGGTGTTGCGTTGTTGCAGTACAGGTCCTAGGGAGGATGGAAGAGGCGATCGAGAATGGACAGGAAGCAGATGCGGGAGGGAGAGCGACGTCCACTTGAGTTGTCCGTTTTGGGCGTGTTAAGGCGATTGCCTTTGATCGGTGGCTAGAGAGGAGTCGGAGTGGTTCTGTGATGAAAGAAAGCAGGCGAGTGACGTATACGTGGCTCGCGGGCGGCGGGTGCGCTGGGGCTGGGCGAGAAAGAGAGAGAGAACGTGGGGGTTACTCGGCCGGGCGCGGATGGAACGAAGTTATTGAAGCACTCGTTCGAAGGGACTATGTGAGGGGAAAGGGAAAATATGGTCAGCTTCGGTTGGATTGCGAAGGCGGGAGATAAGGCGAAATGTCCGAATTGCCGTTGTGGTCAGAGGGATGAGGAGGGACGAATGCAGGACGGCGGCAGTGCTGAGGCGACAGGCATGACAAGCCCGGCGAGTATTAAGTTTGGGCTCCGTACCTCGATAGAGATGATGGACCAAGAGATGCCGGTGGCTTGCGACCCTTTCGGTGGAAGTAAAGACGCAAGTCTGTTCAATCGACGGAATGCGGGGGATGGAGCGGGACGGATGCAGACAGCAAACGATGCAGCAGCAGGCAAACAATAATAGTCAGTCAGTAGCAGCGATGGCGAGAGACTTTGAGTGTGTTGTGTTGTTGGCCAAGGTTGGTCAAGGCGTTGAGAGGTGGCACACGGCGTATGGGGCGGTGGTTTCGTGGAGAAAGAGACTCTGTGTGTGTGTGGGTGTGATGGAAGCGCAGCACGGTGTGCTGCGTACCTAGGTAGTCAGTGTGTTTGAGGCGGAAGGGAGAAAGTGAGAGTGTGAGTGAGAGTGTATATGTGTTTAGAGTGTGCAAGTGTGTGTGCGAGTGTGCGAGTGTGTGTGTGTGTGTGTGAGAGAGAGAGAGGGGGGATAGAGGGAGAGGAAGAGGAGAAAAGCACGAGAGGCAAAGTGGTGGTGGTGAGAAAGTTTAGTTGATCGGATTCTGCAAAGAGGAAGTCGAGTCCCTTTCTGTCCCTCTAGATTTAACCCCCCAACCCAATCCAATCCAATCCAATCCAATCCCAGTGGCGCCGCCCGGTTGTCCCAAGGTCTTGTTTGGCGGCTGGGTGCTGGGTTGCTTTTGCCAAGGACCCCAAGATGGAGTTGGAGCAGCTCTCGGGAGGGGAGAAGAGGGGGGGATGGTCTCAAGGAGGAGGTAGCAAGCAGATGCTGTCTCGCTATTTTCCTTGTCACTGCCTTTCTTCCCTGTCGAAATGGCGCCTGAAACTCGTCGGGTGTGCTGGCCCAGTGGGCTGGGCTGACCCGACCAAGATTTTTTTTCTGGTACATTACTCTCATTCCACTGTCTGTGCTGCTCCTCCCGGGGTTGCTCTGCTCGTTAAGCTGCCTCGACTCGAACTTGCCTTGGGTTGCGAAAAGTTGGGTTGATGGATTATATTGGATTGGGCAGAGACCAAGCATCAACGACGGCCGCTTGGGTGCTTATCTCTGTCCACCCTAGAGTCTGATATCCATCCTGATAAGTAATAATGAATGGGCCGACCTAGGTAGGTGGGAGGCGGAACACAAAAATTGAGACGAGGACAAGAGATGGGCGCGGGTGGAGCAACCGAGCCAGCTTGGCAGGATGTAGATCCGTGTGGTCGTCAGTCAGGAACGAAGTCTGAAAGATGGGATGGGATGGTTCCCAAGTTTGAAGCAGCTCAGTCTTGTGATCCGATAAAGGGTGAAGGTAAACTACCTACCCAAGGTCGGCAATGCGCGAGAGAGGAGGAGCCAATGCTGGCGTCGGCTCGAGGTTACAAACGCGATGCAGTCATACAGTCAGTCTGCTGTGCCAGCACTAAGTACATGGCATCTCGCACTAATTATTACCTAGTTACTTCCTGTCCGGAGAAGCTCCTCCTTTCCATCACCTCATATCTTGATCCAGTGCTTGCTTGCTCGCTTAGCCCGGGCCGAGTGAAGCTCAAGTGTCCTATTCCAAGTACCTACCTACCTAGGTACCTTTACAGTCGGTAGCCAAGTACACTTATTTCACTGGAAGCCCGGTGAGATCGGATGCGGTGCAGCTCAGCGCACCACACGGTAAAAATGATAACGCGACAGGATTGGACTATTCCATGCCATTGCACGATGTTGGAAGCCCTCCTCCGCATGCACCTCGACGGTGACTGATGCAGTTTGGGAACAGTACATGGTAAAATGACCGACCAGGTGCCAATCGGGTCGCTGGCTGGGTGTGAGACGACTCCGCCCCGTCAATAGACTAAGGTCTGGGCTCTCCTCATCCTCTCCTTCTCCTCTTCCTCTTCCTCCTCTTCCTCCTCCTCCTCTCCTCCGCCACTGCGCCGCTGCACCGCTTGTAGCCAGATGTTGCATCCCGTGGAGAGACACGCCTAGTGTGGGTACCTACCTAGGCACCCTTTCGCCGTTTGTTTGTGCAGAGGAACATGCTCCCCTTGCCACCCGTCTCCCCTCATATTTTCCTCCACAGTCACAGCTCGATTGGACGAGTAATGAATGGGTTCGAGGGTCCTGCCCTAGTGACGACACTTCGGCGTCGAGTACCTATTAGCTGTCCACCGTCTTTTCGTAGCGCAAGGGTGTTTGCTTCTAACATGAACTGTCGGTCTCTGAGATGCAAGCACGCACGACCGTTCCATCAACGCGTGGTCAACTACTGGTGGCATCATCACAAACGTCACGGGATTTCCTAGGCGCTTCCCGGACGTTGTATGCACCTCGAGCCTGGGTGTGGGAGCTGGGCGGAGAGCGGAGGATCAAAACGGACGAGACGAGAGGGAAGGAATGGGAAGAGGTGGAAGCACCAGAAGACCCGACAAGTGACAAAACGCCTTGGGCCACGATGTGAAGCCAATAGCAGGGCATGCTCCCGGCCGCCGATACTGGCACGCTTCCTTTGCGTCCCAATGGTTCCGAAGACATTCCACCGCCGTCCATCATCCATCCTCGCAGAGCTGCCGCCGCCGCCGCGCGCCGCCGAGTCGGTGACGATGGTCTGACCTCCACGTTGACATGTCCGAGCGATCCGCAAGCCCGCACACACTCATTATACATGCCTGGTGGATGGCGCTGCCAATCGCCACTTGGACCCGGCGTTGCGTCCACGTCGAGCAAAGGTGGTCATTCATTATCAGGATGCACCTTTGCCGTGCCGTCTCTCCTTTTTTTTTTTCTTGCGAACCTTTTTTTCATGCAGCTCCGGAGCCAACAGACGATGCACGACGGCAAGACTTGCTCGCAGTGGCGGTCTTACAGAGCCGACTACTTTTGCAGGCATAGCTCCTGTAACAAGTATCCCTGCCAACTCAGATACCATTATCTGGACCCTGACACCAATAGCTGCTGCACGTTCCATTGCCGCTTACCTACATTCTTCCTCTGCGCTGTCCCCACATCGGCACGAACACGTGCCGCAGCTGGCTGTTGTGCCACAGTCGAGGGCCTCAAAAAGAGGATGGGAACTAAAGACGGGAGGGTTGCTTAGAACGTTGCCGAGATCACGAAACCAGACTGCCATGAACATGCTCTGTATGACAGGTCAGATTATGTTGAGTGCGGTGTGGGTGTGGAAGTGGCTGCAAGTGTGCGGCAACATCCGGACCACAAATGTGATGCCATCCAAGGCGCATGTTGCTACTATACTTCGTGGAGTGCTTCGATCAAAGCATCGAACAACTCCCGACGGAAGCCCGTCCCCCCTCTCATGCTGCCCGGAAAAGGCTGCACGTTTTTGCGTTTACGAAGCCAGGGATCGATATATTCCAGGGACGACATGACGAGCAGGCATGTAGTTGTGCTTGTGCAGGATTATGCGGATGGCAGCTGTTTTGTAATGTTGCTGTTGTGTGTACACATACCGCACACCCGAAGGTAATGATCTGAGCCCCGCCGTGACATGAACTCGGACCAGATCTGCCGTACTGTAGAAGCGGAAGCTGTCCAAAAAAGGTTGCGTAACACCGTCATGCCTACAGGTATGGGGGGGACGCTGTTGCAGGCCCTCCCCTGCCCCGTCATCCATGGAAGTTAGGAGGGGTCTCCCGCCAAAAGATCGTCCCCCTTCTTGCCGCTGAAACGGATCTCGACTCGAGTTGACTTTTGGATCAGACGAGGCTCTTGCAGTCGCGGCATGAGGTGAGTGGGACGGAACAACCTGAAGTTTGATGGCGTGGCTTTCCCCGGGAATGGCATCCCAGCAGCACATGGGAGCCGTTCGTTCCTAGACGTGCAGTGTTGCAGCCAAGACCGACATCTCGTGAAATGCCGTCCGAGTATCCGTACCACCAGATAAAGAAACAAACAAAACGTCGCAAGGCTCATTAAGAAACATATGGGACGCAAATAGCGCGGGCGCCCACCCGCCTTATCATGTGACGCTTGGAAGAGCCCCCCTCCCTTGTAAACTCTCTACACGCAGTCGGATATCGTGACCGGGCCAACCGCATCCTCCACACGCCCGTCCCCACAAGCCAAAATCGATATTGGGCTACGGAGTCGCGATGGGTTGCACGGCCGAGCCGTCATGCGCGGCAGCTGTCAATATAGCGTCGAGCTTGGGGCTATGGGGAGGGAGCGCTTGCGACGTCACTGGACCCTTGATAACGGGGTTGATGGGAAGGGGGTTTCTGAGATGTACGGCGTAGTCAACTGCCGCAGTCGCAGCGTAGCGATGGTCAAACAAGCTGTTGGGTTGTTTCTTTCAGAATCCTCCGCCGAGGGACAGGCAGCAGACGAAATAGCGGGCCAGGCCTTGGTAGTCAAGGGTTTCTGAGCTCGACAATGGTGGCTGTGATGGCTTCTCAAGAGCTTCTTCGAGAAAGCGCAGCAACCTAAAAAGATGGAAGCTCCATTTTGGGGGCCGACGATCGGAGTGAGTTGCGGTGCTGTCCCGTTGGCGGTGCTGGGCTTGGCAAGTGCGAAAAGACGGGTGGCTTCTAATTTTAGAGATGAATGAGTGAGTCCCGCGTCCCGACTTGTCGGCTTTATGGCTAGTGAGAATTGGGTAAAGTGTGGTAATGTACCTAGTAATAGCGGAGCAAGCATCATGTACAGATACAGAGTCCGGTTTTTGTTTTTCTAGAGAGGCGGGGAGCGGTCCCTGAGTGGGCGATCTGGCGAGCCCCGAAAGGACGGCCAGCCACCATCATTACATAGTACCTCCGCCTCCATACTACCTTGCCACCTTGCGCACCCGATAACCGGTTGGCTATCAGATATTGTTTCGTGGGGCTGAGCTCCCCTTCTCCTCACCTGGCTGAGGGCTCTGAACCGGTGATAGCATTCGACAGACATGGGGTGTTGAGACTGAGATGAGGACATGGTCTCGGGACGTGGGGGTTGGAGAATCCCGATTTGAGATGCTACTGCGCTTGGGAATTGTACATGTGGCCCGTTGCTCTCTCTCTCTCTCTCTCTTCTCTCACACTATCTCTCCCGCGTTGGCGGTCAACGAGGATGGTCGGTTGGAGAGGGGGGACCACAAGAGCTGAGCCCCCGCAGGATGACGAACCCCCGGTGCCACTTGAAGTTGCGTAGACGTATGGGGCCCGGCTCGGAGCTTGGGCGTGTCAGATTGCAAGACTGGCGCCGATCAAGGCAAATCTTGCAGGTAAAGTAGATGAGACTCTGCGAGCCTGGCTTGACGGGCGTTGTTTTGGGGTATACCTCTCCTGTCGGCTCAGCGACAGGTCACCGACCGACCTTCTGCTCTTGAATAGTGATTGACAGCAAATCTTGCTGATGATCATAGTGGAGTGGAGAGCCACTCGTTTCTATTTCTTTTCTTCAAGAGGTTTATTCCGAGAGGTTGGCGTTTGGCAGTTCATGCTTCTTGAAACTTTGCGACATCATTATCCCTATTTCATGCATCTGTTCACAGTGTGGCAGCTACTATGTGCGTGCCCGTTCCGTCTAAAGTTCACGATATTCTGGAGGTCTGACCCACACATGTCGCCCAAGGGCGGATGAGAGGCCCGGGAAGCAGGCCACGTATGACGATGTGAAGAAGAAGAGGAAGAAGAAGAAGCAGCGGCGGCGGCGGCGGCGGCGGCAACATCAGGCCAGAAGAGGTGGTAACGTCCCAAGCCCGTCTTCTGTCTCTTTGCGGCATAGTCTGGGCCATCACAATAGCAGGGCAGGATTCGGGGCTGCCGACGCCGCGGACACGATCTAAGCGCAGATAGTACGGATAGAGTACACTACCTAAGGTATAGCAAAGGGTGCCACGACAGCCGGTTGACCTCGGGTGTGATCTTGGCCCAGCTTGCGTCTTGATCAATCTGCGGCGGTTTGTCTGATGAGATGGCAGGATCGAGTTGTCCGTTTACCTCGCAGACCAAAGCAGCCCAGGCATAACGGCCTCGGACTGCGTAATGATGACTTGAATAGTCGAATGTGTGCTGTCTGACCTGACAGAAGGCAACGGAGGGTGAAGGGGTAGCGATCCCGGACTCGAAGCTAGACGGGCAAGGTCCGACGGCTGTGTCAGAAAGTACCCGTGCGCAGGCAGCACAGCCAGACTATACCTCCCGCTGGCGTCACTGGTGCTGCACCACAAAAGACCAAGCAAGATGCATTCACCTACCTACTTACCTACCTACCTACCTACCTACCTAGGTACGGAGCTGCCTAGGCATCTTCTCCCGCCTCTTTGGGATTTCAAGCTGTCACAAGCTGTTAAGCTGTCACCGCCATCAAAGTCTATACGGAATAGAGACTGCATCGGCCATCTCCACAAAGACCAGAAAGCTAAGTGATACAGTGATGCGTGCGGAAGTGGATGCTGATTCGGGAGTATTTCCGCACGGCATATGTGGGAAGGACATCACCAACATCACTCTTTCTCTCTGCGTGACTCGTTTTACTCCTCATGGCTTCCTCCGCCTCTCAACGCCGTTGCTCGGTCGAGGGATCATGGGTGTTCCCAGAAGGGCCGGGGCTGAGTCGTGGCCGCTAGCTGCGTCGGCATAGAGCGCGTCCAACCAACCAACAGCCAAGAGAGGCAAGTTAGTCGAAGCAGAGTGTGAGAAGGTCCCCGGATACCTTGCGTGGCCCACTGTGCCATCTTGGGACCTGTTTGCCGCAGGCTGGGTTCGCTCCGTGTCTCTCTCTCACACACATACTTAGTCACCCAACTATGTAGTACGTAGTCAGGCAATGAGTGTATTGGGTGTGCTCTGTAGTAGTACCTACAGCCAACTGCGCAAAGCTGCGCATCCACTCGTCCCATCTCCGCCAGAAAGAAGGAAAAAGAAAGAAAAAAGCGGTTGCGTTGCTGCGCGCACATGTAGGTACTCGGCACTGCGCCACGGCCAAGTCCCGGCCCCTGTCGTGTTTCCTTTCTAATCCCAGCTCGCTGCCCTGCGCCCTCTTGCACGTACGTACCGGCACTGTCGTCGTGCCTTACAGCCAAAGTAGGTACGTAACGGCTCCTTGCAGCGGCTCCCTCCTCATCCTGTCCTTCTCTGTTTTATAAACATCAGCGTTCGTCCGGCTTGTATCATGTTCCCGCCTCTTACACTCATCGCCCACATCCGTCTGCCTCATTAGTCAATCCGATCCAGTACGGCTTCTCATTACTGCCCTTTCCTCCTTCGCTACCTACTACCCATCTCTCTTCCTTTCATCTACCGACCATCGTTTCTCTACCTAGACACATTCGTTGAAGCCAGTCGACCCACTTGCCCGAATCAGCCTATACATCACCCTCTCTCGCGTCTCGGTAGGAATAATCCAAAACAACTTGGATAAAATGGGTGTCGGTCGGGTTATTTGCGTGGCTCTGCCATTCATCCTCACTGTCGGCTCTCTCATCTTCCTCATGGTCGCCGCTCTTGGTGGCGTCTCCAACAAGGACCTGTACATGTTCCGCGTCAACCTCACAGATTTGGAGATCAACCCGGCCTCGGTATCTAGTATAGTATCGAGAGACGTCAACGCTGTCAGCTTCCGCGCTCACCACGGGCGCGCTCTGCTTACCGCAAGCGGTGACGATGCCATTTCCAAGGCTGCCACCGACGGCACCCAGACGAGCAACATCACTGCCGCTGACCTCGGCCTGGCCAACCTCTACGACATCGCTCTTTGGGGCTACTGCACCACCGACACCAACGGAGATAAGACCTGCACCAAGGCCAAGTTTGACTGGGCTGCCGACTACCTCAACACTTCTACTCTCGAGACCATTGGTACTGCTGCCGGCCGTAAGATTGAGCTGCCCAAAGAGGTGACGACTGCTCTTTCTGCCTTCAAGACCGCCACCAAGTGGACCCAAGTCGCCTACATCATTGCCTTCATCGCTCTGGGTCTCGAGATCGTATTCGGCATTTTCGCCAACTGCACTCGCGCCATGTCCTGCATCACCTTCCTCGTCGCTTCCGTCGCTTCACTCGCCGTCTGCGCTTCCGCCGCCCTGTCCACCGCCATGTCCGTCATCGTTGTCGGCGCCGTCGAGGGCACGGCCAGGTTTTACGGTGTCTCTGCCGGCTTCAACAACAGCTTCCTCGCCCTCGTCTGGATCTCTGCCGCCATGGCTCTGGGTGCCGGCTTCTTCTGGATGTTTACCATTTGCTGCTGTGCCCCCAACCACACCAAGAAGTCCAAGCGCAACAGCGACGGCGAGAAGCTCCTGCCCCCCCAGACCGCCAGCTACCAGCCCATCCACGAAGAGAACGGTTACTACAAGCAGCAGCAGACCACTCAGTACGGTGCTCCTCGTTATGCAAACGGCGCCCGTGGCGACATGGCATACGAGCCTTACTCCCATCGGTCTTAAGTTTTAGGACCTGATGACGTGGCGATAGTTGCCAGAAGATGCTGGTTTTATGGATACGACAACTTTCTTTTTTATCAATATTATTACGGCATGGTTGGCGTTAGGGGGGGTAAATGGCTCACTCATGGGAACGAACGACAGACACGCACAGAGGTGGACAGGAATATTAATTCTGGCAATCGAGATGATTCAACGGGAGATGATGATTGCTATGGACCTACTGGTGGATCCGGATTCCATGGGAGTTGGAAATACCAGCCCAGGCCTTACTGTCTATAGACTTCAGACGTGTGCTTATTGCAATCAAAAACATATCAAAGTTTGACCAACAGATCTCTTGCCAGAGTCCCACAAAAATTGCGCGTTTCATGCGAGCCTTATCATGAGTCGATTGAATCGTGACATGCGTCCTGAGTGCTAGACAGGGTGACCCTACACAACGTGCGCGATTCCGGTAATTGGCACTGTCGAGGGATTGCCTCGAAATTTCTCACAAAACCGCTTGAGGAAGGGTTGGAAAAGTGAGAGGGTAAAAAACCCCCACTAGTTGGCATGGGGAGCTGGATGATTCGATCCACCACGTACACCCCCAACTGCATACATCCTTTCGCTGACGAAGGATGCTCTTTTCTGCCACAGCTCACTCAGCTCAGCTCAGCCCAGCCGCAAACAACTAGCATCATGATCCTGGGGCTCTAGGCAACAACCACTTCACAAGAAACGCATTCTCCTACCGTTCACGCCGTCCGAGGCCGGGGGGGGTGAGACCTTGGGAGTCAAATATTACCTGACTTGGCTGGGCAGGCCTGGTTTGGCGGCTGCCCGCTCTTCTTCATGGACCAAACCAACTATGCAGTTAGTAATTGATGCCATTCCTGAGCCACAAACACAGACGACGTTTCGCGTTAATTGTCTCCCCCCCCCCAATCCCTTTAAGAATGAGGCAAAGAAATGGACTAGGTCACTGATCAACGAACACAGCCAGCCGTAGCCCGGCCCCTACAACGGGACCACTACTTCACCCCGGTCACCGGTCTTAGCTTCTTCAACAGCAGAGATCGTGAGACATATCTCCTCGCCGGTGAAGATTCGGAGCTCAAGATCTACGACGCCAAGAGTCGGCTGCGTGGTCAGCTCAAGATCTTCCGTGCCCAGTCCATCCATGGCATCCACGTCCGTGCCGGCAAAGACGACGGCCAGCAACGGCGACATGTGCTTTTCTGGGGGAATCAAGCGGTGACTGTGATTCCCGCCAGCATTGTCGAAGATCTCATCTCTGCCGATAGAAAGGCGGATGAGCCTTCGATGCCGCTGAACGTCGTGGAGGCCAGAGCGCCCGACTGGATCTACGACGGTGCCATCTCGCCCGAGGAGCCGGGCCGTGGCGTACTAGTTACGGCGCACAACGAGGTCCTCGAGTTTGCCATTAGGGACGACAACAGAACTCTCGAGTTCGGTCGCATCATCTCACCTTCGCGGCCAATCCTATACTCTGCCAACCTCACGTGGATATCGAAGACCTCCGTGCTAGTGGCCGGGGGTACCGTATTTGGTGAGATCATCGTCTGGAAGTGCCATTTCCCTAACGATGCGGCGGAGGCAGAGAGGAAGCCGTGGAGTGAGGTCTTTTTCGTATTCACCGGCCACGAGGGCTCCATCTTTGGCGTGGACATCTCTCCTGCGATCGATATCGGCGAGGGGGGGGAGGCGAGGCTGTTGGCCAGTTGCAGCGACGACAGGACGATACGAATTTGGGACATCACCGAGAGGCCCGATGCCCCAAGATTGCAGTATGGTGCCTTTGGCGAAGCCCGAGAGACGGGGTTTGGAGGTGCGCCCGCAGCAGCCGCCGCGGCTGCCGCGGACCTCACTGCAACGCAGATCGCGGCAAGCGCTCCTCTGGCCACGGTCATGGGCCACATCTCGCGCATCTGGCACGTCAGGTTCCCGCAGTCACTGAGCGAGCTAGCCAGTCACTCCGCCACGACGATATATTCCTTTGGTGAGGACTCGACATTGCAAACCTGGTCCCTGGAGATCGACTTCGAGCAATGGCGGCGGAAGTCCCTTGCTCCTGCGGCCGCGGACGATGCCCAGGTCGGCGCTACGATCACGCACAAGGAGACGTACGCCCGTCACGATGGCAAGCACATATGGGCCACGGCGCTCACGCAGGCGGAAGGAGGCGAGGCGATGGTCGCCACGGGCGGTGCCGATGGTAAGATCAACCTCCTCTCGGACCGCTCGCGCGCGATTCGTGCTGGCGTGCCCCAGGTGGAAGGCTTGCTGAGCCAGTTGCGCCCTTTGGTAATGCGGGACGTGATCGGCAAGCTGCCGGCACGAGACCCCAACTTTGCGAACCCGTCCGAGGTAAAGGAGGTGTTCCACAGGTTCACATTCATTTCGAGGGCAGCTCTGCTCGCCACGAGCACAGCCGGCCGTCTCCTGGTAGGCACATTCGGGGCGGAGCTGACGTGGTCCGAAGTCGGGACCAATGCGGAGACGTTGCAGGCGCTGAAGGGCTGCACCAGCCTCAAGAGCCCGGCGCCGGGCATGGCGCTGCTGGGCACAGCTGGCAAGAAGGTTTTTCTCTACAAGGACTCGGCCATTCGGCAGGTAGGCACGGTGCCGGGTAAGATTGCCGACATCTTCTGCTTGGGCAGTGCTTCGAGGACGTCGAAGCTGGAGTTTCTCGTCACCATGCTGGGAGGCGAAGAGGCCATGCAGATCCTAACGCTGGACCTGGAGACCTCAACGATCACCTCTATGGTCCCGGTTCCCGAGCTGGACAGCAGGTTCGTTGTCACGGCCGCCTGCCAGATCAACGACTTCCTCATCCTTGGCTCCCGCCACGGGTACATGTTTGTCTTCCACCGCACCGACGGGCAACTCGACACGCTCCCGGCGCCGGACAGACGCACCAACGACGCCATATCCTCCATCAACTCCCTCCCTGCCTCTTCCCCTACCTCTACAGCACCTCAGATCGTCATAACAAGCCGCGACGGAAGCTACCGCATCTACGAAATCTCCTCCTCCGCCTCCCCGTCCCCCCTCTGTCTCCGCCACGAGGCCGCTCCTGCCGCGGTGTCGAGCCTCGATAACGCCTGGGTCGACGGGACGGACCTCGTCCTCTGCGGTTTCCGCAGCAAGAACTTCATCGTCTGGAACGAGACGCGTCACGAGGAGCTCCTCCACGTCGATTGCGGCGGCGCGCATCGCGCTTTCGCCTACACCCCGCAAGACAGTGACGGCCGCTGTGGCCTGCGCTTCGTGTATAACAAGGCCGCTACGTTGCACGTCTACGTCCAGCCGCACGCCTCGACTGCCGCCGCCCACCACCGCACCCTCAAGCGCGGCTCGCACGGTCGCGAAGTCCGCGCCGTTGCGTACTCTGGGCGCCGATATATCGCGTCGGGTGCCGAGGACACGACCATTCGTATCTGGGAGTACGCCGCTATGCTGGAGTCGGAGTCTTCGAGACGTGAACTGCGCTGCGTCAAGGTTGTCAAGGTGCACACCGCGGGGCTACAATCCCTCAAGTGGCTCGGCGAGGAGCTGCTCTTTAGCTGCAGCGGCAATGAAGAGTTCATGGTCTGGCGGGTGAGCGATCTCGGCGGCGTAGCTGGTCTGGGCCTAATGCGCGAGGCTGTGTTTGCGGACCGCAGCGCAGACGGGGATCTCAGGATCACGAGCTTCGACGTTGGGGAGCTGGCGGACGGGGCCGCCGCCATCACGATGGCCTTCTCCAACTCGCTTGTCAAGACGTATCGGTACACGCCCTACGACGGCGGCTTTGAGCTAATGTTCCAGGGGAAGTACACGGGGGCGTGCTTGACGCAAGCGCGGCACCTCCGAGTCCGGGAAGGGGTGTTCGACGTCGTCACCGCCGCGACGGACGGATGTCTCGCTGTATGGCGGTCGGCGGGTGCCGAATACGTTCTTCAGCACACGGCGCGGGTCCATCAGAGCAGCATCAAGGCGCTCGGCGTACATGTTTTGTCTGCGGGGCTGGCTGTGGTCTTCACTGGAGGCGATGACAACGCGCTGGGTATCACAACGCTCGGCCTGTCGGCTGATAGCGGCGGCTTTGCGCCCGTGGCGAGGGCGGGCGTCAGAAAGGCTCATGCGGCGGCCATCAACGGGCTCACGGTCCTAGGGGCCAAGGGAGCCGGCGATGAGGTGGTCTTCGCGACGGCGAGCAACGATCAGCGGATCAAGGCGTGGAGGCTCGGGTGGCGCGAGGGTGTGGAAGAGGTCACGCTTCTAGCCGACGAGTACAGCGGCGTGGCAGACGCCGGAGACATGGAGGTCATCGGGGGTGGGAAGTTCATCGTCGGCGGCGTTGGGTTGGAAATCTGGGATTGGTCCAGGTTAGGTGGCTACTAAAAATGGGGAGGGTTTATGACGGCCCTGTGATGGAGGAAAACAAGACTCAGGATAGAAGGTGGTGGTGGCTCGAGACGGGCGGTTTTGTTCGAGCCGTTGTTGCTCCTAGAATAGGAGCTTCCGTCACTTGCTCGGGATCGAAGACGTTTACACCGAACGAGTATTGTAGACGATGTTCGCTACGGATTCCAGTGCCCCAGTTTCAGAGATCCTCACAGTCTCTCTGTCCCTCGCAAAAGAAAAAAGGCACGTCCTCTTCCTGTCCGAGTCCTGGGTCACACATCAACAAGACTCTGGTCAGGAATAAAGCGCGCTGCTGCTTCCTGTTCTGATGGCAGTATGCAATGGAAGTAAGCGCCCAGCACTCGTAATGATGGTTAAAACATTACGTATATATTTCCCTAGAAGCAATCAGGAGCCTCGGTCGGCAAGTACATAAATCCTTGCTTCGTGAATAATAGACGGCATTGCGTAGCCCTCTACGAGACGATTATGCACAAAGACGTGCTCCTTGCTGGGTATTTCCCGATGGAAACAACAAATATGGACCACGCTATGCAGTTTGAAGACCACCGACTGGCCTTCTTCTTTCCTCCAGCCTTTTCATGCCCCCCTCGTGATGTTAGGCCCCGTACCAACCCCTGTTAGCGTCCTGACGAACCAGTGCGCCCAGCTCTCCGTCTCGAGCGTCCTCTTGAGCTCCTCGGCGCGCTTCTCCACATCCTCGACCTGCCTTTCGAAAAGCCGGACTCCATCCTCGACGTCGTCCACCTTGCTCACGAGCCCGTTGATCTCGTACTCGAGCCGCGCCACAAGCACCTCGACCTCTCTAATCGCCTCGGTGATGTGCACCCGCTCCTCAGCGATGAGTTCCGTCGAGCTCTGCTTGACTCGGTGGTACGCCTCGCTGAGCTGGTAATAGAGAGTCTGCAGGTCTTCCTGCTCGCGGCCGTAGTGCTCGTCTAGAGAGTCCACAGCTTTAATCTTGGACTCGACCCACGGGTTGACCTCGCGCTTGATGGTCGCGATAGAGTCGTACAGACTACGGGCAAACTCTGCCAGGCTAGCCTGCTGTTGTAAAGCGTCGGCCGTGGAAAAATGCTTGTCGTCGTATAGCTCGGTGAGTTCCTCCCATCGCAAGACCGCCTCTTCCGCATCCCCGAAAGACAGCCGCCGGGGCCAGCGAGCCTCATTTATAGGGCGCTGGTACGAAAGCCTCGAAACGGCGATGCTGTGTCGACGATGAAGAAAGCTCAATGCAGTGTTGCCTGTCCTTTCTGCTTCAAAGGGGCCATGGAGATCAGCTTCGTCAACCACAGACCCAGCAACCGACGTCTGAACTTGGTCAAGCCCTTCTTTCACCAACCCATTGGGAGGCGTTGACAACCCGCGCTCCAAATGCGTCGAGCTGGGTTCTAACGCTTCGCGAGTTGACTTAGACATCACCGGCATATTTTCGAGTTCTTGTGATGACTCCCGCAACTCCTGCGCGACCTCTGCCTCCTTCTTAAAGGCGGTAAGATACTCCTCCGGCTTGTTCTTCCACGTGAAGGCCCTACCAACCATGGCCGGAGATAGAGTCGCAGAAGACTGTGACAGGTTCGTGATGCCGGGCGCGCTGTTGCTATAGCCATTCTCGCCTAAGTCGTCTCTACTAGGACGGCTCGCGTGGCCTCTCAGGCCAGTACCGACAACGTCTTTGATGCGGCCGAGGCCAGATTTGGCGTCACTGACTCTGCCGGCGACGGATTTGAAGACCGTTTTCCTAAGCGCATCCTTCTCTACCGGGTTATCGACCACACTCACGGCCGAAGCAGGCGCCGGAGTCAAATAGACACCAGGTGACTCCTCCTTCTGCCGATAAAGTTCCTCTTCCAGCGGTAACGATTGTGTTCGTTTGCCTGACGGCGGAGGAACCTCGTCTCTCCCGAAAAGCGGCTGCGCGACGTCCGTCGGCTTCTCCTGGAGCTCTGGCACCGCCCTTCTGGGCTTCCCGTACCAGAGCCACTTTGAGCGTTCACCGTACGCCAGAGCGATGAACTTATCAATGTCAACAGTCTCGATGTCAGCTATGCCGGCCTTGTCCTTCCCACCGACCATGCCGATGACGAGCTCACCCCTCTTACCACCAATTTCGGCGACGGTGGACTTGACAGCCTTTTGCACACCCCACCCTTCGCCAGCAGCTGCTTTCGCCGTAACGGCATGGAGTTTGAGAATCGTCTGGCGATCCAGTCGCCTCGTCCGCTCGAGCTTATATGCTTTCTGGAAGTAGCCAATTCCCCTCTTCGTGCTCTCAATATCAAAAACATCTTTTGAAACCGGTGCACCATAGTAATGCAGCCGGTTCCGGGCACCCATCAGCAATCCCAGCAACGCTGCCACGGTCGTTGGCCCCAGGATACCATCTGTCGGCTCGACGTTGTAACATTCGGCGCCAATCTCTGTCCACCAGTTCCCGATAGACTCTTCCGTCTTGTCGCATAGCAGGCCGTCGATGTACTCCATGTCTAGCTTTCCGAACATGAACAAGGATACTTGGCATAGCTTGACTAGTTCGACCACGGACTGTGAAAAGGGAACCTTTTCGCTTGTCTTGAACAGCTGATAAAATTTGGCCTGAGTCGCGGGAGTAGGGTCCGAAAGATTCATGCCAGACCGCCCAGAGCATCCCAACCGCTTGAGGTTCTCGTTGACAATAAAGGCCTGGCGATGGGTGCGGATATCGCCCTCGGGGACGGGTATGACTGTCAGGGCCGACGGGAAGCTGCTGAGGTTCGTGACCATCACATCGCCCAATGGCGTCTCCTTCGGCCGCGCATGATACTGATGAATGGCCTTGAAGTAGAATCGCAGGCGGTCCGACCATATGCTCTCATCTGCTGGGACGGCCAGCACCCCGACGACGACCGAGTGTTTCGGGTCACCTGTGTATGTAACGATAACTAACGTCGGTGATTTCCGTGAACACGCCCATTGTTCGACCAAGTATAGCTCATACCCTTGCAATACCCCCCTCCGCTCGAGGACAGTGACGGACGGATCGCTTTCTAGGTATCTGTTTGTAGGAGAAGCGGTCAGCGCAATGAACCGTATGCGTGCATGCAATACCGAGAGCATTTACCTAAAGGCCACTGGGTCGGCAAAGACCCATTTCCTCTTCATGGCCGGCAAGGGAGACGGCATCGCGGGCTCGGCGGAGGCCTCCTTTTGCGCCTCGGGCGGTAGGGGAGTGTCCAGAGGAGACGGCCGGTTGCCCCCACGCTGGGACGCAACCCTCGCCAGAGTCAGCTCCTCTTCGCGGTGCATGCGCGGATCGTTGGTTGGAAAGGGGAAACGGAATGACATCTCCATTGGCGGAAACGCGCGGTGCGGACGGTGGGCGGTGACACTTTTGAGAGCGCCTACAACAACGCAGCGACTATCTGCAAGAGGACGAAGGCATTTGGACTGGCCTGCCTGTGGTTGGGCTGTTGTTTCTAGAGGCGTGGCCACAATTCAGTGTGTCGAAGTCGAAAGAATCAAAGAAGTTGGCGTTGTTCTGTCCTGCATGTGACTCGCACGGGTATCGTTGGGGTTGAGCCGCTGTCGCTGTCTCTCGATGGGTTTCTCGATTTCTCTCTAATTAGTATGTCCGTCTGTTCGGAAACTGTTCGGGCATGTGACGCAATGTCCCTTCGGCGTCGTGGCCTAGGTAGGTAGGTAGCTGACTGGTCCGGTAGCTGCACCACTGCCTGGCTGGAAGGGTAGCACACTGTCAAGCGCTGTTTCGCCGGCAGTTCGGTTAGCTGCCTGACATTGACAGCACGCACCTGAGCGGTGCGGTCGGCACGCCAGGTGTTTTAGCAGTGGCCCCGCAGCCGAGGAAGCTTTCCGCTACCATGCGGTACTATCGGTGGCTATCAGTGGCCGTCTCGACGTGTGCCGACTCCAACTCCAACGTTCAACTACCAAGTGCAGCAGGGACCAGTGAACATACGCGAAATCCAACCTCGCGACAGTGAACGTCCCCCTTTTTTTCCCTTCTTCTTTTTTCCCTCGTTGACGATTTGGACCTTCCAGGACAACTCGTAGCAATGTTCTGCCCGTCATAGTATCCTGACATTCAACCTACAACAGCAGCAGCATACACTAACTACACCCATCACGGCATACCGAACAACCCGCACGCTCAACCCCGCCACTACAATGGCGGAACACAATCCCATGATGACGCTACAGGCTGAACTCTCTCGGTTCCGTAAAGCGACGCTCAACTCGGCCGTCAGTGACGCCGACAAGCTCCTCGACCTACTCGTGCAGGCGAGAGAGCAGATCGCAAATGGTATGTCACTCGCCCCGCCGTCATCTTCTGCTGGTCGTGGGCTCACCAGTATTTTTCAACTCCACAGCGTCCGATCCACACTGCGCGAGCTTGACCATGACCAAGCTTCAAAACCCGGTCAACGCAGGCTTCGAGGCAATCAACAATGACTTGAAGGAGGTCTCGAAAGCGCAAAAGGCCTTTGGCAAAGCCCTCGACAAGGTGAGAGCGCCTGTCGAGCACAAAAGATACGGAATGAAACCTCCCCCGACTAACACCATCTTCCCCTCCCCGATAGTCTTTCCCCCAGCGACCCCTATCGACGGATTACGATGCGATGGCTTCATATCCCTCCCTCATAAACCGCGCTGTCGCCATGCACATGCTCCGGGAGGGCCAGTTCAGCGTGGCCTCGACCTTCCTCCGAGAAGCCCACGAGCGACCTCCCCCTTCGTCCCCGAACCATCCCGCTCTCGATGCCGACATACACTCGCTGCAATCCCAAGAGCTCCAGGACAAGTTTGCAAACATGTACGGGATTCTGCACGAGCTCAAGAATAAGAACCTCGTTCCCGCCATTGAATGGGCGCGGGACAACAGCGACGAGCTCGAGGGCCGCGGCTCCAACCTCGAGTTCGAGCTCAGCAAGCTTCAGTTCGTCTGGCTTTTCAAGGGTCCCAAGGTCAACGGCCTCCCCGACGATGCCCACAACGGCCGCACAGGTGCCCTCGCCTACGCGCAGGCTAGCTTCGGCCGCTTTCAGGCCCGGCACCTCAAGGAGATCCAGCAGCTGTCGTGCGCCATGGTGTACGCGTCCAATATCAGCCAGTCACCCTACGCAAACGTCTTCGACACCTCGGCCGCCTTCGAGGACGTCGCCCTCTCCTTCACCCGCGAATTCTGCTCTCTGCTCGGCCTGTCCGCCGAGTCGCCCCTCTACGTCGCCGTCACGGCGGGCGCCATCGCCCTACCGCAGCTCATCAAGTACACCACATACATGAAGGCCAAGCGCACCGAATGGACGACGGAGAACGAGCTCGCCTTTGAGACGCCCCTGCCCCGCAGCATGATCTATCACCCCATCTTCGTCTGCCCCGTGAGTAAAGAGCAGACGACGGAGCAGAACCCGCCCATGATGCTGCCTTGCGGTCACGTCATCTGCAAGGAGTCGTTGCAGCGTCTCACCAAGGGGTCCCGCTTCAAGTGTCCGTACTGTCCTAACGAAGGCCATATCAAGGACGCTCGGGAGATCAAGCTGTAGGGCGAGTTCAGATTCTTCGAGCTGGAGCATGATGATGATCTCAGCCATACAAGACACCTTCTGGAACAAATAGGCTCTTATTTTATGATAGGATGTCGGGATTAGGCAATGCGATGCAGGCATGGCCCTCGGGCGTTTGGGGCAGGGCACAAAGGCGTTTTCGCGGGCAACGGTATCACGGTCTGGGAGGTATTAGTCTTTTTTTTTTTTCTCCCTTTGTTCTCTTTCTCTTCTGACGGTCCCTTCTTTGATATTTCTGGTACAGCGGGGCAGGCATTCTTCTTTCGCACTTTCTCTTTTTGAGGGCCTCGGTTTGGGTCGCGGGTATGGGGCAGCGAATCTGGTTATTATTCAGAATAGCGAAGAGTAAAACTGCAAATGCAGGTACAAATTTGTGATGATGATCATCCCTCAAACCAATGCGAGCTGGTCCCAGATGACCCAAGACAGGTCTAGTTGAATTAGCGAACCATGATGGTTATTGGCCCAGATGCCAAAGTCAAGGTCAAGGTCGGAGACACAGCCCGGACGGATGGGAAAGACAGGAGGGGCACAGAACGTGAAGCAACGTGTCGGCCGAGACACAGCCAACAGGCCGCGTTCGAGTGTGATTGCCGTTCTCAGCCTACCCGGGTTTATAAATGTTTAGGTGGAAAGAAGTGGTTTGATCATGAAGACGTTCAAACACCAGTTTTCATCAATGGTTTGAATTGCCTCATGCTGACTGGCGCTGGGTTACACAAAGGAAACTTCTAAAGCAAATCGCTGATTACGACGGCATGTAATGCGTACAAAGGCTTATTAGCCCCTTTTCGCTGCTCCCGAAAGCCCATTGTGTCGTCCTGACTAGGGACCTGGTCGTCAGCGCGACTTTACATAAAACATGTCCATAACTCCACCTCTGGGCCAGTTCTTCATCCTCCCGCGGCAGGTGGAGAGAGCAGGCATCGCCAACGCCATATAGTGTTCTTCACACAATGAAAGGGGGAAAAAAAGAAAAGAAAAACAGAGCCGATGGGGAATCTCAAGCAGTCAACACGCGCCCGGCCCTGCGTGTTTGCCGTATGTCCGTCCACAATCCCGTTGCGGGGTCTGGATGAGGAAGGCGGCATTGTGTCGTAAGTCATGTCTTTGTACAATTGAGCGGCATCTCTTTTGATCGTGCGTGTTCCTCGTCGGGTCAAGCCAGCTCCACCCATTTCCTTAATCGATCGTCATCCTGCTAGCAATCTGCGGCTTAACGTCTTGCAGGTTGATAGAGTTCAGGTCCGGATTCTTCTCAAGGTCCCGGGACGGCTTTCGGAGGTGGTTCTTTAGGCCGGCTCCGAAGTTGCGCATGCATATGATGCAATTGGCGATGGTGCAAATGATGAGGAGGATGGTGATGACAGCAAAGGCAGTGAGCGATTTACGCACCGCCTTGTACTGTTGTTCTGATTGTGGCTGGTAAATGCGGACGAGCTTGTAGAGGAAGTAGGTCAGACCGCCGAGATAGAGGACGATAACCGTGCCCATGCCGACCTTGTTTTCGATTCTGGTGAACCAGGCTGCCAGAAGCAGGATGGCGATGGTGATGGGGACCGCGGCAATCGTCAGTCCGAACTCGGTGTCGGTGTTGGGGGTGACAATGACCAAGAACTGAACGGTGAAGCCAAGGAAAAAGAAGAAATCAAACTTCAGAAGTGCGATATAAATCTGGGTTTCGGTTAGTATACAAACAAGTGGAAGGTGTCGCAGCCATGGCCGAAGCTCGTACCTGATAGTGTAGGAAACGCTTCTTCATCCTGTAGTCGGCTCCTATCGTCTTGAGAATGTCCCAGGCAAAGACTTGGTACAGCTTCCAGGCAGTGAAGCCCATGGCGATGGAACCCAAGCCTAGGATACAGGGAATGGCTACCAGGTATGGCTTGACATCTCCCCACATGTCGTCTTGCGGGTTCTTGAGGGACTGGTTGTCCTTCAACTGACCCAGCGCCTCTTCAATTTGTTCGACCTGAATGGCAGTGTAGACCATCAATGCGAGGTTGGCGATGCACACGCCAATAACTTGAATAGTGTTCTTCGCTCGCAAGGCATCCCAGACAACGACCAGTTCGTACAAGAAGCCGAAGATGAAAAGGGTCAGGAACGTCGGGATTGTTCGCCTTGGCGAGTCGATGTTGGCATTGTTCGCTTCCACAGTAGAGGCCTGGTCGGTCAAACCGGTCTGGAATTTCCAAAAGACATAGCTGCGAGAGGATCAGTATAAAGCAGGAGGATGCGCGACAGTACCGACGAGCGACGACTTACCACTCGAATGCCAGGCAAATTATGGCCTGGACGAGAGTAATGAGAAAGAAGATCCTCGGCCACTTGACGCCCATGAAGCCGAATCCGAGCGGACCGCTGGCACCGCTACTAGGACGGGAGCCGTTCATGGTGGATGGAGCGAGACCTTCACGAAAGGCGTAGCCTTGATTGTTCGATGCCGGGGGCGGGTTGTATTGCTGCTGGTATTGTTGTTGGTATTCCTGAGCGTACTGTCGTGCAGCAAGCTCTTGGTCGAAGGCTGCGAAGTTTGGGTCGCCGCCGAGCAAGGAACGGCGGGAGTCTAGCCTCGTAGCCAGGTCGACGGTGTTGGCGACTCCCCAGGAGGAGTCGAGATGGGATGGTGCGTAATAGGGTTGGGAAGGTGTCGTGATGGGAAGGTGGCTGGTGGGTATTGCTGTGTGCGCCGAATTGGAGTGAGTTGATTCGAGTGTACGGCGGCACGACGGGTAGGCGACGAGTAATTATCGGGGTAACGACGGTCGGAAGAAATGAAAGTCGTTCTCTTTTGGGGGGTCTGGTAAGTACTGGTCAAGGGATGGACAGCGAGTGGAGATTGGGAGGGAGTGCCCGGTCGATGGGAGATTTGAAAATAAGCCAGGCGCGAAGGTTATTGACAAGATTACTACGCGAAAGAAGAGAGGGTGAAATGGAGGGAAATGGCAAGAAGAGCCGTCGCCTTAACGACAGTAGGTTTGCTTTAGAGCGTACACGTTCGAGCTGGCAGCAAGGGGGAAGCTTCTCAGGAAAGAGAGAATGCGAAGATGTTGTTGGTGTGAAGCTGAAACAGGTTGGGGAGTTTGATCGGTTCGAAGGCGGACAGGGCTCCTTTTTCGTCGTCTCCGGATTTTGACAAGCGCAAAAAAAGAAAGAAAAAAAGGGAAGGGCGTTAAGGATTGGGCGTGGTCGTGGAGGAGGGAGGGACTGAAGAGGAGGGGGCCAAGGTTACGGGTAGCGCAGGAGCACACTACCTACCTAGGTAGTATACACTCCGCTACAGGCCAGTAAGCAGGAGCCTAAGACGTGACACCACGACCTTCTGCGGTCTTGAGTGGGGCCTTGAGCCGGGGTGTGCTAGGCGGAAAATGGTGCAGTCGCCAAGTAAGGAGTGTGTGGGGCCTAAAGAGTCTAGGCGAGTGGGGCAAGGACCAAAGGACGGTGGACGAAGTTCCAGAAGAGGGGGTCGCCAAGTCGAGGACGAGGGGCCGATGGAAGTGTAGACAAAGACAGCCTTAGAAAAAGATGTTGAACCACACGTCGATGGGCGAGAGGACTTGATACTGAGTGGAGAGACCGGCCAGACCCAGAGAGGTGAAGAGAACGATACCAATAAGGAGGAGCAAGCGGCGTGGGTGTGTTCTTTCGATGTCTGCTCTTTTGCGCTCTTGGGGATAGGTAGGACAATCCAGAGGCTGTTGTTTTGGGCTCCAAGGAAGGGCCTGGTTCGGCTTGGATTCGTCGGGGCGGCCGATCAGTCGGGTAATGGATGGCTGATCGGTTGGAGGAATTACATCAGGATCGGTTTACATACAGCTGGCGAAGAGGTGAGGCAAATAATCGAAAGTGTGTGTGTGTGTGTGTGTGTGTGTGTATGTGTGTGTGAGAGAGTGAGACAGAGAGAGAAAGGTCTGCAAGGCGGATGGGACCTCCTGGGGTCTGGTCGACAATGAATGGCGAGCGTCTTCTTGGTGTTACGGGTTTCCTGCTTTCTCGTGTTTCTGCGATGGTTGACCGGTTGACTCGAAGCTGTTTGGCGTTCAAAGTCGGGGAGGAGGAGAGGAAGAACGGGCCGAGGCAAGGAACATGCGTCTCATTCATGAAATAGAAATCCCGGCAGCAAGAGGCCTCAAGATCAACGAGATCAATCCTGTAACCCCGGACCCGAGGAATCAAGGCCCATCTGACAATCACTCAAACAACGTCCAATGTCGGGTCCCCCCGTACCGCACTTTGGCCCATGATCCATCCATCCATCCACACGCAAAGGTTCACTAGCGCCGGCACGGCACAGCACACCACAGCACAGCCAGAAGGTCGATGCACCACGCGCACCCTTCTCAGTCTCCAGGAGACCCCCCCAATCCAATGCCACCTCTTCCAAGGACTAAGGAGAGGGACAGTAGGGCTGTGCAGAGAACCCGGGCCCAAGGTGCCTGGGTACCTAGTAGTACTGGTAGCACAGCGGGCGAGCTGCGCCAGGAATAGGTATGGGGTGGTCTTGTGGGGTTCACTGCCTTGCATCTGACCATACACTCTGCTGTTAGTGGGTGACACTGCCAATGACAGCGAATAGCTACCTCTCCAGGCGGCCAAGCGAGGAGAGAGAGATGCACCCCGCTAACATTGGATTGGCGAGTGGGTCTCTCGGTGCTGCACAATCGAAATGGCAGCTCCGGTTTGGCCTGCAAGTCAACCCTGGCCATACATTGGTACACTACCAACCCGCTCTCGACAAGAGGCAGAACACGCAACCGACCCAATTTCCCCTTAACATGCACGACCTTTATTGACACTGGCACCACTAAAATGCCTAACGACCCAGCCAGATCATCTCAGATTGAAGGCTAGGTAGACAAGGACTGCCTGCGCCTGAGAGATGAGGCTTACTTACTCACAGCCACAGACAGTCTATCCAGTCCTGATCGATCCAAGCCTCGCCTCCCTCCTTGTTCCGTCGATTCTCTGCATGCGACCTGCATTCTCCCTTGCCTTATTACCCACCAAACTGCCCAGCCAGCCCCTTCACCAAACCTTGGCACGGTTCCTGGCGTTTTCCGACGTTCCAACGCTCAAAGGGCTGAGGAAACCCAGAACATTCCCCTTCACATGCCGTGCTCGCAGGTGGCTGGGTCCAAGTCCATGCCTTCCTCATTCTCAGTGCTCTCGGCTTTTCCATGTCATATATGGTAAGTAGTAGGTACACCAACCGGCGGCATCTTCCGCTACAGATTAGTTGCGTTGCCGAGTCCGGAAAAGAGAGGACCAATACGGATATATATATCAGTTAAGCGAAGGCGGAATACGACGTCTCGCTTTCTTCTCCTGCTACGGATACCCTTCCTACGTATACGTCAAGTATCCGTACAAGCTCTGCTTCGACCTACTTGACTACGTACAGTAATTAGTACCTACTCACCCAAGCCCTGCCTGCTTGCTTACATCGTCTGCTGCTGGCGTCTTTCCAGCTTCGCAAAGTCGACCAATGGACGACGCTGTGTCGGCGTCCACTGTGATTTCCACAACCCCGTCAGCCATGCCACCGTTGCACCTCGTCGTTGGCCCACAGGCTGTGATCCCAGGTCAACACCCCCACTGGGAACTGGGAACCTGGAGTCAGCCCGCGTGCGCCGCTCCGAGCAATGATGAAAGAGAGCGAGAGGAATGAGATCGACCCTGTTATAGTGACGACAGACGCATGGGAGGCCGCTAAGCCACGACAGGAACCCCACCGCGGCATCACGGTTTGAGGCTCCGTCAAGGTTGAACCACCACGGCAAGACACGTTCTCACACTGACACAAACCCTTCTTCCGTCGTCACCCATTTCAGGGCCCAAGTGAGATGGGATAGCCCGCCGATGAACCAACCGCCTTTGCCCTGCCGGCCTGGCTAGCGCGCATCTTCTTATCGCACTTGACGTCTCCCCTTTAATGCTTTGCATCTTGCAAAACAGGCCCAATGCCGTCTGCGCCGCAGATCACTCACCGTGCCAGGCTTTCTATCATCTTCGTCCCAAGTATTGAAACATCAACACCTTCTTTCTCCCCCTTTTGCCCAAAACCCCGAGGTTGCCCAACCTCCAGGGACAGGCCGGGAGGGCCATCACTCCTCGGCCATGCTTTGGACCCCGTTCCGTTATCCGTTCCTCGGGGACAATGTGTCACCGATACCCCTGTCCCAGATCTGAGCGAGTCAAACGAACAATGCCCGAACCCTCGGTCGTTGATTACCCAACAGAGCTGTGATTGGCATCATTGTCTATGCAAGCGGCTAGCGATGCCCGCGGTAGATCAACCAGTATTGCTTCCCCGGCCATCGCCATTACCGCGGTCTGTAGGGCAGTTTTTGGCCACACAAAAAAAAGCCCAGTCTGTTTTTTTTTCTTGTTCCATCCTTCTGGAAGTCGACTACTGCGTAGAGACTTCAGGGCTCAGCACGACAGGCGGGAGACCCAGATGTCAGTTAATAACATCGTGCCTTGTCTTCTCGGCTTTGTCGATGCTATGTTTGTAACGTACACTACCTACCATACAAAAAGTGAAGAACGGGGCACCTACCGGGATGATGCCGCAGTTGTCCTGTCAACCTTCTCTCGTCCGTGCGGTAATAAGACGACAACAACAACAACTCGGCATAGGGAGAAAAGGTCATGTTCAGACTCATGCTCTTGCGACGGGTAGTTATTAGCCTGGGTCTTATTTCGTTTCTTCAGATGGCACATCTACCTAGCTTCCCCGCCAGGTCTCGGTACTTCATGTGTACCAATGCGGCATCGCTGTATCTATTTGCCGCTGACTAAAGTCAAGTCTTCCACCTGGGGCCCAGTATAAGCCGAGTCCTGGGTTCCTAGGCTTATAACCTGTTCAATGCTTGGTGGAAGAAGAATTCTCGGCGTCCTTCCTTGTCGCCCATTAGAAGGAACCATGCTGTTGTTGGCACCCCGAACAGGTAAAGACATAGCAAGTCACGTGGAAGACTGGATTCTGACAGGCCTTATTCCTCAAGATCCACGTGCGAGATAACTCTGCGTGCGTACTGATCCAAGACGAGTATTCTAAACAGTGATTCGAAACGGCCCAGCGATGCCCAGATGTGTATAGGTTGGATGGTAGAATGCGCAGGACGGCACCCTCTGTGAGCGAGGGAACCAAAACCACTCCAAAACGGCGACGTGTACTAAGGGGAAGGAAGGCCAAAACCGTCCCGCTCGCCGGTTCCCGATTTTCGGGTTGCCGGCAAGGAGGACAATGCCACGCGTTGCACGTTGGGTTCTGACTCGGAAATATTATGTAATGACAGGGGGTTTGAAGCATTCAAGACTAGCTAGGTACCTATCGTCGTTAGACTGAGTTACCACGGTTTATCGATACACGCATAATACTTTGACGAGCTGAATATGCGAGATCTGTGTTCTAGGCTCCATGGTTTTGCTTCTCTTCGCTGGAATCCTGGCTCCGAATGGGCTGGCTGAGCTTGAGAAACCCTTCGATATCAGGTATCACATGCGTTCCTACATAAACCTTTTTCGCGAGGCGAGCTATGTGCTATCACAGTTGGTCGTATCAGGTACTACAGACTTGGGGATGCCTCTTCGAAACTGCGAACGCCATTCTCCTTGTCGAACGCTTCTCACCTGACATTGACGCAGGGCAAGGTTTGCAAGATCCGCGTACGTCAAGTCAGAAGCACCAAGAGGGCGTCAAGGGCATCCGCAATGCCTGGGAAATGCGATAGGGGCGAGTTCCTCCATGTTTCACGGACGGCGTCCAGACATGTCCCCAAGCCAGGAGCAGGCTTTGAGGAGTGTGCAAGGTGGAATGTGAGGGTAGTTCTTTTCATCGAAAGGATCTTCCGGTGGCCCTTCCCATATTGTACACGAAGTCCCCGGCTGGAGCGGGTTTGCTTCTAAAAAACACATCCGAATCCCTAAGGTATCGCAGCTCCCAATACAGTGACCAAGAGGTCTAGCGACTTCAATACGGGATTCCGCTCCCATCAATAACCCCATGCGTGATATACATACCACCGCCGCGTCCAGGTTCCTACGGGAAGCAGACTGGCCGCCTCACGGTGAAGCTGTGTCATTTCTCCCTTTCCCAAGCTTTGTTATGCTTCGTCTTTCGTTTCTTTGCCCATCAATGCTTCTGGTTGTTGTTTAGAACATGCCGCCTCCCATGCCACCGCCTCGCTTCTGACTCTCGTTCTGCATCACCTCGGACGCCTTCATGTGCGCCTCGAAAAACTTGGCGGCGCAGCGGTCGAGGCAAACGGACTCGCCCTTGTTGAGGTCGGCCTCGCGGTAATCAGGAAGACACTTGGACTGGCAGATCTTGGTCAGGCTAGTTGCGCGCGGAGAGCATGTTAGCAAGCATTTCCTCATCGTGCGGATCCGCGATGCATAACCCATCGACGTTGTGGATGAGCCTCAAGGTAGGGAATAGTCATCGTGGCAACGTACCGGTTGTGCATGTCAGCCAGCAGACGCATCTCTTGCTCGGCCATGGCGATCTTCTCCTCAGAGGAGAGCTTGGGGCGACCCATTCCAAAGAAAGACATGTTGGCGGTTGGGGAGTGTGGACCAGTGGAAGATTTGGGTGATGGGTTCGACCTGGAATTCCGTTGGTTGTTCTGATTATGGGTAGCTAGCTTTGCTTGCTTGGAAGGGGGTGCTTGACGTCGCTGAGTTGAGATTTTACAAAGCTCCTTCTTCGCCTTATCTTATCGCGGCCCCCAAGTCTTCTCCTAGGCTTGGAGTTCAGTGCTCGTTGGCGAGCCCCCACTTCGAAGCATGATGTCCAATCAGCAGCTGTCTGTCTTGAGCCCCCGTTCCGGGCCGGTTTATCCCGTCTAACACGTCTAGCGTTATCGATAACGCCAGGGATTATAATAAAAGCGCAGCAGCGCAAAATTTCAGTCCTTGGGTTCCCAACGTACTTGGCCACCTCAAGAAGAGTCCAAATCATTTTGAGCAATTATGGTGGTAAGTCTCGCTCGAGCATTCTTCCCCTCCTCTCCCCCCCCTCATGTGATGATTGCAAGCAATTCAGAACCGCTGCGACTTACACAGCTTCGGCTGTGGTTGATTTAAACCGCCTATTATCTGACATTTTACTCCTACCGTCACCTCTTCATGCATCTATGCTTGATTGAACAACGAAGCTAACAGGAGATACCCAGGCGCAATGACTCTTACTCAGAGTCTATGGCTTTTACGGCCGTTGGTGCGCGCACCGCGCGTCGCCAGGCTCGCGCAGTCTTTTCACGTTGGACAGCCAAGTGGCATGAGTAGACTTCAGCAAGACGGGGTCTGGGGAAAGATGGATAGCATAGCAACTCAGACAGAAGAGCAGGATACTCCAGTGCAGGGCGGGGAGGAGGCTAGGATGTCGGAGTTCAAAAAGAAGCGCATCAAGACGCTGGCCAAAGCCCGCGAGGAGGGGCTGTACAAGCACACGCACCCGCGGCTGGTCCATCGAAGCGGGCCTGTGTCAATCCCAGCCTTTAGGAAGATCTTTAAGAAGAAGTTAAAGATGAACGACCTAAGCAACAAGGAGACGGAGATCTTTACCCTGTATGGTACGCAGAATGAATACAAGTCGTCCCGCACAGGGCGGCCAACGTCCCTTATCACCATCGGCGCCTCGCTGACAGGGCCACAGGCCGCGTCCAATCCATCAGATTGCTCGGAAACAGGCTCGTCTTCGTCACCATTGTCAATGAGTTCGAGAAGATCCAGGCCATGATCAATTACCGCGTTCTCAGTTTCAACTCTGATATAACCGTCGACACATTCAAGCTCTTTGCCCGGGTGATCGAGAAGGGCGACCACATATGTAAGCGCCCACCAAGGTGTTTTCGCATGGTGACCAAATGCTAATCAGACCGGCAGCCATCACTGGCAAGCCCTATTACCGGAGTAATGGCGAGCTCACCATCGCGGTCACGGTGCTCCCGGAGCTGCTCGCCCCGGCCATGGAGCAGATCCCGCAGACCCTGACGGACCCGGAGACGAAGTCGCGCAAGCGGCACGTCGACATGATGGTCAACCCCGAGGTCACCGAAACACTGCGCCTGCGCTCCCACATTACAAAGTACATACGCGACTACCTTCACGGCCAGTCATTCCTCGAGTTCCAGACCCCCATCCTTGCTGAGGACGCCGGGGGCGCCTTGGCGCGCTCCTTCACCACCCGGTCCACCGAGTTCCCATCCAAAGAGCTCTCCCTCCGCATCGCGCCCGAACTCTGGCTTAAGCGCCTCGTCATCGGCGGCGTCCACAAGGTCTTCGAAATCGGCCCGGCCTTCCGCAACGAGGGCATCGACGGCACCCACAACCCCGAGTTTACAATGTGCGAGTTCTACAGCGCATTCACGAACCTGCCCGAGCTCATCGCCCGCACCGAAGAGATCCTCACGGGCCTCGCGGCCCACTGCCAGCACCTCATTGAGACCCAGCTCACCTCCCTCAAGCCCATCGACACCTCCAAGTTCGCCCGGCCCTTCCGTCAGCTCGAGTTCATCCCGGCTCTAGAGGCCGCCATCGGCTTCCGCTTCCCAAAGCTCACCGGCAATGATGCCTACTCAGAGCTCGTCGCCATGCTGGCCCTCTGCAAAGTTGAGATCCCCGGTGGTGTCCCGCTGGAGATGCCCAAGCTCCTCGACCGCCTGGCATCCATCTACCTCGAGCCCAAGTCCTTTGAGGGCCCGCTTTTCATCACTAACCACCCGGCGTGCATGTCGCCGCTCGCCAAGAGCTTTGTTTGTCCTAAGACGATGCAGCTCGTGTCGGCGCGGACAGAGCTTTTCGTCAACGGCCACGAGCTGGCCAATATGTACGAAGAGGAGAACGACCAGTGGGAGCAGACGCGCAAGTTTGTGGAGCACAGCTTCCTAGGCACCGGGAAGGACCCGGCGCCCCTCGAGAAGAAGAATAAGCCGTACTGGAAAAAGAAGAAGGACGCGCCCCTTGACATCAGCTATATCCATGCCCTCGGGTACGGATTGCCGCCGACGGGTGGCTGGGGCTGTGGCGTCGAGAGGCTGGTCATGCTGTTCTCTGGTACCGATCGGATTGCCGATTGCTTGAGCTTCGGGACTTTGAAGAATGTGGTCGGCTTGACATCCGAGGCGCGGGACCGCTGAGGGTCTTAGCGAGCGTCCTTATGGCGACGGCGTTGGTTTATTTCTCCAGGGGGGTGGGGTGAGTCACCGAGCAATGGAGTTTGGTTTGAGTCGAAGAGTTGAGCAAGATGAAGGGAGTACGGAGAGAGGTCCGTCCAGAAGCGTGTGATAACCTGTACAAGATCGGACGAGCATATATGTACTACTTTGTAGGATAACCAGGCATAATAGCATTAGGGCAGCAAGGCTACTTTTCGAACCAAATTCGCTAGTGGGTGTCAATGGCGTTTCTGAAATCAACACGCTTTTTCTTGTGAACTGCCAAAATATGCTAACTGGCGAGCCGAGAGAATATGAGTGTAGGGCCCTCTGGGAAATTCAACGCACTAAATCGCGATAATAAAAAGCGAAACGAGCCAAGGAGGTGACTTAACGAGCTAAACTGCCATCGTTCTTCCAGAAGCCTCTTCCGTCTAGCAATACCCTTGCTTGCAACCCAGAATCCGGGGGTTCGTTCAAGGCAGGATTGCGCCTTGTCTAATGCTGTTTTCCGATCTGCTGAACGCTCGTCCTCACCTTCCCGTCGTGGCATCGGCATCCTATATATCCTTCCATGCCCAAATTAGTGTACGTTTCGTCATGATTCATGCTGAGAATGCGTGACCGGCGTCTAAGATGTAGACGACGGTACTGATCGATATATGCTGCCCGCTGCCAGTAGGCAATTGCCAATGGCTTAATCCCAGGCCATAGGCGAGAAGCAGTCCGACAGAAATGGGCTGCTGAGTTTCCCGATGCTCCTACCAGAACCGACTCGCCTGGTGCTCGGCAGAGTCTTTGACCGCGTCCTTCCAGAGAATATACTCCCAAGCCTGATGACGGATTCTTTTTCCGTTAAGCCGAGCCCAGTCGGGCATAGTTTGCTTCGTTAACGTTGGATGATCCGTATAGATACCCTTGAGCTCGTGTAGCTGGTCATGCATGTCAAGTAGTGCCGCCTCTCCAGACGCTCCGAGAATGGCGTAATCCCTCTCGGGCGCGATGAAATCCAGCACTCTGGGCAAGTTTTGGTGGTTCCGAACGGTTTCGGTGCGAGCCACGCTGTGTAGAGCAGGAGAACGAACGAAGGGGTTGACGAGAAGCGGTGCCACGGTATCTTGAAGGTCCTTGTCCAGAGCCTGTCCCGGGGCCTGTAAGGTCTCATCAGGCGAGGAAAGAAACCTATTCACGAGTTCCCTCTTCTCGATCAACCGATGGTGAGCCTCTCCATTGAGGGCGTATTGCAGGTCGCAAATGCGACAAACCCAATGCTCTGGCCGCCGGGTGTCCATCTCCGGTCGGAAAAAGGCTCGAATCAGGGTGTTGCTGCATCGGCTGCAAGTGTGTTGCTTGAAATGCTCGTCACGTTGACGGTACTTCATCTTCTGCTCGCAACCCTGAAGCAGGCTCATTAAAACCTGGTCCTCGAGACCTTCCTTGACAATGTCAGGGAGAAGAGCGTAGGAAGGGGGACTCAAGGCCGAGTCGATCCATGTGAAGACATGGTGAAGAAAGACGGCACCTTGGCCGGGCTTCATCGGTACGAGGTCGAAGAATCTGCGGAAGTCCTGACTTTTGGAGAGCAGGTCGATTCCCATTGGAAGGGCTTTCATGACGGCCAGGAAAACTGTGGCGAAGAAGCTAGTTAGAACGTTGACATTGATCGGGTCCCACGAGACGATGTGAGTCCCAAGACGATTGTTCAGCGGGCCAAAGTACGTTCGAGGATAGAACTGAAGGATGACTGGTTTCTTTGCCATCCTTTTAGATTGCCAATAAGAAAGGTCCAGTAGCGGAATGAGATGACTGACGTGAAGTAGCTCGCAGTTTATGACTCCTAAAATCTCGAGTTGCGGGCATGTCACGAGAATCATCTCAACGATTCTCGTGTCCATCATAGGAACTTCATGTAGACGGAGATTCTTCAGAGCACCGCCGTATTGACTGAGCGATCGTACTGTTATTGAATCAGCTTCAAGCACAGGTCACGCACAGCCCCTGTTGGGTGATCAACGTACATATTGGGATGTTGTATGACACCTCTCGTAGATGGTGATTCGCCGCCTCCATAGGCGGTAGACCCTGCTCATGAAGCCTAGCACCTAACTTGGCTTCGGCATCAAGAAGTCTCTCGTCATTGACCAGGAACGGAAAAAACTTCTCGTAGGTGTCCGCGTCCGCTTTGTTGTCCTGCGCAATGTTCCACAAAGTGTTGCGCGTCTCATGGCTCAACCACGCCTTCGGAATGCCCTTGATTTCTCCCGGAGCAACGCTGGGATCTCTGCCCCGGATGAAAAGGTTGCAGCCGATCCCAATCGTCGACCTGCGTGCATCATCGATGCCGTCAAGGGTGGAGGGAAGCCAGTCGCAATCTTGGTAGTCGCCGAGAGGGAGATGAAAGCGGGACTGCGGCAGGTTAGTGGTATGAAAGGGGGTCTAATTGGCACTGGACTTGGGCCTACCACATAGATGGCTACTGCATCCGAACAAGCCTTGGAGGCGGAGGCAAGTCTGCCAACCGCCGGGGTGTCCATAGACCAAAGGCATGCTATCACTTCGTGGCCCACTGGCACGACAGCAAGCACCTGCTCGAAAAGAGTCGCGAGGCTGGGTAGTAATGCCTCGTCAGGGAGTTCCTCATATTGTTGAGACTCTCTCATGGACTCTCCCCTATCTTCAGCAGAACGGGGCTGATTTGACTCTGTCTCGTTGTCTGGGACCTGCCGCAGTTCATTCCAAAACGCTGGTTCTGGAAATGACTTGCAGGGCAGTTTGGGGAACGATTTCTTGCCTCCCGTCATCATACCGATGGCGGTGCTTAGCTGGTACCGGCACTGCTCCGTGTACGTGCGGCCCACGATCGGGTGACACTTGTCATCTCGAGGAGTCACAGGCTTCATCTCACCATGACGGATGGTTTTCTCACGATAGACCATTGCAGATACCGGTCTGTCCATGGCGGACTAGCGATTAAAAGTAAGTGGAGAGAAAGAACTCGCCAGCTTCGTCAGCTGTCTGAAGCCAGGCCACGCGATTTTGATAAAGATAACCGAAGGGAAGAGCAAAAGAAAAAGTAGCAGCAGGAGATGAGGAAGGGGGAACAAAAGTGAGATCGAAAGAAGCAAGCCAGATAGTGCAGCTTGCTTACAGCCAAGAGAGGAAAGTGTAGATCAAGAGATGCTTCAATCTTTGATTACCTTGTCGATACGCTTCTAGCTATGATCGAGTTGGTTGCGGTGAAGAATGAGAAGAGAAAATGTATGGGAAACCGATAATAAGACTTGAATCAATATGCTGTTGAGAAAATGTCTGTCAAAGCCAAAAGTGAGGTGAGGAAAGCGGGTTGATCAAGCCAAAGGCGAACTGACGAGAAGCAAGCAAGACCCGGAATATATCAGAAGAATGCCCGATAACTCGAGTGTTCTTTCCTCTCGAAGCCAGAGATTGACGAGGAAGTCAAGATGAGTTAGTTGCTACGAGATTGTGACGAAGGGAGAAGTGCAAGGGTAGGAGCACCAAATGTGATGGGCAGAGTGGATTGTGCAACAAAGTAGACGCCATGCGCAAATGAAGTGTGATTGCGGTACTCGAAGGAATTCAAGACCGAGTTGCCTGGTTTAATGAGATGTTGAAGTTGCGATGTTGACTGAGGAGGGAATTTGAAGATGAGAGAACAGGGTTTTGTTCGAAGGGCATGGCCAAAGGAAGTTCGATGGGTGGAGGAAGGAAGGAAAGAGAGGACCGCCGGTATTATTGGCACTGGCTTCTAGAGTCGAAAATTGCTTTTGCAATACGGAAACCGCCAAGTAATTGTACTGACGATGTGTACCAAGAATGCGAGAGCCAATATGTGACCTTGGCGAGCTGCAACACTCCTCAGTTACCTGATATCAATAGAAGCCCAGAAGATACATGAATCAACATTCTCCAGTTGAAACCGAACACCTCTCATTACACAGGAGAGGTTACTCTTCACATGAACAGGAGCTACTGTCTCGCCCTTATGGGCCAATATAAACCGTCGTTTCATAAGCAGGAGACGACTACCACGAGCTCTCGCCAAAAGGGACTCAGCTACATTCAAGTAACCGCATGGGATGGTCTGAGAATGCTCTTGACAGAACAAACCGGGATCCGGACCGTTCAATTCAGCTTGGGAACAAGATGAGTCCTACTAGCTCTTAAGACAATCAATATGTTTAGGTGTTGTTGCATGGGCAGCAGGTGAAACTCGGTGGGACATTGCTAAAAGACACAAGAAGATAGACGTTGGATGGAAAGCAGACTTTTGGACGAGATATGCCAAGCCCGAGCCGATTACTTATTGAGTGCCTCCTGTATATATCGTCTTAGGTAGGCCTAGGGTGCACATATTCAGTGAGATTGTTTCTTCGAGCGCTAGGCTATGGAAGAAGCAGCACAAGGGTCGCAAAGCTACAGTAACTCTTATGTGCAGCTTCAAACCAATTTGGGAGCTACCAAAAGCAGTAGTTTCCTTTCGGACTTTCCCCGTGGAAACACAAAAGGTCCGACTTCACCTCACACCCAGTCTTCACACTGGAAGAAATTGCCGTAGTATGGCCCAACCTTCCTGCATGAAAACAAGGAGTAATGATAAACCGGATAATAGACAGCGGACTGCTCAGTCCACAAAGGACCAGGTCAAAAGCACATGCCGGAAACTTATTAGCAACAAGCCCTTGTAGCAGCCAGCTGGAAATGCGCGTATGTGGTATCGAGCGCAACTGCATCTTTAAGGTAGCGATGCCAGCCACATGCCGAGTAAAACACGACAGCCTCTAGGGATATTATTCGTTTTATTCTCGGAGATATTGAGTATAATTACTTTCGGTAAAGGAAATGCAAGCAATGCTACACACTAGCATTGTGGAAAGCAAGGACAGCTAGCCTTATTTGACTATTAGCCGTAACTTCTTTTCCTCTTGCTCGACTCCGGAGCCGACTAAGCATTCACTTCTCTGTTCCGTTGATAGAGCCTACAATAGAGCAAACCCCCCCCCTCATTGTCGTTCTTAGTGGCTTAGGGCCCATCAGCCACGAGGATGAGTGTGAGATTGCCCTTGCTGACGTTTGCATATGTTCAGTCGCCTTCGACCGGCACGGCATACCAGAGCCCTCGTCAAAGAAACAAGACCCCGAGCGTGTATCCAAGAAGCCACCCCTTGATATTCAAGAGCGACTGCATACAGTCACTCAAACATCGGAAGAGTTTGAGGATCAGTACTTTGCACCGGACTGGCCCTCACCGAACAACCCGAGGCGTAGGTGTCAGTTCTCTGACGAGTTAGAACGATATATGAAGAAATAGCGTTCGGTTGAGGATAACGCCCTGTCACCTCAACGAGCGCAAGCTTGATACCAAATGCTCATCGCTTGCGTTAGAGTCAAATTCAACCAAAGCAAAGTCAAGTCAGCTGAGTGAAAGCTCCCAGGATGATGAGTATTGGACGCGAAGTGGCATGATGTCTTGTCCTGTGGTATGTTAGGAGCTGCACACCCCCCACAAGGAGTACCTCATAAACCATCGAGCCAATGGGAAGGGTCAACCAACACCAAAAATGGCCATTACAGTCTGTTGCGTTGGCAGTGTTGAAAACCTACTTTTTTGTCTGTGCGTTAGCAATACTATCACTACCACCACCCTAGTTAGGGCTACGCAGGGGGGTTACCCTACTAAGTAACTACACATACTGTATACTTTTATATAGATATCATAGTTATAAATAGCTTTAAGAGATTATTAATATTATTATTATTATTACTAGTATATTACTTAAAAAAAAAGGGGTTAAATACCTCTAGTAATATAAAGCTAGTATTACTAGTATTTGTTAGAGGTAATGAGGGGTAATAAGGTTAGAGATAAGAGATAAGAGATAAATAAGATATATATTATTTTGATATAATAGAAGAGCTTTTTGTTCACCTTGCTGTCTAGCTAGATATAAGGGATATAAGAGGTTTATTTATACTTATTTTCTGTATATTCTAAGGATTTCTTAAATATTCTAGGTTATTATCTAAAACACCTCGGTTATATAGTTTATAACTATATTCTTATACGTTGTTTTCTAAAACATGTCGGTTATATAGTTTATAACTATATTCTTATTTCCTAGATTTCTCCTTAGATAGATAGTTCTTGCTTAAAGGAACTATTCTTTGTATATAGATATCCTATGTATTTATGATATATAGGCGTTTTCTAAGTAAATATATAGTTATCTAATATATACAGTATATATAGTACTATTAATACTGTGTTATATAATTCACTTTATTATTATATATACTATCTTTTTTATATAGATATAAGGTATTTAAACTTTAATATCTAACAGTATTACTAGTTAATAATATATAAGCTTATAAAGCTACTTATAAAGTATTATTAAGTATTAAAATATTACTAGTAATAAGAAGTATATTAGTTACTTAGTTTCTTATTAGTTATATAGTTATTATAAAAAGCTATATTATAAAAATATTAAAGAAGTTAATAATAATTCTTAAGATACTAAAAAAGTAAGTATTAATAAAGCTCTTATAAGTAACTAAAGTAAATAATAATAGTAATAATAGTAATAATAATAATAATAAGAATACTAATAATAAAGAGCTTATATAATAAATACTCTTTTACTTTAACTCTTTTAATACTTTATTATAAACCTTATTACTATTATAATAATAATAATAAGTAACTATAGTAATAGCTATCTTATTACTATTACTTACTAAGGTAAATATCTATTTTACTATTAGCTTCTAATTTAGAGGTATTATATTAGTATTATTAATCTAGCTCTTTTAAATAGTATAGAGGTTAAGTTAATAGATAGTTAGTATAATAATAAGGTTATAGTAAAAGAAAGAGATATTAAGAGATATAAAAGAATATATTTAAATATAACTTAGTAGGTAATACTAGCTTTTAAAGTTATAAATAAGTATAAAGTTTAATAAAAGATAAGTAATTACTAAGATATTAATAGTTATTTATTATAATAATAACTTTACTATAAAGAAAGAGAAATAGCTAGCTCTACTATAGATTAATTTTAACCTCTAACTTAGTTAATTAGGTTACTAAACTCTAAAGATCTTTTTTAATATAGAGCTTATATATAATACTAGTTTAGTTATATTAGTATTTAATATACTATAGATAACTATATAATAAAAGTAACTATTTCTAGTAGTAAGTAATATATTATATATAAAGTCTTATAATAAGTAATAAGGCTATAATAATTAATAAGACTATAGTAGTTACTTATTAAAGTATATATTAAAAAAAATAGTAATAAGTTTAATAAGAGAGAAGCTTAGTCAAGAGAAAGATATAAAGAAGGATTTATAAGAAGATCTAATAAAGTATTATTAGTATACTAACTAAGTAAGTTATTATAATAGTATCTAAAGTAATAGTAATATAAATTAGTACTTTATTATAAATAAAACTTATTATAAGTTACTTACTAAAGATATAAAGATATAATAAGAGGTAATACTTTATTAAAATATTAATATAAACTTAAAAAACTTATTAATAGGCTTATTAATTAAAATTAGCTAGCAGTAAATAAAAGAGATTATACCTATAAGAGATAAAGTAAGTAATAACTTATTCTTTATAATTATACTTAAAAAAGAGGAAAATCTAGTTACTATTTTAGTCTTATTAACTATTAATAACTCTACTAGTAATATAGTAGCTAATTTATTATTTAGTAATAGTAAAGAAGTAAGCTCTTACCTCTAGTAATTATATTAATAACTATACTAGAGTTAGCTATTTTCTTAGCTATAATATTATTACTTATTGTTAGATATTAAGGTTTAAATACCTTATATCTATATAAAAAAGATAGTATATATATTAATAAAGTGAATTATATAACACAGTATTAATAGTACTGTATATACTGTTTATACTAGATAACTATATATTTACTTAGAAAACGCCTATATATCATAAATACATAGGATATCTATATACAAAGAATATTTCCTTTAAGCAAGAACTATCTATCTAAGAAGAAATTTAGGAAATAAAAATATAGTTATAAACTATATAACTGAGATGTTTTAGAAAACAACCTATAAGAATATAGTTATAAACTATATAACCAAGGTATTTTAGATAATAACCTAGAATATCTAAGAAATCCTTAGAATATATAGAAAATAAGTATAAATAAACCTCTTATATCCCTTATATCTAGCTAGATAGCAAGGTAAATAAAAGGCTCTTCTATTATATTAAAAAAACAATATATATCTTATTTATCTCTTATCTTTTATTTCTAACCTCGTTACCCCTCATAGCCTCTAACACTTATTAATTAACTTATTATTACTATAACTATTATAGACTTCTTATATAATAAGAAGTATTAACCTAGTATTATTATTATTACTACTATAGTATAATAAGTAATTACTTATAATATAATTAGTTAAATTACAAATTTTTATTAGTTAGTTTATTAAAGTTAATAGGTAATATTAATAATATAAAAGTAGTATTAATAAGGCTCTTAAGTAGCTCTAAAGCTTATTATATAGCTTTATAGTAATATAGTATATATTAAAAGAGTAGTATAAAAAGAAAAGTATACTTATATCTCTTATTAGCTAGATATAGAGGTTAATTAAGACTTTTATTTTTATATAGTAGTATTATAAGTATAGTAAATATAACTCTATTACTTCTAAGTAATAAAGTAAATTACTATATATTAAGTTAGATATTATAAGTAATAAAGTTAATAATTTATTATTCTTTACTACTACTATTAATAACTAAATAAGTAACTTTAAAGATAGAAGATTTAGTTAGTTAACCTTACTTTAATTATAATTATTATAATACTAACCTTTATAGATATTAGTTTCTTTATATCCTTATCTCTATAGCTAATTACTACTTCTTCTCTACTTCTCTATCTAAGTTAATATATCTCTTAATCTATATATAATTAATACCTTAAAAATAATAATAATAATACCTTTAACCTTAATAGATTATATAGTAATAGAGTTAATAATCTAATTAAAGTAGTAAATAATAGGTCATTAATAGTATTATATAATAGTAATAAGAAGTAATAAAGTAATAAGAAGTAATAAGAAGTAATAATATAGTAAGATTAGTAATAAGTAAAGTAGTAAAGCTAAACAAGTAATTACTTAAGAAGAATTTCTTTTAACTATTAATAATATATATTTTTTTCCTTTAGTATTATCTTAATAGTAGTACTTTCTTAACTATAGAAGTAACTTTAACTTTACCTCTATTAATAATAACTATATTACTATTAATTAATCTTTTATTATTAAATATATATCATATACTATTAAAGTTAATAAAAGAATAATAAAAGTAGCTTTCTATCTATTTTATCTTATAACTAACTTCTACTATATAGTTATAAAGTAGTTTCTTAAAGTCCTATATATTCTCTATATCTCTTTTTTAAATAAGATACTACTTATAAAGAAGCTTCTTAAGATTATTAAATACCTTCTTAATAAAATTAAAGTTAGGTAAGTATAGTAGTAAATATAGTAAGTATATACTAGTTAATTTATATACCTCTTAGATATCTTATTAATAATAAAAGCTAGTATTATTTATTATAATAACTAATTTTATAATAAAAAAGGTATTATACTTAGGTAATACTCTCTCTTAAATTTATACTAAAAACTTATTACTATTAGTTATACCTAGGTATATTAATATATTAAAGATTCTATTTATTATAAGAGCTAGTAAGACTTAATACTATTACTTATATTTAAGTTTATCCTTATAATAAGGTACTAGGCTTTTTAATACTTAGTCTATCTTTTATATACTAGTATACTTATCTATACCTAACTTATTAATAAAGATTAATTACTTTAGGTAATATTAATAGATAATATATACCTTAGTATATTATAATATATTATCTCTCTAAGTAATAATAATATAAATAGATTTTAATAATTACTTAGTATTTTAAAGCTATTAACTAATTATTAACTTATAAACCTCTATAGTATATTACTTATAAAGAAAGTTTTATATTTTTATAAAGCTAAAGTTATTATAATATATAAAAAGCTCTAATAACTTATATAGTTATTATACTTCTAACTTTATATAACTTAGCTTATTTAGGGTATATACTTTTACTTACTTTATTATTTTATATTAATATTATTACTATCTAATTATATATATACCATAGTTTATTTATATTATAATCTTAGTATTTATTTTTTCTTTTAAAGTTTTTAATATTTATACTAGCTTTTTTAATTATTCTTACTTAATTATAGTATTATTATATTTATTTAATTTAATATATAATTTTTTATTTTATCTCTTATCTTATTTAATTAAAAGTAATAATAGTAATATATAGATATTATAGACTTTAGAGGCTTTAGAAGCTTAAAAGCTAAGAAGTAATTTAAGGGCTAAGAGGTAATTAAGCTTTCTTATTTCTATTAAGCTACTACTTCTATTAGAATCTAAGATTTAGTTAGCTAGCTAATAAATTAATTAATAAAGAGTTTTATATAAGTCTCTAGGGTAAGAATATTATAGACTTTAGAGCTTATATAGCTTACTTACTCTTATATATTATAATAATAAGTAATAAGGCTATATATTAATATAGTCTATATAATTTCTTTATTAGAATAATAAGAGAGCTAAGAAGTATTAATTATTAATAAATTAACTAGTAAAGAGCTCTATATAAGTTTAAATAGCCTTACTTTTAGTATTAGTAGTAGGTTACTTTAAAAGAGGGATTATTTAATATTTAGATATAGTAGATTTCTAAATCTAGTAGCTAAAAATTGCAATTTTTTACAGGGTTGTATTAGTGGGTTGCTAACGCACAGACGAAAAAGTAGGTTTTTGACACTGCCAACGCAACAGACTGTAAGATGGACGGCTGGTACGGTCGGATAAGTCTACTACTACTATGGATTCGCGGCACTAGCGGCGGTGACGGGAAAAGAGGTTTGGAATGTGGTACGTCTGACGTCGAGTTGCCAACCAATGCAACCTAAGGTACCTACCCCAAGATAAGAAGACTCATGCGGCCCACCTGCAGCTTGACGGCGAGCGCTTGACTCGTCGTGGTGCAATGCAAGCACCGGTTCGCGGGGGATCTTGGTGCGTGACGAGGGGAAGAAGCCGAGAGAAGGCGCATCATGTGCATGCCAGCGGCGGGGCCTGCATGCGTGGGCTGGCCGGGCTGGCCGGGCTTTGCCAGCGGGCGTGCATGTGTGAGGACGTCGAGGATTGATACCTGGATACCTAGCAACCGTGTCGAACCCTGGGCGGGCCCCGATCGGACACCCTCATCGCAGCTTTGTCAAGACAAGGACACCAGCTTGGCAACATAAAGCAGGCTTGGAAGAAGGAGGCGGCTACCTGGAATTGTCGGTCATCGGAAATAGACCCGACAGAAGGTCACGCATCAACGCCAGTTGCCCGCAGCCTCCGCCGCATCCATCGTCAACAATGATGGCAGTTCAATTCCAAATGTTCACGATACAGGGTACATCAGCCATATATGTATATATATATATATATATATATATATACATATGTATAAAACAAAAACACCCCTTTGGATTGGCAGACATCAAACAAATCGTTACCCCATGTTCCATACTGTGTATTATCTCACAAAGTAGGCTGTGACTGCGACAACAGACTTGGGTAGCGGCACCTCGGTCCCGGCTGGGACAACGAATGGCATACATGGTAGGTTCGGGCAGAGACACTGATATGACTTGGATCACCTTGTCACCAAGAGAAAAGCAGGTGCATACTTTGTACGTTTTTTGCTGCGCTCCATAGCTAGCTTCGCCGCCTCTGCAGCGGAATGCCTGCCTTTCTTCGAGTTGTCTCGACGAGGCCCCCCTCCCGCCTGCATCAGGCGAGAGACGGCTTTGTTTCAGTTGCGGCATCGAGGACGACCAACAAGCACCAGCTAGCTAATAAGCTGGCGACGGGCGTCCCATGGTGGACCTGGTTGGCTAGCTCCTCCGTATTAGCTGTAAGTGCTCACTAAGACCATCCACCATCAGAGCCATCAGTCTCGGCTTTCTGTATAAGCGCCGACGAAATGCGCCATCATGGCGAAAGAATGCGTGATGCGGTACGAGTTTGTTGATTTTCCGCATGGCCTCATCGGCAACGCCCGTAGCGCTTCGTCCGTAACGGCCCCGGCTAGGGCGAGGAAGTCCTCAACTGGTACCCGAAAGGCCAAGGTCCCAAGACTGAGACTGCGGATATATGTGGGCAAATAATGAGCTCCCTTTGGGCCAAAGTAGAAGGTTAGTTGTCTGTAGGAGACCCTGTTTCAAGCAAGGCCGGCGGCCCCGACGTAGAACTTCCGGAACGTCCCGTTAGCCTGGCAGTACTGAGCAAACGGAAGTGCGACGGCAAGCATGGGAAGCCCTGGGTGCTGTAAGAGTCTAGGCTCGCCATGATGGTTGCAATACTCCGTGGTATACCAATGTTTCACTGCCGTCTGTCTCAGATATTGGGCGACGGCATGCACGTCCATTGGCTGGCTGGCTGGCTGGCACGAGAAGCTACTCTGGACAAAAGGCAGAGTGCTCCCACATAAAGGCGGCCGATACTCGACTACCTATTCAAGCTGGGACAAATCAGCGACCCTGCAGCGATGACAGCGAGGACAAGGAATAGTTTCTTTGATTGACAGCTACTGGACCGGACTTACGATAGCCATGTGAAAGTCGGCATAAGACAACAAATAGCAAGCCGAGAAGGATGCTAAACGGCCGGGCCAGGGGTGGCATTTCAAGCAGGAATAGCATAGCCACTGCTTGAAAATGCAACAGAATGCGATCATGCGCATATACGATGTACGCAGGAGAGACAGGGAGGAGGGGCGATGTGCTACCTAGCAGCCTGGTACTCTGTAGATCACTGCCAATAGAGTCCAAAAATGCTGAAGGAGTCAGGGATGGAGGAGGGTGGCCATCGACGTAGACCCATTAAGGGTTGTGGTTGTGATCAGCATGGAACGGAAAGGGTGGCCGACCATTTGACCAACATAGTGTAGAAGTGCCTCAACACCAAGCAGATTTACTATGCAGACGTGGAATCACAGAAACCGCGGTACTTGAAAAGCCTTGGCTTTCCACGACTTTCCATTCCTGCGTCCTACCTAGGCGACGATCAAATCGCAGGTACGTTAGCTACCTACCCAGGCCAACCACGCGTCACAGGCAAGATCGTGAGAGCAACCATTCACAAGGACCGCTGCCCGCTATCTCGAGTTCTCGAGCTACCTACCGTACATGGTACAGGCCAATGAGACTCGTTTCTTTAGACGATGTCCACGCACCACCACCACCTTGATTCTGTGCCAGGCAATTAATTGGCTTCGATACCATCATTCATGGGCGCCATTCTTAGCCAGGCCATCCACACCTCCTCAATTCGACAGCGGCGACTCATCGGTCATGTGTTACTAACCGGAGACTGTAGCCACGGGCCCCAATTTAGACCTGGGTGGCCGGCTGCGCGATGCTGCAGTTCATCGACACAGATCAGGCAGATGGCGAGATGCCTTGCACCAAGATCGAGCGGATAGAAATGCCGCCATCCAGTCAAGCAGGGTTGTACGCCGTCAGATGAACAACCCCTTGCCGCCCACCCAACGTTTCATTATTCGACCATATTCCTTTGCTGCGCAAATACTTTGTGTTGTTCGCCAATGGCAGCCAGAGAAACCCCTCGCCCCGTGCCAGAGATCGGGGCGAACCTAGAATACCAGTATCACCCGGCCGTCTAGATAGTGCCTGAAAACCCACTTGGGCGACAATGCAAATCGACACCATCACGGATCTTCAGTTTCGAGGGGGCAGGTAGGTGGTCATGCCCGGCTCCGAGCCTTTGTTCGACCGCGATGAGCTGTCCTCCGGCAGCCGGGCTTTTCCCTGGAGCCACCACCAACGTGACTGGTCACGACGTGGGGCCAGATGAAAATCTGCTCCAAAGGTAACTTCCTAAACCAGAAGAGTAAAATCGAAGAGGAACAGGACAGGGGTACGCTGGCAGGGTTGCTGTGGGCTGTCGTGATGGTGGTACCAGTACGCGCAACCAGCACATAACAGGGCTTGGGGGTGGCATTTTGATGGCGCGAGCAAACATTGATTTGGCTCAGTCATGGTCGCCCTGGAAGTTTAACCGCATTCCACGAGTAGCTCACCTCCTCCCAAGCCAACACCATCCCAAGAAGTCTTCAGTGTGCGTTGTTCGACGGTCTCGAATGAATCCAAACAACAGACAACACAGCCTCGCGCACACAATTTAGGTCGACTTCGCGGCGGCGCGGCAAGGCATAACGGCCGACCGAGTGTGACTCCCTAAACTCTCGTCTTTCGGACTTCGGGACAGGTACTCCGCGTAACCTGCTGGTGGCCGCCGCCTACTTGCCATCTGCTGTCGCTCGTCAGCCCACTTGAAGCATCATCTTTCTCCCGTCACCTTGAGCAAGGTACGGATGCTGAGCCGCGGCCTTTGTCGATCGCTCGAGCCTGCAGGTTAGGTACACTTCAGGCCAATTGGTCGTATATTACGTAGTAGGGATGCGATGGTAGCGCCGCGCTGGAATCCTAACACCAATAGTGGCCGATTCAGACGGCCCAAGGGTCTTTGTTGAAATGAGCGCCGTACCCATCAGCACTTTTTAGCTCAGCAGTGGCCGTAATTTGCCGTCCCTGTGCACCCTGCGTCCCAGCCCCGTTACGGATGGTCACCAAGGCAGCCAGCCAGCAACGCCCCTGTGACGACGGGTACGAGCTTCGGTCCTTTAAGAACATGTTGTGTCTGGGGGGAAGTCGGCGAGCTAGAACCAGCCTCGGGCTTCTTGGCAGACCCCAGACTGATGTGTGTTCGAACATAACCTGCCACAGGTGTCGTACGGGAGCTGGTGTTTTGATTGATGCGAGGTTGCTAAGTCTCCAGTGCGTGTGCTTATTTCCAGGTCGAACTCTCGGGATGGGCGGTGGAGGAGGAGGAGGTTTGATGTCCCCGGTTCTTATGCTGTGGTCCTGGAAAAGCTCGAGAGGAAAGAAGACAAAAACCATCAGAGACCAAGGGGAGCGGCCCCCCTGCATCCCTGTCAGCTTCTGTGTGGTCCAAGACTAGGCCTGGCGGCAGCTAGGATTATTTGGATCAAATATGCGGAATGGGTCCAAACTCCAAAGGCTAAGGGGCAGTGGACCTTTGATTGATTGGTTGCGTGGAGGGGGCGGCTTTCGTTTCTCGCTTGTCACGAGAAGAATGGCTGCCGCCATCGTCTTCTGGCTCTAGTGGACCCATCGTGCCGGCCTCGAACGAATCTTCTTTGAACGACTTCTCCTTTTTTTGCCCTTTTTTCTTTTTTCCCTGATCCGCAACCATTGGGACGACATGGAATACCTCAGCCCCGTAAACCTGCCAAGGCGGCTTTCCGCGCAGATGGTAGGCTTATATGTACGTAGTAAGTACGGATAGCGCATTGTACATCACACACAGCTGGACCAGAAAAGCCATGGCATATGTAGTCGGTGAACGACACCGAGACGAGGCTACGGGAGCAATGGGTGAAATCCGAATGCTTGCTCTGCCATCTCACCTGTTTCTTTCCCTGCATCAGGAGCATGGCCCATGTTGGATCCTCGCCTGGTAGCTGTTCTTACTATGCAAGTTGGGCCGCACCTCGTTACCCAACTTGGATTTGTGCGCAAGTGTCACGGCCAAGGAAGGAGAGCGCCATTGGCTTGGTGGTTGACGACACACACGCACACGCACACGCACACGCACACTGCCGGTCAGAAAGGCATGGCTGACATCCATCACGCATCGACCAGTCAATTGTTGTGCGGCCTGACAGACAGTCAGTCCAATGAAGCATCAGGATAAGGTGCACAGGCTGATCGGCCACGCTTGCTCTCGACGGCCTTGCGTCCTGAGTCACATGGTTCTAACGAGGATGCGGCTAGCGGGCTAGCGGCACATCCCAAGTACAGGTGGTATATAGAGAAACCTCCTAGGTAGGTAGCCCCATTGTTGCCCTATGGCGTGGTTGGTTTGATAGGGGGGACACTTTGGCTCATCCTTGCAGAGTGTACTGTAGTGTACTGTGTGTACACTACACTGCCACTTTGATCATGTGGGTTCCGACCCAAGGCTTGACGACGACCGTGGTGTTCCGTCGACCCTTTCCCTGGAGGGTGACCTGACAGGACAAAGATGTGTGTCGCAAAGTAGTGGGGGAGAGAGCGGAGCTAGTATAGTAATACTAGTACCGTAGTAAGGAGACCCCCTTTCCCACGGACTCCCTTTTTGTTTGGCGGCACTCAAATTGTTCATGTCGATATGTTTCCCAATGAAAGCGATGTGATGATCGTTGTTGTTTAGTGACAAAATATCAACAAACGGCGCCTGCGTCGTTTAGAGAAACGATCGGCTTTTGGGAGGTGTAAGACGGAATATCTGATGCGCTATGGATGGGTGCCCAGCCATGCCGGCACTTGGCCACCGGCCGCAACGCCGCACTCTCTCCCATGTGCCATCTTGTAGGGCAGAGGGACGGACACCAGTCGAGTCGAAGACGTTTAAGGCGTGCACGGTGTAGAAGAATGCGTGCGCGGATGCGATACGATACGAGAGCAGGAGACGATGATTCGGTAGGCAAGGACGGAACTCCTTGTGGAGGGAGGGGAATACGCCCAGGCAGTACTCCGTACAGTGCAGCCCACTTCATCATCAGCCCAGAACGTCAGCCAATTCCCCAGGCCCCTTTTCAAGCGGGCGCGGTGCTGGTGGGTGTTCGTCGAGAGTTCCTCCCTCGTCCTAGAAGATGGCGGGATGCGATGCCCCCCAGTTGCAGGGTGGGCACCTATTGTTGAGCGTCGTGTGTGGTTGTCAAGCTACACAAAAGGCTTGCATGCAATGCACGAAAATGCGCGTCAATGGCCGAGGCGCAAAGTATGACGTCCGTCATGGGCTTGCTGCGTGGCCATCACGCGAGTTCTGTCTGGAAGATTTCGGCAAGGTCCAGTGTAAGTTTTTCTTCTTCTTTTCTTCTCGTGGTGTATCCGTACCTGTGTATTTTGTATATTTTCTATCCTTTGTGATATTTTTTTCCTTCTTACGGTACGTACTTGTGCCACACATGTATTCCGATGAGGGAACGGAAGTGGACTCGGATGCATAGAGGACGTTGTGTCCCGTGATTTGTCCATGCAGCTTGCATCTCATCCACACCCGATCGTCGCTTTGTGACCATCGAGTGTAACGGTGCTCGTACCTCTGTAAATATTTCAGCCAACTTTAGAAAACGTTGGGGAAGGCAAGGGCAGGAAGTAAAAGAGCGGTATCGGTGGGGAGAGGAGAGAGAGAAAGAGAGAGAGAGAGAGAGAGATGAGCCATACCTATTCCATCGTCCCGCCGACAATGGAGAGTGAGCCACGCCAGTAGCGTGCTCTATAAAGCGAGACGAGAGGCCCGATGTGGACGGTAGCTCGCCCCTATTTACCTTCTCCCTGCCGACCTTATCTCTACAGCCGCTGGGACAAGAAAGGGGAGGGGGAGAGGGTCGTTTGCCCAGGTCTAAGTCCGGGTTCAGCGCTTATCGAAATCATTCAGCCATCTTTCATTTTGGTCCACTAGTTCTGGGCAAGATGAAAGGGGTGGGTTTTATTTGGGTAAACCGGTCTGGACAAACGAAACGGCGGAGTGGTTGCCGGGCTGTTGAGCAGAGAAGAAAAAGTGAGACGTGGGATTAGGAACCCTCCCACCAAAGGAGGGGAGAGAGAAAAGAAAAAAAAACAAGGAAAATTTCTTCCTCGAGTTTTGTTCCCTCTTCAACAATACCCACGTTCGGCCATGGACCTCTTATTCTCTGTCGTCTCCAAGGTGTAGGTATTGTAGGTACATGCAATCACATCGTAGGGTCGTTGCATCGGTGGATGGACGACCGTTCGACATGCATTGGGGAGACACCACTCGCAGAGAGCGATAGGCTCCTCCAAGCAAAAAAGAAAAGGAGGGGAAGAAAGATTAGCAGAGGAAATACCTAGTGGCCACTAACGTCTGGGATTGGCTGTCAGGAGTGGGCCCCGCATGGCATGTCTCCGGCAAAAGCAGCAGGGTCCAGGACGGCAGGAACCCCTGACGCTGGCCAAAGTATGGAAAGGCTCGTCCTCATCCTCTCACCCTCACCTTCACCATTGTCGTCGTCGCTCCCGCCCATCCCTGCCCGTCCTGCATCGTGCTCGTTCGTCTGGCAGTTTTTTTTTGTTTTTTTATCGCCAACGGTACGTACCACAAGATTGAAGACTGATGTTTTTTTCCTTCTTTCTATTTTCCCATGACGCAGCGCACAGAGGTATCGCAGCCTACAGATACAGCTGTAAGTACACTTGGGAGAGGAAATAAAACAAGGGATCCGTTACGGGTCTCGCAAATTTCGTCCCACTCGCTTGCATGCAGCACAGACCAGTCTGCGTTCTCATCTCTCTCCCACCTGGCAACCGAGCAACACACACAGAGGCGCATTGACAGGCAGGGAAAGAGCTACTAGATGCCACGCCCCACTGCCATTTTAAAGTGAAAAGTATCGTGTACACGACACAGTACCTGTGCCGGGAAGAGGTATCTGGTCCTGTGTAGTATTCTGTGCGGCATACCAAGTACAAGCCTGTAGTGGCACTTCCACTAGATCGTCCCGTTACTTGGCGCTCCTCTGCATACCTACCTGTGTACCTATTCAGTAATATCGTCAATCACTATCGGAATCTTGGACGTGAAGAAGGCCGTCTAGAGGACTTTGTACTCAGACCAGCGACAGGCACGGGGCAGCGAATGAGGAAACGAGATGGGGGGTTCCACCACCATACGAGCAAGGCAGCGCAGGTCAGTGTGGTCTTTGACACTGACTGGCGGCTGTATTGCACATACATGTAGGTATGTACCTATCTACCTACCTAGATAGGTACTCCATGTACTTAGTATGAGACGGACAGGGCTGCTTCTGCAAGGGAAAGTACCCCCCACTAGAAAGTATCCGTTTGGAACGGCTTCTCTCCTAGACCCTTGTCGCCGATTGCACCTCACTCGTAGAACCTCACACACACACACACACGCAGCAGAGTCACTCGTCCTCTCTTTCTGTGCCCAAGCTGCTCACCAGACCTTGACCTTCTCCTTGTCTTCGTCGCTCTTGCCTGGACCTGGTCACTGCTCTCAAGCCCAGACACGCATCCTCTCATCCCATACCACCCACACACCCCTCTCGCGCCCGACGGGCTGAGCCCAGCCCACCGTCCAGTCCATACCGTATCGCCTCCCGTACCGTCGTCACCTCTACCCAAGCAACGAGACACCTCCCAAGCCAGTGCCGCCCCCGAGCTGACACTGACACCCTCCGTACGAGATACATCCCTCCCTCTTTTTTACACGAGCAATCTAGAGGTTCCTGTCACACACCCGGCCGGGAGCCACTTAGAACGGGGCCACGCCTCTGTTTTTCCTTCGCAAGGGCTAGCTGGACTGTGTGAAGCTCATCCAACCAGGCCTCCTGGCAAGGGCAAAGCCTCTTCTTGTCACGCTTCGGCGAATAAGTACCCCCAGCATCCCACTCGACCTCCCGTTTTTCTTCTCTTCTTTCCCGTCTTTTCTCTGCCACCATTTCCAGGTCTTCCTTTTCTTCTGCCAGTATTCCCCTACTTCTGTCCAGGAGAACACACAGCCCCTCTCCCAATCAATACAGTACTTTCAATAGTGCTTTTGTTTTACACCCTTTTCCATTGTGATACCCAAATCTCTCGCCTGACTTTTTGATACCCACCCCTCCCCCTTCCTCAACCACACATCTTACACAATGGCCGAAGAACAGAAGCCCGTCGACGTCCCCAAGGAGACTGTCCCTGCTACCACTGCCGAGCAGCCCGCTGCCGAGACGAAGCCCGTCGAGACCACTGAAGCTTCCGCCACCGCCGCTCCCGTTGCTGACGCGACCGCCGAAACCCCGGCTGCCACCACTGAGACCCCCGCTGAGCCCGCCGCCGAGGCTGCTGCTCCCGCTGAGGAGGCCAAAAAGGAGGCGGTCCCCGTTGAGGAGGGTACCCTTGAGCACAAGGGCGTCAACTTCCCCAAGTAAGCTCCGTCCGCTCCTGGGTTTTGCACTGTCGAGTTTTGGTGGGTTCTAACAGCCATCGCCAGGAACTTCATCTACTCAAAGGAGTTTTTCTGGTTCGGAAACGATGCCGTCGAGCTGAAGAGTCTCTCTTCTTACCTGAAGAGCGAGAAGTCTGCCGAGACTGCTCACCACAACGCTGCCTGGGCTTCCCACACGGGCAAGGGTCTGCTGTTTTTCGGCGACAAGGCCACTCCCCAGGGTGTCATCAACTTGGTAGGAGCTCCTCAAACAAATATCCTCACTTTCTATTCCGCTAACAACCACACCCCAGGCCGATGCATCTGAGCCCGCCACTGACGGCGCCAACAAGTTCCACTTCACTGCCAAGGGCCACAAGCATACTTTCAAGGCCGCCAACGCCGAGGACCGCGACAACTGGATTGCCCAGTTGAAGCTGAAGATCGCCGAGGCCAAGGAGCTCGCCTCTACCGTCACCGAGACTGAGGCTTACAAGACCGCCCTTGAGAGCTTCAAGCCTGCCAAGAAGGAGGAGAAGAAGGAAGAGAAGGCCGCTGAGGCACCCGCTGCTGAGGCTGCCGCCGTCACTGAGACCCCTGCCGCCGAGACCCCTGCCGTTCCTGCTGCTACTGAGGAGGCTACCAAGGAGGAGGAAGTAAAGAAGGAAGACCCCAAGCGCCGCTCGGCTAGCCGCAAGCGCGATTCCATCTTCGGCAACCTGCTTGGCAAGAAGGAAGACAAGAAAGAAGAGAAGAAGGAGGAGGAGAAGGAGGAGGCCGCTGCCACTCCCGCTGCCGAGTCCGTCAAGGACGAGACGCCCGCCGCCCCTGCTGCTGAGGCGCCCGTTGTTGAGGCGCCCGCCGCCGAGACCCCGGCCGCTCCCGCCAGCGAGGTCGCTGCCACTGAGGCTGCCGCTGAGGACAAGCCCGTCGAGGCCGCCAAGGACGAGAAGAAGGAGAAGCCCGTCCCTACCAAGCGCAACAGCATCTTTGGCGTCTTCGGCAAGAAGGAGAAGAAGGCTGCTGTCGCCGCCGAGGCCGAGGCCGCCCCCGCTCCCGCCAAGGAGGGTGAGGTCACTCCCGCCGCTGAGACCGCCCCCGTCATCCCTCCCGTCGAGGCCACCACCCCTTTGGCCGTTGATGTTGCCAACCCCAGCACCGTCCCCGTCGAGATCAAGGAGACCGTTCCCGCCACCAACGGTGAGACCCGCCCCGAGCTCAAGGAGAAGCGCAAGTCTTCCCTGCCGTTCGGCTTCGGCAAGCGTGACAAGTCCCCTGCCAAGTCTCCCGTCCAGTCCGACGCTGAGGAGGCTGAGAAGCAGGAGAAGACCAGCGCCTTCTCCAAGCTCCGCGCCACCATCAAGGGCCGTGGCAAGACCTCTGAGAAGCCTGCCGATAAGCTCGAGAAGACTGAGGAGAAGCCCGAGGAGACCCCCGCCACCGAGGCTGTCAAGCCCGCTGATGAGGCCTCTGCTGCCGAGACCTCCAAGGCCACTGAGGAGCCCGAGAACAAGCCTGAGAACGTGGCTTCCTCCACCCCTGCCCCTGTCACCGCCGCCGCATAGAGTGCGCGGCTGGGTTCGATACCACTCCTTCGCAAGCTGAAGTGATGCTCAGAGGAATGAAGCAGGCAAAAATGAAAAAGAAACCAAATCAAAAAAAAAGTGCACGCATCGAATCGAGATTCGGAGAAAGAGCAACAAACATCACGTGACAACTTCACTTGGATGGGTTTGTTCGGGAATCGGATCTGCATTTCAAGATACCCCGTCAAGACTGGTTCTACCTGATACCCTTTCCTATTTCCCTCTTTACAGCACACGCATTGGAAGGCGAAAACCGGCGGGAGGTGATTCCGCTTCATTTCCTGTCGTTTTCGAAGTCAGTTTTCTCCGTCTTTGCTCTCTTTTGTTTGGCTTGGTTTTATCTGGTTTCCCTTTTTTTTTTTTCTCAAGTATCTCGCTTTGATACTTTGATACCCAGTTATACCCGTCGCTCCAGACAAGAACACGAAAAGAACAATACCCACGACAAAAAACCGAAGTTGCCTTGAGCCGACTGGATGGACGGACCTCTTGGGTTTGGTTCAACTCTCGGGCAAGGGTCAGGAATCGTCAGACTCGAGTTTGGAGACGTTGCTGTTGATGGACAAAGACTGCATGAAACTGTCTGTGCTGGCCATTAGGGCCAGTTTCAGCTTGTTCGCATCCACTTAATATTTAATAGAAGCTCGTTGCGTGTTGCCTAGTAGTGTATCTTGATCGACTACCCCATCAAACCCTTGTAACTCTGGATATGGTTGTGCCCAAGTGCTCGCTCGGCCTTCGTTGGTCGAGCTTGTGCTGTGCGTACGTCAGTTGGATGTTCTCGCGCCTTGTCGTCACTTACGTCTCAAGACGGGCGAGCAAGCGCGAAAGTCTGAGCTCTGTCACCAGACCACACCACGTGAGCTGCGAAGCCTACTAGTCGCGTTCCAGAAGGTCGACAAGCGTGAAACGTTTGCGATGATGCACGGCTCCATCAACCTGCTTTTGCTGGTCCGATCGATCTCTTCTTGCCTGGACGTGCTGCTTACGTTCGTATACACTAAGAAATTTGCCTTGCCACGCGGCCGTCCCTTTTTCATAACGGCAGGATATGTATCTACCTGTAACGATGTGCTCCATAGATCAAAGGCTAGGAAGTCAACAGGGGCAAACGAGGTACCATTGGCCATTGCCTATGCTTCCGCTTCATCTCCCCCACATACAGATGTATGCCAAGTGTGCCTCAACGTCTGCACCCCAGTTTGACCGATGCTACCAAGCGTTTGCGACGGTCTGTGGGAGCGGGTAAAGGGGGCTTGGGCGTCGACTGCCTGCCTGGATGGGATGAGCTTCTTCTGGAGGTGGCAGTGAGAGGCGTGAACTTGAGTTGCCCCGCCGCCTACATGCTGCCTCGGCTCTCATGTATCTATCTCTGGTATCGGCAAAGGTGACGGGCGGGCAATGGAGGGGATTCGGCCGGGAGCTTTGACTGCGACCTGGGTCTCGGCGAGGATCCTATGAATGCGCGGCCTTAGATGGCAGACGGACGAACGGTCGGCGTGTGCCCTGTTTCGTGTAGTCTCTGCCCCTCGGTGACGGGGGCCGGGTTCAACAGTCGTCTCGGGAGTGTCCTAGACTTGGACGCCTTTCGTCTCGACGTTGAGACCCTGGAGACTCTTGTGGCCAACTTTTTCGGTTCGAGCGCTGGGAGGTAGCGACTGCGTCTTCTAGTCTGGCAAATGCGGTCCAGCAACAGCCACGACCCGCGGCTCCGGGGGGGGGGGGGAGTAGACATTGGTTGTACTGGAGACATGGGGAAGGATCCGTGGACGCACACGCTTAACCAACAGTCCCGTCCTCTGTCTCAGACCGGACTCACACAAAGACTACTGGCATCGTGGACCACGATCACGTTGTAAGTTGCGACGCACCGAGGCGGTTAGCTCCCCTGGCGCTTGGCTTTCTACACGCGAGTCTGGCTGGGACGACCTGATCCGGTCCGGCGACTCGAGGCGATGTTGGAAGTTGACCCACGATCCGGCGGATCACTAAGTAGCCACGTCACCCGAGATGGGCCATTCTATCCTTGGAAGTGGAGGATCATCATGTAGGCTGTTTCCAGGTACCGGGAACACTTGAATCCCCATCGCACATGAGGTGGAGATGCCTTTGGCCGCGTCTGTGTTGTGGAGAGAGAGTAAGTTGCATTGTCTGAGGAGGCAGCCGAAGAAAGTCCGGGTTCTGCGATTTGGTTAAGATTAAGATGGGACTGGCCTAGACTAATGACGTTTCGTGTTATCCGGCTTTCAAGAGGACAGCAGCCTGTTTGGACTCCATTCTAGCAGTGCAGGTAGGGAACGATGAGTGTGCCAAGAAAACTTGAATAGGACAGGGAGCTGGTCGAGCTGTGAAGTCTGCCCTAGTCTCTCTGCGCAGTAAATGTGTTGACACACATGTTATGGTGGACATGTACCTCCTCTATGCTAGTCACGATGCACATTCCTTGCTTCAAATATCCAGGTCAGATATGCCAACGTTGAAGCAACGAGGTTGTCGATGGCCAGCTGTCTAATAAGGCAAAGTGTGCGAGGTAGACAGAACGCACACGATGCGGTCTTCAGAAACATGCCACTTTGCTAAAGCTACACAAGCAGTATTGACCCTCGCTTCCCCAATGGGCCTGCCAAATTATGCCAAGTAACTTCATCATGGTAGGCCATTATACGTGCCACGTCGGTGATGGTATGTTTGATGAAAGGCAATATCATACTATATAAGGGACGAGAAGCAAGCTTTTGCCTATGTGATGGCGGCGGTTACTGTGAGACCTACTGTTCACTTGATGCCAATATGACCAAGGAAGAGGGGGGAGGGCCCAGTTCAAGACGTCGTCAGCGCCGTTCGCTCTGCAAGTCACTATCCAGGTTTTTTTTTCAAAATGCTATCCTTGGGTGGTAGATGTCTTTGGCGTCGAAAAACAAGGCAACCTATTCAGAAAACATCTGCTTGTTTGTTTTGGACTTCAAACATGGACCTTTTACGGTTGGATATGGTTGACACTGTTATATGGAATGAGCATAAGGCCACCTCGGCGCTTGTGGATTGCAGCGACATCTCCGTGTACGCCTGTGAGCGAGAGAGCCACGGAGGCGAGGTGATCCAACACTCCTGTCTTGCACCTGTGTCCGGTCCTTTGAAAGATGTTTTAGGTGAGGTGAATTAGGTTATACATATTGCGTGTGTGAAGCAGTCCCACACATCATGGCTGTCCATCCTATTAGCACAAGTATAATATTCCGTTTTGTGCCACTCGAAAGCACAGTCCCATAAACCAAAATCCGATGTCCTAAATCGCAGCAGGAGACCGGTACTGCCGTCTCCCCAACATCTGTAGCCATTGATTGTACTCGTTGATTCTGGGGCGTTTACGAGACGTCCACGTACTCCTCGACAGACTGTGGATTACTTACCCACACAAAAGGATAAAACCTCCCCTTATCACGCAGACTCCACTCCTCCCCCCAGATTAGTATTCGTGAGGGAAGATGCCTTGAGCAATATAGCACGAGACAGATGGGGAAATCCGTCATCAGGTGAGGTGCCCATCTGCTTCTTGTCTCGCCCGTCCAAGCATCCACAATGAAGTCTAACCAATGATGCCATGGGGTGACAGTAGCATGTACGTAGAAGTGCCATGCATGCTGTGTATGTATTTCTATCAGAAGGGAAAAGAAAAGGTATATACTGCCTTGGTCAAAATAGCATGTGGCCAACGTCAACATCAGCAAGGCCCGCCGTAGGTGTTATCCTTCGGTATGGTGGAGGTCAAGAAGATGGCCGCATCCTGTTCACGCCCACCACCCAGCATTACAGTGCTGTGCTGCCCTTGATCTCCAGGGGATGTCTTATGCGGAAACTCAAAATTCTTCCTCTTCAAGCAAAGACTAGGATAGGAGCACGCAAAGGGGCTTCCCATCGGAAAAGAGGCAGACCTGCCGCTGGAACGTAATGGACCGAGCGGGTGATCGCATCGAGACACGTACAGGAACCCAACCATCATCCTTTGCGCAAGGGACACAGTCAGAATGAAGAAAGAAAGAAAGAAAGAAAGAAAGGCACCAGGAAAAGCTGTATTGATGCTGCAGGATTGCTATTTGCATGCCATATACACGCTGACTTCCCTCCTTTCTCAGGAAGACCGCCCACATAGGGGCCAATTCACTACAGTCCGAGGTTATTTACTGTCACAGCCCACCGCCGACATTTCGAACCCCCAAGTCGTCAAGTAGAAGGGTAAATAAAAGGACAATAAAAGCCACGCTAGGTGCCGCCTCTGGATCATCAAAAAAGAAGGGATATGCATCTCTCATCGTTCTCGTGGCCTTGGCCACCGACAGAATCTTATGAGTCAAACTCTCTCGCCACTGCCCGCCTCTTGAGTTGTTGGGAGACCTCGAAGCCCCTCATATTCAGCCATGATGCTGCCTCAGCGGCAACTTCCTGTCTAGGTTATGAAACGCTTGCGTCCGCGGGGTATACGGTATCACCCTCGGGCTCGCAGGCCCCTTCATGCCCACCATCTCCCACTCCCTGCCCTCCTTGATGTAATCCGACGGCGAGCTCCCGCTCCCGCTCCCGCTGTCGCTCCCGTCGTCCTCGATAGTGCCCTCTCTGTCTCCCTCGTTCGGCCAGCACACGTACAGCGCAATGGCAAGGTTGGCCACGTACAGCGCGAGCACGAACACCGTGACCGCAAACGTCCCCTTGGCGAGCTGGCATGACTTGTACGCGCCGAACGGGCGGGCGTAGTCGCACGACTTGGCGATGTACCAGGCAACGTTGGAGGGGTATCGCGGATCGGCGTGGTCGGGCCCCATCTGTCCATAGACGGAGACGGTATAGAGGGCCACCATGGCGAGGTTGAGGCCGGCGGCGAGCATAGGGAACCAGAACTTCATGATGAATGCGATGAGCTTGATGAGGAGGACGAATAGCGTGACGACGGAGATGGCGACGTTGAAGTCGGTGAGACTATGGGGTGACATGTCAGCTCTGCTAATACCGGGGATGAGTGCCATGATGAAAGCATGGACTTCCGGCAGGAGACGAAGAGGATGGGAAAGGTGGAGGGGGAAACCTACGTTCGTGTCCACACAAAGGGGACATCGGGATACGGTTCGTAGTTGGCGTACGCGTACAGAATCATCCTGGGGTCCGAGTTGAACCCGTAGTGGTGGCCGATCTCCCATAGCTGGGTCCGGTACAGGTCCGGCTGAGCGATGCCGAAGAGGACGAGGAGCGGCACGAGGCCAATGAGTTCGAGCGGCATCAGCGCCCACATCCACGGTCGGAGCAGCCATTTTCTGCGCAGGATCTGGTATGGCATTTTTGCAGTTTATTTCTCTTTTCCTGTCTTCTTGCTCTTGCCGTCTTTTTTTTTTTTTTTTGCCGTGTTGCAAAGGCTTTGATAACGCAGCCCGTATTTTGGTTTTCTGTTGCGTAGGTCGGATCGAAAGTCCGGAGGAAGTGCTCTTCTTCTTGTCGAGCGTTGCCCCTTTGCCCTTCGCCAAGGACAGGAATCCCTTGGATTTCGATTTTCTGTGTCGAGGCGCAGTCGTCGCCGAAGCAAACGACGAGATTTCACATCGGTCAAACGCCAGCACTCAACCTTGGTAAGATAGTGCAAGCCGATGCAATTAAAGGACCGGATTATTCGTTTGGATTCTTCAAGGCAGATGGAAAGGAAACCGGGTGAGAGGTGAGCCTCCCATCGGGTCGGGGCAGGGTGGCAGTTTAAGGGCCAGTCCACCTCACACTCGCCCTCTGCAGGTAACCCTCCCATTCACTCCATCCATTCATCGCCATGCGCCTTGGGGCGAGCCAGCAAGCAGGCAGGCGACGAGGGGGTGGTCGGGTAAGCTGAGGTTCGCGGGCAATCAGACCGCTGTGCTGCATGTGCCGTGGACTACGAACGGTGCCATCACAGCGGGCCGATCCAATAAGGAGCGGAAGTGAGGAGGGTGGCTAAGCGCCGGGTTAGAGAGGGGTCGTTCCATTGGTCGCCCCCCGGAAGAACCAGCCAATAGTGACGGCGTGACGCGACTTTACGCACAATACCCGCCTCGACGAGGACAGGGGGTTGTCAATTGGATGCTGGGCGGATGGCTGATGAGAGAGATCAGCCTGTTCGTGCGATGCTGGTGCGATACAACGGGCTGTGCGGCAGAAACCATGGACAAGTGACTGTCGGTCGCCGCCCCCGATGCTACCGGTGACTCCTCCAAAGTCGAAATTGTCAATGTGATTATGATGGTTCTTTCGCGCTTGAGACGGGTGATTAAGCGCCTGCCGAAGACCTCTCGATACCTGGATGTGTGATGAGCCCCGATGTTGCGGCAAACACTTCTTCGGAACATCGGCAACGGCAGGGGCATCCAACAACCCAAGACGCAGAGTCCCGCTGAACACAGCGAGCCGGTGAATGGCTGGGTGTCCTTTGCAGAGTCCCGTCAATCACGGATTGTGTCTCGATGACACCGTGAAGTAAGTCAGGCTGAGGTGCTGTCGAGAATCCCACACAACTACGGTTTTGGAGCTTACGTGAGCCTCCATACGATCGATCGAAGGACGCACCGAGGTATTAATAGAGGTCTAGGGATGGAAAACTCACACCGAGAAAGATGATGGGCTGTCACTGAACCTGTTTCGTCGTTTTGCTTTGAACATGGTACCGTTATCCATCGTCGCCGTCATACGCAACTGCTCAGTTTGAGTCACGATTGACATTGGCATGCCTGGTAGAATTTGAGCCGTCAATTGGACCAAGTGCTTGAGTGACTCTTCTAGAACTTCCAGTCTAGACTCAGCCGTGTCAATATCCCGCTCAGTGCTTCACAAATACACTCACGTTGACATCAGAGGGAGGCGCAACGTCAGCCCATTACTTGGGTAGCGGCTCTGGGATTCAGGATATCAACTGGTTTAGGACTTCTCGGGCTGGGTCGATGGCGGCTCGCGGCCGAAGCGGAACCTTGTATACCTTCTTCGTAGGAGAGAGGAGTGAGATGAGAGAATCCTTGCGTACCCGCAGGCCCTTGGACGAAGAAATACTACCTACCGACTCCTACGAGTGATCAGACAAGATTACAGTCTCCCCCCATGTTAACCTGGGAGTACCGTGCACGCACTAGTCCCATATAGGGTTAGTGGTTAGGATACGGGTTGGATTGGTTTGGGTACGGAATATGTTATTGATCCGGGCGGACCCACTGTCATGTTATGACTGCACAGACCAGGCGCGCACAGTACTCCCAGGTTAACATAGGGGTCACTGTTGTCAAAGTGGGTGCAATATGCCGGCGAATGGCACAGACCTCCAGGCCTATTGGGCTGGATTGGGAAAGGTCTGCGGCGAAATGTCAGTTGATATCTATGGGACGGATTTTGCCAGCTAAAATATCTAGAATCTAATAACTACATGTATTTAGATCCTAAGGTAATATAATAGCTATAAATATATAGAGAATCCTATAGAGAATAGTAATATAATTATATATATATATACTAATAATTAACTAGAGATTATTACTATAATTATTTATATACTTTAATAATTAATAGTCTAATTTATAAGTATTAATTAATATTACTTAAAGTACTATGTATAATATATATAATATATACTATAGTTATTATTATAATTAAAAATAAGATAGTTATAATATTAGTAATTCTAAGTAATCTAGCTAACTAAAGTAATTAGTATATCTAGCTATAATAATAAATAATAATCTTGAATTTATAAAAGTTAATTAACTTAAATATTAATAATATATAATATACTATTATAAAATAATTAAAAAAGCTTTTAATAGCTTTAGATATTATAAACTACTTAATAATACTATTTATAATAACTAAGTAGGTAATAAATAATATAGTAAATAACTAATAATTATTAAATTTAAAAGATATATAAGCTTTAAAGCTATTTTAGCTATTAACTAAAGACTAGAAATAATTTAAATATAATAATAAGATATATATATAAACATAATAGTAATATAAGTAAAACTATAAAGTAGTTAGTAACTTAATTACCTAGATCTATATAATAATAGATCTAATAGTAATTATAAAGTATTACTTTATAAGTAAGTTAATATATATATAGATATATAATATTAAGGTATATATTAATCTACTCTTATATAAGAAAAAAGAAATTACTATAGTAAAGTATAAAAAAGTTATAAAAAAAGCTATAGATTATAAGGTAATAGATATAAAAGAGATAGAGAAATAGATATCTAACTAAGAGAAAGTACTCTCTTATAGTATATAAGTTTAATAGTATTTAACTATAAAGATTAATAAATAGTTTCTATTACTAATAAAGATATTAAGGTATATATTACTAGCAATATAGGTAGAGGTATATAAAAGTATTACCTATATAAAAGCTATTAATAATTAGTTTTTATATTATAAAGTAATATTAGTAATATAAGCTTATATTACTATAGAGCTAAAGTATCTCTAAGTAAAAGCTACTTATAATACCTTTAGCTTAGTTACTATAGTAATAGTTACTAATAATATTATAGAGAATTATATATAAAAGAAGCTAATAAAGAAAAAATAGTATAATAATTACTATAATAACTATAATAATAAGAGTAATAACTATAGTAATAAAAAGTACTTACTAATAAGATATTACTTTATAAGTAAAATATACTTAAGGTTTTCATAGTAATTATATAAAGTAATTATTAACTATATAAAGCAAGCTTTAATATAGTAATATATAAAAGATAAGCTAAAAAAGAAAGATATATTATTAGTCTTTATATATACTTACTTAGATAAATTTATTATGGTAATAGTAATAGTACCTCTAGTAAAATAATAATTAAAAAGTAATAAAAGTAAGGTATAATTAAAAGGTAAAAGAGCCTTATCTATATAGTTAGCTACCTTTATAATATTTAATTATCTATTTAAAGACTTTATTATTTTAAATTTAGAAGTAACTCTTTATATCTTTTACTGTTATTATTACTTTTTAAAGATAACTTTAGTAAATTATTTTAAATTTAGAAGTAACTCTTTATATCTTTTACTGTTATTATTACTTTTTAAAGATAACTTTAGTAAAGTTAGATAACTTTATCTAGGTAAGTAATACTACTATTTTAATTAAGAGATAAAGTAATATACTTATTTATATAAAATAGGGTAATTACTAAGTATAATTTATACTTAAAAGAGTTACTTATTACCTATTATTATTATATAACTTAGTATTACAATGCTAGTCTATTGTTAGGATCTATTAGAGTTACTTGCTAACTCTGATCCCACCGGTCACGTGAGACCGGTCTGAGCTTGTCTGCGGGCCCACCTACGAGAGCCTCTTTCACCGCTAGCTTGACCTAGCGGCCCTCTTGATAGTTATACTTCTACATACGTAATTGACCCTTTTTAAGACCCCTTATTTATTACTAGAAACCCAATACCTTGCTTACTAATACTGATCAGTGGTTAAATATAGTAATTACTTACTAAAAGATACTATAGATTAGTAAGGTTTTTTAAGAAGAGATAGAACTACTCTAAACCCTATAGTAGTAGTAAGATAGTTCTATACTTTCTCCTATATAGATAACTAGCTTAGAATACTGTTATAGTAGACTTATAGTACCCCTATAAAGGGTACTATAAGTACGCAAGCTTAATTTATATAAGTTAACTTTGTTATATTATAAGAAGCTATAACCTATAAGATAATAACTTTTACTAAAAATTATTAGACTATAAGACTATAAAGTCCTATACTTTACACACTAAAACAACTATTAATAACCTACTATTAACTAACTTAATATAACTTTATTAACTTTACCTTTTTATTACTTTAACTTTAGACTTATAACTATTATTATAGTTACTTAAAAAGTAACTCTACTAGGCTATTAAATAACTAGATAGGCTAATAGACTTATAAAAGTATAATAGACCCCCTTCCCCTTCTCTAACTTCTATGATTTTTTTTTATTTCTTCTCTCTTTCTAACCTTCTTTTATACTCTTTTCTTACTTAAAACATACCTCTAATTACCCTTAAGTGACTAATACTAAGGAAGCCTGTATAAAGAAGGCTCTTTTTAACAAGTAGTAAGTACCACATAAGGAAAGCTCTTTTTAATAAGTAATAAGAGTCATGAGACTGCGCAAAAGGCTCTTTTTAATAAGTAATAAGTTCAGCGCAAAGGAGGAAGGCTTATATTAATAGGTAATACCGCTACTAAGCCCTTAGTAAAGAAAGTAAGTAAGACCTTATTAACTAAGCAGTTACCTATATTACTAGTAGTAATCTCTCTAATATATATATACCTTCTAGCCTATTAGAAGAAATACTTGTATTTAAGAGGTTATTAGGCTAATAGAGAGTAACTATAGTAATATAAGAAGAAATAACTACTATAGAGCATACCCCTAAGGCTATTAAAGAGACTATAAGTAAGTATATAGTTAGTGCAGTATATAGATATTATAAATTTATACCTAAAAGATACTATAAGTATATTAACCTATTAATTTAGGGTATTAAGTACTTAGATTAAATCTTAGAGAGTAGCCTACCCTCTAACTATATTAAGTTACTAGATATAATTATCTTATATTACTTAACTACTTATAAGGAGCAAGGCTACTATAGTAGAGATTTATAGTAATAAGTCTATAATAAATTTAAGGATTAGTCTAATATAGACTTTAATACTACCTTAAGGGTAGTTATAACTACCTTCTATAACTTTATTATTAGCTACAGTATATAGGTAATAAAAGAACCTATTAAAAGTACTATTAGTATAAGGTTAAAGAAGCTAGTTGATAACAAGCATTTCCTAAGGTAGGATAATAAGATAATAAGTGAAATAGAGGCTAAGTATAAGGTCTTTTATAACTACCTTAATAACCTAGACTTTGTAAGAAATATTAAATAGATACTATAGGCTACTTCTCTACTATTAATTAATAAGGTATATAATAGCTATAAAAGTATAGATTTTTCACAAAAGTCATATAATAAGTTAGATTATTAATAATATACCTTATATAGTAACCTATTATTTAAACCTCCCTTATTTAAAAGGTAAACTAACAAAGCCTTCCTCATACTAAGTTTGCTTATAACTACTATAATAATCAAGAGGCAGTTACTAAGTATAACTACTCCCCTAACTAATAGGCTAACTGCTTATTAATTAACTAACCTTATTAAGTTATATTTAGATGATTTAATATTAAAGTATAGCAGTAGTAACTATAAGACCCTTAACTTAAAGCTTCTGATTTTTTATAACCTCTACGTAAGGGTTAGTATCTCTAGTAACTACTATAGGTCTACTATCTTATTTATACTTATAAGTAATATACAAGAGTATTATACTAGTAACCTCTATAACTATTTAATTAGTTTTAATATACTTATAATAAATATTAAATTATAATTTAAAGGGGATAAAGTCTACTGCATATGTAATATAGAGTTACAAAGGCTTAGCTATAAGTGAGTTACCTATAAATTACCTAGTAAAATAAGAGTTAAAGTACTAAACTTGCTTATTAAGAAAGTTACAAAGCTAGTTAGAGCTATAATATAGTAAGGTATACCTACTAATAGTAACTACTATAACACTCTACTTACTTATTACTAAGGTATACCTAAGTATATAGCTACTCTACTTAATCTACCTATAACTTATAATATACTTTATATATAGTTAAGAAACAGCGTAAGCAATATAGTAGCAATATATAAGTAAAAGGCATAGTATCTTATAGAAGGACCGCCTAAGCTAGACCAGTAGCACTTTACTAACTGCTACTATAACGGCTGATGCAGTAGTTACCTACTATAATAAGGGTATGGTCCAAGGCCCCAAAACAACCACCCGCAAAGTAGCGTATTTCAAGTGAAAAAGTGCTTTGTCTATAACAAGGAAGGATGTTAGTTCATAACACACTTAAAGGAGGAAAGAGATACCTCTTATAAGCAGCTCTAAAGGAGCTACTTTGCTAAAAGATTTAAATAATACCTTCTTAACTATAAGAGTAAAGAGCCTAACTCTCTTAGTAATATAACTAATAATAAGTATATACTAGATAATAGCAAAGAGCTCTTTAAGGATATAACTTTTTTTATATCTATAGTATTTTTTAGTAAAAAAAGTATTAATAGCTAGAAGGTTTATATATAACTATATAACCAAGCTACTTTACATACTTTAACAAAAGAAGACCCTTTTATATAAGACCCTAGCTAAGAATAAGGGTTAGAGAAAGTCTTTATACTTAATAATTAATACTCTACTATAACTTTCTAGGGTATTATACTAAATACTGGGGTAGCCTAAGTATTAACTACAGGCTATTAATAGTATATAGCTTTCTATAAGTACCTTAGAGTACAGTTACTACTAGATACAAGCCGCACTAGTAAAGCAAGTATTAAATTTAGTAGTAGTAATTTATTTAATTTACTTAGAGCTGTTGCTATACCTACCCCTATTAGCAAGCTTACTTTCCATATAATAACCTCTAGCACTCTATTTCTTTTATATTTAAAAGATATAGACTTTAATAGTATGTAATTTAATAACCTTATTAATATACTTATTAAGGGTATAACTATAGTACTAGTAGTATATAAATAGGGCTACTTATAGATGCTTTTGGAGTAGCTAGAGTGTAGCATAGTATAATACTATCTTATTGATGTGGAGCTATAGTAAATATATTACTAATTTGGTTACTCCTTAGTCTATTGGCTATATAAAGTGCTCTAGTAAGCTCGCTATACAATAGCAATCTTGAATATTAAAGAAATTAATAAATTTTACTAGTACTACTAGCTAAATTTAAAAGCTCTAGAAAGGTTTACGTTTACCCTCTATAATAACTATAACTTTAACTATAAGGTCTTTGTTAATATAATGTACTTAGATAGTAATAAACTAGTACTTTATATTATTAATAGTATAACCTCCTTTAACGCAGCGCGATTTTTACGCTCTATTACTGTAGAGTATACATAGGAAGTACTATAGATATACTAGATTGATATATATTTTAGCTCTCTAGACTAGATTATCATAGATACTAGGCTGAATTTTCACGTAGCTAAATTTAAGCACGCTGCCTATGTACTATCTATTGAGGTAAAAGAGGTTTTTATTAAGGCCTATTATAGTATTAGCAAGGTTAAATAGTACTATATAATACTATGCTAAGCGTATAAGATAGTCTATATAGAGTTAGAGGCTAAACCTAAAGTTGCCCTATAACTTACTATAAAAGTAATTAATAATACTACAGGCTTTAATAGCCTTGTCTCTATACTATTAGTCTTTAGTGCATACCCTTGTATTAATAATAACTTAGCCTTATTGCCCTTAACCCTGTAGTGTATAGAAGCTGTATAAAAGGTAATAGAGGAGATTTACAGTATCTATGTGAAAAGGTAGGTTAATGAGGTACTTATAGTGTGTAATAGACCTAATACTACAATGAGTGTAGCCCTCTCTCTGTAATTACTTATTAGAGTATACTGTTAGAGTAAAGGCTAGAAAGGAACCTACTAATTAATTACTAATGATAGTATTAGTGGTACTATTAAGACCCTGTGGGGACTGCGTTAATTCTCTATTACTACTGTTAAGCTATAGTATAACCCCTCTAGAGTAGAGGACCTTATTAATCCTACATAACCTAGACTGCTAGTAATTACCATAGTAGAGGTACCTGTGAATACTCTAATTAAATATAACTCTATTGTGGTTACTATGTAACTATTACTAGTAAGAAGAGACCTAGGCTAACTAAGGAAGAATCTAGTTTAAATTTTTACTATAGAAGTTATACTTATAGTCTCTATAATTAACTATGTGTTTACTATAAAAGAGGATGCTTACTACATGCTAGTAATTAAGCTATATAAGAAGGGTATAATAACTATGCCTAGTAAGTTATTTAAATAGTTAGATATTAGTAAAATCTAAGGACTTATAGACTGCGGTATGTTTTTTATTATTAAATATGATAAGAAAAAGTATAGTGGTATATAGATCTTTAAGTTGTAGTTAGTATGTAAGGTTAAGGGTAAAAACAAGTAACCTTATAAAAAATTATAACTAGTTATTAAAGGTTATATAGATAATAGCAAAGCTATGATTTTAACCTAGTTACTAACTATCTAATAAATAACTTAATAAGTAATACTCTTTATTATACTGTTGCTTTTATAATAAGGTTATGTCTTCTAGTTATATGATACAATATAAGCATATACCTAGTTAGTAACTAACTTAGTATATACTATCCTTGCCTAACTTCTTCTTAAAATTTACTACCTCTATATAATAGATGTGATTATAGAGGTTAAATAGCTACTCTATAGTATACCTAAGGTAGGTACTTATTAGTGAGCTATGTATAATAACTACTATAGAAAGAGCCTCTAGATAGATTTGTCTGCTTTTGACCCTTGCTTGCTTATTTTAGTGCCTGAAAACAACGATTTTGTAATAATAGGTATGTAAATGGATGATATTATTAGCCTTATAGATAAATTGTTCTCTAACTATAAAAACTGTGTACTAAAAGAAGCTACTTTTATAGCTAAACTAAAGTAATTTCTTAAAGTTAATAAGCCTATTACTTTTAACAGTAGTGTGTTAATCCTTAGTAATGATAGTGAGATAACCCTTTACTAAAAAGACTAAGGTAAGAAGCTATGATTAGTTAACCCTAGTGTGCCTGATGTAAAGCAGTAGTATGTTAAGTAGCATGCCTAAGGTATGTATATTACCTCTATTTACTAACCTAAGGTATGCTTTAACTATTTAATTACTACCTAGTATTAGTTACCTAGCCTAGCTGAAATTAAGGACCTTAACTAGTAGGTTAAGTAGTAGATAGATAATCTTAACTGTGGGCTGTGATTTTAACTGCTAGATCTTGCTAGTACTAAACTCTTTGTATTTGTTGATAGCTTTTTTGTGAATAATAGTGATTTAATATTGTAACTTAGCTTCATTGTTATACTTACTAATAAGTCTAGTAATAATAAAGAGTGCCTATCTACTAGTGGAGATACTGCTTTTAATCTTATAGGTAATATTATCTATTTTAGCTCTATAAAGTATAAAAGAGTTACCTATAGTATACTTGCCTCTGAGATATATGTAATAGTTGCTAGAGCTAATATAGCCTATATAATTAGGACTATGCTAGCAATAGTCTCTAACTGCTTCAAGGTTTCTTAGATCCCTATAACTATATATACTAATTTATACTTACTATATAAGTGTTTAGTAAAGCTTAGTACTATAAAGAAAAAGTAACTTATAATTAATATTATAGCTCTTTAGTAGTTATATAAATACTGTGAGATTTATAAGATATAATAAATCTACAGCATAGATAACCTAGCTAACGGTTTTATAAAGTTATTACCAAACAAGGCACTAGAAGAGCTTATTAGTACTAGGTAGATAAAGATATAAATAAATGGATAGGTTTTATATATAAGATATATAGATATTATATTAGTAGTAAGAAGTTAAATACTTTGCGATTTAAGCTTTTATTACATTTTTTAAGTTTTTTAGACTACAGGCTAGCTAGCTACTATTTAGCTAAAATAGAGAGTTACTAGTGTTGCGATGCTAGCCTATTGTTAGGATCTATTAGAGTTACCTACTAACTCTGATCCTACTGGTCATATGAGACCGGTCTAAGCTTATTTGCGGGCCTACCCGCAGGAGCCCCTTTCACCGCTAGCTTGACCTAGTAGCCCTCTTAATAGTTATACTTCTATATGCATAATTAACCCTTTTTAAGACCCCTTATTTATCACTAGAAACCCAATACCTTGCTTATTAATACTTAGTATTATATATAATACTTAAAATAAGAAATAATTAGTAGTAAGATAATAATCTAATTAATAATTATATATATATATATATAGTAAAGAATTACTTTATAGTACTTAATATAGATAGAATTACTAGTTAGCAAATTATTAGGACTAATAAGAACTATAATAGTCTTTATACTATATTAGTAGTATACATCGTAGTAATAAATATAAATATAGTTATAGTAGCCTAGTACTAATAAACTACTACTAAAGAAATAAGCTAGTTAAAGCTAACCATTAATATAACTATCTAAGCTACCTAAGTAACTATATACTCTATAAAATAACTACTTAAGCTTATAGTATATAAAAAAAATATATTAGAGATATCTATTATATTATATAAAGTATATATAATAAGTAAGATATAATAGTAAATATTATATTAACTATAAGAGTTAATTAACTATATAGAGATAGGTAATTATATTATATTAGATTTTTACTTATTTACATAAGGCTATAGTAGATATAAGTTAGCCTTATTACTTAGTAACTAAAAATCTAGCTTTATATAGAACTATTACCTATAATAGTATACTTTTAAGCCTATTAAGATAGCTTTAATAGACTTTATATAATTAATTAAAGTATATAAATTAATAGAAATATAAGTAATTAAGTATAATAATAAGATTATAACTACTTATCTATAGGTAAAGGAGGCTATAGAAAGTATAGAAATCCTATTTAAGGCCTTAGTACCTAATACATAAGTATAAAATAGTAGTATAAAGAGAATTACTATAATAATTAAGAAAAAAGCCTATATAATAAGGCTAAAGTTAAAATTACTAGTATTACTATAACTAGAGATTCTAGAAGTAGTAGTATACTTATATAACTATATACTAGCTAAATCTTATAGCTAGAGATCTCTATATTAAATCTAGTATATAATAAAAGAGTAATTATTATCTATATTATACCTTGGCTATTTATAAGTATTTAGTTACTATATATATATAATAACTTTAGATACTTTACTTGGTTATAATTATCTCTAGTACTTTAAAGTAAAGATATATATTAGCTATTTAATTAGATATATATTAACTAACTAGTACTATATATATATCTCTCTAAAGGAGAAAGTTATTATATTTTATAATATGATATTTAATAAAGATAGATACTTCTCTGAAAAAGAAGATAAATAAGTAGATAAGTTAAGTAATATAGATAAGATTATAATTAATAAATAGATTTATAAAATAACTAAAAAGAACTTTATAAATATTACTAATAGTAAGGATATTATAAAAAAAGATATAATAGAAATTCTAAATTAAACTATTAATAAAATACTAAAAGAAGTCTATAAATATATAAAGTTATACTTTATATTAATAATACTACTAGAATCTCTAAATACTTTATTTATTATATTACTATTAGATATACTTAATATAAGAGAACAAAAAAACTATAAATATTATAATAAAGTTTAATATATTAACTATATTATATATCAAAAGTGAATATATTTATAAGAATCCTAGAAAGCTATGTTTATAGCTAGAACTATTAATAGTCCTTATTATAGTATTTAAAATTAGTAAGCTACTTATATAACTAGAACTAGTAACAGTTCTTACTATAGTCTCTAGAACTAATAAGCTACTTATATAGCTAGGACTATTAATAGTCCTTATTATAGTCTCTAGAAAATCTTAAAGTAAGACCTTCTACCTAGTAAAAGTATAAGCTAGCCCTTTAATATTAAAAAGGATAATATAATAAGAGAGGATCTATCTAACTCTAGTAATAAGATAACAGTACCTTAAAATATAACTATAAGACTAGCTATAAGGCTATATTAGAAGGATTTATTTAGGTTACCCAAGCTATATACTAACCTAAAAAACTACCTATTTATAGAAGATTTTTAAGAGACTAAAAAAGCTTATTTATAGAGTTATAATAGTATAAATAGCGAGATTAAAGTTAGTATAAAAGAAGCTAGTAATAATTAAATACTTAATTACTAATAGATATATATTTATAAGCCAAATAAATATAGATTTCTTATAAAGTTTAAGATATACCTTATTATTTATAGGAATTAAAAATTAAAAGATATAATCTATAATATATATATAATAATACTAATAAGACTTTTATTTTAATTACTTATTATAATTATAACTAAGTTAAACCTAGAATTACTTTAATTTAATATAGTAAATATATTTATATATATTAATATAAATAAGATAGTATTTATAAGACTTTTTCTAAGATATCTAAGCTATAGTAGTAATAAGATTATTTACTTATAAAAAGCCTTTTATAGATTATAATAATTACTACTACTAGAATAAAAGTACTTAGAAAAGACACTTTAAGAACTTAGATTTATACTAGTTATTAAAAAGCTATATTACTAGTAAAAAAGAGCTATTATATTCTTCTTTTATATTAATAATTATATCTTTATATTCTCTAAGTTATTATAATAAAAAGCTAATAAGGTAATTGATAGTATGAAAGAAAGATACTACTTAAAGAGTAATAATAAAATATAATAGTTTCTTAGTATAAAGATTGTTTATAATAAATAATAATAAAAGATATAGCTATTATAATTAGTATATATTGAAAAGATAGTAAAGTTAATTAATAATAAAACCTAGCTACTATTAGATAATACCCTAATAGATAATAAAAAGCTTCTACTCTTATAGTAAATAATAGTAAACCATAAAGTTATAAAATACTAATAAAAGGTTAGATTAATTCTATATATAATAATAATAATAAGACCTAATATTATATTTATAATAAGTTAGTTAGTAAGATTTAATTATAACCTATTAGTAGTCCACTAAAGAGTAGTAAACTAAGTACTACAATAGCTTAGGTATATAGCTAGCCTTTACCTTAAATTTAAGCTTAATAAAAAGCTTATTATTATATTAAATATAAGCTTTAAAGATAACTTAATTAACTATAAGAGCTTATAGGCTTTTAGTATTAAGCTATATAATAGACTTATTAGCTAGAGTGTAAATAAATAATAAATAGTAACTACTTTAATAACTAAAGTAAAGTTACTAGCCTTATTATAAGTTATAAAAAAATTAATATTTATAAGCTAATTAATTACTAAGCTTATTACTAGTAGTAATACTTTGAATATATTACTAAAAGTTATAATATAATATAATAATTAATAGATAATTAGCCTTATAACTAAAGAATTAGTTTAATTATAAATATACCTTTACTATATAGATATATATTACTACTACCTATATTAAAAGATTATAGATAGTTATATTAAAGTTATGTATACTCTGTTAGTAAACCTAATAGTAAATAGTTTAATAAAGGCTTTATTAAAACAAAAATAGCCTATGTTTCTCTAGTAATTAAATCTTAGTAATTAAACTACATAGTTAAAATAAACTATAAAGAAGAGTTAACTAAGAATAAATTACTAATATAATTAAAGTAATGAGTACTATAGTAATAAATAGTTAGTTGGTATAGTTCTAACTAAAAGAGTTAAATTATATTGTTATACTAGTTAGTAAAAGTAAATTATTATAGAGATATAACTAGTAAACCTTAATATTATAACTAATTATTAATATAACTAATAAAACTTTAACTATAAATTTCTTAATAACTAAGTAATATATATAGTTAGTAATTCTATTATTATAATTACCTTAATTAGAGTTAAAAGTTAATATAAAATCTAATTACAAAAGACTACTATTTTAAGTTAAAAGGTTATAATAAAAGATAAAAGTATAATTAAAACTATACTTTAAAGATAATTATATATATAGACCTATAAGAGCTATATTAAATATAATAGTAAGTATATAGAGCTTAAGACTACTATAAGTATAATATAGCTTTACTAAGTAAAAGAACCTTAATTACTATATATTTATATTATTAAGCTTAGACTTATATAAGAGAGATAGTAAGCTTTATAGATATATCTACTATTAAGTCTTTTTATCTCTATCTATAATTAAACCCTAGAGCTCTAGTATAAGTTACTATCTTATATTATAATTATCTAATAGAGAGTAATATTACTAAACTATATATACTTTAGGTTTAGTTATTATTAATTAGTTAATTACTATCTTTTATAATAAGTAATAGGTAATTATAAGAGGCCTATAGAAATATAAAAAGAAAGTATGAAAGAATAATAAATACTTTATTTATTTATTAGTTAGATTAAAACTATAAATAGCTTTAATTTAAAAAAGTATATTAAAATAAGTATAATATATTAATAAGTAGTATAGACCTCCAGGCCTACTAAGCTAGATTAGAAACGGTCTATAGTAAAATATTAGTTAATATCTATAGGATAGATTTTACTAGCTAAAATATCTAGAATCTGATAACCACATATATTTAGATCTTAAGCTAATAGAATAGCTATAAATATATAGGGAATCCTATAGAAAATAGCAACATAGTTATATATACATATACTAGTAATTAACTAGGGATTATTACTATAATTATCTACGTACTTTAATAACTATAAGCTTATATATATACTTAACTACCTTACTAAGGTATATAGGGGTAGAGTTAGTGCTGTAATAGGGCAATGCTAGATTCTAAGGATATAGTAAGATACAGGCTAATTATTAGTATAGCCACAATCCTTTTTTATAATACTATTATAACTTAACTAGCTAGAGTAGTATAACTAATAGAAGTAGAGTATACTTCTAAGCTTAGGTTAGTATACTTATAGACCTATACCCCTAGACTTAGCTAATTAGATTATTTATATTAAGTAGTGCTATTTTCTTACTTTTCTAGGCTACCTAGAAATCTATATATTATAAGCTCTCTAAATTACTAACCCTATTACTACTACTACTATAACCTTATTACTATTAACCCTAATTTCTTATTTTAATCTTAATATAATTCTTTACTTTAGTTAATTATTAGTTATAATATATTTATAGTACATACTTACAGGATATACTTATAGGTATTAAGCTTATAAGTATAATAGTTAGATATATATCTAAATACCTATATTAATAGTGGTAGGTTAACTTATAGATATAGTAGCTATTAGAATATAAGTATTATAAAGGTAAATTAATAGATAGAAGGTATATATAACCTATTTCTCTTAGTTAGAAAAAATATTATAAGATGATTAAATTAGATAGGTATCTTATTAATATACATAAGCTATAGATATAATCTATTATAATATTAATTTATAAATCTTAAAGGTATAACTAATAAGTACTTATAATAGGTCTTTATAAAGAAGTAATAATACTTATAGATATTAAACAGATATTAATAGATATTATTATAGTTACTTATAGAATTTACTAACTTAGAGCTACTTAACCTATTATTATACTTAGATTATAGTATTATTATTAATATTAACTAAATATAGCTTAATTAGGGTAATAGTATTAATACTAATAATAATAAAGCTATTAAATAATATAAGTAGTAGTCTAAGGATCTTATCTTTCTTATTATATATAATAACTTAAGTTAGAATAATAAAGATATATTATACTTTTAATTCCTTATAAATAAAGATCTAATTAAGTTTACTAATATAATTTATATAATATTAGATAAAGTAGCTATAAGTAAAGATAAATTAATAGAGTTCTCTATAATAATTATATAGGTTAGAAAATCTAGTAGTATACCTAGTTAGGTATATCTAAAAAGTTAGTTAGTAAATACTTACTAACTTAATACTATAAAAAATATCTTAAAAAGTTAGTACTTTTATCCTTCATAAAATACACTAGCTTTTACTATTAAGAGCTTAATAGTATATAGATATACTATTAGGAAAACTTTTTCCTTATAATATATTTTAGTAAAATAGATTAATGTATAAGTTCAATAATAACTAGACTTCTAGCTATTAAAGTATTAATAATAGAAGTTAGATAAAGTTTTATACTATATAAATCTAACTTTAGCCTTATATTCTTTCCTCTTATCTTTATATATAAGATAACTAATCTTTTAGTTAATAGGCTAGTTATATAAGTATATATCTATCTATAAAGGCTAGCCTATTTACCTATTATATCTATTTCTTTTTAAATAAATAGATCTTAGGTTATCTATAGTTATTTATATAAGTAGTTTATAATAAGTCTTAAAAGATTTATATTATATTACTAGCTATTAAAAGTAAAGTTAATCTCTTATTTATACTATAAATAATTTATTATATAGCTCTCTTTAATACCTAGCTAATAACTAAAGTATATTAATAGTTATTATCTAATACTATATCTATATTAAATTTATTATTATTTCATTATAGTTTCTTAAAGTTATAATAATTAGTTTAAGAGAAGATAGTATTAAAGAGTATTAGATAGTTATTATATATATATTATATTATAGTCAATAGCTTATTATTATTATTTATAAATATATTCTAGAGTAAGAGTTAGATTATTATCTAGATATTAATCTTCTATAGTAGGAGCTTCTTAATATTAGAATGGTTAGTCTTATGTACTCTTTTCTTAAATATCTTATACTAAACTAAGTAATTAGTTAATATATATATAATATATAAGTAATATATACCTATACTTATCTTCTTCTAATAATATATTTATATTTACTAGTAACCTATACTTCTCTAAGAAAGTTAGATAATATATACTAATATAGATATTGATTATATTATATTATAGAGATATTACGTAGCGCTTTATAGTATAATAACTTAATTATTATCTTTAACTATTATTATTATAGTAGAGCTATATCTATTAAACTTAGAGGGTATAACTAATAGGGTAATAGACTATAATAATATTATAAATAGTATTTAACTAAAGTAACTATATATATAAGGATTAGTAGAGATAGACCTAGATATAAATATATATAGCTATTAGTACAAGCTTTAACTCTCTTTAATAATATTACTACGGCTTACTTATTTCTTAAGTAATATATCCTAACCTATAAGTATACTATTAGTCTTTATTATCCTTATAAAGAATTAAACTATAAATTTAACTATATCTTACTTAGTATTAGCCTTTAATATACCAGTAAGACCTACCTAAGCTTCTTTTATGAATAGCTAGTATATATAATAAGGTCTTAGCTATACTTAAAGTAGACCTAGTATAATTACTAACTATTAGGTATAGCTAGTAAGTAAATAGCTAGTAAGGTAGTAGACTAGTAATATAAGTCTCTTTTATCTAAAAGAGAAAGGCTAATATCTTAGTTCTTAAGTATAATCCTTAATAGCTTAGAGAGTTAGAATACTATTAATAAGGATCCTATATATTAAAATAGATAGTCTAGTATACTTAGAATATACTAGATTAGGTAATCTAGATAGAATTAGATAAGTATAAAAGTTAAGTCTATTGGTATAAGGTACTCTTTACTAATCCCTTATTATATATTATATCTCTTCTTATTAGTATTAGTATAGAAGTTCTCTATATTTATCTATATCTTTATATACTACTAATAGTACTACTTATAAGTAATAATATCAAAATATAAGATACTTCTAGGAATATTAAACTTAGTTATTACTAAGCTAATATAATAAACTAATAGAACTTATAGGCCTTTAATTTATAAAAGCTACTATTCTTATTTTATTATAATATATTACCTAAGTAATAGAGGGTTAGTATATATAGTACCTTCTACTTATCTTAGATAGTTACTAATATATTCTAATTAAGGTTACTAAGATACTATAAAGCTTAGATTATATTATTAAAGTTTAACCTATAAGAGCTAAGTATTAATAGAAAAATATTTATATAGTAGTATTAATTACTAGTATTTAGCCTAGCTAAGATAGTATATATACTAATAAGTAATTAATAGGAATTCTAATAGAGGCTAAATCTATTGATAAAGATTATAATAAAATATAATATTATAAACTTAGACTTATCTTATTTTTTAAATAGATCTTAACTATATACTTTAATCTTAAGTTCTATATAGATTAAATAGGTATAATAAAGTAGTATAAATTACTAGCTATTTACTATCTTAGCTCTTTTAGTATAATAGAGCTAGCTATACTTAACTAGGATATAGCTATGCTTAAGGTATACCTTCTTAGTCCTACTCTTAGTACTTAAAGTTATAAGGCTTAGGTCTTTAAGGCTCTTACTTTATATATAGTCTATAATAAGGCTAGTAATCTATTCAAGTAGTATACTTTTAGGTATATATACTACTATAGTATTTAAGATTATCTCATTACTATCTTATTTAATATTCTCCTATAGACTTAGTAGTAATATAGTATCTAGTTAAGAAGTAGTAAAAAGCTCTTAGATCTAAAAAGCTAGCTTAAAGTATTATAATATATATAGCTAGCTCTAATAGTTATACCTAATACTATGAATATAGCTAATATATATAGTAGATAGGTCTTTATAGGTAGTAATTTAGTACCTATAGATAGTATTACTATAATAAAAGAGTATATAATTAAATAGAAAGACTATTAAGATAATATTAGTTACTATTTAGCTATTATTATTAGTATAACTATGTATAATATAGATATATATACTAAAGGTTATATAAAGAGATAAGGCTTAACTATATAATTAAAATATCTTAGTTAGGTTATTAATAAAGTAAGCTAAACTAATATATAAGTTATTAGTAACTTTAGAGCTTATAAAGTTAGAAAATATATTAACTAGATCTAGGATATATAATATTATAATAAGACCTCTCTACTCTTATTTCTTTATTACTTACTTAGTAAGTAACTTTTTGATTTATAATAGGACTTTAGATATTTATATATCTATTAAAGGAAACCTCTTTAAGATATTATTTTTTAGTATTAATAACTAGTTAGGTAGACTAAGGATATTAGGTAACTACCTATTATCTAATAAGTAAAGTATTTAGAGTACCTAATATAAAGTATTATATTTAGAGTAATTAATATTAAATATATAAGTAAAGAGCCCTATACCTAGCTAGAACTAAGATATATTAATAAAGATATTCTATTAATAAGGAATAAGAACTATAGTATTCTTATTTTATAACCTCTATAAGGTAACTAACTTAGGTACTTATATATCTATATTATCTATAGAACTATACTCTATTACTTAAGACTTTTTATTATTAATCTTATTAAATAGTATAAGCTTCTTAGTAGCATTATTAATAAGATTATTATAGTTAAGAGTATACTATAGTTCTACTTAATTAAATCTAACTAGAAGTAGGTTATTAATATTATTATTAATTATAATAATAGTATTTTTAAGATTAATAATACCTAAAAATATAAGTTATTTATTTATATATAAATAGATAGTAAAGCTTACCCTCCTTAAGGTTCTTTACCTTATCTATATCTAATATCTTATTACTATTATCCTAGCTCTTATAACTAGTATTATCTTTATTATTAAATATAGGTACATTACCTTTATTATTATTACCCCTATTATTATTAAGTATAGGTATATTACCCTCTTTATTAAATATATTATTATCTTATTTACCTTACTCTCTCTAGCTAATAACTTTAAGAGCCTAACTAGCTTAGAAGTATAATAAAGAGAGAATATTTCTAATATCCTCTCTTTACTAAGTTAATCTTTTATTAACTATGATATATATTAATAAAGTAAAAGATATAGATATATTAAATTATTATAATAATATATTATTAAAAATATAATTTCTCTTATTATAGGTAGATAGAAGTAGAGAGGATTAAGAAAGGTATAGTATTTTCTTTTTACCTTACTAAGTATCCTACTTACTACCTTACTTTAGGTATCTTACTTTACCTAGGTACTTTAGTACTAGTAGTTTGTTATTTACTACTTATATAGAAAAGAAAAACCCAATAGTTTTTATTTATTTTTATTTCTTAAGTTTCTTTTTAAGTCTCTTTTCTTATCTATATATAACTTATAAATAATAATACTTATAGATTATACTTATAAATACTACTTATATAAACTTTACTTTATTATTATTATTATCTTAGTATTACCTCTACCTCTCTCTACTAGCCTTATTACTAGCTATAGTTAAGCTAGCTATAGTAGCTATAGTAGTTATAGTACTAGTTAAGCTAGCTATAGTACTAGCTATAGCTAAGCTAGCCCTTCTCTTAGTACTAGTTAACCTCTTTACTCTACTAGACCTTGTTAGATATTAAGGTTTAAATACCTTATATCTATATAAAAAAGATAGTATATATAAAAATAATGTGAATTATATAACACAGTATTAATAGTACTGTATATACTGTATATACTAGATAACTATATATTTACTTAGAAAACGCCTATATATCATAAATACATAGGATATCTATATACAAAGAATATTTCCTTTAAGCAAGAACTATCTATCTAAGAAGAAATTTAGGAAATAAAAATATAGTTATAAACTATATAACTGAGATGTTTTAGAAAACAACCTATAAGAATATAGTTATAAACTATATAACCAAGGTATTTTAGATAATAACCTAGAATATCTAAGAAATCCTTAGAATATATAGAAAGTAAGTATAAATAAACCCCTTATATCCCTTATATCTAGCTAGATAGTAAGGTGAAATAAAAGCTCTTCTATTATATTAAAAACAATATATATCTTATTTATCTCTTATCTTTTATTTCTAACCTCGTTACCCCTCATAGCCTCTAACAGACCTAATATTAGTAATCTACTTAATCTTTAGCCTTATTCTTAGCTAATAAACTAATAGATATATCCTTTCTAGCCTTTCTCTCGATAGAGCTCTTAGATAAATTATTATCTTTAGTAGTATTAGCTCTAGTAGTATTAGCCCTAGTAGTATTAGTCTTATTAATATTAATCTTAGTAGTATTAGTCCTAGTAGTATAAGCCCTAGACCTCTACTAGTAGTAGTATTAACTAGGTACTCCCTAGTAGTTTATCTAACTCTACTACTAGTCTTAATATTAATATCTCTACTACTAATAGTTAATTAAATATATAGATTAATAATTAGTTAAATATATAGCTTAGTAATTAGTCTAGTAATTAATTTAATAGAAATAAATTATATCTATATCTTTAGTTTAAATTATCTACTAATACTTTTTATAGTATACTTAGAGTAACTTTAATATGAGCTTTCTTAATAAGATAGTTAATACTCTAATTCTTACTAGTTACTTAACTAGAACTCTAGTAAGTAAGAAGTCTAGTACTAGTACCCATACTAAGAAAAATATAATCTAGGATCCTCTACCTATTATATATTCTAATATTATTAAGATATACCCTAACTTTTTTTTTAATACTATATAAGCTAATATCTATAGGCTTATAAATAAACTACCTACCTAACTTAACTAAAAACTATTTAGTAGTAGTAGTATTACTATTATTATAACTAATAATAATAATAATAATAATAATAATAATAATAATAATAATAATAATAATAATAATAATAATAATAATAATAATAATAATAATAATAATAATAATAATAATAATAATAATAATAATAATAATAATAATAATAATAATAATAATAATAATAATAATAATAATAATAATAATAATAATAATAATAATAATAATAATATTAATAATAATACTAATCTTAGTATTACTATTCCTAGTAATAAATATATTAAGTTTAGATTTATTATAATTCTTTCTAAAGAGAACTAAGAGTATACTATTATAGTTCTTAACTAAGAGTATTATAAGAATTAATTCATCTTTTATTATAACTAGTTTATTATAGATACTATTAAAAAGGCTTATCTTAGTATTAACTTTAATAATTTTAGTATTCTCTTAATTTATAAAGACTACTAGTATTACTATGCTTAGTTCTAGTATAACTTTCTCTTTAAGGACTTTTTATAATAAGCTAAGAACTTTATTACCTTATATATTAACTATAAGGCTACCTTTAGTAACTATAGTAGTCTTATATTCTTTTATATTAAGCTTATATACTTAACTATTCTCTCTAAGCTCTTTAAGCTTATTAATAATAAAAAGAAAAAGAATAACAAAAAAGGTATTTCTAGTATTAATATTTAATAAACTAATAATAATTAGTATAAGGTTATCTATGGCTCTTACCTTATACTTAATAATAAGAAGAAGTCCTAGTATATTAAGTATAATATTTTTATCTAGAATAGTATTATTACTATTAGATATTAAGGTTTAAACACCTTATATCTATATATAAAAGATAGTATATATAATAGTAAAGTGAATTATATAATATAGTATTAATAGTACTGTATATACTGTATATACTAGATAACTATAGATTTACTTAGAAAACGCCTATATATTATAAATATATAGGATATCTATATACCAAGAATATTTCCTTTAAGCAAGAACTATCTATCTAAGAAGAAATTTAGGAAATAAAAATATAGTTATAAACTATATAACTGAGATGTTTTAGAAAACAACCTATAAGAATATAGTTATAAACTATATAACCAAGGTATTTTAGATAATAACCTAGAATATCTAAGAAATCCTTAGAATATATAGAAAATAAGTATAAATAAACCTCTTATATCCCTTATATCTAGCTAGATAGCAAGGTAAATAAAAGGCTCTTCTATTATATTAAAAAAAACAATATATATCTTATTTTATTTCTTATCTCTTATCTCTAATCTTATTACCCCTCATAGCCTCTAACAATTACTAAGTATTATTATACTACTACTATTAAGAAGCTACTTAAGAAGAATATCTAGTTTAATAATAAGGCTCCCTCTTCTCTACCTACTTATACTTTAGCTAGTAATAGTAATAACTCTTTTACCTTAAGATAAAGTAGTAATACTATTATAACCTTTAATTTAGCTTATAATAGAGATTATAGTAAAAGCTATAATATTAATAATTACTTTATAATAATTAACTATAACTCTATTAATTATAGTTATAGTTAGTAGTATAACTATAGGAATATAAATATTACTATTAGTAATAGTAAGATATATACTCTTACTAAGACCCTATATACTAATATCTTAACTCCTAATTACTTCTATTATATCTATTAAACTTAAGTATATAGCTTAGTTATTATAAGATAATATAAATAAGGTCTTTATTTAGATATAACTATACTAAGCTAGATTATATTAAATAGAGGTAAATAGGTATATAGATAAACTTTAGTAAGTATATAAATATACTTTAAAATAGTATTAATGTAAACTTTAAACCTTAGATTAATAAATATATACTTTTATTACTTAATATTTCTATTAATATTATCTTAATATAATAATAAAATAATATTATAATTATCTTTAATATAAGTCTTAGTATTATAATATTATAATTTCTTTTGTAACTTTGAATTTAGTTTCTATTTCTCTATAAATGATATATTATTTCTAATACTATCTAGATGATAAGTTTAAAGTTATTTATAAAAGTATATAAGAAAATACCTCTCTACCTTTTAAATATTATTTCTAATAATTTATATAAAATAAATATAAGTACTCTAATTAGCTTAAAAGGTAATAATTCTACTATATTATTATAGCTCTAAGCTATATATAATACTATAAAAATAACTATAACTATAACTATAACTAAGAGCTATTATAATAATAATATAAAAGATAAGAAAAAGTAGTAATAGTAAGAAAAGAAAGAGAAGGAATAGTAAGCTTATAATACTTTAAGTAAGAAGCTTATTAATATTATTAGCCCCTAAGTAATTATTATAATAGTAATATAGGTTAAGTAGTAGTAATAGTAATAGGAAGAGTAAATAGAAAAGAATTCTAGATATAAGGTAGATAATAAAGATAATATAGTCTAATTTTATTTCTCTATATAAATTAAAGCTATTATTATAACCTAAGTATATTATATTCTATTATACTAGGTAGGCTAGAAATCTTAGATATATATCTCTATATAAATACTTAGTAGATAGATATCTTACTTAGAAATTTAAGCTATTACTCTTAGCTACTAGGCTTGGTTAAGTACTATTAAAGTATATAAATAATTATAGTAATAATCCTTAGTTAATTGATGGTGTATGTATATATAACTATGTTACTATTTTCTATAGGATTCTCTATATATTTATAGCTATTGTGTTACCTTAGGATCTAAATATATGTAGTTATTAAATTCTAGATATTTTAGCTAGTAAAATCTATTTTATAGATATTAACTAATATTTTACTATAGACCTTTTTTAATCTAGCTTAATAAGCCTAGAGAACTATGCTATTTATTAATATATTATACCTACTTTAATATACTCTCTTGAATTAAAGTTATTTATAGGTTTAATTTAATTAATTAATAGATAAAGTAATTATTACTCTTTGATACCTTTCTTTTATATTTCTATAGGTCTCTTATAACTATTAATCACTTACTATAAAAAGTAGTAATTAATTAATTAATAATAATTAAAACTAAGTTATATATAGTCTAGTAGTATTACCCTTTATTACATAATTATAGTATAAGATAGTAACTTATACTAAAGCTCTAGAGTTTAATCTTAGGTAGAGGTAAAAAAACTTAATAGTAGTTATATTTATAAAGCTTATTAGCTCTCTTATATAAGTCTAAGCTTAATAATATAAATATATATATTAGTAAGCAAGGTATTAGGTTTCTAATAATAAATAAGAAGTCTTAAAAAGAGCTAATTATATGTATTTAAGTATAACTATTAAGAGAGCTACTAGGTCAAGCTAGCAGTAAAAGGGGCTCCCGCGGGTAGGCCCGCGGACAAGCTCAGACCGGTCTCACGTGACTGGTAGGATCAGAGTTAGCAGGTAACTCTAATAGATCCTAACAATAAGCTGGCATTGCAACACTAGTAACTCTCTATTTTAGCTAAATAGCAGCTAGCTAGCCCATAGTCTAAAAAGCTTAAAAATGCAATAAAAGCCTAAATTACAAAGTATTTAACTTCTCACTACTAATGTAATATCTATATATCCTATATGCAAAACCTATCTATTTATCTATATCTTTATCTACCTAGTGCTAATAAGCTTCTCTAGTACCTTATTTAGTAATAACTTTATAAAACTATTAGCTAGGTTATCTATACTATAGATCTATTATACCTTGTAAATTTTATAGTATTTATATAACTACTAAAGAGCTATAATATTAATTATAAGTTGCTTTTTCTCTGTAGTACCAAGCTTTACTAAATACTTATATAGTAAGTATAAATTAGTATATATAGTTATAGAGATCTAAGGAACCTTAAGGCAGTTAGAGACTATTACCAGCATGGTCCCAATTACATAGGCTATATTAGCTCTAGTAACTATTGTATATATCTCAGAGGTAAGTATACTATAGGTAACTCTTTTATACTTTGTAAAGCTAAAATAGATAATATTGCCTATGAGGTTAAAAGCAGTATCTCTGCTAGTAGATAGACACTCTTTGTTATTACTAGACTTATTAGTAAGTATAATAATAAAGCTAAGTTATGATATTAAATCGCTGTTATTTACAAAAGAGCTATTAACAAATATAAAGAGTTTATTACTAGTAAGATCTAGTAGTTAAAATCATAGCCTATAGTTAAGGTTGTCTATTTACTACTTAACCTACTAGTTAAGGTCCTTAATTTTAGCTAGGCTAGGTAACTGGTACTAGGTAGTAATTAAATAGTTAAAGCATACCTTAGGTTAGTAAATAGAGGCAATATATAGACCTTAAGCGCGCTGCTTAACGTACTACTGCTTTATATTAGGCACACTAGGGTTAACTAGTTATAGCTTCTTACCTTAGTCCTTTTAATAAAGGGTTATCTTACTATTATTACTAAGGGTTAATATGCTACTATTAAAAGTGATAGACTTGTTAACTTTGAGAAATTACTTTGGTTTAGCTACAAAAGTAGCTTCTTTTAGTACGCGGTTTTTATAGTTAGAAAACGATTTATCTATAAGGCTAATAGTATTATCTGTTTATATATCTATTATTGTGAAATCGTTGTTTTTAGGCGCTGAAATAAGCAGGCAAGGGTTAAAAGTAGATAAATCTATCTAGAGGCTCTTTCTATAGTAGTTGTTATACGTAGCCTACTAATAAGTGCCTACCTTAGGTATGCTATAGAGTGGCTGTTTAACCTCTATAATTATATCTATTATATAGAGATGGTGAATTTTGAGGGGAAGTTAGGTAAGGATAGTATGTGCTAATTTAGTTGCTAGCTAGGTATATACTTGTATTATATTGCGTAACTAGAGGATGTAACCTTATTATAAAAGTAATAGTATAATAGAGAGTATTACTTATTAGGCTATTTATTAAATAGTTACTAATTAAATTAAAATTATAGCTTTACTATTATCTACATAACCTTAGATAACTAGTTATAATTTTTTATAGGGTTACTTGTTTTTACTCTTAACTTTGTATACTAATTATAACTTAAAAATCTATATACTACTATACTTTTTCTTATTATATTTAATAATAAAAAACATACTATAGTCTATAAGTCCTTAGATTTTACTAGTATCTAACTATTTAAATAGCTTGCTAGGTGTGGTTATTATACCCTTCTTATATAGCTTAATTACTAGTATATAGTTAGTATTCTCTTTAGTAGTAAAAACGTAGTTAATCGCGGGACTACAGGCATAACTTCTGTAGTAAAAATTCAAGCTAGATTCTTCCTTAGTTAGCCTGGGCCTCTTCTTACTGGTGGCGGTTATGCAGCGACCACAATAGAGTTATATTTAATTAGAGTATTTGTGGGTGCCTCTACTGCAGTGGTTGCTAGCGGTCTGGGTTGCGCAGGATTAACAGGGTTCTCTGCTCTAGAGGGGTTGTACCATAGCTTAATAGCAGTAATAGGAAATTAACGCAGTCTCTATAGGATCTTAATAGTACTACTAGTGCTATTATTAGTAGTTAATTAGTAGGGTTCTTTCTAGCCTTTACCCTAATAGTATACTCTAATAAGTAATTACAGAGAGAGGGCTATGCTTGTTATAGTATTAGGTTTATTATATACTATAAGTACCTTATTAACCTACCTTTTTATATAGATACTATAAATCTCCTCTATTACCTTTTATATAGCTTCTATATACTATAGGGTTAAGAGTAATAGGGCTGAGTTATTATTAATATAAGGGTATATACTAAAGACTAATAGCGTGGGGATAAGGCTATTAGGGCCTGTAGTATTATTAATTACTTTTATAGTAAGTTATAGAGCAACTTTAAGTTTAGCCTCTAACTTTATATACACTATCTTATATACTTAGTATAGTATTATATAGTACTATTTAACCTTATTAATACTATAATAGGCCTTAATAGGGACCTCTTTTACCTTAATAGATAGTATATAGGTAGTATACTTAAATTTAGCTATATAAAAATTTAGCTTAGCATCTGTAATAATCCAGTCTAGAGGGCTAAGATATATATCAATCTAGTATATCCATAGTACTTCCTATGTGTGCTCTGCGGTAATAGAGCGCAAAAATTGCGCCGCGTTGAAGGAGGTTGCACTATTAATAATATAGAGTACTAGTTTGTTACTATCTAAGTATATTATATTAATAAAAACCTTATAATTAAAGTTATAATTATTACAGAGAGTAAACTTAAACCTTTCTAGAGCTTTTAAATTTAGTTAGTAGTACTAGTAAAATTTGTTAATTTCTTTAATATTTAAGATTACTGTTATGTGGCCAGCTTGCTAGAGCACTTTGTGTAGCTAATAGACTGAGGGGTAACTAAATTAGTAATATATTTACTATAGCTCTGCATTAGTAAGATAGTATTGTGCTATGCTGCGCTCTAGCTACTTTAAAAGTATCCATGGGTAGCCCTATTTATATACCACTAGTACTATAGTTATACCCTTAATAAGTACGTTAGTAAGGTTATTAAATTACATACTATTAGAGTCTATTTCTTTTAAGTATAAAAGAAATAGAGTCCTAGAGGTTATTATATAGAAAGTAAGCTTGCTAATAGAGGTAGGTATAGTAATAGCTCTAAGTAAATTAAATAAATTGCTGCTACTGAATTTAATACTTGCTTTACCAGCGCAGCTCGTATCTAGTAGTAACTCTGCTCCAAGGTGCTTGTAGAGGGCTATATACTATTAGTAGCTTGCAGTTAATACTTAGGCTGCCCCAGTATCTAGTATGATGCCCTAGAAAGTTATAGTAGAGTATTAATTATTAAGTATAAAGACTTTATCTAACCCTTGTTCTTAGCTGGGGTCTTGCGCAAAAGGGTCTTCTTTTATTAAAGTATATAAAGTAGCCTAGTTGCGTAGTTATATATAGACCTTCTAGCTGTTAATACTCTCTTTATTAAAAAATGCTATAGATATAAAGAAAGTTATATTCTTAAAGAGCTCTTTACTATTATTTAGTATATACTTGTTATTAGTTGTATTGCTAAGAGAGTTAGGCTTTTTACTCTTATAGTTAAGAAGGTATTATTTAAATCTTTTAGCAAAGTAGTTCCTTTAGAGCTGCTTGTAAGAGGTATCCCTTTCCTCCTTTAAGTGCGTTATTAACTAACATCCTTCCTTATTACAAACAAAGCACTTTTTTGCTTAAAATGCGCTACTTTGTAGGTAGTTGTTTTAGGGCCTTGGACTATACCCTTGTTGTAGTAAGTAACTACTATATCAGCTATTATAGTAGTAGTTAGTAAAGTACTACTAGTCTAGCTTAGGCAGTCCTTTTATAAGGTACTGCGCCTTTTACTTATATATTACTACTATATTACTTACGCTATTTCTTAATTATATACAAAGTGTGTTATAAGTTATAGGTAGATTAAGTAGGGTAGCTATATACTTAGGTATACCTTAGTAATAAGTAAGTAGAGTATTATAGTAGTTGCTATTAGTAGGTATACCTTGCTATGTTATAGCTCTAACTAGCTTTATAACTTTCTTAATAAGTAAGTCTAGTACTTTAACTCTTATTTTATTAGGTAATTTATAAGTAACTTACTTATAGCTAAGCCTTTATAACTCTATGTTATATGCGTGGTAGACTTTATCCCCTTTAAATTATAATTTAATATTTACTATAAGTATATTAAAACTAATTAAATAGTTATAGAGGTTACTAGTATAATACTCCTGTATATTACCTATAAGTATAAATAAGATAGTAAACCTATAGTAGTTACTAGAGATACTAACCCTTGTGCAGAGGTTATAAAAAATTAAAAGCTTTAAGTTAAGGGTCTTATAGTTGCCGCTACTATACTTTAATGTTAAATTGTCTAAATATAACTTAATAAGGTTAGTTAATTGATAAGTAGTTAGCCTATTAGTTAGAAGAGTAGTTATGCTTAGTAACTGCTTCTTAACTATTATAGTAGTTATAGGCAAACTTGGTATAAGAGAGGCTTTATTAGTTTGCCTTTTAAATGGGGGAGGTTTGAATAATAGGTTGCTATATGAGGTATGTTATTAATAATCTAACTTATTGTATGACTTCTGTGAAAAATCTATACTTTTGCGGCTGTTATATACCTTGTTAATTAACAGTAGGGGAGTAGCTTGCGGTATCTGTTTAATATTTCTCAGAAAGTCTAGGTTATTAAGGTAGTTACAAAAGACCTTGTACTTAGCTTCTATTTCACTTATTATCTTATTATCCTACCTTAGGAAATGCTTGTTATCAACTAGCTTCTTTAACCTTATACTAATAGTACTTTTAATAGGTTCTTTTATTACCTATATACTATAGCTAATAATAAAGTTATAGAAGGTAGTTATAACTACTCTTAAGGCAGTGTTAAAGTCTGCGTTAGACTAATTCTTAAATTTATTATAGACTTATTACTATAGATCTTTACTATAGTAGCCTTGCTCCTTATAGGTAGTTAAGTAATATAGGATAATTATATCTAATAACTTAATATAGTTAGAGAATAGGCTACCCTCTAAGATTTAATCTAAGTACTTAATACCCTAAATTAATAGGTTAACATACTTGTGGTATCTATTAGGTATAGATTTATAATATCTATATACTATACTAACTATATACTCACTTACGGTCTCTTTAGTAGCCTCAGGAGTACACTCTACAGCAGTTGCTTCTTCTTATATCATTATAGTTACCCTCTATTAGCCTAACAACCTCTTAAATATAGGCGTTTCTTCTAGTAGGCTAGAAGGCATATATATATATTAGAGGGATTACTACTAGTAGTATAGGTAACTGCTTAGTTAATAAGGTCTTACTTACTTTCTTTACTAAGGGCTTAGTAGCGGTATTACCTATTAATATAAGCCTTCCTCCTTTACGCTGAACTTGTTGCTTGTTAAAAAGAGCCTTCCTCATATAGTACTTACTACTTATCAAAAAGAGCCTTCTTCACGCAGGCTTCCTCAGCGTTAGTCGCTTGAGGGTAATTAGAGGTATGTTTTAAGTAAGAAAAGAGTATAAAAGAAGGTTAGAAAGAGAGAAGGAGTAAAAGAAATTATAGAAGTTAGAGAAGGGGAAGGGAGTCTATTATACTTCTATAGGTCTATTAAACTATCTAGTTATTTAATAGCTTAGTAGAGTTACTTTTTAGATAACTATAATAATAGTTATAAGTCTAAGGTCAAAGTAATAAAAAGATAAAGTTAATAAAGTTATATTAAGTTAGTTAATAGTAGGTTATTAATAGTTGTTTTAGTACGCAAAGTATAAGACTTTGTAGTCTTATAATCTAATAATCTTTAGTAAAAATTATTATCTTATAAGTTATAGCTTCTTATAATATAATAAAGTTAACTTATATAAATCAAGCTTATATACTTATAGTGCCTTTTATAGGGGTACTATAAGTCTGCTATAATAGTATTCTAAGCTAGTTATCTATATAGAAGAAAGCATAGAACTATCCTACTACTACTATAGGGTTTAGAGTAGTTCTATCTCTTCTTAAAAAGCCTTACTAATCTACAATATCTTTTAATAAGTAGTTACTATATTTAACTACTAATTAGTATTATTAAGTAAGGTATTAGGTTTCTAGTGATAAATAAGGGGTCTTAAAAAGGGTTAATTATATATATTTAAGTATAACTATCAAGAGGGCTGCTAGGTCAAGCTAGCGGTAAAAGGGGCTCCTACAGGTAGGCTTGCAGACAAGCTCAGACCAGTCTCACGTAACCAGTAGGATCAGAGTTAGCAGGTAACTCTAATAGATCCTAACAATAGGCTAGCATCACAACAATATAGTAATTAAGGTCCTTTTACTTAGTAAAGCTATATTATACTTATAATAATCTTAAGCTTTATATACTTATTATTATATTTAATATAGCTCTTATAGGTCTATATATATAATTATTTTTAAAGTATAGTTTTAATTATACTTTTATCTTTTATTATAACTTTCTAACTTAAAATAGTAGTCTTTTATAAATAGATTTTATACTAACTTTTAACTCTAATTAAGATAATTATAATAATAGAATTACTAACTATATATATTACTTAGTTATTAAGAAATTTATAGTTAAAGTTTTATTAGTTATATTAATAATTAGTTATAATATTAAGGTTTACTAGTTATATCTCTATAATAATTTACTTTTACTAACTAGTATAACTATATAATTTAACTCTTTTAGTTAGAACTATACTAACTAACTATTTATTACTATAGTACTTATTACTTTAATTATATTAGTAATTTATTCTTAGTTAATTCTTCTTTATAGTTTATTTTAACTATGTAGTTTAATTACTAAGATTCAATTACTAGAGAAACATAGGCTATTTTTATTTTAATAAAGCCTTTATTAAACTATTTACTATTAGGTTTACTAACAGGGTATACATAACTTTAATATAACTATCTATAATCTTTTAATATAGGTAGTAGTAATATATATCTATATAGTAAAGGTATATTTATAATTAAACTAACTTCTTAGTTTTAAGGCTAATTATCTATTAATTATTATATTGTATTATAATCTTTAGTAATATATTTAAACTATTATTATTAGTAGTAAGCTTAGTAATTAATTAGCTTATAAATATTAATTCTCTTATAGTTTATAATAAGGCTAGTAACTTTACTTTAGTTATTAAAGTAGTTACTATTTATTACTTATTTACTTTCTAGTTAATAAGTCTATTATATAGCTTAATACTAAAAGCTTATAAGCTCTTATAGTTAATTAAGTTATCTCTAAAGCTTATATCTAATAGAATAATAAGCTCTTTATTAAGCTTAAATTTAAGGTAAAGGCTAGCTATATACTTAAGGTATTATAATACTTAGTTTACTACTCTCTAATAAGCTACTAATAAGTTATAATCAAATCCTACTAGCTAACTTACTATAAATATAATATTAGATCTTATTATTACTACTATATATAAAATTAATCTAACTTTTTATTAGTATTTTATAACTTTATAGTTTATTATTATTTACTATAAGAGTAGAAGCTTTTTATTATCTATTAGAGTATTTTCTAATAGTAGCTAGGTTTTATTATTAATTAGCTTTACTATTGTTTTGATATATATTAATTATAATAGCTATATCTTTTATTATTATTTATTATAGAGAATTTCTATACTAAGGAACTATTATATTTTATTGTTACTCTTTAAGTAGTATCTTTCTTTTATACTATTAATTACCTTATCAGCTTCTTATTATAATATCTTAAGAAATATAAAAATATAATTATTAATATAAAAGAAGAATATAATAGCTCTCTTTTGTTAGTAATATAGCTCTCTAGTAATTAATATAAATTTAAGTTTTTAAAGTCCCTTTTTTAGGTACTTTTCTTATGGTAGTAGTAATTATTATAACTTATAAAGGGCTTTTTATAAGTAGATAATCTTATTACTACTATAGCTTAGGTATTCTAGAGAAAGTCTTATAAATACTATCTTATTTATATTAGTATATATAAATATATTTACTATATTAAATTAAAGTAATTCTAGGTTTAACTTAGCTATAATTATAATAAGTAATTAAAATAAAAGTCTTACTAGTATTACTATATATATATTATAGATTATATCTTTTAATTATTAATTACTATAAATAATAAGGTATATCTTAAACATTATAAGAAATCTATATTTATTTAGCTTATAAATATATATCTATTAGTAATTAAGTATTTAATTATTACTAGCTTTCTCTATACTAACTCTAACCTAGCTATTTATAATATTATAGCTTTATAAATAAGCTTTCTTAGTCTCTTAAAAATCCTCTATAAATAAGTAGTTTTTTAGATTAGTATATATCTTAGGTAATCTAGGTAAATCTTTTTTATATAGCCTTATAGCTAGCCTTATAGCTATATTTTAAGGTACTATTATCTTATTACTAGAGTTAGATAGATCTTTTTTTATTACATTATCTTTTTTAATATTAGAGGGCTAGCTTATACTATTAATAGGTAGGAGGTCTTACTTTAAGATTTTCTAAGGACTATAATAAGGACTATTAATAGTCCTAGCTATATAAGTAGCTTATTAGTTCTAGAGATTATAATAAGAACTATTATTAGTCTTAGCTATATAAGTAGCTTACTAGTTTTAAATATTATAATAAGGATTATTAATAGTTTTAACTATAAATATACCTTTCTAAGATTTTTATAAATATATTTACTTTTAATATATGATATAGTTAATATATTAGATTTTATTATAATATTTATAGTCTTTTCACTTTCTTATATTAAGTATATCTAATAGTAGTATAATAAATAAAGTATTCAGAGATTTTAGTAGTATTATTAATATAAAGTATAACTTTATATATTTATAGACTTCTTTTGGTATTTTATTAGTAGTTTAGTTTAGAATTTTTATCATATCTTCTTCTATAATATTCTCACTATTAGTAATATTTATAAAGTTTTTTTTAGTTACTTTATAGATCTATTGATTAATTATAGCTTTATTTATATTACTTAACTTATCTACTTATTTATTTTCTTTTCTAGAGAAGTATCTATCTTTATTAAATATTATATTATAAGATATAATAATCTATTTTTTAAAGAGATATATAATTAGTATTAGTTAGTTAATATATATCTAATTAGATAGCTAACATATACTTTTACTTTCAAGTACTAGAGATAATTATAGCTAAGTTAAGTATCTAAAGTTATTATATATATATATAGTAGCTAAATACTTATAAATAGCTAAGGTATAGTATAGATAATAGCTACTCTCTTACTATATACTAGATTTAATATAGAGATCTCTAGCTATAAGATTTAGCTAGTATATAGTTATATAAGTATACTATTACTTTTAAAATCTCTAGCTATAGTAATACTAGTAATTTTAACTTTAGCTTTATTATATAGGCTTTCTCTTTAATTACTATAGCAATCCTCTTTATACTACTATTTTATACTTATGTATTAGGTACTAAGGCCTTAAATAGGATTTCTATACTTTCTATAGCTTTTTTTACTCATAGATAGGTAGTTATAATCTTATTATTATACTTAATTACTTATACTTCTATTAATTTATATACTTTAATTAATTATATAAAGTTTACCAAAGCTATCTTAATAGTTTTAGAAGTATACTATTGTAGGTAATAGTTTTATTTAAAGCTAGATTTTAATTATAAAGTAATAAAGCTAACTTATATTTACTATAGCTTTATTTAAATAGGCAGAAATCTAATATAATATAATTACCTATCTCTATATAGTTAGTTAACTCTTATAGTTAATATAATATTTACTATTATATCTTACTTATTATATATACTTTATATAATATAATAGATATTTCTAGTCTATCTTCTTTTATTTATATATTATAAGCTTAAGTAGTTATTCTATAAAGTATATAGCTACTTAGGTAGCTAAGATAGTTATACTAGTAATTAGCTTTAACTAGCTTATTTCTTTAGTAGTAGTCTATTAGTACTAAAGCTACTATAACTATATCTATATTTACTACTATTAAGTATACTACTAATATAGTATAAAGACTATTATAATTCTTATTAGCCTTAATAACTTATTAACTAATAATTTATCTATATTAAATACTATAAAGTAGTTCTTTATTATATGTATATAATTATTAGTTAGACTATTATCTTATTACTAATTATTTCTTATTTTAAGTATTATATATAATACTAAGTTATATAATAGTAATAAATAATAAATATCTTTTTAAGTATAAATTATACTTAGTAATTACCTTATTTTATATAGATAAGTATATTACTTTATTTCTTAATTAGAATAGTAATATTACTTACTTAGATAAAGTTATTTAACTTTACTAGAGTTATCTCTAAGAAGTAATAATAAAAGTAGAAGATATAAAGAATTACTTTTAAATCTAAGATAATAAAGTCTTTAAGTAGATAATTAGATATTATAAAGGTAGCTAACTATATAAATAAGGCTTTTTTACCCTTTAACTATGCTTTACTTTTTGTTGCGATGCTAGCCCATCGTTAGGATCTATTGGAGTTACCCGCTAACTCCGATCCCACTGGTCACGTAAGACTGGTCTAAGCTTGTCCGCAGGCCCACCCGCGGCAGCTACTTTCACCGCTAGCTTAACCTAGCAGCCCTCTTAATAGTTACACTTCTTCATGTATAATTAACCTTTTTTAAGACCCCTTATTTGTTACCTACTAGTTATTACTAGACCTCTTTTACCTTACTTACTAATACTAATCAGTAGTTAAACTACTATTGTAAATACTGTAGATTAGTAAGGCTAGTTAAGAAGAGGTAGAACTACTCTAAACCCTATAGCAGTAGTAAGATAGTTCTATGCTTTCTCCTATATAGATAACTAGCTTAAAATACTATTATAGTAGACTTATAGTACCTCTGAAAAGGGTACTATAAGTGCGTAAGCTTGATTTACGTAAGTTGACTTTGTTATATTACAAGAAGCTATAACCTATAAGATACTGATTTTTTACTAAAAAATTGTTAGATTGTAAGACTACAAAGTCTTATACTTTACGTGCTAAATAACTATTAATAACCTATTATTAACTACCTTAATATAACCTTATTAACTTTACCTTTTTATTACTTTAACTTTAGACTTATAACTATTATTGTAGTTACTTAAAAAGTAACTCTACTAAGTTATTAAATAACTTAATAGTCTAATAGGCTTATAGAAGTATAATAGACCTCTCTTTCCCTTCTCTAACTTCTATAATTTTTTTTACTCCTTTTCTCTTTCTAACTCTCCTTTTTATACTCTTTTTCTTGCTTAAAATATACCTCTAATTGCTCTTAAGTGACTAATACTAAGGAAGCCTGTGCGAAGAAGGCTCTTTTTAACAAGTAACAAGAGTTATAACGAGACCGTGCAAAAGGCTCTTTTCAACGAGCAGCAAGTTCAGCGCGAAGGAGGAAGGCCCATATCAATAGGCAATACCGCTACTAAGTCATTAGCAAAGAAAGTAAGTAAGCAAGACCTTGTTAACTGAGCAGTTGCCTGTACCACTGGTAGTAATCCCTCTAACGTATGTATATGCCTTCTAGTCCGCTGGAAGAAACGCCTGTGTTTGAGAGGTTGTCAGGCCAACAGAGGGCAACTGCAATAATACAAGAAGAAGTAACTGCCGCAGAGCGCGCCTCCAAGGCTGCTGAAGAGCACGCGAGTGAGCGCGCAACCAGCGCAGTGCATGGGTATTATAAACCTATACCCAAGGGATACCGCAAGTTCGTTAACCTATTAATTTAAGGTATTAAGTACTTAGATGAAATCTTAGAGGGCGGCCTGCTCTCTAACTGTGTTAAATCACTAGATATAATTATCTTATATTACTTAACTAAGTATGAAGAGCAAGGCTACTATAGTAGAGACTTATAATAATAAGTCTATAATAAATTTAAAGATTGGTCTAATGTAGATTTTAATACTGCTTTAAGGGTAGTTATAACTACCTTCTATAACTTTATTATTAGCTACAGTATATGGGTTATAAAAGAGCCTATTAAAAGTACTATTAGCACAAGGTTGAAGAAGCTGGTTAATAATAAGTACTTCCTAAGGTAGGATAATAAGATAATATATAAAATAGAGGCTAAGTATAAGGTCTTTTATAACTACCTTAATAACTTAGACTTTATATAAAATATTAAACAAATCCTATAAGCTACTCTCTTACTATTAATTAATAAGGTATGTAATAGCTGTGAAAGTATGGACTTTTTGTATAAGTTATGTAATAAGTTAGATTATTAATAATGTACCTTATATGGTAACCTCTTATTCAAACCTCCCCCGTTTAAAAGGCAAACTAATAAAACCTCCCTTATACTAAGTTTGCCTGTAACTGCTACCATAGTCAAGAGGCAGTTACTAAGTATAACTGCTTCTCTAACTAATAGGCTAACCGCTTATTAATTAACTAACCTTATTAAGCTATATTTAGATAATTTAATATTAAAATATAGTAGTAGTAACTATAAGACCCTTAACTTAAAGCTTTTGATTTTTTATAACCTCTGCGCAAGGGTTAGTATCTCTAGCAACCACTACAGGTCTACTATCTTATTCATGCTTATAGGTAGTGTATAGGAGTATTATATCAATGACCTCTATAACTATACTATTAGTTTTAACATACTTATAGTAAATATTAAATCATGGTTTAAAGGGGATAAAGTCTACTGCATGTGTAACATAGAGTTATAAAGGCTTAGTTATGAGTAAGTTACCTGTGAATTACCTAGTAAAACAAGAGTTAAAGTACTAGACTTACTTATTAAGAAAGTTATAAAGCTAGTTAGAGCTATAATATAGTAAGGTATACCTGCTAATAGTAACTATTATAATACTTTACTTACTTATTACTAGGGTATACCTGAGTGCGCAGCTGCTTTGCTTAATCTACCTATAACTTATAATGCACTTTGTGCGTAGTTAAGAAACGGCGTGAGCAATGCAGTAGCCATATATAAGTAAAAGGCATAGTACCTTATAGAAGGACCGCCTAAGCTAGACTAGCAGCACTTCACTAACCACTACTATAACAGCTAATGTAGCAGTTACCTACTACAACAAGAGTATAGTCCAAGGCCCTAAAGTAACTGCTTACAAAGTAGCACATTTTAAGTAAAAAAGTGCTTTATTTGTAATAAGAAAGGATGTTAGTTAATAATACACTTAAAAGAGGAAAGAGATGCCTCTTGTAAGTAGCTCTAAAGGAGCTACTTTGCTAAAAGATTTAAATAATACCTTCTTAATTATAAGGGCAAAGAGCCTAACTCTCTTAGTAATATAACTAATAATAAGTATATACTAGATAATATTAAAGAGCTCTTTAAGGATATAACTTTCTTTATATCTATAGCATTTTTTAGTAAAGAAAGCATTAATAGCTAGAAGGTCCACATGCAACTGCGCAACCAGGCCACTTTGCACGCTTTGACAAAAGAAGACTCTTTCACACAAGACCCTAGCCAAGAGTAAGGGTTAGGCAAAGTCTTTATACTTAACAACCAATACTCCACTACAACCTTTTAGGGTATCATGCTAGATACTAGGGCAGCCTAAGTATTAACTACAGGCTACTAATAATATATAGCCCTTTATAAGTACCTTAGTGCAGAATTACTACTAAATACAAGCTATACTAGTAAAGTAAGTATTAAATTTGGCAGTAGTAATTTATTTAACTCTCTTAGAGCTATTACTATACCTACCTCTATTAGCGAGCTTACTTTCTATATAATAACCTCTAGTACCCTATTTCTTTTATACCTTAAAGATATAGACTCTAATAGCATACAATTTAATAACCTTACTAATATACTTATTAAGAGTATAACTATAGTACTAGTAATATATAAATAGGGCTACCTATAGATGCTTTTAGAGTAGCTAGAGTATAGCATAGTGTAATACTATCTTACTAATATAGAGCTATAGCAAATATATTACTAATTTGGTTACCCCTTAGTCTATTAACTATATAAAGTACTCTAGTAAGCTAGCTATATAACAGCGATCTTAAATATCAAAGAGATTAACAAATTTTACTAGTATTACTAGCTAAATTCAAAGGCTTCTAGAAGGTTTAAGTTTACCCTCTATAATAACTATAACTTTAACTATAAGGTCTTTATTAATATAATATACTTAGATAGTAACAAACTAGTATTCTATGTTATTAATAGTGTAACCTCCTTTAATGCAGCGCGATTTTTGCGCTCTGTTACTACAGAGTATATATAGGAAGTACTACGTATATGCTAGATTGATATATATCTCAGCCCTCTAGACTGGATCATCACAGACGCTAGGCTGAATTTTCACGCGGCTAAATTCAAGCACACCGCTTGCACACTATCCATCAAGGTAAAAGAGGTCTCTATTAAGGCCTATCACAGCATTAGTAAGGTTAAACAGTACCACACAATACTATGCTAAGTATATAAGATAGTCTATACAGAGTTAGAGGCTGAACCTAAAGTTGCCCTGTAACTTGCTGTGAAAGTGATTAACAACACTGCGGGCCCTAACAGTCTTGTCCCCACGCTGTTAGTCTTCAGTACATACCCTTGTATTAACAATGACTTAGCCCTATTACCCTTAACCCTACAGCGCGTAAAAGATATATAAAAGGTAATAGAGGAGATTTGTAACATCTATATAAAAAGGTAGGTTAACAAGGTACTTGTAATGTATAACAGACCTAATACTATAATAAGCATAGCCCTCTCTCTATAATCACTTATTAGAGTATACTACTAAGGTAAAAGTTAGAGAGAACCCTACTAATTAACTACTAACAACAGCACTAGCAGTACTATTAAGACCCTATAGGGACTACGCTAATTCTCTATTACTACTGTTAAGCTATGGTATAACCTATTTAAGGTAGAGGACCCTATTAACCATATGTAACCCAGACTGCTAGTAACCACTGTAGTAGAGGCACCTACAAATACTCTAATTAAATATAACTTTATTATAGTCGCCGCGTAGCTACTACTAGTAAGAAGAGGCCTAGGCTAACTAAGGAAGAATCTAGCTTGAATTTTTACTACAGAAGTTGTGCCTGCAGTCCCTGCAATTAACTACGTTTTTACTACAAAAGAGAATACTAACTATGCACTAGTAATTAAGCTACATAAGAAGGGTATAATAACTATACCTAGTAAGCTATTTAAATAGTTAGATACTAGTAAAATCTAAGGACTTATGGACTGTAGTGTGTTTTTTATCATTAAATATAATAAGCAAAAGCATAGTAGGATATGGATTTTTAAGTTATAATTAGTGCGCGAGGTTAAGGGTAAAAACAAGTAGCCCTATAAGAAATTGTAACTAGTTATTTAAGGTTATATAGATAATAGTAAAGCTGTAATTTTAACCTAGTTATTAACTATCTAATAAATGGCTTAGTAAGTAATACTCTCTATTGTACTATCACTTTTGTAATAGGGTTATATCCTCTAGTTATATAATATAACACAAGCGTATACCTAGTTAGTAACTAAATTAGCACGTACTATCCTTGCCTAACTTCCCCTTAAAATTTACTATCTCTATGCAATAGATGTAATTATAGAGGTTAAATAGCTACTCTATAGTATACTAGAGGCAGGTACTTATTAGTAGGCTATGTATAATAACTACTATAGAAAGAGCCTCTAGATAGATTTATTTACTTTTAACCCTTGCTTACTTATTTTAGCGCTTAAAAACAATAACTTTATAATAATAGGTATATAAACAAATAATACTATTAGACTTATAAATAAATTGTTCTCTAACTATAAAAACTGTATACTAAAAGAAGCTGCTTTTATAGCTAAACCTAAGTAACTTCTTAAAGTTAATAAGCCTATTACTTTTAGTAGTAGTGTATTAACCCTTAGTAATAATAGTAAGATAACCCTTTGCTAAAAGGACTAAGGCAAGAAGCTATGATTAGTTAACCCTAGCGTGCCTAATATAAAGCAGTAGTATATTAAGCAGCGTATCTGAGGCGTATACATTACCTCTATTTACTAATCAGAAGCAGCCTTCAACTATTCAATCGCTACCTAGCACCAGTTACCTAGCCCAGCTAAAATCAAGGACCTCAACTAGCAGGTCAAGTAGTAGATAGATAACCTTAACCGCAGGCTACGATTTCAACTGCTAGATCTTACTAGCACCAAACTCTTTATATTCATTAATAGCTCTTTTACAAACAATAGCAATTTAATATTATAACTTAGCTTTATCGTCGCGCTTGCCAACAAGTCTAGCAATAACAAAGAGCGCCTATCCACTAGTAGAGATACCGCTTTCAACTTCACAGGCAATATCATCTATTTCAGCTCTATGAAGTGTAAAAGAGTCACCTGTAGCATACTTGCCTCTGAGATATACGCAATGGTTGCCAGAGCTGACGTAGCCTATGTAATTGGGACCACGCTGGCAATGGTCTCTGACTGCCTCAAGGTTCCTCAGATCCCTACAACCATATGTACTGATTTATACTTACTGTACGAGTGTTTGGTGAAACTCAGTACCATAAAGGAAAAGCAACTCATGATAGATATCATGGCTCTTTGACAGTTATACGAATGCTGTGAGATTCACAAGGTACGATAGATCCATAGCACGGATAACCCAGCTGACGGCTTTATGAAGTCATTGCCAAACAAGGCACTGGAGAAGCTTGTCAGCACTACGCGGATGAAGATATGGATGAATGGATGGGTTTCGCGCACGTGACGTACAGATATTACGTTAGTAGTAAGAAGTTAAATACTTTGTGATTTGGATTTTTATTGCGTTTTTGAGCTTTTTAGACCAAGGGCTGGCTGGCGACTATTTGGCCACAATAAAGAGTTGCCAGTGTTGCGATGCCAGCCCATCGTCAGGATCCATCGGAGTTACCCGCTAACTCCGATCCCACCGGTCACGTGAGACCGGTCCGAGCTCGTCCGCGGGCCCACCCGCGGCAGCCACTTTCACCGCTAGCTCAACCTGGCGGCCCTCTTGATAGTTACACTTCTTCACACATAATTGACCCTTTTTGAGACCCCTTATTCATCACCCGCTGGTTATTACCAGACCTCTTTTGCCTTACTTACCAACACTTTTACTACCTTCTAACTATTATTTTATTAGAGGTACTACTACTACTACTATAGTAAATTTATCTAAGTAGGTATATATAGAGACTAGTAATATATCTTTTTCTTTTAGCTTATTTTTTATATATTACTATATTAGAGCTTACTTTATATAGTTAATAATTACTTTATATAATTACTATAAAAACCTTAGGTATATTTTACTTATAAAGTAATACTTTATTAGTAAGTACCTAGAGATATTATATAGTAAGTACTTTTTATTACTATAGTTATTATTCTTATTATTATAATTATTATAATAGTTATTATATTATTTTTCCTTTATTAGCTTCTTTTATATATAATTCTCTATAATATTATTAGTAATTATTACTATAGTAACTAAGCTAAAGGTACTATAAGTAGCTTTTACTTAGAAATACTCTAGCTCTATAATAATATAGGCTTATATTACTAATATTACTTTATAGTATAGAAACTAGTTATTAATAACCTTTATATAATTAGTACTTTTATATACTTCTATCTATACTACTAGTAGTATATACTTTAATACCTTTATTAGTAATAAAAACTATTTATTAGTTTTTATAGTTAAATACTACTAAACTTATATATTATAAAAAAGTACTTTCTCTTAGTTAGATATCTATTTCTCTATCTTTTTTATATATATTACCTTATAATCTATAGCTTTTTTTATAACTTTCTTATACTTTATTATAGTAATTTTCTTTTTCTTATATAGAGGTAAACTAATATATACCTTTATATTATATATCTATATATATATTAACTTACTTATGGAGTAGTACTTTATAACTACTATTAGATCTACTATTATATAAATCTAGGTAATTAAGTTACTAACTACTTTATAGTTTTACTTATATTACTATTATTTTATATATATTTATCTTATTATTATATTTAAATTATTTTTAGTCTTTAGTTAATAGTTAAAATAGCTTTAAAGCTTATATATCTTTTAAATTTAATAATTATTAGTTATTTACTATATTATTTATTACCTACTTAGTTATTATAAATAGTATTATTAAGTAGTTTATAATATCTAAAGCTATTAAAAGCTTTTTTAATTATTTTATAATAGTATATTATATATTATTAATATTTAAGTTAATTAACTTTTATAAATTCAAGATTATTATTTATTATTATAGCTAGATATACTAATTACTTTAGTTAGCTAGATTACTTAGAATTACTAATATTATAACTATCTTATTTTTAATTATAATAATAACTATAGTATATATTATATATAGTACTTTAAGTAATATTAATTAGTACTTATAAAATAGACTATTAATTATTAAAGTATATAAATAATTATAGTAACAATCTTTAGTTAATTATTAGTATATATATATATATATATATATAACTATATTACTATTTTCTATAGGATTTTTTATATATTTATAGCTATTATACTACCTTAGGATCTAAATATACATGGTTATTAGATTTTAGATATTTTGGCTAGCAAAATTCGTCCCATAGATATCAACTGACATTTCGCCGCAGACCTTTCCCAATCCAGCCCAATGGGCCTGGAGGTCCGTGCCATTCGCCGGCATATTGCACCTACTCTGACAAGTGCCAGCCTTTAGTTACCAGGCCTGGTTAAGTGCCAGCCTTCAGTTGCTAGGCCTGGTTAAGTGCTAGTATTGATGGCCCAGGCGCGGCCCATGGGTGACCCACATATCGCAGCTAATCAATCTTATTTCCACAGGTAGGCCCTGACTTCTTATTAGCCTAGAAAAAGGCCTTGCCACATAAAAAAGGATAGTATATATTCCAAGGATAGTGAATATTATCTAACAACAAGTACGTATTCCCAGCATAACTAAGTCACCCACTTTCCCACTAAGGTACCTAGTAGTATGTATCCATAAGTACACTACCTAGGTACCCAGGGAGCCCCCACCTGGGTGGGGACCGGGTCTTTCGGAGTGAGCCCCGGGTCTCCGACCGACCGACAGCGAGGAATCCTTTGGATCGTAAATATCCCCTTGCATCGCGAAAAGCGGGATCAAGTCGATTGTCAGCCGAACTGTAGGGCTGAGGCGTACACCGCAGCTGTTATATCCAACACTAGCCAGCACAAGCCCGGGCCACAATTAGCCAGCGAGTTGGAAGTCCTGGAAACGGTCTCACTACGGAACCATGAAGAGATGGAGCTGGGAGCAAATGCTCCAGCGGGGATCCGTCTTGGTCAGGCATTTGAAGGGGCGGGGATGTACTCTTTTCCATACCTCCATACCATCAACAGTCCCTTTGGGATGTGTTCTGCCCCGAGACGAGCGAGAAATGGGGGAGGGGGGTCTGAAGTTGACGTCACACCCAACTAGGTACACGGCTGTCTCTTCTCGAAGCCAGAGGTTGCGCGGTCTCTACTGTCTTTAAGGAGCGTTCGGAGAAGGACACAACGAGGACACACAGTGCCAGCGGGAGCTTGAGGACTTGGCGAGGTGGCCAAAGGTCCAACCAGCCCGACCCGACCTGGCGGCGGCCGGTCTGTTCCTGTTCCCGCAGGAAGGTCGAGCCTCTGAACGAGTTGGCCTCAGACTCAAGCAGTACGCCGGGGTCCATTGGGAATGCCTCGAAATAGGAGTTGTGCCCTGATCTGCGTGGTGCATACTAGAAGGAGGGAGTATGCCGGGTGGGGGGAAGGATGGGCTTTTCTAACCAACCAGTGCGTTGATGCCGGGTATGATATCGAAAGTCACGAGCGGCCGCGAAACAACTGCGACAGCGACTGAGACACGCCTAGGTGGAACTCGGTGCTGGGATAGGTCGGGGAACGGCGATGTACTACATGTAGATATCTACCTAGGTAGATAGATACTGAAAAGCTGCACAAGACAGGGCAAAGGGCAGTCGCAGGACAAAAACAACGAAGACAGAGAGAGTATCCGTCAAAGTACCTACCTAGGTAGGTAAGGTAGGTACTACTTGAAAGGCAGGCACGAACAGTGTGCCGGATTGGGACCAATGAGACGGGAACGTAGCAAAATGGGCGACTGGTGACTGGCAGGAGACGATCCTCGATCGGCGAATTCGGGTGGGGTCGATTACGGTCTGGACCGCGCCAGTTCACGGCCGACAGGGGGGCCAAGGGGCTAGGGGCTTGACAGACAAGGAGGACCTTGATCTAGACCCACTATATGTCGGTACGTACACATCTACCTAGTCTTATGGTAATGGTTCTATTGGCTTTTGCGAAGGCTTGGCTCTTTCCCATCCAGTCCAGTCCGTATACTGTACGCAGTAGAGAGGTACCTGTAAGTAGGTAGGAAGGTAGGTAGGCAGGTATCGGGTTCTCTTTTGGTGTGGAAAATTGGGACAGTCGCCGATGACCCCGTGGGGTTTGTGTTGTTGTTGTTGTTGTTGTTGTTGTTGTTGTTGTTGTTGTTGTTGTTGATGTTGATCGAGAAGAAGCTCGTTGGAGTGACTCAAGGCTCGAGCCAGGTCGTCAAGTCAGCCCGGCTTGTCTGCTGCACTAGTCTAAGAGGTTTTTTTCTTCCCTTTTTCTCTTTACGAATACTCTCCAGAAAAGTCAAGTACAGGGAAGCGGCATACCTAGGCAGTTGTGCAGATACGTGGGTAGGTAGGTATGCAAATATGAGGCGCAGCGAGTGGACAGTTCCTCCATGCGTGCGGTCGTGTCTTGCTTTGTCACCGTTTCCCGATCCGTTTCCAGACGACTCAAAGGCAAGGCGCATTCCTGAAGAGAGACGTGGCGCCGGGACCCGCAAACCGTTTGCCCTGCGGTGGTTATCTAGGTATTTGTCTGACCCCCGACGTCCGACATCATTTGCCCCGAAACACTGTCTCGAACTCATTGTAACGAGATTAATCATCGCCCAGCCGTTACCGAGAAAAGCGAAGGCGCCATCATCGAAATTCTTATAGTTGCCTGTGCACACACAACCGAGATGCCCAATATCGAACACTTGAGCGTAGCAGGGAGATGATGGTTTGTCAAGGCCAGGCGGGAAGCCAATACTGACCGAGGTGTGCTGGGTGGAGTACTGGGAAAAGCACCTTATCCGTTCTCGAGAGCTTCGTGTGGGGGGTTCAACAACCCCCCCTTCCCCCACCCACCCAAGACGGCGGGGTTGGAATCTGCCATACTTAGTACTGGGAGGTCCTACCGGTAGAGGTTGTGCCGAGGACATGGAAGCATGACAGCTGACAAGCAGGGCTTTTGGCTGCTACCACACTGAGTAGGTATACAAACAAGACGGGTGTGGACCGGCAGAGTCGAACCCCTACACTACACTACCTACCTACCTACCTACCTACCTGCACCACCTAGGTACCTAGGTACCTAGGTAAGACTGTTGCCATGTTCGAGGGCCCTTGATCGACACCGTCTCCCTCGAGGCGGCAGTGACTCCACCCGACCCAGCATCTGCCGCCCCAAAAAGCCACGAGGCCACTACCTACGCGAGTTCTACTATGTAGCAGCGTCGTGACGGGAGATGGGCACCTGCCGTGCGTTTGCGTCTCCAGGAGAATGCCTGATCCCAGGCCAGTGGCCCGTCGTATCATACCTGTATATCTAGGTATCTGGTGTACTTTAGATACTGTACCGGTAGGTTCCCAATCATGAGTTCTGCGCGGCTCCAAATAGTGCCTGCCGTTTGCCCAATTGCAGCTCACGGAACGGCACTCCGGTGCCACGACGTACCGTGGGCGAACAGAAGACAAGAATGTATGGATGCTATCGTAAGCAAGGTAGCAGGGAGCTTCTCACGGCATTGTTCCTTGAGAGAGGGAGCCAGATTAGCGTCTCGGCTGGACCAAATGCTGGACAGCACAGTGACTGAGGAGGCCCCTCTCCTTCCAGCGACAGATACTGCAGTGAGGATGAGGCGGCCCTTGGGGGGCGGGGGCGGCTCTATCACAAAAGCTGGTGAAACCCCTCACCCCACCCAGGTCCCAAGAAATCCAGACCTGGGTCTATTAGATACCACTCTATTCTCCTGTACGGCTCTGCCCGGCCCGGTTCCAGCCCGCCAGCCAGCGCCCGAGTGAATCTTGCATGTCGTCGCCGTCCTAAGCCTAGGTAGGTGGTGTCACACCCGCTTTGCGTAGCTGGGTGGGTATACCTACGCTTGTACACTACTCATGTCTTGTTCCTTGCTGATGCTGCGCCTGCGCATAGGTAGTGTGGGCATAGTCAACACCACACAATGGCCGTCCATTTTCATTTCATTCTTCATTCTTTCTTTTTTATCACCCCCCCCCCCCCCCCAATAGAAATCCACTAGCTGACAACACGGAGAGAGGCCAGCACTGTCTGCTGTGTTGACGCTTCCGTCCATGCCATTTTCGGCAGGGTTATTTAGCGTAGAAAGGCCAAAGGCAGACAGACAGATACTACCTACCTATGCTATGTACCTACCTATATGGGAGGATGGCAACATTGCAAAACGATGCAGGGGAATTGTAGCAGCCGCACCCAAGGGAAGGACAGTGAAGGAAAGGAAAGGAAAGGAAAGGAAAGGAAATGAAGTGAAGTGAAGGGAAGGGAAGGGAAGGGAAGGGAAGTAAAGAAAAGAGGAAGGGAAAAGGGTGAAGGGATGACTGGATGCTGGGCATTGAATGGATACTCAGACCCCAAGCGAATGGACAGCATAGGAAGGGGAGGAGCGGTATCAACCAGTCAGTCAGTCAGTCAGTCAGCTCTGCTTTGCTGCGTCGATGGACACTGACACAGGCTTTTTTTTGTACCCTTTTACTCCTGTCTGTACGGATACCTAGGTAGGTAGGTAATCTCTTCGGGCCAATGTTTTTCGTCGTTCGGTCCCTTTCATTTTCTCCCATGCATCACACAAATCACATCTTCCCCCCAACACTCTCACATATAGACAGACAGACATACGTAGCGTATACACACACACACAACACGCACGCACGCACGCACCTACCTCTGCCTACCAAACAATCTGTCAACTGCCAAAAAAAGTCATTTGCTGTCTTTTGCCTACCTGGCATCCCAATCTTGCGCCTGCGCCCACTTTCCTACCTAGTACCGCTGCGCCTTGCCTTTTTGCGAGACTATTCCGAACCGGTCCAAGTCCAATCCGAGGATTTTTTTTTCTAAAGAAAAAAGAGAGAGAGACGCGAAGCCCAAGCGTGAGCCGATGCGACGTTCCCTTGCCTGACTCCTCTTTAGATATCGAGACACCGATTTCCCATACTGCGTCTCGATTCAACTTTTCCGATCCACATCAACCAACCCACTACCACCACCACCACCACTACCGCCATCACTGACTGCTCCACGACCAAAACACGATACCAAGCAAACCCGCCTCGTCCCATCTTACTGTCAGCCCGCTGCTGTGTCGATGCGCCTGCCTCGCCAGACCATCCAGACCATCCAGACCATCCAGACCATCCGTACTATTTGTGCCAGCCTCTCTCGGTTTCGTCGGCTTTGGACCCTCGACCTGCCTTTGCCTTGCCGCGACACTTGATGTACCGCGCTGCATCTGCATCTGGCATCAGACTTGACTTTACCTCGCCGCCCCCAGTCCCCACCACGCAAACCGAAGCAAAGCCCGCGCATCTCGTGCACCGCACTTTTTTGTGTGGTGTGGATTGCTGGTAGACTGGATTGCGTTTATCCTCATCCTGGTAAATCCCATCTTTTCCTTCCCGTTCCCGCCCCTTCCCCCTTACTCGTCACCGTCCCCGGCATCCGTCACCCAACGTCGAATACTTGTATCTGTCCGCAACCCTGTACGTGTTTCCGGTCTGCTACCAGTGGCAGCAGTGCCATCTGCATTTGCATCTGTGGTCGTCTTCGTTGGTTGGGTTGTCAAGTCACCTTCTTCCCCAACTCTTACCACCCCAGTTGCACTGACAACTCAATCTCACCCCTGCACCCCCTCCTGGCCCCCAGTTCGAAGCCAGGAAGCCTGCCTGTCCCCAGTCGCACCCCTCGCATCAGTTCACACCGTCCCTTCCAGACTCCATGCTTGCAGGCCCCTTCCCTTCCTCTCAATCGCACGGGCCCTTCGAATCCTCGCTCAATCGAGATTCCCGCGCCTCGGTCGTTAACAAACCCTCACACCCCTGGCAGCAGGAGAGAGCGAAAGAGAAGAGTGAGAAGGCCTATTTCCCTGCAGCCCTTGTTGCTGCTGTCTGTTCGCTACCATCCTCCCCCGCCTGTACCTACCTAGGTAGATATACTGCCTACCTAGGTGGGCCCTGGTGGCGTCTGTACTTGTTGTACCCATAATCCACAACCGCACCCGAGCCTGTCCGGGTCGTATTGCGGCCTTGTCTGTGCTGATCTGTTTTGGTGCCTTTTACCTCTGCTCTTACCCCAACTCCGTCTCCGCTGTCGCTAAAAGGGATTCACTCTAGTTTCGGCAGGGGAAGAGAACCATAGACCTGGAGGCACGAGACGAAAATTTCTAGACCGGTCCGACTCTCGCGGCCGCCGTTCACCCTCACCCTTTCCCTCCCGCGCATTCATGCCGCAGGGCGACGATCGCTTTCCACAACCCACCGTACAACTGCTTTCGCCCTCGTCCACCTCGCACCGCTCCTATCGTGCCTCGGGATACATCGCAGCCCCTACCGTCACGACCACCACGACGACCAAGACGACCAAGACGACGGCGACGAGAACCACCACGGCCACCCCTTTTGCTGCTGCTGCTGCCGCCGCCGCCGCCGCGACACCTGTGACCTCCGCCTCTGTCTCCCCCACCGCCGCCTACCAACAAGCCCCGAGCTTTCAGTCGAGCGACCCTCGGTACCATCCCGCCTCGCCAACTCTCACCAATTTCAGTCCGGGAGGGCAATGGACAACGCCTGACATTGGTCGGTATGGTTTGACGTATCGCGATCCAACTTGCGATCCTTCATTCGACGCCCTCTCCACCTCTCTCTTGACGCCCACATCGGACCCTACCTCCCCGATCGTGGCATCGCATACGGACCCATCCAACACCCCGAGGTATACGACGTCGTCGCAGGGCAAGCGCCAGCCGGACGAAGAACCGGACGCCGCGCAGACTCAGCCCTCGCCTCTGAAGAAGCCGCGCACCCGCCTGGGACTCCCTCGGTTCATCTCTCTTCCGAAGGCGCCCCCGCCTTCGGCCATTCTCGCGAGACGGAACCAAGGGCTCATCTCCCCCCTCTTCTTCTCCTCCTCCAGGACCCGACGACAGATGCCCCCTCGACCGAACCCCCTCCCCCCCTCAGATGCCGCAGCTGTCCTGCTGGCCCGTTTGAGGGAGGATAACGAGGGAGTTCACACGGTTCGCCTACCCCGCGGCACCGTTCATACGCAGGGTCCGGCCAGGTCAGGTAGTACGCCGGGGAGCAGCAGCTTGTCGTCGTCCGCAGATGCCACAATCACGTCTTCGGCAAAAAGTCCAAATAGCCAAACTCTCCCGCAAGGGCTGCAAATATTAAGGGGGGTCGGGGTAGTAGAGCTCTTGGAGCAGGACGAGCGTCCGACATTCATCATCGATCTCGCGAACCCAGTCAACACGCAAAAGACGGGACTGCACTTGCTGTATGCCAATGCGGCACTTCGGGCCTCGGCAGGTGTCCTGGAGCTGCTGTCGGTGGAGGGCGACGACGCCGCCGAAAACCCCGACTACGTCTCTTTCAAAACGTGGGCCACCAGCTTTGTCCTGAACCACGAATCGCTCAACGTATGTCTTCCTTCCCACACCTACGGAGGCATCACATGGACATGTTCGACCTTGCGCAAACGCTTTCGCTTCGTGAGCGGCAACACGAGTGCCGTATCGACCGCGGCCGACTCCCCCGTCCCTCTGGCCGAAGAGTCCGATGTTCTGGAGCAGCGGAGCAGAGGCCCGACACCAAACCAATCATCCACCGCTGTACCCATGGATGACGAACCCGATTACTTTGGCGACATCGAACCCGAGCCTCATGGCACCGAGGACACGTCGCTTGTGACCGACTGTGTGATGAGAGATAATGGCGAGAAGTATCACTCGGACGAGTTCACCCAGCAGGTGTTTCAGGCAGCCTTGGCGAAGCCGTCTTTCGACTGGACCCGCATTCAAGCCACTCCAGACCTGGAAGACCACATCCTCTTTTGTCGAAATACCGACTGGGCGTCCACGTCCCTGGGCCCCATAGAGCAATGGAGTCCAGAACTGCGAGCTATGGCCAACATGGTCATGGGCAGTCCTCACCCGGCCGCCATGTACTGGGGGGTAGACAACGTCACTCTGTACAACGAAGCTTACATCGAACTCGCCGGCCAGAAGCACCCGAAGCTCATGGGCATGCGGTATCAAGACGCGTGGCCAGAGATATGGCATGACCTCGAGCCTGTAATTGCCAACGCGTGGACAAACGGCCAGTCCACCATGAAGAACGATAACCAGCTCTTCATAATGCGGCACGGGTTCATGGAGGAGACATTTTTTTCGTGGTCCATAATCCCACTGCTGGGCAGCGACGGTGAGGTTGTCGGGCTCTACAACCCAGCATTCGAGAACACCCGTCGCAAGGTCAACGAACGCCGCATGCTCACGCTGCGCGAAGTTGGCGAGAAGACTGCTTCTGCCAAGGACGTCAAGGGTTTCTGGTCACGGGTAAAGGAAGGTCTGGAATTCAACGACCTGGACGTGCCCCTCGCCCTCATCTACTCTGTCAGGGACGACAACAGCGAAAGCGAAGTGTCTTCCATGCACTCAGGGAGCATAGCGCACCCTCCCCTGCTGCATCTCGAAGGCAGCCTGGGCGTTCCCGAGGGGCACCCAGCAGCCCTCAGCCACCTCGACCTCAAGTCCTCGGACGAAGGCTTCGCACCTTACATGCGGCAATCTATGACGATGCAAGGAGCACCCATCGTCCTATCGGTAGATGCAGGCAGCCTCCCGACCAAGTTGCTCGAAGGTCTGGATTGGAGGGGCTTCGGCGACCCGTCGAGGACGATTGCCATCCTTCCCGTTCATCCCACCACAGCCGGCGAGTCCGTTGTAGGTTTCATCATCTTGGGCACCAACCCCCGTCGGCCGTACGACGATGAGTACCAGCTCTTCATCCATCTCTTGTCAAGACAACTAGCGACGTCGATGGCGTCAGTCGTGCTGTTCGAAGAAGAGATCAGGAGGGGCCAGAGAGCCGCTCGCCTGGCCGCGTTGGACCGCCAGGAGCTACAAATGGAGTTGTTCCTGAGGACGCAAGAAGCAGTCGAAAGCGAGTACAAGTTCACGCGAATGGCCGAGTTTGCCCCAGTGGGCATCTTTATCGCCAACGACAAGGGTCTCATCAACTTCGCCAACGACATGTGGTGGCAGATCTCTCGGCACCCGAGGACAGAAGACAGCGTCAACACGTGGATGCAGAGCGTGATGGACGAGGACCGCCCGATGGTCGAGCGTTCTTGGAGGAAACTCGTTGAAGAAAAAGAGGCCATGACGATCGAGTTCCGCTTCAAACACAGCCGCCAGAACGGCGTGAACACGATCGACACCTGGGTGTTGATGAGCGCTTTCCCCGAGCAGACAGAGGACGGCAATCTCAAGAGCATCTTTGCCTGCATCACGGACATCTCTCCTCAAAAATGGGCCGAGGACTTCCAGAAGCAGCGTAGAGAAGAGGCAGTCGAGCTCAAGCGTCAGCAGGAGAACTTCATCGACATCACCAGTCACGAGATGCGCAATCCGCTGAGCGCCGTTCTCCAGTGCGCCGACGAAATTGTCAATAGCATCGCCGAGTACCGCTCGCAGCCGCAGGACGACAAGCAGCTCGAAACCCTGCTCGAAGGCTGTACGGAAGCCGCCAATACCATCAACCTATGCGCCAGTCATCAAAAGCGCATCGTCGACGACGTGCTTACCCTGTCGAAGCTTGACTCACAACTCTTGCTGGTGACCCCGGTCGATTCTCACCCTGTTACCATAGTGAGGCACGTCATCAAGATGTTCGAGTCGGAGCTGAATACGCACGAGATCAAACTGGAGTTCTCGATTGACCAGGCCTACATCACTCATGGTGTCGACTGGGTCAGGCTGGATCCGTCCAGGCTGAGACAGGTCCTGATCAACCTCATGACCAACGCCATCAAGTTTACCCAAGGCCGCGAAAAACGCCTGATCACGATGAGGATGAGCGCCTCTAAAAATATCACAGAGGTCACGGAGAAGGGAGTCTCCTTCTTCCCAACCCGTAAGGAGGACGTTCAGGCCCTGATTCAAGAGAAGGACTGGGGCACTGGAGAAGAGATCAATCTCCACTTCTCGGTGCAAGATACGGGGCCGGGTCTACGCGAGGACGAGAAGAAGCTCCTATTCCAGCGCTTCTCTCAGGCTTCACCCCGCACCCATGTACAATACGGTGGGTCGGGCCTCGGCCTCTTCATCTCTCGGATGCTGGCCGAGCTACAGGGCGGGCAGATTGGCGTCGTTTCTGAAAAGGGCATCGGAAGCACTTTTGCGTTTTACGTCAAATGCCGCAAGACGCCAACGCCGAGCTCAGAGTCGGCGACACTTTCAGCGCTCAACTTAGCCCGGCCCCTCAAGAGCGAGACCACCCCGGCCCCGTCGACTCTTCCGCCTACAACGCTGCTTAGGCGAGCGTCTTACAAGAAGCCGGCCGTCGCAGCGACGCCGCTTTATGACGTGCTTATCGTGGAAGACAACATTGTGAACCAGAGAGTTCTGCGAAAACAACTCCAGAACTGCGGCAACAACACCCACGTTGCGAACCACGGGGGTGAGGCGCTCGACCAGCTCAAAAAGTCTCGATTCTGGGCCGGAAAAGAGGCTGAAGGATTCAATCTCAGTGTTATTCTCATGGACCTGGAGATGCCGGTCATGGATGGAATGACGTGTGCCAAACGCATTCGTGAACTAGAGCGGGCTGGAACTCTCGTCACGCACATACCCATCATTGCCGTCACGGCTTACGCGCGGCCAGAGCAGATCGAGAGCGCAAAAGCCGCCGGTATCGTGAGTCGTTCTTGGGTTGTCCGCCACGAATTTCCCTGACATTTCTTTCTAGGACGACGTGATTTCCAAGCCCTTTAGAATACCAGACTTGGTGCCCAAGATGGAGGAGTTGGTTTTGAAATACAGAGCATCAGCCGCCGTACCGCCCGTGGCCTCGACCTAACAGTACGGGGCTCGGGAGGCGGTCTCTCTCTCTTGGGCTTGCCAGTATGCAAGCTGTCATCTCACCAGCGTTGGAGAACCTGTGGATTTTGATCTCGAACTTGGATTTTCGGGATTGACTCGTTTATTCTTTGCCAGCAAGGACCTCCCGTCACACCAGACGTGTTCGGTGAGGTGGCATTAGACAACCAGACAGAAAGGCGTTCAATTGGGGGAAGGTTGACTGATCCAAAATAAAACTTACTCGGGAGGACGAACTGACTATTTCTGGGCATGGGAATTGCATTTTGTGCGAGAGGAGGAAGAGAGAAAGAGAGAGAAAAAGAGAGAGAGAGAGAGAGAGAGAGAGAGAGAGAGAGAAAAGCATCCGGAAGAACAAGGCCTGGTATACTGCGGTGGGGAAACGCATGGGAACGAAGACGAGTTATGGGTAATGTACAGGACAGCGGACCTGACTGACGACAAACACCTTACGTGTGTATCTTACGATATTTTCCAGTTCGGAATATCCTAATGTGAAGATACCTATCCAATACTCTGCAGTATGGTTTGGCCAATGTGCACACAGTACGATCGCCATATGGGCTTTGTTGGCCATTAAATCGATGGCCTGAGGCGCAACAATGGAGTGCTGGTAACTTTACCTAGGTACCTACCAGGTAGGTACCTTATGGAGGTACCTAGGTACGAGTCGACAGCTTACGTAACGAAGATTTTTCTCAGATAGCTCCTGAGACTGATCATCTTAACAAGGAAGCTCTTCATTTTGAACAGATAACGATCGCGGATCTGTTGTCCCAATCCGCCCAAAATGCATCAGCAGGCTCTGCGATCGGCCGGCAGCCGTATAAAGCCCGACGTCGTCGCCATCAAGACGTGCATCCGAACCTTTTCCACCACGCAATTGCGCGCCGCAGACGAAGCCTCCGAAAACAAAGGCAGCGGCAGTGCTGCCCCTTCCAAGAGAGCACCCCTCTTGACCGGACGAGAGCGATCCCGCGCCGCGGCCAGTGAGATCGGTCAGATTCTGAGAGGAGGGCCCCGTACCCGCGGAGCGAGCAACAATGCGGCGGCCGCCGGCGCGAAGCCCAACATCGTCGATGTCAAGACACTGCCCAACCGCGCCGGCCTTGGCGGCCTCGGCGGAACCAATTTTGTAAGACTGCCACAGGGTTTCGGGCGTGGCGGTCGCGGCGGACGTGACCTCCCTTCAGGGTTCTCACCCGGAGGACCCAGCCGAGGCGGCTTCGGCGGCCGTGGACGCGGTGGCTTCGGCGGACGAGGTGGTTTTGGGGCCCGCGGGGGAGGTGGAAGAGGGCGTGGAGGAAGAGGAGGCCGTGGCGGCGGCGGCGGCGGCGGTCGCGGCGGCCGAAAACCCAGAAGAGAGGGTGAGGACGGTGCCAACGACGTTGAGAGGAAGGCCAACCGCGCCTCGGCGTACGAGCGCTTCTTCCGCCCCGAGACGGTGGAGGAACACACCTACGTCAGGGTGCGCGACCAGGGGTTCCTGCCCGAGGCTTTCACTCCCTCCGTGAGCGTTGAGGGGCTGCTGGGGTTCGCCCCGTCTATGCCGATCGCCAACGCATCGTCGGCTGTCACCGCGCCAGCCGCCGTCATGCGCTCCCTCCGCGAGGTGGCGGGCGGGCAGCACTATACGCCCGACCACTGGTCCGACACGCAGCACACGGCGACGCAGCTCGCGTTCCGCGGCAAGGGAACGTACTTCTTCAGCGATCTGGCCGAGAGGGATAAGTTCCTCGCGGACGTGCGGGCCGCGCCTGAGGACGACGCGGCAACGAGCGCCGAGGTCAAGGCTGTGCGAGCTGCGAATCTCGAGGAGGGTGCAGGCCAGGCCGTGCGCGAGTACATCATCGACCGAGTCGTCAAGGGGCAGCACGCGGCCCCCAAGTTCGTGGAGCAGGGCAGCCGGGACCCGGTGAGTATGGCGAGGGAGTCGCACCTGCTCAACGAGACGTACAGCGCGAGTGACGGACGCAAGTTTGACGGCAAAATTGCGGCATTGGTGGCCAAGGGGAAGCCTGCTGCCGCGGGCAAGGCCGCGAGTGCTTGAGGTCCTTTTCCGACACGATTGTAACCACACACATACACACACACTGTGTGTGTGTGTGAGAGAGAGAGAGAGAGAGAGAGAGGATGAGCCAAAGAAGAAAGGGAATGGCCATGAAGAACGAGCATTGTAGGATTAGAGGAGAGTGGAAGACGAGGAGAGTTGAAAGGTCAGAAATTGTTGTACATTTAGATGCGAAAGTCTCTTCCACTGTACACTACAGACCGGGCTAGTAACAGGGCAAGAAAACATGCCTTCTCTCCAAAACATTCATGTACATGGCGTTCTCGAGTTCGGAGGTCTCTTCCGACTGTGACTAGAAATGTGAGTAGACGGGAGAGAAGCGAGAATACGCCAGAGATCAGCCTCAGCCTTGGATCTTCTTAACAGCCTGCTGTTCCGCCGCGTCGACGACCTTCATCTCCTTGTCCTGCAGCTTCTGCAGCTCCTTGTCGGCCCGCCTCTTCAGGTCAGGCACAATGGCCGCTTCCTTCTGCCACTTGGCGTGGGCCTTCTTGCGCTTCTCTGTGACGGTGCGCAGCTTCCCCCGCCAGGACTGGGCGGCGTCTTTGGCCCGGCGGACGACGACGTCCTTGTTGGTCGCCTCGACCTTGAGGACGAGCTCGAGCTCGTTGTCCGGGTCGCGCTGCGGCTGCTGGTTGAAGTCGGGCGAGGCCTGAACGGCGGTCATGACGGGTTTAACGTAGTCCTTCTCGTGAAGGAGGAGGGAGACGGTACGGCCGCCGGGCCGAGGCACGATCTCGGCGAGCTCGCGGAGGGGGTAGGTCGTCGGGTCCTTGCGGTTAGGCTGGACGACCAGGGCGCCGATGGCGTCCGGGGAGAAGCGGTCGCCGGACTGGAGCAACTTGAGGGCCTCGGCATGGTGGGCAGCGAGGGACGCGAAGCGCGAGGCGACGTCGGCGAAGTTGAGGGGGTCGGCAGGGTCGGGCTTTGGGTGCTTGGAGCCGGGGAGGTCGTCGTGGTCGGCCTCGTCGACGGTGTGGGAGGTCCGGGAGACGATCTCGGGGGAGTCGTGGGTCGGGTACTGCGGGGCCTTCTTCTTTTTTTGGAGGGGGGTCGAGTGCGAGAAGGGACGCGCCGCGAGGGTGGAGGCGTTCGTCGCAGTCTTGGTCGCGCTGAGGGCGTCGGACGCTGTGATCAGGCGCGCCGCGAGCGGCGCTTGCGTCTGGCTGTGTCTTGGTCAATTGGGGGGATTCCCCTTTTCGCGCGGGGTCAGGGAGGAGAGATCACCTTCGCGCAGCTAGCAGGATGCCATTGGCACCCCGGAGGAGCGATTTGGGGGCGTGGAGACCTCGCATGGCTGTGCTGTTGCGGTGGCTTTTGGTGTTTTTGTTTGTTGGAGAGCTGTTGGAGCTTCACGATTTGGAACCACTTGGGGTGACGTACCGAGATCGGTTGGTGGGCTCCAAAGTGGCCGGTGCCTCGCTGACAAACGGCTCTTTATCTGTTCTTCCATCTGCACTTTGAATCGACTGCTTCGGGCGGAGAATTCGGGAACATTCAGATGGAATATAGGTGTCCTGAAGCATTTAATGATTTTTACTATCGTAGTAATTATTGTATTACTTCAAAGAGTACTTGATGGCGACTGTTTCTTCAAGACTTGGAGGGCATCATGTGAAAGGAGACATGTATGGATCCCCACTTGATCCAGGCTTTGCTTATCAAAAGTTTGATGTATATACCGATAGATGTAGGGTACTTCACACCAAATGACGGTCGATTGGCCCAGCGGTTCAAGGCATCTGCTTTACACGCAGAGGATCGCAGGTTCGATCCCTGCATCGATCAGTCACCCAAGTTTTTGTGGTTTGCTTGGGCTGCTTTTTGTAGTGTCAAGATGTCGACACATGTTGCACCAGTGGTCATCAGAAATATTGCGCTCTTTTGGTGATCGCGAGGCGCAGTCCTTTTGGGCCAATAATGTCGCGAGGCTGGGCAAAATATAGACGTAGAGGATGGCAGGAATCCTTGTACAGATCGCTATTGTTTTCTTGGTGGCAGTGCGCTCAGCGGCTTGTCACGTCCTCCTAAGAAACGGGCGTTTTCCTTTCCTTTCCTTTTCTTTTCTTCTTTTGCGATTGACTAATACTGCTGAGGAAGAAGCACTCACTGGCTGCGTGTGCCTTCTTCGTTTCCCATTACTGCTATAACTGGTAGTGTCCCTCTTCGTCCTTATGCCACGCATTCTTTCGGGGATTTATGATTTTTTTTTTGCATGCGAAGTGCGATTTGTTGAGGCGCATCTCTCACCCTGAGCACCACCCTCTGTTGGCCAGTCGCGCTTTTCCACAAGCACAAGCACAAGCACACGACGTCAGTGGGAGGCTGACAATTCGTCCACCACCACCACCACCACAACCAGCTCTCTCGACCCCCCCCCCCTCAAACCCGCCAAAATGGAGATCGAGGTTGACGAGGACCTCTTGCGGACGGTCGCGACGGGCGGCCAGATGGACTAGTATGTCGAAAGAACCCTCCCCCCAATCTCGTCATCTCTATGCTCAGCTGCTAACCATGAGTTACAACAGCAGTCTATGGCCCGCCCTATCGCAAGGAATCATCTCGAGACTAGATAAGGTACGTCCAGCCGCCCACCTCCCCAACCATCCAACCTCGAAACGACCAATCCGTCGGAATAACCCCTTGGCCGCACATGTTAGAAACCTTCTGTGTAGGGCGCGCTCACCAGTTCGCATCGCGAATGTCTAGATCGCCCACAATGAATTTCTTATTCCGAACCTGACCACCCCTCCTCAACCAATTAACGCGTCAGGCCAACAACCGCGGCTCCTCTCGCCGCTCCCTTCGTCCTCCATCGAACCCGCCAGCAGTCTGCCCTCGTCGCAGGATGCCGACAAGGAGAACAACAAGCCCAACGTCCCGTCGTCACCGACGGTCCCCGTCGAAAGCGAAACCGCCAACACTGCCACCGATGCATCGTCTGCCGCCGCCGCCGCCGCAGCCGCCGCCCCCGGATCTCTCCCCACCCAGATCGTGGCCATGCTCGAGGAGATCAACTCCGTCCTGTCGACCTTTCCCAAGTACCCACCGCATACGATCCAGCGCCTTGCTGAGCTCGTGCTCGAGCCGCGCCGCCATTACCGCCACCTGGCCTCGTACCTGCATGCCGTCGACCGTGTCGTTCACGTCACCAGCGGCGCAAATACCTACCCGCTCCCGCCCGCCATCCCGGACATGTCCACCATGACCCTGATGTCCAACGGCGCCGCCAACGGCCAAGAGAACCCGGCTGCAGCCGTGGCCTGGAGCAACTCGACAAACTCGGTCGCCTCGACCGTCGGCACGGACGAAGCCCTCGGGGGCGCCCTACTAACCCCGATTCCTTGGCTCACCCGCCGCGCGAGCCCGGGGTCCTCCTCACCGGCCTCTTCCAACGGGGGCGGCCCGGCCGAGATCCGCACCGAGTCAACCGAGACCATTGACGGTCCCAACGGCGTTGGTAGCATCGAGACGGTCAGCGTCAGCGTCAACGGCATACCGTCCATGGGTGCGAGCAGCAGCAACCGCGCGATAACACAAGGTGAGTTACTGCGACAGGAGCAGGAGCAGGGCGTCGTTCCAGTCAACCAACTAGTGCGACAAGCAGAAGAAGCACAACACGCGGCAGCTCTGCGGAGCGGGAATGACGGCAGAGCCGCCAGCCCCGAGCAGCGGGAGCAGGAGCAGCAAGAGTATACTACCGGCGCCGCCGAAGAAGAGAACGAGGTTTCGCACGCCCGCGGGCCCGAGGAGATTGGCGTCGGCGACCTCGGACCGCAAAGCGAGACGACGAGCTTCATCAGCGGCGGACCCGGTCTCGAAATGCAGGGCATCGACGTCGAGGCCGCTGTGGGCCGGAAGGCCGATCAGCCGCACGCCACGCCCATGCTCGAGGAGGAAGGGGGGGATGAGAAGGAGAACGTCGCTGCCGCCGCGGATGGGGGAACTTCCGAGGCAGCCGTCGACGACGCAGCGTCTGATACGAGCGTCACGTCGCATCCGAAGCGCGACGCTGACGAGGAGCTTGACGGCCTCGCGAGCAAAAAAGTCAAGGAGCACGAGGGCGACGTGGCTGGAGGCGCGCCAGAGGCCGCCACGGTCGACCCGTCAGGGAAGGAGGAAGAGAAGGGGAAGAAGAAGGAGCAGGAGGAGGAGGAGGAGGAGAAGGAGGGCGGCAAGGCGGCGAAGGACCTGATCGTGACGGCCGAGGCTCAGACTGAAGACAGCTCGAGGGAGGCCGAGGCCGACAAGGGCAACGCGACGACTGAGACCGCGGCGGCTGGGTCCGATGCCAAGGCCGAGGCCGCCTTCGCGGACGGTTGAGGGGGTGCGTCATCGCGCATTTGATGTTTTACTAGGGGAGGTGTCGTCGCGTTACGTGCTAGGGGAGAGGCTATGATACCATGAACCGCTTCCACCGGACCCTCGCCAATTCACCCTTTGTCTATCGAGCTCGTCCCCGAATCGCTGCGTGTTGTGGGTATATGTTGGCGCGTTACAAACGCAACATGGTGAGACCGGTGTTGGGGCTTGATTTGAGTCACCCCCCCCCCCGGCTTGGAACTGGGAGAGTTGGGGCGCAAAACATTATGAAACTGCGTGAAAGTGACAAGATTGCCAGTCGATGAGGTGAGATACCATTGGGTAAGGCTCAAAAGTTGAGATGTTGGCAAAAGTAGTCCCTCTTGATTAACTACCTAGATGAGTACGCGGCCTCGAGGGCACCAGAAACAAACGCCTCTCCCCTCCCAAGACGCCGTGCTTGCCATGGTCCATCGCAAAGCGAGCCCGAATCCCAATCGCCAGCCAAACGCCCGTACGCACTCCGCGGCGCAATGATTTACAAAACCCTCGTGATGCTCTCCTTCGTAATGACACTGTTCTGCTTGTCGTCCCTCCGGACGCGGAAGAAGCTGTCGCAAAAGTCACTGCAGCGCATGTGCCGCAAGAACTCTTCGTCGTGGGTGATGACGATGAGCTGGAAGTTGCTCTGGGCCTGTCGAGCCTTGATGATGGCGTGCAGACTCTCGGCGAGGCTCTTGATGTTGTCCTTGTCTAGGTTGGTCGTCGGCTCGTCCAGAGCAATGAGGCCGCAGTTGACGCCGAAGCTCTCGGCTAGGGCGAGGCGGATGATGATGCTGGCGAGCACTTTCTGGCCCGCCGAGCAGCGGCCGCGCATGTCCATCTCCGTATCCTGCTTGACCATGCAGACGCGGTAGTTGTACGAGCGCCGGCCCGTCGATGCGTTTTCGTTGTCGGAGCGGATGAGGATTGTGTCAATGTCGGTGCCCTGGTACGTGCTCTGCCACAGCTCGCCGGCGATGCGGTTGACCTCCTCCATCTTCAGGCTGTGATACCGCATAATGGCCGTGTCCAGGGCCGAGATGTACCGGCCCAAGTCTTCGATGGCTGCTTTGGTCGTCTCGACCTTGATGTGCGACTCGCGGTACTTCTTGGCGGCGCTCTTGTACTCTTGCTCCCACTCAAGCAGGAGCCGCTCGAGCTCCTCGTCCTTGGTCTTCATCTGGCCCATGATGGAGCCGCGGTCGGCGACCAGCCGGTTGTGGCGGTTCTCCAGTCGCTTCGCTTCGTCTATCAGCGTCTTGTAGTCCTCGTCGGCGTCACGAGACTCCAGCTCCTCGATATCTCGACGGAGGATCTCAAGCTGCTGCAGGTTCTGGCGGTACTTCAGGTTGTTGCTGATGTTCTGCTTCTTGCGGTCGCCATTGTCAATGTCCTGCTTCAACTTGTTGGTTCGCACAGTCAAGCCCGAAATCTCCTCGTCCAGGGAAGCAATCGACTTCTCGAGACTAGCAATAGCACGCTGGTTCGCTGCCAGGTTAGAGGGGCCGCCGCGGTCAATGTAGTCTTGGATGTCGTTCTCGACCATCTTTAGCTCCGTGACTGAGTCGGCAACTTTGTCTCGCTCTTCGGCAATGGCCTGCTCTTTTGCACGGCCACGCTGCAAGGCGTCGTCTCGGACTGATCCGGCCCCTGCGATCTCGGGCTCAATGGACTCCAGTTCCTCGTCAGCTCTGCTGATCAAGTCTCGCTGATGGGCTTGGTCCTCCTTTAGGGTCTGGATCTGGTTCTGGAAGTCCTTCTTGCGCTCCAATTGGTTGAGGGCCTTGCTCAGGTTGTTCCGGAGCTCACTCTTCTCCAGCTCGAGAGAGTTGATCTGGTCCTTCATCCGTTGGCGATCCGACGTCGTCTTGGAGATCCTGTTCTTCGTCGACCTGATCTGCTCGTTGCAAGACGCTTGGAGTTCGTGGATCTCGTCAACGCTTCTGCTGACCGTGCCGGACGACTGCTGGGTCATGATTCTGTCGACCTGCGCCTCGGAGTCCCTGATGTCTTTGAGGGCTTGGGTGATGCTGATGACTGTCTTGTTGAGAGACTCGATATCGGCCAGCTTGCCTTCCTCGGTACCGACAATGGCATCGTGCTCCTCCAACTGGCGTCCCAGAGTTTCGCATTCGGACTCGAGGGAAGAAATCTCCTCCTTTACAGAAGGAAGCTCTGCCATCAGTCTCTGGTATGTGTCGTACTGCATCTTGACCTTGCGCAGGGATTCAAGCAAGGCAGTAGAGTTGACAAGATCCTCCTCTGCCTTATCCTTCTTGTTGGGGTCAAGGAACTTGACCAGCTTGTCCGAGAATCGAGACTTGGAGACATTGGACTTGTCATCGAAGCTGCGGTCGCAAAGTCGGCACTTGTTCTTCTCCAGCAGAGTCTTCTGGCAGCCGCGGTAGTAGTCGGCCAGGGCGTCCAACAGGCTGATGTCAGTGGCGTACGTCTCCACGTCCTCTTCATGCAGCTTGACTTCCTCCTCGTAGTCATCGATCGTGGCACCGTCTCGGACCGCCTGCAAGGCGCCGATGACGGCCCTGCGGCACCGCTGTGCTTCATCCGAGTTCTTGGCGCAGGTGTCTCTGGCGCTCTTCAGTCCAAAGTCAACCTTCTGCTGCTTGTCCCTCGCCGAATCCCGCTTCTGACGAGCTTCGGCGACGATCTTGTTCTGGCGCTTCAAGGCCTCGTGAAACTGGGCTTCGAGGGTGTCTGTCTGCCATGCGGTGCCGACGTGCGTGTCCAACTTGGGCTTCCACGTGTTGGTGAGGGCATCGAGTTTGCGCTTGCGATCCGACAGTTCCTTCTTCCGCAAGTCCAACTGCGCCCGCTCAGACGCAAGCCGCGTGCACTCCATCAGTTCGCGACCGAGCTTCTCATTCTCACTCTCGAGCTGCCACAACTTCTCGTTCTCCTGCTGCAGCTGGTTGTCGTAGTCGGCATTGGCCAGGGACTCGTTTACCTTCTTCAGCCGGCTCTCGACATCCTCAAACTGGCTGTCGAGAATGGCCTTGGCGCCCTCATCGATATCCAGCCGGTTAATGTCCATCTGCAAGACATTTATTCGCTTGTCAATGGCGCCCATCCGCTGCTTGGCGAAGACGCGGTTCTGAGTTGTCGTTGCCTTGCGGCCCTCGAGCTCGGTGATGACGCTCGTCGCCTCGTCCAGCTCGCGTGCGTTCTCCTGCTGTGCCCGGTCAAGGTCGCGCTTCTTCTCGGCCAGCAGCTTCTGGATGCGCTCGTTGAAGGCCTTGATCTGAGCATCCTTGAGGTCGCCGTCGTAGCCACGGAATCCGTGAAGCTCTGCAGCGTCCCGGACCAGCTGCATGCGGGACTGAAGCTGCCTTTCGTATTTGTCCTTGTCGGACTGGTGCTTGCCCTGCTCTGCAAGCTTGGCGGAAAGCTCACGGCGGGACTGGGCTAGATCCCTCTGCAGCTCGGCATACTGAGCCTTGTTCTCATTCGCTTCTTCCTCGTAGCGGGCCATGCGCTCTTCATACTGTGCGAGCGCGTTCTCCAGGTACGCGTCGTCCTCGGAAAGCTCCTCGAGGGTCATCTTGATATCCGCGATGGAGCCTTCGCGATAAGCGAGCTGGTCCCTCTTGAACTTGAGGTCGTTGACGACGTTCAAGTAGCTGTTGGCCTGCTCGTGTTTCTCACGGATCTGGTCCTGCAGCTCTTCCATCTCGAGGGTGAGGGCGGTGCACTTTTCCCGAGACTCCTCGATGTCGTTCTGCAACGCCATGGAGCGCTTCTCGGCACGATCGCCCTTCTCCTTGTTGATTCGGTCTTGTTCCTCGAAGATTTTCAGCTTGCCCAGCTCCTCGCCCTGCCTCTTTCTGAGGACCTTGAGGTTGTCAATGGCCTTTGTGTATCGCATGGCTTCAAAGATCTGATCGAACTGCTTCTTCAGAGCGGAAGGCTCGCTCATGGGCCATAGAGACTCGTCCTGGTGACAGAAGATGACGTAGTCGAGGATGGCTCTGGAGACGCCGAGTTCTCTCGGGATGAACTCGTCCATCTGGGCGACCCTGGACGAGATGACGGTGCGCTCCCCATTGTTGTTGTAGACCAGTGAACCTTCGAGAGTCTTGAGAGATCGGGAGTTCTTCTTGACGGTCAACTGCAAACTCCGCGTAGAGACGCACTTATGGCCGTTTGTCGAAGTGAATGCAAGCTTGACCTGAGCCAGAACCTCCTTCTCACCACACAGCTAGGAAGAGGCGTCAGCGGCAGTTCACTGACGCGGAGTTTGCAGTGAGGCAAGGGTAGAACACGACGAACCTTGGGGTCATGGACGAAAGCGCCGCCCTTGCTGTTGGGGGGCTGTTCGCCAGTGGTGGCGTACTTGAGACACTCGATAATGGTGGTCTTTCCGGAGCCGTTGTATCCGACGATGAGGGTCAGGGGAGTGTAGAATGAAATAGTTTCGCGGCTGCCGCCAAAAGAGCGGATGCCCTGGACGGACAGCTTGTCGATCTTGGACATGGCGGGCGGTGCCTCTCAGGGCCAAATGCCATGCGAATCGAGGACGTGTATGATTCGGTCGTGCGGGATTGGTGGCGTCGATGAGGAAGTTCAATTGGAAGCTTGAAGGGGAGATGTCCTTCAGTTTTGTGCTTCGCGGGTATTGCTGCTCGTTGCCTTGCACCAGGCTGCAGTCAGCTGGTGTAGGTACCTACCTCGAGGTGGGCGTGGACGGAGGAAGGTGGTGGATGTGACGCGAGCTCTGGGTACAAGGGAACGGCACGCGCAGAGGCAGCGGATGCGAAAAGGCGTGACTTCGTGCCTGACGATAAGATAAGAAGTCCCTTGGGGTACCTATCTAGGTAGATAGGTAGGTAGTGTAGGAGGTAGCAGCTAGGGTCCAGGGGTCCTGGCTCCCAGTCTCCAGGCTCCCGGCTCCAGGCTCCCCCCCCCCCCCCACGACGGCCGGGATAGCGTCAGTCCCAAGTTCGTGGGGTCTCAGCCAAATACCTATCTGGCGCATAGCAAGTCGCGGACTGACTGTTGTAACTGACGACAACAAGACGAGATATGTCAACCTTTACAATATGCTCCTGCGCAGCCAACGGCACGGATGTCTGGGGAAACGAAAAGACTGGCTTCCTTCTCCTGCTGCCTCCATCTCGTCGCCTCTGTTACTTTCGTCCCTAAGACCCTATTGCGTCTCTTATCCGTCGTCTGAAGGAGGAAGAGCAACGGCGGTGTACCTGCGCCTTTGGGTGCTTTGTGACGAATGAAACAAAAGATGAGTACGTTGAGTTTCCTGCGGTGCTGCGATAGCCAATTCGCCAAAAAAAAAAAAGGCACAGATGCATGCGTGTGTGTGTGTGTGTGTGTGTGTGTGTGTGTATGCGCAATAGATACTTGGTCGAAGGGTACAGTCAAAAGTTAGGCAAGAGTCGGTCGATGACATCATGATTCAACTTTAAATAGTGTTTGCATTGCTCTAGCCCGAGTTCAGACCATCAGGTCAAATGTCAGATGGGTTTCCGTTGAGGGCGAAGCGAGTAGTTCCTGCGGTGCAAGTAGTACGTAGGTAGTAAATGTAATGAATGAACGGGCAGATCTTCAGCATCGGCTTTATCAATCGAATCGAAGAGAGAGGCAAGGAAGGCCAGCACGATGGATGAGTGTTAATCAGCGTTTGAATGCCCATGGGATGGGGGGTCCAGCAAAGTCAGCAAGCTGCCAAGGCCCACCCCACTCAGCCAGCTGCTAGTTTAGCTGCCGTGCTTACCTACTGTACCCACCCACTATAGGTAGGTAGGTATGTATGCTATTATGTAATATTGGCTTCTGGGGTGTGCGGCCTAAAGTACCGAACAGGCAAATAGGGCAAATGCTGCCTTTTGAAAAACACTGATAGGGACTTTTAGTAGTGGTAAGTAGGTACGGCACTGCAGGCAATATCTACTGCGTACTTACCTACTGTACCTAGGCTAGTCAGGTCGAGGCGATTCTCCACTAGGGACCCATCATTGCACAACTCCAGAGTCCAAACAGGGCCAGATTCCAGTTCTGAAGGTCGGGGCATTTGCTCCGGATCGTAGCATCCCAATTGGCACCTCACAGGGGATGATCGCTGTGAGGCGCGCCTAGTGGTTTAGCTTGGAGACCGCCACACTGGATGGGCCCACCAGGCGTGGACCGTGCAAGCTGTGAGCATGACATGCTAGCATGGACGACGTGATGCGACCTAGACACGCACCTTAGGACTGCCCCGAGGGATCGCAGCACCAAGGTATTGGAACAAACCAAGCTGAACCGGTACCTACCTAGGTAAGTAAGATATCTACCCTAGGTACCTTAGCACATACCGCTGCAGCAAGGACACTGGAGCAATGCCATGCACAGCCACCAGCGAGATTTGGTGGAGGGAGGGTACCTAAGATGGTACGCTAGTAGTATAGGTAGGTAGAGGGGGGGGGGGGAGGGATGGGAATGCGGACGGCTGCCTTCCTCCAGGGTGTCCTGATATCTATCACCTGCACGAGCCGCCAAATACCCATGCCCCGCGACTGAAAATTGCCATGTGCTCCATTTCCATTTTGTAGTTTCCCATCTTTTTCCTAGGTCCCTGCTTTTCCCACATCCCTTTCGTCGTCTCCCATTCTGCACATTCCCACTACGCCGCGCCGCACCGCACTACTACTACTACTACCTACTGTGGCAAGTCACCTATCCTTTCTATCTACCTACCTACCTACCTAACCTACCCTACCTACCTGGGTAGTACACCACGCACCTTTTCCTTCAACCATTCCTTCTTTCTTTCCGTCTTCCCTTCTCTTGACCCCCCGCCCGACCCCCCTTCGATGCGAGCAAGGGCCCTCTGCTGATTTTTTTCCCCTCCCCTCATGGTGGTGACTCGAGCGAGACCTTTCACACAACCCGATACTTCTCCCTCGTCTTCCCTCCCCCTTCTCTCCCTCCATTCTCCAACCGCGTTCCATCTCGTCCCATTTTCCACCCTTCCTCCGCTTCTTCCCTCCTGCTGCCTCCTTATCTTCCTCTCCTGAGGTAGGTAATCTGACTTGGCCTCGTAGTCTACGTTTCAACCCGACTGGCCACTCGACCCAACCCAGCCCAACCCACAGGTTGTGTCTCTCACGACAGTCGGAACAGCACAAGAGATAAGACAGAAACAAGACACGAGCCTCGCCTCGTTACGAGCCTCGACCAACGCTGTCCCTCTCTCTCTCTTTCTCTCTCCTTTCCATCCTCCCTCTCTCCCTTCCTCTCTCACATACACACGCACACACACATCATCATCATCCCCTCTTCTCTCCTCGTCGTCTGTCAGCGCTCCGTACTGCTAGGTACTGCCGTTGCTTAACATTTATCACTCCCGCACCGCACTAACAAGGACAACACACACCAAGATCTGGACTGGCCTGGTCACGTCTATACTCGCAGCAATCCACTTCGGCCTTTTACTAATCGCAAGACCCCATCGACTGGAATTCTCTCATCATACCACACCTTACCCAATCTGTTCCGCGCTACTGTCGTCTCCTGTTTCTTCCCACTCTTTCCATCGTCTGTCCACTTGCATTCACCACGCATCCGGGCATCGACCTCAAAATCGACACTGGCTTCCTGTTTTGGTGAACAGGGCGATATAGCCACAGACATGGAAGGATAGGCCGGGCCACTCTTCGATGCACAACGCCCTATACTCGCCCGTATCTTTTTTTTTTCCTTTCGTCAGCTATCCTTGATCTACCGTGATTCTAGGCCTCGTCGGACCCAGCTCTCCGTGTCAGCTCATACCCCCCGGCCCCTCTCTCGAAACCCATCGACCGCATCTGCTATTGCAGGCGCGGGTCCGGCTTCGAGTTCTTCGTGGTCGCTGGCGTGACCGTGGCTGTGGGCGCTATTCCGCCGTCACCACGGGCGCAACGAGCATATCAGTCACACTTTGAGTTGCAAGCAGCAAAAAGAAAAAGAAAAACGCCCCCAACAGAGTTGCAGTCAGTGTCGTATCGTATCGTGAGCAGACCAGCCTTTCGCCCTCCGAGGAACACCACCTCCTCCCTCCCAACTATCGATATCGAATTACGGTGCAAACTGCCGATGCATTTGTTAGAAGCCGTCGGGCCAGTATCGGATCTGTACTGCCGCAACCATGTCCCACGGACCACCTCAGCCTCCCCCGGTCAATTTCTTTGGCTTCGGGCCCCAAGATGCACTTTCTGCCTTTGATGCTGTTCGTCCCCCCGCCCGCCTTCCTTCCCTGCTCCCAATCTAATACACTACCCGTTACCTCACTTTCCTGTAACCTCCTCGCTTCCATCTCGTCTCCCCTTCTCGACCCGCCGACCCCCCGGCGCATTCCTCTTGAGGCCCCACGCAATCTTCCGCAGACCGCCCTCCCCCCCACACGTCGCGCTGACCTGACACAATGCAGATGGCTGAAGCCGACCCCAACATCATGTCCTCTCTGCTGGACCCGACAGTTTATGGGAGCTTTGACGCCATGTCGATGAGCGTCGACAACACTCACGACGACGGCGCCATGTCCTCCTTCAATTTCATCGGCAACACCCCCATGCCCGACGGCCTCGGAGAAGAAACGCCCTCCATGAACAACAATTATTCAAACAATTGCGACGATGCTTCCAGTGTCGTCGGCGGGGGGCCTGCACCCGCCGGCGGCATGAATGCGCAGTCTTTGCAGCAGGCCGGCAGCACCTTGACCGAGTTCACAAAGCGGCGCAACTGGCCCGCAAAGGTCGTTGAAGAGCTCAAGGATTTTCTTCAGATCCTCGACGCCAACGGTCGCCTACGATACGTCTCACCCAGCATCCTGAACCTCACGGGCTACGCCGCCGAGGAGATCACCGACACTTTCCTCAAGGACCTGGTTCACCCAGACGATGTCGGCGTTTTCGTCGCCGAGCTGAACGAGTCCATAGCCTCGGGGAACCCCCTGCGCCTGTTCTTCAGGCTCAAGAAGAAGGACGGCAAATACGCCATCTTCGAGTCGGTAGGCCATGCCCACATCGCCGCCGCCAAATTCGCGCCGAACCCCCACAACCAATCGCCCTTCTGCCAGGCAGTGTTTATGATGTCGCGCCCGTACCCAACGAAGAACGCCGGCCTGCTGGACTCGTTTCTGGAACACAAGATCGAAAACGAACGCCTGAGGAGGCGCATTGCCGAGTTGCGTAGGGAGGAGGAGATGGAGAACGAAGAGTCACAACGGCAATGGATGCAGAGCCAGGAGGGCAGGTCAGACATGACGCCGTCGGAAACCACAATAACGTCCGCCCCGAGCCACGCATCTCGTAACACGGAGACGGGCGATAGGTCGTCGGCCCTCAACGTCGCCCTTACGCGCGAGGCTCTGGAAGGCGTCGCAGGAAGCCGCCCGGACTCCTTGAAGGACAAGATGGCCAGATACGAAGGGGCGGCTTCGCACACGGACACCATCGAGATGTTGACCGGGCTGAGGTATATCGAGGGCGAAAGAAGTCGCGGCATCACGACAGGCAACGCAAGTCCAACGTTGATCAAGGGCGACGCCGGCATTGCTATACCACTCGACCGGGACCCTCGGACGGGCGACAAGAAGAAGAAGCTCAAGACTTCGGAGGAATACGTCTGCACCGACTGCGGTAAGCTCCATCTCCAGCTTCATCCTCGGCATTATGCTGCTCTGCGCACATCCTGACCACGATGAGCAGGTACATTGGATTCTCCCGAATGGCGCAAAGGCCCAAGTGGGCCCAAAACACTATGCAACGCTTGTGGCCTTCGGTGGGCCAAGAAAGAGAAGAAGAATAGACACAACGGTAACAACACTAGCCATCAGGCGGGCTCGCTACAAGTCGAGCATGGCTGAGGTTAAGTTTCGATGAGTCACCACCGGCGCATTGATTGACAGATGCTCTCCCTGGAGGGGCTGGGCACGGCTCTTGCATGACCGACCCACCGCCCCCGTCTGCAGTGACATCTGGAAGACAGCACGGCGCAATACTACTACTACGTTGACTAACATATGGCTGTATGCTACTTGTACGTCGTTGATGATTTGCAACAACCGAGATACCTGGATACAACTGGGCAATGGGACACAACGGGGCGAAGTCTTCGGATCAGCAGTTTCAAGAGAGCGAAATTCAAGCCATGTTGCTTTCATTAGCCGGCGAGCCATTCACCGAGTCAGGTACAGTTGACGCGGGCGGCGGCTCGGGCGGAACCTACCGGACGTGGTGGCTTTTTTTTTTTCCTCCTTTGTTGCAGTTCGGCCGGTCAACGAAGGCCCTCGGCCAGAAAGGACTGGCTCCCACGGGATGCGGGATGAGTGATGTCCAAATGCGTCTGCGTGCCTCGGCGACACTTGTGGCCCACAACTGATGAAAGAAAGAGCAGAGGCCGCCACATGTAACGTGAAGCTGATCCGATCCCCCAACAATCAACCTCGACTCGCCTCACTTGGCAGCTTGTATCGACACGCGAAGCTCGGAGGTTTCCTGAAACATGATGCTTGCCCTGTAAACTAATTCAGGATCTGGCTGGGCAGCTCAGACTTTGCACTCGAGGCAACTCAGGCCATCCCAGCCGGGAGGGATATCGATTGGATGGCCAGAGCTTGTGTGATGCGGGTACGACCTAGACCTGTTGATCATCAACAGGCCCCATGTGGGGATTTTTTGACACGGCTTGGTACGAATACGGGCACGTCAGACGTGAAGGGTGAAGGGGCACGATGGAGACTGCCACCTTTAGGGGTCCAACTCACAAGTCCCGCCGTGCTCAAGCACCGGGAGCCTATGGCACAAGGGGGAGGGGCCATCACTACAAGGCAGAGCTACCCGGTCGCTGTGATGTGTCAAGTATTGCTCATAAGTAGGCGCATTATCTGCAGCGACGACATGTGCAATTTGTGGCAGCTGGAGATGGGTCCGATGTCCCCTGGACAGCTGGCTCAGCTGCATCGTTCCGTCTGCCGATCGACTGTGGCTGTGAACCGGGATGCATACCAACTAATTGGACGCCGGTTCGATGTCGTTTTTTTGGGCGTGCATGGCCAGCTCAGGGCTCCTCAGACAGTTGATCGCCCAGTGATGCGGGGGGCCAAATACATGTCTCTCCTTTGTCACCTACACTACAAGAGCTCTCAACCTGGTCCTCTTCCCAAACCCCTCCTTCCTTCTCTTCCTTCATCTCAACATATCAATACACCCATTTCAACATCCTCGATCCAAGTTCATCGTCTCTATCATGGACAAGCTTATGAACGTCGCCCAAGAGTACCTTGCTAAGGACGACGACAGCAAGCCCAAGCAGCAGGAGGGCGGCTACGGTAGGTCCCAAACAAGCTTTCTTCCCCTCTTAAACTACCCCGCTATCCCCTTCAACTCTTCCTACCCCGCGTCTCTCTCTCATTGACGGAAGCTCCGATTAAGGAATATATCAACAGGCCAACCACTTCCTGGTGGCGACAGTAGGTTGCAACCTTCCCAAATCGAACGAACCTTTTCTTCGGGGGGGTTTCTTTTTTCGGGGGTGGGCTTTGCGGGGTTTTTTTGTTTTCCCCATAAACTTCGCTGTTCTACAAGAGGGGGGGTGTGTCTGGATTCATCAATGGGAAAACGGAGAAGTCGAGTCGAAGATGAGCTGACGTCCGGGTGCATCCGTAATTAGAGTCTCACGGCGGCAACTACCCCGCGGGCGGCGGAGCTTTTGCCGACGAAGACGACGACGATGATTATCGTCACGCTGCCAACGAGGCTTCACGCCACGCGGGTTCCCACGGCGACAAAGACTTGTTCTCGAGCATCCTGGGATCCTTGACGCAGAAGAAGACACAGCTTAGAAATGAGGACATTGACGAAGATGGTATGTTTTTCTCCTTCTCTCCTATCTTTACAAACATCATCATCTTGTCTCCCTCTCTGTTGCCGTTTCTGAATCATGTGGCTACCGCTTCCAAGAGCCGAGAAGATGAGTGGAGTGTTAAGAGAGGAGAGGGAAGGTCAAGGGCAGGGCATGGGGACACGATATGGGTGAGCCAGCACGTGCTGACATATATTGTGACTTGCCACAGATGCCGTGAGGAAGCACAAGAAGTTCTTCGGGGACGACGATGACGACGAAAAAGCCGACGACAAGGGCCTCGGTGCTGCGGCCGCGATGCAGGCTCTCAAGATGTTCTCAAGCGGAGAGACGGGCGGCCAGAAGCAGAGCCAGGGCGGGCTCGCAGGTCTTGCCATGGCCGAGGCCAGTCGGGTGAGTCGGCGTGTCCCCCTCAACCCCGCCGCCGTCGCCGTCGCACATTAGATGGACCGCAGCTAACACGACGTCCTCCTCTAGCTCTTTGACCAGCGCCAGTCGCAGGGCAAGGTCGCCGACGGCACCAGCAAGGAGTCGGCCATTCAGCAGGCGGGCGAGATGGCACTCAAGATGTACTTCAAGAGCCAGGGCCAGCAGCAGCCGGGCGGCATCATGGGTCTGGCGTCCAAGTTCATGAAGTAGACGTGGCGAAGAAGGGCACTGCTTCTATCGTGAGCTCAGCTATAGGAATGAAGAACCCAGTTGCGTTTTCATTCCTGTATTTGAACTCTGGCTAGGAGGTTTGCAGTTTCGGACCGGGCATCCAAAAAGCCTCCCGCAGTGATCATTGCAAGGTGCTACAGATTGATAAACGAATAAAATCAAAACCTGGACGATTATGAATCCTTTCCTTCTTATCCAACCACATCATCCTCTCTGCTTCTTCTCCTTCTTCACACATCCACTCTTTTGCTTTCTTTTTTCCCCTGGTCCATGAAAGTTAGTATTTCCCGAATGTTGTGATACTAAATGTTCTTCTTGGCCTCAAGGCCGCCGTTCTTGGTAGCCTCGATGACGTCCACCCACCCCTCAGGCCTCTGGCGGCCCTCCTTGATGAGGTACGTCTCGGCCTCCTTGGCCCAGTCGAGGAGCTGCTCCTCGCAGCCCCACTCGGCCATGGCCATCAGCCCAACAGGAACCCTGCCCTCGCCCTGGACGGGGTCGACGTAGCCGACGGGCGCCGTGACGGCAGGGCAGCCGCTGATATTGGCGACAAATACGTAGCTCATGTTTGCGATGGTTTTGTTACCGTCCGAGATGCCGTAGTCATCGTCGCCGGGCTGGCGCGGCCAGCCTGGCAGCGGGGTCGTGGGGGTGACGACGAGCATGCCTGGGTTCTGCTCGAAGAGGAAGGCCATGTGCTTCATCAGCAGGTCGCGCAGCTGGGCGTACTTCATGTAGTCACCGGCGGGAGTCTGGGTGCCGACGGACATGGTGATGGCGTTGGCGTGGTTGATGAGGGACTGCCACTGCTTCGGGTCTGGGTGGCGGTGGCGGGCCAGGTCCTGCATCTCGGTGATGCAGGTGGCCGAGTGCATGAGCTGGATCTCGCGGAGGTAGGGGATGCGGATGGGAACGGTGGCGTAGCCGAGGGAAGCGAAGTGGTCCACGGCGCGACGGCAGACGGCGTTAACGGAGGGCTCGGCGCGGGACCACCAGGCCTCGTCGATGGCGATGACCTTTTTGGGGGCTGGAGACGACAGAGAGGGCGGGATCGAGGGCGTGTAGAGGCCCTGGATGGGGTCGTCCGGGTTCGGGCGTGACATGACACGGTAGGCGATGGTGAGGTCGGCGACGGTGGCGGCGAGGGGGCCGACGACGCAGACGGAGGTGTTCATGGTGCAGGCGCGGTGGTGCGAGGGTTTGAGGCCATAGGCGGAGTTGAAGGAGGCGGGGATGCGGATCGAGCCGCCGGCGTCGGTGCCGATGGAGATGGGGACGATGCCCGCACCGAGGGCGGAGCCGCCGCCAGAAGAGGAGCCGCCCGGGTAGTAAGATTTGTTGTGCCAGTTTGTGGGGGTTCCCCACCGAGGCTGTGAGGGCTGGTCAGTAGGTGTCGGGGGGAAAGGGAAGCAGAGGGGCGGCTTCTCTCGACGAACAGGAGGGTCTCACTTACGTTGCAGCCATTGGTATCTGGCAAGGAGTCCGGTCAGCTTTGATGATATGCAGATGGGAGGAAAGGGGGGACAAGAACACACCGCCGCCCAGCTCATGCATGGCGTTCTTCCCCAGCACGATGGCACCGGCCGCCTCGAGCTGCTGGATAGGCCACATCGTCTCCTCGGCGGGCTTGAACCACGGCAGGTCGGGACGGTACTGCATGCCGTTGTGGCTGACGTAGCCCTTGACGTCGATGTCGTCCTTGACGCCAATGGGCACGCCGTCGAGAGGGCCGAGGGGCTCCCCGAGGCGCCAGCGCTCCGTGGAGGCGCGGGCGGCGTCTATGGCGAGGTCCTCGCGGCCATGGGAGGCAACCCAGGCGTTCGCGTAGGGGCCCGTCTCTGGAGGAGGGTGTCCCTCTGCGCGGCGGACGAGGGGGAGGAGGGTCTGGACGACGTCGAGCGGGGTCGCGGCGCCGGAGGCATAGAGGGCGTGGTAGTCGGCGCTAGAGAGGTAGCGGGAGGGCTGATCCTGGGGCGCCGGCGTGGTGAGGTCTGGGGTCAGGGGGAAGGGATCCGGGTGGGTTCCGGATTCCGAGAGGACGAGAACGTCGGGCTAGCTGGTGTTAGTGAGGCCGAGCGACGGCAGGGGTGGCGAGAGAGACGGGGGCGGGACGGAACCTGGAAGCGATACCGGTAGTCAACGAGGCCGGGCAGGTCCCTGATGGAGCCGAACTTTGCGTTGCGCCAGAAGAAGCGCTGGACGGCGCCGGAGTTTGCGAGGCTGTCCATCGTCAGCAGAGGCCGCGGCGGCGTGATGGCCGGGATGGCGACGAAGAGGCACTCACACTGTCGAGCCCACAACAAGGGGCCAGCCGCGGAGAACGGGGTTCTGATCCTCCTTCGGCGTCCCCGAGGTGGCCGGGGTCGGCGCCTCGCGGGCGCCAGGGTAGTTGGCGTACTTTTGGTTAGGGGCCATTATGCGTATAGTAGAGTCGTCGGTGAAGCCGGCCGAGAGGCGAATCTGTATTATGAGCAGCTGCAGCGGCACGAAGCGAACACCGTGGCAAGCGTGATATACTGTGTAACGCCAATCAAAGAAGCCACTGTGAGTTTCTCATGGAGGGAGAAACCTAGAAGGCAGAAAGGTGAAGGTCAAGTCGAAGGATGCAGACTAGCCAGAAGCTGGACGGCAATTATCAATCAGATGCCCGTTGGGGGGCTGACTGTTGGGGAGGAGGACCCTTGTGAAGGTTCGAGCTCGGCCTGGGCTGCTAACAGCAAAGTGTTTGAGAGTTTGTAAAGGGGCTATCGACGAAGCTGCCTGCTTCCTTTCTCTCTGGTGCTTCTCCTGGTTTTGCTTCAACTGGTGGACACGGAACACACGGACGGTAAACGCGGTGGTTTTGAAGCCGGTTGAAACGAAGCACGATCAGCTGCGGGTGGGTTGTGAGCGTGTCGTCCGGCGGTGGTGAGTAATATGAGGTCATGTAGTTCATAAGAGCTTCGGATTTAATGCAGCATGGCAGAAAGGTTCAAGCTCCTAATAAACCAGGTCGACCGACCGACCAACCAACCATATCCATGCGTACATTGGCATATCAGACCCGCTGGGGAAAAACGCCGATGCGATATAGGTTTGAAGGGGGAGAGGAGCTCGGACCAGTGGCGGGGGATAGAGCTTCTAGGTGCCCCATAGTTCAGAACCTAGGTGAGACAGCGTATAGGCTGGCAATTGAAGCTTCACGCGAGGTGGAGGAAGGGTCGTGTGGATGCGGCAGCCTTCGTGCCTCGGCATCTTTTTCGGTTCTCCAGCTGGATCCTCTCGTGCTCTTCTCCCGGCAGGCTCATCCTTGGCCATTATTTGAGTATCTTTGGCTTATTGAGGATGCAGGAACGGACAACTGCTGCTGAACTGCGAGAGGGCAGACTCAAGGTTTGTTGTCTCAAGCGTGCCGAGACAGCGAGCGGTGTAGTGTAAATGTCGCGGCGCTTCTCATCGTAGTAGTGGTGTCTCCTTTATCGATAAGAGATGATCACGGCAAGAGACTCTTTTTCTGTCTATCACTGGTGGAGGATAGTGGGTCCCGACCCACTTCTCAGTCAGATCACGCGACCTGCAGATAAGTAGGTAGGTACGGAGTACCTAAACTACCACACCTACCTACCGTGCTACCTACCTAGGTAGGGAGGTAGCGCCATCTGGCCCAACCTCGATGAGTTCCGCAGCCTCGCGAACCAGAGCAATGCCCCGTGACCTCACACCCCGGAATCCCGATGCGGATGACACTTCCGTTGGTGTGTCCGGTCAAATCTCACAGCAGCAATACCTTGGCTTGCATGACGTCGATTTGGTATACTAGGGGGTGGGCAACCGCCGAGACAATCAAACTCGCTGTCTCATCGTACCACTGATCTTGCCCTACCCCGGAATCTCATGGCTCGCAGCATTCCGCGCAATGACATACGATAGCCCCAGCCCAGTTGGGGATGGGGGGTGGTGGGGGTGCGCTAGTGGCACGCAAAACAATTCCAACATGTTTTGATACAATTTTGGCTACCCCGCCATCCCGCCACGGCGAAGCTAAAACATGCTACGAGAGGCGATATCCAGAAGAGCCTGCTTCTTCTAGAGCAGAACTGGCGTCGAGTTTCTCTCAGCAAAGGATCGCATGGTCAACCACAAGAGGGGAGGAAGAAACACAAGAAGGACAAGAGGTCAGCGACGAGGAAAAGGAGCCAAATCCCATGGTTGATTCTTTTGTACTTCTACATACGGCCGCGCTGTCCCGTAGGAAGCAGCTGTTCTTGGCCAGGCATACCATGCCATGCCATGCCCATATCGCTCACTCTCATAAAACCGAACGCCTTCCCTTAATCAGAAATCCTTCTCGCAAGGCCCACAGGCTGAAAGAGTTCGCTTCCCGTTGTTGTGTCCAAGCCGGTTCCCACGGCTGCTAAACGAGTGAATGCCCCTTCCTTTTCCTGAGGAGTATATGTCATACTGGAGAGAGGAAGGGACCAAAAAAGACCCAAAGATCCTGAACGCCATGCCGATCCAAGTCTGTAGAAACGAAAGGAGTAAGAAAAAAAGAAGAAGAAAAAAAGAGAAAGAAAAAGAAAAATAAGAAAAAAAAACAGTTTTTTTCTTCTTCTTCTTTGCTCATCTGCCCATGTCTGGTAATTCGTCTGAATGCTGGTCATAATCATGGGGGTGAAAAGCGTCGGGGAAAAAAGGAAGAAGAAAAACGTGATTTTAAATAAACCCTGGCCTCTGAAAGGGCATACGGTAGTGTCGTGAAAGCGAGTCAAAACAATGGGGTGCGATCTGGAGTGTTTGGGTATATCGTGTGAAAGTGAAATGCAATGCGACAAATAACCCTCCGCCCACTGAGTACTTTCAGGAGAACCCGTCATCTCAGTCACGCTGGATGCCTCTGAGCGTACTGGGATGTAATGCTCTTGAGGAGACAGACATGTGCAGATTCCTCAAGAAAACAATCCCTTTTTGATGGGACCGTCAAGACGGAAATGTCGAAAGGTCCAACAGAGCTGAGGAAGAGGCTGAGTAAGGGCTTTACTTCTTGGCCATGTTGTCGTGGAGTCGCAGAATTCTAGTCCGAAACCACAAGACGAAGCTCGTCCAGGCGCCCTGCGTCTTGCGCTTGGCAGTCAGGGAGCGGCGGGGTCCCTCGAACAAGGCGTCGTCGGCCATAGGAGCCTGGCCCTGGTCGGTGCTCTCGTAGTTGCGGCTGGCGAATCCAACACCGGTACCGCTCTCGGCAGCTCCCATGGCCAGCTTCTCGGCATCGGGGGCCGTCCTCTTGCGACTGATGGAGGGCCGGATGATGTCGCTGGAGCTGTTGCGGGCGCTGTAGGAGAAGCTCTGCTTGCGGGCGGCCTCCTTGGCCTCCCGCTTCATCATCAGCTGCTGCTCACGCTCGTGACGCAAAGCCTCCTTGATGTCGGCGCGCTCTCGTTTGCGCATCTCCTCCTTGTCCCTCTTCTCGTTCTTCAGGCGCTCCTTCTCCTCCCAGCGGTGGCGCTCCAGTCGGATGCGCTCCTGGTGGTAGTTGGAGTCGAGGTCGGAGCGCGAACGCAAACGGAAGCCCTCCAGGGAGGTGCGCAGGGGAGACATGGCGGTTACCGATGTTGATGGAGATGCTGACGATAGAGGCGAGAGCACGGGTGCCGTGTTGGGTACAGCAGAGTCGGAAAGCCTGCCCGGCTGGTTAATGTCGGAATGGCTCGAGACGTGTGCGAGTCGCGAAGAAGCGGGGTTGGAATTCGTACGGCTGGTGTTGATGCGCAACGAGGGGGGTCCGGTGTGGTTGTTATTGATGTCGGACAGAGAGGAGGTGCGGCTGGCCAGTGAAGGTCGGCGGGGGTAAGATGATGACGATGATGATGAGGCGTTGGTGGTGATGGGTACCGACGAAGAGACGGCGGCGTGGTAATTGGTGCGGTGGTGTAGATAGTGCTGGTCCAGCAGGTCGTCGTCGTCCTCGGTAATTGTCGGAGAGTAGTCGCGGGGCCCGGTGGCTCCGGAGTTGGTGTTGATGGTATTGCTACTGCTGCCGCCTTGTTCGATGCTGGCGAGCGAATTGGCGTAGGAGAGGGGCGGCGTCGAGGTGCGCGGCGTCTGCTGGAAGGGATGGACGAAGCTGCCGTTGCGGTGGCCGCTACCGTTGGTGGCCACGCTGACGTGGGAGGTGCCACTGGTCGAGCGGGCATGCGAGAACTTGCTCCTTCCGTTTCCGATGCTGCTGCTGTGACTGAGTTCTGACGCCGAAATGCTGAAGCTGACGTCCCTTCCCCCGAACGATCCTTCCCTCTCTCTTCCTAGACTTCCTCCATAATGCCCAAACGCCGTCTGTTGCTCGTCCCACCCTCGATCAAGATCCAACGAGTTCTTTTCCGAATGCGACAGCTTTTTCAATATTGGCTTCACCACTGGCTTGCTTCGCGACTTGGAAAGCTTCGCTGAGCTCGCTGTGCCCGTCGCATCCGTATACGAAGCCATTGTCGTTTGACGTCCTTTTCCACGAGCCACGCGGCACACTACACACGTTTTCCCTTTGCGACGGGTTTCTTTCTGCTTTCTTCTTCTTTTCTTTTTTTTGCCCCTCGGTTTTACGCTCCACTACGACTGGGCAAACGGCGTCCTACTCGTTTTGATTGCGGTCGCGTGCTATCGACTTTGCTCTTGGCGATTCCCAAGCGGGGCTTGTCCAACTGGCGATGGTGATGGTGATGGCAGGCTGCCAGACCAAGATGCTGCTTCCACCATGCAGGCCGGGGCCGCAGACCGCACCCAGTCTAGGAGACGCCTAGCTTACAGCGACTATGACCACCGGGCGCGATGCATGGATCGAAGGAATAGAGGTACGAAACAGCGACGAAGCCGGCGGCAGCGGCTGTGATGGGTTCGATGCCGGAAACAACGACCACCAACGCGTGTTTATGTATGTGTTGGTGTAAGTGTGTGTGTGTGTGTGTGTGTGTGTGTGTGTGTGTGTGTGTGTGTGTGTGTGTGTGTGTGTGTGTGTGTGTGTGTGTGTGTGTGTGTGTGTGTGTGTGTGTGTGTGTGTGTGTGTGTGTGTGTGTGTGTGTGTGTGTGTGTGTGTGCGGTCGTGTCTGTGGTAGAGACAGTGAGCCAGCTTTAAACCCACAAGGACGGACAAGCAGCGGTCATGTCATTCAACATACGGTGAGAGCTGGACCCAGGCGGGAGGGGGAGCGAGATGAGCGGCGCCGGGGTTGTTATCTAGTAGGCGAGGCGAAAGGTGGGAGCGACAGGCTGACGCAGCGGAATGGGCGGAGTCCCCAGGCGGATGGGATGGGATGGGATGGGATGGGATAGGATGGGCGATTGGGGGGGAGAGAGAGCGTGTGGCGGCCGTCTGGGCATGCCTCACCTTGTCGTTTTCAGCAGACACTGCCCACCGCTGCACCGATTCAGTGGCAGTCTGCACGACCCGAGTGCGAAAGAGGTCGGTCAGCCCAGCTGCACCGTGGTCTTCCACTTGAGCTGTCGCTGTTGCTGTTGCCGTTGGTGTTGTTATTGTTGCTGCTGCTGCTGCTGCGAATGGTAATGCCCCGGCAATGGACGACGGCTAATTATGACAGACCCCAGGAGAGAAACAAGGTGTGAGGGAGGGGGAGACAAAACGAGAACGGGGGAAACGAAACACAAGACACCATCACCCACCCTCCTAAGCAATTGTACAAGGGCCACCGTCCGCCGTCGGCAGCAAGTCCAGCCCACAGCCCAAAGTGCGCCGAGTATCCGCAACCCGCTTGGCTACGCCTGATTCAGCCTCATTCCTTTCTTAACTGGCATGGAGCACGTGGGGGGCGGAAATGCTCCCAGAGAGGGATCGAGGACATCGAGCAAGACGGGAAAGACTTTGAGAAAGAGAGAGAAGAATGAGGGGTAGCCGTTCTAAAGCGGAAGCATTGGCGTGGCGTTGTTTAGAGCATCTACGCAGTAGGCCGGCTTTTTTAAGGATACGGGCTCTCAAGACGAGCCCAGACGGCTTGATGTTCCAGAGGTTGCTTCCGGCGTGTTTGGTCCAAAGAATCCAAACGATAACTTTTTTTTTTCGCTCCCTCGCTCAAATGCTGCCGGGCCGACTAAGTTGGGTTTGTTTACAGTACGACAAGGCGGTAGTGTTTTGTTGATGCGCCTTTTTCCCAGGGTATGCCCCTTCTTCCCTCCCCCCTAGGGGCGGGCAGGCGGCACCAGTGAGGTGAGTGAAAAGGCGGGCTCGTAGACCTCAGGTGACCGAATGAGAAGGCCGAAGACTTGGGCGGAAGACTGGAGAAGCCGAGACTAGTGTAATGGGGAAAAATCTCTGGGTCCTCAGGGTGGAACAGACGGGGATTCGACGCCGCGGTCGATGGCAAAGAAGGATGCAGGGCAAAGAGAAACCATGCGAGCTATGACAGGAAAAGAGACCATGGGCGGGCAGGGCTGCAAGTTGCGGTGGAGAGAGTGGTTATCCAAAGGCAGCACAACATGCATTGGCATTGGCATTGGCGTTGGCGTTGGGATGGGCTGCCTCTATTGATGACCTGCTTGACGCCGTTTGCCGAGCGCAGTCAGTCGCAAGAGGGCATGACCTACCTACCTAAGGTACAAACAGAGGTGCACGAACAAGTCTCTATCCGGCCAGTATCCAGACGGATGTATGTACCGTACCGCACATAGGCATAGGTAGGTATACATACACTACGCGTGCGGGCGAGAGAGGAAGGGGCGCAGACGCGGACGTGGGTGCGGACGTACTGCGTCTGGCAATCCCACGTTGGCCAAGGCCGAAGCAGCAATGGAACAGTAGCAGTCCCAAGACTCCATAGAGAGGGAGACGGTCCGAGACTTGGGATGGACGCGGACATTGACAGTAATTACGGAGTGTCCGTAGAGAGCACTTGGGCTACCCAAACGGCTTCCTGCGCACACAAGCATAACCTTACACAAAGACTCTGGGAGACACAGGACGGTTGGTTGGCAGGCCATTCCGTTCCCGGACTGCCCTGCTTCGGGTCAGTCTCATCTAAAACACGCGGCGGCTTGTCATTGATGATTTCCAACTCGCCATGGCGGAACCAGAAGGAGAGGGAAACGTTTATCGTCCAAGGTTCTGTTTGCGCATGTCAGGTACCAGGAACCCTTTTCCCCCTTATCGGCCGTCGCCGTCGCCGTCAACGGGATGGGAACAAAAGAAAAAGGCAGACAGGCAGGCATACCATGCGTAGTAGCGGTAAAGAGAAAGAAAAAAAGGCAAACCAACAAGACGCCAGTCCAGTCCGTTTGGGGGGACACAAGTTGACCCCGATCGCTGTCGAATTGAAACAGCGCTGGTACGAGCAAAAAAAAAAAAAAAAAAGAGCCTATGGTCTGCCAATAGGAACCAACCCACCAAACCTGTCCCGGCTACAGTTCCCCAGCCACCCCTCATGTGCCTGTCCACTCACGCATCAGCGGGGCTTCACGGCTCACGGGATGTCGTCTCCATGCGAACGAGGACGAGGACGAGGACAGGAAGGGAAGGAAGCTGGTCGAGGGGAAGAAGGAGAGCAGCACATTCGATCCTATCACGCCGGTGTTGGTAGCAAATCACGAAGCAAAGCGACGGTCAAGGAAGGACTGGCTGGCGTCATCACATAGGTAGGTACGCACGCCAAAGAAAAGACAATCAAGTTCCCGGTCCGAAGAACCCCCAAGCGCCCCACCCATAATCCTGCATCCTTCGACGAGACGCTCAACTTCCTTCTCCCTCCCCCCAATCACCGTTGTCAAGTGCCTCACGAAGAAGCTCGCCCCGCGTGCTTATTCTGTCTGTCTGATCCTCTCTCTCTCTCTCTCCCCCTCACAGAGGTGGTGCGAGGGAGAGAGAGGAGACTTTGGCACAAAGTCAAAATGCCCGCTACTTTACTTTAAGATTCTTTCGCGCTCGATGCCGTGCCAGTTGCCAAGCTTGAATTCCCCATCATGGCAAACCAGAGACATCGGCCAAGTGGCCCGAGGCTCGTCGTCGTCATCGCTTGGTCATGGAAATGGCCTTGGCCATGGTTTATCCAGGCAATAATCGTCAATACATGATTGACGATTCAGGACCCTCTCCGCATACGTCTTGGCCTCTTGTCGCCTTGTTGGTGGAACAAGACCAACATAGGTATTCCTCCCCGCACCGTGGCTAGGTAAGCTGCACTCGTGAACCAAGCCAATCAGGTGCCTCGGGCAGCTCGGCAAGGTGAGGCAACACCGTGACTGGCAACCAACCCCCATCCTGCTCTGACTCTGTGGCCCGCCTTTACCCCGCCACCAAAACGCCTTGCAGATTCGGGCCCGGATCCTCCACAGAATTACAAAAAACTGGCCCGCCCGGTCTCTGTGCAATGTTTTCCACACAAGAAGCATCCTCGATCCTGATGTGGCTTCGGTCATTGGCAACGCTTATCAATGTCACCACCACCCCGCATCCAAGGGCGACGCGTTGCTTCACTCGCTCCCCTCAAACATACGCTCCAGATCAACCGACCAAGAGACGAGGGACACCAACCTGAACCAACATTTTGTCATGCCATCACCCGCAGCCAAGCCTGTCCCACTCTCTTCCGACCCAAGTCCTCTCTCTCTCTCTCCCCGACTCTGTCCGTCTGAAATTGATCTGGAATTGCATCTCGCCCCGTGTTTCGACCACTGCCACAGGTGTTGCGGCCAGCCAGCCCAGGCTCATGCAACCCCCGGCTTTCACCATTAGCCAGGACCTCCCGAGGCCACAAAGTACTGTAGCAAGCAAACATGCTCAGCCTTCTCTGTCATGTCGGCATCCCCCTCGACACTGCCTTTTGCCTGCCTGCCTGTCTGCCAAAGCGACCCGTCTCGGATCTCGGTGAAGCTGAAAAGGGTAGGCTGCACCGGCCACCGACAGCATCCTGCTGCCACGGCCGCCCAGCAGTGGCCATGCTGCCCCAAAACGCTTATTTCTGGTCGAAACCCCGCATATCGGTGCATGTACGAACGGGCGCTATTGTCTGCGCGCAGCGAATATAACACCCGGAAATAGCCCAGCCATGTCCATGTTCTGAAGGGGAAACCAATTCCCAATCCATCCTGGTCCCGTGCCCGTTCCCTCCGTCCGTCCCGCCCATCACGTTAGTCCCCGCCCCGGTCCAATCTTTGGGTGGGCCATCCCGGCCTCCCATCTTCCCTCCATCGTGCGTCGAGGATCAGATCGATGATGCCCTTTTTCTTTTCTTTTTCCCTGATGGCCATCTCGAACCATGGAAGTCCCGTCCTGCTTTCTCCCGCCATGGCCTGGCGAGAAGGGGTTGGGGGACGAGAGGCGCTTAGGTGATGGCCCCGTCACAAATACCAGAAACACCCTCTCTGCCTTTGGAGCTCGTGGGCCGAGGTCTGGATCGACCCGAAGCCATGGGATGCTCCCTGCTTTCCTGGCCTGCTGTCGCAATCGATCCCGCCGACAGACTGGCGACACGCCGTGTGGTTAGCTATCGTAGGCCCCTGACGATCCGAGCCCATAACAGGTTGGTTATAAGCGGCACTAGCTGCTCGCCTCGTGCAGGTAGGTAGGTCAGTTCTTGGGCGGAACGGCTCCTCTGAACCGACGGCGTGACGGCTCGTCACCTGGTCCATGATGGAAGTCCATCTCTTACTCGCTTGTGATGCCATGCAACTCGGCCAGATGGGAGAAGCGTCAAAGTGACGCTTCTCCCTCCCGCGGACACGGCTCTCTCAGTATTCATAGCTTTTCCCCTCCCCCCTCCGCCCCCCACTCTTGCTCGTTTCGAAACGTGACATCGTTTGATCCATATGCCTTTATTATCTTATATATGCAGATGATGCCAAATAAACCCCGGACCAGGATATGCAATGCTATTCTATGCTATGCTCCACGCCCAAAACTCGGCCTGCAATACGGCGGCTATCAGAGCTGGGACATACGACCCCGGCATCAGCCTGTCACAACGTCGGTGCCGTTTTACGGCGGTTTCGATACACATGACCGGCGAGGCGAGTAGGCCATGATAACCTTACAAGTCCGATGCAATGCCGGTTGCGGCGTGGCTCATGCTCTTTTAGCAACAGCACTGTTCACGTGCGTTGCGGGACGGGTGGCTCTCGACCCGGCCAACACAACTTTTGACGACGGCTTGCAAACACACCACAAAGCGCGGGGATCGCTACAAGAAAGGCACCACGTGGGCTACCTACGTCGGGCCGACCGGCAAAAACCGATGGCCGTCCGCTACTCCTTTCATGGGAGTGGACGACAAGTTCAATGCCCCCCCCCCAATATTGGAGTCTTTCCGGCCTTTGATCTCCTCGCATCAGCCGCTTGAAGCTACAAATGTTGGTGTCTCATGGACGAAGATGAGGATTGGGCTCTCCTACCATCTTCTGGGCAAGTGTCCCTTCTTCCGACCGCCTTGCGGTGACGTTTTTGTGCTACGGGCGTAGTCTCCTCCAGCCTAACCGCATGGGATCGTGGCGTCGTTCCTCCCAATGTCAAAGCTGTTCTGCCTTCTTCCTGGACTGGCCCGCCATGTATCGGGTGTGCCTCGCAGGCGTTGTGCTGCCGCAGTTGACGACGACGAGAAGCCCTTGTCCGAAACCGTATCCTCGCGCCTTAGAGGAGTTTGGTAACATGGGTTGACGGCGTAGTGAAAATGCAACCCAGAAGCGGAATTGTGCTCAGTTACATGGGGCAGCACAGCCCTCCGTACGCGGCGCCGTCCATCGCCGGGCCGGGCCCCGAAGGTTTGTCTGTCAGACACACGCCTCACGGGCCGCCGCGACGGCTCTTGATATGCATCACGGCTATACTACCACGGCTCCCCTTTCCCGGGACTGATATGAACGCAGTGGAAACCAGAGGCTTCCCTGCCTGTCCGTCAACAAGTGACGTCGTTTTTCTCTTCTTTCTTTTTTCTTTCGTGGCCCCACAGAGCATTCGATAAACGTCGTCGCGGACTGCTTGCTCAACATCCAAGGTAGCTAATCCTGGCACGCAGCTGCTGGAGGGCGACTGCCGCCACATGCCTGTGGCATAATCGCGCGCGAGTGAGACCGGGCTAAAGGAGAGACGGGAGACACACAGAGAAGGGGAATGGACGGCCTTCTTTCGGTCTCTGGACGAGGGCCAGATAGAACGGGCCGCCTCAAACCCCGCGCTTTCCCAACCTTTATCGCTCTTGCAACGTCAACAGTCGGGTCGTCTCCGGTGTTACTCGGTTCTGTATGAAATCCTTCTAGGTATTTTTTCTCGGATAGGGGCAGGACACCCGCTTCCGCCCCAGCGCGGGTTCTCGGTGTTTGTCCTCCCGTTCGACCAGGTGGCAGCGAACATGTGAAAAGAAAAAGATGGCAGCCTGTCATGATACTTCGTGTAGACCTATGCCGTTTCGCTTCCTTTTCAAAAGGAATCGTGTCCTCACGACAGAGGACCATCGCCGTCGTCATAACTCTTCACTGCCAAACACTTGCTTGACCCCCTACCCAGCATCCATCCTCCATCTTGCTTGTGCTCCTTGATTCTAGTGCTAGTCTTCAGTTGCCATTATCTCAAGGCCGAGCCACGACAAAGGATACAATCGAGTCTGTTTCAGTCATCGCCCCTATACGCACTCCTTAGTCCTTTACAGACATGCCAAGCAAGGGCTGGCGAGCCTTCCAGAAAGACAGTCGGATCATGTGAGGGCGCCTCGGCATCGCGCCCGGACAGATATCCCGGGTTCGAGTGGACACCTCCGTCTCACACCAACGACCTGATAGCGGCTAACTGCGTCGGATCGCCTGAATCGTTGCCGCTCTGAGATTCGAGGGTCACAAGAAAACTCAAACCACGGAATGGCTTAGGTCGCATCTCCATCCGCGGTCCCCTCCGCACCATCGCGGCTGTCGGCAGCAATGTCACGCTCACGGAGTCGACCTAACTCACATATGAGAACAGCGGCATATGTATCAACTACTACAACCTCGATCGCAGGTCATGGTCACCACCTCGTGTCCTCTCCATCTCGTCTCAGTAAGGCTACCGCATGGCACCTACCGGCTCCTTGCTGTCAACGATCGTTCAGCAAAGAGACGCCGACGTAGCCACGCTCCGCATGTCCCCTATTATTCCAACTCATCCGCTAGAGGGAGGGACAATGTCGGTTGTAATCTAGTTACAATCCGTCAACACTCGTCTTCGGGTCCCCCTTCAACGGATAACCAGATGGAGTCTGTTGTCTCAAGAGCCGATTCGAGGAGTTCGCTTATTGTGGGAATCAAAAGCCCGAGGCTCTTTAATAGCACCTTGGTCTGTTGCCTCCCTTCCAAATTGTCATCGAGGCCACCCACTTGGAGTGAAGAAAGTACCTGTGAGATGGTACTCAAGTATATTCACATAGAGTCCGCAGATCTAGATCCTTCTCCAGAGTCCACGGCATGCCGCCTGCCTCTCCAGGCCCAACACGGCAGGGACATGAAAGTTTTGGAGACGGTTGTCCGAGGCCTTCGCCAGTAACCATCGTCAGCGCCAGCCTCGGCCGCTGGGAAAGTGGCGAGTGTGGAAAAGTCCCACGAAGATCATGAGGGCAATCCCGAAGTGAACAGGGCTCGAGATAGTATGGACAGTCGAGTTAGGAAAAAGAAAGGCGCCGGGTCACTTGACGATTGCGCCCATGTCTTCGGAGGGGCCTAATGGGCGCCCGCCTATCCTGTCTTGCCTTCGAGACGCGAATCAGTCGGGTCCCATGACTGTCAATCCCTTGGGCCGCAGGAGATGGACCGCGGTAGAGCTCGAGGCGAACTCTTCAAAGTCCGCACAACCAATGGCGAAAGGTGAATGAGAATCCTCCCCTAGAGGCTTGACTTACCTGAGACAAGAAGTATTGCGCCTCTAGGCATATCAACTGGAGCCGCACCAGAGCTGCATTGTAACTCTTGTCTCTTGTCGCCACCGATAGTTTATGGCTCTTTTTTGAGCGTGTTTTTTGCCGCCTCGAGAAGCGTCTTGAGATCCGGAGCATGTAACATGCCGCAGGCTTGCGGGATGGCTGATGGAAAGTTTGTACACAAACGCAAACCTAGGAATAGCCGTCCGATCGACCTGGACAAGCATGCCAGATGACGGCATGAAGGTCATCTTGCATGGCGTCGAGTGCGCCGCCGAGGCCGAGTGATTCCAGTGCCATCCAAAGCCCATGCCTTGTTGACGAGCCGTCGATTTTCCTCAGCCAGCAGAACCGCTCGCATTTGTGCGAGGGTTTGGCCCTGGGTGCCGTACCGCCGTGTGAGCATCGCCGGCGGAGACAACTTCTCGACCGCACTGATACTCTCCTCTCTCTCCCTCTCCCTCTCCCTCTCTCTCTCCCTCTCTCTCTCTTTCTCTCTCTCTCTCGCGAAAGCGGACCGGACTCTGGTGCCCTGGTCAACTTAGAATAATTGAAGGAAAACTATCAGACACCCGTTGGGAAACGTCCGGAACTGCAAGCAAAGACGATAGCTCATATTCACGACTGCCAAATGGATGAGGTCGCATCGACCCTTGGACCTTGCGCCCTGCGAGACATGCATGAGACATTGTACAACTCACAAACGCTGCGAATATGCACCTTGCGCGTTCTGGGGCAGCAAACAACTGAGTACATCATGGCAAAGCGGAGGTGGATCAGAGAGGCATTACTTACGGGAGTATTTTCTTGGCCACTACGCGGCGTCTGTGTGGCTCGCCAGGCACGGCTGGTCCTGCAATAGCAGTATTTTATCCAAGTAGCAGAACGGGTCCGCATGAGACTGGGAGGAATGATGCACATCATCCAAGATCAACCACTCCGGGAAGTGCTGCCTGCTTCCGCGGGACACACTTCCCGTACGATTCCCACCCTGACCACCATGCGCTGTCATCCGGGCCTGGATCCATCGTAGGCCGCATGGGTGTACGGCCCAACCGAATGGGGAAGTGAGGCCTGTTCGGCTTCCCACGAGAACGATGCCGTGAGCGCGCTCTGCGGCACCCTGGAAACTGGGGCCTGACGTACGATGACGGAGAAGACGGTGGAATGGAATCGCATATGCCGCGGGGGTCGGTAGGACCGGGCAGAGATGACGGCTGTGGTCGCATAACAAAGCTGTGAGATGTAAAAGTAAGCAGGCTGAGTGCGAGGAGTGCATGACTCTCTAGCTTTTGGCCAGTCGAGAGAGCATCCGGCATCGACCGCGCTTTGCAGTCATTGATAACAATCCAAGAGGCCATCTGCTCGACCGGTTGAGATGGAGAGCCGGTGCCGAGATGATGTCAAAGTGACACAGGGAGGGGTTGTGCTTGTCAAGGTCGCGGGAGCGACTCTTGTTTGAGTGCTAATCTTCAACGATTATGCCACCACAGGTATCCGGCAGACTGGGAGCGGCTGGAGCGTCTCTTGACGAGGAGGGAGGGAGGGAGGGGGCGGGGGGGGGGAGGCGTTCTAGGCTCTTTACCCTCGCTTTTTGGTTTCGATGCTAGCGAATGCCGGCCTGCAGCGCGTCGGGTCTGCCGGCGTAACTTGCCCGCAGTTCCGACGTTGGGAGCCGAAATGGTTAGCTATGCAGTCGGTATCAGCGATGGCCAGCCTAACTAACAGTCAGGTAGATTACACTGCATTGTGCAGGGACTTGACACCGTGGAGTGGACGGGCAGTTGAGATGTGAGGAGGGGTTTGTGTTGGAACTGGTCTGTCTTCCTTCGGTGTTGGTCGCGTTAGATCACGATCTGCTCAAACCACAGGACTTCCGCAATTGCAAAGCCCAGGGGTTGGTTCGTGCAAAGGACATGAGGTTCGGATGGTGGCTGAGAAGCTGGTACGTGAAGTCCGTCAGCATCATAGGAATTCACACACATACATGCGGAACTAGGGTGACACCTCACCTGCAACTATACCACCCACTCTTGACATATCACAATGTGACTGAAGGCTGTCTCGTCTGAGTACCTACGGAACAGGGCCGATGGGCAATAAGAGTATGCACATTCCCTGCCGCATCGCCATGCAGAGTTTTCCGAGTGGGCTCAAGCTTCAATCTTTGCCCTGTCCGTCTCTTCCTCTGTCTTCTCTTTTCGAGTGTGCTATAGTATTATGTGGGTGCAGGCAAGGCAGTGGACCCCGAAGAAACAGCCGACGGATCAAAGCAAGTAGTGAGCGTGTCACCTCCATCCACCATGCAACATCCACCGCCAAATCCCGAAGTGGGCTTGTCCGACCCAAAACTTGATTGTTCGCGAAGCTTGCTGGCTCTCGCAGTAATTTGAGAGAGACAAAAAAGAAGAAGACTTAGTACTATGCATGATATGACTTTGCTGTATGTGTGGGTTTATCAGCCAGAGGGTTTTGGTGAGAATCGAATGTAGTTGCAAAGTGTGCGCTTGTCTAGACAGCTCCTAAGAGGCCCGAACCTCCGTGCTTAAGGCCCGTGTGTCATCTGAACCGGACGGCGGACACGCAACTATTCTTCAAGCATGCCCGAAGAAAGTGTATGGGCTGTATCCGAAGAGGCTAAATGAGTCTGGGGAGATCCCTGGCTGTCTGCTCCAGAGTGTCAGTCGCGATTTGCGCCCTAAATAGACAAGGGAAGGGGATCATCTTTTGCCACAGGCATACCTAGCGCCTCCATGAGCCCCGACCCTGATGAATAAGGAGCATGGGATCCAAGGACCGACCACCATGACGCCAAACACAGGTCTCGAGAAGTAGTGAGGTGATGCGGCATGTACTGTCCCGCCATCATTGTGACCTAGCAAGGCAAGAAAAAATATATGGCATGGTGGGCCAGACCAAGACCAGAGAGTCGTCCCTGCCAAGGGCCGAGCCCTGTAGCAGAAACCATGGCCGTCCAGAGGAGAGAGATAGCGAGGCTGGACAGGCGAGTGGGCGGTTGGCGAGGGGCTGAATGCATGTATTGATGTAAGTACCCCCTCGTTCACAGGTGTGTCGCATGTCTCGACAACGGAGTTCCCGCTTGCTGTGGCTCGGCCTTAAGGTGTGCGGAACGCGAGAGCGTTGCCCACAGTCGCTCGGAGGGTCATGACTCGTAGCCACTGAGTCCCGAGCTGTTTACTTTATGGATTCTTTTCTTCTGTAACAAGTTATGTGCCGTTGAGCGAACTAGCCTAGCGGCAACGCTGCGTGGTGGGTCGTATCCTGCTGTGATAAGAGCCAATGCATCCGTAATTTGTTGGGTATCAGCAAAGCGACTATGACAATCGGCAAGTACCTACCTGCACCGCCACGCACATCCACCCTAGGCTCCTTGTTTGAGAGGAAGACGACAAAAGGCCAAACTTCCAGACATTACTTCGGATTCATTAGTGCTCCTAAAATGCAATCGGGGCGTGGATAGAGCCATGGTTGTGGTCGCGTTGTTGCTGGCGCTAGACGTCTTGCATGGTACTATAACAGAGGCTGTGTTAGTGCGTCGATATTGGCTCAGTAGGGTGTCTGTTGCATAAAAGACAGTTGCCGAGAAGACTGCACCGGAGGAGAGGGCGAAGCGTCGACAGAACCAGAGGCATTGGATGACGGAATGCAGCTGGAAGAATGGTGGAATCAGATGCCAGCCAAGGTGTTTTGGTAGCCGGATAGTATGGTACCGGTGCGTGTGGCCAGCCAAAGAAACCACGGTGCAATGCCAAGCTAACGTTGAAGTTCCCTGCAACGGTGATCTGTTGTGAGCTCTAGCAGGTTCCCAATGGGGCCAGATGCAGCACACCATGACCTAGCCCCATGCTGGTTGGTGGTGGATGTCGGAGGGAACGTAATCTTTGCGAGTATAGCAGCTTGCTCCTGCATCTGTAGGCACATCAAGGTACTTTTTCTTTTGGCTCAAGCCGGCCATCAGCAGCCCAAGGCACGGCGGAGTATGCTGGTTTGGAATAGCCGTACCGGAAGGGAAAGATGCGGCGTGGCATGGCACTGTCACGGCCAGGCCGATGTTTCTCAACAATGCATCTACGTTCCGTGATGTTGAGGTATGGAGGATTGCCGTGTTCCGCGACGTGGAGCGGACATTTAATGACAAAGCATTCGTCGGAGACGGTCCGGCTCGTTGACAATAGCTGGGACAGTCCGGGGTTGATTTATTCCGAGGGCCATGCTGGCGCACGGCGCATGCGGCCCTCAAGTTCCATCGCGTCCGGGAAGATTGGCCGAGGCAGGGCAAGATCTGTCTGGGCATTGTTCTAGTAACGGGGTGCTGGAGATTCAAGATGAGCTTCGAGGTTGAGGACACCCTTGCCTCATGCGTCCACATCTCGGGAGGATGTGATGGAGTACACGTTTTGACATGTCGGCGTGGATGGAATAGGTCAAAACTGGCGCAGACGGGATCTGGCAATGGAGAGAAGGCGAAGTGGCCAGCGACTTGAGGGCCACCAAGAAGTAGGCGAGGTAGGTAGCTGGCGAGGATGCGGACGGCTGATGATAAGATGAAGTTGGGCGACCACGGAAGAGATGATGATGGCCTCTTATGGAAGTCGATTAATCCCCAGTGGGCCGAGTGCTGTTGATGGAAGTAACCAAACGGGTTGACAGCACTTTCACCGCATGGGATGGTAGCAAGGAAGGAACGGGCTGTTGGTGGAGCAGGTAGAGAGGTAGGTAAGGTACCTACCTCAGGTAAGGTGAGGCAAGGTGAAGGATACTACTATCTACCTGCCTACCTTTGATCGCAAAGCTACCAACCTATCTGCCTACCTAGGTAGATAGGTAAGGGAAGGTAAGGTGAGGTGTACCTTCCCTTGAACTCTCTAGGTAGTTGCTGGTGGTTGCGAGCGATGGGCTGGCGAGGAAAGAGCGAGCGCCACACAAACACACCCTTCCACCAGACAACCATCATCTAACCTCATGCCCTACAACACCGACCGGGTTTCCTCAAGACGACCGACCTATCCCGCCGAGTCAACTGCTCACTTGCCTCACGTCACATTTCGTCCATGTCTCTCGTCCAAGCCTACCAGGTCATGAATGGGGTGGCGCCAAGACAAGTTCCTCGCTCATCTAGGTATCGCATGCTAAAATAGACCAAGACATGATCCGACAAGTCGCTCCAATAAGGCAGCCACAACCAGTTGAGTGTTTAATTGTCGAGAAGTGGTGGTGCATCAGTCACAGGTAACGTGGACTTCTTCCCAAAAGTCACGAAAGAAAACAGTCCTCACCCGAGTTTCCGAAGGGGTATGCTGATGTTGATACTAGAACAGTCCCAATCACCAGCCTTTATGGAATGACTCTTCGTCGCTCCGTAACATACTCCCTAACCACGGCTTCAGATCGGCCTGGCCAAGATTTTATCGATATTTCCTTCCATCCATGTCCCACCTGGATTGCCTGCGCTCCTTTTTAACCCGGACACCAATCTCGTCCGGCATCTGATCACACCACATACCCTACCTACACTAACGAGATGCACCACCTACGGTGCAAAACGGCTTCGCGCACCTGAATGTGGCAGCCGCCGAACCGCCGATCCGGAAGCCACCATCCACAGCTCTCTCGTGCTTCCAGCTCGCCTTTGCCTTCTTCGCCGCCCTTGCTACTTTTCAACGTCACCCATTCCGTCTTTTCACCTCCCTCGCTTTACTTGCCGTACTAAGGCGGTCCCGATCCGATCCCCCAGCCTGTTCATCAGCCCGCACAATATTCCGTCACGGATACCCATCTTCTCCAAGGAAAAAAGGTACGACGCCTTCCCGTCCAGATACGGCAAGGCGTCGTCGTCCTGTCTTCTTTGGCTCGTGTTCAATCGAGATCATGACAGGCCTACATCGTCCCCATGCCGTCGTCGCACACTACGTCAAATCCATCCATCCGCATCATGCCCCGTCCTTGTCGTTTCCTAACAGCACCATGCAAGTGCTTTCTGATGTCAGGCCCGAAACTGTGCGAGATGGGTTGATTGATTTCTCGCGCAAATGCAGATAGTTCACACACACACACACACACACACTCTCTCTCTCTCTCTCTCTCTCTCTCTCTCTCTCTCTCTCTCTCTCTCTCTCTCTCTCTCTCTCTCTCTCTCTCTCTCTCTCTCTCTCTCTCTCTCTCTCTCTCTCTCTCTCTCTCTCTCTCTCTCTCTCTCTCTCTCTCTCTCTCTCTCTCTCTCTCTCTCTCTCTCTCCTCTCTCTGCCACAGACACGCGCGCACACACATGTATACAAACGTTAATAAATCTCTTTCCTTCTTAGGTTGACGGCTTCATGGCTTGCATCCTGCAGGACAGACCAGCTCGATGTGGTCACTTAGCGGGAGGTGCGCAACGAGGGAACCCCGAGATAACGGCCGGCACGAGCCAGATGCAGCGGCACACGCCAATTACATCCTGGAGCACCGTTGCTCCTTCCGCTCGTAAAACAACCTTCGTACGCTGCACAACTCACATGCTTCACGCGTTGGATCCCCGGACGTGCTGCGTGCTCACTCTCGGCAGGCACGGGAAAAGTTATGGATGGGTGTGCCCAAGAGTCTGTGCATCCGGTCCGGAATTTGGCGGGAAGCAAAGTAGGCCCGTCGGACACCTGGAGTACGACGGGCTTGATGATTGATGGAGACCATCTGCGTAGTCTCCACTGCCCTAGCGCTCGCTCCGCAACTTAGCAGCGTCCTGCTGGCAGCTGCACAAGACAACGGTAGCATGGGGCGGGCCTAAGTGGCTCTTCGCTCGTTTGCACTAACCCACGGAATTTGTGTCTGGACAATTCATTCAACCCCAACGAAGGCGATCTGCAGGCTACGGGAAATATTCGCGCCTCTTTGCGAGGACTAACCGCGGGGCCGCAATCATCACGAAAACGGAATCCCCTCCGGCCAAGTCGGGCAAGGATCGGAAGCATCATGGGCCATCAACCCTGTCGGTTCTATCGTCGCAATGTGGCAGGTCGGACTGAAGAATGCGAGTGTAGAGGCAACATCACTGCGTCTCTCACTCCTCTGTCCGCACCGCTCATCAGATATCAGAATCGCCCGAGAATACAATGGCGCGCCTGGCGTCACCCATTATTCAGGCATGCTGCGTACACGCACGCACGCACACACACACACACACACACACACACACACACACACACACACACACACACACACACACACACACACACACACACACACACACACACACACACACACACACACACACACACACACACACACACACGCGCGCGCGCGCCCTCTTCTCCGTGTTGTTAACTACCAATAGACACGAGTGGAAATGACGGAAGCCAGGCAGGCTGGCTGGAGAAGGACTAGCAAAGAGGCAGAGATGAGCGAGCGATATGCTCGAAGGACCAGTCGAGGGTCCTGCAGGTCCAAACAGATAACTTTGGCTCGGTATTATTCAGGAACCCCCCCAAGAGCAAGCGGCAGAACCAGAGCAACAAAAACCGTGACATCCGCAGCCGGAGCCGACCCTCTCTTGCTGGCCTGGCTGCGTAGGCATGGTTGTCCAAGTCTGGTCTGGTCTGGTCTGGTCTCTTGATAACGGGTCAGGCAAAAGACGAGTTCTCCACAAAAAGCAGCACGAATGCTTGTTTATCCGCTCGATTCAACTCCACGCCGGTCCGTTTGTTAGATGGGAAAACCGGGGGACTTGACAGCGGCCATACCAGGCAGGGTCTCTTTCTTGTCCGTCAGTGCGCGTCGATTTTGCCGACTCTTTTTCTTCATTCCCCCCTCCCCCCCGTCTCCCCATACCTAGCGACGAGAGGCAGCTATGCTCCAATTTTACAGGATACTACCCCTCCCGGGTTTGCGAGGGCCTGCGGCCAAGAAACCACTCACTAGTTACTCTCTCGCCGTTGCTGTTGCTAATTAGACCTGCCGCCGTCAAACCCAATCTTCTTGCCTCCTGTTTGGTTTCGTCTCGTCTCTCATACTTTCGCTGCCTCGGAGACAATGTCGAATGCACCGGGCCGTCCAATCGACCTCGCCTAGACTTTTCTGCCGAGCTAGCCCTTGTTGCCCGCCCTCTCTCGGCTGCGACTCTCCAACCATTGACGGAAAGGCTCTGATGCTGGTCCTTGTCACTAGCAGGCAGCTCCTCAAAGGACCTGCCTGCCTCTGACTCCCCCCCACCTTTTGTCTCTGGATGTGCAGATGCCCGGTCGTACTCAAACGAATGATGGAATCTGCCCACCCGAGCAGTGGATCTCCAAATCTCGCCGTGCTGCCATTTTCCACATCAACTAGCCGCTCAACCATGGAGAATGGAGAAGGTTGACCAACCAAGGCCAAAAGACCCTCCCTGGTGCACGCAAGGTATGGCTTTATTCGCGCGCTACACTAGGTTCTTGCAAGTATTACCCATCCAACAAAAACAAAAGCGAAAGAAAAAAAAAAGGGACGGGAAAAGGGTGCTAGCCTCTCTTGTCGCTTTTCGTCGCCTTATCCTCCTCCCCACCTCTCTCTCTCTCTCTCTCTTTGCTGTGCTGTCCTCCAAGCCGCGCCCTCAGAAACCCAGCCTCCACAGGACAGGCTGCGGTCGCTTCGTTCCCCTCCCCACTAGGTACCTGTAGGTCGACTCCACCTTGTGATTCGCCTTTCCCCAGTCGCCGTCCATAGCGCAATGGGGCCAAGAAGAGGAGAGAGCAGGGACCGGTATCCGTATCTCCAGCCGCCTCCGACCGACTGCTTACAGTCGTTTCGGTTCAAGGGTCGAGGTTCAAGGGACCGGACGTTGACTATCGTGGTCCATGGTCAGTCAGTGTTCCATGGTTGACTCCAGTCCCCGATCCAAGAAACTTGTTGGCATGAACAAGAAATCAGGGTAAAAGGGCCCTCAAGCCTGTTTGATTTCTGTTGCCAGCCCGTCCTCAGTCAGTCGAGGGCACGCCGAGAGCGACGAACATATGGAGCGTTGGGGAGACGATGCGACGCGATGTGGTGCGAGAACGTATCGCGGCGCTACTCTTCGCAAGTGCTGATGCCAGGCCGATGGGATGCGTCTACGACGACACTGATTGATCTGTCTGCCCGTGGCAGGCTATCTATCTGGCCGCTTGCTAAAGAAGCGTCGTCCCAACACGGAGCCACAAAAACGCCATGCTCTGGACCCCCATCCACGCCCACAACAAGGGCCTCAGCCCATGTCTAGCCGGTCGTCAATCCAGCCCGTGTTTAGAGACAAGAGACAGCAGATGCAGGCGCAACGGCGGCGGCAGACGCAGCCTGGGAGCCACAGGCAGGCAGGCAGGCAGGCAGGCAGGCAAGCAGGCAAGCAGGCAAGCAGGCGAGCGGAGGCAGGCAGGGTGGGCAACGCAGCAGCAAAGAGTGGATGAGAAGGACTGAGAGAGAAGGATACTTGCGGCATGCCGGTGGATTCTTCCCCTTCAAGTACGCAGAAGTACTGTCTGGGTACTGCTCTTGGGGGGTACTGGCTGGGGTATCTGTAGAAGAGATGTCGATTTAACAACTCTTTTTGCCTCGTCCTCCTTTTCTTTCTCTCTTTTCTGCAACTGGCACACGCCCACACGCCCACACGCCCCTCCCCCCCTCCTTCACACCCCTTCTTCACACCCCTTCCCCTCTCCGACCCCGATGCAACCGCCGACCACCCTCCCATCCCCCTCCCCCTCCCCTCGTCGTCTGCCCCAATACCCTTACAGATGAACGTGATGCATGTATTTGAGTGTGAGTGTGGTGTAGGTAGCTAAGAAAGCGCACAGGGCAAAGTCTAGACGAGGGAGGTACTTTCAAGACCCCGTCGGCTTGCCTTCTTGCACCACAATCTTAGACAGGACAATACATTTGCAACAGACACATCCCATCCCATACCCATCAAGTACTTTTTTGTGGCCTTGTTTGGATGGAGCCACCATTGCCGTCTCCATGCATGGGCGCATCTCTAAACTACCTAAACAACCCATGCATGCCTGCCAACCCTCCACCAGCACATCTGGCTGCGTATATATCCTTGTCCCTCGCCCCGAGACTGCTTGTCTCACCTCGGACGGCCTCATCATCAATTCTTCTCTTGAGTCACAGTTGCTGTTTTTTAAAAAAAAGACCAATTGGTCCGCGCAATGGCTTGAGTTCCCATTGTCATCTTTCCTCTCTGTATAATACCTTGTTTGACCCCTCCATCCTCATCCCCCCTCCAACATCTCATACTCGCGGCCTGGGTGTTGATCCTCCTCCCTCTTGACCGTGTCACTCTTTGATACCACACACACACATACACACACACACACACACACACACACACACACGACAGACACAGACGAGGCGCTCTGACAGCCTCGTCCACCACCTCGATCGTTAAGGTCTTTCTAGATAGGAAGAGACTTGAGGATAGAACGGGAAAAAAGAAATAGAGGTTTTGAAAACGGCACGACGACACACATACCCACGCACACACCAACACCCACCCAACCACACACACACACCCTCCTCATCGAGCCCACATCCCCTCGAGAGTCTCGACAGCCATCCTATAATACTCTTGTCCTACAAGCGTGATACCTTGAGGATAGCAGAACAGTTATTTGGAGACACTTTCCAGACCTGACCTCTCACTACTTCTAAAGCACCTTTCCGGTACCGCTTTGAGACCTGCTGGAAGGTTTTGTTTTTGGTTATTTTTCTGTCTTTTTTTGTTTTGGGCTGTCACATTTCCACACTGCAGCCAAAGTGGGGCCATTTCATCTGGAATCAACACCAGATATCAACAACGGCAGGAAGTCACCAAGCTCCTCCAACATTCACCGGGTCGACCTTTTCACACAAAAAAAGAAGGCACGCTAAGGACCTGCAGCTCTTTTGCCACCTCGGACCTTTAAGAATATTTCCTCGAATCCAACCTCGTCACTAAACCCTCCTCAACCACCACAGCCAACTTCACCCCGCAAATTCTTGCTTGTGGCCTGGTTGGGTTTCTCACCTCAAAACTTCGACGCATCACAATCCCGACAATTCCTTGCAACTTCTCGCACACACACACACACATCAAGGCACAATTTACAGAAGTGTATCACTATGGCAGCGGTCATGGACCTCTTCTTGCCAAAACTCGGCTTTGGCTGGTCTCCCACCTCCTGGATGTACCTCTTCATCGTCCTTTGGTAAGTCACAATCATTATTGAGCAGTTTCCTTTTGAACTGCCACTTCACAGAAGAAGAAGAATTTTTTTTTTCAACATCTCTCCTTCTCGTGGCTTACTGCCAATTTTCTAACGCCCTTGTCCAGGCTTCACCGATACACACGTCTGCTTGTCAACTGTGTCAGCCACTGGGTCTACAAGTCCAAGCCAATCCCGATCAAGCCGGCTTTCACTGCCAACGACGTGACTGTCATCATTCCTACAATCCACAACGTCTTTGAGGAGCTTCGCCCTTCTCTTCTCAGCATCATCGCCTGCAACCCCCAGGTCCTCATGCTCGTCACCACCGCTGAGAAGCATGCTGCCCTGGAGAAGCTCGCTAGAAGCCTCCCTCATGCCAACGTCCAAGTCTACTCTACCCCAATCGCCAACAAGCGTCTCCAGGTATGCGAGGCCTTGCCCAAGGTTACCACCAAGATCACCATCATGGCCGACGATGATGTCACTTGGCCCTCCACCCTGATGCCCTGGATCCTCGCTCCCTTTGAGGACCCCAAGATCGGCGGCGTAGGCACTTGCCAGAGAGTTAAGCGCGTCTGGGATGGCCCGCTGTCCACTCGCATCTTCAACTGGCTCGGCGCCGCTTACATCGAGAGACGCAACTTCGAGATCTCTGCTACCCACAACATTGATGGCGGTACTTCCTGCATGTCTGGCAGAACCGGCGCCTACCGCTCCGAGATACTCTCCAGTCACGACTTCCTCGAGGGCTTCAAGACCGAGAAGTGGGGCAAGTACATTCTCAACGCCGACGATGACAACTTTGTCACCCGCTGGCTCGTCAGCCACCAGTGGAAGACCTGGATTCAATACGAGAAGGAGTGCGAGCTTGAGACCACCCTCGAAAACAGCACCAAGTTCCTTTACCAGTGCTCCCGATGGGCTCGTAGCAACTGGCGCAGCAACTGGACCAGCCTCGTCCGCGAGAGATACGTTCTTACGTGAGTATCCATCCTTGACATGTGCCGCTTCTTTGCGCCTGACTAGTACGCACGCATAACTAACCCATGACAAACAGTCAGCAGCCCTGGTGCACTTACGCCCTCCACATTGCGACCTTCACCTCCCTGGCCTTCCTCTTCGACCCCCTCATCATTCTGGCTCTTTGGAAGGGCACCGCTGAGTGGGATCCGGAGAGTCGCCAGCAGGCGCTCTGGGCTCAGATCTTCTTTGTCTTCGGCTTCACCAAGGTTGTCAAGCTCATGGGTCTCTTCCGTCGCAACCCAAGCGACATCGTCTTCCTGCCTGTGTCAATCCTCTTCGGCTACGCACATGGCATCATCAAGCTCTACGCCTTGTCGACCCTGAAGATGGTGAGTGGCCCGTGGTGGCTCAATGGCCTCTTTATCCCCCCCCTCCCTGTGACCAGTGACCAGTGAAGCTAACCCTTTGACAGACTTCTTGGGGTAGCCGAGCTGACGGTGACACCAACGACGACATCCGTCTCACGCCTCGTCCCAAGCGAGCCATGAGCCTGACTACTCCCCCCGGTGGCCAGGACCTCGTCCGCTACCGCCATGAGCGCCAGATGACCGAGAAGGTCGCCGACTGGCACCACCCTGCCACTGAGTCGCGCAGACCTCAGACTGTCCGGATGAGCACATTTCCTGCCAAGGACATGAGCGCTCCGCACGTCACCTTCTCGCTCCTAGAGCATCCCTTGGACTAAGCCCCAAAGTGGGCCGACCTTACGAATTATGAAACTGCAACGACGAGAATCATTGTCAGAGGAGAAACGGAACTCTGGCCGGGTGGCATTCATGTTTCCCCTTAGAAGGGAGACGGAGGGATTTTGTTCAGTCGTTGGCCAATATTTTCGGCTACGACCATCGTCTTTTTCATTTCGACTTTTCTTCCCCCCGGAAAACAAAATCAACCAAAACGGATTTTGAGGCGAGAAAAAGTTTTGCTGTTCTTCTTTACTCCTCTTGACGACGGATACACGATCGATCGCATATGGGAACCGGAATTACAGCGCAACACGTCGTGTGCGTGCGCGCGTGTCGGATTATAATCAATGGCATCAAATCGACATGGGCTAGGGGGAACAAGTGGGTTGGTCATCTGCTTTCAGGGATATATTTTCCCTGGATTCTGCCTAGCTGTCTTTTTCCTTTCTCTCTTTTTTCTATCCCCAAAAACACAAAACGGAGATGACAGGATTGTTTGGCCTTTTGCGGCTTCTCCTTTTTCTCTTTAGGTTCCCGAGAGGAAAAAAACCAGCAAAATCGGGAAGGGCATCGCGCGGCTGGGAGGCAAGCTTTGTTTTTATTGTTATTCCCAAGACGATAACCCTAAAGAGCGACAACATTCTACTTTTGAGCCATTGCTACCATGCATTGGTAGGAGTGAGAGAAGGGAGGGGGGTCCGCAGCATTAGACAGTTGGTCTCTATACCTCTATTTCATGTTCTTTCCGCTCAGACAAAGACGGGCTTTCCATAGAATGAAGAAAAGAAAGCACATTTCACACGAAGAAGAAAAGAAAAAGGATCCATGATGAGGAAAACTTGATGCCTTGGCTGCTTTTATCCGAAATTTGGGTTACAGTATGTGATTGCCGACGATGACAAAGGCTGCCTGCAGGAAGGGTATCTTCACCAAGGAAGAAACCACTCAGGTAGCTAGCGAGCCAATGAGAACAAGATGGCCCTGCGTTTAAACAAACAGGACGATCGACTATTCCGATCGCCCCAGGGGGGGGGGGTTCCAATGGAAAAGAAGAAACAAGCAGCAGACAAGCAAACATAACATAAGGGCGCATGGTCTACCCGTTACACAGCAGGTGACTGGCTTGCATTCTCGTATCCTATCGACGCCGTGCCCCCTCCAATGAACGGTTGCCGGGAAATCCGCGATATCTGGCATTGTCCCCCCGACCGCGTGTGCTTCCTGCTCCCGAGGGCTGGCGCGCCGGTTACACGACAGGGCCAAGGTATGCGAAGGAGTTTTGCAGCCATTAATTCTCCGGTAGGCTGGGCTGGAACTTGTCGATGAGGGGGACTTTTCGTCGGAATTGGAGGCGATGAGAGAGAGAGAAAGAGAGAGAGAGAGTGTGTGTGTGTGGGTGTGTGTGTGTGTGTGGGTGGGTGGGTGGGTGCGCGGTGTTGGGTTGTGTCTTACATGACGTCCTCTCACACTGGGCTTGGTGGGATTTCTTCAGAGAAGCGTGCCCGGCAGGAACGGAGACAAGCACGCGAGTCTGGGCCGTGGGCTGTCGTATTGCAAATCTTACAACCGTGGGTGAGGAAGACGAAACCGGTTGCTTCTGCATCCCGTCTCTGTAGTGGGTGGTCTCTTGCTCCATCCAGAGCTTTGGACAATGTTCATGTGCTGCCGTAGTATTCCACTACTTTTGTTGCACACGCACGCCCCCTCTTGTCTCATGCCAAGCTGGTGAGAGTATGGGTCGATTAGTCTCGTGAGAAAACGTGTGTGTGCGTGCTCTTTCCGTAGCGGTAGTGTTAGTGGACGCCTCCGCCGCCGTCGTCGCTGGGGAGAGAAAGAGGGGGGTCAGGCTTCGCACCCACCATGACCACCTAAGCTACACCCTCCATCCCTACTAGTTCATCGAACGGTTCGAGACTTGTCTCGATCAGGACGGCTAGTAAGACGAACCAAGATATCCGAGGTGTCCCCACACTCAACGGGGGGCAACAAGGTAGGTAGGTAGGTAGGTGATGGATTGAGAATACGTAAACCCCCATCGCAGGGGCACAGTCTCGGGATCGAAGATGGGTTGGGTAAATGCGGAGGAACAAGGCAAGGGAGAATAGCGAGCAACAAGTGGCGATGTCAAAGAAGTCATGGTGTGTATGCGTACCAGTGGTTGCCTCGAGGGTGAAGTTAAGCCGTAATGTGGTGGTGGATGGGTAAGACGCGAAGTCCATCTCTCGGGAACCAATCAGGGCGTCCGGGGTTGGGCTACGAGGCCAACGGGTGAGATTGGCAGTCCCCTCGATGGGTTAGGGGATCATGTCCTGTGGTGGCCTTGTTTACGTTATCTGAGAGCCCACCCACCACCAACCATTGTGTGCCCCATGCTTGACACAAGGCCTAGCATAGCAGGCTGCCCCTCCCCCTCCCTTAGCCTCGAATCCCTGGCCTTGTCGATACTGCAAGTTGACAGAAAGAGAGTTCCTGATGACATAGTTGAGCGTGTGTCCGGACCTCGCGGCGTTTCGCGAGGTTACGCGGAATCTTTGTTCTAGACCCCTCTTATATGGGGCGCAAGGTAGCACAAATGTGAGTATGCTAGACATCCACATATAGGGATGGGGTCCGTAAGGTGCAGAGATGCACGACATGCATCTTGTGCGTGCCTCGAGACTGTAGACCTGCGTGATATTGGAAGGAGTAAGAAGGATGTGGAGATTGTAAGAAAAAAGCACTTGCCGAGGCGTGCCCAAGTGTGTCTGACTGTGTTGGAATGCCGAACACGACAAAAGCCGACGCGGTTAGACGCCACCGGTGGTTACAGATAGATGCTGGGCACTAGTGGACCGAGTTTGTGGGCTGCAGCGCAGAATGCTGGGCGCAGAAGCATCGTGGTACAGTGGTTGTGTGAGTGGCAGAGAGACGTGTTGATGGCATGGATCTGTGGCTGCGAAGATGCATCTACTGTAGTAGGCGTCGGGTGCGTTGTTGACTCATGCCGCCATACCCTTCAAATACCAAGGTTTTCTGACTATTCAGCGTGTGAAGCGGAAAGATGTCAACGAGCGACAACGAACGAACCAATGAAGGGATGCAATTGGGTTCGTTCGACGAGTGATTTGTAAAAGTGTACATGCTGCGAAGAGGAGAGAACGTTTGCCAAAGGTTTCGGGAACAGACAGAGAGAGAGAGAGAGAGAGAGAGAAAGAGAGAGAAGAAAAGAGTCTCGCTAACCCGCTGGTATCTCGTCTCCTAGCGGGGGTGCCACTCGGTCTCTGCAGCTGTAAGGTGACGGCGAGCGAGGGAGGGAATGCGACGGCATGAGTCAAGATGCATTGAGTATGACGGCAATCGACTGTTGATGGGTTGGGGACGAGGGAGCGACGCCGTAAGCTGAGGCGACGGGCAGGACGGAGAGAGAAAACAAACATCGGGCGAACGGGCCTTGGGATGGAGAGAGCGGCAAGCGCCAACAGCGCGAGGAAAAGTCTAGACTGGATGCAATGGCGATGACGATAAGACGATCCGTTAGCCTCTGTGGCGTATCCGTAGTGGCGGGCGCGTCTGGGTTGTTCTCGGGAGCAGTGGCAGGAAGAAGAAATATGGTGGTAGGTGCGACGACAACGCTGTGATAGGTAGGTAGGTAGGTAGACATGGATGACATGGAAAGGTGGGGCCACGGCCACACACCTGCGCGCGCACGGCCGCTGACATGTTGTTGTGGCATGTCTTACCTGGGTACAGTAGGTAGTGGCAGGGCATTGAAGATAGATACCTAGATATCTGCCCGTGAAGATCTACCTAGGAAGGACTCTCGGACCGAAGGTACCTAGGTATTGATTGATTGATTGATGGCGCCGAGTAAATCCTGCCTACCCACATACACCAGGTAGGTAGTTACATGCCTCTGGTAGATATATACCTAGGTTCAAGAAGTGCCGCGCAATCGGTGGGTTCATCTCGATTTATGTCTGAGGGCAGGCAGTTGCGCGACTTGTTTGGTCTGAAGAAATGCACCTTCCTTGATACTTTTGGTGAGGGGAAAAAGATACGAGACAGGGAACAGCAGGACCAGGCAGGCAGGCTCGAGGGAAGGAAGTTGTCCGTGAGCCAAGCCAAGGTACTTGCCATTTGGGAAGGGAAGCATGGAATGTACTACTACAGCATAGGTAGGGCAGGAACCGGGGTGGGGAGACAACCGAGGTACTTGTGTTGCTCTGGACGCACAGGCGGCCGCTGTATCTTCATGGACTGGCCATGTACCGTTTCTTGCTCCCTCTTTTTTCCTCGTCTCTTCCTTGTAGGTCGGTCGGTACTTGGCTCTCGTCTCGTCTCGTCTCGTCGTCGTCCGTTATTGCCCGCCCACCAACAACCATCCATCAAATCAACCCTGAACTACTTGATCTGATCTCATCCCAAAGGCCGAGCGGAAACAACAGCACACAGACTCACATCATTCTGACATCCCGTCCACCGTCCACCGCACAGACATGATATAAGGAACGGGAATACGCGAGCAGCTTTTTCTTCTTTTTTTTCCCTTTTTTCCCCCAGCAAATACAAAGTCTAAAAGGAAATGGGGGGGGAAGAAAAATAGAATTGTTAATGGATCTCGAAACGCACAACCCCTCTTCCTCCTCCTCCTCCTCCTCCTCTCCACCAACAGTCATATCTCGGTTTCCCCCCCTCCCCCTTCGTCTCATCCAAAGTTGACCATGTGCTCACCACCACCAACTACATTGCGGTTACCACCACCACCACCACCACCACCACCACCACATCATGCCATGCTGAACGCCCCTTATCCTCTGTCAATATCCCATGTCATTCCGTTGCTGCTGCAGATTGGTCAGAGGTGTTTACCCATTGGACAAGCACCCCTCGCTTTCTCTTTGCATATTCATTCCCGTTGAATGAGCCACACAGGCCAAGACGGCGTGGTGACCTCGATGTAACCCGCCCTTGCCAGCCACCGCGCTTATCCTTTTCCTGTCGGACCTGCGTCTGCAGTCTGCACCACCGCTCATGCGATCCAGCATCATCATCATCATGGACATGGAGGGTTGGGTTGAGTGGGGCCGACCAACGAAGCCATTCCCATTTTTGTTCACCTCCATCCATGTCTCTCTTTTTTTTTTTTTAATTCTTTTTTGTGATTGTACGTACTCTTTTCCCACAAAACCACTTACCACGATGGCATGGTACCATTCCTCTCACAACTGCTACTTGTCAAGTACCGCCATCCATCCACACATGCAACCTTCTTACCACAAGCCTTCTGTCCCTTACGCCACGATACCACCCACCATCCTCAATGCCTGTTTCGGATGTTGGGCCTCTCTACTCATCTCCCTCTTTGACGTTTTGCCAAGCACATCCAGAACATTGCACAACGCTCCTGTATGGAGGAGTCATTCTTCCGCTCGTCTTGCGCTTCTCGCCAGCTTCACGCACACCTGACACATGGTAGGTAAGCATAGCTACCATGGTCTGTCTCCCTCTGCCAACCAGCAAGACATGCGCCTGTGACGCTCGCCCGCGCTTTTTTCTTCTTCTTTTCGTTTTCTTTGTACTTTGGACCTCCACACGGACGGCCGGCATGGATAGCGGGGCGGCTCTATATTCACGAGACTCGAGTGCTGACGACGGCATCTGTTGCTAGGTTGGCCGCCAAAAGCCTAAATGAGTACACAGATCCCTTGGACACGGCATGCCCACACCCACCTTGACTCCCGGTTGCTAACCATATACCCATACGCAGCCAGGGCGATTCCTTTGATCAGGCATAGATAGCCACATGGACCTCTGGTCATCAGCTCAATGCCCAGCAAGCACCGGCTTCGGCTCAAACTCCGATTCCACCTCGAAACCCTAGCCCTGGCCCTCGCCACAATCCTCCGCACGCCTACACTAATGTAGATACATAGCAGAGCACGGAGGCTGATCATGGCCGAAGACTTGGTGGGGTCGGCTTAGTCGAGTGGAACAGCGTCGACTTCCTGTCTCGTTTCGCCGACGACGCGTCCGAATACACGGACAGAGCAGCCGGATGATACTCTTACATGGGGACAGGAAATGCGCCAGGTGCTCGACAGAACATGGTTGCTGACAAGCCGTGATTTCTCTCTCTCTCTCTCTCTCTCTCGCGCGCGCGCGCGCGCCATTCTGAACACGACGTCAAGTCTGGCTACATTGTGCATGGACGACGGATGGTCCGTCTCCTCGCGCTAAGGTCCATCTTGCAACACTGATCTGCGGCTGCACTGCAAATAGTTGACAGTGTCATGCATCGCAATCGTTCATGCTCGCAGCCCGAGATCCGCCGGGGAAGCACCTTGCAAGATCCAGGCCGCGTCTTGCGCCCGTAGTCTAGTCTGTCCGCAAGCTGCTCTCCGCAAACTCTGTCCGTCGTAGGCCCGGGTGGGCAGGCTCATGATCTTCCCGCTGTCGCGTCGATTCGGGAGCCCAGGCTGGGAGGAGGGGGTGGTTGGGGGCTGCCCCCTCTAGGTACACCGTAAGTGGTACTTTGTAGTATGCCTGACCTAGCCAACCCCGCAGGATAGCATCACGACATCGAACAGGCCAGCTCTTCTTCAACGACCAGGGGGGCTTCAAAGGGCCGACGATTTATGGGGAAGAACAGCCATGGCGACCAAGGGACGAGAAGCATTGGCGGAGCTGCATCTCGAAAATATCCCGGTCCAAGAGGGGAAGTCCACTCGCTTCCCTTGGCTGGCTGCAACATCGACTGACATTATCATGCAGGTTCGAAAGGAGCAGAACCAACATTGGCAAAGATAACCCAGCCCTTGAGTGGCCGTCAGCAATCCTTCGATCCACACCACAGCGCCTTCGGCCTTTACGAGCCGTTGAAGAATGTCATGTCACCGCAGGGGTGGTTTTTTTTTTCTTTTTTTTTTCTTTCTTTTCTCCTTCTCTACGGATACCAACTGGACGACGACCATGCGCATGAGTTCATGGCCTGGTCGTTTTCGGTCGCACCCAACGGCATCGACAAGGACGAATCGAACTGGCTTGGTTGAATCACAATCGTAAGGGCAGCCCGAACCCTCGAATGATTGTGGCAGCAAGCTCCTCCGCATGCACAAGGAAGTGAAAGGCATGGGAAGATGTGGCAAGCGGCACGGATCTATCTGTACTTGGCCTATTGACTCGGCCTGTTGGATCGTTCTGTCACTAGCTGCATGATGACTGGATGGGCCGATCCCTGGCCGTCGCTATCACCGGCTATCTGCACGTTGACTACACCTCCTCTAGGATTATAAACGTTAGCGCAGTGAAATACCCCACATCAGAGGGCAGTAATAGTACTTAGTTTAATACTAGCATTTACATATAAAAATTAGTACTTATACTGGTAGTAGATATGACCTTACTAGTGATCACATCCACTTTCTTACCAGCCAGCCTATCACATTAAATAGAAGGGAGCAGCCAGCAGCCAGCAGCTGTAGGCTGTCTAGGAGGGAATACCTCTACACACTCTCTATACCTAGGATAATAGATAGAGGTAGAAGTACTTATACTTTAGTTATAGCCTATCTTACACCCATTTATAAGTATACTTACATGTTGATCGATCCCTCTATCTGGTTAGTAAGTAAATAACTAACGTTTATAATCCTAGAGGAGGTGTACCTACATAGCATACTACAAAGTACTAAACAAGACGTGGAGTCCGTCCCCGTCCACGGGCGGAGGATGTCCAGGGGCGCTACCACCACCAAAGGCCTGTCCTGGTGAAGGTACAAGTACAGTACTCGCCATGTACCCTCTCATGTTCTGATTCAGGACATGCCCCGGGTATTAGCACTCAATATCGGCGCTGCCTTCGTCCCGTCGACGCCAAGATTGGTATTTTTTTTTTTCATCTTGGGGCATGGAGCGTGCAGCTCCTATCCATCCTCGCTCAGTGGTTGACCAGAAGTTTCTTGGTTCGGGCCAGGAGTTCCTGAGATGGTCAGCCAGATTCGTTCGATACGGCTTATCAGAAGTTGGGAAACAACCCGAGCAATTCCTCCTCGCCTCCATTCGGGCGGATTTGGTGTGTTCGCTTCGGCCCCCACGTACACCACCTCGGCAGGAGGATCAACGGGCGTCATCAGTGTATGTATGTATGTATTGACAGACGCGCGCCAACCAACCTCATTGGAGAAAAAAGGCCACCATTCGGAGACCCATGCCGAGTCTTCACACCCATTTCCCAGCAATATCCATAGTCGACGGAAATATCTCAAACGCATCTACAACGTATGTACTGGCAGATGGGGGCCGGAAAAAGTTGTCAGCCCCTTTTGTCGTCACCTACAACGACTGAGCCTCAACCCGTGAAGCAACCAACAGCCGGCCGTGGTGCCTCGAGAAACCAGACAAAGTGCTTGTCGGCGCTCGATGCAATGGTCCCATCGTGATCCGAGCGAGCCAAGCTCTGCGTCGGTACCGATTTTTAATCGCGGCTGCGGCGTGCACCGCTTTAATCTCTTTTTCTCATTGATCGGGGGAGGGGTTCTTTTTTTTTTTTTTCCTCTTTTTTTCCCACTGAGGGGTTAATTGAAGCAGAGACGACCATGCTGTGGACATCTCAACCCGCATCAAGGAACGGGGGTCATAAAACAAACACGCCCCAGATAAGTCCCCACTCGAAGCGGAACTGGCGAGCGCTGAAGAATTGACCGGGGGGCCCTGTCCCGTCTGCATACGGATGATGGGACCACGCCCCCCCGTCTCTCGAGCCACACGCTGCCCAGACACCCCTTTCCACCCCTTCCACCCTGGCGTGTTCCTAACATCTCGGAGAACGAATAATGAAGCACGAGCTCCTACGACCCCTCCATCACAGACCAGCAGCTAGCTACCTACCAAGGTTAGTAATGGTGGGGTGGGAAGGAGCTAACCTCGAATGACGAGCTTCTGCTTTGCTGCTACTGCCCCGCGACAGAGAGGGATTCGGTTGCAAACACGGCTGTAAGCGTCGAGCTCGCGGCCAATGAAGTCTAACAAGGTTTGGAGAGTAAATAATGCCGGATCCCCTGCAAGACCAGCTTCAGGGCCTCTCATTCCTATTGTTGTTGTTATTGTTATTTTGCTGTGCTCGTCGCCTTTGAGCTATCTTGAGATTGGTGTGAAGCACAACAAGCAGCTTTTGGTGGATCGATGACCAGATCGAGTAGAGGGGTAAGTCAGGAACATGTGCTAGTGCTCTCGTTGGACTTGAGACCAGCCACATCACGAGCCCTTCAACTATCTTGCTTTGTCATGTGTTTGGTAGACTTGTGGCGAGCAGGTTATCTACTTGCAGGTAGAGGGGCAACAACTTGCGGCTCGTGGCTTGTGGCTCGCGTGTCTACGGCACATGCTGATGAATTCGGGACTTCGCACGGGGATTTTTCTCCGGTGAATCCTGAGGACTGGGTGGAAGCTAATTAGATGCACCATGTACAGAGAGGGGGGGAGGGGGTTACATGATCTGACTGCCAATGCAACTGCACACCATTCATGCCGGATTTCTGGCTATATTCTTCTGTGAATGACGCGCCCATATCTACTGTGATCATCTCGTCGTAGTCCGCTTCTGGGAATGGGCCAGTGCTTCCCGTATCTGAAGGTGGCTATGGCATGGGTCCAGGCTGAGTAGGACAGGTCCGCGTCATGATGGGCTGTGCTACTGGGGGTGAGGTGAAGTGAAGCAAGTGTCATGTTCGCCGAGGACGTCTGATTTTCGCCTTTGGCATGCCTCTTTCTTTCCCCTTCTCCCTTCCCCGCAATAGAAAGATAAGATAAAAAAGCAAGGGGCATGAGGCGGCGGGGCACGGGAAATATGGTTGGCAATGGGGGCTGGAACGTGGGGAATGATTCCCGTCGATTTCCCGTCGATCGTTGCTTGGACCAAGTTTGAATACCGCCCAGATGCCTGGGTTCCCTTGACTGAGACGGGTATGCCTGGATATGCAAGGCAAAAAGATCCATTCCGACGCTGTTTTCGCGAAGAGCCGCTATATGCTTGTGGCTTCTGCCCTCCGACCGCACGCACGGCTTGCAGTAAACCTACACAGACGCCTGACTGGGCCAAGCCACCAAAAGAGCAGTTGTCGGCACGAAGCTACGCCCTATTCGACTGCTTTCTAGATCAGGGTCGCCTGCGCTTATCTCGGGGGGCCGGCCGGCCGGCCAGCCAGTCAGCAAATAAAATGCCTCAGCGAAACGCCAATGAGGCGGCATGTGAAGCTCGGGAGATGCTGTAGCGAAATGTTGCTTGTGGAAGACCAAAGGGGGGTTTCAACGGCCCGTCCTCCCACCACCTCTCTCATCCCCCGATCTCTCTGATGTCGGCATTAGTGCGTCGTACGTCCTTGTGAACTCGTGTTGTCTAGCTTCTCGGGTGCCATCGGGATGCATGACCGAGGAGAGGCGCAGCCAGAACCATACGCGACGGAGCGAACATGCCGTAAAGGCGCCGAGTGCCTGTCCCGAGTCCCCGCGTGCGTGCGTGTTCTCAAGGGATGGTGGCGGATGAACGGGGACCCTCCTGTCTGTGGCGTTCAGGTCCACGTCTCTGGGATGCCGGAGCGCCGGCGGGTCGCGCTCGATCGGGTGCTTGCGTCCACGCTCGCGAGGCATTTTCGGCCCGGTCAAGCGGCCCCGGGCCGGAGTGCTCGGCCATGCGGCGTACCGTGGGGTTGCGGGATACTGCGATCTGCAGCCTCGACGCAAAAGGGGTGATGTATGGCTGGCTGGCTCGCTGATGGCTCTTTTTTTCCCGTTGAGAGAAGGGGGGGGGGGGCGGTCCCTTTGGGTGCTGAATGTCTGGTCGTTACGAAAAGGGATGAAGAACGATCAGCATGAAGACGCTATAACGCTATACGTCCATCTCATCCCCGTTCTTCGTCTCTAGTTCCTGAGACAAAGTTTGGCATTCATATCGTTCTTCGGATTCTTGTACGTGGGGGCCGGCCAACATACATTGCTCGCCGAAGTAATGGTCCCGTGTTCTGGAAGAAACAGTCATCCTTTCCCTATGCACTACGTTGCTCTCACGAATCGTCCTGTCCGGCAGTGGGTAAACAATGTACCAATTCTGTATAGCGCAGATATTATGTCTAGTCTTGTTGTACAGATTCAGTATAGCCGAGATATTACTTGGTGAATGTGACGGAGTATATCGCGCGAGTCTTTTTAATTTTCACTTGGCCACTTTGTCCTTCGTTTTCAAGATGGGGTGGCCAGGGACCCATAAGGACCTTCTAGAGAAGAACATATAAAAAGGGAGGAGCCGGTAAGACTATCGTTATACTAAACTGGAGTATGAAGACACTCAGTTATTCCATTACTTTATTGTAAATACTAGAGCGGGCATGGAATAAGAAATACAAGGTGGGCGGAGCGTCTTATAATACTAAATATAAAATATACCGTTAGATAAGGCAAATACCGGAACTCAGAAGATTGTATGTTGGTTATGTATGTTATCTAGTGTATATGAATCCGACACATTATTAAAGAAGCGTGTCCATGTTCAATGCTGTCAGTGAACAACCATCATGATTCTAATTCCAAGCCTCGCTAGCTTCTGAAGACGTGTGTGACCGAGCTTGCTTCCGAGCTGAAGAACTACAGGTGGGAGTGCAGAGTCGTGGTGTCAGCTATGCTACCCTTGCCTTTGAATCTGGACATCAGACGGTGGAAACGCCGGGCGTAAGTTCGAAGGGGGAACAGATTTGGGATGTCAGTGGCGGAGCAATATAAAAGCTCAGAGACAGGGAAGCAAAATAGGCTTACGTGGGAGAAGGGGAGGAATCCTCGTATTCATCGATGTGAGTATCTTGCCTGAGATTGCAGGGTCCGATCATGTAGTTTTTACCTGGGTCTCGTGGAGGCTATTTTGTCAGTGTTTTCGGTGCTTAACTTCAAGCCCAAGTCATATTTTCTTGCAGGTACTAGGCCAGTGTGAAGACACTCAGCACTGAGTCTCACGTATGTGAAGCCTTTACCGTTAGCATGGTGATGTATATCGTCAGGTTATGAATGGTTGTTGATAGTTTACGAGTAGGTGGCAAAGCTGACATTGACTAAACCGGTTGCATGAAACAGACACTTCCTGATCCCTGACATGATCTGACATCATAGCATCAGATGTCTCGGTTCATTTCAGCCGGAGGAGTCAAATGCATTAATATCTCTGACGGGGTGATATCTCACATAGGTGTTCATCAAACCATCAAATGGAGCCGACCTGAGCCTCGGGGCATCATCGTGTGGAAGATGGCAAAGCTCAGGTGGTCGGAAATCGCCCACACCCGGCTGCTCGGCGAAGGACGGAGCACGACCCCTTGTCAACCGAGATAGCCGGGTCGCCGGGAGACGGAGATGGTCGTCCCCGCACCCCATCCGTCGGTGCTTCTCAGGGGGGGGCGTTCGCCCCCGCCCTCCGGCCTGGATTGGAAGCATGTTCCGGAAAACCATGGGTTCTTAAGGAACCGCAACCGGAACATTAAAAGGAGGATGAGCACACGCGTCCTCTCGACCGGCCTTTTCACGGCCAACGTGTGCAAGAGACGGAAATACAGAGAAAGAAGGACACGAAAGGAAAAAAACGCTTCTCCGAACGCGGCGACCGGTCGCTCCCCAAACACGTCATCGAAAGACTCCAGTCAACCAATAAGAGACGCTGCCGAAGAAACGGACGGTTGACCGAAACCGCAAAAGCTTCGCGGCCCGAGGATGGGCGAATTCGGTAGGACGTGCCAAGAGAAAGAACATTGGCAGAAGGGAAAGGGAGGAGGCGTGTGAAGGGCTTTAGGTGGGATATCTGAACCCGATGAGGGGTGTTTCAAGGAGGCGCCTGTTATCTGATGTTTCCGCACCGGGAGAAGGCGGAGAGACAGGACCCAGCTGGCGAGGGGTGAGGCCATCGCCGTCGGCCGCCCAACAGTCAATCAGAGGGAAAGGGACGCAGTCCACCAAAGAATGCCACAGCAGCAGCAAAGATCAGCGGCATCTACTGGTCGAACTTTTAAAGCAACGCGGGGGTGGGGGGTGGATGGGTTGGTTCGGAGGTCCTACAGCAAACAAGGTTGTCGTGAAGGACGGAGAGGCAAAGACATATGAAAACGTCCACCTAGGCCGGTGAGGGCGAGACCTCGTTCTCGTTCTTGTCCAAAAGCGTAGGGTACTGCTAGGAGCCACCCACCCACGTTTGCGGAAAGAATATGGCCAGGCACCACTCTGTCTAGTCAAGCCACCATCAGCATTCGGCTTTTACGGTCCGATTGCGCCTCAGTGGCCCGAAGGTGGTGCCAACAGCAACAACAAAGAACCAACAAGAGGATGGGGAAAGGGGGGACAAGAGTGTGATTACCTGTCAATTATGGCCCTAGTAAGCCCTCTTGATGGGCGATCTCGGTCATACACGCGCGCGCAATGCCTATGATGTGAGCAAGCACGCAAATTTGCAGTCATTATCCTGGAACACTCCTCGGCAGGCTCGCTATTAATAAGTAGATAAGGACAGTATAATGTCTCTTTGCTTTTTATCATGAAGAATTAGATTACATGACCCATGATGTCAGGCCAGGCAGGACAGGTAAAGAGGGTGCCCTTCCGATGTGGGTGAGGTGAACAAAGAGGAGAGACAAGGATTTTGACACGAGAAGGGAAACGGTCTCCACGATCGCTGCGTCTCCAAGGTCCGCATAATCTTGGCCAAAGGGAAGAAAAGAGTTTCCTTCTTCCAAAATCGCCGCATTCATAAAAAGAAGGTGGAAGAAGCAAGGAACCTAAAAGGCAAAAATAAGAAAGGCCGTAAGTCGTCAAAGAAGACATTGGATCAAAATAGTCATGCACGTTAAACCTTTCCAGCAAGGTAGAGTATGTTTTCCCTCACCGCATCCGTCACCTCTCCTTGTCCCGTATATACGTAGGCGACGGTACTGGGCCAGACCTCGGGATGGGGCAGTGGCAGATCGATAACGTCTCCCGTGGTAATATGCCCAGAGACAATGAGAGCTGCCAGCACCGGGAGTGAGGTCCGGGCGTACTGGAGATCTGCGGGCGGGTTGGGCGTTAGCCTTGGTCTGTGTGCTGCCGGGAAAGGAGAGAGGCGGCCTCTGGGGCTACAGCCAGAAAGGTTCAAGTCCGCAAACGTCTATTCGGGATAAACTTGGATGAGACATTACTTACGAATCGGCATGGTGGTAGCGCCACGCGACGGGGCTGTTCGCGTATCTCCAGATTTTAGGCCACGGCTGTAAGGAAGCGGGTTGAGTACCGCGCTACTCGACCTCCTTCGTGCCGCGCTGGGCCGAGGCGATGACAGAGTCGGTAGTGGTGCGGTCTTGAGAGATTGGAGCGAAGGCCGTCGCCCGTGGTCACCCGGAGGCGAGCTTGGCAACGGGTCTGGGACGGTGGATCGCAGCTGCTCGATGTCAAAGGTGCGCTGAATGAGGAACGGCTTGCGCTCCAAGGCGCGAGGGCGCACGCGAGCACGAATCGACGTCTGGTGAGAGGGCGTTGTCGGTGTAGGCGGCATGCGTGAGGGTGACGAATCGCCGGTCGAAACGTCCGAGTCGGTGCTCGCATCAGACTGCCGCCGGAGGGCCACTGCCTGGACAAAGACGTCGGAGGTTTTGGCATCACCCAGGTATACGTGACCCCATGCTCTCAGTTGTTCGAGATGAAGACGCTTCTCGGCGTCTTTTGACCTGGCGAAATAACTGGCCCCGGCCACCGACTGACGTCGCTGTACCTCTTCGTCGAGGCCGGCGAGAAGCATGTATCGGTTCTCGGATGCGAGTGTCTGTCTTCTGGTGCTGGTCGGGGGCGGTGATACGGGGGTTGCTGAAGGCGGAGGTCCCGGCCGGCGCGGACTTATAGCGGCCGAATACCGTCTCGCATTGCTTGCCGAGTGTTCTACGAGAGGGGAGAGGGGCTGTGGCCGATCAGTCGACTTTGGGGGGCTGACATCGACGCGTTGTGCTTGGCGGATTCCGTGGCCGAGGCGGTCGACCATGGCTCGCTCATGTTGTCTCATGGACCCATCATCCGAGGGGAACACGGGCATCGGCAAGCTTTTGGGTGAACGATCAGAAGGACTATAATAGGAAGTAGGGGCGGAAGGTCTGCCAGCTGAGCGAGGAAACCCGCCGGTATTATACTGAGAGCTCCATAGAGGATGGAGACTGGGACGAGGGTGATTGTCAACCGGGGTAGCCATGATGGTGGCGGTGGTGATGATAATGATGATGGTGATGAAGCGAGCACCACACAAGCTTCTTACGGTAGTAGGGACAGGAACAAGTCAAAGCTGGAGTATCAGCGAGCGGACCTAGAGGTTGGGATGTGCAGCAAAGTAGAATGTACAGATGTGGTGTGTGGTGGTGATGAAGCCAGAGTCTGCAGGGGTATAGGGATTCGATCAAGGGAGGAGAGAGAGCCAGCCTTCTTATGTCTGGGGTGGGGAGGGGCGTGATGGGAAGTAGAGATTACTACCTGAGGTAGGTAGGTAGGTAGCTAGACGAATGGTGACCACATTATGCTTCTCCGCATGTCTGGCTTCTTCCACTTTTTTCTTTTCTCCTTCCTTCTACGCCCGAGAGAAAGACTCTTGCGCCAACTGCCGGGATCGTCAAATGAAAGGAGTGGTAGACCTGGAAGGCCTCTCAAAGAACAAAAGGGCTCAGCCAAAGGTACGAAAGAGGAGGATGTTGCTGACAGAGAAGAGAGGGGGTGTCTCCCCAGCTCCCCTTTGGTTTGCAAGGGAAAAAAAAAAAGACGGACGGACGGACGGCTGGGGAGTGGGATGGGAAACTGCAGTCGTCGACTCTCATGCAAGATTGGGCGGTTGCGGTCAACACACAGCCCCATGTCAGTGTAGGTGAGAACAAAGGAGGTGAGCTAGGTAGGCATGTGGATTCTCAGAACATAGGCTTGGGTGACGGGGGGCTTTTACTGGGAATTTCTGCAAGAGGAGGGCAGAGGAGAACAAAGGAAAGACATCATGCCTGGGCCAGGATTCGTCATGTCTCTGACGGTACAATTCGGCCTACAGTGTATCCCGCTGGATACATACCCTCTTACCTAGGTAGGTAGTATGGTATACACCCTCCAACACTGTTGAAGCTTGTGGGATACAAACAGGTGCACTGGCACTAGCAGTTGGGCCTAGTTGGGCTTGTGGTCCTTGGCATGGCTGTATTCGTCAAGGTAGCTGATATTGGCTCTGTGGCTCTCTGCCACGAGCTGGCTGAGCGTGCCGAACTGCTGTCTTCAGTTGCCGCCAGCGAGGTGCAAGGGCAGAATGTGGAGGCGGGACATCAACGGCGCCGGTTGTGTCTTGGAGAATGTCTTTTCTTGGACGTGTGCGTCGGCGATGGGGGAAAAATGGAAACGGCGGGACAAGACAATGCGCAGGCAGCAACTGGCATTTCCTGATCTTCCAAAGTCCATGTCTGCCTGCATTGGGGAGAGGCGAGAGGTGGCGGGAAGCTGATGGGCAAATGAGCAATTGGGCAGTTGGGCAGAGAGAGAGAGAGAGAGAGAAAGATTGCCGGTCGTTTCCCCCCGTGGGAACGGAAATGAGACAACAGGGGACGCGTTGCTCGGGGCAGATGCCAGAAATGTATAGGAAGCGTACAAGTTTGTGTCGCGCGTGGCCTGAACTGGACTTTTGACATTTGCTTGTCCCGGTTCCTTTGAGAGGACGGAAGGCACGGGGGATTCCAGCATCAGGCAAAAGCTTCCTGCCCTCCGTGCCTCCGAGGCTCATCTTCCGGGTGGGTCTGTCTGTACCGTGCCGGAAGGAGAGCCTGCTGATTGGCCAAGGTACCTCTACCTACCTAGGTACTACGTACATAGGTAGTAGTAGGTAGGTAGGTAGGCAGCAGCTAGGTAACAAACACGCCTTCCTTCCTCTGGGCTGGGTGGGGCGGAGGGAGCTTGGACCATCATCCCTTCTGGCCAGAATTCATCGAATCGACTTGGTTGCTTGCACTTGCTTGCGACAAGGCGCGAGAAGCGCAGAAAGACCACATCGCCGGCAGACCAAGCAACCGGGCTACTTGTTCTTTTCTCACCTTGTAGCCACAGAGAACCCGCGTTGCTCTTTAATAATATCTTCAAACTCCCTTTTCGGGCCATGCTTTGAATCCCGTCCCTTTCTTTTCTCTTCTTTTTTTTCCCTGCCAGAAACACAACCCCTTCCATCTTACTCTCTTTTTTGACGCACTCTTTGCAGCCGTTGTCGCAAACATGTCCGACACTACCGCCGCGAGCTACAAGAAGCTCAAGGAGGACTTTGTCTCCAACCTCTCTGGCGGCTCCGCCTCTGAAATCAACTACGTGACTGCAGTGGCTCCCGTGCGTAACTATCCTCTTTGCCCAAGATACCTTGATCCCCCGCCGACCCCGACCCTCGTCCCTTCTTACTCCTACTATGCCAGCGCATGCATCGAGACAAAGCAAGCTAATATGCGCGTCTCCCACCGCTTCAGGTCGCCGTTCTGCTCTGGTCCGTTCTCCAGACCCGTCAATCCTTCTTCAAGCCATACACTGTGCTGGGAGCTGCCGTCGACTACCTCCTCAACGTCACCGCCATTCTCCTCTCCACGACTCTCTACGCTTCCGCCCCCCTGCTCCTGAGCGCCCTCCTCCTCGCCCCCGCTGCCTTGACCTACGCCTTCCCCCCCAATCTTGGCGTCAGTCGCAAAAAGCCTGTCATACCCCCCAGTTCCAAGTCCAAGGCCGCCGCCGCAGGGACTCCTACGCCGCCGCCCTCGTCGCTGCCTGTCAAGCCGTTCCTGACGCACTATCGCGGTAGCATGCTTGTCATCACCTGCATCGCCATCCTCGCCGTTGACTTCCGTCTTTTCCCTCGCCGCTTCGCAAAGGTCGAGACATGGGGCACCTCGTTGATGGATATGGGTGTCGGCTCCTTCGTCTACAGTGCTGGCGTTGTCGCTGCTCGGCCTGTCTTGAAGGAACGCGCCGAGGGTAAGTCGACACCCCTGACGACGCGGCTGTTGCACTCCATGCGCCATTCCTTACCGCTACTTGTCCTGGGTGTCATCCGCCTGCTCAGCGTCAAGGGCCTCGATTACGCCGAGCACGTGTCCGAGTACGGCGTCCATTGGAACTTCTTCTTCACATTGGCCTTCCTGCCGCCCTTTGTGGCCATCTTCCAGTCCGCCCTCAAGCTTGTGCCCAGCTACGCCGCTCTCGCCCTCATTCTCAGCGTCCTGTATCAGGTCGCCCTCGAGAGCACGCATCTGAAGGCGTACATTCTGACCGCGCCAAGACTAAACCTGCTTTCCAAGAACCGAGAAGGCATATTCAGCTTCTTCGGCTACCTGGCCATCTTCCTTGCGGGCCAGGACACGGGCATGTACGTCCTTCCTCGCAGCATCAACCCCAATACCGACAGTACTCCTTCCAGCCAACGGAAGATGCTCCTCTTGACCATGGCGACATGGTCTGCTGTGTGGGCGGGTCTTTTCTTCTTAGCCACGAGCTACAGCTATGGCGACGGTTTGAGTGTTTCGCGTCGTCTTGCGAACCTGCCCTACGTACTCTGGACGGCGGCCTTCAACTCTACCCAGCTCTTGGCCTATGCGCTTGTTGATACCTTCTTCTTTCCGTCCTTTTACAAAGCCGCCGACGCCAAGGCCGAGAGGGAGGCTTACGAGACCGCCACGAGCAGGGTCCTCCGTGCGTACAATCGCAACGGTCTGTTTCTATTCCTGATCGCCAACCTCCTGACTGGCCTGGTCAACATGACGGTGCCCACGCTACATGTTGGACCGCTAACGGCTATGAGCATCTTGATCGCCTACAGTGGAGCCATCACGGGCGTTGCCCTCGGCCTAGACGCCTACGGCATCTCTATCAAGTTGTAGTGCACCTGAGAATATCCAAGCTCGTATATATGACAATCAAGATCCAGTCCATATGATTCGCGACCGCTTGGTTCAACAAAACACAAAACAGCAATTGCCGGAGGAACTGTAGTATTGCTTCCACTTCCTCCAGGACCGCGTCACGCATACTCAAAAGCAGCAGCGTAAGGACAATCATGATCCTGGACCCCCACATATCAGTGGCTTTGGGACCAGACTGCGCGGACCTCTTTCAGATGACGAGCCGGACACTGACAACAAAGGGGGCGATACGTTGCTCCATTCAGCCAGCTGGAAAACCGCAGTCATACGTTGATGCCCTACAGTTTGGCAGGATCCCACGTCGCCAGAGGAACCGTCCCCGAGGCTGATGATGATGTGACAAAAGCAGCCTGCATACCTGTTGTGCGACTGCGGTGAGGGTTCATCATAGCATGAACAAAGCCCCTCCCCTCCCCCACCCAGCCAAACAAACCTGGCTAATGCTGCTCTTCTCCCAAAGAACCCAAGAGCGCATTGAAGTCTAATCCTTTTGCCCAACGCTGCCGATACAATAAAGCCATCCACTTCGCCGGGTTTGGAAACATCCTAGAAAACAAGGCGAGACTCAAAGAACAGGGTTAGGGCAGATAGGAAACACGGGTGGCATGGCTGGGTTCCCTGCCCGTGTTTATCGGGAACACCGTTGGCCATCTCCCAAGACCGATCACAGACTTTCGCATGGTTGAACGCGTGGACTGCATGCGTGGATGACCCGCAGAGGAGCCCGGTGTCAGGATACGGTCCATGGACGACGCAGTGTTTGCTTGCCTGCGAGGGTCGTCCTGGAACCATGTTGAAGTCGAGTAATGACTACGCAGCGATTGAAGACGGATGGACGTAAACATGTCGCGGTCTTCGCGTCATTATCTGGGTCGGTATAAACGTGATCGCCCATGGGGGCGGGCCTGTGAATTGAGAGTCAGCATTAACATGTCCATACCGGCCTGATAAACCGCCAGCCAACCCGCGAATCCGTTTCTAAGTTCGGGCTGCCAGGCGGCCATTTTGTCAAAAGAGGGGTCGTCGCACTCGCAACAAGACAGAATAAAAATGACAAAAAAAAAAAACTCAGGGTCCAGTGGGCGATGAGTGGCCATCCTCGTCAACGAATGGAGCGGCTCATCGTCTGATGGAAAGCTGGGATGATGTCACTCGACGATGAACGCCGCTAGGGGCCCCAAAAGTGCCAATTCTGGCTGGGCTAACCCGGGAACATTTTCTTTGACGGGGCAGCTCGCTTGATCCAGGCCCGGGGAGACAAAAAAAAAGACTGCCTACATAGTACATACTGGTAGTAGCCAGATTGACGATGACTGTCAACGGCCGGGGTTAACCTTGCTGAACGAGTGGCCTTGGATGATTTGAGCGCCATCGACATGCCCCAGCAACAGCCCGTGCCCTTTGCAAGATATGGGCAGACTTGAGGGAGATGCGACAGTGGATGCCAAGGGACATACATACATGACTTGCGGCCAGGCCTGCGCACCACTTGTTCCGCAAGTCGAGCCGGAAGCAGATCACTGAGCTACATGTGCCATGAGGAGGCCGTTCTGCTTTGAGCCTTGCACCGGGGCAGGCTGATCCTTGCAGCACACCGTGCGCCTCATTTCCGACATCAATGCTTGGTCGACTCGCCTTCCCTCCACGGGTAGACTGAAGCTGCGGAGTCAGTGGCAGACTCATGCCATTTTTATTTTTATAAATCCTCTCTGTTGACGGTCTCGTCTTTGTGCGGGAGCAAATGACCAAGGCATGCTGAGGCGCGGGTCGGAAGAAAGCACTTTCTTTTTGAACCGTCAGCTCTGGGTAGGCTCGAGTCTCATTTATTAATAACAGGCGCTTGCTTGGCCTGGCGTTGGTAAAAGTGACAGGGTTGCAAAAGATGCCTGGTCTTACATAAGACGACGAGAGGCGCCTGGCATATCTGATGCCAGCCAGTATGACACTAGATTCATAGTAGTATGTTTCCCGCTAGTGGATCTACCGATTCGACACAAGCGAAGCCTCTATACTATGTAAGTTCACGGATAGCGGAGCCGGAATGGACGTGCAAGACGCTATCTCGTTCGCGTGGGTGGGGAACATGGTAGGGCAAGCGAGCAACTGTGATAGATGCTTTTTTGGCCAATTAGGATGCCAAAGGGTTTCGGCACGAAGGAAGGGATTGGAGAGACGAGGGGAAGAAGAAAAAAGAAAAAAAAAAGAAAAAAAAAAGAAACAAGAAAAAAAAAGTTGATAAAATTGCTTGATGGCGTGGCTGGATAGTTCGTGCGTACGCTGCGTCGTAAATGCTATGAAAATTACCAGGCAACGCTAGGCAGAAGATTCACAGCATTAAGACGAAGGTGACTTCATTAAGTCAAGGGATGCTGTGATGGATAAGTCCGTGTCAGGCATCGGTTCCGGCGGGTTGGTGCGTTCAAGGCGGCGAAGGTGAGATTGTGACGGCGTCGAAATGGATGCGTGGGGAGGTCCTGAACGAAATATCTGTGTTTGAAGGCCAAGGAGAGGTCAGCCGTCTGGTCTCGCAAACACTGGCCTCCAGCCAGTTAGGCACTGGAGTCTGGACAGTACATAGTAGGTAATTGAAGAAATGCATACTGCCACGTCAATGCAAGGGGCCTCGCTGCGGCCTTAATTGCGAAAACAAGCAAGCCTATGCCGCTTTGCCACAACAAACAACATGGCCCCGTCTTTGCATAATCGCGTCGTGGATGGTGGAGCGCAGAAGAGACACCATTTTCGTGCTGTGTTGTCCCTGTAGTGTGCGCGATTCACTGCCTGGAAGCTCTATGCCCCGTCAACGCATCTACCCTGGAACCGGTGACAGGATGAAAGTAGGATCGGACGAAATCCATATCGTTTGCGAACGATCGTTTGTGATGGGCTCTGGCGCCTGCAAGAGTTGCTTCTTCTTCTGATAATGACAAGCGATAATAACAAGACCCCTGGACCATGTTTCCATCTTGGCCCTTGTCGCCGGGGTGGCCTGCGCGCTGGCCAGCAGGGATGGGGGACGTTTGATTTGGAGATGACCACCTGAACACAGTGGTCAATCGCGATGCGACTCTGCTGCTTCTGCGATTGCTGCTGCATGAGCGAAGGGCACAGGGCACAGATCAATGCAGGCCGACAGGCGTTGTGACATTGACCAGGGATTTCGGCCAAGCACTCACCGTCTGTGCTAGCAATGAATCGCGGTTAGTGCATCTGACAAGTTTGTTGGAGCCAGACGCATTTGTATCATGCACAGCATCTCGTTCTTGATGGTGTCATGCAGTCTGGGCTTGGAGGACGATGTGATGCTGCTGGATCTCATTATCACCAGACGAGGGAGAGGAAGGCTGCAGGCACCAGAGTCGATGGGCGAGCGCCACACAGATTCGGCGCGTGCTCTACAATGACCATTGTTGAAATGTCATATCGCCTCGAGGGTTGAGGGCTAAGCACATGGCATCGGACATGGAGACATGAAGTTGTATTCCCGCCGGGGCATATAGCTGCGGGAACTGGCGAATGTGGCTTCTCGGACGAGGTGGAGTGCGGCGTCGGTCGAGGCTTGATGCTGGCTCGCTCGAGCGAGTCGCATTGCCGCGCCCCGATATGACGGAGAAGCTGGAGAAGCTAGAGCGAGCGGGATGTGTAGAGGGTAAGATGACGACAGGCTTGCCTAGTAGGTAGGTGAAGCACGTAACCATGGCAGGAAGGAGTGCGCACATGCTGTTGTGTTGGGCTTTCCGCATCTGCATCTCTCATTCCTTCCTTCATCTCTTTCTACCTAGGGTACCTTACCTAATCTACCCGATCTGTATCGCCGGACACTTCCCTCCCGACTCTCCACATCCCACTATTGTTCCTACTCGAGTCAACGACTAACCTTGTTTGCGCCGGGCTCGAAAGTGGTCGAGATTGAATTCCAGCCGCTCCCTTCGACATTCACGAACAGAAGACCCAATATCCATTGTCAACGTCAATGCACACACCAATACTTGGCGTCGAATTTCAGGAACCGCGCCAGCAGCAGCCACACCCACGCTTCTTCCGGCTGTCGTGCAACACCCTGAGTCTTACAGTAACACCCGACCTACACAAGCTCATGCTTTGGCTGAGACCCGAACTCAAACAGACCAAGCTGTACCAAATTAGACTCGCCAATGCCTATATTGTGTACTCCGTAGTCTGGCTGGGATTAAAAAAAAAAGGCCATCATTCACATTTGCCGTCACCGGCCGTCGCTCCCGAAAGCCCATCTTGTCCGTCGAGAAGCCTCCCCGCGTGCCGGTTCTCCCCAGACAGTAACGGAAGGGAAGGTCAATTCATTCCGGGCATCGCTACATGGAGGAAATTACTGGGGACGAGTGATGGATTGTCAACGCCCTCGGGCAACACAGGCCGAACGGCCACAGAACCAAGAAATCGACCAAGCTGGATCGGACAACCCCCCTTCTCCTCCCCCAAGGAAGAAAAGAAACAACAACAACAACAACAATAAGCAGCTGTCCATTCTCCCGGCATGAGCTGCCCCTCTGAAAATGTGGCCGAGGTGGTGCTTGGACGGTCGTAAGGAGGAGGCTAATTGAACAAGTCTGCATTTTCCTCATTCCTGCCTCCGCAATCTAAGCGGCAGGCAACTATTATCAGGTCCCTCAGTTGAGGCGGGAGGGGGAACACAAAGCTGATGATAACCTTTTTACGGCTGTGCGGATCGAAGGAAGATGCCTTCCCCTGTCCCTCGTCTCGGCTCAGCTCACTTCTGACGAGATTCAGCCCAACTCGGCTCCATTTCCCCCCTCGTGTCTCGTGGACATGGCGAACATTTGCAGCCGCATAAATCGTCCCTGGGCCTCCTGCAATCCTCCTTCCCACCTGCATCGCAGCCGGTAGCAATCAGTCGACCGTCGCAGTCGTGGTTGCATGCTGCAGTGGTGGGCAGCATTAGCGGATATTAGCGAGTATCTGGTACCTGCATCCGCCGGTGGGTTGCATGTACCGCCGCCGCTCCCTTTTCCCCGCTTTTGCCCCCTTCTGGGCCCACGTACGTCTCCGCCTTCACTCTCTCTGAGCGGTACTGCGTTAGTACTTGCATTACACCTCATCCCTGCAAGTACACGATACCCCCGAGGAACTACCTTGGATTCGACCACGACGGGACCTGCTCTCTCCATTTGCGCAGCTCATTGGCTGGCTCGCCCGTACGCACGCCCGCACACTCCAATCTCTCTCTCTCTCTCTCTCTCCCCCTTCCGCGCGCGCGCTCGAGCTCCCTCTACTTTGCTCTGCTTTGCTTTGGGCTTTGCTGGGCTGCTTCTTTCGCGATCCGCGTTGCGCTGTTCCAAATATCCGGCGTCCCGCAACCGGCTCGTCCCAAATCTCATCTCGTCAGGTTTAATCCTACGAGAACGAGAGTCTGACCGTTCCGTTTGTGCTTTCTCTCTCTCCCTCCCCCCCTCCCTTGCCCAAAGCCAAGACAAGGTCCATTTCCAATCCTGCCTGTCTTCCACTCATCTGGTCTGGCCACCTCCAATCGAATTGCTTTCCTCGTTGTCGTCCTCTTCCTAACACCTTCCACCGCCTCTCGCTTCCTCCCCTCCCTAACCCGGACCCTCCTCTCACCTTATCTCACTTCCTGTGCGAATACTCCGACTTCATAGGACGAAGCATCTCCTTCGTTGGTCGTCAGGGTCAGTGTTCCTCTGTGTGGTTTACCCGACCAACAACGTATCTTCGCCCCGATAAGCTGCTGCTAGCCTCGATTCCACCAAAGCCAGAGGAAAGCACTCTCGACACCTCCGTCCATTCGACACAATCGTAGACACATAGACCAGGAGTCCGCGCGCCCATTCCTGTTGTCGCTGTCATCGTCCTGCTTCTTGAGAGCATTTTGCTACTCGAGCCAGGCCCGGAGTCCTCAATTGGGCTGACAAAGGCGTTGTTTGACAACATATCGGCTTTCCACCAGATTTCCGGCCAGCCTCCTCCTCCTCCCTTTGACTGGGGTCATCTCACCGACACAGCTTCCCGCTGCCTCTAGCTCACAATCTTTGCCCCCCCTTCCTCTCCCTCTTATCTCTCTCCCTCCCTCTCTACCTCTCTCTTGTGTGCGCTCACTCATCCCACCGTTTCGGTTTCGGACGGTGTGTAGGGCAAGACCAAAAGACAAGAGGGTATAGGTTCAAAGCTGCATCAATCAGTTGCACGGCCTAGTCACACCAGAGTGCGTGCGCTGCGCAATCACCCCCTTGTCGCGTCCTTTCTCAGTGTCGCTGCTGCCGCATTGACTCGAACCCCCCCTCCCTCTCCCAAGACGATCGTCGCCGACACATTCTGTTTGGGTCAAGCTGCAATACTACAGTAAACAACAAATCACAGCAGCCCTTGGTCAGGGAATCAAAACAAAGGCCACTCCTTCTGCTTGTACCATGAGATAGACCGGACCGGTTCATTGGTACAGCAAAACAGTCAACATTACGACCTATCCTAATACCTCCAATCGGGCTTGTCCGTCCCATCCCACATCTGGACGAGTTAATTCCTGCAGCTCAATAATAATTCCTGCGTCCTGAAACCTGGTGCCCAGCGAGCAACCTTAGCTTTCAGAAAAGGGAAATTCTATCGCTTACGGATTCTTCGCTTCTCCCATTCTCCGCCAGCAATCCAGCTAGCCGGTCTCCCTTGGCTCCTCGAAAATAAAAATAAAAATAAACGCGCCAACATCGTAGACCGACTTCTTAGCGACATCCGCGAATCAAACCACGACAAACTAGGGCGACCCCCAGACGGAACTCTATTTTTTGCGCGCTTGCGTTTCCAGCGTCGTCGGAGCATGTCCTCGGCCGCTTTGCAGCCTGCCCATCAGACATCAGCTTTGGCATCACCGCCTTTACCCGCAGCTTCAATAAGCACCCGTCAGTACACGTCGAACCACCCCGACCCGACTCGCGAGGCGTACAATGCCAATCTGCAGAACAACGCTGCCTCTCTCGCATCTGCACACCGCCCTTCCACCCGATCAAGCGAACTCGGCGCGTCTGTAAACACTCCGGATCTAGTTTCGCCCATGACGTCCCGAGCGGCTCCCGCCAGTTCCGTCGCCGTCGCGCCTGCCCCCCCAGATTACCAGTCTTCATCCGAACAACGCAGAAAGATGCCTCCCATCGCCCCTCCTCGAACGTCTTCGACCAACTACTCTGGTGCAACGGCCACCGCGACCACAAAGAGACGCGATCACGCTGCCGAGAAGGCGACTTCCTCACCGCGACGCGGTCAAGCAGACGCCACAAACGGCAATGCCGACTACACCTACTCCGACGACGGGTCCGCATCACGCAGCAGAAGATCGCATCAGCAAATGACACCCGATTCACCCCATCGCTCTACTGGGAACAGGCCTGGAAGTCAGCCAACGGTCATTCCCGTCCGGTCACATGCGCCACCCCAGACGACCGCGTCTCCCAAGCAGCCCTCACGCGAAGCGAGCGAGGTCCTGAACAGAATGGTAATTTCTCAGCCCGAAGTCGACGTCGCTCGCGAAAAGGAGCGACTGGCCGAGGCCCAGCCTGCTCACATCGGGTCATTACACGATGATGCCGCACTGCCCCCCGTCGTTCCCATGCCTGATCACGATGATGGCAGACGAGGCGTCAGAAGCAGGCACGATCACTCTGGGAAACGTGAAAAAGTCGTTCGATTTGGCGACTACATCCTCGGCAACACGATTGGCGAGGGCGAGTTCGGAAAAGTCAAACTCGGTTGGAAGAATGATGGCGGTGTGCAAGTGAGTCTGCTACCCGCCATGCCCCCCCCTCCCTTGGAGTCTTCACACTAACAAAACCGGAACAGGTCGCCATCAAGCTGATCAAGCGAGACAGTGTGGGCAACAACCCCTCCAGGCTGGCAAAGATTTACCGTGAAATCGCTATCCTCAGGGGCATTTCCCACCCCAATATTGTTCGCCTGCACGAAATGGTCGAGACCGAAAGGCATATTGGTATCATTCTTGAGTACGCTTCTGGAGGTGAATTGTTCGACTATATCCTGAATCACCGATATCTCAAGGACAATGCCGCGCGAAGACTCTTCGCTCAGCTTGTCTCCGGTGTCGGTTATCTACACAAGAAGGGTATCGTCCACAGAGATCTCAAGTTGGAAAACCTGCTTTTGGACCGGAACCGCAACATCATCATCACCGACTTTGGCTTTGCCAACACTTTTGATGCCGACGAGGAGCTTTCCGAAGAGGAGGAGCTGAATCTCGGTGACCGCGAGTTCGTCAAGAAGCTGGGCCTGGACAGAGTCAAGACCAATGGCTCAAGGAAGGGTGATCTGATGCAGACTAGCTGTGGCAGCCCTTGCTACGCTGCTCCGGAACTCGTCGTCAGCGACTCTCTGTACACTGGTCGCAAGGTCGATGTGTGGAGCTGTGGTGTGATTCTGGTGAGTAACTCGTTCGAAGCGCCTGTCCTTTAACAGGAAAAAAGAAAAACTAATTGGAAAAAAATAGTATGCCATGTTGGCTGGCTACCTCCCCTTCGACGATGACCCTGCGAACCCTGAGGGTGACAACATCAACCTTTTGTACAAGTACATCGTCAACACCCCCCTCACCTTCCCCGAATACGTGACCCCTCACGCACGCGATCTTCTTCGGAGAATACTGGTTCCTAATCCGAGGAAACGAGCGGATCTATTCGAGGTGGCCCGTCACAGCTGGCTGAACGAGTACGCCCACGTCGTCGAGTTCATCACAAGCAGCACTACAACGCCGAACGAGATCCAGAACACGACCGTGCCGTCGGAGGACTTTGGGGAAGAACCTGGTATCGGACGCAGCGCATCGGTCCGCGAAGCCTCCAAGACGAAGGCCATTGCCCCTACTTCTGTCGGAGGACTGGCGAGCAAGCATGCCAAGATCGATACCGATGCCGAGGCAGCCGCCATTGCGAAGCAGCACAAGGACAACAAGCGTCGTACCGTGCAGGTGGAGTACGTGGCGCCAACGACGCAGACTCAAAGAGGAGAGGCGGCGCCGCCTGGCAGCAAATCCCGGGCGCGCTCAAACAGTCAAGGCCCGGTGGAGGTCGCGGGTGGCCAGGCACCTCAGGAGAAGCCTCTCCCCAGAGATCCTCCCGTCTCGCGAGACTCGTACAGGGCCAGCCGGCAGAACACGCGCCCGCCGAGCTCTCATCGCAGCACTGCAGCGGCTCCTTCAAGGCCAACGCGCGAAACCCGCGCGACATCAGACAACGCGTTCATGTCCTCAACGTCGAGCGTACCGGCGACCGGCAGACCCCAAACAGGAAACTCGATGGCATCGGGCTCCATGGGATTGGGGGCTGGGAGCCGCGCATCGTACGGCCAGCCCATCCCCCCAGCCGTTGCGGGCACCAATGCTCAAGGCCGGATCCAACAGCCCAGCTCCCAGGACCCCCAGGCCATGGGAAGGCCCAGCGTCAGCGTACCCTCAAAGTTTGCCAATGTTGCGGGACTTTCTCCAGAGCAGCAAGCGGCGCAGACCCAGGTCCAGACCCAGACCCAGACCCCGCCTCACTCGAGCGACGGTAGGGGTCAGGGACACAAGCGTTCCAACACCATCGGCTCTCTGCTGGGTCGCAACGGGTCCATTTTTGGGGGTAAGAACCGCAGCAAACGACCCGAGTCTCAGATGGCAGACAAGAGCCGGAAGTATCCTCCGGTCAGCATGCCCAACAATATGCCGGGTGAAGGCCAGCCCCGCCCTTCGATAGACTCGAGGACGTCGAGACACTCCTTCTCCCGGAGCTTCGGAAAGAAGCGAAGCGGTAGCATCGCCGGTTCTCAAACTTCCCACGAAAAGCCAAACAGACGGTTTTCGTTGATCCCGCAGTCCTTCTCGCTGAGGGCCATTGGCATAGGCAGAGACTACGACCGGCCGCCGTCGGAGCCTCAGTCTCAGCCCGACCTGCCTATCCAAGACCCCCCCGAGGTCGATGAGCACGGACGGTACGTGGATCAACAAGGCCAATCTCGGGGCTACGACGGTGGCCACGACCAGGGTTACCGACAGCCTCCCGGCTCCAACTCGGCACCACAGCTTCACCATCAAGATTGGCAGAACCAGCAACAAGGCTACCCACAGCAGCAGCAGCAGCAGCAGCAACAGCATATGGGCCCAATCGGGCAACCCAGCTCTGTACCAGGCTATATGCAACAGGGCGCGGTTCTCAACACGGGTTCGGAATCTTCGTTTGAGAATGCCTACCAGCAAAGAAGGCAGTCGAGCGCACCATACCATGCGGGCGGGTTTCACGATTCGGAAGGCTACGACCGACAACAGCAGTCCAGCTCCCCCCGCGGACACGGCCGGTCCGGCTTGTTGCAGAAGAACAATAAGAGATTTACGGACGCAGACTATGCCGGTCACCAGGGCAGCAGCGGAGCGGCCAAAAGAGTGATGGATTTCTTCCGGCGACGCGGCAAAGCGAGAGGCGGCGACGAGAGATAGGACACCGTCGGTGCTCTCGATTGTTCACCTGTCATTATTTCGAAATCGAGACCGTTGTGCGGTACCCGGTCGTCTCAGATGAGCCTCTCTCCAGCTCGACAAGTCGAGTGCTGAAAGGATGGGTACGGTGGAGTTGACCCTCCTTCCCCCCTCTCTTTCCCTTCAAAGTATGAGGCTATAATGTGTGAATACTAGGTCAAGAGGAGACCAATCTGGTTGCTTGGCATCATTGTCAGATGTTCATGGTTGTTGTCTCAACCGTCTGCTGCATTGTTGGCGAACGGGCATAGAATGGCGGAAGGAGTTTCTTTGATGGGTTCCCTCTCTTCGTTTTAATAGGGAAGCTTGTTGGTTTTAATCGCGTCGGTTGACAACGGTTTCATGAGATGGGGTTTTTTTTTTAGTTGATTTAAATTTTCTTCAGCACAGAAGGGATCGGTGGTGTTTCATGCCTCGTACATGGGGGCCTTTCTTGTGGTTGGTCCAATCCAACATTTTCCCTTTTAATTTGATGGCATCACAGCGGCGACTCTGGTTGCTTGCCGGCGGCGGCAAAGGCGTACCGGGAATACAGAAGAAGAGCAAGAAGAAGAAAGAAGAGCAAGCAGAATCAGAACGGAACCTTGACTTGCGAAGCGTGTCGTGTACCCACCAAGTGAAAGCCGCTGAAATAATGCAGCCCCCAGCGGGTCGGTATATGACGTATGGGTGTCAGAGACGGAAACATGGCGAGTTGTGTTGAATGGCAAATGACCGACAGGCCCCCCTGCCCCCCAAAATGTGAGAATGAAGTCACGTCTTAGCCATCTCATTCCCAGAGCAACAACGACAACAACAAGGAACGAGTGCCATGGCTGAGAACCCAATCAGGACCAAAAGGTGCTGCTGACGTGCTCCGCCGGCGGCGCCTGGATGTCACCAGGTCGGTCGCCTGCGCCCCTTGTTGCATGCAACTTGTGGCTGAGCGTGGCATAGCCGATCAGTCATACTCTGAGCGGGCCAATCACAGGCGCCAAGCTGCCCACCAATGAGGGAGGAGCTGACGTCACGTTAGGGCGGCGCACAAGCACCGGTCTACTTGTGTACCTAGAAATGGTGGATATTTGTTCGATGCCACATGCTTACTCGTACCAGGGTGTACTGTAGATTGATAAGGTACGTGTATGCCTGGATACGTGCTGAGAGAGCAAATCGGAAGGAAGCTCGATTTTGATTATGCCCTCCCTTCCTGTATGCAGTCTTGTCGTGTTCCCGGAACGGTTTGGGGTGACGCGTCTCTTGGGCGCCCCGTTCGCCAGATTCCCCTCCTCTGGGGAGGACGAAGTCGAGATGGAATTCTAGAGCAATATCTCCCTCTCGGGGAATGTGGAGTGGGCTCGAAGGAGTACCGGAAAGGTTCATCCAGAGGAGATGCTAGAGAGATTGGAAAGGAAAAGAGAAAAGTAAGAAAAAGGAGGGGGGGTAACAGCACTGCGTCGCGGGAGTCGCAGAAGTCGCAATTAGGTTATGGGATCCGAAAGGGATGAGACTAATTAGACGCCCGAAAGCTGCAATTAGGTTGGATGGAAAGAGGGTTACCGTGTTCATGGTCATGGAAGCTAAAGAAAAGTAAGGCGGGAAATGGGTCTCCTTCCCCTTTCCCCTTTGTTTCTCTTCCTCCCTTTTTTTCTTTTTCTTTGCTCGGCTCGATGGGAAAGTTTCGTGGAGAGAGGAGAGAGGTAGAGGGTATATAGAGGGTTTGAAGACGAGGTTCCGTGCACCGTGTGTTTGTTTGTGTTTGTGTTTGCGTGCCCCGAGCGTAACTACATATCAGTAGGTACACTTTAACTGGACTCTACAAATAATCAGTTGGCAGAGCGGGCATGACTCCATCCCCGTCTTCGCAACCCAGCCCTGCGGTGGTTGAGGGTGCGAGTAGCCAGGCCGATTGCTGCTCTGCTACAGAGCGTGCGACACGGACGACGGTGTACGGCAACGAGAGGATCGGTTTTGCGTTGGGGTGGGGGGGATGTCAAACGAGAGGTACGAGGGTGATCCCCGGCCAGTAAAGCAGCGTGCCAATGGGGTGGAACTGGTGGGATATAACGAGTTGACATGTCCCGGTGTTCCCCCAATGTGTGCTGCATCTTGTGCGTGTTTTGGTGGTAGTGACGGTTGTGGTGATGGTGGTGATGATGGTGATGATGGTTTCCATTTCCGACAAAAAAGAAAAACATGCAATGTCCGTTCCTGCCTTTGACGAGGCTTCTTACAGTTTTGTTTTGTATTGTTTTTTCTTTTTTCTTGCTTGCTTCACTCGGTGGCAGCAAGACGACACACAAAACATGCAAACGCATTGGTCCCAGGAGAGATGGGATCATTCTCGGCATCCGGTCCCCCGTTTCGAGATTTTACGTCCGCGATGGGTTGGCCCAGCCCATCATCTGGATTCGGCCATCCTTGGCGATTCTTGGCGCACGTTGCGAATGAGGGCCTCCACACGCTCGCTCGCGGGTTTTTCTGTTTCTGAACAATCTGAAGATTTCCAGGAAGGGGGAGGGGCGACGAGACGGGGAGAGGGAGAGCCAGTGAGCACACTGCGCTTGATGAGGCTCGAGTGCACGCTTGGTTCCCTCTCCTGTTGTTCACCCTCTCTCTCTCTCTCTCTCTCTCTCGTCCGGTTGAAGTACCCCAATCCGGCCCCGTGGATGTTTCTCGGAAGGGAATGAGCCTCGAACAGTTCTGGTTTCCGGTGCTTGGGACGGACGGGTGTCAATGTGGCGTAGGTTCACACACACATGGAGCTGCCGCGTACCGGGCTGGTGCAATAGCGGTCAGTCACCCTTTTTCTTTTCTTTACGCTTCTTTGTTTTTCTCTCTCCCCGGGCGTACCCAGAGAGCGAAGGCTGGATAGGGCGAACTTGCTCTACATGTAGAGAGTACCCAGGTACCCTAGTTTACGACATAGCTACGGTCTGGCGGCACAGATTGCTACGACGCAAGCGATCCTCTGAGGCTCTGCCCGAGGGCGCGTCCGGGCGGGAGGGTTTTTGGCTAGGATGGCATACCGAGCGAAGGCAGGGATGGACAGTGAATGGATGAATAGATGGATGGGTTTGGGAGGTCACGGGGACGGGGAGCGTATCGAAAGCGAGGAAATCCCATCCCACTTTCCGTCGAGTCAGTCTTTCCCCCTGTAGTAGTGTAGGTTCATGCTTATTAGTTCAAAAACTTCGGGGTCGCGGATCCACCGTGACTCTTCTGGGCCAGGGGTCGAGGGAGGTACCTAGTGCTGTGTGTAGTGTATTGGCAGACAGCAATTCTCTTTGTTGTGACGAGGGCCGGAGTCTGAAGAGGGAGGCAGAGGCGGGTGGCTGAAGAGGCAATCCCCGAAGAGGGAGAGCAACCCCCTGCAGCGGATTGGCGGGTTGTGATATCATAGGCATCTGCCGAGCCTGGTGATCTGCTACCGATATAATGCCACGGGCGATGATGACAATGACGATGATGGACGGGCAGGACGGGTAGGTTCGTGTACATGCATGCATTGGGTCCAGACTTGCCCACTAGTCGTTGTCTACCTACGTAGGTAGAGTAGGTATTCCAGTGAGTGTTAGGTAGTGTACGTGTAAGTGCCAAGACAATAGTACGTACCAGTTTTCCATGGCAAAAGCTTGGATACGACTACCGCATCCCCCCACCTCCCTGGGCCCAGGAGGAACTCTGGGAAACGCTGTGCCAAGCAAGCTGCAACGAACAGTTGTACGAGTACGTGATATGGGAGCACTTCATCATACAGTACCTACTGAGGTACCTTGCCTGCCTACCTACTCTGGGGCTGTGCTTTGGCCAACCTACCGAGACCATGACGGGATTTCCGCATTACGGATCGCTGATCACCGGCGGTGCAGCTGAGTATGGGTATTTGGCCCGTGTGGTTTTGGTTTTGGTTTTGGTAGGTATTTGCCTAGATCCAACTCCTGTACTTTTGAGCAAGTGAGGCCATGGTACACTCACAGCCACGAAGTGTGGGCCATCTACGGTAGACCACCGTATGCTACCTACACCATGTAGCTACAGTACAATCAATGTTATGGGGGTGGTTGTGGGCTATGAGGGAGAGCAGATTCAAGAGAAAAGAATGCGCGACGGCCGAGAGACAGGTGAGGCTAAGGGTGATTGACGGGGAAGCCGCCTGAGGCATACAAACACACATCGACACCATCCACTAAATTCGAACGTTTCGACGCTGGCGATTGGTTCCCGGACGTGCCAGGCGGCGCCGACGGGGAGTCCCTGTCTGCGTGTTTGTCCCGGCGCGGGTCCCAGCTTGTTTTGCGCGTACATAATAACCTTCTGTTGTACCTAGGTAGGTATCTGTCTTGTCTATCTGTCTCGGTACGTACTGCATGGTGGAAAACGTTGGGACGGCGGTAACGGGGAAAGCTTACCGCTGCAAGGACGGGATAAGAATTAGGTAGTTTAGGCGTGCAGCGGACCCGCGCCCCCGTCCGTGGTCTGCGACGTTGCATATACCTTATGCCCATGCCTCTTCGCTCCAAGCCATCTCTCTATCTCTCTCTCTCTCTCTCTCTCTCTCTCTCTCGCCCTCGACCACGGTCTCGTCGAGACTTTAAAACATCCCTCATCTTCGTCACGTCCGACCACATTACCTTCCGGGCTCCTTTCCTCTCTTTCCTCCTCGTAGACCGCACTTCTCACTCTCATCTCCGAAGCTAGTCTTCGAAACAGTTTGCCTACTTTGAGCAAACAAGCGAACAAATAAACAAGCTCGCTCGCATTCACCACCAGAAGAGAGAAGAGAAGAAGAAGAAGAAGAAGAAAAAAAAGACATTCCATCAATCCATCGCTCTCCCCACCGAGACACGAGTGTCCGGTCATCTGCTTCGATGAAGAACGCCTCTTCCGAACCCCCCAATATAGACAACATACCCTCTGGTGCACCAGGATCCGCGCATGGCGCCCGTCGCACCCCTTCCAATCCTCGGTCCGACGCAGATAGACCCGCAGACATAGTCACCGACCTTCCTCGCAACTTGCCCAGCAAGTCGTCCTCCTTTACCCTTGGCCAGCGAGATACCAACAAGAAATCCTCCACCACGGCTTCCCGCGCCAGCAACAACCATGGCGCCGCCGACGGTGCCTCTCCCATCGGCTACCCAGACGACATCACCGACAAAACCAGCCCTCGCACCACCGAGCATGTCGCCGCAACGAAGTCTTCGCAGCAGGGGCCTGTCCTAGGCGACGGCGGCGTCTCCTCCCAGGAGAAAGGTGACAACGAATCCTCCAGCCAGAAGCCGAAGCCGTCCGTCTTCACCCGCTTCTACCTCACCTCCAAGATGATCCTGTTCCACAGCTGGGTCAACGTGCTGCTCATCTTCGTGCCCATCGGCATCGTCGTTGAGGCCCTCAACCTCAACCCCGGCCTCGTCTTCGCCATGAACGCCATTGCCATCATCCCGCTCGCCGGCCTGCTCAGTCACGCCACCGAGTCCGTCGCCAGCAAGCTCGGCGACACCATTGGCGCCCTTTTGAACGTCACGTTCGGCAACGCAGTCGAGTTGATTATCTTGTAAGGTTCCCACCCTTTTCCCGTCTAAACTTTCCCTCCCGCTTCAGTCTTGCCAACGGATGCCAATGGTGTGGTTTGAATTGGGGGGAGGGGAGGGGAGGAACCAGAATGAAAAGGTTTGGCATGGCTTGGCTTGCTTTAGCAGCTGTCTTGGCCATGTCGCACCCTGCATCTTTGGCTTCCAACACTCAGCCCTTTGGTCTCTTGGCGCGGTCTTGGCTAATGCTTATTTCTCCAATCTAGCATGTAGGTTTCCATTTGCCCTTCTGCCGGTGCCCAAGATGAGAGAGACGAGGAGGAGTCGATTGCCCCCAAGGAAATGACGCCATCACATCGAGTCCCAAACCATGCACAGCTTTCCGTCCCATCGCCCTGTTACCACTGCTCCAGTTGGGGTCTTCTTCCCCCCCCCTTCCAAGAGTAATTCTTTTTTTTTCTTTTTTGCGGTGTGACTGACATGGACACGTTTTTTTGTCACTCTACAGTATCGCACTTGTCAAGGTTTGACACCCCCAAACTCTCGTGGGCAAGTGACGCCAGGCTAATTTTGTGCAACAACAGAATGAAATTCGTATCGTCCAGGCTTCCCTTCTTGGGTCCATCCTGGCCAACCTCCTACTCATTCTGGGCATGTGCTTCTTTCTTGGTGGCCTGCGCTTCCGTGAGCAGGTTAGTCTGGCCCGCTCTACGCTTCTTCTTCTTCTTCTCTTTTTTTTTTTTTTTTAGCTTTATACTGACGATGCCTGCTAGATTTACAATAGCACCGTCACGCAGATGAGTGCTTGTCTGCTAAGCCTGAGCGTCATCAGCTTAGTCTTGCCAGTATATTTCCCCTCGCTACCCGATTCAGTCATACCGCAGAAACTAACACGATCGCAGACAGCTTTCCATGCCTCTTTCCAGAACAGCTTCAAGGCCGAAGACCAGACTTTAAAGATCAGCCGTGGTACTAGTGTGGTGAGTGCTCCGCTTTGAGCCCTTCCGTCGGAGTTGGTTCTTGCTCATCCCAAGTAGATCCTCCTCCTTGTGTACATCTTGTACCTCCTCTTCCAGCTGAAGTCCCATGCCTACATGTACGAGTCTACTCCACAGCACATTGTGGATGCCGAGTCCGCACCGGGCCCGGCTATCGGCTTCTTCGACACCTCGAGTTCCGAAGATAGCTCGGACTCGGACATGGACTCGGACAGCTCGGACAGCTCTGGCGGCACCGTCCGCAAGACAATGAGAAAGGTGATGCGCGCTGGCAGAAGGCGCAAGTCCAGCGTGGCCTCTGTCAACGCCGACGGCCTCTCCAGGGCCCGCACCGCTTCTGTCAGCATCTCCAACGGCTCCGAGGGGGCCGGTAGCCGTCCCGCCGTACCCCGTTTCAACTCGGGCGGCAGTGACGAGGCTGTGGAGGAGAAGCCGCGCAAACACCGCAAGCACCGCAGACGCCACCACCACAAGTACCACAAGAAGTCGAAAAAGAGCTCTCGCGGTGGTGTTGCCGACGTTGACGACCACGAGCCCATTATGAGCGGCCAGGGCGAGAGCTCGACGCAGACGGGTGAACCCCAGCGTGTCGACTTTGCAGACCAAGGTGCCGCCGCGCCCACAGCCGAGGCCACCGAGGCATCGCAGTCGAACCCTCGCGCCAGACCCGTGTCCGCCCTCCGCGGTCTATCCATCAAGAACCTCGCGCCCGCGGTCTTCACCGCGCCCTCGGATCCTCCGACCATGGCCGCCGCGTCTTCTGGCGGACCGGTCCCTCGCGTCCGCCTGGGCATCCGCCGTACCAATTCGTTGCCGGACCGCCTGAACCAGTACGGCGGTAACGTCCGCGCGCCTGGTGGCATGTTCCCGACGCGTCCTTCCGTGGCGGCGGTCAACAGCGGTCTCGGCACCGACGAACAGGCCGTCGACAACGGTCATCTATCCCGCACCGCTGCCATCCTCCTGCTGCTCTTCTCCACTGGTCTCGTTGCCGTTTGTGCCGAGTTCCTCGTCGGGTCCATCAACGAGGTTGTCGAGACCAGCCCTCTGGGCGAAATATTCATCGGTCTCATCATCCTCCCCATCGTCGGCAACGCCGCCGAGCACGTCACGGCCGTCACCGTCGCCATGAAGAACAAGATGGACCTCGCCATCGGTGTCGCCGTCGGCAGCTCCATCCAGATCGCCCTTTTCATCACGCCCATCGTCGTCATTATCGGCTGGGCCTTGGACCGCGACATGTCGCTGTACTTTACCCTCTTCGAGACCGTCTGTCTGTTCGTCTCGGCATTCATTGTCAACTTTTTGGTTCTCGACGGAAGGAGTAATTACCTCGAAGGTGCGTTGTTGTGCGCGACCTACATCATCATCGCCGTGGTGGCCTTTTTCTATCCCAACACGAACGAGGCCAGCTCCATGGGTGCTTGAGCCAGTGCGTGGACGCTGTCAGGTGTTTTCGGCCGCTTGACCGATTCGGGTTGTGTTGTGGTTTACGTAGTAGGAGCGGTCGTTGGTAAAGTACAAGTTACGAAGCTTCATGACTCCCACGCCTTTTTTTTTTTTTCCTCCTCTTCACTTCTACTTTGCTGTTTTGGCACTCACAAGTGTCATACGGCCCTTTATACCCGGCGGACGGTTTTAGGTGGGGATGATGTTATTCTTTGCAAAAGTCTGCAACACTCGTGCTGAAACTTTTTCTTCTCAAACTGCAGTAGCAATGATGGCATTTAGTCGCATGACAGCGATCACAGGCGTCCACTCTATATCGAATAGATATTTGACGGGTTTTCTTTTCCCCCTACTTTACAAGTGCAAGCCCCGTGCTGGCTGGTTGTGTCCATCTCGATTGCGCCCTAGGTAGTCTTATGTCTCGGCCCCGTGCGCTAAACCGCGCACAGCCCAAATGCCTTGTGATGAGATCAACTTGCGATGTAAAGATGATAGTAACATGGCCTCTTATTTGATAATATGAGCCGTCATAGCCTGTGATTCCTTGAGTGACCTGGGGGTTTAATTTCGCCTTGGCGGAGATGCTGACATAGTTGGCCGTTGGGCTCGCAAGTCAACAGGAAACTGTGCCGGGGAGATTCTTGGACCGACGGGATTGTTCAAAACGGTCGAGAGTTGGACTTTGACTGAGTGACCGACCCTGTGCAACACCGTACTCGTCATCATTCTTTGCTATCCCTCCAAGCCGAGTGTTGGGTGGACACCGGAAAACCTCCTGAGCCCCTCACTCACACACACCCTCGGGTGATGTTCGTGTTCAAAAGCTCTAGGCCCACCGGGTAAGCTTGAACGTTAGCTGGCGCCGACCTCCCCCCCCACAACCAGTTCCGCCCGGTTTAGCTGGTGATGGTTAAGGCAAGGCGCAATTTCTACGGGCGGCCTCCCCGATGCGACGGCGGCGGCGGCGGCTGAGGGCTTTGTCATGGGCATGTACGTGTTGTACACAAAGCCGTTGGCCACACACGAAAAGGGGTTGCTCAAAACAAAACAACTCGCAAGGCGATTCAACTGCATGCCTTTGTCGAATATGCTAGGGAAGAACAGAAAAGTAAAGATGGAAGAAGGGAAAGAAAAAAAAAAGACGAAACATTTGGCATGACGACCAGAAAACTGCGTAAATACCGAGGTGGCTGTACAAAGTAGTGTACTACCTACCTTGGTAATGTAGGAGGCACCAAAGGTATCCACATCCACCTGGGTACGTACCTACCTAAGTGGACTGCAGCGCCCTGCGGGGGCAGCCATGCTGAGTAAAAGCGGATCACTTGCCTATTGCGGACAGCTTCACTACCTAGGTAGGTAGGCAACTACCTAGGGTAGGTAGGTACTCAGCTTACTGCCTTGAAGCGCATCACGCAGTAAGCCTACACAAAAACATAGCCACTCCCACTTCTTTTTCTCATATGACGCCTCGTACAGTACGCCCACAAACCTACTTCATCGCTGCATCTTGTCTCCATCATTCGCAACGCTGGCAAACTTGGATTCTGCCCGAGTCCCTCGCACTTGAACAGCCTGAGTCGTCTGCATCCCAGGGTTTCAACCCCCAAAAGCTACCCTACCTTCAAGCTTAAGTCTATCCTGACGTCAAGGCGCCCGACCCCCCGCCCTCCCGCTGCGTCGGTTCCGGCAGCACTGCTCCCGCGACTCATCGAAGACTTTCGACACTGGATGAACTGCATGAATTACTCTTCCGGAAGCCTCTGACCGCCCTTCTTCTTCTTCTTCTTCTTCTTCTCATTCTTCTCGAAAAATGTGTTTCGGCGGCAAAGCCGACAAGGATGACAGTCCTGCCGCGCGTCCCGCGCAACAACCTCCCTCGGCCCAGCAGGACAGCAAGATGAACAGCAATCAGCAGCCACAATACGCGCCGCCCACTCAGAGTTTGGGACATCAGGACTATGGCCCACCATCCGGCCCCCCTCCGAGTCAGTCATATGCATCTCCGAGCGGCCCGCCACCGGGTCGGACTACCGACTTCGCGCCCCCTTCTGGCCCTCCTCCTCATCGCCAGGACGAATTCGCACCGCCTCCCGGCCCTCCCCCTGCCCACAATGACTACATAGTCCCTCCTCCGGGCCCGCCGCCATCCGATTTCAAGCCGAAGCACGACTGGGAGGCTGCTGTTCCAGACACCACCCTCTTTCCGCCGCCACCCGCATTCTTCAGTGGCTTTGACCGTTCGCCCGCCAACAATTCTACTGAACAGGAGGCCGAGGCAGGCGAGGCCTGGGTCAATCAGTACCCCCTCGTGCAGCCCATCGACCTGGACCCCACCGCCTTGGAAGCCCTGCGCACTCACAGGATATGGCTTCTCCAGCCTCAGGGATTCCGCGGCACCATGAGCCAGCCAGTCTCGGGCAAATGGGAGGTCACCACGCAGAGGAACGCTCCGGATAGCACCATAATCGGCTTCCCGCCCCTCTACTCTGTCAAGACACATTCTCCCCACGCCACCGGTCGTCCTTTCAAGGTCTACTACGAGGTCAATGTCCGCGGCTCGGCGAGAGAAGTTGACCTCGCCCTCGGCTTCACCGCCCTCCCCTATCCCAACTTCCGGCTCCCCGGCTGGCACCGCGGTAGTCTTGCAATCCACGGCGACGATGGCCACAAGTACATCAACGACAGGTGGGGCGGCAAGGCCTTTACGGACCCCTTCCGCCCCGGCGAGACGCTGGGAGTCGGCATGTCCTTTACGGCCCAGGGTGGCAGCATGAACGTCGACATCTTCTTCACCCGTGATGGCCGACTGGTCGGCAGCTGGAACCTCCACGAGGAGAGTGACGCCGAGCAGGACCTGCCCGTCACCGGACTCGAGGGATACCACGACTTGAGCTGCGCCATCGGCACGTTCCAGAAGAACGAGTATGATATCATCTTTGACCCGAACTTGTGGAAGTACAAGCCTTGAGAATGCTGGTCGCCGGTTATTTGAGTCATGGATGAACCAGGGGACGGCAGTTCTAGACTGCGTTTGGGAAAGACATTTTTTAAAAAAAAAAAAACCACTTGATCCTTTCTAGCCTATTGTAACTTGATTTCAGCTCGCACTATGGCTATATCTTGGCTTTTACATCCTTTTCCTCCCACCACGGATACGCACTGGGCGCATCTTTCTCCAGTGTTCCCTCGAAGCGAGGCGCACGCTTCTGCATAAAACTCTCGATGCCCTCCCTGCCGTCTTTCCCGTTGAATAGGTCAAAGAAGAGTTTGCTCTCGAGCAAGTGCGCCTCCTCGGGCGATTGAGGCGACCGCAAAATCAGGTCCCGGTTGACCCTGGTGGCGACCGTGCTCACGTTGGCTGCAATGTCCTCGGCAATGGCGAGCGCTCGCGGCAGGACCTGATCCGGCTCGACGATGTCGCTGAACAGGTTCCGTAGCAGGGGGCTCTCGGCCGGGTACACGGCCCCCGTCGTGACGAGGTGCAGGGCGGGCCCGGCGCCGATGAGGCGAGGCAGGTAGAAGGACGAGCAGGCCTCGGTGTTGAAGCCCCTCCGGCCGAAGACGAAGCCAATCTTTGCCTTTCTGGACACGACGCGGACGGAGGCTGGCAGGGTCATGGTGATGCCCACGCCGACGGCGGACCCGTTGATGGCGGCGACGGTGGGCTTGGCGCAGTTGTGCATGGCCAGCACCACGACGCCGCCCTTGTCGCGGTGCTCATCGCGGGTGGTGTCTTGGAGGCGGATCGGCTGCTGGAGGTCCATGCCGGCGCAGAAGGTGCGGTTCTCCGGGTCCGAGCTCGTGAGGACGATGCACTTGACGCGCGGGTCCGCCGACAGGAGGGCGTAGGCGTAGATGACGGAGGAGGCCATCGAGTCGATGAGGGCGTTGCGGGCCGTGGGGCGGTCGAGGGCCAGGATGATGACGGGGGTCGGGGTGGGCGAGGAAGCCGGGTGGTGAGACAGGCGGACATGGGGGAGGGTGAGGGTGTTGTAGCTCGTGGGGAGGTCGGACATGGTGATGCTTTGGGGGATTGTGAACCCGAACTGATACGCGAAGAGGGATATATCGTGAGATGAACCCGGATATTCTGTGCAGCATATCGAAAGGGGTTTATTGATAAAGGGAGTTGGGTTGGCCGGATATTATGCCGTTTCGTTGACTTTTTAGTACGAGATCTGGAGATGGAGGGGGGGGAGAGAGAGAGGCGCTTACAACCGGACACCGAGAGGTCCAGCGTGGCACAGTGACAAAGGCCGTTTTTTGATGGATAACAAGTCCAACCACTCCTTCAAGTGTATTTAAGAACCACAGGATGCCTGGCGAGCTGGAAGGAATCTGATCAAGTAACGACTTGCCGTCGTCATGGCCACAATGAGCTGTGGTGAGCCTTGTTTCATACCGCCCTACCTGCTCTGTAGGTTCCATCACGGGGCTGACGAGTTTACAAAAATACATTCGGCACAGACTCGAGCGTTACATGTATCGAACTCTAAGACGAAGTCACTAACGAAGATGTGATGACGGACTGAGTAATCAACAGGCCTGGTGATGACTACGATTTGTAGGTAATCAGCTGTCAGAGGGGGTGGGTGGGGCGGGGTCAGCTCACCGAGCTCACCGAGCTCACCTCGCTCAGCTCGATAAGGCCGCGATAACAAGACAGTCCCCCGCGCCGTGTGAAGCATCTTGGCACAGTACGGCTGCCATGATCGACCACTTGCGCAACCTCGAGTGACCCCCCATCCTCGACCCAAAGACGCTGATGCGTAGGCGTTGTACGTGAAAGAGCATGGTCTATGATTGGGACGCCCACGAGAAGCTATGTTTTCAGCTGTACATCAACGAGAAGAAGTCCCTCGAGGACATCATGGATTATCTCAAAATCCACCATAACTTCGCACCCTGGTGAGTCAAGCCTGTCGGTTCTCGGTGCTCCCCCTCCCCCCTCTATAGTGTCCCTCCGCACTCCGAGCCTCTCTCGCCGGCCGGACCATCTCCGATCCACCCAACAAGCCTCCCGGGGGCGGGACCAGATGAATCCGGGAAAAGGCATTCAGGGCTAATCATGATGACGTATGCAGCAAACGAGCCTTTCAAACACAGTTCCGTAAATGGGACTTTCCTTCGAAACAGAACCCCGCCTACAAGAACGACCGCCTTGTCGCCCGCATCAAGGAACTATGGGAGCGCAACCTGTCGCAAAAGGAGATGCTGGCGGTCCTGAACGAGGACGGCTTTGACATCAAGAAGCGCGAGCTGATCCGCGTAAGGACCAAGAACCGATGGCTGTTGAAGGCCGCCAACGGCGAGCGCCCGAGGGATTCGCCAGACCCCCACCCGCAACCCCCGCTGATGGCCGATGGGTCTTTTGTGAGCCGGGACGACGGCCAACGGCTGTCGCGCGCGGCAGGAGATATGACCCCGGACACCTTGACAGACCACGAGCTGCTGGGGACTCTGTCGAACGAGGTGGGCACGGCCTGGGACCAGGACAACAACAGGAGGAAGAGGCGGCGGCTGAAGGCCTGGGAGGCTGCATCGCAAGGTGAGCCCATCGCCCCACGATTCCCTTCCGAAACCACACTCGACGAGGCCAAAGTCATCCTCGGCCTGGCCAACGACGTCTATCGACAGGTGAGGGCCACGTTTGCGCGGCTCTGCCAAGAGTCCAGTATCGCCAAGAAAACCATGGCCGGCCCAGAGAGATGGGACGCCGTCAAGAACCGCCTGATCCAGGAGACGCCGCAGCTTCAAGCTGTCATGTGGCAGTCCAGGGACAATCAGGAGTCCAAGGTTCTCGCGCTCGACATCATATGCACCGACATCACAAAGCGAGTGCGGACGCTGGACAAGCGCATCACTCTGGCAGAGGCCAAGAACATCATCGGGATCAACCCCGAGGAGGCGAGAGATCTCCGCGCCGCGTTTGACCAGCTCCTGAGGGACGAGGGCCTCATCTCCAAATCGGAAGCTGGCCCTGCACAATGGGACGACCTCAAAAGGAGGTGGGGGGATCAGTCAGACCTCATCCGGCGCATTCTCGCCCTCGGGACCAGCGACCCTGCTTACGGCCAAAAGGTCCGGGCATTGGATCTCATCGCCCGGGATGTGATGAAGCGTCTGCGGGACGACATTTCAAGGAGGGACCAGCCAAGGAGACGGAGCCCCGCCAAAGCGGTCCGGTCGGACGGCGACGAGACCCAACATGAAGACAACGTCGTGCAGGTGGATCAGACCACGCAACCAGAAATGGTTGATGGTTTGCAACAGCAGCAGCAACAGCAGCAGCACCACCACCACCAGCACCACCACCACCACCAAAGCGACCTGAGTAGCCAGTACGGCAACGCTGGCCAGGTGTCGTCCATGGGCTTGGTGCCTAGCTCGGGGGATACCCAAGGACAGATGCTGATGCCGGTGCCCATGCAACAACCCCAGGCCGCCGGCGACCAGATGGGCCACTCCGCCGCGCGGATCTTGTCTTCGGCGCTCCTCGGGCATGCGAACATGGCGCTCGATTCTCACCTGGGTTCCTCCCTCCTGCTGGTGGCCAACGCGCAAGCGGCGGCCTTTGTCGACCAGCAGTATGCGCAGCAGTTCGCGGCGGCGCCGCCCGTGTTCCACACGCCGGCGGCGCCGACGGGCGTGCTGGCCGTCTACCTGCGGCTGCACCCGTCCTCCACGTTGGTGGCGAACGCGAACCTCTGGATCGCGACGCTCAGCTCGCACTCTGTGCAGGAGCTGCGGCACGTGGCGGCCAGCAAGTTCCCAGGGTGCATCTGTCTGAGGGTCGAGGGCGTGCTCAAGGACGGCAAGGGCGGGGAGATGCCTCTGCAGATTGACCAGGACCCGGAGCTGGCGGCTTACGTGACGCACCTGCAAGGCGCCACCCCGACCTTTAATGTACAGCTCGTTCCCGTGTGGAAGGCGGGTTGAGGAGAGCTTGTGGTGATATCGCGGTAGAGTCTCCGCCAGACCAAGTACCGCAACAACGATTCCCGATACATGGGAGGCGAAAAGCGTCCGTTGGACTGCCATCTTGGTTAGTCAGGTAGCTTCTATGGAAAGCGGGACAGGCCGATGTAGGCATGTCCGAGTGTCTACTATTACTATACGACGGTCAAGCCAACCGCGGTTTAATCAGAGCCATGACAAAATGCAAATAAGCCCTCCTCACCCCCCCAGTTATCGTCAATGAACCCACCCAATCAGTGCATCTCTTGTTTATCTCGAAGTTCCACTCGATGCAAGGATATCCGCACTGCGAGCACGCCATTCGATTAGCTCACCAACCTTCAGGTCTTGAATGGCGGACGTAAAGCTATCGGTACGGTGGTGTTGCCGGCCGGCGTCACGGCGGAGTCCCATATTTTCCCCGCTCCCGGGCCGGCCAATCCTTATCCCAGATAGGTGTGCAGGGTGTTCCTGCTGCAGGTCTTTGCATGGATTCCATTTCGCCATTCGAGCTCCAGAAGTGCTAAGACGGATGGGGTGCAGTAGCTCCACCCAGCTACAAATAATCTTCCACCCCCCCCCCCAAACACTCTACCTACTCTACTTGTCACAGCACCCTCCTCGCGACCACGCTCCCCTTCCATTAAGCTCACGATCTCGGATGGCTTGAAGTTGCTTTCGCACTCGTCAATCAATTAGATAGCACCGAAACCCTCACGCCCCTTCTTCAGCCACGATACCGCGTCCCGATATCCCCCGCTACCGAGTCGAACGAGCGCAATGGTGCACGTCAGAGCTCGCGCTCCGCAGGCAGCTCTGCAGGGCCTGAGGGCCACCGGTCCGGCCCCGCGTCGGCGATGCGTTGCCCTTGCTAGCAGCGCGCGGCACATGTCTAGCGAGCGCCAGCCCGAGAGGCCCACGACGAGCGACAGGAAGGACGGCCGCTCGTTCCAGGGCCAGGTCGTCGGCAGCATCACGCAGCGTCTTGCGCGCGAAAAGGCGGAGCGAGAGAGGTTCGCTGCGGAGCGGGAGAAGATGGGCGGCAGCAGGAACCTCGCCTACACCTTTGGTGAGTCTTCCGAATCCCGACGCCTCGGGTGCCCGCCCGGGCTGGGAACGTCAAAAGCAGCAAGCAGCTAACGCCCCCTCGCGTGTGTGCCGGCAGTGCTCCTCACCACGATGGGTGTCTCGTACTACCTCGGCACCCTCGTCCCCCCGAGCCCCAACCAGGACTCGACGCTGCCGCTGGCCAAGGCGATCGCGCCGGTGCACAAGCTGAACAAGGAGAACTTGGAGGCCGCCTGGGCTGACTTTGTCAACATTGTGGGCGAGGAGCACGTCAGCACGCTGACCACGGACATTGAGCTCCACGCCAACTCGGAGTGGTCGTCGCACCCGGCCAAGCCCAACGAGCGGCCCTTCTGCGTCGTGTTCCCCAGCTCCACCGAGGAGGTGTCGGAGATCATGAAGATCTGCCACCAGCGGCGCATCCCCGTCGTCGGCTACAGCGGCGGCACCAGTCTCGAGGGCCACTTCACCCCGACCCGCGGCGGCATCTCCATCGACTTTGGCCGCATGAACAAGGTCCTCCAGCTGCACCAGGAGGACCTCGACGTCGTCGTGCAGCCCGCCGTCGGGTGGGAGTCGCTCAACGACCAGCTCGCCAAGACGGGGCTCTTCTTCCCGCCCGACCCGGGCCCGGGCGCCATGATCGGCGGCATGATCGGCACGGGCTGCAGCGGCACCAACGCCTACCGCTACGGCACCATGCGCGAGTGGGTCCTCAGCCTGACGGTGGTGCTGGCCGACGGCACCGTCATCAAGACGCGCCAGCGCCCGCGCAAGAGCTCCGCCGGCTACGACCTCACCAAGCTCTTCATCGGCTCCGAGGGCACCCTGGGCCTCGTGACCGAGGCGACGCTCAAGGTGACGACGAAGCCGCTCTTCACCTCGGTCGCCGTCTCGGCGTTCCCGACGGTCCGCGACGCGGCCAACTGCGTCGCCAAGGTGGTCGCGGCGAGCGTCCCCGTCGCGGCCGTCGAGCTCCTCGACGACCTGCAGATGCAGTGCATCAACAAGGCCGAGATGACGAGCAAGGCGTGGGCCGAGGCGCCGACGCTCTTCTTCAAGTTCGGCGGCACGGAGACGGGCGTCAAAGAGCAGGTGGCGCTAGTGAAGCGGCTGGCGGCGCAGGCCGGCAGCAAGACGTTCGACTTTGCGCGGAACGAGGAGGAGCAGCAGGAGCTCTGGAGCGCCCGCAAGGAGGCGCTGTGGAGCACGATGGCCGTCAGGCGCGAGGGCGACCACGTGTGGACGGGCGACGTGGCCGTGCCGATGAGCCGGCTGCCGGACATCATCGAGGAGACCAAGGAGGCCATGAGCAAGAGCGGGCTGTTCGGCACCATTGTCGGCCACGTCGGCGACGGCAACTTCCACACGATCCTGCTGTACAACGACAAGGAGCGCAAGCGGGCCGAGCACCTGGTGCACAACATGGTCAAGAGGGCCGTCGAGATGGAGGGCACCGTCACAGTGAGTTCTTGCTTTTCTTCTGTTTGGTGTGAGATGAACCCGAGGCTGACTTTTTCTTTTTTCTTTTTTCTCCTCCAACAGGGCGAGCACGGCGTCGGTCTCGTCAAGAGAGACTACCTCCCCCACGAGCTTGGCGAGTCGACAGTCGACACCATGAGACAGGTAAGCCCGGCGAGAAGGGAGGAAGAGCTAAATCGAGACTTTGTCCTTGGATGCTGACGCCAGGTTGCTCCTCAGATCAAGAAGGCCCTCGACCCCCTCTGCCTGCTCAACTGCGATAAGGTCGTCAGAGTCCAGCCGCCCAAGGCCGGTGAGGTGGGCGAGTGGTAAGCGGTGCGATGCGGCGATAGACATGGCAGAAGAGTGGTCGGATAAAACGCCCCGACCCCCCTTCCGCCCTGGTTGACATGGTGTAGGATTATAAGAGGATGGGGGAAGCAACGCAGATTCAGCCGGCATCAGTATCCGTACTCCTTGTGTATATACAACTCTCTCTCCCTGAGGCGTCGGTCTGGTCGGCGCACAATAATGACATCCGTATCAAAATCGAAGTTCATGGCACCCCTAGCCTACGTTTTCTCCCTCCCTCTCCCGCTCTCTTTCTGTCTTCAAATGCCACCCGAGCAGAGCAGGATCCAAGGAGAGAATATAAGATGCTACGTCGGGCAGCTACGGATTGTATGTAGTGAGCCGAAGCTTAGAGCCAAGCGATACCAACGCGAGACTTGCACGGGGCTGGGTAGTACGCACAAGAGCCGCTTGCTAGGATTGTTCAGTAACTAGAGAAAGACGATTGATTGAGATGAAAACGAGAAAAAAAATCGTTCCCTCATCCCATGATGCGGTTTGCTTGGGGTTGAAAAGACAAAAGTTGAAAGGGACGAGACTCGAACTCGCGCGGGTTGCCCCACCAGGAAACAGATGTTAAGCTGACCTTAACCTGGCGCCATAACCAACTCGGCCACCCTTCCTATTGTATATTGATAATTGGTAGCAAAACAGATGATATATGGTGGGCAACAACTCAACCAGCTTCTATGCGTTTCTTTCCAGCATCGGCTTCCCCATTGTTGACAAATGTCTCTTTTTGCAGAGCTGTTACCCTATTTCAAAACGAAAAAACACGAGGGATAGGGTTCAAACGGATTTCCAAGTTTGCTGCCGAATACAAAAAGATCGGGTAGCCCTCCATGATGCTGAAGTCCAGCCAAGATTGCTCACTTACTTTATTTGCTGTTGGTGCGACAACACACAACTGCATCTGTCATTGATGCCTTGGTAGACTCTTGACCTTTATAATGCCAATGCTGTGGAGACGCGCTACAGGTCGTGTGCGTATACGCGGCGGCGTGGGCCATGCTTGAATGGATTAAGCATACCGCTAGGCGTCTGTCGCGAGCCCGGTCTATCCAGGACAAAGATGCAGGCGCATTCGAGGGGACCCCTTGGGGACATCGGGGTATTGTGGGCTTGCGAGTACACGCATGCCGGAAAGGAAAAGAATAATTTGTGGCGGCCCATTGACTTGCGCAAGCTGCATCCGAAAAGGATGCGGGCCTGGATAGCCTGCGTATGCGCACATCTACGGGTCCATGGATGCGGTCAACGGCACCGATCCCCCTAAATGGAACACACCTATCCCCCTCTCTCGCGTTCATCCGCAGACGGCGGCAGCAGCGGCTCTCATGATGTCGAAGCCGCCGGGCTGAGAATGGACCAGAAAGAGAGCCTGTCGGAGACCTACAACGGACGTCTCTTCCAGCGGTGGCTTCTTCCCAGAGTGTAACTGGTATTCCGGCTTGGTCTTTTCTTTTTTTTATGTTGTAACCATACCGATAGTGCTACCTGTAGGCTGAGTTGCTTGCTTGTATTGACAGTCTCCCAATGACGCCGGATATTCACCCCTAAGAGGTTCCTCGAACAAGCCTCGCCCGGGGTCGTGGAGCATTCCTTCCAACGGGCAAGCAAGCCCCTGGCCGACAAAACCGGCCACAGCTCCCGACGCCTGAAGACTTGTGCGGGCGACCGAGGGTCATAATCACACTATTCGAGGCCTCGAAACGCCTTCTCAGTCCGCCGAGGATGTGGCGGAGGAGACGGCCGGCGTGCAACCGATGGAATGTGGGAATCTTTTGGTACCATCTCATTGCCCTCGGCTCTGAACACGGCCGAAGCTGCATCGCAAAGGCCCCGATCCTGAGCAACGCTACAGGTGTGTCATGCGCACCGAGTGAAGCTCCTTCTTGTCTTGATCTGCTTGATGAGTTATGGCCCCGGGACGGTTAATGGAAAGGGGCTTGAATTCTTTTCCTTTTTTTCTTCTTTCTTTTTTTTCTTTTTTAGAGCATCTGCCGACAATGTCGGGTTTCCAGACGACGAGGAAAACCTGCTGAGAAGCGCCTGCGGACGATATGAAGAGGTACCTGACATTTCACCAACGGTCAACATGCAGAGTTGCGATCCCACAGCATCGGCGTGTTAGGCCTACGAGATGGCGGCGTATCGTTAGGATTTCTACAGATTCGTTCACAATAATCATGAGCAATGATTGATGCGGTATCTACATGTGACTCACTCATCCCCTCGGGTCTGAAGTGACCGCTCAGTCGTCGAGGCCACCCCATTCTTCTCCCTCGTCCCCACCTAGCTTTCTGGCGTTCTTTATCCGCTCCTTGTTCGCCGCGGTGGCCCCCCGTACGTTGGAGGCCTTGCGCCTGTCCCACTTGCTCTGGGACGAAATCATGGCGGCCCCGTGGCTGCGCCTGGCCTCGACGCCCTTCTCCTTGAGCTTCTTCCTGTCGGCCTTGCTCACGTTCGGCAGGGCGTCGAGGAGCCACTTCTGGACGTTGGCCTGGTCGCCCGTCTTGCCGGCCTGCTTCTCGCTGGCGGCGATGACGTTGGCGACGCTCTTGACGAACGGTATGTCGTCCGTCGTGTAGAAGGTGACGGCGACGCCGCCCTCACGGCCCGCCCGGCCCGTCCGGCCGGCGCGGTGGACGTAGGCGGCGCTGGAGCCGGGGACGTCGTAGTTGACGACGCCGTTGACGCCGGCGAAGTCGACGCCGCGGGCGAGGACGTCGGTCGTGATGAGGATCCAGACCTCGCCGGCGCGGAAGCGGCGCATGATGTCCGCGCGGGCCCTGTCCGCGAGACCGCTGTGCAGCGCGGCGATCCTGGCGGAGCCGCCGGCCGCGAGCGGTATGTCGTACTTGAGCTCCTCCTGGAGGGCCGTCGCGCGCTCGATGGTCTGGGTGAAGACCAGGAACGGGGGCCGCAGCGGCGGGCCCGAGTCGTCTCCCGCCGTGGGGTGGAGCAGCTGGCGGAGGCCTAGGAGCTTTCCCTTCTCCGTCGCCGTGTAGACGAGCTTGTGGGTGACGTTGGGGACGGCCGTGTCCTTCAGGCCGACCACCAGACGGATCAGGGGCTTGGACTCGGGCCTCGCCGACTGCGCCTCGGTGACCAGGGTCTCAATGTTGGAGCCAAAGGTCGCCGACCAGAAGGTGGTCCTCAGCTCGGGGTTGGGGCACGCGGACCAGATGGCCATGGTCTGCTCGCGGAACAGAGGGTCCAGGAGCACGTCGGCCTCGTCCAGGATCAGAGACGTCACCGTCGGAAGCTTGCGGTTCGTCTTGGGCGACCCCGACGTGAGGAAATTGAACAAGAGAGCCGGCGTCGTGACAAGGATGTCCACTTTGACGACAGACCTTTTCCTGGCGGGCTCCGCCTCGCTGTCCTCGTCATCGTCGTCGGACTCTTCGCTACCTTCCTCGCCCTCGCCCTCGTCCTCTTCGTTCTCGCTCTCGGGCTTCTTCTCCTCCTCCTCGACGGCTACGCGCATGCCCTTCTTCATGCCGGCAACCTTGATGCCCGAGTTCTGGGCCAGCTTGCGTCCCTCGTTGACGATCTGGAAGACAAGCTCCCTCGTCGGCGCAATAACGATCGCGGATAGGTCGTGTTTGTCCTGGTCCTCGGCAGAGGCCCTCTTGTGCATGATGGAGTTGATGGCGGGGATCAGGAAGCTGATCGTCTTTCCGCTGCCCGTCGGCGCAACGGCGAGGAGGTCGATGCCCTTGGAGACGTCCCCGAGCTCTTTCCTGTCGGGGACCTCTTTCAGGGCAAGCTTCGGTTGCAGAAGCAGCGGCAGGGCGCCCAGCTGCACCTCGGTCGGCACCTTGTAGCCCTGGTGTGCGAGGTTGTCGGCCAGCAGCGGCGCGATGCCGTAGTTCGTCCGGAGCTCGCGGAAGGTGGTCAGGGGCTGCGGGTGCAGCAGCTGGTTCGTCTCCTTCTTGACCTCGACGGCGACCTTCTTCTTCTTGTTCTTGGTGACCTTGGACGGCTTCTTGTGGCGCTCGGAGAGGAGGGTGAGCTTCAGCCGGTGGGAGCGGAGGATCTGTCGGCACTCGTCTTCGGGGAGCAGCTTCGGTTTGACGGCGGGCGCGGAGAGGGCGACGTTCTTCTCGTTCGCGGCGGCGGCCTTGGCCTTGTCCGCTTCCTCGGAGGGGTCGGGCTTGGGCGCGAAGAAGTCGACCTCGGGAAGCTGCTCCTCGTCGTCCTTCTCCTCAACTTCCTGCTTGCCGCGCTTCCTCTTATGGCCCCGCGCCGACGGCACCTCGTCGTGGAAGAGCTGAGGGTTCGTCCGGTTGCCAGCGGACGGCAGGTTCGCTGCTGACTTGTTTGCGCCCTTGGCGCCCTTGGGGGGCTGCTTGATGCCGCGCGACAAAACCTTGAGGATATCCATGGTAGATTCCTGCGCGTTTTCTTCTTCTTCTTTTTGGTTTGTTTCTCGTCTGAATCCTGAACGCCTTTGCTGGAAAATGCAATGGGACATGGAAATTTTAATGTGGAGACGCGTACAGTGTCCGCACAGTTCGCTGTCCTGTGCGGGGTTACCGAGTCCCGACTTCAGACCACCATGTGTGCCAAGGGTCCAGCGCTTCAACTCCCACCTCACCATACCAAAAAGGCATCAGTTTAATACGGTCCGAAACTTGGATGACAATGAGGACAAGCCAAGGTGTTTCGTGGCACCAATAGCATGAGAAGTGCACCTGATTGCTAATGATGAGATATCGATACGGACTCGACGTACACTCTTGTGGTTCTTTTCTACCTCGGACTGATCAACTCATTCTGGCACTCCGAGATGGAAATATTTCCAAGCCATGGCATGCGTCTTGATTACTACACAAGCCCTGGAAGCACAATAGCAAGATGAACCCGATAGTCCACTGGTATCGTGATGTAGTCTCCGTTAGCTGGAGTCATAAACCGACTCCTCCCCAACACCACTCCTATCACTGGCGTCACTATCATTCACCCTCCGCCCGCGATAGTGCCTCTTCCGCTTCCTCGTATCCGCATCCTCTGCTCTCCAACCCCTCCTAACGCGTATGGGCTTCAGGAAACCGTCGACGTGCACCGCACCACACATCTCGTCCTCGCTCTCTACGCTATCCACCTCCACGGCCTGTCCGGGATGAACCCTCGCCACGTGCCGCTGCAAGTTTGCCCTTCTGCCGAACCCTTCCGCGGCACGCGGGCACCCCGCCACAGGACAAAAGAAGAGGCCGACCGAGGATGTACGGGATGTACTGCGGCCCCGACTCAGCGCACGGGAACCCCGTCCGCGAGGACCGTCCGTGTCGCTCGGCGGGACGCTGTCCCGTGCTTGGCTACCCTGTCTGGACACCACGCGGCGTCGCAATGCGAGTCTTTCGACCTCGGAATCCGAACCGGATAACGAACAAGACTGGCGACCGTTGCCGGGGAGATAGCGAGTCCTCTGGGGCTTTGGTCTCTCAGAAGGCGGCCCTTCGACGAGCGTCTGCATCTCCATCCCCTGGCCAAAGAGATCCGCGCACCGCTGCGCCGCCCTGCCCACGACGTCCGGCTTGAACCCCGCAAGGGACGCCGCGCCAATGACGTCGCTCCAGTCTCTCAGTCCCCAGCTCCCCAGCATCGACTCCCGCGCTCTGATCTTAGCTTCAGCCCGGGCCTCGGGTGGCAGATCCCGCTTCTTGCGCGGCGACCTGGAACGCGATGTCTCTGCCTCTGTCTCCTTCCTCTCCTCCTTCCTCTCCTCCTTCCTCTCCTCCTTCCTCTCCTCCTTCCTCTCCTCCTTCCTCTCCTCTTTCCTCTCCCCATCTCCTTCTTTGTCATCGTTGTCCTCCTCGTCCGACGAGAACGGGATGCGCTTCTTCCGCTCCCGTGCGATCCGGGTCATCATCTCCTTCTCCGTCTCCCCCGGCAGCGGGAGCACCGCCTTCCTCGGCCTGCCCCGCCTTTCCGTAGAAGATCTCTCAGACTCGGGTGTTCGCGACGCTTTGCTACGCGGAGCGCCTTTCCTCTTGCGCCGGGTGGCCGACGACGTGCGCGACACCGCGGACGATACACTGACACCGTCCGAGGCATCGGACGTGTCGCCCTCGGTGGCCGAGGCGGAGGAGTCGGTCATGTAGCTCAGGCCGGCGAGGCGGGCGTTGTGCAGCGCGGTGAGCGTGTTGTCAAGCGTGGAGAGGATGTGGCGGACGGACGGGCGGAGGAGGTTTGCAGAAAGGTCGTCGTTGGCGGACACGACTGCCTCATAGGTCTTGGCGCGCTTCGGCGCCCCCGCGTCCTCATCGGGCCCTGCTTTGGTCTCTTGTCCATCCGGGAGAACGTCCTTCTCGTCGTCGGACGAGGCGGCAGACGGAGAAGACGGCCCGGTGGTTTCATGTGCGGATTCGTCCTGAGCCCTGGCAGCCTCTATTTCTTGGTACTTCTGCTGTCGGCGCTGGAAACGCTCCTTGGCCTGGCGCAGAATCGTCGCCGTGAGTTCTTCTTCCAGGGCCGTGCTGGGAAGCTGCGTCTTCTTGGCGCGGATGGTGAAGTCGTCGTCCTCATCATGGGTCTCCTTCAGGAAATCGTCACCCGGCACAGTTTGCGGGTTCATCGGCCACGCCGTCCAAAGGCTCGGCGGGCGCCACTCGCCGCTGTCGACAATCTCTTCCAGCGGTTTGTCGGCGTCCTAGGTGACCCAAGTCAGCAACGCGGGCGAGACGTGTCTTGTTGCCGACGGTGCTGCTCACCTCTGCATCGGGTCCTGCCGCTGCCGTCGGCCGCACCGGGCGGTGCTTGAGCGCAAATGCGTTGTAGAGGTGCACCGATAAATCCCGATTCCGCTCTTTTTCCATGGAGCGATACAGAAGCCGTTCCTCCTGTGTGTACGTGTACCATGTTGACCTGTTGCCTCTCCAACGATTGGGTCTGGTCTCGTACAGCTCTTCCGAGTCAACTGAACGGATTTCATCGGTGTCGAGGTCCCATGATTCCTCGTTGGCCGTCATGGCTCAATAAGGCTGTCTGGGGTTCGTCCGAAAGTCATAGAATTCAACGTTTATAACGCAATGTGTCCATACAGACACACAAACGAAAGTGAAAAAAAAAGGGTATCGAGCATGTAGAAGGCAGCCCCGATCGGAGTGGGTTGGAGTGAGGTGAAGAAGGGAATGAAATAGGAAAGAAAAAATCGGGGCCCGCCCACGTCACACCAAAAACTCACACCTCAAGTCGAGTAAGTCAAGCAGCTTTCACACGTAACGCAGGACTCGACCCAAACATCACAAACGGTCTTTATCAAGACTCCCCCGTGTGTTCCTGTTTTTCTTACGTCTCAAAGCGTCTCAAGCATGTATTCTTTTTTCCCAACACCACAATTATGGTATAACAAACGCCCTACTCTACTGTCTAGAAAACACCGAACAAGCTCTTTTATTTTCATTTCACGCCTTGGCCTTCTTGTTGAGCTGCTTCTCCAGTCTCCTCCTCTTGGCCCGCAGCTTCTCGTCCTCGGCGCTCTTCTTGTTATTAGTGTACTGCATCTGCTCAAACAGCTTTCTCTTCTTCTTGCTGAGCATGCCCTTGGCCCGCTCGATATCCTCGGCCTCCTCGGCCATCTTCTTGGCATGCGCCTTGCGCGCAGCCTCCTTCTTGGTCTTGGGCTTGGTCTCCTTGGCCTTGACGGCCCCGCCGGTAAGCTCGGCCTCGAGCTCGCGCTGGCGCTGTGCCTCCTCATCGTCTTCGGACTCGGCCTCTGCCTCTTCGTCCGAGGCATCACCCAAGTCGGAACCCTCGCCATCCTCCTCATCCTCGTCGTCTTCGGAGCCGGCAACGTCCATGTCGCCGGCGTCCGCCTCGTCGACGTCCATCTCGTTGTCGCTCTCGGCAAGGGCCTCGCCCTCGGTCTCCTGCTCCTCGAGAGGCACAGTCGGGTCGTAGGCACCCTGGACCTGCCTGACAAAGGGGCTGAGATGGGGAGGGAGCTGCGCGCCGGGGGCATACTGGTCCGGCTGCTTCAGCTCCTCATCGTTGACACTGTCCCAGACCCATTGCGGCTGGACGTATATCCGACCGGGGATGCGCTGGTTGGGCGCCAGCTTCTGGGATGTCTGGTTGTCCTCGCCGTCGCCTCCCTCGTTGTTTGCGGCGTACACCTGGGGACGGTCGACGATCTGGTGGGTGATGGAGGGGTCGCGCTCGTCGGTGGTGAAGGCACCCTCGCCGAGAACGGCATCCCAGCCGATGCGCTTGCAGCCGAACGACCGCAAGAGGAACTCGAGTGGTTGCCTGGGAGTCTCGCGGGACAAGAAGAATGTGCAGTTGCTGAACAGCTTGGCCCTATCCGAGCTGGAGTGCTCGGGCTGGGGGAGGACGTCACCGCCGGGCGCAACAGGCTCGAACTTGTCAATGGCGTTGGTGGGTTCCTCGGCGGATTCGGTCTGCTCCTCTGTCGCAGCCTCCTCCTCCTTCTCCTCCTCTTCGTCGGCGTCGGATCCCTTGAGCTTCTTGAGAACCTTGTCGACGGCGGCCTGCGTCTTGGGGTCGACCTTGTGCTGGGGCTCGCCGTTGGTGATCTGCTTCCTCTCCTCGGGCGCGGCGAGGTTCTGGCCCTCGAGGGTGAAGGCGGCGAGCTCGGCGGATTGGTTGTCCTTGTTCTGGTCAAACTTGGGCGGGTACTTGAGGCCAAGGCCGGTATACAGGCGGAAGTTGATGAAGCCCAGCAGGGTCATGTAGAACTCGACAAAGGTGCCCATGATGCGGAAGTCGACGTCGCCGACGACCCTCTGGTTGAACTTGTACGGCACCAGCCACAACACGTCCTCGCCGTGGATGTTTGCCTGGTAGTAGATGCCCTTGATCGAGAGGAAGGACTTTGTGACGCTCTGCGACACAATGAGATAGTGCTGGAACTCGAGGCAGAGGCGCTCGCAGCGCGCAATCATCTTGGCGGGGACGGACGAGGTCGAGGGCAGGTTGGCGAACAGGAACAGCATGGAAAGGCAGTCGTCAAGGTCTCTGACGGCGTCGATAAAGGTCGGGTATCGCTCTCTGATGACGTGGTCGAGGGTGTGCCGCGGCTTGCCAGTCTCCTCGGGCCGGGAGGCGTTCTTCTCCAGGCGCTTCGCATCGCCGACGTCTCCGCGGCCGAGGGCGCGCGAGATCTTCTTCTCGAGGGCCTTTTGATCGCGGAACTTTTGCAGGAGCGGCTCGTGAAGGAGGTACTGAATGTCCTTGGCGTAGTAAAAGGTGGTCGAGGCGGTCGAGGACTTGGAGACCTTCTTCTTGCTGCGCGGCTCACGGGGGTAGATTCCCTTCCAGATGCAGAGTTTGCGGAAGTCGGGCAGGCTGATTTGCAGCTTGCGGATGGCCTGGTTTCTCGTGACATAGTTCTTGGCCGCTCCGGCCTGGCCCTTCTTCTTGATCCTGCCCATTTTTGCAAACTGACGTGGTTGTGCTGCGTCGAAAGTTGACGACGGGTGTGTCTTGGGCGGGTATAGAAGCTATCAAAAGGACTTCTGACCGTGGCGGGGCACCTGCTCTCTCGACTTTCAGAACTTTTTTTTCCATTGAAATTTTCTGCCAGTGGTTGACCGCCCGAACGTCTGCCGGGATAAGACTAGCCGTATCTGATCCCACTGCTGATTGGACGACCTTATCTAATCGGCGGGATTTCTCCAGCTCCAGGGGTTCAACCCACTAAAAGCAGGTCGGATGCGCTGGAAGCAAGGCCGCCATTCGCTGTCAGCACAGAGCTCCCCGGTCCAGTCAGCCAGGTGTCATCCGCCTCCAAGCCACCCACCCCCCCCGTCCTTAGGTACCTAATACCTACCTACCTCATGCGTCCGAACTGCTTCAACGACCGACCCGCGAATTGCAAGCTCCGCGATCCCGTATTTCGACATCCCGCCATCCTTCGGCCCGTCCTTTGCCTTGCCTCTCCTTTCCTCCTCCATTCTACTCCGGGCCATGGACTGAAATATGACCGGCCGTACAATGACTCAGGGAGGCAACAAGACGGGTGTCTACGCCGCCGCCGCAGCGCTGCGTCTACTGCTCTTCGTTGCGTTCCCCGGTCTGCCTGACCTGCTGACTGGCCGCGTCGAGATCTCGACCCCCGTGACGAGCTTCAAGCGATGTAAGTTCCAATCGCGCCCCTCCGACTGGGAGCAGCTTTGCTAACGACATGGTTGATGCGCAGTACAAGAAGGCCTCTTTCTCTACAGCCACAACGTCTCTCCCTATGACGGCGGTGTATACCACCAAGCCCCCCTCTTCCTTCCCCTCTTCTCGCTGCTCCCCGAATCCAAGTCGCTCCCGATTTTCACATACCTCCTATACATCCTCGTCGATGTACTCAGCGCAGATGCCCTCTCTCGAATCGCCGACTCGGGCGAGGCTGGGTCCTCGCGCCTCTTCACCTCGCCACGCCGTGGCAAGAGGTGGAGTGGCCTCGTCGTCGCATCGCTGTAGGCTTGCCCCCGTCTTCAACCTTGGCCTCGAGCCCGTCTGACCCCTACTACAGCTTCCTATTCAACCCTTTCACGATAGCAACGTGCATCGGCCGCTCCACGTCCGTCTTCTCGACATGCGCCATCCTCTATGCCGTTGCGAAGGCCATCTCCGGTGCGCCCCTCGGCGCAATGGTCGCCCTCTCCTTTGCGACCTATCTTTCAATGTACCCTCTCCTCCTTTTGCCGCCCCTCGTGCTCCTCGCCTACGACCGTCAGGCTCCCCCACGTCGGACCGCGTCTACCGTGCGCTTCGCCCTGGTCAACGTCGCCGTCGTGGCCGCCGTCCTCGCCGCCCTGTTCTTCATGTCTTTCCTCCTGACGGGCGGCTCCTGGGAGTTCCTGTTCAGCACCTATGGCGCCCAGCTGACGCTCAACGACCTGACGCCAAACGTGGGCCTGTGGTGGTACTTCTTTGTCGAAATGTTCGACTCTTTCCGCCCCTTCTTCCTCGCCGTCTTCTGGCTCCACCTCTCGAGCTACGTCGGCCCCCTGACCGTCCGCATCCGCTCCCAGCCGCTGGTGGTCATCACCCTCCTACTCGGCATCTTCTCCATCTTCAAGCCGTATCCCTCCATCGCCGACATGAGCCTGTTTCTGGCGATGCTGTCGCTCTTCCGCCATGTCTTCCCGCTCATGCGCTACACCTTTGTCGGCGCCGCCACCATCATGTACGCCTCGTTCCTCGGACCGGCCTTCTATCACTTGTGGATCTACGCCGGCAGTGGCAACGCCAATTTCTTCTACGCCATCACCCTCGTATGGAGCCTGGGCCAGAGCCTCCTCGTCAGCGATCTGACGTTTGCGGTGCTGCGCGACGAGTGGGAAGTCGAACGGCCTGAGATGGTTGGGAAGGAGATCCGGCAGATCTAAAGGATGAGAGCGGGTACCTTTGTTCGTGTTACAAGCGGCGCCGAGGAAGAAAAAACAAAAACCAGCACTGCGAAGCCTGCAGCACCCCAATGTGTGAGTGTTTTGAATCACACATTGATATCATAGAACGGTAGTATGGGGGGGCGGGGGTATGGCGGACGGTCGGTCCATGTAAACCAAAGATAATCCAAACAGTATTGTACATGATCTATTGTTGAGGCTTTTGCGCCTCTTCCCATACCTTGTATGGGTGACGTGAGCTGCGAGCGCCCTACCTGGCTCTGTCCTCTTCTGCTACATTTCAACTCTGCAGCGACCCCTCCGATGCCCCTATTTGATTACATGTCAGAACCGCCCCTTCAGCCACCCGCTGCTCTCAACGCCGGTGCCTCGTCCTCTAGTCGACGGCCAGCTCCGACTCAACCACTCTGTGCTCCGCGCCGAAGCCTCCGCCCCATCCAGATGCAGCCGGGCTAGCCTGCGGCACCGGATCCGCAAGCCCCAGCGAGAAGTCCAGCATGGCGCCTAGGTCGCCAAACTTGTTCAGGCCCCGCTTCTCGGCCATCCAGGTCTGCGTCCGCATGCCCCACGGTGGGAGGTTGCGGTACGTCCACGCCCCGTACGCGATGACGGTGCCGGCCGCCAGCACCCCGCCCGCGAGAGCCAGCGTCCTCCGGTCCGCCACGCCCTCGGCCTTGGCCTCTGCGCGGTGCCGCCACTCGTGGACGTATGCCTCGCCGAGGTTCGGCGTAGCCTGCACGACGTTGTCGAGGAAGCGGGCCGCCGTGCGGAGGGCCGACGAGGGAGCGGGGGCCCAGGGGAGGGCGCCGGGGCCCGTGAGGCACTCGTCGCGGAGGTGGGTGGCCATGGCGGTCAGGTGGGGGAACTTCCTGTCGAGAATGGTACGGAGCCAGGACTGGGGGAGGTCGACCTCTTGAACGAGGGCGAGGTAGCCGACAACGAGGCAGTCGAGGGACGTCGCGACTTCGCCGCCGAAGAAGCGCTTCTTCTCCCCCGGGGTTGCCTCGCCGCGGGCGCGGAGCTCCTCCAGCGGCGTCAGGGCGTCGACGGTGATGGCGTGCAGCTTGATGCCCCGCGCGGTGCCGGCCTTCATCTCCTCCAGGACGCTCTTTCTGCTGGAGACGGGGAGGTGCTTCATGGCGCGGTCCAGCGCGCTGGCCTGTGGGTCGGCGACCGACTCTTCATCCTCGGCACCCAGCGAGTCGAGGCCGAGGTGGGCGCACCGAGCGACGGCCTGGTTGCGGAGCATGACGGGGACAGTCCAGCTCAGGGGGAAGCCGAGAAGGTGACTCAGGGCGGGGCGGGTGACGGCGGTCCAGTTCTCCTGGGTGCTGTAGAGAGCCGCATCCAGGAGGGGCGAAAGGTGGGAGTCGACGTAGGCGCCATAGGCGAGGGTGTCGGCGCGCTGGGACGGTGTGAGGCGCGAGTCCAGGTCCAGGTCCCAGGAGGGGGAGTGCGGCGAGAGGGCGGCTAGGTGAGAGGCGATGGCGGCGTAGCCCGTTACCCAGACGCCGTTGGCGTTGAGGGCGGGTAGGCGGTCTAGCAGGGCGGGTTTGTTAGCGAGGGCTGCATTGTTTCAACGTGTTTCTTTGTGAGTCGCCGCGCAGTCCTTTGTTCTTTATGACGAGTCGTTGTGGTGCGATGGCCTCGCGTGGGATCCACGCAGTGGCAAGCCTCGACGGCAACGAGGGCGTGGGCATTGTAAAGAAAGGGGAAAGGGGTAAATGGGCGGGTGTAAGTGTGTGCGTGCGTGATTGAGTGTGTATATGTGCATGAGTGCATGTATACTTACTCGATGAGTCAACGGCAGGGTCATTGCTGGGGACCAGGCGCCATTGGGAACTTGGGAGGGCTGTGTGTAGGTATGCAATGGCGGCAAGGCACTCGGGATCGATGGAGGGGAGGCCAAAGGCCGGGCCCCAGACGTGGAGCTCGAGGACGTCCATTCGGTATGATGTGACGTGTGTACGTGATTGCGTATGTTGTACGAGTGTGAATGGAGAGTGAGGTGTGGACTCGACCGTCGGCAGGCGTGAGCGTATGTTTCCGATGTACTCGATTCACTCAGACGGCAGACGGGTCTCGTTTCCCCTGGACCCTGATGAACAGCGTCGTCCTAGCGCATGGAGGTTTGTCCAAGAATGACGGAAGGAGGCGCTCTACCTGACGGATGACTCAATAGTCTCAACGCACGTCTGGAACGGAAAACTCCGAAGGGATCCCCAAAAGGTAGCAATGCCACAAGAGGCAGTTGGTTGTGATGCTCGTGCGCGGCGATACGTCGAGAGGAAGAACCCCTGCCCGTGGCCTTTGTTTCGCTTCGCTTCAGCGGCGCGAAGATGCCGTCCCGCTGCACCTAAAGCTTCCCGAACGGTGCGACCTCGGCGCGGGCTCACGTGACGATAAGCAAGACCACGACGGATAATGCTTACATAATGTTTCGCCATTCTTTCTCGAGTCTCCAAGGTCACGGACGCCCACGCACAGCTCCACACTCGCTAACGGCGATTTCTCTTTTCGGATAGAGTTGGCTGACGAACACCCCCACCCACTCACCCCCTGACGATCCGGTCCAAGACTCCAAACACGCCACCTCGAGCAGACGATGGAAGTATCTCGACCCAGCATCAAGCACAGCTAGTCGATCGCAGAAAAAGAAGGTGACGTTCCCGACGAGATGCGCCCAGTTTGGCATGAGATGCGCGCTACTCAGGTACGGCATGGGCTGAGGGCGTAACGCAGCACTCCACCCCTGAAGGCTCTGAAGCCCACTCGACGACGGCATCATTCCAAGGGAGACGGACAGATGGACGCTGACGGCGCCGACGGCGGAGAAGAAGCCGCGTGCAGGGCACATTCCGCCCCTCCCCTTCGCCACCGCTAAGGCAGGTACGCGACAATCCGCTGCAACCGAACGAACGTTGGGGGGGTTTCCCTCCTTGGATGGCGTGGCAATTGGAGTCTGGCAATCTAATTTCGTCTGAATTTCAGACGCATCAGAAACATCGCGGCCTGGGAAACGGGGATTGACACGATCGACGCGTACCCACCAGCCCCGATGACCGGTACCACCCCCTTTCCCGAAATAGGTACCTGGAACTAGTGTAAACGACAACCTCTCAGCCTGGGAAACGCAACAGAAAGATTCGTCACAGTCCGATGGCCCCCTCGTTTCAACTTGATTCGAACAGTTGGTTGAGTGCGGAGGCGACGTCGATCCAAGGCCCCGCCAGATACCATTAACCCACGACGGTGTCGCAAGAATGTGATACAGGTTGTGCATTCATTCCCTCACCGCTTCCTGGGGTAAAACGGTGTCACGTTGATGAGAAGGGAACGCGACCCAGTCTTCCTTTCCATCCTTCTGCACGCACCTTTGGTTGACGTGACGTGACGTGCCGGACTCCGAGTTCCGAGTCCCCTGCGCAATACCAAACCGCGTGAGGAAGTGTACATACAGTATCCCGTGCTGTTGCATGGTCTCTCCCTACCCCAACCCGGCATAGTATTAAACCGTTCCGTCCATTTGTGCCAAGTCGCGGTACCTGAATCGATATCTTAATCACCATCGATATCTCAGATGGTGGGCACGACGATTAATTACGGCAGATGTAGTGTGACAAAAAAAGGGGGCTGTCTTGTAATTCCCCATGTGTGGCGGTGGGATCTGCTCGTCTCGCCGCATTCACGGAAAAAGCCACACACACACCCACACCCACGCCGTTGCCGTCACGTCGCCTTTCGCACTCACACGCCCGTGCTCGTGTTCGTGCTCGTGCCTTTTCCGCCCTCCACCGTTTTTTTGATCTTTTTCCTCTTTTGGGAATCATGGACGTGGAGGCTGAATGTTTCCGACCGTGTTAGAGCATTGTTGCGTGCCTGTGCGGCCTCAAGAGCGAGCGCGGCTGAATGGTGGCAGCCGTCTTCTGAAATTGCACCTCCATGCTAACCCGCCCTTGGCCAAGCGCATGTATCTCTCCTATACGACGTCATGAGGAAAGGGATGGGGACCCCTAAAAAGCTAACATGGTAAACGACGGCGTCGCGTCGGAATCCCGCGCCGTCGTCGTTCTTTGGGCTTGGAAATCAGGGGTCCAACATTCCACATCCCGTATCGTAGCTGCCCCCCCTTTTTTTTCTTTTCTTTTCGCATGCGTCTTCATGTCAACGGCCCGGGGAACAACCAAAGGGGGTTTCCGAGAGTTTGTTTACCGAAACCTTGTGCGTGAGTGTGTGTATATGTGTGTGTGTGTGTGTATATATGTGTGCGTGTATATGTGTGTGTGCCGTTGGCCGAGCGCGGGACAATATGCTCATCTCAAGCGGAAAGACTTGCGCGGCGAGCTTGTCCGTACCATGTATGCGCGGCGCGGGCCAGCAAACCCGCGAGAGGAGGAAGAAACATCGACGACCAGTGAGCGTGCATGAAGGTTCAATTAATTACCGCGATCCAATGGCGCATCACTTCGCCTCCCCCATTTACACAGGGAGGATAGTTTTCCGCTGGGCGGGCCCTATGCGTCCGCGTCCGACAACGTATGAAGACGACGGTGACAACACATCGCCCTCGGCTGCTCCGAGCCCGCTCGACAAGGCCAAGGGCCGGACGGACGGCGAAAAGGGGGGATGAGCGATAACTGAACTGCGGCAGTATACCTTCCAATCTTCCCAATTCGGGTACAACCTAAACGGTAAACCTAAACCGCAAACCGCTGCCCCCCCCCCCTGTCTTCCCGGCACAACGCCGCAACGCCCTAAGGCAATGTATAAGTCCTGCGCCATCACATAGGCGAGATGAGCCCAAATGCCGCAAGCCACCGCACTCGGCTGTTGCATGCCTACGACGTAAGCAAAAAAAAAAACCGGAATTGACAAAGTATAAAAAAAATACAAATAGAAAAAATGACCAACTCGGATCATGCCACCCCAAACCCCCTGTCGGGTTCAGCACGACGAGGGGATTGCGTGCATGCGTGTGTGTGTGTGTGTGTGTGCGCGCTGCGGCCGCCTTAGCCGCGCATCTCTTTCCTCTCCGGCGGCTGCGGCCGTCGCATACCCTTGGACGTTCGTGGCAGGAGAGGCCGGAAACCATGGAAATCGCCCTTGTGGAAGCGAGTTACGGATGATCTCACAAGATCCCCCCCTCTCTCTCTCTCTTTATCCGCCAACCACGACCCCTCCCCCCGCCTCTTGTTTGATATCGATCTTCTCCCCCAGCATGTGATGTGCCCACCACGTACACTAGGAGGAACGTGAAATGTCCTGTAAGGCAGATGTTGCTCACCTAGATGTTGGGTGCGTGTTACCGGATGCGCCTCAGCAGCAGCGCCCAAGGGAGGAGAGACGGGCAAGACCACCTACAACCCCTCCCCCCCCTCTCCCCTCGTGAGGAGGGGAGGGGGAAAAGAGAAGAAAGTGCCCGCTCGCCGCCAGCCGTTTGTTTTCCCTCCGTCACCACTCTCCTCCATGCTCAAGTGAGAGAGTGCGGCCACTGGTCCGGCCGGGTCGGCTATGCGCGGCCTGGTGGCACTGCGGGTGAGGTGGCATTCAGTAGATAGGTAGGCAACTTAGTTGTAGTAGTAGGTAGGTAGACTACCTGGCAAGGCGGACAAAAAGCCCGGGCATGTGTCCGTGGCCGCCGGACCGTAGCGTCGCATCGACGAACACGGCAAGAAAGAACCAAAAAAAAGGCCTCGGATGATGATTCTCGAGTTTTGAGTGGGGTAGTAAGATCGACTCACCTAGCCCCCCCACCCACCAGCGCTGCTGCTGCTGCTGCGGCTTTGTACGACCAAGGCAAGGCAAGGGGATGGATGGGGGGGGGGGAAGTTGATTTGTGACGAGAACATGTCGTGCGTGGATGGGACGGTGCCTCGCGCCATGCCGCCTTATGCGCAGAAAGTGCGGGCACATGGGGGAAGGGCTGAGCGATACCTTCGGTGTGCACAACAAGACGGAGAGCATTTCCGTCTTAGCCACCTCAGGCCGGTAGCGAGGTTTCGATACCGTTAGATGAGCAGTAGAGCCAATGCTCGGTAGGGCGCGTCACTAAGCGGGCGAATCGAGACCAGGGTGGGCTTCTCTGTTTTGTATGCTTTGCAATGAATTATTTGGTTGGTATTATAACTTTGCTATAGAAACCCTGTCCAATGCTGTGTGGACGAAAACTTCTTGCACAGACAAACTCCATTAGCCCTTCCTTGAGCCAGCTTTTTGAATATTCGCTCGTTAAAAAAAAGAAAACTTTCCGTCGAATCCATCCGTCTCTCTGAGAAAGGGAAGGGGGGTATCGGCGACGACAAAGTGAGAAAATGGAAATGGGTTGGATGACCCTCCCAGAGAGGGCTCCCTTCTAATGGTACATGAGTTAACGAGGCGGTGGTTGATAGTGTGTGGATTGCGTGAAGAGTGACGTTGAGGTGTGTGTTCCTGGGTCCCATAATGATGCTTTGCTCGTTCCGTTTGGTAGGTCATGGATTAAAAGATAGATTGGTCGTGTTGAAGAATGAGGGACGGTGATTGGTGTTTTACAAGGTAGTAAGGTGATGTAATGTTGCAAAGTGACTTGCAACCGGCGAAGAAGCCAAGCTGTTGCGTGTTCTCGGCGTCGCGTGCAGGAGCCCAGCTCTTGGGGACGCGGGCCGGCACGAAAGCAGGGAAGAAGAGGAGGATGGAGTTGGCGCGAGGAGCGTGACGAGACCGCTTAGAAGCAACCCGTGACCCCGTCGACGAAGGGAGGGGCTTGGTGTTGGCCCGGTTCTCGAACGGAGCGGTTGCATTGGGGGCGGGTTTTGCGAAGGCGGCTGAAGACTGACGAATTCTCCCATCCTAGTTGGTTGTGCGGGTTTGGTTGTGGTTGGTTGGACGGGTGTGGGTGAGATGCATGCATGGCCAACACATGGGATGCGCGGATGGCGTGCATGCCCAAGGGCCGTCCAGTTCCCTGCGGGCTGACAGGACAGGACAGGCCGACAATGTGTTGTTGCATTCGATCGCAATGGATAACGAGGGGACTGCCGGATTGTATTGCATCCCTTTCGTCCGGTTGCCTCGACTGCGAAGCGAAGATAGCGAAGGCAGCTGCAATCGTAGGTGGTGGTATTCCTCTCGACTCACGGGCCAACGGCCGAAAGGGTTCGAGAGAACGAGAAGGTGGGTTTGGCCATTGTCGGATTATCGCGCAAGGCTGTTGTCGACAATTGTCACTCTTAACCGCGGTTGGGCAGAGCGGGAAGAGGGCGCTGAGGCGGGGGGCCGGGGCAGGGAGGCAGTTGCGAGGGGCGCTGAGCAGGCATGGTGACGAAGTTTGCGGAGGAAGCCAGTTTGACGGTGTTGAGACAGCTGTGAAGAGCTGTCTGTAGAGCTATGAAGCTGTTGTTATAGTTGAGGCGAGGCGGTAGTGGTGTGTATGCGTGTGTGTGGTGAAGGCTGGGTGAAAGAGTCTTGGAGTTGCGTGTGGTGGTAGTTGTATCAGGTTGAGAGCCGTTGGGATTGTAGACAAAGAATCTTGAGATGTGCGAGGGCGTGAGAGAGATATATGTAACCAAGTGGTTGTGGGCTTGAGTAGTCTTCTGAATCGGCTGGTGGTGATGATGATCTTTACGAGAAGCCGGTGCTGGGGGGGGGGAAGTCGGGTGCCTTATGTATCTACGAATGCGGCCATGGGAGGAGGTTTTGGCTGGTGGTGCCTGTTTGCAGAGCTCGCTGTCCGTCCGAGACTTTGCAATTTTGGAACAGCCAGAAACCTTGCAAGGGTGTTAGCCCAGCTCAACCTTGGATCGGGCACTGGCGTCGTGGTGGAAGGGGGGAAGGGGGGGGGTGGAAAGGGGGAGGGTGTGTTCTGGCGAGGGAGTGAGTCCAGGGGTAAGGATGAAGAAGGGAGGGGTACGAATAAAGAGAAGGTGAAGAAAGGAACGAGTACGTACGTCAGTACTTTGACCCCTTGTACCTGGCGCTGCCGGTGCCAAAACCAAAGCTTGCCCTGGACGAGCGTCCGTCTGGTGTTTGCGGAACGGAGACGGTGTGGTGTGGTCGTGTGTGGTGTGGTACAGCGAAGACGGTACAAGAAGGCCAGCCGTAGCATTGGCTTAGCGTGGGTGTGTCGACGGTGGCGGTGTGCGGTGTGTGTGAGTGTGTGTGTGTAAGAAGGGGAGTGGGACAGAGAGGATTTGTCCGTTTCAAATTGTGTGTTGCAGGTGTAGTGCTGGCGTACGGCGGTATACACTAGGCAGTCAGAGACGGGGAACGGTACTGGCATACGGCAGAGCAGATGGGGTACGTGCTCTAAACTCCAGTCCGTCCGCGCACTTTCCCATCTTTAATTTCGCAATCAAGAGGGCAAAAAAAAGGGAAGGAATCGAATGGTCGGCCGGGACGGTTGGGGGGGGGGGATCTCAGGCACTAGCGCGAAGATCTGAATACGTACTCGGTACCGTTTCCTTCCCTCTCCGTCTCTTTGATCCCCCCCCCCCTTTTCTAACGGTCGACTATGCGGGTGACTCAACCCCCCACCGTTCTGAAGCGCTTTGGTCCTTCCACGTCTCATCTATCGATGACCATCTCCGTCTCCGTCCCTCTCTGTTCTTCTCCACGTCTTTCGTGCGCCGTCCCCTCTCTTCCCTTTTGTCCTCTGGGGCCCCTGACGGTGACGCATCGCCAGAGTCACCGTGGGGCCCTGACCGCAACGCAAGGAAATGAAACAAGCATGCGGACAGGGTGAGGTGTTCAGCCCCCTGTCGCCAGGGCAGCACGTTCAACAACCCACCGTATCCACCGTAGCCATTTGATGATTCTCCCGATGGGGACTGAGAAATTGCCTGCTGACAGGGCCCCCTTTCGTCCGAGCGCCCAGGTACAATACTCCACGCAACCCCAGCCCAGCCAGCCCAGCAACGCGGCAACTCACCTCACCCAGACAGCATAGTAGTAGTCAGATTACCTAGGACACTATCCGTACTCTGCTGTATCTACTTACCTACCTAGTAGGTAGTGTACCATGCATGTATGTAGTGTACGGCAGGACACGAAAAAGGGGGGGAAGGGGAGGGGGCTACAGTCTACAGACACCGTAGCGACACCAGTACCAAAAGGATGATGGCAAGACAGGGAGAGAGAAAGGGGAAGGGGGGGGGGAAGAAGAAAAGGAGACAGAATTCGGCACCTCCGTCTCTGCCCTTGCCATCCCCTGGCCCTTGTTCCTGTTACGGTTCAACCTCAGACCGTCTGGGAAATTGCAACGCGCTCACCGCTTAGACAGACATCTCACGCACGCAAACCAGTGACACACGCAGATTACTACAATTACTGCCTACCTAAGTAGTAGGTATGCAGGTATGTATGTATGTAGGGTTGTACTGGACTGTGTACCCGTACTACCACTTTTGGATGGCGTACCGTTCCTATACACTACTTTGTGACACTGGAGACAACCTCGTTGCTTGCTTTTGGATCTGAAGACGACAGCTGCCGTGTCTGCATATGCTCCAATGTACTATGTACAGTAGATCCAATCATCCCAGAGTGAACCCTGTTTCCTCCTTCTCTCACCCAGTGCTCGTCTCAACTCGACCCGAGTTTCCAAAGCGGCTCTTTGTCCCTTGCTCACATGGAGATTCGGTACCAGTCGACACACCAAACTCTACTCTCCTCCATTCCTGTATTCCCTTTTTTGAGCCCCACGCGGCCAAACATGCTCAGTATGGCGAAACGAACAACCAACTACTCAGCCTCCCCGTTGTGTATGTGTCGGGTCCGCTTACGGCCGAAGAAGCCCGCGGCTCATTCCGCGTCCCTTTCTTGCGCGGTGATTTTTTGTTCCCTTTCTTCTTGGGGCCCTGCGCCCAGAGTCGTTACGCTGACGTCGACTTCGGTATCAACTTCGGCATCGACATTTACATTTTACATCTACATTTACCAAAGATATGGGTCTCTGCAACGTCGGCCGAGGCCGACGAGACATGACGTACGGTAATATGCATGCGGCTAGACCTCGACACTGATGCGCGTTTCGAGTTGCTGATGAGGAGGGAACAATGAAAAAGAGAGCACCGACATGCCATGCCTAGCGTAGCAGCACATGCGATGCGCCGACGTTGCCTGCGTGCGTTACGTTACTCTCCTTCCTCCACTATACTTTTATTTTACCTTTAGGACTGCATGTACTCGATTGCTCTCTTCAGCAATCAACACCCCCCCCTCCCCCCCAAACACGCCACACTCAGCCTTCACGATGTGTACGGATATACATAGTAAACGCGGCCACAGAGCTGGTTTGGAATCAAAAATAACATCCTTCAGGAGCTTCCTACTACTACAAACCAATTACTACCTACGTATGAAATGGTTCCCCTCCCTTTTCTGCACGCCACAGCAAGTTGCCGGGTGCCTGGTCTTTACGGCCGAGGGTACGGATATTCCTACGCACTTGCTGATGCTGCGCCTCCCCATTTCGTGGCCCTGCTGATTATGTGTATGTTGTATGTGTAGGTATGTGCCTAGGTACCTAGGTAGGTAGCCAAGGGAGGAAGAGCTAACCTTGGCTCGTCAGACAATAGGGCTGGCTGCCTAGACCAGCACAGCCTGTCTGGTTTCCGTGCGTTATTGTATGTAACCACAGGGAACCCCAAAAGATGATGAATGACGGACAGGGGGAGAGAGAAGAGGTCGTGATGGAATCGAGGAAAGGGAAACTCGCCCCCGTCATCACTTGACAGCGCTTCAAGGGGTCCCGTCCAGTGGATGATCAATCGGCCATCGTGCAGCGACAACCCAGCTCGACAAGGAACGCATGGGCCACACCAGGTACAAGCGAGGTCTCACCTCACCTCACCTCAGCTCACCTCAGCTCACCCCACGCTCTTGGTTTTCCCCCGTCCATCTCCATATTTATTTTTATTTCTTTTTCTTCTCGCTGCTTATTCATCCTCCGTATCAGAAATTCGGAATGGGTGGGTTCAAAACTCATGTTGTGTAGGTACCCGCAGTCAGTGCAAATTTACGACCCGCCTTTTCTTCTTCTTTTCTTTTTCTTCTTCTCCCCCAGTCGAACATGGAGAAATTGCAATCACTGGTGGGCCAGCGGAATGTCGGCAAGCCACCCCTGGTGAGCCTCATGCATGGAAGCTTTATGGAACGATTATGGAAAAAAACAACATCCTCGACCGCCTCGGATACAACATCTATCCCTGCCATCTTCGGTCTTCCGTCTCGGTCTCCATATGCTAATTTCCCGACTTCCCACCATTTTTTTTTCCCCATATGGATTCGGTTGGGGCGGAACCCGGAGGCGGTCACGATGCTGTTGATGGCGGATCTTTTTTCTTCTCCTTTTCCATGGGGAGGGGGCGTCGAACTGCTGCTGCTGGCCCCACTCCAAATGCGAGAGCGGACGTTGCAATACTCGAGCCGAGTGTACGGATCAGCCTTCTTCTTGATTCATCTTTTCCCCTTCTGTTCTTCTCTACGTTGTCTGGAGGACCATTCAATTAACAAATGGGTAATGAAAAATACCCTTTACGTCATGACTAGCGATCCAGCCACCTCTCCATATGCTTAATCTCATTCCCCCCCTCAGCCTCGTCAGCTGTCACACACCGTCCGTCCTGCCGACGACTCTCTCGAGAATCTACTACATTTTCAGTTCACCATCCCAAGTGGGCCCAATTCCGAAATGCTCGTCGGTCTGGGGTCATCCATCCACGGGCCCGGGACTTCGGCCTATCCCTAACAAGTGCCGCGCCGGACGCGTTGCGCTGCTACCACCATGACATGACCTCATCCCTGGTGTTTGTCGGGTGTGACATGACCGGTGAGTCGGCCTCTCCCACGCGTAAAGGCGTGACATGCCGCGAGCGAGGGCATCAGAAGAAGAGAAGCAAAATAAGAAACGGAGGACGACATTGCCATCGACACTGCCGGCTGTCTCCTCCGTCGAGCCATGAACCCTACCGACAGTCAGAGACAGAGACAGTAATCATAGCGGACATGAAAAGAAAAGAAAAAAAAAGCCTAAAGAAAGGGGAGCTCCGAGGTCGCGCTACTGCATGTCAATAATCAACAGCAACCCAGGACGGCGGGACACGTCCCTTGGAACGGTGGGTACACTAGAGGACAGCGGAAGACTAAAGCCAAAAAAGAAGCAACGCTAGCCAATAGTAAGCGGCAATGGCGTTGTTGGCAGTTTGCTCTGACGAGAACAACCCACACGACACCGATAACGACGACAACGATAACGACGACGACGACCACCACCACCACCACCACCACCACAGCAACAACTAGAACATTGGTCTCAAGGATAAGAAGCAAGTATTCCATCCATTTTCATCAAAATTACAACGAAGACGACACGTGCCGGATTCCAGCCGGTCAGGTTGGAACACCACGATTGGACAGACTAAGCTGACGCTTACCGGTTAGGTCCTCAGCCTCCCCTCTCAAGTCCTCGGGACGCCGTGTTCCCGCCGCTAGCGGACTTGGCCCAAGGCACCGATGCCAATGAGACGAGGAGAGGTAGGTGTTGTTTCCTGTTTCCTTCTCTCTCGATCAATGTCTTCACCGATGACCGGTGTGTCTCAACCGTCTGCCTCCTCTTGACCGACAAGCCAGCATACAATTGCTTTTTCTTCCATCCACCCTCACACACACCCTCTCCCTCTCCGAGTGTCATCCAAGCTGAGCGGCAGAGAGAGGGGGCTGGAGGGAAATGGGAGAGAGAGAGAGAGAGAGAGAGAGCAGAGTGTCTGTGACAGAATGACAGATGGATGAAGAGCCGAGCCTGGGGGTTGCAGTGTTGACGCTATTTCCGTCCGAGAGCCATATGTCATCAGCGCTTTTTTTCTTTCTTATTCTGGTTCCGGCTGGATCGATGCGCTCCGTGCCTGGGACCAAAACCCGATCTATTGGCGCGAGATACCGGCGATTGTGCAATCTCGCTACTTCAGCCCTTTTTTTTCCCCTTTTTTTCTTTTTCTTCACCTTACCCCTCCATGTAAGACGGCCTACCGACAAGGTAGTTAAGTGAGTGCGGGTACCTACTATCTAGTGTAGTATGTATGTAAATGCTCTTCTCTTGCTTATTTTCACCGTTTTGAAGCTGCCCAGTACCCACCGTATCAGCCGGGTGGACCTGTCCCTTCCTTCCACGGTTTGGTACCGGTAGCGAAACCAAGGCAGGTACTCCAACTTTTACTTACCTACTCCGTACCTCTTTCCCTTCCGTACTGAGGTACCTACCATGTTTATGTCAGCCAACGGATGGATGTGGGGTGATTCGTAGCCAATCAGGAAGCACACCCATGCTTTGCCCGTGACACTTCAGGACCTACTCTGCCGTCCAGCTCCCACCGCCAGAACAACGCACGAAAAAAGTCTTGACCGTAATGTGCATATCATGGACTACCTCACCATGTGCCCGATCCAATTCCAACCCTTGCCGTACCGGTGGATGTGCGCGCGCGCACCACCCGTCCAAACCCGACATCAAACCCCATCCCCGGTTCGCCCAGGCATGCAAGTCGAGGTCAGCTGCCCCCCTCCAACCCCTTTCTGCCAAGGAAAATCACACAATCAAGAATTCCAGTCTCACCTAGGTACGGAATATTTAGGCATCAGGAAGAAAGAACCAAGGAACGCGGGTTCAATATGCAGGCTCCCCATCATCAAGCGCAGATGACTCCAACTCACTCACACGCACACACACACACACACACACACACACACACACACACACACACACACACACACACACACACACACACACACACACACACACACACACACCACGCACACAACACGCCCCCTCCATCTCTCTTCCGTTACGCTTTTCCCGCAGCAAGCCAGGCAGCCGACACGTTGTTTCTTGATAGGCTCCCGAATCCGTCTACCTGGGATGGATTGAGGACCGACTCCCCCTCCCTGCCCTGTCAGGCGCCCGTGCCGATGCTGACAGCTGCGCATTGCTGACGGTGTCGGATCTCACTCCGTATATCCGCATATAATACACATACTATGTAGTGAAATGGCAGCTCCCGGACCCCTGCGCGACCCGCCCATCCTTGGACCTGGACTCTCACCTCTTACACCGCGCATGTGAAGACACTATTACAGGTAATCATTGTCCGAAAGGGGAGACAGAAATGCGCGCCCGGGTACCGTAACACCGTTATCTCCCACAGTACCCTGCCTCCTCAGGGATCGTCTGCGGCCGTCGTATACCGAGTACGGTACCACCAGCTGGTTTTCGGTGGCTGAGCAGCGGGCAGCTAATCGAGAATAACGCCCGGCCAAGCCTGAGACACGATACGATACGCCCATGTATCCGTGAATACTGCTCATCACCAAGACTCATCTCACCCCTACCAGATCTACCGATCCGCGGCTGCTATTGTGCGATGACCAGAGGCTTTTCGAACGGCGTCGAGCTGGGTGGGCTTGCCGCAAGCCTCTCTTTGGCTCCTACATACTCTGGAGCCGGTGGGGTCGCGCAACGGTATTGGGAAAGGAACGCGCCCTTGGTGGAAATGACGCTCGCTGTCTCCCCGCGAATTGGACGGACGCTTGGTCACGGCTGGCTTGATAGGATGAGCCCTCTCGCGAAACTTCCTCGATGCGTGCAAGCTCCGACCAGCCAGCCCAAAGCCACACCCTAAAACAAGCGGTCACGACAAAGCCCTCCACGACTGTTGGGACGGTCAGAGGTTGACTGGCCGTGGGTCGTGATGGATATTGCCGTGAGACTAGCCAGGCGGCCCCTACTAACTTGTCTTGTAGCTGGCGATGATCTACTGGTTGAGATTAGGTGGTTGAAATTGGCCGGCACTACCAATACGCATCCCCACATTGTCTTTATTCCACCCAGCATCTGCCTGCCTGCCTGCCCACCGGCATCTCTGTGTCTTGTTGATCTTCCACCGCAAGTCCGGAAGAAAAGAAGAAAAAAAAAGGAAGAAAAATCCCGAGCCGGCATTTACGCCCTTAGTTCTGCCTATCGGTCCGTACCATGGCGTAACAAACACACCCCTGGGGCACACACACACACACATACAAGCACCCACAGGTCTTCCAACAAAACGTCCCAACCCGGCCTAGGTAGGTCGGGCCGCGCGGTGTAGGCTTGTTGTTCGTGTCACGAAACCCCGGAGGAGCTGTCATTGACGACAAAACAGGGTGACGAATCTTCAGGTTTCGGGGTAAACCTTGGTCGTTCACATGAGATAAGCCCTCTTCGCACAACCCGCCCGTTGATGATCCAAGCTAGTCCCCGAAGGAGCCAACACAGCCGGGAACGGAAGGAGACGAGGCTCTTGCCTGTCCCATCCCTCCGGGACGGCCTCCTCCACCCTCTCTAACTCTGGCCTGGCGTGCGAAGCACCGGAGACCTGGGCAGTGGAGGAGGAGGAGGAGGAGGAGGGGTGTGGGTTCTTTTGAGTTACAGTCAAAAGCTTATGTGCAGCCGCCGATGCCTTGCCCAACCCTGGGTATCACCGTATCAGTCAGGTCGCTACGTCTGCGGGCTGACACACCCTCACTCGGTGGTGTTGCCACCACCATCAAGCTCCAAGTCTGAGAAAAGTTCCTATTGAATGCTGTTGCTGCCGTCGCTGCCTTTGCGGTATCATGTCGTGTCACCGCCACCATACGCAACAACGCAGCAGGCTGCGTTTGCTGACAAGCAGAAACCCCCTCAGCGACGGACCGAGACAGCCATGATGGAGGTGCGGAGCGGGAGATGCCCTGTCTCTGATGACGATAACCCGGCCGCTGTGGTCGTTGTGGTGTGCGGGCGAGACAGGAAACGGCCCGGTGTCACCAGGCACTCCCGCGAAGGGCGCCAGACGACTCCGTCAGCCCCCCCCCCCCCTCCTCCTCCCATCTGAACAAGACGCGGTCGGCCATACGGAGATGTACATGTTCTGCAAGTTCCCTTTCCGCCGGCGCGGCCACCGTTTTCCGTGATGGGATATGCAAGTGTAACAAACAAGGGGAGGGGACAGAGATAACCCCCGCCCGTCGAAATGGCAGGTCAAGCTCGCTGATTGGGCCCGGGCATGGTCCCACGAGCCGCCGTCACGACCTCTGTCTCGGTCTCTCCAACTAGAGAGCAGCGATTCTGTGACGACACATGGTAGCGCTGCATGGAGATGCTCTTCTTCGCATGCAGCCTTATCCCCCAACTCGGGTGCCACCTCTTGTGTAGATGAATTACGGTGTGCAAGGAAGTTGGCCGTGGGGCCACGCTGTCGGGCTCTCGTCTCTCAGTTAGATCTCTAGCGAGCATGATCCAAAGCCAAGGAACCCACAAGATGCAAAACAAACAAACACGCACACATAGCGTCACCTCTTCTCCGCCCGACAAGTGGGAACCAGGGCCGAAATGAAGGGCCCCCATAGAAGGAAAAGAAGGAAAAGAAGGAAAAAGGAGAGGGGCAAAAAATGGGTGCCGTTTCGTCCCTGGGTTCTACACTAACTTCTCACCCCTCCTCCATGCCGAGGACACCGAGAATGCTGCCCCCTCGGCCCCTCGGCCCCTCCGATCCAACCCCGTTCATTCGCAGCAGGGGAGGGTGGTGGGCAAACGTTCACAGATGGCGGTCAGGCCAAACCCGGCCTTTTTGTTTGACGATGGAACCCTTTTTTTTTTTTTGTGGTTTTCTAGTTCTTTTCCTCACCCCCCTTCCCGTTGCTTGGCGGAGAGGTGTGACTCACGATGAGTTGGCGGTCTACATATGTACAAGTTGGTTGTCCCGTCTTGCGTCACCGCATCAACGTCTGCTCCGCTGGGCGACGAAACCCTCCCAATGGCGACCTGGCAATAGACGTTGTTGTTGATGGCTACGCTGCGCCGTGTGTCCCACTCGTCGGGCATTTTCCTTTCCTCCCCCCCGCCGACAATAGCCCTCAAAGCTGAGACTCTGCGAAACGGTGTATGCGTGCGTGCGTGCATTCGTCTTCCTCATACAAGAGCGGCGCACCGCCTGTTCAAACTTGGTCCACCTTACCCTACGCCCCCCTGTCCGCAGTCCTGGGGTTTCCTCTCTTGGTCGGGTAGGCCTACATTCCTAGCTCGGTGGAACTGGGCAGCAGCAGGAGGCAACAGCGGGCACGAAGACGCAATATTTGCTTTACGTGGGCGTGGATTGGGTTCAGAATCCCCTCTTCTGGTGAGGCTGTCCTGTTGCGGACCCGACCTCTGAGGGGGGGAGAGAGAGAGAGAGAGAGACTGAGAGGCGGTGTCAGTTGTCGGTGCAACCTGGGACGCAAGGGGGCGGATCACCAGATGGCGGCAATCATGACAAAAAGCGGAAAGCCGACGCATAGGTATGTTCCCACCCTCAACTCTCACTTCTGCTGTCTCCCCCGGACCAAAGCGTGGAGACGGAAATGAAGAAGCGAAGCAGAAGAAGTTGCATGCGATGCGATGTACCAGGAAGGTCGTCCCCATGTCCATGGAAGCAGAGGGAAAAGGTCTAGAAGGAGCGGAGCCCGAAGCTACGGCGTAGGTATTTCCGAACCTCTCCCTCCTTCTTCTCTCTCTCTCCATCTTGGTCCCTTTTTTTTTTATATATATACTTTTCGCCACCCTTTTTCGCTTAATACTTTACTATCCAAGTCTTAATACACCGCAAGACTGGGGATATCGCTGTTGGGCCCAACGAACCATGATGTTAAACCGTACGGTAGCTTGGACGCTCGTACCACATGGTTTGGTACCAGTAAGCAGAATTTGGGGACCCCTTCCCACCGTTGCCTTCCCTGCCTCGGACTGCGCGAGATGATGGCCTTGAGACGAAGATCAGACCGGAGCCACCATGTCGGGAAATTTCCCTTTTCTTCCTTTCCTTGTCTTCTTCTTTTTTTCTCTCCCTCCCCAACGCTGGACCTGAACCGTGCGGTCCCTCCCCATTTGATACGCACTAATGAGGCGTCGGAAGAGCCTCATCTAATATCGCGTCTCAACCAACGCCCCCGGCGGGAGTGTGATGTGTTGAGAAAAGACACAACACTCCTCGCTTCTTTTCTCAGCCCTGAAATCCGTCCTGCTGGATTCGGCCCCTCTGAGGTTGTGATCTGCAGGTCGCCCCCCCCCCCCCCTCCCTAGACATCCTTCTGCTCATTTCGGCGGCACCGTCCCGGGAAGGGAGAGGGTTTTCCTTACCCACGTAGACGGTATCACCAACGAACGACCAGGGACGGTTCGTCGGCAACCAGCCGAGACTTTGAGATGGGTATGGGGTCCCCCCTCAAGGGCACACCGACGGACGGTCAAGCGGTGAGAGAAAGTTTTGACCGTTTTTGGTACCTGAACCCTCTTGGTGTTTTAGAATCAGTTCTCTTCGGTCCCCCGTTGCTATTTCCTCCGACTCTCTGACGCGCTGCAGCATTTGTTTCGTTTCGTACATTCCATCACTGCCCCCCCCCCCCCCAATTTTTTTTTTTTTACTTCTTTTTCTGTCTTTTTCGTCTCATGTCTCTGGGATGTTCTAAATACGGTACGAGACGATCCAAAAAAGCGACCTTTTTCGAGACACGGACGGCGTCATGCAGCGCGCTCAAGAATAGCATCCGCGCGAGACGTCTCCGATGCAGACACTCACACACACACACACACACAAGATCCCAAGGGCGATAATTCCCGGTTACTCGTCCCGTGGTGAGGGCTAAGTGTTGTATCCGTAGACTTCTGGACAAGGACCCGGTCAATAGGCCGGTGGGATTTGGATTTTCGTATGACGGCATTTCCGCAGTTTTTGTTCCTTGCACAGGCCCCCCCTTCGATGTTTTGGTGTATGAAAAAGAAGAAGAAAAACTTGGAAAACTACTACTACTACTACTACTACTACTACTACTACTACTACTACTACTACTACTACTACTACTACTACTACTACTACTACTACTACTACTACTACTACTACTACTACTACTACTACTACTACTACTACTACTACTACTACTACTACTACTACTACTACTACTACTACTATTATTACTATTACTACTACTACTACTGTTACTATTGCTACTAGTTTGCAATCGCACATTTGGATCCACTCAATCAAAAAGTCTTGTCCAACTTTGTTCCCGCGATCCACAGGTCCGTCTTGCCACTAGGTATTACCAGCAGGCCGGGTCCAACGACCTGCAGGGTGGGGAGGCACGGGGAGAGAGAAGTCGGTCGGGTCGGCGGCACGTGTGGGAGTCATGGCATCGTCATCTTGGGGGGGGGCACACGACCACCACGTGTTGTTGTTGGCTCATCTTGGCTGTGGGGGGAGACAGAGAAGGATGACTGCTACAGTGCTACGTGAGGCACACCAAGCGCACACCGAGCCCTCGGAATCCGGTCAGGGTTTCATTGTCTCGTAAACAAGAGATTTATGAAAAAAGAAAAACAAGAAGAAGAAAAGATACCCTCCCCGGAATCGAGACCGCAAAACAACGACCCTCGGATCTAGATGGGAGAGTCGGCACAGCTTGGCGCTTCTCCCTCTCCCCTCTACATCCCCGGCCATATACGTACACAACACCCACGCAGAGGAGAGACAGGGGTAACCGGACGAGGCTAGAGTCGGGCAATATTTCTGCTCAGCCTAGTCGAGCTTTCCGTTCAGGAACCAGAGACATGCGCGAGGGACAAAGGAACTACCACGCGCGCGCGTGTGTGTGTGTGTGTGTGTGTATACACGATAGTAACTGGGCCGACTGCTTTGTCGATTCAGGCCGATGAGCATCGATCCCGGTGGTCAAGACAGATCCCGGTGATCAACGTTGACCGTCGACACGCAATAGCTGTTTTTTTCTTCGCGTGCCGTGGCTTGCGTCATTCTTTAGCGCCCAGCCGAAGAAAGGAACAAGAAGAGGGGGGGGGAGTAGAGTTTGTTCCATCGTCACCTCCGTTACCCGTAAAGCGACGCGGAGAAGACGGGTGTGGCTGGCGCCCCTGACTTCCCAGGAGGGCGGGCATACATATCCAACTTTGGCAGTCCCAGATCAGATCGTCTGCCTTGGACAACTCCCTGTTATTTTGTTACATAGTATTCGCATCTCCCCCTGGTCTCTCTACTGGCGACCAACCAAGGAAGATGGGAAAACCAACCATTCCGAAACCCCGCTGGGTGTTGGTCCAAAGAGGGCGGGATGCCAAAGAGAGGGTGTGGGTTCTGCCAGAAACCAACCCCCATCCCACCCCTCCTCTTCCCATCATCTGATGCGAGATTTCCATTACAAACCCTGTTTTTTTTTTCACGCGGGTCCTTTAGAAGCTCGGCGGCTTACGGCTGGCTTTTTCTTGGTTTCGACGCCGTCCCAAGACCCCAAGCCCTTCCGTCCGTAGGGAGAGAGCCAGAGCCAGAGTAGACGCCGACGGTGCCTCGGCTTGCAGACTGACGAAATGACGTGTCGAAACATGATACATTATCACCATGTCCTCCTCCCTTCCCCATCTGCCATTCGCGTCTACTAGGTAGATACTACGCCCCCCGCAAACACACTTGGGATACAGGTTGACAACCGTTTTGAGATGCTGGTCCAGGTGAAAATCCCCTCCCCCTCACGGCTAAGCACGCCACGCGTCTCAACGATGGAGCTTTCCCCGGGTTTCTCTTGGCGCCAACCCCGTATTCCGATCCCTCCCGCCTCCCAACCGGCACGGTGTGTAAAACATGAAGAGACGAAGTGCGGTGGTTTCTTGCTTTTGAATGGTTTGTGCGATTGGGCTTTTGATGAATCAACTACCGATACGGAACTTTGGGAGGGGGGAGGGGGGGGTAGATAATATAGGCTGTTGTGCAGACAAAACGTCGGCATGTCTCAAACGCCTCGAAAGACAGCTCTGGTTCAAAGGGCTGTTTCCTGATGAACGGTTCCTTTCGTATTCGTTGCCCTTGGCCGGGGAGAGGAAGAGAGTTCCTCGTATCGCAGCAGTGGCAGCAACAACAACGGAGAAAAGGGACGAACCTGCGACATGGCCGTTCAGGAGCTCGGGCGAGCGTCGAGAGAAGAAACACACACACACACACACATACATATATATATATATATATTTATATATATCGAGCACAGCCCGGTTCGATGGTGGCTCAAGCGTCGCCTGACGCAGCTGACGATGTCTCGTGCTCGACATGGTGATGGATAAGAAAAAAGAGTCCTACCAGCCCTAACCCGCGCCGCATAGGAAAACCCAAAGGCGGGCTTTTTGCGAACCCCCCATCCTCCGGGGACGTCCGGCTGTCGATGGAAAGACAGCGGCGGCCCCCGACAGAACGCGGGACGATCTGAAAAGAGGAAGAGGGGGGGAAAAAAAGAGAAAAAAAAAGAAGGAGAAAAACGACAGGACGCCTCGCTGTGCCGTTTGTTTTAATTCCCCCACACGTCTCAGTTTAGGCTGCGTGTCATACTTGCACATGGCGTTTTTCTTGTTTTCTTTTTTTCGAAAGGTTGTGCCACGACCTGTGCATATGTTGTGATCCATCCATCACTTATTCTTATACCCCCCTCTTCTCGACAAATCTGCAGGGAAAAAAAAAACCATCCGTAACCGTCAAACGGATCACCGCAAAGGAGAAACCTTGCATCAATAATCTGGGGGCCAAGCAAGCGTCGCGGAGGGGGGCCAGACACACTTCACGACGATGCATGCATGTGTTCCGTCATCAGAGGTTCATTGCTGCGGCCGTCGTACGAGCCTGCTTCTCGCGTTCTGTTTTATTACATTTGCTATTATCATAATTATTATCATTATTATTATGATCATTATTATGATCATTATTATGATCATTATTATGATCATTATTATGATCATTTTTATCATCATTTTTATTATCATTGTTACCATTTCCTCTCCCAAGATGCCGAGTATCTGTCGCTTGAGGCGCGCCGAGGTCAACCGATAACGACGGATACCATGGTTGCCGGGCTGGGCGAACTTGTCTATCAACCAACCCCCCGTGCTGACATTTGCTGTACACAACAGGCCTCGGCCGTCTCATTCATCGGCTGTGGGGATCATGGCATTCGTCTCATCGAGTCCCGGACAGCTACCTGCGGCATCCCTCTACGGTTCGGCGTACTCGCACTCCGGGAGCTTATCTCTTTGACGCTTCAGTGACGTCTGTGAGAGTGAGAGAGAGAGAGAGTGTGTGTGTTTCCGTCTCTGTCCAACCATCTCTCTCGCCAAGCATCACCGCCGCTTCGGATCTTCGCCCGATGGGGTGCTTACTATTGGCAGACTCCCCAGCCAAGCCAGCCTCCCCCCTCGGCAGGCTCGGCATTGCCCGCCTGTCCAAAGACCACTCCGAGGTGACGGGCTCGGCCTGTGACCAATAGGACGGCAGAGAGACGCCAGGCAGAAGCAAGAGGCATCTGAAACATGCTCTATTCCTCGCTCTCTCCGCAGTGACACGAATGCGTCGATAGCAAGATGCTGTGCGCGCGGATGTATGTGTGTGTGTGGATGTGTTTGCGTGTAAGACACCCCCCGGGCGTCCAAGCTCAAGCTCAAAAAGCCCGCTGGTTTGGTCAGTCATCATATGCCCACGTGGTGCGGGGGGCGGCTCAGAAGCAACCACCGCACCACCCCTGACGATCACACCACACGCCTTTCAACAGGGGTTCATCGACCGAGATTGCCACACCCGAGCCCCCCCCTTATCAGACAGATTACAAACCAGACGGGCGGTTGGTAACGTTGCTCAATGGGTTGGTTACACATACTCTCCTCTCCCTATAGGCTGCTGCTCACCGTAGACATGGGCGAGAGACCGAGACGAGGCCAAAGCCTGGTGGTGGCAGTGGTGGTGTTTCTTGTTTTTGGTCAGCTGAGCTTTGGTTTTTCGTTGGTCAACAATCTTAGCCTTTCCGCTCCGGGAAGGGGGAGGGATCAGCAGTCGCTACTGCAGCTACTGTGACGAGAAGAGGCAATGTATTCGGTATTTCCCGTTCGGGACTCTCTATCCCGGGTTTGGTTGCGTCCGCTTCGCCTTCGCTTCCCGAGACAGTCGAGGTACACTACTCGGCCCCTTGGAGCTATTCCAATTTCTTGCTGAGCCGCAGCAAAGGGTGACACACGTCCCAGAGGGCCGGACGGACGGACGGGTGGGTGGGTCGTACTTGGGGGGAGCGGAGGGGTGCTCGACTTGCCTTGGCTTTCCCCATGCTGCCTTTGACGGACGGAGTTACTGGGCTTGTTCCTCTGAGTCTGCGACCAAGGCATCGTAACCTCCCTCTATCCCATACGTTGCTGCTGCGGTAGTCGTCATATGGTGGGACTATCGGCCCCTCTCGGCCCCTCTCCGCGTCCCGCCGGCCGAGCATGCCAGGAAGATGGGCCATCCTCTCGGGGGCAAGCGTCTGCCCGAAAGGTTCCATCCCGGGCAAACGGTCAAAAGGTTCCTCCGTCGCTTTTTTCTTCTTAGCCCCGGGAGCGGTACCCTTGCCTCGAGGCAGCATCTGAGACGAGAGATGGCCGCGCGTCCCGTCAAAACGGTGGTCGCTTACGGACGTTCGTCGACGGTTTCATCTGGTCACTGACTGTCCAGCATAACTCTCCTGCTGAGCCAGCCCTGTCTGTACGGAAAGCGAGCATCGACCGGGGGGGTAATGGGGATTCGGTCGGTTGATCGACCAGCGGGCGAACCGCACCTCGACGCTTTCGGAAGAGGCTAAATAAATCGTACGTCCATGTTTCCTCGGCCGGCGGGCTGCTTTGCTGCTCGACAGGGCGCATGCCGTGCTGCAGCCTACACATCACTACACACCCTCCCCGAGCTCTCGACCCATGGCGGCGGACGGTCATGTGGACAAGAATGCTGAGGTCGTATTTGACGGAGAATTAGCCCTGTCTTGCTGGCGCCCGGTGGCTCAATCAATTTTGAACCCCCTCCTGAGATATAGCCCGTGTGATATCCGGTCCCTTGCTCGATGCAGCTCTAGCCTGCGCTGTTTATCAAACGACGTATAGTGTGTGTCGGCCAGCCTGAGCTGCCGTGGAATGACTGCATGGCCGTCCAGGGGTGGGGGTTAGCTTGTCGTTGTTCGACAATAATACAATTCAGATACTGGGGGGGGGCCGCTCAGACGGAAGCTAGCGTACCTCTCTGCTTGTCAGGAGGGTCGGTCCGTGAGTTTTGGTCCGCCGTATCAGATCTAGCTGGAACGTCACCGTGATATTTTCTAGAGCCGTATCCGCCTGACCTGTGTCTGCAGAGTTAACGGTATGCAGCAGTTTAGTCAAGCCCCTCGTAACGGTATTTCCGTGTCACCCTGGAGCTTTCTTGCACACGCCAAGCGGATTTGTTTTTTTGGTACTTCATCGACTTGTATCTTTCCAAGTTGAATGTTGTTGTACGTGGCATCAGCCATCATCCATCGAATGTTGCCAGGGGTTGGCATCCATGTTTCCATCCAAAGAAACGAAAGCAATCAACACCCTTGGCCTTGGCATGGCATGGGAGCAAAGGCCATGTTCAGACTTGTAATATTGTAGACACCCTCAAAGCCATCGATTTGTCACGGAAACATGACAAAAAGGTTTGTTTTCGAGACAGATGAGCTGCGTTTATTGACATGTGTCATGTCGTCGCAAGTTACCGTATCCCTGGTTGTCACCCTTTGTCCGGGAACCTCGGCCAGCGGCAGACAACTGCGCCCTGAAAAAACAAGAAACAAAAACAAAAGGCTCGAAAAACGGTGGCGAATGTGACACAATTCGCTCTCGCATCCACCCGAGGCCCCTCCGTTGTTGGTGTCGTAACGATGAGGCAGATAGAAACAGGCGGCATGCAACTCCAAGCGGTATTGTGCGACAGTCAAAAGAGGAGGTGCGGCGCATACGTCAGCTGATGTTCACGATTCCAATGGCTTGGGAAATCCGCAAAGCTAACTGTGTGACCAGGCCGGGAAACCCACCGTTAGCCGGGAGACATCGTGACACACCCCACCATCAGCTACCTAGTAAGCCTTGTTGCTAAGCCGGCGTTCAGTACCATCTTAGGGTTTCCATGGGTCTAGTCTCAGTTGTCCCCGGTCTGGTCGACCATGTTTAGCCGTGCGTGAGCAACTCATACCCACGGCTCTCCAGATCGACACTTCGGGAAGCCTGCGGAGGCAAGGCACTAGAAGCCCGGGTCCCTCCCGGCGGATTGAACGGCGATTACAGGTGTGTGTCATGCCTCGCTCGGGATGCTGGACCGCCGCCCATGAGACGACGCCGGCCGTCTCTCTGAGACAGCCCGATGATAGAGTTCAGGTTGGCCATGTCGTCCACCACCACCAGGCCTGCGGCCTTGTTTCGACACTGGGAGCACGTGTTGCAACCTTGATTTTCGAATCCTTCTCGTTCTCGTCATACTCGCGGGCACGTGGCGGAGCCCCAATGAAACAAATCGCCTGCTCTTGGCGCACTCTCTCTATACCTCGATCTGTTCAGGAAAGACGTCTCGCGATCGTGGCGTGTTTATTAGAAACGACCTGGCTAGTTGGGAGGCACACGAAACAACAGGCGGAGAACAGCCCCATGCCCGGTCCACGGTACCGGTCCAGTATACACGAATGAATTCCAACATACGACAAAAGGTGTGAAGTGTCGATCTGAAGTGACCCTGTCAATGTGCCGCCGAGTAACTTTCCGGGGGCGGGGCGAGGAACATGAGCTCCACATGTAACTGGAGACCCTACCCTGTATGCTGCCCAATGTGGGCGGCTTTTACTTGCGAGCTCGGACGGTCGCTCACTTGGGCCTCAAGAAGCGTCCTCCTCGGCGCCAGGATTGGGCATCCGGGTAGAGCTGATCCAGTTCTCCATGCTGGCTTGGCCGGCGGGCTGCTTGGCGCTCCCGAGACCGCTCGAGGTTGCTAATCTTAGACCCTGCCGCTTCTTGACAACGAGGCAGAGCACGCGACCGTAGATGGCGAAACCTTCGTATGAAACGTCCATGGCCATCTTCTTCTTGTCATCGTCGTCATGCTCGCCGTCAGACCCGGCCCCCCGCCTCTTGATGCGCTTCGAAGGCGGGGAAACATCATCGTCGGAATCTATCTCGATCGCCGAGGCTGCATCCCCAGCATCATCGCCCGGGGGCATGTCGTAATCGGCGTCAGGGCTGCGAGGTTCCCCGCGTTGCCTCTTTGACCGCCGAGGCCGGCTTGTTTCATCGACGGCGGGGATCCGGGAAAGCCCGCCGGCATCGTCCTCGGACTCGCTCTCCTCACGAACAGGCACGGCGGCAGCGGAGGCTTCGGCCTCCATGTCGAGATCGACGGGGGCATCGTTTGTTTCGCCAATCAGCTTATTAGAGTTGGACTGCAGCTTGCTCGTTGCCTGGTCCCGGAAGTGTTTGTGCTTAGTGAGCAGCGAGTGACGTGTGCTGGTCTCAGTAAGGAACATTGACACCTCGAATTCGTCTGTTTTATGCGATGATCAGCCAACTCTATTCAATTGGACAAAGGGTCCCGGGGGCCTGGCTAATTGCAGCGGTGTAAGGTGGCAGACAGCAAGCAAGCAAGCAAGGCTGCGAAAGGGCAGGCATGACGAACCTTGAACGACGACATCCTTGATGCTCTTCTTCTTGGAGCCTTTCTTTTTGGTGCGTTCCCTCTCTCTTTCTTCGCGCAGCTTCGGCAGCACTAAAGGACGAACGCTTTCAATGACCTTGGGCAATATGGGATTCCGGGGGTTCAGGAGCCAGCTCTGTGCCAAGGCCGGATTATCGAGATATATGCGACATTCAAGCACGGAATACTTGGTGATCCTCAGGTAGCGACGGAGAGGCGCCATTGACGTTACGGAAGAACCGGGTTGTATACACTAAGGCGTGGGTGCGGTGGTGTAGTATGAGATCAGACGCGGTTGCTGGTATGTCTTTTGCACGAGCAGGGAGCAAGGTGCGGCAGAGGTAGCGAGCGTAACGAGGCCAAGATGAAGGCGATGGATGGCTGAGACGAAAAGATGACTGTAGGTGTTGCGTGCAGAGGTGGATGAATCAGCAAAGTCAACCGTGAGGATGAAAGGTCGGGTGGTAATCTGTGAAGAAGGGAAGTTGTGGTTACCTACATAGGTACCTATCCTATGATGTGAGTAAGTGAAGCTCAAGCCGTGACGTTGAATGAGAAGCCCCCCACTACGCCGTTGTACCTTTCCCGGATCCATCTGCAGACAATTGCGGTCGGGACAGGGACGTGTACTTGGGGGCCCACTTGCTGTTGCTTATGCGGGGCCGCTACACGAAGCAGCAGCAGCAGCAGGGCACACCTCAGGCACACAGCAATCCAATTGGCAGATCAAACACAGACCCACTTAAATTTTGTCGACATGGCGTCCACCTGCGGGATCCGTGTCGTTCGTTCGTTCCTCAGCTGCTCAGCATCCCCCCAAACCCCAAAGTGCGCATTCCTTCCGCAGTGATGCTTACGAAGCGATCATGTCGAAGTCATGGGCATCGACACTGAGGTTACCCAAATCCACCTTCCCGTAAGCTCTGATCCCGTCCGGCCATCTCGGTCCGATCAAAAGCTGACCCGTCATCTGGCCCATCGTCAGACCGCGCCCGCTCTCGCAGTTCCGTGCCGACTACCTGCGCCGATCCGCCGATGATTTTTACCAATGGCAACTGTCCAACGAATCGAGGCCCGCCTTTGCCCTGCACGACGGCCCCCCCTACGCCAACGGAGGCCTTCATGTCGGTCATGCATTGAACAAGATCTTGAAGGACATGATCAACCGCGTCAAGGTCCAACAAGGTTGGCGGCCCTCAGCCATTGGCTATTCGTCCGTGGACTGACATCGCCCCCGCAGGCTACCGTATACGCTACAGACCTGGATGGGATTGTCATGGGCTCCCCATCGAGATGAAGGCCGTCGGCACTTCCGCCGGCAAGGACATGACTGCTACCGATATCCGCAAGGCTGCTAGACAGCTCGCCTCTGCCACAGTGCTGGAGCAAATGGACGGTTTCCGGTCGTACGGCGTAATGGCAGACTGGGATGCACGGTGGACCACCATGGACCCCGACTTTGAGATCAGGCAGTTGCGCTTGTTTCAGCAGATGGTCCGTCGCGGCCTCATCTACCGCAAGAACAAGCCCGTATACTGGTCGCCATCGTCGAGGACCGCCTTGGCCGAAGCCGAGCTGGAGTACAACGAGAACCACGTTTCGACGGCAGCCTACGTGAGGTATCCCATCACCGGCGGCCCGTCCTTGGGCGCTGTTCCCGGCCAGCTCTATGCCATCATCTGGACCACCACCCCTTGGACGCTCCCGGCGAACAGGGCCATTGCTATCCACGAGGACCTCGATTACGCCATCATATCTATTGACGGGAACTCGTACCTAACCGCCGTCAGCCGGCTGGAGGCAGTAAAGGCCCTCTTCACCGAGGAGGAGCCCCAGGTTGTCGTGCCGTCCGTCAAAGGCTCCGAGCTTCTGGGATTGGAATACCACAACAGGCTACAGGGCGCAAAGTCGGCACCGCAGCCCATTATCCATGCAGGCTTTGTCTCTGCCGACTCGGGAACCGGTCTCGTTCACATCGCCCCGGGCCATGGTTTTGACGACTACGAGGCGTGTGCGCAGCTCGGCATTGACGCCTTCGCGCCCATAGACGACGAGGGGAATTTCACCCGCGAAGCCTTCCCTGATGCCCCCGAAAAGCTGACCGAGGCCTCCTCCATCCTCAAGGGCGGCAGCAAGGCTGTTCTCGCCCTGATCCAAGACGACGTCTTGAGCGCCGCAAAGTACAAGCACAAGTACCCCTACGACTGGCGGACGAAGCAGCCCGTCGTTATGCGGTCCACCGCCCAATGGTTCGCCGACGTCGACAGCATCAAGGACGACGCCATCAACGCGCTCAAGGACGTCAAGTTCGTGCCGGCTTCGGGGCGCAACCGCCTCGAGAGCTTCGTCGGCGGCCGCAGCGAGTGGTGCATTTCGCGCCAGCGTGCCTGGGGCGTGCCCATCCCTGCCCTCTACAACGCCGATGGAGATGCCGTGGTGACGGAGGAGTCCGTCAATCACATCATCTCCGTCATCCAGCAGCGCGGCATCGACGCCTGGTTCTCCGATGCCCCCGACGATCCTGCCTGGGTCGCCGCGTCTCTCGAGGGGCAGTTCCGCCGCGGCACCGATACCATGGACGTCTGGTTCGACAGCGGGAGCAGCTGGACCGAAAGTAACGGCCAAGCCGACGTCTACCTCGAAGGGTCTGACCAGCATCGCGGCTGGTTCCAGTCTAGTCTGCTGTCGTACGTCGCCGCCCAAAGGGTCGAGAGTGATGGCGCAACTCGGGTGCAGGCCAAGTCCCCCTTCAAAACACTCATCACCCACGGATTCACCCTGGACCAAGCCGGTAAGAAGATGTCAAAGTCGATTGGCAACACCATCACGCCTGCCCAGATCATGGACGGCACTCTGCTGCCTCCGATCAAGGTCAGAGGCAAGGCCAAGGTTGCCGGCGCCGGCCCAACGTACGAGGCTCTGGGCCCGGACGCGCTGCGTCTCTGGGCGGCCAGCTCCGAGTATACCAAAGATGTCGCCGTCGGCCAGGCGGTGCTCAAGTCTGTTCACACGATTCTGGTCAAGTACCGCACCATCATCAAGATGCTGACCGGCTCGATGCACGAATCGGCGCGCACCGCCCCGACAACCGCCCTTGATCACATGGCTCTCGTGCAGCTAAAGGACGTCATGGAGGAGGTTCACAGGGCGTTCGCCGCGCACGAATTCTACAAGGCCTTCAACGCCCTGAACCGCTGGGTGGCCAACGACCTGTCGGCCTTTTACCTCGAGGCCATGAAAGACCGCCTCTACTGCGGCGACGGCGGCGGTGTGCTGGAGCCCATCTTCCTGGGCTTCCTCCGGATGCTGTCGCCCATGACGCCGCTCCTGGTCGAGGAGGCGTGGGACCACCGCCCCGACTTCATGAAGGCCGACCGGTCTCTCCTCCACCCCCTCTACGCTCCGCACGACGCCCCGATCCACGACCGGCCTCCCTCGGCCGTCGGAGAGGCGTCGCTCCGCAAGGACCTCCCGGTGCTCATGTCCGTCTCGGGCGCCGTCAAGGCGGCGCTCGAGAGGGGCCGCCTGGCCAAGGTCCTCGGCTCGTCGCTACAGTCGTCGGTCGTCGTGACCACCGAGGACCGGGCGGTGGCCGGCGTCCTGGGCAAGTACGGCGAGGAGCTGGAGGCCATGTTCGTCGTGTCGTCGGTGGAGACGAACGCGGAGGTGCCCGCCGTGAGCGCTTGGCGCTACGACGAGGCGTTCGAGGTCGAGGGCGGCGCAAAGGGCACCGTCTCGGTCCTGCCGCCCAGGGAGCACAAGTGCCCTCGTTGCTGGCGGTACGTTGCGCCCAAGGAGGACGCTCTGTGCGGCCGCTGCGAGGATGCCGTGTCGAGCTTGTAAGAATAGACGGAGCTCGTGTATAGATGTGTGCAATAGAGAAAGAAAGATACCCCCCCCCCCCCTCTTCTTGATGATGTCGAGGTTCTTGAGACGCAGGTCTACTCGCAAGTGAAAGGTCCGGTGGAAGGCCACCTACGAATTGGGTGGACGTTGAGTGCGTGGATCATTGCTACTTTGGAGGACATTATAACGGCTGGCTCTTGGGTATTGAAGCGCCCACACACGGCACGAGGAGGTGACGACAACAAATGGATGGCAAGCCACAGAGCAAGGTATCATGATTATATAAATTTCAAGTCGCACCCCAAGGCGGGCCCGCTTGTTTGGTCTTTTTTATGTTTTACTTTTCTTTTCCCCCTTCCGTTTCCATCTTTCCCAACACGCTACTTTTGAAGAGGCTGGCCCATGCCGCCATAGGTAATCATCTTGGTGACCTGGTACTCGGCTATGCCGTACATGGAGCCCTCGCGCCCGAAGCCCGACTCCTTGACGCCGCCAAAGGGCGCGGCGGGGTCGGAGATGAGGCCGGTGTTGACGCCGACCATGCCGACCTCGAGGTGCTCGGCCACCCGGTGCACGCGCTGGATGTCGCGGGAGAAGAAGTAGCCGGCGAGGCCGACGTCGGTGGCGTTGGCCAGGGCGACGACCTCGGCCTCGGTGTCGAAGGGGAAGAGGCCGGCGACGGGGCCGAACGTCTCCTCGGTCGCCATGGCCATGTCGGCCGTCATGCCGGTGATGACGGTGGGCTCGTAAAAGTTGCCGCCGAGGGCGCTCCCGCCGACGACGACCTCGCCGCCCTTGCCCTCGGCGTCGCGGACGTGGGCCTCGACCTTGTCAACGGCGCGGCCGTGGATGAGGGGCCCGTGGGTGGTGCCCTCGGCGAAGCCGTTGCCGACGCTGAAGGCGCGGACGCCGGCGGCGAACTTGCGGGCGAACTCGTCGTAGACGCCGCGCTGGACGTAGACGCGGTTGGCGCAGACGCACGTCTGGCCCGAGGAGCGGAACTTGGAGGCGAGGGCGCCGGCGACGGCGGCGTCGACGTCGGCGTCGTCGAAGACGATGAAGGGGGCGTTGCCGCCCAGCTCCATGGACAGCTTCTTGAGGGTGCCGGCGCACTGGGACATGAGGAGCTTGCCGACGCCGGTGGAGCCGGTGAAGGAGATCTTGCGGACGGCCGGGCTGGCGGTGAGGGCGCCGCCGACCTCGGGGGTGTTGTCCAGGGCGGTGACGACGTTGACGACGCCGCGGGGCACGCCGGCGCGGTGGCCCAGCTCGGCGATGGCGAGCGAGGTGAGCGGGGTCTCGCCGGGCGCCTTGCAGACGACGGTGCAGCCGGCGGCGAGGGCGGGGCCGATCTTGCGGGTGATCATGGCGGCGGGGAAGTTCCATCTGACGCCCGTTTCGAGTCAGTCCCTCGGGTGTTGCGTTTACAAAGAAAAAGAAAAACCAGGCCTGTGTGGGGGGGGGGGGGGGAGAGGACTTACGGCGTGATGAGGCCGCAGACGCCGACGGGCTCCTTGACGGTCCACACGCGGTTCCCGGGCACGGAGGAGGGGATGGTGTCGCCGTAGACGCGGGGCGCCTCCTCGCTGAACCACTCGAAGAAGTTGGCGGCGTAGGCGACCTCGCCCTTGGCGTCGGCGACGGGCTTGCCGTTCTCCCAGGTGATGAGGGTCGTCAGGTCCTCGGCGTTCTCCATCATCAGGTCGTACCACCGGCGCAGCAGCTTGGAGCGCTCGCGGCCCGTCTTGGCGCGGAAGGTGTCGAAGGCGGCGGCGGCGGCGGCGATGGCGGCGTCCGTGTCGGCCTTTGTGAACTCGGGGCACGACGCGATCTTTTCGCCGGTGGCCGGGTCTGTCGACGGTCAGTCACCGGGGGGTCAGTCATGCGGAGTTTGCCGATGGGCGGCGAGGAGGAGGGGGAGGAACCCAAAACATCCAGGCGGGAGCTTACCGTTCACGTCAAAGGTCTTGCCAGACTTGGCCTTGACCCATTCGCCGTTGACATAGCAGACGTCCTGCTTCAGCAATGACGGATCTTTGAGCTAAGAGGATGTGTGTGAGTGGATGCGGCTTGTCGATTGGATCGTAGGCGGGGTGGTGGTGTTTACCTTGGGAACCATGGTGGAGGCGGCTCTGAGGGCGAAGGGGATGAAGGGTGTTTTGACGGATCGAAACAATGTCCTCGGTACGAATCTCGACGCCGGGGCGACGGCTTTTTGTAATGCGATGGGCATGGTGGGTAGCCGAAGTGAGGAAGTCTGGGTGGAAGAGAAGAGAGTGTGGTCTTTGGGATTAAGTTAAGCTCGACAACTTCGGCGCCGGGAATACTGGAGGGCGCTCAAACGCTTCCTTTGTCGCCGACGAGCTGGCAGAGGAGAGAGGGCAATCAAAAGCGGGGGATGTCTCTCTGGAGCAGTCTGGCGTCGTCGGGGCTCTTCAATGGCAGATTTCGGGGTAAATACGGGGTACCGTGGTGACGATATCGTGGATGTAGAATATCGTGATAAGATCGCTATTGATCATGACGGCAGAGCTGCGCGCGCGCGCGCACCCGGGCGACGTGACGTTCGATGACGTTCCCCCACTTGACTGACCGGCCCGGCCCGGTTGTGTGTGAAGGGCAAACCGGCACCGAGCGAGCGAGCGAGCGATATCAGTCTGTTAAGATAACAGGCAGCACCAAGGCACGAACACTAACAGATAGCTCCCGACCGGCACTGCTTCCCCAGACCCACTGTCGTCTCACTCTCACCTTGAGCAGCAACTCACTCATTCAACTCACTCACTCATCACTCCTTCAAGTCACTCAACCCACTCAATCGCAGAAACCGTCCAACCAAAAGACATTCTCATCTAACAAAGTGAACATCACATCGCTTCAGTCAGTGCAAATGCCACCACATCAACATTACACACAAGAATGACGACGCTACATCCAGCGTTGGGAGGTGTTCGTCCCATCCCCAAACAGCCTTTTTGCATTCTGAAAACCTTCGCACAATGAGCCTGGTTTGATCGCCCATGGGCCATTCCTCTGCAGCTCATCGCCAACCTCGTTCGGTCTTGATGCTACTCTCGTCACCCGTTTTTGCCATACCGGTGGGTGAGGAGAAGAAGGATCTGCTTTCCCCGCCTCCCATGACAGACGCCCCTAGGCACACCCGCAGGCCCCAAGACCCCCCGTGTTGCCGCTTCCTGCGGTGATCTCGCCCGTTTCTGACCGGCCTAAACCGACCTGCATGCCGTCATGCTCGTACATCACCTGCCTTGCCTATACTGACTTTATCCCCCCATCACCTTTTATTGCCTCCCATTGCAGCGTGCCAGTGAAGAAGAAGAAGGGGAGGAAAAGAAGAAAAGAGTGATTAAAATCTCCAGCCGTCAGCACCGTCCGTCGTACATGCCCGGGAAGCTCATCTTCACCTCGAACCACAGACAGTCCGCCGCTCCGCAACGGGCAGAAATAACCGCCCCCCCCGTGCTCTGGTATCATGTCGGCCTCGATCGCCATCCGGTCACTCGGCTCGGTCCTCGGCGACGAGCTCCACTGCCTCTTCACCACCTTCTCCCCCTCTTACCGCCTGTTGACATGGGCCAGGTTTCTCCCCCAGGCCCTCAACACCCTCCTGGTGGCGGGCGACATTGCCCCCATCGCCGTTCCCGGTCCCGAGCAGGCCAGCGCCGTGTTCGACGCCTTCGTGAGCTTCTCGCTCGAGTTCGCCTTCTTCCCGGACTTCGCCGGTAAGGCGGCTGCCCATATGCACCCAGGCACCGAGTGCCCGTCTCGCGGGCTCTGGCTCATCCGTGCTTAGGAAACACCTCGGCGCCCAACACCTTCTCGGACAACCTGCTGGCGAACCTGGGCCATCTGCAAGGCACCCGCCCCTACGTCCGGGTCGGGGGCAACACCCAGGACTACGCGCTGTACGACGAGTCCCTCCCCTACGCCGTGAACGGCACGTACGACTTTGACCGGTCGCGGGACTACCCGACCACCGTCTACATCGGCCCGTCCTTCTTCGAGTCCTACGGCACGCTGGCCGACACAAAGTTCACCCACGGCTTCAACCTGGGCCTGGGCGCCAACCGCTCCGAGGGGTGGGAGACGCTGAGGGCCACGGTGCCGCTGGCGTGCAGGGCCATCGGCAGGGACAACCTCGACGTGTGGGAGTACGGCAACGAGCCCGACCTATTCTCGACCTCGGCCCAGGGCCCCGTGCGGCCCCCGTCGTGGGACGAGGCCGCCTACGTCGCCCAGTGGCTCAACGGCACCCGCGAGATCGCCTCCCTCGTCGCCGAGGCCTGCCCGGACTTCCCCCCCGCCGCCTTCAAGGCGCCGTCCAACGGCGGCACCGCCAACCGCCTCCGCGCGCCCGACCAGTGGGCCGCCGGCCTCAACGCCGACCGCTCCGTCGCCCTCTTCTCCACCCACAACTACATCAGCGGCGCCGAGAGCCCCGGCGTCACCCTCCAGGGCACCCTGATGAACCACACCCGCACCGTCGAGTCCGTCCGCGCCCACGTCCGCGAGTACGCCAACATGACGGCCCGCTTCGACGACGTGGCCCCTCACGTCCTGGGCGAGCACAACTCGCTCTACAACCAGGGCAAGCCGGGCTTGTCCAACTCCTTCGGCGCCGCCCTCTGGGGGATCGACTTCAACCTCTACGCCGCCTCGCAGGGCATCAGGCGTAGCCACATGCACATGGGGACGGACTACAGGGTAAGTTCCCCTGCCACGTCTCCAAAGAGGCTGGGGGGGGGGCGAAAAGAAAATGAAAACCCGAAAGGATAACAATAATAACAAAACCCCTTTCTACAGTACCAAAGCTGGCAGCCCGTCGACACAAGCACGACCGCCCTCGGCACCAAGGCGCCGTACTACGGCAACATCGCCGTCGCGGCCTTCCTCGCCCCGCCCGAATCCCCGGACGACGCCGTCGTCTCCGTCGCGCACATCCCCCTCGTCGGCGGCGGCCACGACGAGCGGTCCGCCGCCTACGCGGCCTACCACGGCGCTCGCCTCGCGCGCATCCTCGTCGTCGACATGCACGCCCACAATTCCACCGTCGGCGGCGAGGGGACCGCGCCGGACCCGGACCCGGACAACGGCCGCGCCGCGTTCCCCTACAGCTTCGCGGTGCCCTCCTGGCCCGACGGCGGCCTGGCCACCGTGCGCCGCCTCCGCGCCAACGGCACCGACGCCGTCACCGGCATCACCTGGGACGGGTGGAGCTACAACCACGAGCTCGACGGCGGCAGGCCCGTCCGCCTGGCCAACGTGACGGTCGACGAGTACGCCCTCGTCCAGGGCGGGGCCGTCACCTTTACCGTCTCGGCCGGCGAGGCCGTCATCGTCAGCCCCGACAGTGGGTGCCGCAAGCCTTCTTAGGTGTGGGACGTTTTGAAAAGGGGGGAGGGGTGGGTTCGTTCATATACACAGGTATATAAAGAGAGAGCAAGATAGCATGATTCCATAACAATCGCCCATCTCCCCATCTTGACACGTATCGGTAGGCCTCCAACCCAGACGTGAACAGCAACATCAATCAAACGAATCAATCACAGGCGACGGGACTAAGCATGTGATAAGAGCCAAGCTGAATTTCAACATCCCCAAGAAGGGGGGGGGAAAAACAAAAAAAGAGAAGTCAAGGGTATCGAGAATACCAATAAGCCTACACACCCCCACAAAAAAAACCAAGCCCGAACCGCCCTCCGGATTTTTACAGTTGCCCCAACCAAAAAGAACACACTTGTCAAAACTCCCTCCGACACCGATAGTTTCTTTTGTATAATACCCACAAACCACGATCCCTATCCACCCATTTCAAACCACCCCCTCATTCACTAGTTCAGCCGCGGGCTCTTCCTGCGAGGTCCCAGACTCGACGAGAAGGACGAGGGGGGCACGTTCTCCCGCCCCTCAATGGGGAGCAGGCTCGTCTGCTTGCGGCCCTTGACCGCGACGTGCCTCGCCGAGGCGCGCTTGTTGAAGAGCAGCGGGGCCGTGTGCTCGTTGATGGACATGATGCTGGCCGACGGGTCGTAGCCGAGGCTGCCGGCCGTGTTGGGGTTCACTTCGCGAAGGCTCATGTTAAAAGGGGGCATCTCCGAAATCATGCTGAGGGCCGACATACGGGTCGACGCGCGCGCCGGCGGCGAGCGAGGGGGGGGCGGCGGCATTTCGTTGTCCGTGTCCGAGAAGACGGCCGTGTCGTTCCCCGCCTTGGTCGGCGTGGCTCCCTCGCCGAGCTCGGCGAGGAGGGCGTCGTGGGCCGCGGTCCGGGGGAGGTCGGTCGGGTACTGGTACTGGACCTTCATGGGCGTCTCTCCCGTCGGGCGGTACTCCTGGATCGTCGTCGACTCAATGTCCTCGCGCAGGGCGGCCAACGGCCTCGACAGCTGCTGCGCCAACGGGTCCAGGCCCTGCTGCATCTCTTCCGTCTCCGTCTCCATCTCCTCGCCCAGGTCCTTGACGCGGTCAAACGTCGACTTGAAGTGGCTCGCGATGCTGTCGAAAGACTTCTCCACCGTCGACGACAAGCCCTGGACGGACTCGCCGTGTCGCTCGTGGTGAGAGGCGTTTTCGGAACGCGCGCGCGTCACAAAGTCGTCCAACGCCTCCATCTGCACGTCGAGGTCCTTGAGCTGCTCGTCCACGACACGGACTGTCTCGGCGTGTACAGATTTGGTCGTTGCTTGGATGGCTGTGCTGTGCTCCTCGGCGGTCTTGAAAAAAAAAAAAAGTTAGCATACTTTTGGAGAGGCTGTTGGCAGTTACGGGTTCGTTGTTGACTTACGCTCCAGTCCTCCTTTAGCCTGTTCTTCATGGCATCGCGCGACTTGGCCATGTCGTCCAAGAACTGCCCCTGCTTCTCGCCCCAGACCTCCATGTCCTCCGAGTACTGAGCCACGTTGCTCTGAAGGGAGTCGTTGGAATCCGAGACGCTCTTCTGGAGCTGCGCCGTCTTCTCGGCCAGTCTGGTCTCTTGAGTCTCCGCCTGTGCGTGAATGAGGCTCGTGATCTGAGCCAAGAGATTCTGTCGGTCCCGGGCCGCCTGCTTCCTCTCCTCGTCGAGGACCTGCTGCATCTGCCAAGAAATGCTTTCGTTTTGCTCGACGATTGTGTCGGTCGCGCTCTGGAGCTGTTGCCTGAGCCTGTCGGATTCGCCTCGCTGTTCCGTGATGTGCGTCATGAGATGCTCAAAGATGCCCTTGAACTCCTTGCCCAAGGAGCTGTACGACGTGTGCAGCTGCGTCTGTGTCAGCGATGAAGGTCCACTGGCTGGGGAAATGAAAAAGAACAAGGAGACCTGTGTTGGGTCTTACCTGGGTGTGGAAAGTGTCGAGCTCGCTGAGGACGTCGGCGGCGATACGCTCCGCCGCACCGGCAATGGCCTGGAGGCTCTCCCCGACCTCCCGCTTTACCGTGTCACGGACGACCTTGATCTCCTCGAGGACGTCGTCCATCTCGTCCTTGGACTTCTCCTTGTGCTCCAGGAGCTCGCGGCGCGATGCGGCAAACGACTCCAGCTGCTCGTCGAGGAACTTTTGCGTGGTGGCCAGCTTCTGCAGCTCCTCGCTGACGAAGGAGTTCATGCGTTCGGAGATGCCCGAGATGCTCTGCCGCTGCTTGTCTTGAAAGCTCTGCACGCGCCGCTCCACCAGGTTGGTCACCTCGCTCACTTCGGCCTGTGCGGTGCCCCAGGCGCTCCGGTTGATGGACTGGAGTTCCGACTTGCGCTTGTTCTTGGCCCGGAGACCGTCGACGTCGCTGACCGTCTTCTGCAGGGTGGCGATCAGCTCGCCGCCGACCTCGGCCAGCTTCTCCTCGGTCTCCTGGTGGGCCCTGCGGAGGTGCGTCTCTTCCGCCAGGCTCCTCCTCGTCGCCCTGAGGACGAGCTCCGTCTGCTCGAGGACGCCGTGCGTCTCGTCGAGCTCCGCCTTGGTGCCCTCGTGATCCTTGCGCAACCCCATGAAGCTGGACGTCAGGGCGAAGAGCTCCTGGACCTTGTTTTTGAGGTTGTTTTCCAGAGTCTCCATCTTGGCGGCCTGTTCCTCCATGACGATGCGTCGCGACTCGCTCTGGGCCGTCATTTCCTCGTACGACTCGTTGGAGAGGTAGACGCCGTTGCGCTGCCGGGTGGTGATGAGCTCGCTCTTGAGCCTCTCGATCTCGGTGGCAAAGTCCCTGAGAAGCATCCTCTTGTTGATCATGGCGTTCAGCTGCGGCTTGTTGCGGATGTTCTTTGCACGAAAGGCATAGTCGAGCGTGGAAATGGTTTCCTCCAGGTTGCTCTTGGCCGGCGAGATGGTGGCGATGATGCATGTCTTTGTCTGACCGCCGAGGGAGTCCTGCAACAGCCGGGTGAGCTTCGACTCTCTGTAGGGGATGTGCTGGCTCTTGTCGACCAGGGCGTTGATGACGCGGCCGAGGGTCAGGAGACTCTTGTTGATGAGGCCGGCCTCGGCGGCCCGCTTGTTCTCGGCGCCGGAGCGCTGGATGTTTTCGCTACCGGCCAGGTCGACCAGGTTGAGCTTGCCGGCGCTGACGTAGTCCTCGCCGCCGTCCTCGCCGTTCTTTCGGACGTAGGCAGTGACGGTGAAGACGGTGTGGCTTCGACTGCTGAGGTCGTTGCACTTTGTGGCCGCGACCTGGCGCTTCAAGCTTCCGTCCTGAAGAACCTTGATGCCCTCGCCGGCGTTCCTGATGTGTCTCTCTTCCATACCCTGGACGACCGTGGTGGCATGCCTCCTCGACGTGTCGTCAAAGATCTTGAGCTTGGGGCCGTCCTCGACGGCGATGAGGTCGCGCAACTCCTCGTTGTAGAGTTCGATGAAGGAGCACTTGACGCAGCTCTCGGTGTCTTCGACCTCGAGCTTGTTGAAGAGGGCCTGGAGAGCCCTGGGGATGATGCCGGCGCCGTCGGAGAGGAGGCCCAGGGTTTCCGTCATGTCGCCGGACATGGTGTAGGTCTTGCCGGTGCCGGTCTGGCCGTAGGCGAAGATTGTGCAGTTGAAGCCAGCGAGCATCTGTAATACAAAGTGTCAGCGGGGGGGTGGAGTGAAGAAATAAACATAAAAATAAAAAGGCAAGCAGAAAAACGAACCTCGTCCAAGATGGGCTTGACGACGTCGTCAAAGACCATGGTCTGGTCGGCGGCGGCGGAGAAGACGCGGTCAAAGTTGTACGTCTTGTTGCTCAGGGCATTGGCGCCGAGGTTCAGCTCGACATTGGTGCCCTTGGCGCCGTCGGCCTGGACGACGACGGCACTGTTCTCGCGGACCTCGCGATCGTTGCGGCCTCTGCAGCGGACGACGACGTTGATGTTGGTCTCCTGGCCCGGGGCGTCAAAGTCGTAGTCGCGTTCCTTGCGCTTGGTGGCGACGGAGGCGACGGACTCTGCGGGCGAGGCGGCGCGCTCCGCCATCTTGGAGGGGGCATTCTGGTATCGGAGATTGGAGGTGCGCGTTCCCGGGCGCACGCTCGCGCGGGCGGCGGCGCCGGTACGCACGTTGGACGAGGCTGGCCTCGTCAGCTCCCGTCTGGAGCTCATGCTGGGTTGGAGGGGGGTGGTTATGAGTAGTCGATTCTCGGTGATGGCGTATTAATCAGGAGTGTTTGAGAGAAGCATCCAAGAAGCCAAAACAGGGTCCTCCACCGAGAGAGATGGAAAGAAAAAAAAAACACCACAAGCGCGTGGTTGGTGTTGATGTTGGATATACGGTGTGAAGCAAGGTACTAGGAACTGGGAGGTTGTTGTATTTGGTGTTGGTGTGTTGACAAAGAACCGGGGTCGGTAAACAGACCAGAAGGCGCCAAGTGGGGTGAAGCTCTGTGGTTGGTCGACAGCCTTCTCATCACCCGGACAACGGTACTCCACCCAATGGGGGACCCTTGAACCTTTCGCTCACCTGTTTTCTCTATTGTGGCGCCCTTTCTTTACCGGGTATTGTGGCGTCACTTTCATCCCTCACCGAAACTCAGGCCATTATGTCAAAAAAGGCCCATTCTTCAAGGTGGAAAATGGGGAGGGAAAAAAGAGAATTGTATCATGCCAGAGACTTGAGAACTGGCTGAACAGCAAAAGTCTCCACTGTTTCTGTCTGCCATGCCATGTGCACATGCCAAAGGAGGCGCTTGCTAACTAGTGTAGAGGCACACTAGGGTATCCGTTAACCCCCTAGGTAATCAAAGCTTGCCCCAGGACAAACAAGACACTCATTCCTCGTCATCCTCATTGACTGATTGTTCTTGGACGCTTCGCTCCGTTCCGCTCCGCTCCTAACCTTCGAGCCCGACTCGCATGAGGGTGCCCGGCCATATGGTACCGTTCGCCCGCTTCATCTCAAAGTCGGCCACGATGCTAAACCCCTGCTTGCCGTAGAACCTGTGCTCTCGTCTGTCAGCACTTTGGCCGTCACGTCTCCCAATGTCCTCGTAAAAAGTGAACTCACTCGACTAGTTTCCTCCCGTTCCCGGCCCACGCATCGACGTAGAGCGTCTTTGCACCTCTTTCGACCCCGTACTCCTTGGCCTGCTTGACAAGCGCCTCTCCGGCCCCCTTGCGGTGGTGCCCCGTTCTGAAATCCGTTACCAACACGTCCAGGTACACGAACCCCTCTCTCCCATCCAACTCGGTTCGGATGGCGTCGACGTGAAACTGCGACTTGACGTGTCCCGGCAGCCAGTTGTCGCGCACGAACGCCACGCCGACCGAGACCATCTGCGCCCCGTCGTCGGCGGTCCAGTAGCGGGGACCGGCCGGCCTCGCGTCGCCGCCGCGAGGGAGAGGGAGAGGGGCCGCCCCCTCCTCCGCCGCCGCCGACGAGGCCTCGACCTCGACCTCGACCTCGACCTCGGCGTCCGCGATAAAGATTCGCAAGGCCTCTCCCTCGCCCGTCGCCTCGTGCCTCTCCGACGCCCGGACGTCCGCCGCGGTTTCGTCCGAGAACCCCTCCTTCTCGCTGAAGGGTTGGGCCCCCCACATGCCGCCGCTGCCCGTCGCTTCGAGGTACGGCAGCGTCGAGTCGAACGCATCCACGATGTACGCGTCGTCGTGGGGGACGGCCCCCGCCCCTCTGAACCGTAGCTTGTTCATTGTGGAAAGCCCAAGAAAGACTAGAGAGCAGCTGAGCCTGACCGTTATCTTCCATACGAGGTTTCCGGGAATGATGAGGGTGAAAAGGTGCCAGCATGTGAGCAAACAAGATGCTCCAACGCACACAAACACAACGCTGCGCCGCCCCCGCACAGCAATGCCTATCTGTCGTCTTGTCCGAATAGCCCTGTATGTAATTCGCCGTCTGCCAGACTCCTTCGGGCCGCATGCCAAAAATGGAACTAAACCCCCTCACAAGTGCTGTCGCTTCGTCACCTAAAGGACGATTGACAAATATGACAAACAACCTCACCAGACGCCTCTTTTGCCCAAGAAACAACCTAGCCTTGATAACCAACTTGTCAAACTACACAAGATGACTTGCTCCTTTCCTGTCTCGACTCCGCCATGACACGGCTGCTGGATAATCCGGACCCATGCTGTTCCCAATTCTTTTTTCCCACCGAATCACGACGGTCAAGTGCCCCATGTAGGTCTACGATTCGGGCCAACTTGATCGTGAAACCCCCGGGCACTGGATCAGGGCGGGCGAGGCGAGGCGACTGCGAAACGATGGCTTCATCCTAGCGGACTGCGACGCACAACAGAGAGACAGCGGCAACGATAACGTCTCTGTCCCATCTCAGCGGCAAGCCGTCATGCAGAGTCCCTCTCTTTTCCACAAATAGCAACAGCCGGAGCAGCCAACAACAAAAGACATCTCTCTTTCCCTCTTTCGATTGTGACCGTCTCCAACTTGCCGGGCATGGATGCGAGACCATGGGGCCGAGCTTCTTATGCTCGCCTTTTCTGTGCCGTCTTCGATGGCCCGCTCAGGCACAGCGGTTGCTGCCAAGTCTCGAGTTATTGCGAGCATGGGCTAACGGCCGTCCATGGAATCGAAAGGGCATGCCTCTCAGCCTTTTGGGGGAAAGTTGTGGACGGAGGTATGCTCGACTTTGGGCCCGTCGTGGTCTAAAGAGTGCCCTTGGAGATTCGCATGTTATCGCGTGGCGTAGCCTAATGGCATTCATCAATGCTGTACCAGGCCGAACCGTGGGCAAGTCTCGGCCTCGCGAGCGAAGCCGGGTATCGTGCGGAAGCCGCAGGCGAGGTGGCGAGGCTGCTCAATAAGCTGCATCGGGTACCTGACAGAACCGCAACGCGATATATCTTGGTCGGGTCAGATACATAATGCGAATCTGGTTCCCAGTTACAACAGGGCTCTCTGCAAGACGAATCTGGAGTCAAAGCTGTCTTACCTGATCATGCACCAAAGTCTTCCTATCCCAAGCATTTTCCGCATGATGAAGCATGGCACCTCGCGTCGGACTGTGCTGCCGAGTGGGTGATTATTCCGCGGCAAGGAAGCCCAATCGTATACCTGCCGGCGTCGGTCTTTGCAACGTTTCCTTCTTGTAGTTCCCAAGAGCGGCTCTTGGTCTTGCACATAACTGGACTCCGGTCAGCCAGCCAGTGCCTGAATGGTATGTGAGGCCATCTCCGTGCGCAACCGCACGGTTGGTCAACACAAATGTCTTGAAACTCCTAGCCGGTGCCGGCACTGACCAGTACATCCCATATAGAGGTACAAAGGATCGAGTCGGGGCCGCTCTTCTCCAGATTATCGAGATCAAAAACTTGTCCGCTGAGCAAAGATGGCAATCGTGCTCAGCAATGCCAGTGGTGTGAAGAACTAGACGTTCAGCAGCAACGCCTTTGGTTTCGAATAGGGTAGTCTGCCATGACCCAAATGCTGCATAGAAGCATTCGAGCACTCCACCACTGTCTGACTGACCTCGGAAACTCGAGGGCTTGAAGTACGGTATCGGGTGTGAGGTTCACGTGTTGTCGTGACGGCACAGTCTCCTGTCCGTCTTTCTGGCATAGGACCCGTCTGTGTTTTTCAGCGATTGCTAACAGAGTCCATCTTAATGGCCGCGTCTCTTACGTGTACGCAGGAATCTGCCGAGTCGCAGTTCAAAGAGAGAGGGTCCACCAGGCGGCAGTGGCCATTGTGAGGTGTACGCGATACCGGATGTGATAGCTTCAAGCACGGAAGACTTTGCAGCCACAGTCCGTTCTCATGAGACGCAGGAAGGTCAGTCGGGGAACAGAGCATTGGTCAGAGGGGCGTGAAGGTAACAGTGAGAACCCGAAGACGAGATGCGAGTCCCGGAATCGTTGAGCAGGCGCACTGGCGACACGACGAGCCTGAGGAATCAAGATCCGGAGCTGTGTGGCGCCGAAACAATTATTCGACAGCATACATGTGTGTCTATTCCGACGAGCCAATCTAGCTAGCAGAAAGACGAGAGGCTTCTCGAAGCAACAGTGGCGGCGGCAGGACGTCGGGAGTTGATGTTGATGACTTTGGTGTGATGATGGGATACAGTAGTGGTCTGTGATGTGGTCCCGGCGACATGTTGAATACTCGAGAGAGATTGGCGATACCACTCAAGGCAGGTTCAGATCCGAGGAAGCCGTAGAGGAGGGGCGGTGGAGTGCCTGTGGGTGAATGGAGCGACAGGTTTCTTGTGATGGCGTTGGTGGCGGTGATGGCGGACCATCCTGGTAACTTGGCAGGCTGGATTGCACATCACCAGGAACAAGGACAAGGCGTGAAACGGAATCGAAAGTTCAAGTAAAATGCCGGTCTGTGGGTATCAAGCCTTGGGGAATCTCCGTGCTCTACCTCAAGCGAGAGGGATCGCATGCCAGACGGGGCTCGTAGTTGGCCGGTTGAAGCACACTCGAGGCGGAAGCTTCCATGCGGAGACGGGAAACCAAGTTAATGGAGGAGCGGAAGAGATGCTGTCGTTGCTTGCTTGGCGGTTATGTGAGTGGATGGGTGGGTGGGTGTGTAGTGTACCTTTTGTTCTTCAACAGCAACCAGCCATGGCGGTTGACCTCTGTTGTCTTTGGATAGGTACCTGATGGATGTGTATCGATGGGTGCCAATAGAGCCACGAAGATGAGAGCCTTGAGGACATATGGTATTCCCGGAAGCAGTGTTGCATGCGAGCGAGCATTTTGAAGGTAGGTTAGTAGGCAATATTCAAATATCTGCCATGATGACTGACGCCCACTGCTGTTCCCTGACCCGGATGAAGCAGTATACTAGTATACGTACTAACGGTACATACCTACCTCCTGATGGCACATACATTACCTACCTAGGTACCTAGTTGCCTTGATGCCTCATCTTCCTTCCGCATGATTGCTTCACATTTTGTGTAGGTACCTAGGCAGGTGTTCGAGGTGCACCTCTACTCCACCAAGTCCACCCTGCCCGAGATAAGATAAGAGCTTCGGGCCTGAGACGGCAGGTGGGGCATGGCCGGATGCACTGACTGCACCTGCCTGCCTGCATTGTCCGTACCGAACTACCTAGGTACCCAGGTAGGTACCTGTACCATGTACCTCAGCTGAGAGGACGAGTGACGTCTCCCTCGACCCCACCCCCCGCTAATTCGTTGTCACTGTCGCAGCATCACATGAACCCCTCCGTCGGACTCGTGGACAATCATTCAATCAATCAATCAATCAATCAGACAGACACACCTTGCGCCTCGCTGTACTTTGCTGACCGTACAGTACTTACTTACTTCTGCCTCTTCCTCTCCGACTCCGAGTTCCCTGCTTCTGAACATCCCGCCGCCCATACCCTCTACCTACCTTGCCTTCTAGAGCAGCATCACACAAAGCTCTTGCGGGAACGTCGCATGCTTTCATCCTCTCCGACACACAAGACGGTTCCTGCGAAGACGGTCGCCCTGAACACCTCGCGGACCCCGCGCCGAGCACCGATCGCGTACGCTGATCATGTCCCTTTTCACCGCGCAACTGCACCCTGGACGGGCTCTGGGCTTTCTCGGTTTGCATGAAATCTCTCTGCCAGAGGACCACTCGGACGCTAACTTTAATCCTTGTCGCCTAGTTCTTGGTGCCTCTTTGCATGATGTCTTGACGCGCCTGAAGGCCGAGCCGCAACGTTTTCCACAACTTGATCTCGCCTACTCGAAGGGATTCCCCGTCGAGCAGCCCGTAACCCTCAGCCTTCCCGCCAACGGTATACGCCTACGCTTCGACGGCCCCGAGCAGCGCTTGCGCCTGATAGAGATTGTCGACTTCACAAAGAACCACGTCACGTTTAAGGACCGCGATCTTGTCAAGCCCGCAAACTCCCAGGGCCCGCCGTCCTCTCCTGTCCCCGGGGAGTCCACCTCCGGGCCAACCTTCCGACAAATCTACCACAGGTTGCTCGGACCAACCTACGGCGGAGAGTTCATACCCCCATCCCTCGATGCCCCCGACAACTTGGGGAACTACATACTTTCTTACCCCGGCGTTGCCTTTACCTTCCGACTGGCCCAATCCGCATACTCCCCCGCCAAGGATGTGGTCTCGCTGCTGTCGTCAGCTCCGAGCCAGGTACCCACCTCCATGGCCGTCTTCAGCGGGGATTCGTGGGCCCAGGCCAGGGAGTGCCTTTGGACTGAAATCCTGCCGAGCGTCAAGACGGTACCTGTTCTTCCAAGAGGGAAGGACGTGGTTCCCGACGAGATATCCCTCGTCAAGATTCACGGTGGCGGAAAGCTCCAACTGTTTCGCAAGTGGTCCAACTCTTCCATCTGGATCATCCTTGGAGAGACCAGCCCCCAAGAACTGATTGCGGAGCTCGGCCCCCCCAACGCTACATATCGGAAGAACGATCAGAGAATGACAATACACAAGCTTCGGACGGCCAGCCACAGCAGGGCTCGTTCAAACGGTGCTGACCTGCATCGGCCAGACGATCTGACCGATACCGATCAGTCGTCTGCGAACACTGGCTCAGATGATTCCAACGACGAAGCAGTGGAAGAAGACATTGCCGGAAACGTGTCCGGGGAGTGCTTCTACAATTACTTCTACCTAGGCTTCGATGTCCTCGTGTCCACACCCTCACCGCCGTCGAGGCCACCGCCGGCGCAGCACGAGTCTCAGGTGCCGCCGAGCAAGCCCATCAAGTCGGAGTCTCCCGACCGCTTGGTTGCTACAAAGCTGGTTCTCCACGGCAACGTGCCTGGCTCGTACGAGTTCAACAGACACCGCCGTTGCCGCTGGGAAGTCAGCTATCTCGACGACGGCTCCGCTGGAGCGGCAGCAAATTCGGAGACGAAATTCACCGAGATCAAGGATAGACTGAATGAACGGTGGAGCAGCGCGCACCCCGAAGGCGAGTCCAAAGCTCCCCAGCGAGGCATGGTCCTCAACCGGGGCTGGGGGGACAGTCCTGGTAGCAGCTGCGAATTCCTTGGAGGCTGGGAGGACAGCGGCGCCAAGAGGCTCGACGGCAGCGACGATTCCACCACCACCTTGTTTGGGTTCCCCGGTCTCGTGTTTGAGGTGCTGAGGAACGATCATGTCAACACGGTGACTGTGTTTTAGGGTTTGGAATTGGCATTAGAAACCCGCAATCAGCTGTTATGGCCATGCCATGAGCGGATTCGCCGCGGCCGTGGCCGGGGGAGACGAGGCTAGACGATAAACTACGATATCCCTACAAGCAACTTGGCTTATGCTCCCAATCCAGATGCGTCTTGGCCCACCACCACCACCACCTCCCCTGAGCCGCTCGTTATTGGTCTTGTCCCGCAGCAGGCCAACATGGAACGGCCATGACGCGCATCCTGCCAGATTCCTCGTTTGCAAGGTCTCTCCCCACCGTCTGCTTGCAACAGTCCATCCGATTAAGTCCTTTATGCGAGCCCAGAGATGGGACAATTCAGCTTTGTCCTCGCTTTACTCATCGGTCTGATTCGGTTTATGTTTCGGGAGCCAAGGGCATTGCCACCAAGCACTTACCACGTTGTAAAGCTTCTAGCAGCTCTTCCGAGCAGGCCGCTCGTCGCCAACGGCCGTTTGTACGTGGCATCGAAAACAATAAATAATACTGATGGAAGCCTCTACGATTCACCGGGACGGCATAGAACAGTTCTCTCTCGGAATACCCAGCGATACCCCCCCAATCCCCCAAAGATACCCCCCATATACCCCTTTCCCATTTCGCAGTGCCCAAAATGACTGCTTCATCAGGCCAGAACGCCAAGCAGAATGCTCTGGCTCTCAAGCGATACCTCCCGCGCAAGCTCCGGGAGGCTGCCGAGGACGAGGCCGCGGTGGAGAAGGGAGTCGGACACGACCTGACCATCTACAGCTTCGACCGCCCCAACGGCCAGTACGGGTACACGCCCTTCTCCATCCAGCTGCGCTTCCGTCTCCGCCACGCCGGCGTCCAGCACAAGGACCGTGCCGCCAACATCTTCCAGGCTCCCAAGTACAGGGTGCCGTACGTCAAGCTTGCTGATTCGGACGAGCTCGTCGGCGAGGCGCAGTTTGTCATCAAGCGCCTGGTGCAGACCGGCAAGCTGCCGGACCTCAACAAGGAGCTTTCCCCTGCCGACCAGGCCAAGGACGCTTGCATCCGAGCCATGTTGGAGGACCGTGCCTATTTCCTTGTGGTAAGAAGCTTTAGCCGCCCGGCGCACCGTGACGGAAGTTGCAGAGCAGACTGCTGACAAGACCACTTTCTTTCTTTTCTTTTTAGCTGTACGAGAGATGGCGCGACCAGTACCAGACCATGTGGCACGACGGTCCGTTTGCCCACTTCGTCTGGGGTGCGAAGCAGATTTCGACCCAGGCGGCCCGCGGCTACGTCAACTCGCAGCTGTGGTTCCAGGGTGTCGGTCGCTACAACAACGAAGAGGTCAAGGGCTTCGCCGCGGAAGTCATCATGTCCATCAACGGCTTCTGCGAGACGTCTCTGTCGAAGCTGAGTCTCGACTCGCGAGAGTCTCGGGAGCCTTTCTGGATCCTCGGCGGGCAGCGCCCGTCCGAGGCCGACTTCATCGTCTACGGCAACCTCGCCACCATCCTGGGCACCAACGTGTAAGTGACTCGGCTTCCCGTATCCGACGGGCGAACAACAAGTAGCAGCAGCAGCAACAGCAGCAGCAGCAGCAGCAGCAGGCGTCGAGACGAAAGGGGGCTAACGAAAAGGGATACAGGAACCCGGTGCATGCGGCGCTTATCCGCGAGAAGCCCGCACTGGTCGAGTACGTCGGCCGCATCCACGAGCGTTACTTCGCCGAGTACAAGTCTCCTGTCCACTCTTGAGTTTGGTTTTAGGGTGAGATACCCCGATACCCCCCAGGTCACCCAACCGAAGGGATGTTGGCGCGATGTGTGTGTTTGCGTGTGTTGTTGGTGGTTTTGGGCCCGGCAAGCACACGGATTCGGGTTCCGCGCTTGAATTCTTTTTCTTTTTTCGCATGATTTCTCTTTGGTTGTACAGAAGGCAGATGGGAGCTTGGGAAAGAGGAAGGGGGGGACGACATTGATCAACAGACCCGTCGTTGGGAGCGCATCAAAATACCTAACTCGAGTTTTTCTTAATCCTCCCTAGAGCGTAATTACATGTTGCTTGACCAGAAGCCTCGGTGTGTCTACCGCTGACGTGTGTGTTTGTGTGTGCCCACCCGTCGTGCTGTGGTGACATGGGGGTTGTACACACACATGGACGGGCGCGGCGCATGTGATTGGGATGAAATGCAGTAACGATGACAATCGACACATGCAGAGCCGCCAGTCGGATGAGTTCGCCAAGCTGCAGTTTAGGTAGTTAGTTGAGGGGACGTCGGGTCGTATGGTTTGCAGGCCGGGAAGACCCTTTCAGATACAGTAGCGGTCTGGATTGCGATGCGGAGAGAGTTAGCGCGGATCGAAGCCCCCTCCCCCTCCCCCACCGTTCGAATTGCCGGCTTAGCGCGCTCAACGCCCTTTGAACTTTTTGAAAGGACGTGGCTGGGGGGGTGGAGGCCTTTGAACGTTGTTAGCTGAGAGAGCAGACGGACGGGAGATGCGAGAGGGACCACGGCCTGGGCTAGGTACCTGTATTACGTACCTCAGCCCTTCGCTCATGCGGGATGTTTGGATATTCCGTTCCGATGATCGCCGAATCGGGTGGGGGTCATCCTTCTTTGCAGTGGGGTCGGTGGGCGGGTGGAGCTGGTAGCGCTTCGGCTGCAGCGCCACGGCGGAGCTGCCACCCTGTGGACTTGGACTCTGGAGAGAGGCACGGGGGAAAGGGTAGGCTAAGGCGTGGTTGGGAATCCACCCTGGAACTGTCCGTGTGTTTTGTTTTTTGGGCTGCTGCGTACGTACGAATTAATTACCTACATACCGGTAAAGGTACCTACACACTCACCGGCTTAATACTGCCACCACCACCACCGACCGCTACGACCACGAACGATCCTGGGCCGCGAGATCGACACCGTCCATCCAGAATCCAATGCTCAACTGGCACATGTCAATGCCCTGTTTCGGCTTGGACGAGTCAGCGCCCATCATCTCCAAAATCTTCGTCACCTTTTCTCGTCCTTCACATGGACTGTCTTGTCTGTCTGTCCTTGACCTTGTGAACAGTCTTGCGCCCTCCCACCACCACCACCACCACCACCCCCTTGCAACGAAACCAAGGACCATGACACTCGCGACCTGCTAACGTCCCTCTTTTTTTGGTCTTTTTTTTCCCCCTCCCACACCCTTCCTCCTTGCTACCCCTACCAACGACAAACCCCATCCGCCTACGTGCAAGCACTGCCGAAACGACTGGTCCATCGATAGCGACCGAGACCACGACGACGACTTCGATTCCGACACCCCGGCCCCGCGACGGCCATGCGAGCATCTCCGCCGTCATGACGGAGAAGGATGCCGCCCACCAGCGTGCCGTTTTCACGAGGAGGCTGAGCCCACACTCCACGCCTGGCGATAGGGGAAGCAGCAGCAGGGGTAGCTACGAGACGGGCGAGTCGAGTGCCACCGGTAGTCTTCTTAACGACACAATCCTATTGTCGTCGCCCGACGAGTCGGGCGGTCGCCGCATACATTCCTCGGTCCCCCGAGACGCCCAACATACAAACGGCTACCATGCAAAGGACACAAGAAAACAACGGGCGCCTAGGCACCGCTCTAACGGGGCCTTTCTGCTACAGGATGCCATCCGCAACGATGAGGATTCCGACGGCGACCAAACGTCTCGCCTTCGTCAAGTACGCAGCCCTCCGCTCGTTCGCAGGACGCAAGACCTTGGAAAAACATCAGACAAGTCGGCAGCCGGCACTGGCCTTGGGATCGCACGGCCGGATAGTTCGCCGAGACGAAACGGCAACACCTCGCCAACGCAGCCTGCACACAACCTGACCATGCGGAAACGAGATGCGTCAAACGGCAGGCCTCTCTCGGGGTCAAGCTTTACGCCGTCCACGAACGCGCCGCTCGATATCGATTCTGCCCAGATTGTCAACATGGCCCTGAACCTGAGCGAATCGAGGAGACAGGTCTCGCGGAGGATAGCACCGCCCCAGGCCGTTCCCACCCTGGCGCAGCTCCCTGACAGCACAACGGGCGCCAACCTCAAAAACCATCTACAGCAACAGAGGAGAATGTCGCGAACCAGGTCTCCGGGGCCCGACAGGGCGCTGACGCCGCGACTCCCCTCCACCGGCATCCTGAGCAGCCCGCTGCAGGCGACATTCGATATCGGTCGCGAGGGCACCTTCCGAAATCACTTTACCGCATCGACCCTGGCACGAGCGCAGAAAGCAAAGGAGCATCTAGAACTCATGGCCCAGTACCGACGTCTCTTGGAGCTCGTGCCACCCATACAACCGCCTCATCGTCACAACCGCCCCGCAACTGCTACCCCCCCGACGTCCTCGGGCGGCATTGCTAAAATCCCGACCTACGGCAGCTCCGAGGGCGGCGCGCGGCTCGGGCGGCCGTACAACCCATTGCAGTACATTCGAAACAGAAAAGTCCGAGCAAGGGAACGGAAGGCTATCGACGGGGAGGGCATGGGGTTTGGTGACATTGTAAAGGTTGCCGACTGGGTCGACGAGGTGGCCAGATGGGCCGCGACAGGCCAAACAGGCTCAGAGGGCTGCACGCTGCCGCCTTTCGCCGACGCAGATGCCTCGGAACGACAAAACCCTGCTCACTCGGCGGCGAACGCTAATAAACCAAGAAGACCCAGGCTTGACTGGACCATAGATGCGGCGGACCTGCTGGCCGACGTGTACTGGCTGGAGCAGGACCATCACAAGCAGTTGATCGAAGACCGTCACTGGCGGCGCATATTCCCCCAGAACGCCGACCTTCACAGACCTCTGTCGAGGCAGAACGAGGATTACGGGAGCGAATCCGGGCAGACGCCGGGGCACGTTGAGAACGAAGAGTCGTTGCCGGCGAGCGATCCCAGGACCAGCAACCCAAAGCTGGCCAAGTCGGATACGGACCACTCCACAGCCAGCGCTCGGGATCGTGCTCGTCAAAAACTGCATGACCTTACAGGTCATCATCACCACCACCACCACCGCCACCACCACCACAGCAGCTCGATGCACAGCCATCACGACTGGCGACACGGGAAGGCATCTTCGGACCTGTCAGACAGCGAGAACGAGGGGAGGCCCAAAAAAGAAAAGAGGAACCGGGCAGATACACTCACCAGCAGCCACCAAGACATCTTGGAAAAGCAGATGCTCGAGATGATTGCCATGGAGGCGAGAGAGAACGGTTCCCAGAAGCCGCAGGAATCGGGTTACATGACGCCAGAGCGAAATGTCAGGGCTAGGTCGCATCCGCAGTCCCGACAACACAGCCGAATGCCGTCCACCGCCGATTGCAGCGAGTCCGACGAGAGAAAGAGTAAGGAAAAGCCTCGGTCCACCCCGTTGCACCACCCTCAGCGCCAGACGAGGGACAGTCTGGATATTCCAATGCTCGGAAGGCGAAGCTCCTTCGAGGTCGACTCATCGCTGCCGAACTCGCCCGACGGCGTCTCCCGCGGAGACCCTTTCATTCCAGCGCTCGGCGGGGATCTTTCCGCGGCATCCAGCCGTGCCAACTCTCCGACCCGGAACCCTTTCTCCAAGGTTAGGCAGATCTTCCGCGAGCGCAGTAGGGAGCGAGTCGGCGAACGCATCTCGGAAGAGAAGTCGAGCGCCGAATACCTGCCCAGCGTCCCCAGGACACCGTTCGAGGCCTCGCCCGAGTCGTCGGGGGAGCGCAGGTCGACGGACAGGCGAGCGCCGTCCAGGAGCCCCCCTCGCAAGATGGTACAGCGTCAGACGGGCGAGAGCCACAGGTCCCATCGCAGCATCACCAGCATCAAGCTGCGCAGCGACGAGCCCGGTGTGCGAGGCATCTTCAAGGGAGCACGTATCGACACTGTCATCCGCGGCGGCGTATCCAAGCTCGGCGACCTGATCTGGCGTAAGGAGTCGGACCTCGGTGATGTTCCCTCCGAGGCGGAGGGAACCACGACGGACGAGTCGGACACGGAGCAGAGGGGCAGGAAGAGGGGCGAGACGCCTCTCTCTCGAACGGCCTCGATCAGGAGCCAAGGCATGCGCCAGCAGAACCCCAAAACCTACTTGGACGTCATGCCGACCTTTGAGCCTGCGCCTCACGACAAGCTGAAGCACACGCAGAGCGAGCCGCCGGATCTGCCCGGCAATTCGCCGTCATCGGCGAGCCGTAAGTCGCCTCGCTTCGACAGGCTCAAGCCGCCGCGCATCGACATCATGAGCGCATCGCCGACCTCGTCACAGGCTTCGGCCAAGCGACTGTCGGATGTCTCGGAATTGGAGCCCCTATCGGGGGGCCGCATGTCCGGCGCCAGGGAGGCGGACAAGCGCTTCAAACCCACCATCAGCGTGCCGCCCTTTGCACGGGCTGGGCGGCACAGGTCCGGGTCCAACCAGAGCCGGCCCTGGTCGATCTCGGACCGCAGCCCGGCGCCGGAACGGGCTCCCATGTCGAAGCGAGAAGTCGCCCGCCTGCGGGCGCTGGTCCTGAGCTCGGGCATCAAGGCCATGGAGATTACGCGCCGCGCCAACGAGCCCCACCCCGTGTTTGCGGAGCGACAGACGCCGTCGCAGAACGACGTCCAGGTCGCGCACGTCTTTTGGCCAGAGATTGCGAAGCTGAGCCCGGACCCGGACGCCGTGCGCGGCAAAGCCGTGCCGCAGACGGAGCTCTACCAGTTCGCTGCCAAGACGCTCGGCAGCTCGATCCAGGGCTCCGGCCAGGAGTGGCAGAAGACGGCGGACCTCTTCGTGTCGGAGACGGTGCCGGCGCTGCACCGGCGGGTGGAGGACGTGCGGCGGCGGGTGGCGACGGACCTGTCGGCCATGACGCGGGCGGCGGCGGACGAGGCGGACGAGACGAGCCGCGACCTGACGCTGGGCCAGCGGTTGAAGATCAAGCACACGCTCGACGTCATCGAGACGATGCTGCGGCGGCGGCGGCGGAGGTTCCGCTGGGTGCGGCGGGCCATGTGGCTGGGGGTCGAGTGGGTGCTCGTGGGCTTCATGTGGTACGTGTGGTTCGTCGTCATGATCCTGCGGGTGTTTTGGGGCGTGGGGCAAGGCGTCGTGAAGGCCGTGAGGTGGCTGCTGTGGTTGTGAGGAGGCCGAGGTCTCTGCCTTTTGAAGGTGGTTTTTTTTTTACGGGCGACATGTTCCGTCTCTGTTTCTCCCCCCCTCAACCCCTTCACCTTTTCTTTGCATATCTCGAGTACCATTAGCGTGGCCGTTTTGTCATCAGCACTGTCATTACGAATGCATAGCAGGCGGACCAGAGATTCCGCAGGCGTATGGGGAAAGTTTGATGCGTTGGGATCGCCATCATTCGGTTTTCAACACATCACACCCCATTACTTTTTTGTCTAGGGGGGGGTTTGAATACAACATTGGGAAGTCGGGATAACCAAAACAACAACAACTCCTACCACTACTACAACAATAACAACAAAGACGAATATGGACTGAGAGCCCGGGGGGACCCAGGCTGCAAGAGCAGGAGATGAAGGGAGACAGAAGGAAGAGAGATTGGAGATGAGGGGGAGAAGGAGGAGGTGATGATACCCGAAAAGGAGAGAGAGAGAGAGAGAGAGAGAGAGAGGAGAGAGAAGAGAACCGAAGCCATGGCCTCGACCTACCCGTCGGTTCTCTCAGGAACTGAACCGCCGGCTTTTTCTTGTTGCCTCACCTCTCCCTCCCCCCCCGAGTGCGTATACTATAATTTTATTTTATTCTATGGGGGTCTTTATTCCCTCTTCATTCTCCCTTCTCATGGGACGTACAGCGAGGTCTGGGAGAAAGACCCCTGGCGTCGGTAGGGAGGGGAGAGCCTTTTTATTTCTTTTTTTCTTCACTTTGGACGCTTCTCACCCCTTCTCTCGACCGGTTTGAGAGGGGGAATACATATACAGATAATGATACATACCTAGTTCCTTCTGCCCCTCATCCTACCTTCAGTGACCAGCAAACAAACACCTTGATCGAGGGAGACGGACGGACGGGGGAGGCATAAGACGGATGGCAGAAGAGAGAGCATCCACGGACCAGGGGGCATGCTCTCCTCACACACGGAGGAGCCTTGGGGGGTACGCCGCGGAGTGAACTGGAAAAAAAGAAGTGGTGGTTGGTGTATTATTCAGTTTCTAAGCAAGGCCCTTTGGTTTTTCTCTTCTTCTTGGGCGACATCTCCGCTGTTCTCAGACCTCAATGGGAGGGGAAGTGAATCAATAAAGTAGAACCCCCTCCACCCATCCTTTTTGACTCAATACAGAGGGCCCTTGCTGTACGACCTGACGGGCGCGACGGCCTAGCACAGCACGACCGTGCTCAATACAACAAGTAGGACAAAGGACCGACATGGCGGGCTGTAGGACCATGCCTCGAAGAACAGAGAGAGGGATGAAGAAGAGTGAGACAAAAAGAAAAAAAAAGAGCAAAAGAAAAGGAGGCGGGGTGGACCACCCTATTCGATCCTCTTCTTGCCCTCTTCGGCGTTGAGATATCTCGCGGTGCTGAGACCCCGCTCGTGACGGGCGACAAAGGAGCCCAGGACGGAATCCTTGCGGGCCTTGGACATGTGCTCGGCGTAGCCCTCGTTGGCCCACGGCCTGGGGTTGAGCTTGGGCCAGTTGACCTGCGCGGGGGTTGCGTCAGCTGGTTGGAACGTAGGGGAGGGGGCCAGACACTGGACGTGGCGTTTGGGACATTTCAAAAACTTACATAGAGCATGCCGTGGCTGAAGATGAAGCTGGCGGACCAGACGGCGACGGCGAGCCAGAAGAGGATGAAGACGCGGATGGTGAGGACGGCGTCCGACTTTGAGAAGAGGCCGACGAGGACGAGGAAGGCGGAGAAGGCGAGGAGGTAGGGGACGGACTGGATGAGGATGGGGCGGCGGTCTGCGAAGACGAGGGAGCCGCCAATGTTTGCGGTGCCCGGGGAGTAGACGCCGAGGAAGAGGTCGTACGAGTCCTGGCGGGGGCCGTCGAAGAAGTTGTTCTTGAAGTAGCGGGTGACGCCGATGCGGGCGTCCTGGAGGGCGCCGAGCTTGGTGCGGTTGCCGGTGCGGGTGACGTCCGTCTTCATGGCGCCGGTGCCCGAGTAGGAGAAGGAGACGACGTCGGCGTTGTCGGCCCACAGGTTGCGGAACATGTGCTCAAAGGCCGGGTCCTCGTCGCGGAAGGAGGAGCCGCGGGGCATGAGGCTCATGTCCTCGAAGATGCGGTCGAGCATGTGGCGGGCGAACATGGACTGGACGACGTTTGTGCGGTCGAGGCAGTCCATGCAGTTTGTGCGCATGACGCTGGTCTGGAAGGCGCGGGGCTCGAGGCGGCCGTCGTTGGGGCCGGGCATGTCGACGGCGCGGAAGTAGCCCTGGGCGTCGAGGGCGTCGCGGAGCTTCTCGACGAGGGCGTAGGCGCGGTGCATGCGCATGCCCTTTGTCTCGTGGTGGTAGTCAAAGTAGACGTAGTGCAGGCGGTCGAACTCGACGGCGCGCTTCTCGGGCTGGATGAGGGTGAACTTTTCGTCCGTGACGCCGCGGTCGGCCTCGGTGCGCTCCTTGGGGGAGGAGACGAGCTTCTCGACCATTTGCTCGTACGAGGCCTTGACGCGCTGCTCGCGGCCCTTTTGGTTGACGAGGTTGATGAGGTAGTTGTCGCCGTAGATGCGGATCTGCTCCTCAAAGTGGGCCTTGGCGGCGGGGAGGGCGCTGTCGATGCCGCGGACCTGCAGCTTGGGGACGTAGCGCAGGGAGTTGATCTCGGCCCAGTAGGTGGGCACGCTGCCGCGGGTCTGGACGTAGGACATGATCTGGGTCTCCTTGTTGCCGGCGGCGGCGGCGGAGGCGGACCCGTACTTGCCGCTCTGCATGTCGGTGCTGCCGGCGAAGCCGCCCATGGCGGTGTCCGAGTCGTTGAAGATGGTGATCTGCTCCGTCTCGTTGTAGTTGGCGGCGTGGCCGTCGTTGTCGACGCCGCGGGTGAAGTAGCGGGTGCCGCCGCGGTGCCTGGAGCGGCGGGAGATGAGGGTGACGGTGACGGGGGTGCCCTTGAAGGTGGTGGGGCGGATCTCGAGCATGCCGAAGATGACGGGCAGGATAAAGGGGTCGAGGGCGGGCTGGGGGCCGGGTTGGCCTCGGGCGCCGGTGGTGCGGAAGGCGATGAGGTCGTCCTGGATGAAGCGGTTGAAGAAGAAGCGGTCGTCGGCGCGCTGCCAGAGGGGGAGGGAGGTGTCGGCCGAGGCCTGGCGCTGGAACGAGTTTGTGAGGTCGAGGGAGTAGGAGAAGTACATGGGGCCGTTCTTGATGAAGGTGTCGAGTAGGCCGATGAAGGTGTCCTCGTCGGGGTCTCGGATCTGGCGCTCGCGCATGGGGAGGATCTCGGTGGTGATGACCTTGTAGACCATGTGGCCCTTGAGGCGACCGACGGGATTGGCCTTTGTGATGACAATGATGTACTTGTCTGGAGGAGAGGGGTTCAGCACAGGTCTTTGTTGGAGGGGAGGGGAGGGGAGGGGGGGTGACGGGAGGGGCTCTCTCACCAAGTCTCAGCTGGACGATACCCAAGATTCCGGCGATGCTGGATACGCGGGACACCCTCCTGCTCTGGCCAGCATCTCCCAAACGCAGGTCTCCGGTCGGACGGTCGACGACGAGGGCGGGAGCATCGGGCGACGAGGGAGAAGTGAAGACGTAGGAATCGGGTGCGACCTTGACATTGATGTCGCGATAAGGCAGAGTGGGTGCCATGGTGACGACGGGTTGGTGGTGTTGGAGTCGGGAGTAGGAGAAGAAGTAGAAGCAGAAGAAGAAAAGGAAGAAGGACAAGGCAGAAGAAGATGAAGAAGAAGAAGAAGAAGAAGAAGAAGAAGAAGAAAAGGGAGCAAAAAAGCAAAGGAAGCCTCGAAGTCCTTTGGTATCCGTGTTCAAGCAGGGAGCCGGCAGTGTCGTCGTCGTCGTCGAGGGTCGAGCTACGGAGTGTAGCAGCCGGGAAAGGCTTGAGACTTTGAGGACAGCTTGAGGGCTTTGGTTGGTCGCAGATGGTGGTGGCTGTCGTCACTTCTGCAGTCGCAAACGCAGCCGGGTTTACCCTGGACCGGGTATCCGTACCTTGGGAACGAGCACTGGGCGCTGGGTGACTGCGGGTTCCACCAGAGGTACGTAGGTAGGTAGTAGTAGTGCTGTGTTCAGGAGCTCTCCGGCTTGTGAAAGAGGACAGGGGTACCAGGGCAGTGAGTAGCAGTACAGGTAAGGTACCTAGGTGCTAGGGAGGTAAGCGAGGGAGCTCTGAATCAATGGGACGGCAGCAAAGGATCGGCTTACATAAGATGGCTCTCAACACGGTACCTCCACACACTCCAGCACCTGGGTTATTTTTCACCTCCTTAGGTAAGCTGTCAGGGTACGTACATCCTACGTATTGCATCCTCCAAAACTCCAAAACGTAAGTACTTACTTACGTAAACAGACGCCTCCCGGACTCCCCCCCCCCTTGTCAGCTACTACCTCATCAACATCAACGCGTAGTCACTCAGCCCGAACAATGGGGACGTTGAGGTCAGAGCCCCCCCCCCGGTCCGTCTGCACCTGACAGCCCAGCTTTGCCCAATTGCTGGCAGGTCTTTTTTGAAGCAAAGTACCCCCCCGTACAGCGATTTCAGAAGCAAATGGTCCACCCTCCCCGTACCTAAACACACCCAAGGAATCAGTCAGTCAGTCACATTATCTCCAAAGGACCCGGTTTAATTGCCATCTGCCTACCTAACCTACCGGTACAACTACCTACCTACCTGTACACTACACCCCATCCATCCAACTTGTTCCACCCGTGCCGAACCTCAACTCACTCAACTCTCGCCCCTCTCGCCGCGCAACCCACGATCCGGAAATCCTGATCCACGATTGCTGCCCTTTGTCGTCTTTTTTTTTCGCGACTCTCCATCTGCCGTATTCTCTCTCGCCTCCCAACCTCGCCAACGAAACCTAATCCTCCTCCCCCCTCTCCGTTAAACTCGACGACCCTTTTCGAGGCCCGACCGACTCGACTTGCCCCTGTCGAGCGACATTCCGATCTAGACCATCTCTCTGGTTTCGCCCAACGTCGCCCTTCCCCGATCCCATCTTCCACATCACGCAGAAATGGCGTCTCGAGGCCCTGGTGCTCCCGGTGCTCGCGGAATGAACACGCGCTTCGCGCAGTTCAAGCTCGTCTTGCTTGGTACGCGAATCCCCCTCCCCCTCTTCTCTCCCCTCCCCCACACCCATATCCTATCGTACCGTACCCGATGGCATCGAGATTGCTAACGGCCATGCTGCACAGGCGAGTCCGCTGTTGGAAAGGTATTTGTTTCTCCCGAGCTCAGGGAATACCTTCCCGTTGTACTGACGTGCTCTTCAGAGTTCTATCGTGCTGCGATTCGTCAAGGTATGTGGCCCATTCATGCCCACTGCTGGCTGCCCAGCTTCGAAGAAAGCCCCCCTGCTAACGAACGGCGTTTTTCTTTCCCCCAATCGTAGGACCAGTTTGACTCGTACCGCGAATCCACCATCGGCGCCGCCTTCTTGACGCAGACCATCTCTCTCGACGAGAACACGACAGTCAAGTTCGAGATCTGGGATACGGCCGGACAGGAGCGATACAAGTCGCTCGCTCCCATGTACTACCGCAACGCCAACTGCGCCGTCGTCGTCTACGACATTACCCAATCTGTAGGTCGCATCGTGTCCATGCCTGCCCTAACCTCCCTCTGTTCCCGGCATGCTAACGGTGTTTGCCCTCCCCCCCAAAAAAGGCATCCCTGGACAAGGCCAAGGCTTGGGTCAAGGAGCTGCAGAGGCAAGCCAACGAGAACATCATCATCGCCCTCGCCGGCAACAAGCTCGACTTGGTCACCGAACAGCCCGATAAGCGAGCCGTCTCCACGGAAGAAGCCGAGGCCTACGCCCGCGAGGCCGGTCTCCTCTTCTTCGAGACGTCGGCCAAGACGGCCGAGAACGTCAAGGAGCTCTTCACTGCCATCGCCAAGAAGCTGCCTCTCGACCAGGCCGGCCCTAGGCATGCCCGGCCCGGTCAGCGACAGGGCGTCAGCCTGCAGCCCGAGACACCCGGAAGCAACGTCGGCGGACCTTGCAGCTGCTAGACGCGAAGAAGTTGCAGTTGGCTTGACGAGGAACGACGCAAAGACGAACATCGTGTCATGAGCCGAGTCTACATAACCCAACCAGGTGGACGGCGGGGGCGAAACCTTTTTGCTGTCTTGTTTTTTCCCTCTTTTTTTTCTTTTTTTGTTTTTGTTTCCCCCGTCGAGACGGAGGCAGGTTTCCGTTGGCAGATTGCCCGCAAAGGCGGACCCGTCAGCCAAGCACTGAACAAACACCAGCACGTACGTAAACGACGACGGCGTTTTAAGGCTGGACGGGGTCGGACAGCGTTGTCGCGCACCCTACATTGAAGAAAGGGGGTTTAATGCCAGGCCCAGCCCTTGTTTTTTTTCTTTTAATATCAACAGGACGTTTTCCTTTCTGTTCTTTTTTTTTCCCGAGAGTGGCTTTTTTTTACTCCCTCCTCTTTTTTTTTACATTTCGTGTCTTCATTGCGCTGGTCATTCGGTTGCGGTAACTCGGGTGTGTAGGGACAGTCCTGGAATAAGACGGTGTACGGGAAACGGACGGATTCACTTTACTGGGGAAAGCATCCTGCAGCATATTTTTTCTTTTCTTCTGATGTACAGTATGCAATAGAGGCAACTGTGTTCCAAGGACGTGTCGTATAAACTGATGTTTATCCATGTATTGCTGCGTTTTATCAAGGAGAGTGAGTGAGAGGAGGAGAGATTGTGTGTGTGAGTGAGAGAGAGAGTGAGTGTGAGAGTGAGAGAGAAAGAGAGAGGAGCCATGTGTGCTTTGATAGGTTCCTAGGTACTTGGGTACGTACTGTACGACTGCGTCGACTCAACAGCAGTGGTTATCCGGTGTCCTGATAGCGATGAAATGGACAGCATAGCAGTGCTGTATAGTGGTGATAGCGGCTGTGTCCACTAAGGTACAGTAGGTAGGTACCTAGGTAGGTAAGCAGGTACCCAGTGACCAGTGACGTGAGGCCGTCCCATCCCATCCCATCCCGGTTCCTGCCGCAGCAGAGCTCGCTCACTTTTAGCCGAACTTTTCCCCCGAGCTTTTTTGTGCCTGGAATTCCATCACCGACCTCGATCCAAAAAAACACACCTCGACTCTATCCCCCAATCACGCCTTGTCGGCCCATCGCATCCCCTCATGTTGCGAACCTCGATTCGATCCGTGAGGGTGCTCGGCCACAGGCCTGCCGCGGCCGTTGTTGGCCGTCAATGGCAGGCCGCCGCCGTCCGCCCGAGATACTTTGCCGACGACAAGAAGCCTGTCGACCCGTCCAGACCGTCCGCCCTGCCGACCACGGACACCGTCACCTCCGAGAAGAGCGCCGTCCCCGAACTGGGAGCCGTCGAGCCGACCATCCCGAAGCAGGAGGTTCCTCTCACCCCCCCGACCCCGGATGCCACCGTCCTCGAGACCGCCGCCGCCGCACCTCCGCCGCGGTCGCCCGCCGCTGCCGCCCCCAAGAAGAAGGGCTTCTTCCGCCGGCTGAGAAACCTGGTCTTGACCCTGGCCATCCTCGGCGCCATCGGCTTCGGCGGCGGCGTCTGGTACTCGCGTATCAACGACGCCTTCCACGACTTCTTCACCGAATATGTCCCCTTTGGCGAGCAGGCCGTCCTCTACTTGGAGGAGGCCGACTTCCGTAAGCGCTTCCCCAAAATCACCGACAGGCTCAAGCCCAGAGACACGGGCAGCAACGTCACGATCCCCGCCCAGAGCGGCGCCTCCTGGAGGGTTGCCGACAACGGCGAGCCCGCCGGTCGCCAATCCAGCGCCGTCGACAAGGCTGCCGCCAAGGTCGTCGCCGTCAAGGAGGAGCACAACAAGCCGGTCGAGAAGCCCAAGGCCGTGTCACCGCCGCCCGCGCCCGCGCCCGCGCCCGCACCCGTCAAGCAGACCAAGCCTGCTGCTGCTGCCGCACCCAAGGAAGACCCGACTGCTTTCAAGGCCCCCGAGGTCAACGAGCCTTCCCGATTCCCCCCCATCCCCCCGATCGACCCCCTGAACATCGAGGACGCCACGGAGCCCGTGGTCCAGGACCTCGTGCACATGCTCAACGACATCATCACCGTTATCAACGCCGACAAGGCCCACGGCCGCTACTCCCCCACCATCGACAAGGCCAAGGGCGAGCTCAGCAAGGTCGGCAGCAAGATCAAGGCCATCAAGTCCTCGGTCGAGCACAAGGCCGCCGCCGAGGTCCAGTCCAAGGTTGCCGACTTTGACAAGGCCGCCAACGACCTCATTGCCCGCGTCGAGTCCGCCATGGTCGCGCAGGAGGCGCAGTGGCGCAAGGAGTTCGAGGACGAGATGAACAAGGTCAAGGCGAGCTACGACGAGCGCGTCAAGCTCGTGCTGGAGCGCGAGAGGCAGCTCAACGAGGAGCGCCTCGGCAACCGGCTGCTGGAGCAGGCGCTGGCCCTCAAGAAGGAGTTCGTCTCCGAGGTGCGGAACCACGTCGAGTCGGAGCGCGAGGGCCGCCTCGGCAAGCTGGACGAGCTGTCGGCGGCGGTGGCGGACCTCGAGAAGCTCACGACGGGCTGGAACGAGGTGGTGGACACCAACATCCGCACGCAGCAGCTCCACGTGGCCGTCGACGCCGTCCGCGCCAGCCTCGAGAACGCCGCGCACCCCAAGCCCTTCACGCGCGAGCTCGTCGCCCTCAAGGAGATCGCGGGCGAGGACCCCGTCGTCAACGCCGCCATCGCGTCCATCAACCCCTCGGCCTACCAGCGCGGCCTCTCCAACGCCGCGCAGCTCATTGACAGGTTCCGCATAGTCGCCGGCGAGGTCCGCAAGGCCTCCCTCCTCCCCGAGGACGCCGGCGTCGCCAGCCACGCCTCCAGCTACCTCCTCAGCAAGGTCATGTTCAAGAAGCAGGGTCTGGCCGACGGCGACGACGTCGAGAGCATCCTGACGCGCACCCAGACCCTCTTGGAGGAGGGCAACCTGGACGCCGCCGCGCGCGAGATGAACGGACTCCAGGGCTGGGCCAAGACGCTGAGCAGAGACTGGCTCGGCGAGGTGAGGAAGGTTCTCGAGGTTCAGCAGGCCCTTGATGTGAGTTGCTGCCCTAGATCTTTGTCTCGTTTCTTCTTTTTTTTCTTTTTCTTTTTTTTTCCCCCCTCAGCGGCTAACAATCCCTTCTCACAGGTCATTGCGGCAGAAGCGCGCCTGCAGACTCTCAAGTTGGAATAATGGACGGGAAACTATTTTTTCTCTCTTTCTTTTGTCTAGTTGGTTGGTTTGGGGGGCCTCCCCGGAGACGCCTAGAGAGATGCTAGACCTCTGGTCTGTGTAAGACATAGCCATAGACTTGAACAAAGGCAGTGTATTCTATTCAGCCTTGGATCATGATGTGATTGATGTATATCCGCGCTTGAAGCGAGCTGTGACCGTTCTGCCGTGTAAGGATGCAAACGAGACGGAGGAATTGCATGAAGTCGAACCTTGACCAACCAGTACAGACCTCTAGATATAGATATAGATATAGATCTAGTAGTTTTACGCAAACCCGTTGTGTTGAGAGAGAGGGGCCGTGAACTCGACGGCCCGGGACCAGCGCCGAGCTCAAAGGCCCCGCCGTTGACCGGCTCAAGTTCCGAAGCCACCCGCATATAACCTCTCTCTCTCTCTCTCTCTCTCTCTCTCTACCCAACCACGACATGTCGCTCAAACTCTCCATTGCCCTCACCCCTCCCCCTCTTTAGGACAGCGCGTCCGCTCGGCGGAAGAAAGGCAAAAGGGAAAAGGATAAAAAAAAGGGATAAAAAAACCCCACCGTCCTTGATGCATCATGCGTCTCGTCGCCTATTGCGCCTCAGCAGCACCTCTTTTCTCCCCACGCCATTCCTGAACTGCCGCATGATGGCTACTACCGGTCGCACATACAACGTCAGTGACCAGAACCTTTTTTTTTTTTCCTTCATTTCTTTTTTCTTTCTCTCCCCTTCCAGTCGCCCGGGGGAGGGAGAGCTTCCCCCTCGGCCGTCGCTCCGACGTCGGAAGGGGAGAAGGATGTGTTGCCCCGCGGCGCATGCTGCACACGCTGCAAATGTCCATGTGACGACGACTGGTGGTGGGAGGGGAGACGAAACAAGGCTGACGATTATCGTGTGCGTTTATAGGATGCCGTCGACGCACTGAACACGCTGCAGACGCCCTTCGCCGTCATCGAGGCGAGGCGCAAGGCCGGCGTCCGACCCGACGAAGCTTCGGTCAAGGAGATGCGCGCATACCTCGCGCGCATCGGCTACTCGGTGCGAACACATTCTCTCTCTCTCTCTCTCTCTCTCTCTCTCTCTCCGACCTTGTGGCACATCCAGCTAACGTCTCTCCCCCGTCGACAGATCTCCGACCTCGACAGCCTCAACGTCATCCACGTCGCCGGCACAAAGGGCAAAGGCAGCACCTGCGCCTTCACCGACTCCATCCTCGCGCGCCACCGCGCCCGCTCCCCGGCCTCGCTGCCGCGCAAGGTCGGCCTTCTGACCTCGCCGCACCTGATCGCCGTGCGGGAGCGCATCCGCATCAACGGCGCCCCGCTCTCCGAGGCCCTCTTTGCCCGTTACTTTTTCGAGGTCTGGGACCGGCTGGGCGACGAGAGCCACACAGCCGCCGCCGCCGATGACGAGAACGCCACCGCCGCCGCCGTGGCACCGCCCGGCACGCGGCCCATCTACTCGCGGTACCTGACGCTGGTGGCATTCCACGCCTTCCTGCGCGAGGGGTGCGACGTGGCCATCCTCGAGACGGGCATCGGCGGCGAGTACGACGCGACGAACCTGGTGGGGCGGCCGGTGGCGACGGGCATCACGACGCTGGGCATCGACCACGTCTTCGCGCTGGGCGACACGGTCGCCAAGATCGCGTGGCACAAGGCGGGCATCATGAAGCGCGGGAGCAGGGCCTTCACGGTCGAGCAGGCGCCCGAGGCCGCGGCGGTGCTGGCGGAGCGGGCGCGCGAGAAGGGGGTGGCGCTCGAGACGGTTGGCGTCGACGCCCGCCTCGACGGCGTGAGGGTCAGGCCGGACGCGACCTTCCAGAAGAGGAACGCGAGCCTGGCCATCAGGCTCGCCGAGGCGGCGCTGGAGAGGGTGGATCCGGAGGGGCTGCTCCGCCGCGACGACGACGACGACGACGACGACGACGACAAGGACGAGACGAAAGAGAAGCTGCCGCGGGCCTTTGTCGAGGGCCTCGAGACGGTCGTCTGGCGCGGGCGGTGCGAGGTCAAGCACGAGGGGCGGGTGGTGTGGCACGTCGACGGGGCGCACACGACGGACAGCCTGCGGGTGGCGGGGCGGTGGTTCGTCGACGAGACGGCGGCGGCCGGGCGCAAGGGCCCCAGGGCGCTCGTCTTCAACCAGCAGGGGCGGACGGAGGCCATTGACTTCCTGGACGGGGTGTACGAGGCCGTCAGGAGGGAGGACGGGAGCGCGTTCGACACGGTCGTCTTCTGTACCAACGTCACGTATGCCGGGACGGGGTATAAGCGGGGTGAGTCTTGTCCGACTTTTTTTTTGCTTTGAGAGGGGAGGCATTTTCAAGGGGACCGTATACTGACGAAAGCGGGAACAGACTTTGTCAACCACCAGTACGACGCCCGGGCCGTCGAGGCCATGACGGTGCAGCGGCAGTTCGCGGAGCGGTGGTCGAGGCTGGACCCCCGGGCCGACGTGCGCGTGATCCCGACCATCGAGGAGGCGCTGGACCACGTCCGCGGGGCGGCGGCCGAGGGGCTGGCCGAGGGCGAGAGCGTCCAGGCCCTTGTGACGGGGAGCCTGCACCTCGTGGGCGGCGCGCTGGGGATCCTGGAGGGGGCCGATGCTCTCTAGGCTTGTGGCTCTATACTTGTTCTTGGCTTCTATAGATATTTCACCCTTTGTGGGCATTGTGCATTCGCTACGGACAGAAAACATGGATGGGGATAGACGGAAAAGGACACGAATACGGTTATAGATGAGGGGGGGAGGGGGGGGGCACGCATGTCCTCACGGAGTCAACTGTCGAGGGTATACCTTTTTTTCCTTTTCTTCTTTCTTTCTTCAACGCTAGTTATAACAGACCGTCCGGCTCCAGCAGGCCGATGAAATTGCCGACGAGATACATGCTCCCCGTGACGAGGACCCTGGTCCTGGCGTCCCGCGCCGCGGACCCGGCCGCGATGCCGTCCACGACGCCCTTCATCTCCGTCAGGTCCCGGCACACCAGCGTCTCGACGCCGGGGTACGCCTCCCTGAAGGCCGCGGCGCACCCCTCCTGGACGGCGACGTCCGCGTCTCCCACGCCGCCGCCGCTCGTCTTGTCGTTCCGAGTGAAGACGGCGGCGCCCAGCCCGGACGCGACGTCGACGCCCGCGGCCTCCATCTCGCCCAGGAGGCCCAGGAGGAGCGCGGGGGCGTCGCGCTCCTGCTGGTTGAAGACTAGCACGAACTTTGACGCGTCGGCGGCGGCGGCGGCAGCGGCGACGACGACGGGCGCCATCCAGCGCGCCACCTCGGCCAGGCTGTCGGCGTTGTGCGCGCCGTCGAGGTGCCACAGGACGTTGCCGCGCTCGATGACCTCGTGCCGGCCGCGCAGCGTCGCCTCCCGCAGGCCCGCGACGACGGTCTCGGGCACGTCCCGCAGCAGGCCGCGCGCATCCGTCCCCGTGTCCGTCTCCGCTCCCCCCTCGGCTCGTCGTCGCCGGCCCTCGAGGACCAGCAGGTGGTGCGCGGCGGCGAGGGCGGCGAGGGCCTGGTTCCGCTTCTGGAAGGCGCCCCCGGGCAGCTTCGCGGCGCCGGCGGGCACGCCGGGCCAGGCGCGGACGACATCGTCGGGGACCTCGACGAGGCGGGCGCCGACCTCGCGGGCGCGGGAGCGGAGGACGGCCATGACGGCGGGGCGGTCGTCGAGGCGGCGGGTGAAGACGGGGACGCGGGGCTTCATGACGCCGGCCTTGTGCCGGGCGATGGCCTCGGGGGTGTGGCCGAGCATGGCGACGTGGTCGACGCCGAGCTGGGTGATGACGGACGCCGTGACGGCGGCGCCGCCGGTGCCGTCGGTGCCGTCGGCGACGAGGGCGTTTGTGGCGTCGTACTCGCCGCCGATGCCGCACTCGAGGACGACGGAGCGGACGCCCTCGCGGAGGAAGATGTGGAGGGCGAGGAGGGTGAGGAAGCGGAAGTAGAAGGGCTTGGCGCCGGCGGGGAGGCCGGCGAGGGGCCCGTCGCCGTCGGGGTCGGCGGGGCGGGCGGAGAGGGCGTCCCAGAGCTCGAAGAAGGCGGCGGCGAAGAGCGGCTGGGAGACGGGGCGGCCGTCGATGGCGATGCGCTCGCGCGGGGTGACGAGGTGCGGGGAGGTGTAGGTGCCGACGCGGCCGGGGCCGGCGTCGGGGTCGGAGTCGGGGCCGAGGCCGGAACGGGCGGCGAGGAGGGCCGAGGTGGTGAGGGCGGCGACGGAGCCCTTGCCCTTGGTGCCGGCGATGTGGATGCAGGAGAGGGCGGAGAGGCGTTGCGGGGTCAGGTTGGCGCGGAGGAGCCAGGCGCGCATCTCGGGGAGGGCGAGGAGGTTGGGGTCCGAGGCCGGCGGCGGCGGCGGCGGCGGCGGAGGGGATCCCGGGACGGCGGTCTGGGGCGGCGGGGGTTTCGGGTCTTGGGGCTTGCCGAAGAGGGCCTGGACCTTTGTGTTGGGGACGAGGGTGTTGAGGTGGTCCAGGGCGTCGGCGTACGTCCGCGAGGAGGAGGAGGAAGAAGAAGAAGAAGAAGAAGACATGGTGCTGAGGAATCGGGCGTGCGGGTGTTTGACGAGGTGAGATGCGGCTGAGGCTTGTCGTGGGAAGAAGAGCTTCATGAGAAGAGGAGAGAGGATGGGGAGAGTATTGAGATGCAGATGAAGGGGTTGGGGGGATGCCAATTCACCCAGAAAGCATCATGGAGGAAACGGAGGGCGAAAGGGAGAGTATAGTTTGGAAGGGAAAAGCTTCCGGCGGTGAAAGTGAGTTTTTGGGCGGGTGAGATGAGGCTGAGTTGAGATGAGTCGAGTTCTCACTTGACATGACATGAGGCTCTCCCAAAGGGTGCACTTTGAGACCCACACTTTGCCTGGTTTACTATGTCTCATCTGTCTCTAGTATTCATGTATTGCCATGTGCTACGATTTCATCCTCTGCCATCATGTCAAAATGCTGGCTTGAAGCCCGTATACTAAAACGTTCCATCCGGGAAGAACGAACACTTCAGTCTGACAGTGTGACTGACCCTTCAAAGTTGCCAAGAGCGTCGTCCTTCCGATGCCACACCGGCGTTCCCTCAAAAACCTAGTTTCTCGGCCCTCAGCCAAGACGTCTCCTCCCATGTGCACGCACAAAGCCATGAGACGAACGTCACATCCGCCGCCCGGTTCACCCGCTCCGAACCAGCTGGGTTCGTGGCAGGGCTGGCCCGATTCACACGAACGATGGGGAGATGAAGCTTTTCTTCTCCTTCTGGGCGTGCTAGGAACGAGAAAAGCACATGGCACGGCGCGGTGTGCTTCCTTGCATCTAACCCTTTCGGCCACGAAGCGTCATCGGGCGTTCCAGCCTACGTACGTTCATTACATACACGCTACAGGGCCAGGGGTGATTGTTGAGGACGTGCTCTCGAGCGAGTCAGATTTGGCCACCGATGCCGCCCCGTGTTTCGCGCCCGCTCATCGACCGCGAGCCATCTCATGCGGGTTGTTCTCGTCAGAGGTAGATGACGAAACGAAACGAAAGGCCCTTTCATCCTCGTCTCCTCGTCTCCTTCTTATCTCCGAGCTCCGAGCTGGCGTTGGCATCTCTTACCGTCCGTCTCCTTAGCTTACCTGCGAGGATGAATCAGACAAGGTCACGCGATCCAGGATGAGATAGCTCCGGCCGGACAGAGTTGGCCTTGGAACAAGCGTCCTGCAGCCCCGTTGAGTCGACTTGAGCTTGAGGGTGTCTGTCGCATTCGCCCCCGGTCGCCCACGTTCAAACATGGCAAACATTGGAGGGAACATTGGGGGGCGGGGGGGATAAACGCAGTTTAATTATCAAACAACAATTTTGGCCGATTCGGCAGCGCGGCTTCAAAAAGTCTCGAGCCAGTCTCCGTTGGAATTGCCCGATCCCCAACACGGAAGAAGCGCCAAGTCAAGCTCTGCCCCCCCGGGACCAGGATTCCGACCTACAGGCTCTTCCCACACACACACACACACACACACTCACCTCTTCCCTACCTACCGCTAGTTGCTTCGAGACTGCTCGGGGAATGCCCGCTTTTCTCGATCCTCGCCATGGGGCCGGGGTCGGGTTGTAGCGCCTGTGGAGATGTCATCGACCATGTCACGCAGATCGGTTTACGCGCGCTACCTCTCCTGGTCCTTTTGTTTTTAATTTTTTTTATCATCTCTCTCCATCTCGTCTTTTCCATTTTTGTCTTCTTTCCCTTTTCATTCATCGTGACGATCAAGAACGGCGGCATGTCTGTTGGAAACGTCTCTTCCTCTTCTCTTTACCTCGTGCGCGCTTGTTAGCATTTCCTAGTATCATCGGTCGCTTTAAGCTGTAACAGTTTCCCTTCGTTTATAAATACTCTAATTACGAGACTGGACCGTTCCAAGTCGGATCGCTTTTCAGCTTGCCACTCCCCACGCCCATCGGCATCGCGTATGAATAAGCGGTGGGAGGGATTAACGCCAATAACGGGATTCCATATCTCTTGATAACCGGCCGACTCGCTCGTATAGCCAACGACTACCAGACATACCTAGACCCAAGGCGCCGATGACAGAAAAGGACCTGCGCCGAGTCCACGACGACGAAAAAGTCGACGACCTGGAGCGCGTCGCCGGCTCGCAGACCGACCGCGGCTCAACCACCACGACCGGCGCCGACTCGTCGACCATCAGCAACCCTCGCGACGGCGACGGCGCCGACGATGTGGCCGCCGGAGACGCCAAGTCGGGAGTACTGCCGTCAGACGACGACGCCACCGCCGCAACAGCGATGGGCGGCTGGACGGCCGCTGAGACAAAGGCGCCGGCGGCGTCCGGGGGTGGCGACGCGCAAGGACCTCCTCGTCCCTCCACCGGCGACGACGACGACGACCCGGGATCAGGCCGCACGAAGCTCGAGACGCTGCTGGTCGTGCTCTCGCTCTGCGCCGCCCTGTTCCTGGCGGCGCTGGACGTCACCATCATCACCACCGCCGTGCCCACCATCGCCGAGGAGTTCAACAGCAACATCGGCTACATCTGGATCGGAAGCGCCTACCTCCTCGCCAACGCCGCCTTCGTGCCGACGTGGGGGAAGATCTCGGACATTTGGGGCCGCAAGCCCGTGCTGCTGTCGGCGGCCGGCGTCTTCTGGGTCGGGTCGTTGATCTGCGGTCTAGCCACGAGCATGGGGTAAGGATTTTCTTTTCTTCTTTTCTTGTTCCTCTCATCCGGGACACGACCGAAGCACCCATTACAACTCTTGAGGCAGCCTTGACTGACAAAGACTCCAGGATGCTGATCGGAGCCCGGGCGATCCAGGGCATCGGCGGGGGCGGCATCATCGTCCTCGTCAACATCTGCATCAGCGACCTCTTCTCCATGCGGCAGCGCGGCGTCTACTTTGGCGTGCTCGGCATGGTCTGGGCCGTGGCCTCGGCCGTCGGGCCCGTCGTGGGCGGCGTCTTCACGAGCAAGGCGACGTGGCGGTGGTGCTTCTTCATCAACCTGCCCATCTCGGGCGTCGGCATCGCCGTGCTCTTCTTCGTCCTCAAGCTGCACAACCCGCGCACGCCCGCCCTCGAGGGCCTCAGGGCCATCGACTGGGCCGGCACCGTCGCCATCATCGGCGGCACCCTCATGTTCCTGTTCGGCCTCGAGCTCGGCGGCGCCAGCTACCCGTGGGGCTCGCCCACCGTCGTCTGCCTCCTCGTCTTCGGGGCCCTGACCATCGGCCTCTTCGTCGTCAACGAGGGCCGCTACGCCCGGTACCCCGTCATCCCCATGCACCTGTTCCGCACCTGGTCCAACGTGGCCGCCTTCGCCGCCTCCTTCTGCCACGCCTTCGCCTTCATCTCCGGCAGCTACTGGCTGCCCCTCTACTTCCAGGGCGTCCAGGGCGTCTCCTCCCTCCTCTCGGGCGTCTACCTGCTGCCCTACGTGCTCTCCCTCTCCCTCACGTCCGCCCTCGCCGGCGTGCTGATCCGCAAGACGGGCAACTACGTCTACCTCATCGTCGGCGGCATGCTGGTCGCCACCGTCGGCTTCGGCCTCTTCTACGACCTCCCGCCGGACCGCAACCTGGCCAAGATCGTCCTCTACCAGATGGTCGCCGGCATGGGCATCGGCCCCAACTTCCAGGCGCCCCTGATCGCCGTGCAGACCTCCGTCGGCCCGCGCGACATCGCCGCCGCCACCTCCGCCTTCGGCTTCATCCGCCAGATGGGCACGTCCATCTCCGTCGTCATCGGCGGCGTCGTCTTCAACAACGAGATGCAGAAGCAGAACCCGCGCCTGCGCGCCCAGCTGGGGCCCGAGCTGGCCGACATGCTCTCCGGGTCGAGCGCCGCCTCCAGCGTCGGCGTCGTCGCCCGCCTGCGGGGGGACGAGGGCCGCGTCGCCCGCGGCGCCTACCTGACGGGCCTCAAGACCATGTACATCGTCTACGTCTCCTTCGCGGCGCTGGGGCTCGTCATGAGCCTGTTCATCCGGCAGAAGCAGCTGAGCAAGAAGCACACGGAGCACAAGACGGGGCTGAAGACGCTCCGGAGCCGGACTGGCCGGTGAGCTGAACAGATCCATCGCTTGGGGGGCTCCTAGTCCGGGATTTCATGGCGTGGAAACACGGTAGCATAGCCTTTGGTTGTTTTTTTTTATTCCGACTCCAGCGAGCATCGAGCAGATACCCAAAATAAAAACCTTCATATATTCATAAATAGTTTCATTTTTCCCTTCGGCGCAGGCCTTCGTCATGCAACCTCGTGTGAATGGATTCGGCCGCATGCCGCAGAGAGACTCAAACCACCTTCGCTCTTCAGGCTAAACGGATGAAGTGCCCATGATCCCACGTGGCCCGTCCAGCCTGGGGATAGTCGTCTTTCTGATCAAGCTTTCGGGCCCCAGGATCACGGTACATGGGGGACCCGGTTATAACGCTTCCGCTTGTCCGGGGATGATGAGGCAAGGGTTACATTGAGCACTCAACACGGGCGACGGAGACTCAACGGACGAGCACCGACATGTCTGTTGGCGAGCGCGGAGTGTAGAGACTATTGAATCCAGCTACGTCAGGTAGCCAAGGTAGCTGGAGCGTTTCCTATTTCTCTGGGTGTCGGCAGGTCGCACAACTCGCCGGGCTTCATTGGCGGAACCACGGGCATCCGCACGCGGGGAGTACTTCCGATTAGTGGTCCGGAGGTGTGTGTGGCATACGTTTGCGCTCCCCATCGATCGGGGTGTTTTCCCGCTGCTTACTTGCATTTCCGAGCTCTTTTCTGACTGGGAACCTTGGACGATATAATCACATAGTAAACATCAAGGGAAGGGTGGGTTTGATCAGGCAGACCCCTATCATTATTGTTGGATATGTAGTGTAGTCGGACAAGGACAGCTCCAAGACTCCTTATTAGTGATGCTCGATTCCAGGCTTATCCGCATCGTGACCTGGCAGGATGCCGACAATCTCAAATGGCCAAGGGTTGCAGCCACTAGCCTGCCCTCCTCCGGAATCAGCGCGTCCGTTGTCTTGATGCGAACTCGGTCGTGAAAACATGTATATAATGTGTATATTATCTTCAGACCGGAAACCACATACACATCCATCAACCTACCCACTAGCGTTCACCAACTCTCCCCTCTCCGGAAGACGACGCTCCCGGGCCGAACCCTGCCAGACATGCGTCTTTCCACCCTCTTGGCCGCCGCCGCCGCCGGCCTCGCCTCCCTCGCGAGCGCCGCCTCCCTCCAGCAGGTGACCTCGTTCGGCGCCAACCCGTCGGGCGCCAAGATGTACATCTACGTGCCGGACCGCGTCGCCGCGAACCCGGCCATCATCGTCGCGATCCACTACTGCTCCGGCACGGCCAACGCCTACTACGGCGGCACGCCCTACAGGGGGTACGCCGACACGTACGGGCTCATCGTCATCTACCCGGAGTCGCCGTACAGCGGCACGTGCTGGGACGTGAGCTCGCGGGCGACGCTGACGCACAACGGCGGCGGCAACAGCAACGCCATCGCCAACATGGTGACGCACACGCTCTCCAGGTACAACGGGGACAGCAGCAGGGTGTTTGTGACGGGGACGTCGTCGGGCGCCATGATGACGGTGAGTAAGCCCGGGGGCCTTTCCGGGCTCTCTTTTTCCAAAAATGAAAGGAAGGGGAAAGGGAGAAGAACTCGAGGCTGAATAAGAAACAAAGAACGTCATGGCGGCGACCTACCCGGAGCTCTTCGCGGCCGCGTCCGTCTACTCGGGCGTGCCGGCCGGGTGCTTCTACACGGGCACGACCAACGGCTGGAACTCGACCTGCGCGCAGGGCAACTCGGTCGCGACGCAGCAGGCCTGGGCGCAGACGGCGCTCAACATGTACCCGGGCTACACGGGCCCGCGGCCGCGCATGCAGATCTACCACGGCAGCGCCGACGCGACGCTGTACCCGCGCAACTGGAACGAGACCATCAAGCAGTGGACGGGCGTGTTCGGGTACAGCCTGACGGCGCAGCAGACGCTGCCGGGCACGCCGGGCGCGCAGTACACAAAGTACGTTTACGGGCCGAACCTGCAGGGCATATACGGCGCCGGCGTCGGGCACAGCGTGCCGGTGATGGGGGCGGAGGACCTCAAGTGGTTCGGCATCACGGTGAGTTTTTCTTCATTTGGGTTTTCCTTTTAATCTTCTCTCTCTCTCTCCCTCTCCCTCTCGCTGACTCCGGATAGGGCGGATCTCCGCAGCCCGGGACGACGACGCGGAGCTCGGCGCCGCCCCCGGCGACTTCGGCAGCCAGCCCGCCTCCAGCCGGAGGATGCTCCGTGGCCAGGTGGGGGCAGTGCGGCGGCAGCGGATGGACCGGATGCACCGCCTGCGCGAGCCCGTACACCTGCCAGGTCTCGAACCAGTGGTACTCTCAATGTCTGTAGGGGCGGGCGTGTTGATGTGTGTGCGCTGGGCTCGCCGGTCGCCCAAGTCGGAGAAGCGGCACGGGTTCGGGAGGTGGTGCCGCCGGGAGAGAGTTTCCCTCTCGTGGTTCCGGTCGACCGACCGAGGGCCCGTCGAGTTCGAACATGTTACACGCAAGAATGGTGCGGTTTATTTCTAGTGTCCACGTTTAACCAAGTATATTATTATGAGCGGCCGGAAACAGCTGGTCCGTGACTCTCGTCCCTGGAATAACGAATGCAAGCCATCGGGGATATCATCATCCCCCCTCCCTGTCCATTGCCGAGCTTTCGGCCCCAGGTGTGCGTCTTTCCGGCCCAGAGACTTTAGACCCGGCAGCTCATGCATGGCGCCATTGGGGATCCCGAAAGCGGCCGGCGAAGAGCAGAATGGCGGCGTAATCCCTCGGGGGGGAGTGCGTGATAGCGGAGAGACATCGCGCATTGGGTCCTTGACCCTCCCACAATGCGATGACGGTTGGCTTCAATCTATCGCTTCGATAACGACATGCCGGAGCTCCACTGCGCCCTCTCGGTGTCGCGTCTGGTGTTCAAGTCTGCGCCGTCGTTGCTCGGCTTCTTGGGTGTTTTCCTCCAGAGGGCGTATTTGAAGCAAAAAACGCGCGCACGCCGGCCATCGAGTTTCTCTGACCGACACAAGGGAGAAGAAAGACGCCCCGTCTTACACCGACTGCGCCTCTGAACCGCTGACCTCCCCAGCTCTGGCCGAAGAGAAGGGGGGTCCAAGGGCAAGACGGTGACGGAGAAGAACGCCGACGTGACTCTACAGCTGCTCGAGCAACTCTGTGACAAGTTCAGACCGCTCACCCCGGACCTGGAGAAGAAGTTCCGGAGGAAACTTCACCTTCGCGTCATGACTCTGTTGTCGGCGATCAATATCATGTTGTTTGTAAGTCGCCCAGAGAGGCTCTCTCGCCCTGGGTCTGTCGTTTCTCGGTGGATACGGGAGACACTCAAGAATCGATACATTGGTTCGTTCGCTACTCGATTTTGACGAGGAGAATGACTTCGCCTGACCCTGATCCGGCGGGGTCCAGGCCATTCAATGGGTCTAGAAAGTTAGACTATAGCGCCTGTGTATCAATCCGCGGCGCCCGTATATTGATTCCCTTATAAAAGAATACTATGATAGCCCTGTCTTGTCCATATCATCTAGTAGGGTAACGTTAATGCTTATAATTAATAGGTTGTGACACCTATGCTCTACACCAGGTCAGGCTCTGTACAACTTCAAGCTGCTCCTTTAGCAACCCTTCGTTTTCTTCGCCTGCCTTCTTAACGGAGCAGCATAATAATATGATTTCTTTAAACTTATCACCCGCCCGATGCTCGAGGAATGCGATTGCGGCGTCATTTTCCAGGAGCTGGTTGATAGTGGGTAGCTCTAATACCTCATTGCTTTCCATCGCTTTCGCCATGCGATGAGAAAGCTCGCCTCCCGAGTGCTCCGAAAATACATCTCGGAGTTTTTGCAAACAGCCCAGCTCCAAGAGCAAACACCCAAGAGAGTACAGGTCGAATCTTTTTTGGTACGTCTCTCGGTTGGCCCCCCGCGCCTGAGGGTGACGATATAAGTCTGCCTCGAATTCTGTGTCGGGAAGTTGGGTGTAAGCGGCAGCAGAACCTTCGTCGGCGCGTGCATAGTCATAACCCACGAGGATGGGCTCTGTCTTCAGAAATGTCAAGTCGTCTGATCCCTGAGGTGCGAGGAATATGACGTTTTCGGACCGTAAGCTTTTGTGCATCCAGCCGGCAGTGTGAAGTTGTAGCACTGTTTCTGCAAGCGCCTTGGCTATTTCGAATCGTCTCCGCAGTGAGACGTGCAGTTGGTCCAGCATAAGGTCCTTGAGGGATTTGAATGTGGTGTTGGTGCCAGTGGCTGGGATTTCGTAAACAATGCCGTGTCTTCCGTGACTCTGTAAAGGATAATACCCCATACAGGGAAGTGATCGAAAGGAATTGTCCCGGATAGAGCTCAAAAGGGTTACAAGGCACTTCATTTGCCTCTGATACATCTCCCATTGATTGCCCTCGGCGATCTTCCATTGAATGAGAACCTGTGAGCCCTTGTACGATGCGAACTCGAGACCCTCATATCGTAAAGGCTCGTCGTCCCATGGCTTCAAAGATCTCTTCAGAACCCTCAAGTCTCCGATTCTGAGACCCATGATTTCTTTCGGGGTTGTTGGCTTGACCTCGTCGTCCCGCTTGTCAATGCCGACGACAAGCCTGATCTGCTTGACATGTGCTGCCGCTTTGATGGCCAACTCGTCATGGTGCGGTTGCGAGCCATTGCCAATGAGCTCTCCGACTTGCCCGGCCTCGGCAGTTGTTGAGGTCAGCGAAACAACTTCGCGGAGTAGCTTGGAATACCTCGTCCTCTCCGAAAGGCGCTCGTCGTCGTCAAGTAGAAACTCTAGTTTGTTGATCAACTCGGTGATTTCTCCGATGATTCTTTTTAGCTTCTCCTTATCACGTGTTGCCCAGAGGAGCCGTTTTATGGGAGCATTGTTGGCCTGGATGATCTGTGCCGATGTGGTATAAATGGTTGGTTATTACCGGGCGATGAGTTTGCTGACGCCGTGCTTCGGTGGTTCGAGTGATTGAAGCTTTTCTGCCTCTTGGATTTCCTCCTCAGACACCTCCAAGGAGTAGCGAGACTTGAGTCCCTCAGCCGATGTCATGAATAATCCAAGTTGCTCCAACAACAGCAACGCAAGGGGCCAGTTGAGAGCAGATCGCCTGTTTTCCTTGTGGATGCCGACTCGACGAGACCAGGCGATGAGTCTGTATTTCTCAAACTCAAGGCCGATGCGGAAGAAGTCGCCGTCCGGTCCAATGTGTTGAGCAGTATTGAAAAACTCGAAAGCCTGGACGCATGCTTTAAACGAGTTCACGGCTGCGACAACAATCGTGACAATTTGGGTGGCTGGGTCCATGATGAGCAAGTTGAGCAAGGTTATAGGAAGACCAGTGACTTCAATAGTAAGGCCGTAAATCCCATAAATAAGCGAAGGGAGATGAAAGAAACATATGAGCAGAGGGAGGGTTACCTTTGAGCCAACAAAGCCGGCACCGATAATGATTGCGGCCTGACGAGACAGGCGGCCGGTTGCCTCGCAAGGCAGACTACGAAAGAGGACAAGTATACATATATTGCTGACCTCGCTTCAGCAGCTGAAGTAAGATTTGCAGCTCGAAGGAGTGTCCGGTGACCTTGAACAGCCAGTAAGGCATTGCGGAGGACCAGGCTGTATGCAGAGAGTCCTGCAACACTGCCACTAGGATCAATACAGATGCAGCGATAATGCACGACTTTGCGTTGGGGGTATCATATCAGTATGCGGAAGATTTAAATCGCTCAACATAATATAACCTCGCCGCCGTTGGGTCTTTGTAGTATGTTGTGTGCGCTGTTTTGACCAAATCTAACGTATGTCAAGTTTCAACGGTCGCAGTCTTCTTTGAACGGTTATCAACTTAGCATATATGGCAACATGGAGCCTTTCAAGCAAAGAATGACATGGCCATTTCAGAAACTCTACACACAGGGCCAATCCAATCCCACTGACCCAGATTCAGACCGCCGAATTGACAGCCAGCTACATCATCTGTGTTCAATCAATATACTCGAGAATGAGACTCATAATGGACGGACAGCACAGCAAATAGTTCGTGACATTCAGATTCTTCTCAATTTTCTCGATGATCAAGCGAAAAGATTCGATAATCAAAAATGGTCTCATCGACCGCGGCTGTACGCAATCCTGAGGAATATAGGCGCTCTGGCGTACATGGATGAGTTCGTCGACGCAAGGCTTACTGATTTCCATCTCCCACTCAACTCAACGACTGTGCCTGACTGCCTCAAAGGCGATGGTCAGCAGCATCTGCGAGAGGCTTTCATCGAAGCACAATGCATATATTTGACCAAAGCTAGATGCATTGAAGACGGAGACGACTCACGACATTGGATATTATCTCCACGTACGAGCGGGGACGACTACTTTGTTCCTGAAAAGCCCCTAGGGCATGGAAGTTTTGGGTACGTCTGTGCTCTTTTCTTCTTCCAAACAAGAAAGGAACAGGATACTCACCGTTATCAGTTCGGTTGATCTTGTCCACAGTCGCTTAAGCATTGAAAGATATGCGCGGAAAAGGGTCTTGAGAGCTCGTTCAGAGCAGAGCCGTCGGAACGAAGATGCCCTTCTCAATGAACTGAAAGAATTGAAGAAGTTAGAGCATAACCACCTCGTCAGAATATTCGGTAGTTATACCGACAGGGAGTACATTGCGTATATTATGAAGCCAATCGCACAGCTTACGCTCGCTCAATTTCTCAGCGGATCGACACCTTTGCAGGCAGAGGAGCAGGAAATGTTAAGACGGTCTTATGGCTGCCTTGCTGGTGCAGTCGAATACCTTCACCGAAAATGCATCAGACACAGAGATCTAACAGCACGCAATGTGCTCATCTGCCGAGGGGAAGTTTATATAAGCGACTTTGGTTCAGCATACAACTGGACAAACAAACCTGGGAGTATGACAAGACATCGCAATACCCCAGTCAGCCCAGATTACATGGCTCCCGAGGTAGCTGGAGATGAGAATCGAGGGACCGCTAGCGACATGTGGTCTTTGGGGGTCGTTTATCTGGAGATGACAACCAAACTTCTGGGCCGCAGCGTTCGGGAACTGAAGAACGTACTGGCCGCCCACGCCAAAGCTCACAAAGTCAAATATCCCGGCCATCTTACGGTGCTCCAGTACCACATGAACCGACTATAGACGGCCTAATGTTAGGCCGAGTAGTTACCAGCGCCCGGCTGCCAGCACCTGCCCACTGTTGCCAGCGCCCGCCCACTATTGCCAGCGCCCGCCCACTGTTGCCAGCGCCCGACCACTATTATATAGGTATAAAAGAGAGAAAGTCAAATGTAGGTTCTAGGAATAAGTCTTACTCTTATGTTTTTCTATGTTACGGACATCCGAAGTGGGGTATTTCAGCTTAGACCTAAGCTATTAATGATGTTAGCTGCATTTTATACCTTCTTTAGTGGAGAATCTCCTCGGCCTAACATTAGACCGTCTATAGTCGGGTCGTGTGGTAATGGTGCACCGTACATCTTCTCGTGGATTCAGAAACTTGGAAATCAGGACGCCGAGTACGACCATGACAAAGAGCCGCTTCTTTGGGTGAGAAGCCTATTGGACACGCAACCCGAAAACCGGCCTTCCGCAAGTATCCTGATGCAAGATATCCATGAATCACCTTCATTCGGGGCTTTTTGCTGCTTTAAGTGCCAGCCAGCGTATCAGGACGAGGCGACAGAGCATCCGATTCATGAAAGGTCCGGGCCAGTTGTTGACTCACAAAAAACCAGTGCCATAGTTGAAGATTTCATGGAAGCCTTCAACCGGCAATCCAGTTTTGGAGGCATGTCTGTACAGAGGGTTGACTCCATCAAAGAATGGGTTTCTGGGACGACGGATTCAAACATGCGAGATGTCGAAAACAGCAGCTGGCTGGGTGATAATCAGGAGGAAGAGATGCCGCATGATACTGCGCGATTGACGGATAAGCTCTATTACGATTCTTATGAGTCAAGGTACTACACGAGCATCGTTGCAAAAGACCCCGACCCAACCCAGTGGAGTCACCCGGTGGAGGAGCTAGCAGTTCCTGGATCTTTTCCAGTTTTTGACTTGGATGAAGAGAAAGGGGAAACTGTCTCAGGACTACCAGGGCAGAATCTGATACCCACGCCAATGCAAAAAGCCGAGAAAAGAAACTTACAAGACTCTGGTCTTGGGTTTTTGGAATACGAAAGTGTGTCGTCAGACAATTCTGGAGAGAAACTCGACATATACAATGAAGTTTCCGACACTTCAACAGTCAACTCTGACTCGTTCGAAAGTGGAAACATCGAAGGCAATTTTGATGAAATTATGGAGGCCAGTGAAGACGAACAAGACTTTGATCGAGTTGGGAACTGCGACAAAGATTTCGAGGAACCACCAGAGACTGTCGATATGCCTTTAAGAGAAGTCGATGACGAGTCTGAAACGGAAGTCCCGTTGCAGGACCTCATTGGCGAAGGGTCTAACACGTCAAATATCGGACACGGCTCTAATTCACCAATACAGGCTGAACCGGTGACAGCACAACTGACAGAAGGTCGAGACAAGCCAAGTGATGACAACATGGCAAACGACATCTGTACATCTTCTACTATGGATGATGAGCCTGCAGTCAAAAATGGCTACGTTCCAGTGTCAGTGGAAGCGGTTGTTGATGATGAGCCTTTTGCGTTGCAAGAGCCCCCACAAACAAGGATGCAACAATATTCAAACGCCCCCACGAGATTTGTCGGCTATGCGCCAACGGAGAACCATGGTGCGCCAGAAAACGAAGAGCGGAATTTCACCACATCACAGAGTCGAACCAACTATGGAGAGGAAACCAACGTCAAACCTCATGCAGAGATTCTATCTGACAATAAGGACTCAGTGATATCACAGCCACAGTCCAATATGCGGAGCAAGAAGGCCCAGATCAAGAAAGTGAGAATTGGCAACTTCGTTCACGCAGCACCCAGCTCAGGCGGTAGCGATCTGTCAGGTTCCTAAAAGTAGTACCGGCTTCGGGGCCGGCGGGGCACCGGGTGGGGCCCGAGGGACACCGCGGAACGGAATAACGTTATGCCAAAGGGCACACAAAAGGGGTTTTTATGATAGCATTAAGGTTTAAAGAGGAGATAGATTAGAATAACAGTCACTAATAACCTCTAACTACCCTCCTACTAACTCCTTTACTTAGTACTATATAGCCTCTAATATATTCTAATCTCTTTCTATTTATAGGTACACTAACTATTAGAGTAGTAATAGTACTAGTATAATTAACCTAATCCTAATCTATTACCTAGTAGGGTAGCCTAGTAATATAGTAGCTTATACTAGATACTAGTAGGACTATAGTAAAGGAGTAGTACATAACCAACCTTAATAGGTTAATAGAGGAGTAGCTAAGGGCTCTTCTTAATAATAAAGTAGCTAAGGTAAGAAAGAGAAAGATAATTAAATAGATTTTAGCCCTTAGAAATAAAGAGTCTATTAATAATATATATATAGCTAGTAAAGGACCTATAGCTACCTAGCTAGAGCTTAAGTACTTATATACTAATATCCTTATTAAGTAGTTAGCTCTAATATAAGGGGGGTAACTAAAATAACCTTAAAGACTTCCTTTTTAAGTTATAAGGCTGATTCTCTATTACTAAGGAAGAATTTATAGCTAATAAGAGTAAAGTTTAGTTTATAGAGGCCTACCTAGAGAGTAACCTAATATATAGCTAGAGAAGCTATGTTAACCTCTAGTATAGTAGTAATATTAGTCTAATTACCTAGAAATAGATAGAGGCCTAGCTCTATAATAGTATTACTAATAATAATACATAGGCCTTGAGTATAGCTATAGAGCTAGATAAGATATAGTAGAAACCTAGGTAGATATACTAGTAATTTATTAACTAGTATAAAATAGTTAAGGTAGAGATTTTAAACCTCTAACTAAAGAGATAGTAGGTAATCTATATCTTAAACTAACTACTCTTAGACTTATAAAGCTATATCCTAGTATATAAGCTACTAGCTACTTATTAAAAGCTAAATAATATAATAAAGAGAGTAGAGATACTTATAAAGATATATACTAAGATAATAATAAAAGACTAGTAAAGGCTATAAGAGAGAAGGAACTAGTAGACCCTAGCTATTACCCTAGTGCTAGTATTAGCTACCCCCTTAGATAAATTAGAAGGGTAATAGTTAGTCTTAATGCCTAAGGTAGCTATATATATACCTATAACTAAGCTATAGGTTAAGTAGGAATAAGAAGGGTATAGATAACCCCTAAAGCACTCTTAGGGCTCTCCTATATACTTTAACTATAGTAAGCTAGGATATATATTAATAGAGTATATAGAAGAGAAGTACTATAAGTATAACTAGCCTTATTATATAGGTAGGTATTATATACTAGTAGCCTAGCTAGTAGCTACAGAGGTTAATAGTATATAGATCCTCTAGAGAGAGAAACTATATTACTGCTTTAAGGTAGACTTCTATATTAGAGTAGCTAGTATATAGAGAAAAGAAAGGGTATTAATTAATCCTAGAGTAGATAAGAATGTTATATATTAGAGGATATTATATAAGGAGGTACTACTAGAGGTTTATAGAGAGAGAGTAGGGTTACTAAAGATATAAAGAGATAAGGTACCTAACTATAGGGTAGTAGTATTAGTAATAGAAGTAATAGATAATATAAAAGTAAGAAAGGTATAATCTTATACCTACTAGGTAAGTAATATAGGTATATATAATACTATTTTAGAGATCCCCTAGAGGTAAAAGGTATAGCTAAATCTTAAGTAAGTAATAATTAGATAAACTTACCTATTAAGAGAAGGCTACCTATAACTTATCTAGAAAAGAAAGGTATTAAAGAGAGTATAAAGAGAGGTAGTGGTAATACTAATATATAACCTATTAGTCTACTACCTATACATAGGGGGAGCTGAGAGGGCGCTAGAGCTACTACCTCATACAGTAGAGAGAGAAAAGGGGGAGGAGATAAAGGGATTTAAGCTACTAAAAGAATATTAAGAATAGGTATATATATTTAATATAAACCTAGTAGCTAAACTAGCTAGAGATAAAGGTTACTTCTATACTATTAACCTTAAGCTAGGGGTAGAACTGCTGTTTAGCCTTATTTACCCCCTTATGGAGAAGGAGTTAGAAGAGCTAAGAAAGTATATTAATAATATACTAGGTAAGGGGTAGATCTAGCCCTTATAGAGCCTTGTAGAAGTACTAATCCTATTTATACTAAAGAAGGGGGGTAAGTTATACCTTTATATAGACTATTGCAGCCTTAATAAGGTTATAGTTAAGAACTATATACTACTACTACTAATTAGAGAGATCCTTAACTACTTAGAAGAAGTAAAGTATTTTACTAAGTTTAACCTTAAGAATACATACTACTAGGTAAGAATCTACACTAGCAATAAGTAGAAAATAGTATTCTAGACATAGTATAAGCACTTTAAGTACTATATTATACCTTTTAAGCTAGTTAATATACTAGTAACCGTCTAAGTATATATAAATAATACCCTAGCTAGGCTAGTAAACATTATCTATATTATATACCTTAATAATATCTTAATCTTTACTAAGGATAAGGCTAGTTATATAGAGATAGTAAAAGAGGTACTGCACTAGTTAGATACTACTAGCCTATATACTAACTTAGAGAAGTATGTTTTCTATACTAAGATAATTAGGTTTCTAGGGTTTGTAGTATTCCTAGAGGGTATTACTATAGAGTAGGACTATATAGAGGCAATTACTTAGTAGCTGCTCCCTACTAGTATTAAGGATATATAGGTCTTTCTTAGGTTTATAGGGTTCTATTAGTACTTTATTAAGAACTACTCTAAGGTATATACCCCCCTTATAGACTAACTAATAGCTAAGGTAGTAGAGAAGAAGGTAATAACTAAAGAGGTAATTAAAGCCTTCTATAAGCTCTAAGTTATATTTACCTAAGCCTCTATCCTATTGTACTTTAACCTAGTACTACTAATATAAGTAGAGATAGATATATTAAACTTTATAATTAGAGCTATCTTATTATAGCTAGTAGAGAACTAGTAGTACTCTATTACCTTCTTATCTAAAAAGCTAAAGAGTATTAAACTATAGTATAATATACTAGAGGCTAAGCTACTTATAATCTAAGAGGTAGATATATACTAGAGGTACTACCTCTTATATACTTAGAGTAGGATTATATTCTTAATAAACTACCTAGGCTATTACTACCTTACTAGTAAGCCCTAGCTTAATAGTTAGTAAGTAAGGTTACTTTAGGACCTATTTCTCTTTAACTTTAAAATTAACTATTAGTTAGGAAAGGAGAATATAGTTAATAGGCTATTATAGTAGCTAGACTATTAGCCCTTAGGTATAGAAGACTATGAGGTATAGGGTATATTCCTAGAAAGCTTTCTAAGTAGGTTTACTTAAAGGGTAGTAGTAATTATTAGTAGTAGGTTAATAGAGGTATACCTATTACTACTAGAAGAACTTACTCTAAGCCTAGAGGAGGAAACTATAGTAATATAGTAAGCTAATAAAGCAATTACCTCTAAGAAGTAACAAAAGCTAGAGAATAACTAGTTAGAGAGAGAGGATAGGGTCCTTAGGTATAAGAGTAAGGTAGTTATCCCAGAAGGGTATATACCAAGGATAAAGATTATAGTAGCATTCTATAATAAGCTAGCTAGGGGGTACCTAGAGGTAACCTATATACTTAAAAGAATTAGATAGATATTCTTCTAAAGATTAATAAAGAAGGATATAATAGAGTATATTTAGATATATATAACTTATTAATAGATAAAGCTATACTACTACCTACCCTATAGGGAACTGGTACCTCTATTACTACTTAGCTAACTATAGGAATAGGTTACCTTAAATTTTATTACTAAGCTACCTAATTTAAAAGGATTTACTAGAGAGAGAGAGCTATAATAGTATCCTAATTATAGTAGACTAACTTATAAAGTATATACTATATATACCTATATAGGAGACTCTAATAGTAAACTAGTTAGTATCTCTCTTAGTTAAAAGGGTATTCTTATGATTTAGTATCCTAGTAGTAATAGTATCTAACTAAGGATCTCTCTTTACTAGCTATTTCTAGTTAGTAGTATACTACCTACTAGCTATTAAGTAAAGGCTAAGTATAGCCTACTAACTATAGATAGATAGCTAGATAAAGTAATAAAACTAGAATATTAAGTACTTCCTTTAAGCTTTCTATAGCCTAGAGTAAGATAATTAAGTAAAGTAACTACTAATAGCTAAGTTTATCTATAATAGTACTTAGTATAATACAATCTAGATAGTACTAGTAGAAGCTCTAATAAGCTATATACTATATAATATAAATAATATAAAGCTAGAAGGGGTTTTACTAATAGAAGTCCTATTAATAAGAGACTAGGTATAGTAGCTATAGAGCTAGTAGGCTATAATCCTTTAGATACTAGAGATAGCTAATAAGAACTATAAGAGGTAATATAACATAAAGCAATCTATAGTAGTATTTAAGGTAGGAGAGAAGGTCCTACTATTAATAAGGTTTATATAGTAAAAGTACCTTATAAAGAAGCTCTTAAATAAGTATCTAAGGCTATTTATAGTTATATAGGTAGTTAGTAAAGAAAAAGTATATAAGCTTAACTTAGAGATATAATATTATATCTATAATATATTCTTATTATTATAGTTAGAGAAGTTCTATAGGGTAGTAGTAGAGCTATAGGTAGTCTCTATTAAGAAGGAAGAGAAGGATATATACTAGGTAAAAAGAATAGTTATATATAAGAGCCCCTAGAGAAACTAATAGTATTTAATAAAGTAGTAAGGGTATAGAGAGAAGGAGAACTCTTAGAAACTATAGTAAAATATAGTAAAGGAACTATAGTAGGATTATAAATAGGGGATTACTAGGAGCCTATTAGAAGGGAACTAAGTTAACAATTATATAGCTATAAAGTAGCTAGGTTTTATTATCCCTTTAGTACTAGAGCTAGGGAGTAGAGAGGCTTAAGGGCTAGATATTCTAAGCCTAGAGATAAGTAACTAACTAAACAAACAGTAAAGAGATATTAGTAGGGCACTAGAGAGGTATATAGGAGGCACTAGGGCCTACTAGTTAGACTCCTTCTTATTATTATTAGTAGTACTTTTTCTAGGATCTAATCTACTAGCCTAAGAGTTAATCTTATTAGTATACTAAAGGCTATTATTAGTACTATAAGAGAGTACTAGGGGGGTACTAGAGTAGGAGAAGGATATATAATATAGGTATAGGACTTAGTTTAGTTAGAGAAGAGAGTGCTTTAAGCCTTAATAGGCTTAGTCTATTTATAGAGTATAATAACCTAGTCTTAAGTAGTAGTAGTAGTAATCTTAGTACTCTTAGTTAATAACTTAGCCTACTTAGCTTACTATTTTATAGTAGAGTAAGTACCCTTAAGGGTAAGGACCTTATACTAGTAGAGAAGCTATTTCTCCTCCTCTTATACTGCTTTATACTTAGTATTAGAGATTAATATATTAAAGGCCTTTATCTAAAGGGCCTTTAGGCTTATAAGCTAAGCCTTCTTAATCTCCTTCTAAAAAGGGTTAGAATAAGAGGTACTAGAGGAGTATAGAGGTATATATATACTTATAAGGTAGTAATAAGAGTAAGAGTTAGCCTCTTTATAGAGGTCTTTAAAAACTATCTTAAGGGTAAGGGTAGTAGTAGTAGTAATATATAAGGCCTACTATAGGTTAGTAATAGACTAATAGCTATAGGAATAGTAATAGTAGGGGGGGGGGATAAGCTTATAGAAATATAAGGCTTACTATGCTAGCTAGTATAATAAGAGTACTTATTACTAGTAGTTAGAATAGTTAAGATAGTAAAGAGGTAGTAAAGAGGTACTAGAGAGATAAGTATATACTCTAAGTCTTAATATAATAGAGAAGATAGGTAATAGTATCTTTTATATTAGGCTATTACTTTACTATAGCCTAAAAGTAGTAATAATAAGAGACCTTATATATAATAGTAGGGTTAATAATACTAGAAGTATTAAAATAGGTATTATTAGTAGAGAGGGCTACTAGAGGGGGACTGGGGGGGGTACTAGAGCTACCTAGGATAGTAGGATTAGTAGGAGGTATAGAGGATATAATAGTAATAGTAGGGGAGTAGCTAGTACTAGTATTACTACTAGTATTACTATTACTAGTACTATTATTACTACTATAGTAATAGAGGTATAATAAAAAATAAAATAATAATAATAATATAAGGATATTATAAAGAAAAAAAAAGAAAAATAGATAAAAAGTAAAAAAAGAGAAGGTAGACCTAGCTATTCTACTAGGTAGTATATATATAAGTAAGTAATAATAATAACTCTAGCTTATAAAGAAATAATAATACCTCTAAAAGAAAAGAGAGGTAGGAGGTACTAGAGAGGTACTAGTATCTCTTTTACTACTATAAAGTATACTCTTATTATTATATTAAGAATAATATAACTTAAAGCTTAGCTACTAAAGAAATAAAGGTATAAGTAATAAAAGCTAATTATATTACTTTATAGATAATAAGATACTAAGCTATAAGAAAGAGAAGAGAGTAAGTAACTAAAGTAGTACTATAGATAGGTAAGGTACTTCTATAGTAGAGTAAGTAGCTTCTTACTAATAGTAATAAGAGCTTAAGACCTATACCCTAAGTATAGGATAGCTAGGCCTAGTAAGGTACTAAGAGAGCTATTAGCTATACTAAGCTACTATAGAATAAGAGTAAAGCTAAGGGTAGATAGTTAGCTAGAGAGATAACTACCTATCTAATAATCTATTAAGCCTAGTAGAGTTCCTAGACTTTACTAAAGTATAAGTAGTATTATAGGTAGAATACTAAAGTACTAATAGAGAGGCTAACTAATTAACTACTAGGTCCTAAGGATAGGACCTTAGAGGGGGGGGATCGTATTAGGTTCCTAAAAGTAGTACCAGCTTTAGGGCCAGTAGGGCACTGGGTAGGGCCTAGGGGACACCATAGAATAGAATAATATTATGCTAAAGGGCATACAAAAGGGGTTTTCACAATAGCATTAAGGTTTAGAGAGGAGACAGATTGGAATAATAGTCACCAGTGACCCCTAACTGCCCTCCCACTGACTCCTTTACTCAGTACTACACAGCCTCTGACACAATCACCCAAGCAAGGAAACAAAACTTCCTCGCAACAAGGGCTCCATTAAAAAGCATCGGAGTCCGGCTGAGGGAGGAGAGCTTCCTGTGATTGATGTCGACAAACTGATTGTGGAACCGTGGGATCTGGCCTCGAGTATGCCTACATCCGTCCTATCCGAAGACACAAAGTCCAGTATTGTCAAGTTCTTTTTGATGATACCAAACCTTAGTCACATAGAGAACGCTTTGTACGGAAACTGTCGAAATGGAAAGGCGTCTGCCGTGCGGTATATCCTGGAAAACATGCGTTCATCTTACAAAACCCCAAAGACATTCTTTCGAGGCTCCATCTGGGCTTGCGTAAAAGGCGCAAGCTCTCGACACAATAAGTGCTTACGAGCGTTGATTGATGCTGACGCCAACATCAAAATCAAGAGCAAGAAAACGGGGAAAACTCCACTTCACATGGCTGTTGAGCATGACAACTTCAAGGGATATACAAACTTGATTTGGCTACTCATTAGCAACGGAGCCGATCCGAACGTTAAGGATTCCAGCGGCGATTGTTCCTTGACAAAGGTATTTGCCGGAAATGACTCCTCGGCGTTAGAAAAGCACCGACTCGGAGCTTTGGCCATACTTTTGCAAGGAGGCGCCAAGGTAGATTCAACCCAGACTGGTACCGGAAACACGCCTTTGCATCTTGCGGTAAGGCGCCAGGACAGATTGGCAGTGGCTATCTTGCTCTACAAGGGCGCAAATGTGAATGCAAAAACAACTTGGGGCATGACACCTCTCCAGGTCACCGCAAACCAGTTCCGTGGAAGCCTTACTGGCGACCACGCGCAGGTGCTCGACCTCCTTCTCCGTAACAAAGCCGACGTCGATGAGCCAGCAGGCCGGAACAAACGGACTGCACTGCATCAGGCCGTGGTAACCGGGACGGCCCAAGCAGTGGAGATGCTTCTGCGATACGGTGCCGACCCAGGCCTCAAGGACACGTCCGGCAAGGATGCCCGCGACCTGGCAGTGGCACACGCCGCGAAGCTGACCAGAGCTGCGAACAAGTCGCCGTCGAATCGCCGAATCGGAGATCATGGAGTTGCTGTTCCAAGACAAGAAGCGCGACTGGCCGATGAATAGGGGCAGGTGTATTGTCGATTTGGCTTGTGATGGCAGCGAAGTCAAAGGCTGTGAAATCTTGAAGGGACTATTCAGCATGGGACTTGCAAAAGATGCAAACTTTGGAAAAAAGGGAACCATTGCAGAACTGGCGTTGCGGCAGGGTAGCCCAGAGGTACAACAACTATTCCTCTAGATCGGTCAATAGAAAGGGTGTGATCGAGAAAACAGAATAAGGGATACTTACAACAAGCTATTTATCTACGCTAGACATTTATCATATATCACGGTCAGTACAGGAGCCCATCCATGCATCTGAACGTGGGCTTATGGGCAAAGACAGCCTCTTGCAGAGTCCAGAGACGTCTTTGCCAATTGCACGAGAGAATTCTGTAGCCCCTCTCCAGAAGGGACGCGCCATCCAGTCTGGTCTGTTGCAATGTTGCGTCAAAAACCAGGACCTTTGTCGCAGCCGAGTAAGTGTCCTTCATGCGCCCAATGGCCAACTTCCTAGCTCTTGGTGTCAACGGCACACAGAGTGTGTCAAGCCAGATCAGAACTTTGGGACCGCTTTCCAGGAGCTTTTCAAGACTCGAAGCTTCCGGTGAGGTGCGCATCTGGAGTGCGGTCAATACTAAGCCCCCCAGCTGACATGATGATAAAGCGTTCTCTTTCGGATTTCCCATTCCGTCGGACCAAACGTGGGAAATTGCGTAGAATTCGACACCAACCCTCCAACGTTCGACCTTGACGCTCAATCCCGCCTTGCCGGTGCCTCCACTATGGCATGTGATGGCGATGAGAGGTATCCCGCCATCTTCAAGAACAGCGCAAACCTCGTCTACGTCAGGTCGTGCCATGTTGCAAAGCTTGTCACGGCTGGGACGATGTTGTGGTTGGTATCCGTTCTCATCAATCTGCAGCAGGCGGCATTGACGGTCGTTGCATCCGATGTGGCATTTCAGCGGCATAGGATGCGGCCCGAGTAGCGCGACGAAATATCCAGAGACGGGAGTGAAGTTGTTCCTGACCCAGGCCGCCTGGTAAGGACACCAACCCTGATGAGCCATTCTTCGGCCCAGTAATGTGCTGCCGGGTACAAGCTCCTGACCCGCCGGCTCTGACTCCAGAATGAGTCTTGTCTGGATCAGAGCCTGGTTCAGGGCCTGTATGGATAGGTAGACTGCGAGGAACTGGTCCTCCATATCAGCCTGCTGAAGGGAGACGCCGTGGCAGTGAGCGATGGTGCGAGGGAAGGAATCGTCAAGTGACAAGGCCACATTTTTCGACAGATGCAGCCTGTTCTCTAGCCGCTTCAAAGCCAGTTCCCTGTCAGAGGGGCTCTTCGCCTGCAGGTTGCGGATAGCCCTATGAAGATACCACCACAGCCGCTTCGTAGTGACGCGTCGCCTCGGCTCAGAGGTTTCTACGACTCCTTTCCAGTATCCTTTGGGCGCCTGAGTACAGCCGAGATCTGTGTACCGAAGACAATCGTCGTTCTGCCAGTCTTCTGCCAGCGCCTTTGGTTCCTGCAGGCAGTTTCCGTCCTCGTCGGAAAGAAAGTCTTCTAGAAAGGTGTTGCCGTCGTGAGGTGACACGACCCCGGCGCTGTCCAGGAAGTCTTGCAGCAATCCAAAAAAACGACCAGCTTTGCGCCGTCCGGACGACTGTGGCGGGAGAAAGGGGCTTTTCCGCATGGTGACTTCGAGGGCCGCCCATGCCTTGGCAGTCGTGTCTTGCTGGAAATGTTTCATACGGCGGTGTATAGGACGGCCCCTCGAGGTACGGAACCTTTATTGGGTTGAAAGGCTTCTGCGGGTGCGGAAGGTGATCCATGGTGTGGTAGAGAGGCGACAGGAATGAAAGTCGAGCAATCGTCTTTGCACATCACAGCGGGGGAACGGGCATTTTATGTGTTTTAATGGTACATGATTTACGGCCCTCAGCTGAAATGCGCGTGCCGACTGGGATCTTATACTGGGCTAATGTATGTACATGCCTCATTACATAGCCAATCGCTTGAGTGGGAGCCTCCTCGTTTTGCTACCCTGCAAGGCACTGCATGACCTGATCAAAAAAATTTGAAGTCCTCGTGGTTGGGCTTTCTGAAGAAGACGATTAGCAGGCGGAAACGATGAGCGGGCGGTCCTTGGATCAAGACTACGTCCATTGTCGACTACAAGGGTCAAATACGGCCGAGTATAAAAAGATACATGCTCCTCGAAACTGAGGAATCCTTCTCTGGGCGTTCTCTCTGCCAAATCCTCCATCAACTCTCCATCCAGACCAAGATAAACGTCAGGCTAGTCCACTAATGCGCTACATGGTCTATGAGAAGGGCGAAGTAGTGCGTGAGGGTTCTGGTGCTGTATTTCAAGGGAAATGTCCAAACTTTTGTTCCATGTGCCCTGAGAAACGCCGGTGGTTCCAAGCAGGGTGGTTGGGGGGATGTCCTTAGCCTTCATGTCAAAAGCCAGCTCCCACTCTGCACAAGTCTTCCCGGAATCTTTATGTCAATGTCTTCCATCCTTTTCACTGAAACCCGAACACCCACCATGACTTTCAGACACTCGACGACGAACTGACTGTGTCCATCTGGACCAAAGAATTCTCCGCCTGGACCTTGGTTGTACTTGACGCGGCGGATTGTGACAGTTGAGCTGGATTGGCCATCTGTGTCTTGCGCGCCATCCTTGCCGAGCTTCACCTGTCGAACTCCGGGTCCTAGGACGTTGCTTTTGTCCCATTCTGACATCAAGAACCCGATGGCAGCTTCATCTCTGACTAGTCCCATCATAACGGTTGTTGCCACTCGCTCATCGAAATTCCGGTAGATCAGAATAACCAAGAGTGGCGAGGATCCGTTTGGGTCCGCAGATGGAATACTAATACGCCGGCGATGATACTCTTCATTCGGAGGGTTGGCAATCCATACTGGCCCTTTGCTGAACACCCCTGCCTCGAACAGCAGGAACTGGTCAGCATTTGCTACATGTTCGTTTGAATGATCCGGCCTCAGTATCAAAGCGTCACAGACGCACGAAAGCCCTCCGGATGGATCTATTTGCGCATGCCAGCGGCCAACGGGATGGACGACCGCGCTTAGATGGCCACTTTGTCTCTGTAAAAGTGTCCTTGGCGCCCAGCGAAAGCCCGGGGCGGAGAGCTTAGGGCCAGGAGAGAATATCAGAGAAGAAGGGATGTAAGTGAGATCGCTTAGAAGTCTGACCATCCGTTTCTCACATGTTTGATCCATGGATTCGGCCTCGATCTCCAACAACCGCATCACGTCCATACCAAGAAGGGTGGCAATACAGACTGCTTCATCCGACGGACGGGATGTTGAACGGAGAGGGAGTTGCGCAAGGATCGTGACAGCGCTAGCGCTATTAATGCCCTTTTTAGATGTAGGTGGTGCCAGGCTCGGAGACGCCTGAATAGGGATGCCGATTACCGAGCTTGACGTATACGGACGGATGCTGCGCCAGAATTCTATGACGGTTTGCGCGATTGTGGAGTAGAACCGCGTGTTCAGTGTGTTGTTTGTCCACGTCTCATTAGCATAAAACCATAATCCTGTCACACATAAAAGACTGAACACCACTTGCCCGACCAGTCAGATGCATCATGAACTCGTTGACGAGCATGTCTATATCAACGGCTTTACCAGATTCGAGAAGAACATGAAGACGTTTTGCAAGCACTGCCTCCTGGAGCGTCCAAAGTCTACCGGCCCAAGAACTAAGTGCAATGGCAATCAACATCTCAGGTAGGGTATGACCTGTAGGACGCTCTAGTAGAACTCGGTCTAGGACCATTACTCCAACAGCGGCGCCGTATATGTCCGACATTTGAGCGATGGCCCTTTTCCTCAAATACCTCGCATCCGGATGCACTGGGACGCACAGGGTATCCATCCAGAAGCCATGCACGCATCCATATTCGTCCCGAGGATGGACAACGCCTTGCGTTGATAATCTATGCCAGCTGCCATCTATGGTTTTTTTTGGAGATCAATGACGGAGCAAGTGGGAAGCCCATTCTGTAGTGGATTACCCCAGCCATGTGCCCAGACGTGAGAGACAGCAATGTAAGGTCGATGTTCACTGGCCGCCTCAACTTGTATGGCCAGCTTTGGAGGTTCGCCGCCAGGTTGCTCGATCCGAAGCAGACGGCAGACGGGGATTTTCCCCGACTCGATGATGGATTCCATTTGGAGGCGATCGACCTCAAGCAGCTGACATGCACAGCCCTCTCCCGCGTGACGTGGCCGGTACCGAGACTCGTCGACGAGATTGTGGCTGCAAAAGTCGGTGCACCGTGAATGATCCGAACCAGGAATCGTACGCGGCCGTACGTGTAGCCGAGATAGGCAAGCTCGCGATTCCCCAGTCGAAAGAGTCGCGTCGTGGAACTTGGGCACCATCCCTCTCTTCGCATGGTATTGATCAAAAACCTCAGACCGACCATTTGCTTGACGGCGCCGGCCCCGGAGTCGAATTCTGCGCCGTATATCGAGATGCACGCCTCGTCCAAGGCCAAAGCCGCCATGGTGATGGAGAGCAGCACTGGGCCTCCGCACTCTCTGACGATCCTCTCGTCGATTGCTCCCGCGGTTTCGTCTCCATATTGGTAGAAGGACTCGGTGACCTCGACCACTTTCCTCAGGAACGAAGCGACTTTTTGGAATCTTTCAGCGCGGCCTGGGCTCTGGCCCCGTTCGAACCGCAAGAGGTCGACGAGGAGCAGGGGCAACTTCGCCGTCGTGATCCTCCAGCCTAGTCCGTCGGAGACGACGAAGTCTTGTGCGTTGAGCGGCACGCCATCAGCCAGCGCCATCAGCTCTGTGAACAGCCCGAAGAAGAGCCATGTCTGAAGGATACGCAGCTCTTCGATCGGACTGTCGCGGTTAGCGTGGGGGAACAGGCTATGACGTTCCCCATACGAGAGGAAATCTTCGGACTCCCAGGGGTCCCCTCCAAGATGGGGGACTCGAATCACATGAGGGCCGACGAATGGTATGTGATCCATGACGAGAAATGTGCCAAAAGAAAAAGGACAGCTATCAACGCTCCGTTGACCAACCACCCTGCGGGAAAGGGGGAAGTCGGAAAAGTGGCAGACGTTGAGGGCATAAGTCAACGCACCCACTTCTCGCCCACCCCTGCATTTCGCCCACCTTTTCCCACCAAAAACAGCTAAAAACAGCGATTTAGATCTATACTAATAATAAAAAGAAAGTTCTAAAACTTTATAATCTAGTATATTATATATATAAAAAGCTATAAAAAAAGTTTCAAGTATTTTCTATTAGTAGATCTTTAGTAATAAAGCTAAATATCTAAGTGCTAAGGTTTACTAGTATTTTACTAGTAAATCTTAACTTTTTAAAAACTAAGATAACTTTATAAGTTATAACTTAAAAAGTATATACTAAAAAGATTTAAAGTATTAATATTTAAAATAATCTTATATTAAGTATTTTATAGTATATTTATAGGGTCTTATTAATTTATTAATAATATAAAGTTATACTAATAAAAGTTTCTTAGTAAAAAACTTATATATAAAATATTTAATTGAAGAAAATAGATATAAAATTAAAATCTAAGTATTTTAAAATAAATTTATTTAAGATATTTTATTTATACTTTTATATACTCTTAATTTCTTTTTATTAGTCTTATTCTTAACTTTAAGCTTAATATTATAAAATTATATTATAGTATTTTAAAGCTATTGATTAGAAAAATACAAAAAGACTAAATTATTTCTAGATTATTAAATTTAAATAGATTTTATATATTAAAAAGTAAAGTAATAGGTTATGTAGTTATTAAGATCTAACTAGCTGTTTTTAGCTGTTTTTGGTGGGAAAAGGTGTTAAAGTGGGTGTAATATGCTGGCGAATGGCATGGACCTCCAGGCCTATTGGGCTGGATTGGGAAAGGTCTGCGGTGAAATGTCGGTTGATATCTATGGGATGGATTTTGCTAGCCAAAATATCTAGAATCTGATAAACACGTGTATTTAGATCCTGAGGTAACATAATAGCTATAAATATACAGGGAATCCCATAGAAAATAGCAATATAGTTATATATATACTAGTAATTAACTAAGGATTATTACTATAATTATATATATACTTTAATAATTAACAGTCTAATTTATAAGTACTAATTAATATTACTTAAAGTACTATATATAGTATATATAATATATATTATAGCTATTATTATAACTAAAAATAGGATAGCTATAATATTAGTAACTCTAAGTAGCCTAGCTAACTAGAGTAATTAATATATTTAGCTATAGTAATAGGTAGTAGCCTTAAATCTATAGAAGTTAATTAACTTAAATACTAATAATATATAGTATACTACTATAAAATAACTAGTAAAGCCTTTAATAGCTCTAGATATTATAGACTACTTAATAATACTATTTATAATAACTAGGTAGGTAATAGATAACATAGTAAATAGCTAATAACTACTAGATCTAAAAGATATATAAGCTTTAAAGCTATTCTAGCTATTAACTAAAGGCTAGAAGTAACTTAAATATAATAATAAGATATATATATAAAAATAATAGTAATATAAATAGGATTATAAAGTAGTTAGTAACATAGTTACTTAGATCTATATAATAATAGATTTAATAGTAGTTATAAAGTATTACTTTATAAGTAAGTTAATATATATATAGATATATAATATTAAGGTATATATTAGTTTATTTCTATATAAAGAAAAAGAAATTACTATAGTAAAGTATAAGAAAGTTATAAAAAGAGCTATGGATTATAAGGTAATAGATATAAAAGAGATAGAGAAATAGATATCTAACTAGGAGAAAGGACTCTCTTATAGTATATAAGTTTAGTAGTATTGAGCTATAAAGACTAATAAATAGTTTCTATTACTAATAAAAGTATTAAGGTATATACTACTAGTAGTATAAGTAGAGGTATATAAAAGTACTAATTATATAAGAGCTATTAATAACTAGCTCCTATATTATAAAGTATTATTAGTAATATAGGCCTGTATTACTATAAAGCTAGAGTATCTCTAGGCAAAAGCTACTTATGATACCTTTAGCTTAGTTATTATAGTAATAGTTACTAATAATATTATAGAGGATTATATATAAAAGAAGCTAATAAAGAAAAAATAATATAATAACTACTACAATAACCATAATAATAAGAGTAATAACTATAGTAATAAAAAGTACTTACTATATAATATGTTTAAATACTTATTAGTAAGGTATTACTTTATAGATAAAATATACCTAAGGTTTCTATAGTAATTATATAGAGTAATTATTAACTATATAAAGTAGGCTCTAATATAGTAATATATAAAAGATAAGCTAAAAGAGGAAGATATATTACTAGCCTCTATATATACTTACTTAGTTAAATTTATCATAGTAGTAGTAGTAGTATCTCTAGTAAAATAATAGTTAGAAGGTAGTAAAGGTAAGATATAGTTAAAAGGTAAAGGAGCCTTATCTATATAGTTAGCTACTTTTATAATATCTAATTATCTACTTAAAGACTTTATTATTTTAGATTTAGGGATAACCCTTTATATCTTCTACTCTTATTATTACTTCTTAGAGATAACTCTAGTAAAGTTAGATAACTTTATCTAAGTAAGTAATACTACTATTTTAATTAAGAGATAAAGTAACATACTTATCTATATAAAATAGGGTAATTACTAAGTATAATTTATACTTAAAAGAGTTACTTATTATTTATTACTATTATATAACCTAGTATTATATATAATACTTAAAATAAGAAATAATTAATAATAAAATAATAATCTAACTAATAATTATATATATATAGTAAAGAATTACTCTATAGTATTTAATATAGGTAAAATTACTAATTAATAAATTATTAAGACTAATAAGAATTATAATAGTCTTTAT